>OX376355.1:18012657-19319745 GCA_947369235.1 Udea olivalis
ATATAATTAGTGCTAAGAATTAATTTGACATGACGAAATTACCCAAATGAGACCGGTCGTTACAATGCATATAAATTAATTAAAATTGCATGTAATATTATTGCGAAAGGTCATAATTCACGGAATACCTTATGAGACGTGCATTTAATTGAACACCTGCAAATGGCTGCTTTATCTCGCAATTCTGCTGGGAACCTATTTGTTTGTTTATATTGCACGGGAGTTCTTAAGAAAAGTACTTAATTCAGACTAGGTGGTCTTAACAGACAAGCAGTTGCATATTATTCACTGATCTTTTACTTTTACTACTTTTTGATATTTAAACGACAGCACATCCGTTACTGATTGGAATTAAATTTTAATAAAAACATATCTTTCAGAAAAACTAATATTTACTATTTTAAATTATCGGGCTTATTATAATGTGGGTAGTTTTACTTAGAAACGATATTTTTTTTACAATAATGTAGGTAAGTACATGGAAAAGATTAGATTTAAAAGGCATTAAAAGAAACTAACCCCAAAATGGGGGTAAATAGGGTACTACCAAATACTACAGAGTGGATAAAGTTTTTTTTAAATTATGTAGCAGTTAACTTTCCGTATATGTCGCACTACGAGAAGAACTCTGAAATTAAGTAACTAGCCGCGTCTAGACGGCAAATCGCGAATGATTCCAAGTCACAGATTTACATCGAAATAGATGACACGAGTAGTACCTAAAAAACATATTCTTAAAAATGAACTTCGCGTGCCAAAGGGTAATGCGATGCACCTCTTTCCATGTTGCTTCATTTAGTCGACGCTCAACAGTTACATTGGCAACTTATATAAAATCGATTGAAATATATAAAAGCGACTCGCGACGTCATGACGTCAAAATAAGCGGCACGTTTGATTTTCATACATGAGTGACTTGCGTTATCTAATTGAACTTTTTCCTGTTCACCGACCAATCTCAAAGTTAGATGGATTATATCATAACTTAATTAAATTTACTACTTATTTGTGGGCTCGACTGAAATTGTAATTTCATCAGCCGTGAAGTTTGTAACAAGAGGGTAATCATTGGATAATTGGATATATCTGTGCTGGGCAGTTTTCGGGGAATTCTGAGGTTTTCTCGTTCAATATAGCTAACAGCCCAGAGGCCGATCACCAACTAGATGGTCGGATCAACTTAAAGATACGGTAACACCTACATTTTACACAGTCGCCAAAGTTGCAGCTGACACAGGCCGGTGGAGACAATGTGTTCGCGCCAAACTTGTACCCCACCATAATCACGATCTTCAGGCATGAAGGACCGACCAGAGAGAGAGACAGCTAACAGCTTACGACGAGTCACATCACATGTGCTACCTGGCGATAACCTACAGTTCCGAAATACAGACTATTTAATACGTTGCTGTGGATGAAATTGATATCCACCAAGTGTAACATTACTTATGATAGTTTCGTAGCTCACCTTGCACATCCTCGCAGTATAGCAAATCTCTGGTGGAAAAGTAACCTGAAGGGCCCCGAAATTGCCTACAATATCGAATCATTCACGAGGAGATAGAAAGAATTTAAAGAAACTGAAGGCCTAAAAATTAATTCAGACCGTTCGGTGGCAATCGCAGGTGGACTGATTTAAACAAGCGCCAGAATATGCGCCAGACAAAACACCAATTGCCAGGGTCTCGAAGGTACTATTACCTATTCTGTTCTGTGCTCGAAGTGAGGATAAATATCCTCCTGGTATGAGGTATTAGGCAAGGATTTGAATAAGAGGCGTCTCCCAGCACCCGAGAGGTCGAACACAAGTCAAGGCGAGGAACCGCGCTGCAGCACACTACGCCAATGATACACAATCTGGTAAGCATATGTACGTACGTACAGCAGTGGACGTCTTATGGCTGAGTGATCTTTGGTGGTAAGTGACGATGCGATCTATGATGGAACATGTCTGCCTAGGAAATGCCTATTTACTCTTGCCTTGACACCCAGATTGTATTGGTTTGGCCAAACAAGCGCTGCACTCCTTTGCTGTTCGCATTATGAAGCAGTCTGAATAACGTGTCCTCATGATGATTTTGAGTTTGAATACTCGTAGTTTTGATGGAATGTCTTTAATAACTTTTTGGGTTAACTACTTAACCGATAGATGCGTTTAGTTGCAATTGCAACGGTACATTTAATAGGTTGTTACTAAACTATGTAGGTTAACTGGGTAATCGTGAGGTTTAAATGATTTAACGAGTGGATTTGCTTACATGTAGTTGAAGAGCTCTAGTTTTAAGGGGAAATCAAGTGCACATCATTACACAGAAGTTTTTAGCATTTAATTAAAGTTACTAATGGTGATTTTTATTAGTTTTCTACAGTGATAACTTGCTGTGAAAGCTTCATACTGGAGTATGGCTGTAAATGAATAAAAATTTACAACAGAACAACTTGTCCTGGTCTCGAAACACGAGATAGCAAACAATGTTTCAAGCCAGGGGCAGTTCTCAACACACCCAAGGGGCCTACTCAATAATCTTTGGTTTCGGTCAAACTAATATGTCAAAAAAACCTACAACAATATGATATTCTTGAAGCTTTATTTGTGTATGCTGAATTAATATTTACAAGTACGAAATTGCATGACGGTAGTTAAAATCATCTTCGTTTTTATACCAATTATGACCATGTTAATTTGCCCGAAACTACGGACATTGCGTTAGTGAGTAGATACCCTGACCCGAAACAATTTCCAAAAGTTCGTTTTCTATAAGTAGTTTTTAAACCCGTAGGTCCTGGATGCTGTGTCTGGACCTATCTGGCGGCATGAAGTCTGTGTAATCAATTATGACATAACTTAACAAGTCTCCTTGCAATCAACAAAAGCTCCGTTTCATACATTTTTAACCGAAGGTTGAAGAGTGATTGAACACTGCGGTAATCAAATAAAGAGAACTCAGTTAAGTCAAGACCGATTTTATAAATGAAGCAGCAATAAACCACCTTCTCACTATTACACTATTGCCGACAAGTCACTTTCTGGTTCAAAAATAACAACCAACGTCCAAACTTTTCTGAACCCTCCATGAGTACAACGAACACGTCCCAGCGGATCCATTTAAATTGGCGACAGTCCAGAATTGCTACAAATAAAATTCTCGTGTCGTGACATTTTTTTCCTCACAATAAATCCTTAGTTATTTGGAATGAATTCGAGTCTTATATTGTTTGTAGGCAATTCATCAGGCAAACGAGATAAGTCGGCCAAACCGAACTGAGATGTAGGCAAACAGAGTGTGGGCCAAGTTACGAGAGATGAGCGCTGTAGGTTGGAATCGTTGATATTGAAAATAGACAAGTGTACCTAATTGACACAATTTTTTTCAGATAGCAAATATCGGTTAAGGTTTATAGAAAATTATTCTCATATGAAAAAACATATTTCACTTATTTGAGAACTTGGTTTATAACATTAAATTCAAAAACATGCGATTACGATAGTGTGCCAAGAGGTACAATAATTTGAATAAGAGTACATTTAAACAACACGAAGTGTACCGGTTAACACAAAAATCAACAGAAACGTGGGTACTTTTGTGTTAGTTTAAAAATCTTGACTAATGCGACTGTCGACATAAATACATTAAAAATTGTTAAATATTACTTGTATCTTAATAACAACTGGCGAAGCAAGCAAAAAATACTTATATCCTTCATTTTTAAGTAATGATAGCTTAAATAAAAAGAAAGGATATAAGTTTATTCGGCTTGCTTCGCCTGTTTTAATTAAGATACAAGTAATTTTGGCTTAATCCCTTACACTCAAAGAACGAATTTCTATGCAATTTTATCACATTATAAAACAATTCAAGTTTATGTAGGCCAGAAGAAAGAAAAAGATCATTTGAGATATAATATCTTTTTCTTTCTTCTGGCCTACATAAATATATAAATATATAAGTTATAAATATATAAACGAAATACTATTGAATGTTGGCGTTACTTTAATTTAACTGGCAGATTTATTTCAAGGACGTCAAAAACACAACATTTACACATTCCAGTGAAAACCAGTTTTCGGCGTCAACTACAAGCAATATTTTCACTTCAGCTAGTAGAGTTAAGAACATTAAACATATACACTTTTTCACTCTAATTCGGAGACACAAGGTTCAAATAAGAATACTACATGCTGGTTACCAATCACGTACATTCATCAAAACCAGGCCTACAGTTTATAACTTCCACCAAAGGAACCCTAAGCATCCATCACGTGCGAGTTCCTTACACTAATTGCAAGAATGATTTACTTTCCACAATCCAAAATTAGAGCCCTTAATTATTTTTAAAAGACTCACTTAGGAACTTGGCCATTTTTCATCCGGCCCTTTGAGACTTACGAAGTCAGTACAATTCGTTTGATTGTTTATTTTAGTACTGAGACGTTTCAGTTTTTGTAAGTTTTTTACATTGTTTGATATTTATGAAGTCCTATTATGGGAGCGTCGTGGCCCCGGGGGTAATACTTCTCGAAACCCCTATGGAGACTATACTGTGTCCCAGAGTTGAATCTTGGCAAGAACATAAATTTTCATCAAATGTTTTTTTCACTTACCTACCGTAACAAGTACATAATACTAAAAGCATACTCACTAACCACTGGTCAAGACGGACATTTTAAACCACTGAGCTACCGAAACCTCAGAGGGACGAACGAATCTTTAATAACGTTGGCTTGCAACGAAAGCATATTATTATATTGGCATGATACGTTCGTCCCTCTGAGGTTTTGGTAGCTCAGTGGTTTAGAGCAGTCACCCGGATTGTGAAAGACGTGGGTTCGATTCCCGCTCGAGATCCAGTTTTCCCATCTTGAGATGTTATTAATATTGAGCCATGAGAAAAGATGAATACATTTATATTTCTTGTACCGATGCGATGGCGGACTTAGTGCAAAAAGGCATACATAACGAGTAAACCACAACGATAACAGTTCTATCTATCTCTCTACTGAATTAGGCCATACTAACATAATAACAATTTAAATAAATAACACTGATTTATTGTGGCATTATAACGAACGTGCATTTAAAGGCACCGTTATTCAAATTGTTTCATATGAATTTATTGTTCTTAATTAGCATTCGGTTAATTTTAATATGTAAATTGGCTGCTTTGTAAAAACACTGGCCATCACGCCACAACGCCTAGCTACGGGGTGGCCATATCGCTCGACTCAACGGTATTTATGAAGACACGATTGGCGTAGTGCGCTGTACCAAGGTTTCTTGCCTTGACTAACGTAGTGTCCCAGGTTCGATTCCCGGTTGAGTCAATTCAGGAAATGATCTTCTCTAAATTGACTCTGGTATGGGTGTGCTGGGAGACGCTTCTGGCTTAATTCCTTGTCTTTTACCTCGTAACACAGGGATATTTATCCCTTCTTCGAGACCATGACAAGTGGTGTGTTGTATTTATATATAAACAATTAGGCTGCTCACCCACGTCCGACAATCGGTGACCGATTTTTTGTAGGAGAAAAATAGAACGTACTGATAGCAATGGAGCAACGCACACGTCCTACAAAAAGTAGGTCAGAAATAAAGTGAAATACAAAATCGGCCCGATTATCGGTCCGACAAAAAGTCTGACGTGGGCGTGCACCCTTAGGAAATGATTTGGCATATTTGGTAGATGATGTAGAGACTCAAAAAATCTCAATCAGAATGTTTCGTGTCCTATCTGCTTGCCTTTATCAACTTGTCTGTGCCTCGTAGAGGTCTCCTTAAGAGGTCTCTAACATTTTTTTTACACAGAACAAGTCTTGGTCTTCATAATCAATGAATTCGAATTCTAGCCAATGGGCTAGAATTCGTAACACTTAATGTAAAGCCCTGACCTGTTTTTTTACGTTTTCGGGACAATCTTCAGAAGTAATCGATTCTAATATGAGTCTATAGTAATTAGCCTATATACTGTCCCACTGCTGGGCAAAGGCCTCCATCATTGAAATCAAGTCATCGCTACAATTGATGGGTATTGGCTTAATCACCACGCTTGCCAAATGCGGGTTGGTGATCACAAACCCGGGCTATGTTCCGTGAAACACACTTTGCCCTACCTGGGAATTGAACCCAGGACCTCCGAGTTTTTGGGCCGAGCTCTGGAACCACGCGGCCACGGAGGCGTATGAGTTTATATTTAAATAGAATTATAATATACTACTAATCTAAATTTATGTAGTCTTGTCACTTTACATGTGTGCTCTTGTATTAAGTAGATTTATATTAATGTTGTAATGATTAGCTGTAAGCAAACGCAAAGAAAGATTTTTTAACGACCTTTTATAATTTTTTTGCCAGACAACACACCTCTTGTAATGATCTCGAAGTAGGGATTAATATCCCTGTATTACGAGGTACCCCACAAGGAAATTAGCCTAGGGCGTCTCACAGCACACTCAGACCCGAGTCAATTCAGAAAAGATCGTTTCCTGAATTTACCCGACCGGCAATCGAACCCGCGACACCAGGGAAATCGAGGCGAGAAACTGTGCTCCAGCGCAATACGCCAATCGTAATAAATTCAGTCAGACATTTGCATCTTTAATTGATAAGCATTACGAAATGGTTCATCCATCCTTTGACATCCATGATATAAATGGTAATCTTACCTTAATAGCATCTAGATATCACGGGCAGTGCTGGTTATCATCTGGAAAAAAATAAAAATAAGGTTAAAATTCGTACCAATGGTCTGATGAAAATGAAAAACTTCAAACCCATTTTCTCTACGCTTTTGTTTAGTTTCAGAAACGCTTTGCTTTGAATGCCGTTATATCATTGCAACTGTCCTGAACAAACTTATACAAACAGACACGTTCCGGTAACATTTACGAATGAAAGCTACAAGAATACCTTCATACACAAACAAAACGCAATTTAATGCAGTGTACAGTCAGCCAACGCTCAAGCATAAACATTTGGATTTGAATATACAGGGTGTCCCGGGTAACCTGTACCAGTGAAGGTCTGTGGTCTGGGGACCCCAAAACCTATTGATTGGACCCAATGTAGGTTCCGCGATTTTCGGCAGTTTTCGAGTTATGATTTTTTTTTAACGAATTTTTTTTCGAAAATTTCTGGGTTTATATCACTTTTTTGGTTACTGTGGCGAAAATAGTTGAGGTACATGCTTACGTTTTTTTTCATTGTTAGCTGAGTTTTAGGTCTACTTGATTCAGAAGCATTTACATCTATAGCACTGAATACTAATTCAGAAAAAAACATGAATATAAAAAAGTGTGAATAACTGTTTTTTTCAAATGATTTGTAGAACGCAATTAAAAAATAAGTTACATGAACTTTTTCTTCCAAACATTTTTCAACAACTATTTTATCAACTATCCATCACACTAATTTCAATGAGATACTTAAATTTTGATTCAAAATGTCAAAAAAGTCAAATTTAAGATGTTACGGTGGCAAATAAAACTTAGTTAAAAGTAAACCAGATTCGCTGGTACAGGTAACCCGGGACACCCTGTATAACCGGAACCCAGGGTAAGCTGCTTTTCCACCACATTTGTACCGAGGATGTGAAAGCTGAACTAAGAAACTATTAGGCCGTTTCCACTGATGCTATGCTATGCTATGTAACCAAGCGAGTAAGATGTGCTACGATGATGTGCCGCCGCAAGGTGGCTGTGCGAGGAATATGCGCTGCATTGACAGTAGGTTAGGCACGCACAGCATGCCTTCATAGCATACTTATGTATAATAAGTATGTATTTACAAAAGAAAATGTATTTAAGTATGTTTATCCGTTGTCTAGTATCCCATAACACAAGCTTTAATTAGCTTACTTTGGGGCTAGATGGCGCTGTGTGGAATAATGTCCAGGGATATTTATTTTTATTTATTTATAGCAAGCGTCCGAATGTGATTGGTGGATATCAAACGCATCCACAGCAATGTAGCATTGCACATCTCTGGTGTAAACCACCCTTATGCTTTAAAAACTGGCTGTGACAGGTACACTACTACGAGTGTGTGCGTGATCCCTTGACCACTACGAGTCGGTATGAACTGGTTCTTCACCGTCCGCGACGAAGTCGGTGCTCACGCGCACGTGTAGTTGTCACCTGCCATAGCGCAGTTGTTAAAGATTCGTTCTCTGTGCATTTTTTTTACTCATGTGCTAGAAGACCGGGATTATTGGTATAAGAGGTCAGCTTATGTCGGGAGTGTTACGTTTTATATGGCAGACTGTACATGGAAAATAAATACAGCATACATTCTGACGATACGCAGACTTCTAAATTTAGTGTGAGCCAGACAGAATAAAAAATAGGAGCGGGAGTGCTCCGATTTACATTTTAACATAACTTTGGCCCTGATAAAAACCGCATTTTGATTTACGTACTTGAAAAACTTGTTTTTTTTTGTATGATTAATAAAAGCAAGCGAGTCGAATAAAATTTAGGACTTAGTAATTGAATAAGGACCTCATCTGTTCAGGGTTTTCAAAGTCGTTACAACATAATTAATATTAAATCATTCATAAAATATCTAAATCCCCAATGGATCTACAAGGAAGAATCTATTATGTAGTTCATACCAAGTAAGAAATATTAACTAAATGTTAACCTTATTAGGTACTAAGCCGAGATTATAGATAGTTAATCTCATTTCTGACTAGCGCGGTTAGAGCTATGAAAGTAAACCTGACCGTAACCGCGGGTCAACGACCCCCTGCTTGACCAGTTAAGACAATGGAAGAACCACGGATATAAACCTAAATTGATAAAGCTAGGAACTCCGTTTGCATGAAAAGTTAGCGTGTCACCTTTTCGACGCTTTTTCCGCCATTTCTCTAACCATTTTAATATTTAGCATTTTACAGTGCTTATTTTCATAAAAATCGAATCCATTCGAAAGATAATCCCACTCGATATCTTCAAGTTCCGAAATCGTTTTTTTTTCTGGTTTTCTATTTTAATATAGTTCATTGAAGAAGGAGTAATAAGTGTTTACCTATCTAATCGAATTTTAGTTTTACTTCTTTTTTGCTTACATTTCATCCTTTGGTTTAGCGTAGAAAATATGAAACAGGGTTAAAAGAGGTTGCATTCTTTTTTGGCTCACGTCATCTTTTTCGATTTAAGTCTGTAGGAAGAACCAGTAGATATCTATGATCTGTCGATAGGAAGGTCGAATGAGTCAACGCTCGCAATCTTAGGATTAACTGCCTCGATAAGTCCTTGGAATACGACTTTGAACCCTATTTTCATGGTTCATTATAGCCCTACTTTGATTAGAGTGGTAACAGAGATGCCCGAAATTCGGATGACATGACATGACAATGTCAAATCCCAATACATTTTTTTACGCGAACGATAAAGTAAATTTAAAGTGGCAACTCGTGGTAGACATACTGATCACCAATCATTTGGAAAGCGTGGGGATTGAGCCAACACCCATTGTAGTTTGTAGCGATGACTTGATTTCAATGATGGAGGCTTGCCCACTGCTCTAACGGACGAGTCACATGACTGGCCTAAGAACAGCCAGCCAAAACCCAGCTGTTACTCTTTTCAACATAATGTTATTTTATCGCAAACGAAAAACCTTTTTAAATAACTTTAAATTCCACTGTTTATTCATTCAAATTGAAGTTTCGAAAAATTCAAAAGGTTTTAGCTAGCTCACATAGGCTGAGTATACATATTTCAAGCGCTGCCAGCCACCCCATTAATCCCGAATAGAATTACGTCCATTCAAAATAAATGATGTGATAATACTCGCTTCCCCTCGGCTTTGCGACTTTTCATCGTTTATTGTTTTAATTTATATATTTTTTTTTGGGTTATTCGCCTGATTATCAATGGGTTTACAAGCGCTCGAACTGAAATTACTGAATTTGAATGGCCTGCTGGAATGGCAGCGATCCTGCCTTTAGCACCGGAGGTCGTGGGTTCGATCCAATACCCATGACTATCATTTGTATTTGTTGTGTTATCAGCTAATTATTTAAGTTTGATTATCAGTCTCTGACTACCTATTTTATAACTCGTTAGTAGTTTTCATATAAAATCCATGGAATAAATAGCAAATCAAAAAAAGTAATAGTTGTCATTTTATTTACCATGCTCAAAAAACATCCAGGACTTGATACGTGCAAGAATATTCTGCTAGTTTTCAGTCTTAGATTTAATTCCCTGGACAGGAAGGTTATGTTTAAGATTATTCAGAACATAGCCCAGATGGAGGGGAACGGAACGTCTTTACAATGATTTATCTACTGAATACTCTTCTGTGGATTATTACCAGATTTTAAGAGTTAAAGAAAATTTCACTGTCTTACTCGTACCTTCAGCAATCAACCTTTGAATCTCTAGTTAGGTACTTAAATAAAATGTTGATATACTTCGACATCTGACTCTTCGAAACACCTTACCCAGTTTTTTTTTATTTCCCACTAAGCAGGTAATGAGTCCAATTCTACGTGGTGTAAAGTGTGAACTATGAATTAGATGCCAAGACAATACTATACCTTTGGCACATTACAATGAGGTTCACTACCCAATTTACTACAATCAGGATTTAGGATCACCTATTATTTCCCAGATAGCGTTTCTAATGGAGGGCATATCAAGGGTCGAGGAGAAATATGTCTCATGGGGTTGCGAAAGGATCGCCCCCGTCATACTGTATGGATTAGCAATTGACCCTTTTTAGTGTTGAATTTTTAAGTTAACATAGCTCGTTTCCTTTTCTGCAAAAGCAGTTTCTCAATTTTTTACCTAAAGATAGGTAAACAAAAAAAACAACTTTTGGGCCTAGGTGTAGAGCGAGATTTTTTTTTTCTGGTTTTATATTTTTAATATTTAAAACTAAGCATTGTAAAATGCTAAAAACAAAGTAGTAGTACTTAAGCTTTAAGCAGATAGACTAGACTATAATTTGGTTAAGAAGAATGAAGATAAACTAAGTCACTATGTGCTTTAAATTAACTAAAATCCCGAACTATAAGAGAGACCCCACACTAGCATTTTTTGAGCGTCAGCGACACTAGCGTTATTGGGCATTGCGTCTTCCCGGCGCCGAAAAACGCTAGGGGGGTCGCCGGCACGACGCTAACGCTCAGAGAACGCTAGTGTGGGGTCTCTCTTAAACGTTCTGGACAGGTAGACCTTCCTTTCACTAATTTTTCCCCATTTGTCAGTAGAAATGATTTCTTAGTCTCAAGATTACGATACTTTCAGACCACCTAACAACAAATGTCTATATCCCGAATCATATTATATTTGTGAGCGTTGCATAAATATTGGAAGTAAAAAACTGTCGCTATATCAACAAAAACAATTATACCTTATGTTACGCGTTACCGGCGAGAGTGGAATCTTTATTACAAAACAAAATTACGGCTGTGAGATTGTACACCATCCATTATCAGATTTGTAGGGATTTTGTCGGCTCCGCTGTTTGTCAAGATCTCTATCTTCAATTTCGCGGTAATTTGTACGGAATTGTTCAGCGGTTAGCAATATTTAACTTAAAGATCGTTTATAATTAAAAGTTTTAGATGGTAGCGACATAGCTCACAGGATTAGTAAGCTGAAGTGGCAATAGGCAGGCCACTTATACCGTAGAACAGATAACCGTTGTGGTAAGCGTGTTCTAGAGTGGAGACCGCGTATCGGCAAACGTAGTGTAGGACGCCCTCCGGCCAGGAGGGGTGATGACTTGCGAAAGGTTGCTGGCAGAAACTGGATGCGTCGAGCTGAGGATAGAGCGCGATAGCGCACATTGGGGGGGCCTATGTCCAGCAGTGGACTATGATAGGCTGATGATGATGATAATAATGTCATTGACATGTTCTTGTGTAGCATCCGGCGGAATGAGATTCCATCCCTACTATATTATAAACATTGTCATTCAAATATTTACTTCGTAATACCATTTTATTTTTAGTGCAGAAACCTAATACTCAACTGGTTTGAAGTCAGCAGAGTATTGGGAAACTCTGAAATCTAGGACAGTGCGATATTAAAAGTATTTTATTTCGTGAAATTCATTCATGAAAGTCACTTAAACCAGTTTTTATCTGTTTTTATACCTAGAAAGACTAAGCGAATTCAAAAAGAAAATTATTTTTTCAAAAGTCGAGATTATTATCATTTATATTAAAAATTCGCCCTGAGTGCCGCCTGTAGATTAAAATTGGTAGGGAATTGCAAACAATACGAATATTTATGGCAATTAACAAATTCAGCTACAATGATATTACCATTGATAAAGGAATAAATTCTCCGATATTTACAGTGCAAAATGTAATTTAACGCTGCGTCGATTCACGCATCGAAAATTAAAATGGCTTAGTATAGTGGTTGTTCTGCGGAGATAAAAGTATGAAAATTAATTAACCTAGATACTGTTCCAGTGCAGATTACAGGCAGCAACAATAATATCAAGTCAGCTTCACATGATGGTTGTTAGCATATCAATAGGCTTACAGATTGGTTATTATAACCAACTCAGGTTACGCTCCGAAAAACCGAAAACATGTACATATTATGTAGATTTTTCAATGGTGATAAATAAACGAAATAACAAGTGATTGTTGTATGCAAGACTGCCTCAGATGCTGGTATGTTTGGAAGCAATTCTGCCGAGGGTCTAGACTTCTAGAGTTCAATGAACTTGAAATGTACCAAAAATTTTGGCGGATGATTTTGTTTTTTAAAAGCCAAAGCCATTTCCAACTGAACTATCATCGCTATTAGCCAGCCTAAAGCTCACACCCATAAAATGTAGCGAAGCCTTAATTCCAACGATGGAACGCTAGGGCAGTATTTAGGTTTTTTTTCTGAACTGATCCTAACCCCCGAATCCAGGGTACCTACTCACTAACACCATCTCCGTAGTTATGGCAAAACTAACATACAAAAGACACAGATAAAGAAAAAGAGTTCAATAATAAACTTAAACGATTACTTATTAATAAAGCATATTATACAGTCGCTCAGTATTTAAGTGATAAGTCTTTAAAATATTTTTTAGAATCCAAAGCATACATAAACAATATATAATCGGGTTTTTTATGTTAAATAGTTAATTAATGTTAGAAATGTGGAAGTATAGTGCCCTTTATTATATTGTCATGTCCAATCCGCACCCATAAATGTGCTATGTTTTTAATTTTAAGACCTTTATTATACTTATGGAGTGCAATAAACTGATTGAATTAAATTGAATGGTTTTAATTAGTATGAAAACGAAGACGATCTTTCCAACCGTCATATATTTTTGTGCAAATAAAAATTCAAGAATATACTATTGTAGTTTTTTTGACACATTAGACCGAAAATACGGACATTTCGTTCGTGAGTGAGGCCCGATAAACGATAATCAATGTTAAGCAGACCTCACACGTAAGTATAGCTGTCTCTTTAATTTCTACTGACATTCGACAGAACAGCATCAATTTGAAGTGAGCTCACCTTTGATTATCGTTTCTAGATTCGGGGAAAAGGGACTGAGATGTTATCCAGTCGATCCTGTCTAAAACTGACAGCAGTACTTAGTTATGTCCCAAAGATGTCACATAGATTAGCGCTTAAACCGGAGTCATTAATCCAAGGCAACAGATCCTCATTAAATAAGTTGAGCGTAAGTTAAGACTGAACTTGTGCCGATTTTACGGCGGTTACCGCGCCTCACGTTCCTTCGATAAACCAGCACGATAGCCGCATTAAGGCAATCATAACTTCGGGGTTAGTAGCAGGACTCGAATATTGTCTTTGTTTTGTTGCTAGTTCGTGGTGCTCAGGCATGTGTGGTCTACGTGGCTAGAGTTAGAAATTGGTAACCCTTAAAATAGCTCCGAAAAAAGATATAATTCGGGTGCTGAAACATTCTTAAGTTCTGCATCATTCAATCATCACGTACTTTTACTTTACTGTGACAAACATATGTGTGACGAACATTAGTGTTTGTTGTGTGTCTGGGTGTTATTATCTATATATGTATGTATTTAGAAATATTTAAGTATGTTTATCAGTCTCTGACGCCCATAGTACAAGCTCTGCTTAGTTTGGGGTCAGATGATCTTGGTGTAAATTGTCCCAGATATTTATTTATTATATAGATAGATAGATAATGCTTTCCACCGTTATATATCATGGCCAAATTAAATGAAATCTTCATAAATTGTAGCCTATGTGTTATTCTGATGTTTAAGCTGTATTACTGTAAAGTTTCATCTAAATCCGTTTAGTAGTTTTTGTATGTAAGTGTAATAAACACACATACATACTCACAAACTTTCGCATTTATAATGTTAGTTAGATTGAAAAAATAAATTTATGGCTAAGTTTTACGTTAAAAATAATGCATCATTTAGATCTCTCCGATCAGAACTTGTACTAAGGGTGTCCTAGACTGATATGTTGGAATAGGCATACCTACTACTGAATAAACAAAGTTAACCCTTCGCGCGCTATAGCGCATCACCTAATGTTATTATAACAAACTAGCTTTCCGCCCGCGGCTTCGCCCGCGTGAACTTCATTTTTAATTCCCGCTTTTCTGTCGAAATTTTTCCTGAATTTTCTTTGCTATAAACCTCACGGAGCCCGATACCTTTCCAACGAATGCAAAACCGTGGAAATCGGTTCGTGCGTTCTGGAGTTATAGCGTCAGTAAGGAAAACCCGACTTATTTTTATATAATAGATAATAATAATGAAATATGAAATTACATGCTTCTTACCGGTTAAATAGATATATCAGGATATTAGGTACATCATTGTATTTATGAGTGTCACCTATAAATTGAATTGAAGACCCTTAGCACAGTGGGCAGTGTCACTACGAAACTAACCGATTCAGTCAAATAAGTATTTTAAACTGACTGAATAGGTTATTTTAAGTGTACGGTAACTTTATTCAGCAGTAGCGTCCATTTTTGCGAACACTCATTATTAATAATCTGATTTGGAAAGATGAAAAGAGTCTTGGAGGTACGTAATAGCCGTCTTTAAACGATTGTGATAAAAACATTTAATTATTTTTTTCTCAAATATTATAAATTCCCACAGTAATAACGTCCTTTTCAAATTAGGTTACTAAAAATGTGTTATTAGAACCAGTATTTTCTTTGAAATCGTTTTATTTCTGAACCGCAAAAGGTAATTATTAATTAAAATCAAACCAATAGTACATAGGTACTAACCAGAAACAGGTTTCTGTGAGTAATTACCGAGAGCTTGAGTTGGGGTACTCACCGCCACAATAGGGGTCCCGTGGATACACTTTACTGTGTACGTTAACGAGATTTAGTATTATTACATCTGTTTGCTATTATACCAGTGACGCTCCGGATGGTCAGGAGTTCAGGACGCGTACTGCCGAAATCTAAGCGGATTTACTACGCCAAATTATAGTGCGAGTCAGACATTTAATTTAGCGTTTACATAGGAATATAAATTGTGAGATATTTTTTTCTGGTTTTGGTCTATTAGACATTATTATTGTATTATTGAATGCTTATGAATCATATTAAAAAAATATATATTTTGAACAAACTTTAATATATTTGTGTTTTTAATAATAAGCATAGATTACAAATACGCAGTCGACCAAACCCGATACAGCCAATCTGTGGTTATTAATCAGTTTGTTGTTTTAGGGTTAAAGATGTGAGATATTATTAATTGGTAGCGAAATTCGCAATTTAAGGTTAGGATTTCATCGATGTGGGTAATAATAAAAGGAAGATTTTGGAAATTACACACACCCTTCACCGGTATTAAATAAATATTATTTAAAAAATACTAATCGAAGTAAATGTATACTAAGTTTGTTTGTTTGCTCGCTTGAACGCGCTAATCTCAGCAACTAGTGGTCCGATTTGAAAAATTGTTTCAGTGTTAGATAGCCCAATTATCGACGAAGGCTATAAGCTATATATCATCATTCCAAGCGGGCGAAGTCGCGGGCAGAAGCTAGTGTTAAATAAAAAAGTTTAATACTAAACGAAATTCTATTAGGTTTTGCATTTTTGGTAAAAAAAATGGCGCATTTAGATGGTTCACTATGCCTATCATGAGATACACCAATGACAGCCGCTAGCGTCCGCGGTGACTGCGTTGTAGTGCTGTTGCGATAGCGATAGATGACCTTGAAAATCAGTCATACTATCGATAATCCTATCGAAACTATCGACCCGTGACGATACTATCGATAATGAGAGTTGACCGATACTATTGATGTTTTTCAATACTATCGAAACTATCGATAGTATCGTGCCATTAAAGTCAATACTGTCGATAGTGTCGCGCCTGTCGGTACTATCGATAGTTTTGCTTTAGTAACTATCGAGGTTCGATACCATCGACTGGGATCTCGCAATAGTATCGTTGAAGGTTCGACTATCGATAGGGCAAAACTATCGATACTATCGACGCGCATCCTATCTATCGAAAGTATCGATAGTACAACTGATTTTCGAGGTCACGATAGTATCACGATACTATCGATATACTATCGCTATCGCAACAACGCTACTGCGTTGACCTTTTTGTACTGGATTTCGGTACAGCGCCCCCTAGTGATAAGGAATGAAAACTCTTGTTAGACATAGATACGGTTCATCACAACGGCAACGGATATAAATAAATAAAATAAATAAATATCCCTGGACATTATTCCACACAGCGCCATCTAGCCCCAAAGTAAGCTAATTAAAGCTTGTGTTATGGGATACTAGACAACGGATAAACATACTTAAATACATTTTCTTTTGTAAATACATACTTATTATACATAGGAGACACCCAGACCAGTACAAACAGACATGTTCATTTATAGTCATGTATTTGTGTTGCTACTGTTTATAATGAAACTAAACACCCAATTTTAGTTGAATATCCTCACATTTTGATTAGGGATGCTGTTTTGAAATTCACACCCTGCCACTAAAATTTCACTGGATTAATTATAATACTAATCAAACTTTATTAGCACATAGAAAACCAATTTATGAGCGAAGCAATAATATCGGTCCTCTGTGAGTCGTAAAATTAATTTGCAAATTAATTTCTGAATCTGTCTGTTTGTGTGCTTAGTTCTAAACTTAACAGTCGATTTTGTTTTAAATTGAGTAAGTAATTTACCAATAAACCTGCCCAAAGGCCTCCATCATTGAAAATAAGTCATCGCTACAATTAATGGGGATGGGCTTAATCACCACGTTTGGTAAATGCGGCATAGGCTAGTTTTGAAAAATCCGTGAAAACACTTTGCCCTACCTGGGATTTGAACCCAGGAGCGGATGTCGGGCGGAGCGCTGTTCATAGGCTGCGGTAACTACCACCAGTAGTTACCGCAGCCTATGAACACGTGAGATATTACTCGCGCGTTGTCGTTCTAATTCTAAAAAACAAACTTAACGGTAAATGGATTTATATTTAAATAAATAAATAACTGGGACAATTCACACCAAGATCATCTGACCCCAAACTAAGCAGAGCTTGCAATATGGGCGTGAGAGACTGATAAACATACTTAAATATTTCAAAATACATACTTAAATAGATAATAACACCCAGACACACAACAAATATAAATGTTCGTCACACAAATATTTGTCATGGGTGGGGATCGAACCCACGACCTCCGGCGCTAAAGGCAGGATCGCTGCCATTGCGCCAACAGGCCAATTAACTCGACGTTTCAACCGCGGACCACGATGACATGCAATTTTCGTCGAAACGTCGAGTTAGAGTAGGTAAATCCATTTACCATTAAATATTGGGGAAATTCTACCGACAAAGATGTTGTTCTCAGAGCTCAAAAACAGTGTATTCGGTCCATGTATAATTTGTGCCAGACAGATTCATGTAAACAGCACTTCATAAGACTGGAGCTTTTAACGGTTCCTTGTTTATACATCCTCGAATGTGGCATTTTCGTGAAAAGCAACAAACATTTGTACACTTTTCACAAGCGTGAGCGTCATAAAAAATAAGATTTGTTTGATGCCGAATAAAACCGCTTTGTTAAACCAAAGTATGATAAGTAATGCTACTAGTATTCATAATAAACGGCACGATTGGCGTAGTATGCTGTAGCACGGTTTCTCGCCTCGATTTCCGTAGTGTCCCGGGTTCGATTCCCGGTCGGGTCAATTCAGGAAACGATCTTTTCTGAATTGACTCTGGTCTGGGTGTGCTGGGAGACGCCCCTAGCTTATTTCCTTGTGTGGTACCTCGTAACACAGGGATTTAATAATCCCTACTTCGAGACCATTACAAGACGTGTGTTGTCTGGCGCATGTTTATTTATTTATAAACTTCCTGACTCTATTCGCAATATTAATGATTTAACCATATTTAAAACGGATCTCCATGATCTTCTCGTTCTAAAGTGCTATTACGCTATCACTGAATTTCTGTGCGACGGCAGCTTGCTAAGATACAGATTGTAGTCCGATTTGTTGATAATTTGTTTGAAATTACTTAATTTGATTGTGTTCTATTTATTTCTTGACATACCTATCTAATTACTTCATTATTATTATTTTTAATTGACCACTTTGTAACAAAATTAGACAAGATGATTACTGTTGTATGCCTGTGAGGTGGAACACAGTGAGACTCTTAAATATGTATGATCTGAACATTATTATTATACCTGTGATTCAAAATAAAGTTAATTTGTATTTACAGGGGTATGGATAACGTTGGCGTAATTTTTTAAATATCGCGGCCACTCACCAAACCTTATTATTATGAAAGAACATATCGAGGGGAACAAACTTTATATGGAGCACATATAGCTAAAGTCTATCGGAGCTCAGATATTAGGCATGGTATTTTTAACTATTTACTCAATTGTAAGTACTTGATCCATACCAATTGTGAGTAAAAAGACTTTCAGGTGTTTTTCCCATGTAATGTATCTAATGTCGACGGTTAGGAACCTATATATCCTATTTACATATTGACTATTTACAAAATGTCTGTTTGATGTCATTGACGTTATGGTCGTTTTTCGTGATAGCTTGTGTTCTACTTTCTAATGCCAAATACTTAACATTTACTGCTATACAGGGTTATTTATAATGTATTGCTGGATGTACTTTTATTGGTAAAATATACTGAACAGGTTTTTTTTTATATTGCCCGTCAAGATGACCTCACTCCACCTGATGGAATGCGGTCGTGAGGTCCAGATATGAGGTTGACAAGCCCAGTCATTCAAACGAATCACTGGGCTGGCCATCCTCACCTTGAAGGTACATCTTAAAAAGAAAAACCTTCCTCTCCTATTTCTGCATCCTGTTTAACAGCTGTTAGGTGAGATTAGCTCCAATAGGTAACATTTCAGAACTATTATTTTGGTGAAACTAAGGCAAAATATCATACTTTAAGAAATCATATTTGGGCTCCGATATTACTTAGAACAATTCTGACTGCTCAGATCTGTTTCTTTTTTAGGGTGCTATAAAACAGTGGTAAAATTATTGCCGGCCGCTCATAAAAAAATGACGCCACGGGTCCATACAAAGTTACTCAAACCCCTTTGTTTCTTTGCAAAAACTCGATAGTGTTTAAAATTTGGAGTGAGAAATGCAACAAGAAAGTTTAAAATGTTATTATCTAGGAAGAATCACCCCCCCTCGCTGACCAAACACCAGCTTCCCAATGAGCTCTAACCTACCTTGACTACCTTCTTCACCAGAGGAACACAACACTGTCTAAGCACTGTTATTCAGCTGTAGATTCTTCTGTTTTTCACCAGAGACGTGATATGCAGCTATGCTGCGAGGATGTGCAAGCTAAGCTACGAACCTATTAGACCGTTTCCACTTATGCCATCCTTTGTAACGGAGCGATTAAGATGTGCAAGGTAGATGCGAAGCTTGAACTATGCGATGTATCAGCAGGGAAGGCACGCTTCCGTAGCACGACGCCTCCATAGTACGCATCTATGTGTCATATTAAAAGCATAGCCTACAGTAGAACCCGTTTCAATGCTATGCTATGTGGACCAATGAATATGATTAGTGGATATCAAACGCATCCACAGCAACGTGATGGAAAGCAACCTTATAAAGCCGTAAGTTTAAGGTGGAGGATTTTCGTCCAGATGGGTTTGGGTAGTTCACTTAGAATAACAACATATAGAAAGATAGTCTTCATACAACCGCCCCGTCAGGAATGAAGCACTAATCCGATCCACACTTGCGCGACTATTACTTGCTTACGTGCGGCGCGCTTTTACATTGAACATTGCGGAGCTGTATTGAACACTGTGCTTCAAAATGGGCGCGCGGACTTGGTTTCTGTAAGTTATTATTCTAAGGTAGTTCAATTATTTATTCCTGAAATCTAAACCCGGCACAGCATTCTCCAAATAGCACTAATAAATACAAAGCTAAAGTAATATCGCAACTGCAGTCCATATTCGACTGCAAAGCAAACACAGCCTCAACTTTAATACGTTTTCAATATCCCCGAGATTCAGGCAACATTTAAAACTTTACCGATGAACCGCAAGTTTTTTACTACCCGCATAAAGTCACGGTATAAATTGATATTTTTGGCCGGAACCGGGGCTTTGGGCTTTGGCGCGGCCTTAATGGGACGCCTAGCCGACGTAAATGTACCTCAATGTATTCGTAGTTTGAAAAACTGAGATGAAACTTTGTGGTTTGTGCTAACTATGCGTTCAAGCTCGTTAAACGAAATGCTTTTGAAAAATGATAACAGGCATATTACAATAAGACAAATTTCATAAGCCTTTATAAATAAATATCTCTGACAATTTAAACCAAGATCATCTGAACCTAAACTAAGCAGAGCTTGTACAGAGGCGTTCACATCTACTCTTTACAAAACCATCGCAAAATGGTTCCTATGTCAGCAGCATTAATATTTCTAAATAAGTAATATTTAAATAGATGATAACACCCAGAGACAAAACAAACACAGACTTGACGCATCAGCATTCTGCATGACGTCTAGAGCGCTTATTAAAATAATAGGACACATTTGATTTGAATCTAGGATCTGTGGGGTTTTGGGTCGAGCTCTCTCACCACTCGGACTTCGAAGGCTCATTTAACTTGACTTTATAAATGATGAAATCAAACTATTAACAGTTTGAATTGTTATTTATTTATTTCTTCTTCATACTAAAAACATGAGAGGATTTCGGGTAAAAAAACATTACTGGCGGGAAAAAGTCTTCGAACCAATAGGCTTACCCTACCCAACACTTCGTGCATAAGTAATACATTTTCTACCGTAGCATCCTGGTAAAATAGGATCCTTATCGTTAACCCTTCGAAATTCGCGCTCGTGTTACATTCTGTCGTCAAGGGTCGCGGCGACCTTCGCTAATCTTGGGTTGGAATGATTGATGTAATGTCACAAGCCAAACGCTCGGTAGATAAAAATATAACCCCTTAATGGCGCGGTGAAACTTCAAGTTCGTAAACGTGAACTAAACTTTTAGACGGAGGTAGTATTTTTGGAGCGTTGGCAAATTAGGGTTGAGTTAGTTTGATGCAAATGAGGAAAACTTTGCTGGAGGTACAGGTTTATTCAATAAAATACCAGATCTACATGGGGTCCAAATTATATTTTCTTGCGAGAAACGAAGCGCACAACGTTAATTTGTTTGACGACACGATTGGCGTAGTGCGCTGTAGCACGGTTTCTTGCCTAGATTTCCGTAGTGTCCCGGGTTTGATTCCCGGTCGGGTCAATTCAGGGAACGTACTTTTCTGAATTGACTCGGGTCTGGGTGTGCTGGGAGACGCCCCTAGCTTATTTCCTTGTGTGGTACCTCGTAACACAGGGATATTAATCCCTACTTCGAGACCATTACAAGAGGTGTGTTGTCTGGCGCATATTTTATTTATTTAATATGACGTCGCAGTCCTGTAAACTACACAAACCACTTTATGTATGTCTTCCCATGAGTTTTTGTCACTTAAACGACGATAGTTGACTTCAGAAATCTGTCTACCCTTTTTGGACCCATATCTA
The DNA here is from genome assembly GCA_947369235.1 of Udea olivalis. Taxonomy (NCBI): domain Eukaryota; kingdom Metazoa; phylum Arthropoda; class Insecta; order Lepidoptera; family Crambidae; genus Udea; species Udea olivalis. The sequence continues at coordinate 18,034,708 of OX376355.1, forward strand.
GTCACTAGGATAACTTGAATGCTACCGGCTGTTATTGATGTAAATGTATAGTGGACATACTGCTTGCCTGCGCAAGAGTGATAGCGATATCGCTGCAAATACAGCATCATACCAGCAGAATACTAGCGTCGTGGTGCCGAGCCACGCACGACATGCTGAGCGGAGACCTTTTTGGTACTGTTGCTATTGTATTAGATGTAAGCTTAAATACGAGTAAGTTCCATTTGTGTATGTACCAAATAAACTTTAATTCATTCATTCAATTCATTCATAGTTCATTTATTCATCATTCGCTCTGATAATTGAAAAATTAATTACTGCGTTATTTTCAAAGATATTTCGGTTGTGCTTTCGAAATAACTGTATGTATGAAATTTTCTGTATGTTGGGTTGGGCATCGAAATTACGTAGTTGAAATGATCTCAGTGCCGAGTGCGAGTTGCTGTGAGAGAAGTGAGTGACTTCACCATCGCGTTTTGCGAGCACGGAAATGTCAATTAGTATGGAATCGAGTCAACGCCATCTAGTGGCTAATTCGGGCAACATTAAGGCCGCTAGATGGCGCTCACTCGATGCCATGTAAATTCGCGTTTCTTTCTCGCAAACGCGATGGTGAAGTTATTCACTTCTCTCAATGCAACTCGCACTCAGCACTCAGGAACAGATATTTTTTCTAGAATACATAATTTCGATGTTTTCCTCTATCTGCCTGTGAGATACCTTCATGATTTAATTTTTAATGAGCAGTCCGTGCAAATTGATCCTTATTCAGATACATACGTTTGAACACAGACATAGGTATTAGCCAAAGTCACGGGTTTGACGGGTTGCCGTCGTGCCGAAGTGAATAGTAATAGTCGTACTTTAATGCCAGTCAATTTGTCAGTGTCATGTCATCTTAGGAATATCTTGCATAGTTAAAATGTTTCACTGACCTTCAATAGCAAGCGTCAGGTCAATAATACCCATAATAGACGAGCATGCAGAAAGGATGAAGGCAAGTGTGTATATAGGATCGTAACGAGTGGAAAGATTTGGTTCCGTTGGGAGCAAGGCATAATGTCCATGTCCTCATTAGTCCACACAGCTCGCCATCGTTAGGGAGTTCATCCTCACACTCTAGGTCCACCATGGCCTACAGTTCGGTTTCAGTGATGCCACCTTCCTAGGACACTTAAATTGTGAAATCCCAATGAGCTATAGTACGGAGTTGTTTAAGAGGGGTTTGAAAATGTTTTTACGGTGTCGGAAACGCGTGACATGCCCCGCGGACCTGGTGTTGCGCGTCTATGGGCTGCGGTAACCGCCATTAGGCAGTCCGCTTGTTTCTCACTGACCACCGCCAATTTTAGTAGGTATAAACTAAGTGCAAATTAGCATAGTATAAATAATTTACATTAAACAACCGAATTCTGAAATTAAACTAAATGATGATTAACCAATAAATACTTACTATAATTATAGAGCAGCTTAACTTTTAATTAGGTCTCGAGCGTAAGACTCGTTTGCACCAAACTTGATGACGCTTAAACTAACAGCGACATGTGGGTTCTTACATGCACACTAGGTATTTCGTGAACAGTACTTAAAGTTGAACAACTCTTAAGTAAAGCTGCCACAAGACAGAATCAAAGAACGAGTTCCTTGACGTGAAGTTAACTATAAAACACTTGTTAAGGGCCATTTATACCCGAAATAGAGGTTAAAAGTTCCTTACAAAAGCTGAATTTAGCTGAACTGAATTAAACTAACCAAACATGGTAAAAATAATGACATATTATTATTTTAGTTTTATGATTCACGGAATTCACTTTTTTTTTTTTAGGAAACAAACAATTTTATTCCACCTTAAGATTACTTAAAAAAATAACACTAAAATCAGTTACGTTTCCACTGATGTTTGACACAAATCATCGAACAACCAACGTTATCAACGCTAAGACTCCGAATTACAAACAGAAAATGAAAAAAAAAAATAACAATAGGAACTTAAAAAGCTCACAAATACACGGTTCATTCTAAATTGTTACTCCTTAAGATATTACATACATCGTTCCTGAACTTAGGGGCTTATGACGGAAAGAGGGCTTTTGAGAACCATTGAGCGCGACTCATAGCAGTGTAGGTAAAGCATTCAAAAGTCATAAAAAGCATTTAATGCCTACGGAAAAATATGATTCATAATCGACTTGTCTCATTCAACTTCTCTTGTCAATCATAATAGTCTTGTTGATCTACCTCTTCACAAGTTCAAGTCTACAATTAAAACAAAGTTGATAAAACAAGGTTATTATAACGTGGAGGATTACTTGAACGACAAGAATTTGTGGTCATAGTAGGAATAATCTGCTCCTCTGCTCAAATAATGTCTTTTTATTGTTCTTTTGACTGTACTCTAAATTTATTTGTTGTAAAACAAAACAAAGTTCAAAGGATTAACTATCGAGTTTCTTGCCGGAGTCCGACCTACCGAACCGGTGGTAGATTCGCATTATGTTTATTATTTTATTTACGTCTATTATCGTTTATATATATTTTTTGTGAATTTTGACATTTCATAAGTGCTTCTTTGTAAAAGCTTAAGTGAATAAATGTTTTTTTAAATTACTTTACTTTACTTTTTACGACTATTCTTAACTAGAAAGTTATTATAGCTCATTATGAACTTAAACAAAAGAAACTGTGACAACTTATAAAAAGCGGCTCAATTGTCTCTGTCGCAGTTATTATCGAACCCACTGTGTGCCATATAAGGTACACAGGCACCCATTCCGCCGGTAACAAGCTGCGTAACAAGACGCAGGACTGTCTGGGTGTCAGTAACTGCCAGTTTTAACTACAATGTATGGCCTCTTGCAGCTAGGAAGATGCAACTGTGTTTTTCTCCTCCCACACACTGCCTAACTTGAAGTCAGATGGATGTTGGCTACAGTAAGTCCTACAGATAACATAACTACACAGAGATAGAAACCAGAAAAAATCGACCTGATCCTAGGTACTCGAAGCTCCTAGTCTAAATTTTTCTGGTTTTTATCTTTGTGTAGAAAATAGTGCATTGTTAAATGCTAAAGTTTAAAATTCACTTAAAAAATATCTACTTGTAGAAATAATTCCCGGTAAAAAAAAAAAAAGGATTAAGTATTATGGCATTGTATACCGGGAGATTAACAAAAGACTTACAAAAACGTTATCGCATACTCACTAAGTGATGTAGAAACTATTTAAGTGAATTTCATTTCATCACAACTAACTTTAATTAATTTGAAAAAATCAAATTTTCACTTCACATAATATCGTTTTCACTTCACATAATATCGTTTTATCACCCGGTATTAAGAAACGTAGGCTCTTTAAAAAAAAAATCTGCTCCTTGGCACATTATTATTATAATGTGGAAAAACATTGCTATTTAATTAAACTATCATTACTGTCCTAATTACTGTATTTGTTTGTGATAACATTTGAATATAGACTGCCAAGCGAATGACCACGGAGCTAGGTCACCGCTATCTCAATTTATTACTAATCTAGAGCTAATAAACCTAAAAGAAATATGTAATTACTAATTAACACGAACGAATAGCTGTCTGTGATTATTAAAAATAATGTTCAGAAAATGCTTTCATAAAATTAGGATCACCTCCAACTATTACACCAAGAGCTTGCTATGAGATACGATTAAATAAGTATTTCAATAAATAGACACCAGACTCAAAAGATCATACATAACACAGAGACGCCTCTGGCTTAATGCCTTGTCTGGTACCTCGTAACACAGGGATATTTATCCCTACTTCGACACCATGACAAGTGGTGTGTTGTCTGGTGCATATTTATTGTATTTATTTATTTATAAGCCCTTGGTGAGGTCATTCCTGTATGGGGGGTCAAAACCTCTACCTGCATGTGACGAACTCATTAAATAGGCATCAGATTTCAGAAAGAAATCCTATGACTCGTAACCTCTGCACCTTCATTGTGTTAACGTTAAAGTTAAAGAACATAAATCTCAATGACTGATTGTGCCTCCATTCCTGCACAACATCACTCTTGCAGTATTGCCCTCAATTTCCGCAACCTCTTGACCTCCGGCCCTCAATCCTCACGCAGGACAAACATCTAAATCTTCCTGCGCCATTGAGCTGATGTGTCGAAGACGGTAGAGATGCCATGAATACTACGCTGTTATAGATATACGTCGTCACATGATATTTAAAAAAAAAAAAATTAAAAAAAAAAACTTCAAAAATAACTATTCTAAAACAAAGCACTAAAAAGTAAAGAAATAATTGCGTATTGTTCTAAAACTTATACGATAATATAATGTAGGTACAATTATTGTTATTGTTGGAGTCGGTGTCAGCCAAGGAAACACTACAATATACCTATTTCTTACATATTACGTTTACGTATGTAGGTAGGTAGTTACAAACCTACATTGGCATATCCTTTCCAATAAAAAAAGTAGCATCGAAATCGGTTGGCGTGATAATGAGTTATTCGTCCATTTGTCGCGTATTTGGTTTATCTTTAACTTATATGGAATACTTTTTAAATTTATATGGATTTCCCATGGATTCTACTGCCAGAACTGGACCAAATTGAAATGGGACCACACGGACAGCATCAGCTTTCAAATAAAAAAAGAATTATCAAAATCGGTTGGCGTAATATTGAGTTATTCGTCCATTTGTCGCGCATTTTGTCTATCTAGATTTAAGACTTATATGGTTTTCTCATGGATGCCACTGTCAGAACTAGACCAAATTAAAATGGGACCATTCGTGAAGCACTTCTTTCAAATAAAAAAAGAATGATCAAAATCGGTTCACCCAGTAGAAAGTTATGGAGGTACTCGTAACAAACATAAAGAAAAAAAAAACATACAGTCGAATTGAGAAACTCCTCCTTTTATTGAAGTCGGTTGATAACAAGTTTGCAGTATCTGTGTGTCTTTTCTTGAAACTATTACGGAGAGTGTGCGAGCGAGCTGCACTAGTTGGTTCATGCTGCCCGTGCTTGTTTATCCAGGAAACACATCTGGGTCTCTTTAAGACAAGGTGAATAGGCATTTACTGGGCAGAAATGTACCATCATAGACCACATCATCACTTACCACTAAATACGATTGCTGTCAAATGACTGCGTAGTCTATTTAATAATTGCTGATTAAACTTGGAAATTGGTCTCTAACTATGGGCCTCATAATAAAGCTCCAAGTCACTCGAGCTAATAAGTGGGCTATGCTCTGTGTCGTTACTTGATCGAATGAAACCTGTAGAAGAAAAGTGACCAACGTAGCCCAGCGGGTAAGCCAGTTGAAGTGGCAGTGGGCAGGGCACATTGTCTGAACTGACGGTCGTGTAGCAGAACGTTGTCACTCCTCTCCAATTACGGATAAAAGCTCTTATTTACCGCCACAGACACTAAGTGAGAGATTAATGATCAAAACAACACAAAAGGAAACTTTCTAGTGTTGTTATTGAACAAAAGTCGCAAAATGGCGTCCGTAAAACTCCCAAGCAGCATCCCGTAGCGAACTCTTTTTCTTTAAAACAAATACTCATCACTCGATGGCAATACTTCCGCATCTCCTCGTCCCATCACTAGCTATCGAAAGCGACAGCTCGATGCATAATCGACACGTGCCTCGGCATTAACGCTATGGCAATGATGGAAACCTATTGTCTGAATTCTAAAGCTCCCATGGGAAAGACGTGACACATTCACTTAACGTAGGCATTCGTACAACATACGAGTATCATGGGCTTACTCCTGCATGCTTAACATGACGGTAAATAGCAGTTAAAGAAATACAGTTGCTATTTTCAGCAAAGGAAAATTACAGTAATTAGTCAGTAATACCCAATCGGCGACATACTAGTAATAATAGTGAAGTAAAGTGTGAAATTATGTCATTCCCATACTTTTTGATGATTTATATCTGTAAACTCAGGAGTATTTTGCTCTTGGCTACGGCACGCCGCGCCGCATGCGTAATTCGTGGCTGCGGCCTCTAATAAAAATGTTTTAAAATAAGTAAACCGAATGATGCTAAAAGTCTTTATCTTTCACTAATTTTGTTTGTGGTTCCCTTTGAACCTTTTTCTAAGGCCTAAATGTTCGAAAGAACCTTTTAGAAACTGTACCAGGTTCATGGTCAGAATAAAACATAACTTTCAAATTTATTACGACTTTCTTAGTTAGGCCTGAAGCTTTTCTACCGCCACGTTACGTGTTCATAAACGGCCGTTACTTTCGTTAAGTGGAACGAACACCTCACTTAAAATGTAGGTTATTATTTAGAACAATCAGAAACGCTTTTATATCCGGCAACCTCCCAATCTATAACAGTGCATAATACGACCTCACGCTATGCTCTCAAATAGCGAATGTGCGTGTTTTCTTATAAAATCAACTGGGCACTGGGTTTCTGTACGAAGCCAATCTTGGTGACACGCATGGCTCGACTTTTCACTAAATTTTAAAAGATAATTTTGGAGTAAAAGGTTTTATGATTTGCATGTTCAGTTAACCACATTCCACCTAATGGGAAGCGGCCTTGAGGTTTATGCTTGAGGTCCAGATGTAAGGTTGACAAGCACTGTTATGCAAAGCAACGACTGAGGTGATCATCTTCATCTTGACATACATACATACCATCACGACTATATCCCAAACTACCCTGTCAGAGGCAAGTGAGTTGCCGTCATGGTGAACAGAACATTCAGAAGCCCACTTTTTACCAATGGTATTTAAACCCAACGTGGTAGGTGGTGAGCTTTCCGCTGTTATCCGGGTTGATGTGGTTTTCTATCTACGTTTCACCGGAGAGTTAGGTAGTTGGAAATTCAACAATAAACACAGATTTTGGTTCTGGCCATATTTCAACAAGGGACCACACGATCCACGGTCCGAGTTGGGGTGCTTTACCCCAAGGCCACGACGCTCTCTCTAAAGAAAATGAATTTCAAAATTTTCAAAAAAAAATAATTAAAGCGACTCTTAGCTTACTGTTCTCTCTTTGTTTTTAACGCTGTCAACATTTGCGCATATCAAATACTACTATAAAGTAGTCACCACTATCTAATGTAGTTTAAAAGCAACTTCTAATATTACTTAGTAAACTAATCTGGAGATTGCGAAACCTTCCACAATAGAGACCGATTGATTTTTCTCCTGATTCTGAGTATTCTGACGTATTTGTATGTGAAAAGGGTATTTAGAGCTATTGTGCACATTGTAAAGCCTTTTAAGCGTACCCATGTCATTTATTGATTACTTTCAACCTTATTCCAATACGATAGGGTTCGTATAACGGTGGAACATATTTTTACATTGCCTTTTACGCAAAAGCTTCTGGGAATATTTCTAATAGGATAGCTTATAGCACAGTTTCTTGCCGGGTCTTCTCTGTAACAACTCTTCGACCATCGTGGTAGATCATCAATATTAATGTTTATAATTATTATTGGTGAGGGGTACTTAGTTTCGGTACAAACTTATTTGGTGAGGTTTCCTTTATTGAATTTGTATTTCGTAATCTTCCCCATGAGGCACAAAAAAATTCAAGAATTTGGAAAAAATAATAATCTTCTAACCTGAACGTCTTGAAAACTTTACATTTAGGTAAATTCAGACAAATGTTTTTCTTTCTTTTATAGGTATGAAGCCTATATAATTTATAAGTAAGAGAGTGATTAACTCGTCGGTAAGTAATCGTTCGCCCACACTTTCCTCCACTTAACTCGCTAAAATATCTCGTAAATATTTGTTTTCCTCCTTTTTGTAACAATCTGCTACTAATCCTTGGAACTTATGCCGGATGCCTTGAGATCCTAATTCAGATGTATTTATATTCCGCTCAATCAAGCCAAACTGCCAAAGTGTTAAACTGATTCCTGAGCTTACGGAACTTACAGGAAATGAGCCGTAAAAATAATATCCTTTTTAATTAAATTTAATTATATATACTCACCCCTTTAAAAATTATACAAACCCCATATAATCTGCAGTTAACCAAAAATCCCGTTAAAGCAATTCAAAACTACACGCTGTAAAAAGCTCCAAATCAAATTAACATCTTTCGTTTCTAATAAGTCGTGACAATAACAAAAAAAACATTACTTTTTTAGCTTTCGAAGTAAAAAATGGTTACAGGTTATTTTTGTCCGAGCATTTGAGGGTTGACTGCGCGTGTAAGTGTCAGACACCTCGGTTAGTCATAGATAGTGCACTGATGGCCGTTTATGGAATATTTGCTTAGATAACGGTTAATTTTGACGGCAAAGCAAATACGCTGAAATCGACCCCGATTTTAGTTTGCAAGTAAGCTGAGAGATTTTTGGTAATAATACATATTTACTATAACTCAAACATCTTTATTTAAATAGACTTAATCCGTACTTTTAAATAGTCAAAAAATAGACATAAATACTATAATAATATGAATAAATAAACAGTATACAAACATAATGCGACTCTACCACCGCGTCGGAGAAGTTGATTCTTACTGAGAAGACCCGGCGAGAAACTCATAGTAGTTGTTGTGGTTTTACAATGCGAGTTAGTAGAGTACAATTTGTTTGTTGATAAAAAAAATGCTTGAATTCTAACATTAAAAAATAAACAGAACAACCTTACAAGTACAGCAAAGCTACATAATATAAAACAATAGGTTGTACAAAGTCATTTATACAATTCTAAAAAATAAAAATTGTTAGTCATTAATACACTTAAGTCCGGTATTTAATTAATAAGTATTACAAGAGGTAACTACTGATCCCGCACTGAGCAGAGAGGCTTTTTTATCTAGAAGGTAATCATTGGTAATTTAATACCCCTTTTTTAATAAAACAAATTTATATGTGGTTTTTGAATCTGTGCAGCGGTAACATACAAACATAAGGACATGATACCATGTTAAGGCGCTACTCTGAACATCACAAGGGGCGTGGTTACGAAAATTAACTGAATTTCTGTCTTTAAAAGTAGTAAATTCGCTGCGCCCGCGTGCAATCACATCGCTTTGAAATAACGACGAAAAGCGACAAAACACGAATTATTTTATAAAAAAATAACTTGGAGAAAAAAATGGGTATATAATATATATTTTTTTAATAAATAAATAAATAAATATCCCTGGACATTATTCCACACAGCGCCATCTAGCCCCAAAGTAAGCTAATTAAAGCTTGTGTTATGGGATACTAGACAACGGATAAACATACTTAAATACATTTTTTTTTGTAAATACATACTTATTATACATAGGAGACACCCAGACCAGTAGAAACAGACATGTTCATGCACACAAATGTTTGTACTGTGCGGGGATCGAAACCGCGACCTCTGGTGTAGTAGCCAACTTCTTAACCATTACACCAAGTTGGTCGTCAAATTTCGGTAAAAAAAAAAAAAAGGTAAAATTCGGTTGTGAATATTAATGATATTAAAATGTATCGAGGCAATTTTTGTTAATTGTGTTACTGGTTCTTTTCATGTCTAGTTAAAGGTATGAAGTGATGAATACCGGACTTGCAGATCCATAAGGCCTTTTAGCGACGCACAAAATCAGACCAGAAAAGACGATTTCTTCGGAGTATCATCTAATTAAAGAGAACGTCGAGGCGCAAGGAAAAAAGTTACTATAGACTATAGCATTAATTATAGCATTAGACAGAAGTAAAAAAGGCTCTTTTTGTGGCAAAAGTACAATTAACATTATTGCTTTTAAGATTTATGCCAATAAGGCTTTTGCTAAAATACATTATTTTGTTTTGAACACATTTTCACTGTCACTATAAATATAAATATGAATATATTAGCACCCCTGATTTTTATTTCTAATGTTATAATGAATGAAGTAAAGAGCGCTAAGTGGGAGTTTATGCGATCACACGCGTCAAGCCCGTAAACGTGGATTTGCAAAGAAAAAAATTGTTGCGTAAACGTGCCACCAGAGGCGCCACCAATTGCATACTTTGCAGTTACGAGCTTGGTTCGTTTGATGAGTAAACAGACATACTTTCGTTCTTGAACAAGAAGTATCGCAAATCGTTAGGTGTCTAAAACATACTAAAAGAGGAAAGATTCAATTGTGTGTTTGTTTGTATTGAATAGGCTCCGAAACTACTGCACCGATTGCAAAAACTCTCTCACCAATATGAAGCTACATTATCAGGGAGTGACATAGGCTACTATATTTGATTATGATTGAACAAAACATTCAGTGAAAAATAATAGTATGTATCTGAAAATCAAGTTGGAGAAACGCAGGCGAGATGTGCTGCTTTACCGACGCCGCGACGTGCAATTACTTTTGACAGAACGAAGTCTGTTGAGGCAGATAGTTTATTTATAACACATCAAACCCATAAACTCCAAGTTCGCTTTATCCTTCAACGTTTAAGGAAACTTCGTAAATGTCCACCGGAGTAGACCTCCTGCGTTCACGATATAACGAATCAATCGACACCCTATTTACAAAAATCGGCGTAACGCTAAAGATATCTTCCGTTTTGGGAAAAAATACTCTTGCTTAGGGCGTGGACCCCTTAAAGACTAAGAAATTTCTTTGTCCACTTTATTTTCATTGCAGTTGTTGTTCTAGTGACGTCCGCCAACTTTGTTTGTTGTTTTTGTTTTGTGTTGTGGTTTGCAACTCATCTTTTGTTAAAGTTGGTAAGTGTGATGTTATGACTTGGCTTAACCCCGCTTTGTCATGATTTGTTATTTTAAATTAAGCTTGTTAAACATTTATGCTTCTTAAACATGAAAGCAGTAACTTTTTAAATGGTTGTAGTAAGTTAACTTTTTTGCGAGGAACAACTTGTATTAATTCGCCTTATTCATTTAAAACGTGAAAACGAGTGCGGTAATATTTTTATTTCCCGTAACTTAATTTTCTCGCAAAAACAACACTCCATATAGTTACTCGTATTTATGTTCATGATAATCGACAGCAGTGCACAAACAAGGAAGCAGGAGTGAAAGAGACAGCTATCAGTTAATATCTGCGCTTTAAATGTTTTGTTTGATCACAAACGACGCGCGTTTTACATACTGCCTCTTTACCTGTAACATCAATGCCACCACACAATTTTGGTCTTCAAAAACAAAAAGGGTAAAAAAAACAAATTTCCTATCCAAACCACGAGTTTGTAATGTATTTTTATGCAAGACTCCTTATTTCTTGCCGGGTACGCTGTTGCCATGGCGACGTAATTCCCCCATAATCCCTTTTATTTTAGCCTTTCATCCCCCTCGTCTTGCCCCTCAACATTAAACAGGGTGAATGAGGCCGGCTGTGACACCGAAGCGAATGTGAACAAGAAAGATCGCTTATTATAGTCAATGGGCAATTTCTTTGTGTGTGAAGTGGGCTTGAAGTAATAGGAGTAAATAGAAAATTATACTTTGTATTCATGGTATGTTTTTTTGGATGTCGTTATGATGGTTCAATATAATAATTTGAATTAATATGATACGACGTACTGAAATTGCATCCAGTAACTTAAGATTGAGTATAAAATATTTTTGTTATAAATTATGTTGACACACGGTTCACTAGTTTTGGGAGCTTACATTTATAGGTCAAGACGGCTATGTACTTTTAGGTCAGGGTTTGAGATCACCAACCCTTACTCATCAAATTCCTCATAGCTTGATTTTAAATAGAAATATATCTCGGACAAACTGAGCAGAGCTTGTTTTAGGAGTTTCGACACTGATGACTAAAACTGATTTTTTTTTAATTGCATACTCAGATGTGTGTATCGACACGCAGACACAGAACTAGGACATGTGTTTTTTTTTGCCTGGGCCATCAAATTCACGAACTTCGGTGTTAAAGGCACCATAAGCTACCCATTTCATTTTCGGGAAAATCAACAGTTTAGAGAGACGTCCGTATATTGATATACAAAGATACGCCAATGTCCCACACATAACGATCTTTACAGGTAATCTTTACCGTGTAATAGCCAGCCCACTGTCCAAGTCCTCGCCCAAGAATTTGTCTATTGAATACCCTCCCTCGTCCCCGTCAAAACCAACCCTAACTGTCCGACCGCTTGCATTTAGTTTTACATACTGCGTTCTGGCACGCGATTTGGGAATACGCGTTTTGGAACACCCTATAAATCCAGCTTTTGCATAGATTATACATGACAATGGATTCATTTGGAACAAAGGATTGGGTTCACTGTTGAACCAAATATCAGAACGTACAGAGTCATCTAGAGAAATCCGGAGAACAAAGCTTAGGTCAGGCAAAAAATCTGTTGTCGGATTTTTGACATAGCCCTGGTTTGTGATCTCTGCCAAGCAGTGGAACAGTATACCTATACTTTCTTAGGATAGTATTTAGGAAATCTACTTTAATTTGAGGCAGACTTGTACTGAATTTTGAGAGAAAAAATTAACTCTGTTCTTTTTGGTGAAACGACACAAGTTTAAGTAGGACGGTTCTGAAATTCATGTTAAAGTAAAAGGATATTATCTGATGAGTCGCAAGATTGAAAAGGACAATTAAAGATGGCTCTGATTAATGAAACACACACGTACTATTGAATATTTGAATAGCAAAAGTTTTACAAATGCATTCGCCTTGTTAATATCTTGTGAGCCCTAAAAAAAATTAAAAAAAAATTGTATGTTGTCCTCGTAATAACGAAAACCGTACATAACTATACAGGTGATGAATGATACTGATAATAATGATATATTAATATCTGGCGGAGGCGGCTGGAAAGCCTCGCCTTAAAGAGTCATGAGGAGGTTAAAAGACAATTCAGAATAGCAAGCCCTACGCTTCACGTCTTGAAGATTAACAGACGAGGGTCTGCCAACTGATCGATAGCGGGAAAACCATTCAAAATTAAACAAACAGTGTCCCAGACGTGACTGGTAACAGCACGTAGCGAAATGGTGAGTCTTGTGCACGTAAATCTGCTAGGTTTGGCGAGTATGATCGGTATCCGCTTTGTCAATATTCATCGGTGGAAATGGTGACGAGGACGAAATATGCTTTAAATACACACATCATGCATTAATTAAATTTAAACATGCATTTGGATACCCATCAATTGTAGCGATGACTTGATTGCAATGATGGAGGCCTTTGCCCAGCAGTGGGACAGTAGTCATTAAAACATTTATTAAGTTTCCTTTTTGTAAACAGGGTACCACTCACACATGTCCGTAGTTCCGGAGAAACTAATATGGTCTTTATTAGTATGAAAACGAAGATGATGATGATGATGATTTTAACAACCATCGTGTATTCTTCATCTTCATGTGCACACACCAATAAATATTCAAGAATATATTATTACTGTAGGATTTTTTGACACATTAGTTTGACCAAAACTACGGACAATTTGTTTGCGAGTAGGCACTCCTGGCGACAAAGTTTAATATTTTTGGCATCCCCACGGGAGCCTGGACTCTCCTTTTATGTGATATTATTTTAAGACTCGAATCTGTAATTGAGTACACATGTAACCGGGTCACATTGTTAGAAATAGCAAAAGCACTGAAGACAATACCCTAAAACTACAATACATTGTTGTCCTCGCTTTAGACGGGAGACTCGCTTTAAGGCTTATAGGGGTTGCTACCCTTACAGCTGAGCTACAAGACCTTTAACGCCGCCGAATAATAGCTTGTCTGTCAGTGTTCTCCAGGATGCATTTACGAGCTAAGGTAAGAGCGCGAATCACACGACTTGAACAGAATGCATTCAGACAAATCACACGATTTAAATCCTCTAGCATCGAATAGGTATTTTACCGAAAGATAGATACCTAGAAAAGTTCGAATTTCGAATGAAATCAGGCAGGATATTACCTTCAAGAGGCGGTATTTGACCTTTGCCAAACATGCGAATTCACTGTAGCGATGGATAAGAACTTCCATTACCTGAAACAAAAAACAAAAAAGGGTCTTCAATCTAAAAAACGTATTAAGATAAATTGCTTATTTGCTTAAATTATAATCAGCCTAAATTGGGGCACTTCTGAACGATCAACATACTCAAATTAACGCAGCCAAGCGTTCCCAAATTGTCAGTTCAGCTCCATCGAGTTTACTCAAGAGCTCCTTCAAACAAAGGCCTGAATCTAAGAAACTAAGTTACCTGGCATACTGGTTTTCATTAGTGGTAACACAAAAGTATGTGTAATGTCATGTTTTGTCACATACTTCTTCTTGTGTTATTACGCTGTAGGTCATAGGTCATTCCTAACTCGCGCCACACACTATATTTTTTTACGACCCGGAATTCCAGTCGGTATCACAGCTACAAATACATTGCTATACTTTAACTATATCCAAGAACGAAGCCCACATTCATTTCCTCGACATACAATACTTAATTAACATTCAGGACATGTTCGGACATTAATATGTTGTTATGTTGCAGCCGCCATACAAATACTCTTTATTATTATAATAACAACGGCGTTTTATATGTTATTCAGTCAAGAGAAAGCCACTTTGGATTTAGTTACAGCGGATACGAAAACCGAAAGTGAAAACCAGGGATACGCAAATTAAAGTTTTGATCCATAATTATAATAAGCACCGTGTCTCGCCTTGACTTGAGTTCTGTGCCGGATTCGATTCCCGATCAGGTCAATTCAGGAAACGAACTTTTCTAAATCGGTTCGCGGTTAGGTGTGTTGGGAGAGGCCGCGCCGCTATCTTGAATCCCTTCCCGGTGTCTTGTAAAGCGAGGATATTTTTCATTACTTCGAGACCATGACACGGTTGGCGTAGTGCGCTGTAGCACACGGTTTCTCGCCTCGATTTCCGTAGTGTCCCGGGTTCGATTCCCGTTCGGGTCAATTCGGGAAACGATCTTTTCTGAATTGACTCGGGTCTGGGTATGCTGGGAGACGCCCCTGGCTTATTTCCTTGTGTGGTAACTCGTAGGTAATACAGGGATATTAATCCCTACTTCGAGACCATTACAAGAGGTGTGTTGTCTGGCGCATATTTATATTTATTTATTTATTTTATTCATGACAATTGGTGTGTTGACTGGTGCATATTTTTAATGATAATATAAAACACAAGTACCCGCGAACGAAGAAGTGTGCCACAGCTTGTGTTCGTTAAAATATAGAGAACTATCAATGTCTCTATCATCATAAATTAGAATACGTCAGCAAGTTTCCTCAGCTAAGTGCATGTAACATGAAACTTCAGAAGCCAGCTGCATTTCCTGAAAAGGCACCGTCCACAGACACAAATATAAATAAATGAAACGAGTGTAGGTACTTTACGTGTCAAAAAAGAGTGCCTTGCAACTCACGCTCAACTGTTTTAGCAATGGATGTCAAACTAAAGTAGATTAATACTAATCATTACTCTTTTTTTAGAACTTAATTTTATTCGATCAGGAATGGCAAACTCCTATCACTAAAATCAATGAACTTTGAATCAAAAGGAATC
This sequence comes from Udea olivalis, assembly GCA_947369235.1. NCBI lineage: Eukaryota > Metazoa > Arthropoda > Insecta > Lepidoptera > Crambidae > Udea > Udea olivalis. The sequence goes on from OX376355.1 coordinate 18,050,167, forward strand.
TGCATCAGTTCTCTGTCAAAGAAAAATCAAAAAGTGTAATTAACGTCATTCTACACAGTCTTTGTTTTTTAATTTTTTACTAATATAAAGCAAAATTTTTGGGGAGTGACATAGGCTATATTTTTTTTAATTTAGGCTATATTTTGTCGGGAAAGAAGGCGAAGCCGCTGACGGACCGCTAGTCTTTTATATAGAAGATCATTGATAAACGATACCAAAAAAGTGGCATGCTTGGTGTTCATACAAACACAGCGCTTTGCCTACTTCATTTAGACTTATATCAGCGGAACCATCCTATTCCAGAGTAAGCCGAAGCCGTGGAGAGCTAGCTATTACCTTATCTGTCAGTGCACGCGAAACTTCAAGAATGCTACGAGAAATGCTATTTTACTTAGGATAGAATTCCTTAAGTCAGTTGCCTAGGGAACTCACTAGACTTGTAGATTCATTTTTACTACGTCCTCTTACTGGAAACTGGTTACGGGCCAGGAAACTGCTATGTGGTAATAATATCTCTCGTTATACAACAACAGTCATAATTTTTAAAAGGTAAGTTTTTTTTTTAAAAGAAAACTACCGGAGACACACGGACAACCGAATAAGGTTTGCAGACGTTCAGTCTCTCTGGAAATCTAAATCTCTCTCTCTCTGGTCGGTCCTTCATGCCTGTAGATCGTGATTATGGTGAGGTGCACGTTTGGCGCGGACACATTGTCTCCACCGGCCTCTGTCAGTTGCATCTTTGGCAACTTTGGAAATCTACATATATACCCATCATATGTTAAGCAGACCTATGTTCAGCGGTCGAATGTCTTATGGCTGTGAATGATGATGACGGTACATTCCACGGATAACATAAGCTTACTGCTAAATTGTACTTGGTCTACTGTGAAAGTCATCGTTCAGCATCGCATCAGTCGTCGTTGTTCTGAAATAATATTTACTTACGTGGTATTGGAAAACAATAACCACAAACAACCAGAGCCATTACAAGCCATAATAAAACCCTGGGTTTCGTTAGTTACCAGCTCATCGATTTGTTTATTTATTAAGTTCTGACAAATATTTTGAAGGGTGAATAGAAGTACAAACAAAAATATAAATAGCAACTAGAATTTAGAAATATTGTGGCCAAAAAGGATCTTGCGGTGCAGGTCGCCAACATGTCACCGTTGCCTGTTCCATCAACTGACATTTCTGAATATATTTTTTAATGGGTTTGCGTTTGGCGTCTGTCTCGCCTGGTGGTAAGCGATGACGGTGCCGATGGTGGTGCACGCTAACCCAGAAAATGCTTATTTACTCTGGCCTTGAAGAAACCAAAGTTGTAAGTATCCGGAAACACAGACGCAAGAAGGGCGTTCCACACCTTAGCGAATATGCGAAAATCGAACTGAACAATTCTAAAACTTAAATTTGAAACTAAAATGAACATCTCAACTCAACAAACATAATATTCCAAGCTTAGTCGTGAACGGTATCCATACATTACTTATTCCCGTCCGTTGCCGATTTCAGACTACGTAAAGGCTAACATAATACATGTAAACTGCTATTACCATACATGAATATCGGTATTACTTGCAAAGTGTGGCGAGTTTAGAGCCATTAGGTCAAGGGGTTTGGAAACTGATACCTTGGCTATTCAGCACTTGCGGTCACTGCTGTGGAAACGGGAATTTATGATGTGCTGGCTAGCTTAAAGCGTGTAGACACAGTTTAGGGAGATTTAAATGGAGAGCAGGAGGGAGATTCTGAACAAACTTGAACTCACTCGTTTTATACGTTCTGTCAAAATCTCACTAACTAAAAATTCACTATCACATTTAATAATGCCTCCGTGGCCAAGCTGAACCTAAAATCCAGAGGACCTGGGTTCAAATCCTGGGTCGGTAAAGTATGTTTTCGGGTTATCGGAACGTGTTAGTTCTGGTTTGTCATCATCAATATGCATTTGGGAGGCGTGATTTAGTCAATGTTTGATTTCGTAACAGCCTTTGCTTTGGGACAGTTTATAGGCTAATTACTTACTAATACAACTTACTACTTACTAACTGTCATCGGTAAGACAGTTTACCGTTGTTGTCACGTTTTATAGACTACGAATTTTCATGTTCACATAGATCCATTGATCCTTCAAAATGCATTCGAGAATTTTCCTAATTCGGAATTAAGAAAATGACGTTTATAAAACCTACTCATTCACTATCGACTTACCAAGGAAAGCATGCAGTAACTATAGTTTATTGATAGCCCACCAAAATGCGCACATGTTAATATTTGACGCAGGTATTAGCATAGACACACGCCGATCCCTGTTAGTTAGTGTGTTTGAGATTAATTAATAACTGGGGACCAGGTGTTGGAGAATCGATAGGGTGTGCTGTACTGGTACATAGAGCTCATTTAGCAAGGTTGTCAAATTTAACGGGGGGTTGTTGAAAGCGGAAGGATATAATTTGGCAGTAATTATGATTATTCTCATGTGAAATTGGAATTTTTGTTTTTATCTGATTGTATTTAAATAATTAATCAACTAATTGACATTGTAACTTGAAGTGAATATTGTAAGTGCTTATTCTTTTTGTGCTGTTCAGATATAACGAGTTGTAATGTATGATAGAATCTGCTATTGTTAATTAGTATAATAAGTATTTTTACACCACATGCTCGACAATGCCGAATTATATGTCATGTAAACCTTACCGAAAGCAAGACATTATATCTCTTGGCTTTAGCCGGGTTATAATGTTCTATTATAACCCGCTGGTCAATAATGTGATTTTCACTTATTGCTATGTCCATAAAGTCTAATTTCACTAAACAGAATGTGTCCTCAGCGGGCGCGGCCAACTCGATTTTCGAAGACCGAGGCCGTGGCCCACTAGATTCGCACTGAGACGAACTTCATTTGTTTGTCAAATCGAGTAGGCCACGCCAGCTGAAAGAAATTGCTATAGCCGTAGCTAGTAGTACTACTAGCTTAAGAAGATTCTTTAATATGCTGTAATAAACACTATCTACTAAGCCTGGTTTTTTATTGTCTCGCATAAAGTGAGAAAAGTAGAGTATACACCACCGGGATAAAACTGTTTTTTTCTTGGGCGCTTGAATCCCTCACTGCACTCAGGACTCAATCTTAATTCCCTCGCTTTGCTCGGGAATTAACTTATAACACCCTCGCTGCGCTCGGGAGTTAAATTTGGAGTCCTTCGTTACGTTCAGGATTCAATGTAGCGCCCGTGACATAAAACAGTGCTTTATCTCCTTGGTGTATAATCTACTATTGCGTGACAATTAGTCAATTTGAGGGGACATACTCGTAACAGAGATTTATATCCCTGTATCATCAATAGTACCAGCCATCAGACTTTTGTGCCTTGCCCACTCATACATTGAATGTTTTATACAATGAAACAAGTAAAGCTAGATTAATGAACGCGAGGGTTGATACAGTTGAATTTTAATTCGTCTCATTTTTTATTACTTTGATTCAGATGGTACTTAAATAACTGAACATGACTGAAAAAAGTTAAAAAGCTTCAACTGCCTTGAACTTTTTTCCACATAAAAACCTTGTTTCAATTAGGCTTTCACGCAGATCACGGTTCAATAATACATTCAGATCGTTTTTAAGCGCAATAAAGTTTAATCAGATCATTCTCGTTGACTTATCCTTGAATGCTACCAATCCAGAGACAATGGCGTGCTCAATGACCCGTGGACCGATTAGATTAATAGGGACTAAAGCAGTAATGCTCTGAGGAGAAAGTAATATTGAATTTAAGATATTGTCTTTGCTGCGAGTAACTATCCAGACAGTAGGCATGTTTGTTTAAGGAATGCTTCAGGGCTCTGTGAATAGGGATGTTGACACATGTAAATTTATGTTTTACACATATTAAGTATTTAAAAACCTATCATGTAATTTTTAGAATATATTTTGTTCGTCATAAATAAATTAAAGAAAATTATTTCAAATTGCGTTATTTAATACCCATTATCACGTGACTGGAAACGCGAATCAAAGCGCTATTGTCACTGACCGGCAAACAAGCGGACATAAATGTCATACCCAAGTTACCATCACTATAAAGCTACATTATCAGGGAGTGACATAGACTATGTTTTTTTAGGGTTCCGTACCTCGAAAGGAAAAAACTGAACCCTTATAGGATCACTTTGTTGTCCGTCTGTCAGTCTGTCAAGACCCTTTTTCTCAGGAACGCGTGGAGGTACTGTCCCTTGGAGCTGTGAAAAAATCAAACTTCTAAGCTAACGCAATCAAAGGATACAGCCGTTTATGCCGCAAATTTCCGTAAATTTTCGACACTCGCAAGGGAATCAAAACCAACAGGGTACTTCCCGTGAACTCAAAATCTTGAAATTTGGTACGAAGCAACGTCTTATAGCACAGATAAAGGAAAAATTGCGAAAACCGTAAATTTTTAGTTACATCATATAACAAAAATATTTTTAATAAATATACCTACTGGTTTGTACGGAACCCTCGGTGCGCGAGTCCGACTCGCACTTGGCCGGTTTTTTTTTAATTTAGGCCATATTTTGACTAAAGAAATAGTCCACGCAAGCGAAGCCACTGACGGACAGCTAGTTAGTTTTAACAAAATATATTATTTAATGTCTATCTATTTTTCTAGTTAGTAAAATTAGTATTAAGGTCGTGTCCAAGCAAACGTAGTGTAGGGACACATGTAGTATGAAAGATGCGTGTCAGCGATTTGGAATGTTTGAGTGACGTATGAACCAGAGAGTCGTTCAGTTACTGCGCACTGACCGACTTGAGTGATCGTGCTAGTTTTGGGAAATTACGTTTAAATTAAATACATGTTTTTATAGGGAATCATTTTATTATTTGACGGTCAGTGGTAGTAACTCCCAGGGTAGATAGGATCCTCACACTTCACAAATTAGTTTATGGTGTCAGTCTAAGAGAATTAGGTATTCACTTCATTTTTACATAGGTTAAGGTTTAAAGATCTTTATTCTCATACGAAATAACATTTCATTTACAATGAGATATAAATTTAACTTAATGTAATAAAATATTTAGCCGGAACTCGGTTCTCAACACAATTTCAGCTTATTTTTAAACATATTTATGCTTTCACACTCTTTTATGGCGTTTGGTAGCTTATTGAATAGCTGTGCCCCCCATACAGAACTGTCGTCTTTCCATAGTTAGTTCTAGGTGTTAATAATTGTACTATAATTTTGTTTCGGAGATTGTGAGGGTTACTTTTTATATGCAATTTTATGGGATAAATTGAATATTTTAGTTTTTTTATATATTTGATTGGTTGGTGTATGGAAGGGACATTGAAATAAAGCTTTAATGACTTTGTTTTGTACATACATTCATTAAAAATAGGTGATAGGACCAGGCACACTTATACGTGGGCATAGTAGAGCCAACGTACAGTAGAGTAGGTCCCTTAAAAAAAAGTTGGAGCTATGACCAAAATGTTACTGGATCAAGCTTAGAATAGAGCACTGGCGCTTCCATTAGGGAGGCCAAACATTGGACCATGCTATGATAGCAAATAAAGCAAGCAAAGGTTGGGGAATTTCAATAGTCGCATAGGTCGAATAAAATGTAATTTAAATGGAAATAATAACATGTTCATAAAACTCCCGTCGGAGGTTGCATATTATTTCACCATTCCTGAAACCCGGAATCCAGCATCCGAGTCCGTAGCGATATCACATACCCGCCACATATATTTGCGGATCCGTTTTTGTCCGGGATTCTATAATACTGTGAATTATTGTTTCATCATGCAACGCTTTTCCTGTAGCCATTGCCAACGATTGTGTTGTTTATTTGGTACGAGTAGATTTTTGTAACGCGATGAACCGTTTTATTTGTTTGCTATCGAGCTTAAATGTTTGGTCGTGGTAGTTGAAAGAAAGGAAAAAAAGGAATACTAGGGGCATGCCAAAAGAAATTAGAAACTCAAAATTATACAATTTATTCTTTTATTACAAGTATCGATCTTTTCGAAGTATTAACCCTGAGCACGTATACACTTTTCCATACGTTTGAACTAATTGGAAAATACCTGTGACTACTCCTATTTAGACACCTAAGAAATCTCGAAAATATAGGCAGACAGTGCATCTTCTTTGCTTGAAACCTCTTCTCCTTTAGTTTTTCTTTAATTTTTGGAAACAGGTAATAATCACAAGGCGCTAGGTCAGGGGAATATGGTGGGTGAGGACTTGACACATTTGAGTCGAAAAAGTCAAGTGTTCTGGCAGACGTGTGCGGCGCCGCATCGTCGTGGTGCCAGAGAAGGTTTCGGTCTTCGGTCGCTTGTCATACCAAGCTGATATTACTGTTGGAGCACAAACTGTCACATACCATTCAGAGTTCACCGTTCTTTGATCCTCTAGTACTACAGTAGCATATTTTTTTTTTTTGCAGAAAAACGAGGCGACCATTTGTTTCTGTGTGCTTCGTGCACGGTAACATTCCGTTGGAGTTGGTTCATCTTCAAAACACCATACAGTCGCCTGTCGCTTAGTTTCGGGCTCATAGTTATAAAGCCATGTTTTGTCACCAGTCAGTATATATCATACACGTTTTTTTTCCGTCGAATTTATCTATCATGAATGGGCACCAATCCACCTGACGGTCTTTCTGCTCATCGGTACGTTTGTGCGGCACCCATCTCGAACAACGTTTACGGAGAGAAAGGTGGTCGTGAATTATGGTTTGCTTTGCTGCTGATCCAATTCCCAGTTCTCGCTCCAGCTCTACATACGTAATTCGTCGGTTTTCGCGAATAAGATTTTCGACTGCACGAACGTTTTCTTGTGTGAAGCTTGTCTTCGCTTCATTTTTGAGACATCCCCGTCCTCTTTTAAAATCAGCAAACCAATTAAATACTGTTGCTCGTGAACAAGTAGTCTCACCAAAAGTTTAAAACATTCTTCAGGCTTTAAACCTTTTTTATAATCATAATAAATCATAGCGCGAAAATCACGTCGTCTGAGCTCCATTGCTGCAAGCGAATTCCCGCCAGATTCTCAGCAAAATGATGCTCATTCAAAAAAAAAATGTGTGTTCTATTTTCAAATACATCAATAAACAACCAGCCTATAAGATGGTGTATAACTTGCCAGTGTCAATCAAATGAGTAAACTATGTAACTTCTTTTGGCACGCCCCCTCGTATTCGACAACTTGACCAGGGCATCTGGAGGTTTTTTTTAAATAATATGTATCTCTTCAAGTATGACTGAAATTGCCATTCGGAATATGCACTCAAGTTAGTTGGTTTTATGGAAAACCTGAGGTGAACCAGGCAGGTGGAGTCTTTTTAAAGACCACCTGTTGATAATGCTTACGACCCTGTAGGACCTTTTCAAAGAACGTCATGACATCAGTAGCTATTTGAGAAGTTCTAAGTAGAAGAATCATTCCACTCTTTAAGAGTGCTAAGACGGAATCATTTCAGAAAACCACCTGTATGTACGTGCATGACCATGGCGAGTCTAGGGTTTTCCTTCGGATACCTTGTCGATGGCTAACGGTGCGGTGATCGAACTCCTGAGTGCCAAGTGCGTTTTTTAATCGCTATTGAGTCGAGTATCCACGTTGGCGCCTCTGGTGGCACATTTAGGCAACCATTTTTTAAAAATACAAATCCAGGTTTTCAGGTTTGATCCGTGTGGCCAAATGAACTCGCACTTGGCTTTCATTCGTGTCTTCTAAAGTCGTACGTTTCGTTAACCTTGTTAACTCCGACGATAACTTTGAACGAGTCACAAAGTTGCAGGATCCCTGGGCCGATCCAATAAAACCTAGGTAGTTTCTTCCAAACATTTAATTACAGCGGTCCTGATTCAGTAACTTTTAACCGAGTTTCCTTCGAGCAAATTACTTTAATCTGCTCTTTGGTAATTACGACGTAGGTATTCTCTCTTTTACGAGTATAATGTACACTCGCGGTAGCACACGGCTATGCCTGCCCCTGTATGTCCTTATTACAATCCCTTAAATCAATTTCATATTATTATATTCTTTTATATCCAGCCAGTCAGCGGAAACCAACGCATCTCCTAGGGCGGATATTTACTGTTCAAATTGCTTGCTACGCTTAGTTTAGGGAATGAACTTGACCGGATTTAAGAGATTGTAATAAGGTCCCAGGTCTAATAATCGTACTTTGATGGCAAAGCTCAACTACACTTTTTAGTTTTGCAGTTTCTAAAACCGCCTTAATTATAAATTAACATATAAACTTACTGCTTACTCGTGAACAGATATTGGTGTGTTACTTGCCTGACAAACTACTGTTATGTATGTCCGCCATGAGTTTCCGCAAAGATAGTTGACCTGAGAGATTTGCATGTCATTTTTGGTTCTATTTCTAATCACTAGGGGCGCTATACCGAAATCCCATACAAAAACATCAACGCGGACGCGTTATGGGACGCAGATAATCTTCACGTATTATGACACATACGTATCGTATACTTTCCGGTACTTGGGGTGCACTATAACGGATACAAACACCAGGCAAGGGGAAATTGATATCCGGATCCAAAACGCCCTCCGTTGTAGTGGGGGCCGCACTACTTCAGGCTACTGAGCAGGAAAGCCAAGATTTGGATCTACAAAACTGTCATAAGACCGATCTTGATGTACGGATGCGAATCCTGGGCACTAACGCTGAAAGAAGAGGAGAAACTCTTGGTGGCAAAATTCTTCAAAAAAGCCAGAGGATGGACGGTGGAAAGTGCGGAAAAACCGGAAGATTGAGGAGCTGTAACGATGCCGTTTCCCTTCATCGCAACGTCAAGAAGGCATTTATCGGAGTCCCGAGTAGCCGCCGACCGGACGACCCAGATACCGCTGGATTGACGTTGTGGAAGCCGACCTGCGCGAACTTCGAGTGGATGACTGGCAAGAGTTGGCGCGGAATACAACCCAGGCCAAGACCCACTTCGGATCGCTGCGCCAAAGGAAGTAAGTAAAAATTCGTAGTAACAGTCTTTTACGATTACAAAAAAGCTTTTGATACATTAGAAATGGAAACACTTTTAAATGGGATGGACGAGTGTGGTGTTGGGCAGCCGTTGAATCAATGCAAATCAGATGGACGAGTGTGGTGTTGGGCAGCCGTTGAATCAATGCAAATCAATGGTTTCGCAACTATCTAACGGCGCGCTATTGTCGTGTTAAAGTGGGCGATACCCTCAGTGAGGAGACCGAGGTTAAATGCGGCGTCCCTCAAGGATCCGGGTGCGGGCCAATTTGCTACCTTCTTCATGTAAATAGTTTATGTGGAGTACTTCGCCACTGCTCGGCTTACATGTTTGCTGACGATTTATGCACTTTACGCGCCGGTACCGATCTCGCACAGACATGTCGCTTAGTACAGCACGATATAGATGCGGTCGTTCGCTGGTCGCATGACAATGGTATCACTTTAAATTCAGAAAAAACTAAATTCTTAATTTTACACTCACCGTACTTGAAGCCTTTAAATTCACCTCCATTTATGTATACCCATAGCTATTCCTGCCTTCATGACAATCTTGCTAATTGTAAATGTAAGCCTATTGATAAAGTGGACTGTGTAACATACCTAGGTGTTAAAGTAGATGCTAACTTCTCATGGTCTTGTCATATTGATCATATCTGTGATAAATTAAGATTACTTCTGGGTAAATTCTACCACTTAAGTTTTAAAGTACCAACTACAACATTGAAAACTCTTTATTTTGCATTAGTGGATTCAATTTTGAGCTACGCCCTTGACAGTTATGGTCTTACGTTTAAAAGTTATATTGAAAAACTCGAAGCTATTCAGATTAGCTTTTTAAAACTACTTGTCAATAAAAAAACCAGAGCTCTTTGTAAAGGTGACTATTCTAAATTATTTAAAATTTGCAAAGTTCTACCTGTTCGATTTAAACATAAATATCTACTGGCTGTAAATAATCATGGCAGTCTTGAGCTTGACTTGTCACTAGTGAATCATAACCACAGTACTCGCTTGAAGTCCGAGGGTAAATTCGTAGTACCGAGAGTTAACAATTACTTTGGAGATAGAACGTTAAAAAAACGAGTGCCGTACATATTAAATTGTCTGCCTAGGGTTATCCGTCAGGAGACGAATAAAAAGACGTTTAAAAGGATGCTAAAAAGTTACCTTTTATCGCTATGTTAGTCCATAAGTTTATGTAACATTAGTTTTATGAAAATATTATGTTAGTGAGACTCCTGATCCCACAGACAAACTGTGTAAACAGTTTTGTGGGACAGTGTGTATTTTTATGTAAGCTTGATTTCTTTAATAAATAAATAAATAAATAAAAATAAGTACGTCTCTTTATATACAAATACGCAAAGTTTGTAAAAAACTCGTAAATGTTTCATAAATACATTTAAAAATTCAACGAAACAGAGCTGATGGTTTGTTTGAGACGTTCTTATATGTACAATTGTTTTTTTTCCTTTAATTTGTGGCCTGCGGAAATGGCAAAGCTAATTCTACAAAACACTAAGTAATAATGAATTCCGGAAACTTCAGTTCACAAACACAATTAAAAACAGAAATAAAATCCCCTCAAAGAAATGAACCACGAACAATACTCTTAATTAGGACTTTCATACGAGGACGTACGGAGGACGGAGTACACACACAAATCCACTGTAAAATAGGTCTTATGTCAGCAGCATAAGATCTATGTAAAGCTTGACGTGATCTCCTGTGTTCCACAAGCAAAGTGTGCCGTATCTCTAATATCTTTGTCATCGAGAGACTGGTGTGAAGATAGCGACGAGTTATTTTTGGCAGTTAATTGGTTTCGCTCTTTGTATTTATGATAAAGCTCATTTTGATAGGTATGTTATTCTGATAATTCTATATCTTTCGGAAGCTGTCCGAGAACAAGGATTGCCCAGGGGCCCAAACAAAAAGCCCGACGAAATATAGGAAGTTAATGTAGTTACTTTTGAAATTGTGGATCTCCTGCATGGTGGAAATGGTCTGAAAAGGGTCGCAGGATTTTGGTTATAAACGGCCATTGGAAATTTACAGGGGAAGCCCATGTTCAACGGTGGACATGTGATGGATGAGAATGATGATGAGGTTTTTAATGCAGTTAGCCAATAAGCCCTGTTGTATGAGTTTTTCCTAGAGCGAATTACTAAATGTTATATCCCCATAGTAGACAGCACACAAAAATACTATGGAACCCTGTTAGGAACTTAGTTAGGAAATACATCATCAAATGGAAAACGCTGTATGTACTTTGAAGCAAATTTTATCAAAGTAAAGATGTATAGAGTCGCTGTGGACAAATACAACAAATGCTTCCCCACTTCCTAGAAGGTAGATCAAAGCGGATGTACTTCTGTAGATATGAACTCCTAAGTCAAAGAACACTGTATACTTATTGACTTTCTCGAGACTCACTTAAAGCGGAGCGTGATTTATCTCTGATCTTTGTCACACCATCGCTTACAAACCAACCTTCCTTCAGATATGAGCTCAGACCTTTTCAGTGACGTCTTTAAAGTAAGGCTGACATTTTTTAATGATAGATAGCAAAGCAAGTTATTGGCGAAAGTAGATTTTCGAAAACTATGTCATTATTATTTCATTGTATTAATTACTAGGGAAGTTTAATTGCATGCAGCAGATTTTAAGTAAGTAAAAAATACAAATATTCCAGGTCTCAATTCTAGAAGAAAATTCAATCAAATAGCTACAACAGCGGTGTTCTAATGGTTGGAGGTCTTTGTCCAACCAGACTATTAAATTATTATTACTATACTGTTGACGATCTTAATACTAATTCTTATATCTGAAATTTAATGTAATATATATTGTCATTTTGTATTAAGAGAGAAATAAATCTAATCTAATCTAATCTAAACAAACTTTAAGGTAATCACGCAATTATTCTACTGTATCAGACGTGCCGTTAAAGCAATACTTCTGTATTAATGTATCTTGTGTAAATATCATGTAACTATACTTACTCGTACCAGCCTTTCAGTACAACATTAAACAGAAAATGTACTATCTCCAAGCATATCTCACGATTAAAATACATAAACTTGACAGTAGACGTTTAAAATGGCGACTCGCAAGGCCAAATCGCTTGTTCTGGGAAACCATCGCGTGACACTAATCGCCGACAGCTATGGCGGACAAACTAAATTAGTACTTGAACATGATCACTATCGCCATTTTTGTACATTACACTTTGACGAGGCAGAAACGATCCAACTGCAGTTTTGAGAGCCAGCTCACACTAAAGTTTTACAATCGGTCCATAGTTGGATAAGGAAATTGGTATCCTCACTGTAGCTTCACAATATATTTACAATTGCATTGTTTTGGTGAGAAAAAATATTGATCTCTATACTAAACACAGTGACATACATTGCAAAAATACTAGTAATAAGGATAAAATTCCACTTCCACTCTTTAGGTTACAAAAAGGATTAGGATCCTTTATGGGGCAACTGCAAGGTATTCAAAACAGCTTTATTAAAAAAGGGCTATTATACTACAAAAGACTACCTTATAGATAAAAATGCCTGAGTGTAAGCTCTCTGCTCGATGCGGGATAGATAACTCTATTGATTGTAACAGATGTTTTATTGTACAGATAGTAGTTTACCTATGTACTGACAAGCAATTTTTCTTTTTGGATTTTTAAAATGACCTCTTGTTTTACATTCTTTAAGGTTAATTTGTATCAAAATGACACACTGTTTGTAACTTTGTACTTTACTAACGCCTGTTGTAAAACCAAAACAAGTTTAAAAGAGTAACTGCTGAGTTTCTCGCCGGGTCTTCTCAGTAAGAATCAACTCCTCCGACGCGGTGGTAGAGTCGCATTATGTCTGTATATTGTGTAATTATGTCTATTGTTAAGTATATTTTGCTGTAAATTTGACGATTTGAAAGTACTAATACTGAGTTATTTGACTTTGATAGGTTTTATGATCATGATGACGACACGATTGGCGTAATGCGCTTTTGCACGGTTTCTCGTCTTGACTTCCGTGGTGTCCCGGGTTCGGTTCCCGGTCGCATCAATTCAGTAAACGATCTTTTCCCAATTGTCTCGTTTCTGGGTGTGGTGGGAAAAGCCCCTGGTTTTATTTCCTTGCCTGATACCTGGTTCCACAGGGATATTTATCCTAACTTCAAGACCATGACAAGTTGTGTGTGGCGCATATTTATAATACATTTATTTATCATTATTTCTGGGCTAGTTACTTAGGAGGTATTGGAGCTACTAGCTTTCCGACCGCAACTTCGCCGGCGTGAATTTCTTCTTTGTAACATGTAATAAAATCTTTATAAATTGTAACCTATGTGTTATTCTTATGTATTACTGTAAAGTTTCTGACATGAATGATTTATTAACCGTATTTTTCAATTATTATGTTTTTTATTGTTGCAAAATTGTTTAAAAAGAATGTAATGTAAGAATGCATGATACATTTTAATGTTTTAAAATTGTTCATAATTGTACATTTGCACATCGTCCTACGATAGAATATGTTGTGGAATACCTAAACATAAATAATTTATTATTATTATTCATCTGAATCTGTTCAGTAATTTTTGCGTGAAAGACTAACGGACAAACATACATACATCCACACAAACTTTCGCATTATAATATTAGTAAGATTTAGCCAGTCTAATAAAAACAAACCAATAATGTCAATACTAAGCATTGGCCATCGTCTTTCATAGTCATTATCAAAAAAGGCCAAAACAAACGAGCTACCTATTTTAATTACGACTTGTTTGAATGGCCGAAAATTGGGTGAAGTGACTTTAACATTTTATGCCTCAGTTAATGACGTGGCCAAATTAATTACACCTCTCTAGACGACACCTCATTTTGAAGTTTTTAATGACTTTTGCATAATGGATACTTTAATCCAAAATGAATGACTGCACTCAGAGCTTCAACATTAAAATTATAATTTTTTGTTGATATTTCCTGCCATATTATGTAGATTAAAGTCTAGGCTAGGGCGTTGCTTGGTTAAAGTCTGTACCTGAGATAAGACCTAAGATGTTTTGTGGATTGACCATTTTTAATCTCAACTTAAATTAGTAACTGATAAAATAATCACTAAGAGGTAACATTACATATGTTAACTTTCATAAAATAAAACTTACTATTCGAAAAATTGTCTTCTTCTAAAACATTGTGAAGATACTTAAACCACATTCAAAATGAGAAACAGCGTTAACTGTGCTTCCAATGTTTAAAAAGCCTAATTACATAGTTTACAGAGCTAGCATGAACTACCATCTAACCAACTTGGAAGCACCACGAGTCTTAGAACAACGAGGAAAGTCCTGGATTAAAAATAACAGCCAACTAGTGAACTCGTTTATTTTACTTGGTTGACTTGTGACTTGTGTATTATAACGTAAAGCTACATTGAAAAACGAGGAATAATAAATTAAGTGTTATTGTTTTTTAAACACTTTTTTTCGTAGTAGCGTGTACACTAGGGCCCGTTATCCAGATTTCTAGAATATTACTCAATCTTTGATTTCTTTTTGAGTAAAGATTTAACAACGTCGTTCATACAAAAACGTCACTCAGATCTTTACCCAAGCAAAGATTTATTTGTATGTGTATTTTCTTTTTAAATTTGACTGTTGTGATATTTTAAAAAGCTCGTAAATCATCTGTTCAAAAATGCACCAGCTCATGTATTCTTTAAATTTTTGTTAGGACCAAGAATCTGCCAGTATTACTTATAGCAATTGTTAGTTTCATATTTTTTATCGAATACTAAACCTCTACGAGCTAGTAATTAAATCAGTGCTACCTGACAAAGAATCTACTACCGCGAATCTTTCTTAAAATATCCTAAGCAAAACAAAACTCACACCCACCCTTTCCTGACTTCACTAAGATTTTCTTAACTGCCAACACGCATCTAAGTTGGGACATCAAGAATGCACCCCAAAAAGTGGGGTAACGAGCAAACTTGCCCCCAACTTACCCCCGTAAGTTAATCCCCCATTACTGCTTAACAACTTACTAAATATCTCGTTCATTTGGACTTATGTTTTCTGGTTCAACTAAAACGGGCCTAATGTAAGATGGCGAGGTAAATGGGGAAGTTCTGGTAGGATGTAATTGTTAATGAAACTTTTTGTGACGAAAATTGGTGACGATGCCTGTAAGGGCAGTTTTTCTGTTCGTTTATTGTTTTAGGTTAGGACTCTGTTGCAGAGTGGGAGTAGTCGTTCTAATTTAGATTTGTTGCTGTGCACTTAGAGGGATTGGAAATTTAATTCCTTCAGAACTTCCTAATGAAAAATTAGTCTGAGTGAGTATTTTTGGAAGGAAACTGCTCTAAAACACCTTACTCGAGTCTATTTTTCAACTTTGCGCCGTGAGCACTTGTTACGCTTGATGTGATCCAATAATAAATAAATATAAATATGCGCCGGACATCACACCATGGTCTCGAAGGAAAGATTAAGCCAGGGGCTTATCCCAACACACTCAGATCATAATATATCAGATTTAGAAAAGATCGTTTTCTAGATTGACCCGACCGGGAGTTGACCCCGGGACACCACGCAAGTCAAAGCAAGAAAACGTGTGATGATTAATAATTTACGGAAGATTTGTAAAGCCTGAAGAATCGTAGCGAAAATTTGCTCAGCAATGGTAAAAAAATAACAGGCCGATTTGTTTATAATGACACAAAAATACCAAGAATAGTGTATCAGAATTACACTATTACTCATTCAAGCCACATTTTCGAAGAAAGTCAAGGTTTACCTACGCATGTCTGCGTTTCTATGAAAAAGTTATTTCGCAATATAATATATTTGTCTGTCACTACATCACGCATGTTTAGTTCTCATACATAATACAAATTCACTATTAGTGAGCAGCCATTACTCAAGTGTTATAATAGAAATCGTTTTATAGAGGAAAATGTTGTATTTGTACGAGAAAATCCTGAAAATACTCGTATGTAGGTTAAGATTGGCCAAATTTAAACAGGGGACAACGGACTCTTCCGTTTTTAATTGAACTCACTGTCTAAATGCCAGCTTAAGGTAAACCACGTAGCGAAATACTTAGGCAGAATTGCGATCCTGATGATGAAGGAATCCACAAAGTCGGAGGTCATCGTGGTGATGCTGTGAGGCCAGGTTGGGGACCTGTAGTTTGCTATTGTTCGTCTTGCGGATCATAATAATGAATCATCATAAATTCCAGGCCACGAAACCTTATAGGGTTGGAAACGCTAAATACATTTGGTGAGGACCTGTGTTGGTCGTGTCACCAACGTTGTATAAATAAAATAAAATTAGATAGATGTTAAAAAGAGAGAAAAAGATGGTGAAACGAATACCAACCGAAAGTTGCAAGTGTTAGTTAGCTGTAGATGAACTACTCTGGTAGGGCTTTTGCCTAGTACTGAGACAGTACTAAGAAAAAACAATTGGGCTAATTCTTTGAGACGGGTATCCAAAAACATGAATTAGATACTGACTAAAACTAATGTAAGGTCACAGAACAGGTAATAATACTCCGAAGGTGCCGCATTAAGATTTAAGAACCCTTACACTGATACCAAAGATAACAAACCTTCCCTTTTTAAAATCACTCAAAGGCTTGTGTCAACTGTTACCCAATTACCGGAAAGGATAATCTAATAGCCATTAACTGGATACTAGAAGGGTTTGGCGCAACTACCCTAGCTTGGTCCAGGGCCGTTGTTAGTCATAGTTTAATAGGCGATTACGGCCAGGATAATGCTCGGTGGGCAGTTTATGATCTCAGGACCGCAGTACATGCGGTAATCTGACGTATGGCCGGCCTGAAACGATTATTTATGGGAGATACAGGGATTATGACAAGATTGGCCTTGTAATTCTGTTAGCGCGCGCTATCTTTGGATATATGACCTCTCGACAGGAGGTGTGGAAATATGGATGTAGTGATCTTGGTTAACGCGTTGGCGTGGGTTTGATTCCATGCTTTGAATGAAATATGATTAGGACGCTCATTGCGTTTGTTATCCACTTCTTCTTATCGTGTCGAATGGCAACACCACGCTGTGTGACCAGTATTCCCCCACTTGCACGGCATTTTTGCTGGCATGCGGTCCTGGCATGTGCAGCTAGCCAGGCACGCAGGGCACAGTAGAAGGTGACCCATGTTTTGTTTGGGTCACTAAAACCCCATTTGCGTTTGTTTGTAAGTGTCTTAAGGCAGAGTGGTAGTCTGTAAAATTAACGGATTTCATGTACCAGTTTGAAATCTGAAATAATCTTTCTGCCCTAACAGTCATCAGATCTTCCCACTATGTGTCCCAGCCTCACTACTGACACTTTAATGTACAGAGGCGTTAACATCATCCTTCCCACAAGGGAAAGAGTTTATTTTTTACAGATTTTCTGTTCAGATTCCGTAGAGAGCTTTTTGATACTAAATCCTAAAAAATACAATACCGTTATTAGTAGTAGTTTCAAAAAAGAAAGAAAACAGATGGACAGACAAGGCTCCATTAGTGCTCTTTGACTGAGGTACCCCAAAGCTGCACTAAGTACATTAAATCTTAATTTAGTTAAGAGAATAAGAAAGTACGCTACAGAAGCAGAGGAATTAATTATAGCACTTACTCATTGTTAGGGAGATTAAAGTGGCGTCCTTGGACTAATGGTTCGATGAGGCTTCGTCTTTTTCCGAACTTTTGTACTTTTTACCTGTCAAGTTGATCCAAAATAACACTAATTATACCATCTAATTAATTTTAAGGTCATGAAGATTTGTATTATTGTTATCAGCAGCCTCTAGTCTTAGGACAAGCGTGAATCTAACGAATCAAAAACAAATACATTTTTTTAATGCACACAATTAATTGTGCAATCGAACAATCTTCAGGCAGATTCAAAGACTACAGATGTCGTGGCGCTTGTTTTTAAAAGGAACCATTTAGACCAATCTATATCAAGTAAAGATTTTGTTTTAGAATACGGGCCTAAGAGTTACCTCAATTCATCCTCTACTAAAACTATGAAATCACCCATCGTAATTGTAAGGCTTAGTACAGTTCAAAAAATGGCCAACTACTGAAGTTCGTAAAGTGTGAAGGGTTCGAACGATTTTCTAACAAACATATGTTATTGTTTGGATAGGGAAAATGGACTGGATAGTGAAACTGAATTGGATTGTACCATACATACGAGTATGAATGAAATTAAAAGTCTAGCTGAAAATGGAAACCAAACCGGAATGATACAATCAACGGAACCGAATACTCAATACCTACCAGAATATTTACAAGAATGTATAACAGTAACAAATTAATATCTCATTCGTGATTCTTCATACTTTCACTTAAACATCACTATACCAATGGGCCGCTTGCCAACAGTTACCAATAAAAACTAAAATTATGAAGTTCGGATACACACGCTCCAAATTACCAACACAAATCGAAACAGATGACGAGCGATGCTACTTAGGCCTCAGCCTCGATTTTGCGGGCAGCGGGCGGCAGCGGCGGCGGGCGCGCTAGACTGGAGTGCACCGCGGCGCGGGGCCTTAGGGTGATTCACAGTTGTATGACAAAAAATTAAATTGCTTGGCACCTTAGTTTAAGAGTTTCGAATATGCTTACAAGAAGATTGGACTTTGAGGTTGCACACTTTGATTACTTTCATTAAAGTAAAAAACTACCTATATGATGTTTAGTGGAAAAACTAGAAATGGCAAACTTTAAATCATAATTACCATGAATACAAGAATCAACAGACAATCTGGTAATGTAAAACAAAGCACTTCAATATAAGCCGTTTTGCTGTTTGAGAACAATTCGAACTTATTAAGTGACCAATGTGTAACCTGTAAATAGTGTCCGATGTCCGATGTCCGAACACGTTGAACGTGTTTGGCATTTATATCTTATAACATATTATACAGCTGAAGAGTTTGTTTGTTTGCTTGAACGCGCTAATCTCAGGAACTACCGGTCCGAATTGAAAAAATCGTTTAGTGTTAGATAGCCCATTCGTCGAGGAAGGCTATAGGTAAATCATCAGGAGAGGGGCACCAATGGTAACTATTCCACGCGGACGAAAACGCGGGCAGAAGCTAGTTGCATAATAACGTAACTAAAATAGCAAATAAGTTGCTATGGTTAACTATCGCAGTTCACTTGAGGTTTATTTGAAATAGATCAAAATCGATTGAAATAATAATTCTCATAACTGAAGCGCTATCGTAATGTTATGCTGGCTCCACACGTCGACAGATGCGTCTGCCGATGTCATCTGCGGATGCGTCCGTCGACGTGTAGACGGGTAAAATTGCGCGTCTGTGGTAGGTATTTAACGTCGGCAGACGCGTCTGCCGCCAATCCGTTGGTTGTCGGTTTTTTGGCACACATCAAAGGGTTTACAGCGAGATGCCCGTTGACTGTCCACACGTCTGAAGGCATCATTCAGTACGGAGTTGCGAATGGGAGTGCATGCGTGCTTCTTGCGGTTTTTTTTGCGTTGTTGTTAATCTCGTTAACTAAAATGAATGTGAGCACTGACGAAACACTTAAATTTATTTTCTTTAGTCTCTATTCTACTTACTTAGTTGTGTTTTTCATGTATAGCCTGCATCCACTACCTTCTTCTTCTCCATGTTTTTTTAATAATTATACTATACAAGTAGGTACTAACCAATTAAATAGCTGCTGCAGCAGTCTTATCATTTTTTTTTTAAATGTTGCATACATGTTCCGTCTGTCGAGAGTTAACACCGACTGATCGGCCAACGAACGTGTGGACGGCTCGTGGAGATCCATCTGCTGATGCATCTTCCAACGTTTACGGACGCATCTGTCGACGTGTGGAGGAGGCTTTAGATTTTATCGTCTAAAAGCGACACGGTTTTTTTCATACGGAACGAAGCGACTTGTTTGCTTTATTCATTCTGATTTATATCTGTGCTCTCGATGCTAAATTAGGACTTAGCTGAACAGCGGAATTGGCGCCAGATTTTTTGCTTTCTTCCAATAATACTCGCATGGGAGTTATAGCCAAATATCGTAGCTGACCTTATTCGGAAGTAATAACTAGTAAGTATCACGTGAAGAAAGATTGCGTGAGTTTTTGTATTGGTACGCCATAAAATTCGAGAGTATCACTTTATCTCGCTCTTGACATAGTTACGATGCCAAATTTAATGAACAAAAAATAGGTAAATATTTTTTTAAGTTTAGCATTATACAAGTAACAGTGCACAATTTTCCATCTGCAGTTAGAAAAAAAACGACCTGATCCTGGTGGCTGCTCTTCCAACTGCGCTACCGAGGACTTTAGCAGACCTGGCGAATTTATCTAGTGCATTTTATGTTGTAAGCCAACGAAGTTTTATCAATGTTATAAGGCAAAGAGCCTTTTAACATCCGAAAGAAACATTTTTGATGATATTTGACTTTCGATTAAAAAATACATAGTAAAAAATTGGTACTTATTATTTACATGAAGATCATCTGGCCCAAAACTATGCAGACCTTATATGTACTATGGATCAGTCTGTCTAAGCTATGACAATCTTAATACAACCTCTGCTTAGTTTGGTTAAGGCGATTTTAGCCGCCAACTAGCGCCACCAATTGATTTATTTTTACAACTTCCAAATTAGACATATTTTTTAAAAACTGAACAGTGAATATCTAAGAAAATACTTTTTTTAAATATTGAAAAGTCAAGGACAGACATTCAATATTTAAAACAAGTATTTCTTCAGATATTCATTGTTCAGTTTTTAAAAACAATGTCTAATTTGGAAGTTATAAAAATAAATCAATTGGTGGCGCTAGTTGGCGGCTAAAATCGCCTTAGATGATTTTGGTATAAGCTGTCCCAGATAAGTATTATTCGTTTATTTATAACTACACTTTAAATTACGTTTCAACTACGGGGGGGGGGTAAGCTTTGCAGTCCAATTTGGTTGATCAAATGAAGAGTAGAGAATTGGAACAATGTAACTGTTTGCATCTGCTACGCCCATTTGCATTTGTCTGTAATACCCCTCCACCCCCTTGTCTGTATATAACAAACAAGCTTTGCCGACGACTTGATCTGGAAAGAGCAAGTTCTTCAAATCTATTTACCCCGTATATGAATCTAAAGTACCATGGTAATCAGTCATCATCGTCATTCGCAGCCACAAGACGTCCACTGCTGAACATAGGACTACCCCATAGATTTCCAAAGCGATCGGTTACAGGCAGTCTGCTTCCACCGGAATCCTACCACTTTTATCAGGCCGTCCACCTTGCAGGCGGGCGTCCCACGCTGCGCCTATTTTGAAAACAAACTTAGCTTAGCTATAGTTTAACTTTTAATCAGTAAACAGTACATGTAGACAAAGTTTTATAAAAGCCTTCCTGGATTGATTTGACTCCTCCGTGGTTTGTTATCACCAAGTCACCACCCTGCATTTGGCATGCGTGGGTATTAAGCCAATGTTCGTCAATTGTAGTAATCACTTGATTTCATTGATGGGGGCATTTGCCTAGCAGGCATTTGCCCAGGGACAGTACTTGCTGGTTCTTCTGTTCAATTGTAATTGTTAATGTTATCCATATACATTCAAAAATTGTTTATTCTATAAATGCACTCTCATAACCGCGGTTAAAAAAGAAGTCCAGTTTTCCATCGAATACTGTTTTACTATAGAATGTATATGTGTGACACAGCATAGCGAAATGAGACCGCTTTTCCACAAGGATTCTCTTTTAACGCCTATTTGCTGAACCGTATGGGAATTTATTGATATTACTACGTTTTTATTACGTGGGCTGCTATACGAAGGCGATGGCATAAGCAATCTCTTGAACTAACATAGTCGTACTTTATCTTCCATAGGCATACTATTGAGTGATTATTTATACTGAAAGAAAAATGTTATGGTATATTCAGTAGGTGGTTTGGAGACCATCTAACCGAAAATTATATTTTTGAAGTTTGTAAAAAAGGTTTTCATAGAAACAATACCAACGTCCGACTGATTTTTTATGAAAAACTTAAATTGAAACTTAACTTAATAGTTCTAATACACTCACTCATCCACTTGAATACACCATCACGACATCATCCCAAGCGGGGTAGTCAGAGGCAAGTGACTGTGCCGTCATGGTGAGCGAAACACTCAGAAGCCCAGTTTGACCAATGGTATTAGAACCCAACGTGGTAGGTGGTGAGCCTTCCGCCGTTATCCGGGTTGATTTGGTTTGTTATCGATGTTTTGCGTCACCGGAGAGTTAGTCGGATATTTCACAATGAACACAAAGATTTTGGTTCTGGCCAGATTTGAACTCGGGACTACACGATCCACGATCTGAGTTCGGGTGCTAAACCACCAGGCCACGGCGCTATTACTACTCACACACTATTCACTTGAATAGCTTCTACATAAATAAGTATACCAATAATTTTTCTTGCGGTTATACATATTAAGCCGGTATATTAACACCTCCTAGTCAGTCGATGCACCAAATGCAGTTAATTGTATTTTTGTTTCTATTGTGTCTACTATGTCGACTGACGACGTGTATTAGTATTTGAATGAATATATATTTTAGTCTTTTTTGTTAGATTCAACTAAATATTCCAAAAATATCTTGTGGTTGACTGTCCTCCGTCTATTTACACAGCATTTTACAAATGAAGGAAAGCCTCTTAAATTGGTAGCCGCGAACGAACGGAACTGACAAAGGTTATATTCGTTCGGCAATCTGCGTGTACGTACAGTACGTAATTCTTGTGTTTCCAAAGCTTTAGGAACATGGACTTTGAACCAATTTCCTCAGTCGTCTGTCGTGATCAACCAACAAAAAAAACATAGAAGTGGAACCAACGTTTTGAGCCACAACGTTCTTTGTTTCCGTTTCTACAGTGGGTTTTGTTAGATTTTTTATTTATTGCCGATTTGAGTTAAATTGGCCAGTTATTCATCCTTATTCTGTTAGTTTAAGTAGTCTCGAAACATTTGTTCCAAAGATCTTTGGTTCCAGAACAGTTCGTGGAATGAGCTGCCTGCAGTGATTTCCTAAACGAAGTACAATAAAGGGTTCTGAAAAATTTGTTACAATTCAGAAACAAAGAAAAAACTTTTGTAATACACCAAAAAATAGCAATAGAAAAAAACTAAAAAGCCACAACATCAGCTACCGTCTGCGGAGTAAATAAATAAACATCTCTAGGCAATTCCACAAATTACAATTAAATCTAAGGATAGATTGTACTATGGCTATGGCTGTGAGATGGATGTTAGTCACACAAACGTCTGTCCTAGGCTCTAGGCTCAATGGGAGCTATTTTGCGCATAAGCCAGTCAGCATCACGACTGTTTTTCATTCACAACTAGTAGAACGTTCATGGGGCTGAATTCGTATCTTTTTTATCTGCTTCTAGACTTTTCCAGGTCGCTGGCTCTTCGCTAATTTGCATGCGCTCCCCGTCCATGATATATCGCTGCGACGCGATCTTTGCCCGACTCGGCGATAAAAGGCTGCCTTTTAATTTTGAAATGGAATTGATAAGGATGTCGAGAATTAAATCGTCAATAGAGAGAATTTGTTGACATCATGTACATTATTGCTTACTGAATGTTAAAGGCCTGCTTTTGGCGTCTTGGTTAGTTGGTCTTATTCAGTACGTTTTGTAAGTCGCTGGTTCAATTCCCATTCTGGATTAACATTAATATAATACTTGATTTGACAAGGTTTTGTTCCTGAATACACTGAGTTGTGACGTCACGCCAATACCTCTTTTGAAACACATAAAAATCGCAAAAAAAACTACCTTGACCCCATTGGTTCTTAGCTAGATTTGAACTCGAGACCACACGATCCCAGTTGTGCTGCTCAATGCTCAACCCTTAGGCCACGACGCTCTCTTAAATAACTTTACGAATTAGCAGCAAATGATAAGCTAACAGTACTATCCTTAACATAAGCTTCCAATTAAAAACCGCAATAAATCAGATATGTCCTGTACTTATAAACGCAAAATTTTACGAAGACCCTTTTCAATAGGTGGACAGCTCCCAACTTCAGAGCGAGCGACCACCAAACTCATAAGCGAGAAACTTTACGAGAAGCTTTAGAGGTAACTACCTTCCGAAGTTGTATTAAAAAGAGTATCTAACTTTTTCAACTCTGTCAGGTCAGGGCGAATCCGGTGAAGTTTGAAAGGAAATCGGTTGCAGTCATGACCACTTATTTTTTATGTGCTGCGAATATTGCCGTGTTTTAAAATTTTACATCTGCAGTCCAGGAGTTGATAAACTTGGTTATACTTGAATACCACTATTAATACTATACTAGATCCTTGAAAGTAAATTGCAATGCTTTATCAGCTGAAAGAAGCTGATGTTGACACACAATTGATTGTCTATTGTTTTTACGTTCGCCTTTTGTTTTTTCGAAGTATGTGCGCGTGTGTGTTTGACTAATGTTTTGTATCAGTTAAATATTGTAGTTCAGAGTAATGTGTGTCAAAGTCAAGTACCAACACTCAACTCACGTAGTGATACGATCACAAAGAGATCGCTACAGTCAGTTTGCATTACAAACGGTACACGAACAGCTGTTGAAGGTATATTTCATCATTTAGCAGTCTTTTTTATTTCTTGAGCCTTCGACCTTTATTCGGGTTTCGCTTTGGTTTTTTAAGTGTTTTCCATCACCAGACAGTTAGTCGCTTTAACAATGACCAGAAAAATGGTTCAGACCAGATTTGGACTCGGGACCACCGCGTTCTAAGCTAAGATGCTCTATATTTTGAGTTTTTGAACAGGCAGGCAGATTGCCATGTTATTGTAGCAGCAGGGTATTATTTTACGAAACCCTCTAAGTTCCACCCCAATTATCTGGGCCAGCAAGTTTTTCGATAAAAACAACAATCCAAGTAAGTCTCCGAAGGTTTTGTAAGACTTCTCAACAGACATTTTCTTTGCTAAAAGCGTTGCTGTATCTATTACAACTTGCTGGAATCACTTCTTAACGCGAGGTTTAACATTTAATGCAGAATTGACAAGGGCTTATTACTTGACTGGCACAGAAAATGGATAGACATAGCAGTTAGTATGGATAGACATAGCAGTTTCAACTACACGTCATAGTCACATGAAACACAAGCCATTATATCTCCTACCGTTTATTTCTAACAAAGCCTGTCACATTTTTTGCAATATCAAATGTCTTCCTGTTTATAAAGTGAAGCGCGTCATAAAGACATGGTTGCTTAACTTATCCTACCAGGACACGGAAAGTATTATCGGGACAATTAATTGACGTTATCACTACACACAAACACACATAACATACACAACACATACGCCCACACAAACACAACGCTTTGTTTATTTGATTTTATTTTGTTTATTAATGTTTTCATTAATTTTGTTTTCTTTTTCTTTTATTTAATTTTGTTTTTATTACCTACGGTTTTGTTAAATCCAGTGTCTCGAACAAAAAAAAATTGAATACTGTGTAATGTTGATCCTCGTGTTTAGATTACGGCGATACAAGCCTCGAGCTTGGTGCAGTAATCATTGATAAATGTAAATTGTATGTATTCCATTGAGATTCCAAGATTGAGTTGGGGTGCTTAACTGGTTGAAACCCACGCCAGGCCTCTGTCACTCCATGTACTTGCGCGCGATGTTTACCTACCAGCCGCCGGGTCTTCCTAGACCTGGCTATTTGGCAGTTGGTTGTCAAAAGCCGCGTAGAGCATTTGTACGCGAATTTTGCGGTTGTGATGCGATGACGTAAAGTAAGTACCGACTACTGACATCTATATCGAAAGAGGTAGCCCTCTCAATATATTATGCCAGTCGCATGATAGCACGCATTTACAAATTGACAAAAAGATAAATTTTCTATGATGTGATTTACCTGTTACCTAGTAACTAATAATCTGTAACACGCGCCGGTGTTTTAACAAACGAATTCCTATTGTCTCTTTAATATGGGTAAGTAAATGGGTAAAAACTAGGCCACGAAGCTCTCTGACCATAAAGACAGTTATTTTAACAATTATTTATTTTTGATTAACACTTAAGTGCGAACTTCGTTCCCCTCGAGGCAAAGTAGCATTTTCCTCTAAATTTCAGTTATTTCCGTTGACACTTGACCTTAATTCTTCCGGGGAAACTCAATTCGCCGCTGTAGTGCTTCGATTTTCAGTGTGGAGTAGAGATGGGAAAATCTTGATATCGATGATTTTGCTATCAATAGTTGACTATGGATAATAGTAAGAATACGTACAAGTCTATCGATAGCAATACTATTGATGAATGATAATAAATACTACCGATAGTATTGAATTGAGATACTGTTGATATGATGTACATGAAAACCAGGTACACGAATAAGTTATATAAAAGGTATGGTTTTTAGCTTCAAATCCCTAATTTAACGAAATCAAAATCATTAAAACTTTACTCAAGTAGACCATAATTACAGTTCTTTCGGATATCCAAAAACATTTTAACTTTAGCTAATGACAATGAAGATATAATAATATTAAAACGATCTATATCCTAAATATAATACATACATATAATGTGACGTTACTACCGGCGTCGGAACGATGATTCCACCAAGAAGACCCGGCAAGAACCTCAAGAGTTACTCTTTTTTTAAAACGGGGTTTAACAATGCTAACAGTAAGAACTATAGAAAATACTAAGGCTCGGTCACTCATTTTTTGTCGCACCATCCAGATGCTTCAGAAAATGTATTTTATTCCTTTTTAAGAACCGGGGTCTTCAAGAGGGACGTGAAAAGGCATTTTTGCAGGCTTTTAAGATCTCTTTGACCAGCTAGCAATAGCTACTTTAGTTTGCTTGTCAATATAATATGTGGACCTCACCTCTGCTTTTCATAAGGTGGAGGTGAGGTCAACATGACGAGCAAAACGTAATATGAAAAGGCCATCGATAGTTTACCGATAGTGGACTATAGCCAACTCTAGTGTGGAGTTGTGATCGGCCGAGTGGAAACTGACACCACTTGGGGTGACAGGCAATGAAACTGATGTCAACAGATGCTTGATTCAATTCCGAATAGGAAGTCTTATAGGTGTTTTGAATAACCTTTTACATACAACATATCGCCGGTTCAATTACTGCCTGAGCACTTGGCATGTTTTATGATCTGAGTGTTTGTTGGCAAAACAGATAAATTATGGGTTTGCCAGTAATTTTATCACCTTTTTTTGAATATTCGTATTGACTTGTAGAATCTAGGTAATATCTACCTCTTCTGATGGGTGGAAAAATTGTATACAAACATAAAATATCTCAGTAAATGAACTTATAAGAACATTTTCTCTTAAGTTGTAAAAAAAACTATGGTGGTCACTATTTACAAATGCACTTTGTAAATAGTGACCACCATAATTATACATAATCTACGTTACATATTTCTCATTGCAAAATATTTATGATAAAAAATAACTAAGCTATCAACCTTTGTTAGTTGTACGAGTATCTCTTTGTAATTTGACTGTTTCTTTTTTCATTTGTTTCTCATTGTTAATCTATGACTTTATTTGTTTGTGCTGTGTTTGCTTTTTATAATTTTAACATTTTATTGACCTTTTGTGACATTTTATTCTGACAATTTTATATCTTGACATTCATTCTCATATCAATATGTAATTGTTTTTTTTTTTTGTCTATAACAAATTAAGGAATCAAAATTATTATTTCTATATAATAATTTTGATTCCTTAATTTGTATATTAAACTTGTAAGCACCTTGGACTTAGTCTGTAAGCATGCAAGTGTTTTGAATGAATAAATAAATAAATAAATAAATAAAACCACTCTAAGCAAAAAAAAACGTCTAGACATTGAGTTTCGTTTCCCAAACCCAGCAAAAGGCCAATATGCTTATTTCTGAACCAACTAACGCTAATGGAAGTATTAAATATTGTCTCAATAAATATTTATAGAAAACCTAATGCTAAACAATGGCATTGTATTCTAAGTGGCCGAGTTATACCATAAATAGCCGGGACTTAGGTCTGTCGGTAACATGCTCTGTCTAGTACAGTCGGACACGAAAGTGGAAAAAACATCTCGTATTTCTAACAAAATTGTAAAAAAAAATGTTAGTTTAAAAATCCACATTTTGTGCAGAAATTACGATGCGATGAGAACCAACCTGATAAGAAACAGTTTTCTGAGTTTTTGCAGTCTTCGCTTTGTCCTCCATATCAATCGTATTCAAATGATTTACCTAGAACAGAAAAAACACAGTAAGTTTATTGTTATTTTTTCACTTGTTTGTAATTAAGAAAATGAAGTTCTGTATACATAATACTTTAACCACAGTGTTTTACAAATATGTCAGGAATTGGTCACCTCCTCTATCCTGTGGTACTTTTTCACATGTTTATTATTTCGTTCATTTTTTTCTACGCGTAAGCCACGCGTATACAAGCCGTATGAAAGAAATTGCAATAAGACAACTTAAACTTTTATTTCCTTCGCAAGCTCAATTTTGTCTTGTTATCAATACGCGTACTCTTCTTGGCTAACAAATTACGATTAAAATCTCGATAGTATTGTCAAGATGCCCTTGCTGGAGAATTTGACCTTGCTTATCGACATTAACACTCAATTGCTTTACATCTGAAATAATATTTTGAAATACCTATTAACTCACTCGGAAACGCTTTTGTACTAAACTGTACAGCCATGCGTCATTTCTGCATATCTGCTGCTGAGCTATCTCAGCTGCAGTTGGTGTGGAGTTGGTCGTTGCAACTTTTGGATGATGTATGCAGATTTCGTTAACAGATTAGTACTGTGGGCTTTGGGACCTACTTAGATATGATATGTTATAAGCCAATAAACCAAGCAGCGATTTCAAAAATGACAAATTGCTGATAAAAACTCTAACAAAAACAGTTTATTTAATGGAAATAACCTTAGTAGATAGAGTAGGTCTTACAATTTAAAAAGAGCTTAAACTATTTTGGAGCATAACATAATATCATGATACAGTCGACGAGATCATGGCTTAACTATCATTAGAGCGAACGTGTCGTTTTTACTTATCGTTAGTGTAGTAACCTGGGCTAGTAACTGTTATTCGCACTTACCGAAGCGAATGCCTTGCCGGCGAACAGGAATATTTCCAACATTGTCAACGACAGAAACAATTTCCAAATTCTTGGTCCAAGCCAAAATACTCAAAATGTTACCAAATGAAAACCCAACTTTGCCTCCAGTCAATCTGTAGCAGCAAACGGGGCCTACTCAGGTGCAAAAATGACGAAGTTTCGTGAAAATTTGCGAAACTAAGATGCACACAAAGAGTAGTGTAATTACTTTATGTGTGCATTTTGGCTTAATTCTAATGCTACGTTCCTTACAGACTGGTTTATCGACCATTTTCAAATTTATCAAATGCTGCAATAAAATATGTATGATGATTGAAATACCAATAGATCTTTTTTTTTTCTTTTTTTTTTTAAGTAAATATAAATAATAAATATCCCTGGACATTATTCCACACAGCGCCATCTAGCCCCAAAGTAAGCTAATTAAAGCTTGTGTTATGGGATACTAGACAACGGATAAACATACTTAAATACATTTTCTTTTGTAAATACATACTTATTATACATAGGAGACACCCAGCCCAGTACAAACAGACATGTTCATGCACACAAATGTTTGTACTGTGCGGGGATCGAACCCGCGACCTCTGGTGTAGTAGCCAACTTCTTAACCATTACACCAAGTCGGTCGTCAGATCTACATCAATTACGAACGTCTCTTTTTAACACTTAAACACTCGCGGTACTACGCAATATTCTACGAGGAAAGGAAGTAGGCCCCCAAGACCGACCTAGTTCGAAGGCGTTCCAGGATTCTGGAACCTTTCCAGAATTGGCTGCATGGAAATGACTAGGAAATTTCCAAAATATATTATCGCTATGTTATGGTGCACTTTCGCCTAAAGTAAAGTTGGGGAGTGCTTTTTGAAAGATTTTCTAGCTGGGAGAATATATTTTTTCGCCGTGTAATTGTACGTGTTTAAATTTTCGGACAAGTTTACATTGTAGGAAGCTCGTGGAATATTCCTAATATTAACGTTATTTTACGAGTATCAGTATTTGATGATTAATTATTAACTTCTTACGGACTTTAGTTGGGATCATCATGAAACAGGTCAAGATCTTGATATTTCAAATGCTACACCTACAATTTTCTAGCAGGGTTTCTCACTTGATAAGAATAAAAAGTTTTCACAGACACCAAATATAGGTACAGTCCACAACTCATTCGTTACACAGCGAAATGACGACACGATTAGCGTAATGCGCTGTAGCACGGTTTCTCGCCTTGAATTCTGTAGTGTCCCGGGTTCGATCCCCGGTCAGGTCAATTCAGTAAGCGTTCTTTTCTAAATTGGCTTGGGTCTGGGAGTGCTGAGACACGCCCCTGGCTCAATTCCTTGTCTGGTACCTAGTAACACAGGGATATTTCTCCCTACTTCCAGACTATGACAAGAGGTGTGTTGTCTGGCGCATATTTATTTATTTCATTGCACTTTGTACCGTCCGCGCTTTGTATCCGAGGTTATACAAATGATAGCTCAGCTTAGGCAAACTATCTTACGCTCCAGCTTTGATCGACTGTCCATCAACTCGTCGGCAGAACGCCATACATAAATTTCATTGGATAACGCGAGTAAACTTCGCATTTGAAAAAGCAGTGTGAAGTGCACCTATTGTGACGTGTCATTTAATCAACTCTCAACCAGGCCAGGCCCCTGTCACTTCACGAACTCGCACGTGAAAATTACCTACCAGCTGCCGGGACATGGAACACCCATTTGGCAGTTGATTGTCAACAGCCGCGTAGAACATTTGTATGCGAATCTTGCGGTTCAACTGACGCAATGACGTACTGTAGATACTGACTACTGACATCTATATCCAAAGAGGTAGCCTCAGCAATATATGCCTAACACATGACAGCACGCATTTAGGATTAAAAAAATTGTCATTTTTCTATTGATGTGATTTATATGTTACGTTAGTAACTATTAAGTAATCTGTGACCAGGCCTCTCTCACTCCATGTACTTGCGTGCGATAATTACCTACCAGCCGCCGCGTAATCCATGACCTATTTGGCAGTTGGTTGTCAAATGCCGCATAGAGCATTCGTACGCGAATCTTGCGGTTGAACTGACGCGATGACGTAACGTAAGTACAGACTACTGACATCTATATCTTGAGAGACAGCCCTCGCAATATATGCCTGTCCCTTGGCAGCACGCATTTACAAATGACAAGAGGGTAAATTTTCTATGATGTGATTTATCTGTTAGTAACTATTAAGTAATCTGTGTCTCAACACTCTCAACCCATGGCAATGGATGTCAAAATCAATTAGCTTTACACTTGTCACTTCTTTGTAGACTGATTGGAATCGATTGGAAAATGGCCCGTTCCTATAACTAAAACGCTATCTGATCGACATAAGCTAAGTAATAAGCGTTAAAAAGCGTCACGCTCTGTATTCATTCATAGAAAAAGCGCGCCTTGCGTAATCTATTCAGATGTATGTCTGTTGTCTATGGCGGCGACTCTGTATTTGACAAACATGAGATTACCTATTCGGATGTGACCTAATAACGATTCTACACATTACTCATCCTCCACAATTCTTATTGGCACGTTTGAGTCTACAATCACGATAAAACGTTAGGATAACCAGTCAGAGAGAAAAGGCGCCAAATATCTCAAAGGATGAATGTGATGAAACGAACATTATCTAACCTAAAACGGCGTAATGACAGCGTTCAGCCTTTTAAACGCCACTTGAAATTAAGAAACCCCTAATTGATGATAGACGTCACGATGTGAAATGAAATGACACAGAAATTTTAAATATCAATTTCATAGCGAACAATTTATTAATATTGTTAATTGATCAGTTGCGTATACTTTACACTCAAAAACATGTAATTTCATGTTTTAATAACCAATCTACTATAAACTTAAATTATCTATCTATAGTTGTAGATAGGCTAGGAGGCCGAAATATGTCTGTTAAGCAGAAAGCCAATTAGGGTCGTTATGCAATTCAAACATACTCTAAGACAGACACAATACCCTCTTCCAGACACAAATACATTATATTTCTAAAATATTCATATACATCGGCAATATAAATAAACATCTTTTCCGGCCTTTGTTCAGTTTTTACGAAATCATACTCTTCTCCCCCTACAGTACAGAAACGTTTCTAGTGTTGAGTTTAGTTGTAACAATATTTTACTTTGAACCAACCAATATTCTTACAATATAATGGATTGGACACACTAAAAATAACTTAAAAAATCTTGCCGCTAATCTCCTGAAAATTCGAAATATCTGAGAACGAGTTGCTTACACTAAGATCTCGAGGTATAATATAGTTACATACTAACTAATGTCAACTCTTAAAAATGATAGGATAAGCATTCGTTTGAAAACGCAAGATTAAACTGGTAATCGGCAAATCCATTAATTTTACATTAGAATGGTCATTACTCGTATCTGCGGAGGTTAAACGGCACCGGTTTAAAATTAACTACATACTACCATCACGACTTTATCCCAAACGGGGTAGTCAGAGGCAAGTGACTGTGTCTTCATGGTGAACGAAACACTCAGAAGCCTACTTTTCACCAATGGTATTAGAACCCAAAGTGCTAGGTGGTGAGCATTCCGCCGTTATCCGGGTTGATTTGGTTTTTTATCGATGTTTTCTATCATCGGAGAGTAAGTCGGATATTTAACAATGAACACAAAGATTTTTGGTTCCGGCCAGATTTGAACTTGGCACCGCACGATCCACGATCTGAGTTCGGGTGCTGAACCACTACGCCACGACGCTCTCTGGAGATATAATAAAGTAGAAATAAGGAAAAAAATTGCCTTCGGATTCTAGTGTGTAAAATTAGAACAAGTACGATACGTTACCGTGCGACACATTTATTGCAAAATACCATTTGTGAAAAGTGGGCTTCTGAATCCTCTGTTCACCATGACGGCAACAGTCCAAGTGACTACCCCGTTTGGGATATTGGCGTGACGTATCACCAGCGATATTTTTAACTACTCGTTTATTCAACCACAGGTAGAGACCACCAGGCTGACTTGTGGTTACTATACCCCGAACAGTCCCAGTTATCCGTTTGAGGTGTGGGTGCAAAACAATTAGAGTCTTACAAAGATATACTAGAAAATTCGACCCGACCCGACTCGAGCCCGCGGCATCTACAATCCGGCTGGCTGCTCTTCTAACTGAGCTATTGAGGCCATTATAAGTTGTCTAGTGTATTGCTAACCCAATAAGAGCCTTAGTTCATAAAAATACTAAGTTGCAAAAGCTATTAGTGAGCTAACTCACAAAAAAGTTAGCTAGAATGTAACTAAACTGATTGGAAAACCCAAATAAGAATCGACTAAAAATATGCCAGAAAAGAACTGAAAAATAGCAAAAAGATATTGAACGTTAAAATCCATGCATTGTCTGTATGAAATATCTGCGCCGGCGACTCGCATTCAATTAGGGTTCAACAACTTCGCGACGATTGGACTCTCGTCGGGCGGAACCGCTGCGCTGCCTAGTGAGAATTCCGTAGCAAATTGACAGAACGCACGCGCAGGGCTGGCGACAAACACTTCTTATACACCGCCATTTTGAATTGGTGCAACGTAAGAGCGGTTTGTGATTATGTTATTATGAATATGTGACAACTTTGCCAGAGACACTTGAAAAAAAAATACATTCTAATACCAATGTTGCCAATTGATATAAAGATTCAATTTGTACGGTGGGGCTATATTTATTTTTTAAGAGTATGAAAATTGCGATATTTACTAAAACAGTACTCGATTCCAAATATCAATTTGTGCTATAAATTCATGTGAGTGCGCAACAAATAAATTATCAGAAAGAATGAAACAATATTAATATATTTTTTTTATGATATAATAAATATCACATCAGAATATCAAAAAAATATTATTATCATAAATCATTATCCTATATAAATGAAACAATTTAGTAACATGCTCAACATAATAAAAAAACTATTATTTTCTTACTAAGTGTTATCATTCTAAGGGCAGATCATGATGTCTAGACTGAATTATATACTTTGGGGCAAGGCTAAAAGTTAAAATACGTCATAAACAAATAGAAATAGTAAACATTTACTCTCACTATGAGTGCAACTGGTATAAATTCAATTAAGTACTACAAAGAACAGATAACTAGTTAAACATAAAATGGAAATATCTGAAAATTACGTCACAATTTACGGGCGTTAATTGCGTTATTGCCAGCCCTGAAGCATGTTGCCACCCAAGATTTGTCTCAGCATCCCTTTACATAATTAAGTAGGATAAATGCCGCGCGACACATTATCCTTTATATTTGAGGGTTCCGT
Source organism: Udea olivalis (assembly GCA_947369235.1). Classification (NCBI taxonomy): domain Eukaryota; kingdom Metazoa; phylum Arthropoda; class Insecta; order Lepidoptera; family Crambidae; genus Udea; species Udea olivalis. Next base: position 18,084,714 of record OX376355.1, read on the forward strand.
ATAAGCCTGGATTGTTTGCGCCGAATTGTCGCTGAATTTGAGATCATGAGATTAAATTATTGTTTCAAATCTGTTGTTAGCAGCGTAATGTGAAGGATTATACATGAGAGATGTGTGTGAGAAGACACGTGAACAAAAATAATAAAAGGAAATAGGAATGAGAAATTGACAGGCTATAGTGCTTTCTTTTGTTTTTTTTATATTTCCCGTCAAGGTAAACTCACTCCACCTGATCGCAAACAGTCGTAAGAACCAGGTACGAGTATGAGGCTGACAAGCACAGTAATGTAAAGGAATCACTGAGCTGGCAACCCTCATTTTGAAGGCCTGCAGGAATGCCTTTTCACGCCCCGCTCGAAGAACCCGGGACTGTAAGAGGAAGGAAACACACCTAATTCTCAAGCTCAAAACGTTAAGTTTACCAAAATATAATACGGACTATTGGCTCAGACTGTAAACTGTCCTAATATGTATCATAAATCGTATTTTGTGATTCTTCATTGTGTTGGTAACATGGTAGAGCAACAGAACTATCCTACAATACATATAACGTAGAATTCAAAATCTACACTATAAAAATAACATGCTATCAGTTCGTTCACATTCTGACTAAAATAAAAGAAAATATAGCTCAAAATAGAAAATGGAAACAGTTTTTATGTCTTTACGTCTACCACGAGATGCCACTTTAAATTTACGTTATCGTTCGCGTTAAAAAATGTATTGGGATTTGGCATTATTATGTCATGTCATGTCAAATCCCAATATATAGTAATACTAATAGTTCTGTGTGTTAAGCACGCTCTCTCATACTACTCTAAGCGTAGCACGCCTGTAGTGGCGTGTTTTCTGGATCTTTCGAAAGCCTTCGACCTGGTTTCATACGATTTGCTCTGGCGAAAACTTGAAAAGTCACAATCACCAACAGAGCTTTTGAATATCGTTAAATATTGGTATAGAAACCAGGTAAACAATGTTCTTACATGGACGGATGTATGTCTGACCCATACAGGTTGGAGTGCGGGGTGAGGCAAGGGGGGTTGAGCTCACCAACGCTCTTCGACTTGTACGTGAATGAGCTGATAGAGGCACCCAGCAGCACCAGAGCCGGTTGTTACATTGATGGCGTCTGTGTGAATAATATAAGCTACGCAGATCATATGGTGTTGCTGAGTGCTTCCGTATGTGGACTAAGAAAGCTCATTGCCATATGTGAATCATACGCTAAGTCCCATGGATTGGCATACAACGTGCAAAAGAGCCAGGTGATGGTCTTTGGGAAGGATGCAAGAGGCCTAATTTGCTACCGAACGTGTACCTTAATGGATGCGCGATACAGCGGGTTAATAAATTTAAATACTTAGGTCATCTATTAACTCTTGATCTTAAAGATGCTATGATGTTGAGAGGGAACGCAGAGCGCTGTCCGTAAGAGCGAACATGGTGGCTCGCAGGTTCTCACGTTGCTCCACAGAAGTGAAGGTTACTCTTTTCAGAGCCTATTGCACTAACTTTTACACGTGTAGCCGGAGGGCCAATTGTTCGCGTGCGTCGTATGGCGCTCTGCGAGTCCAATTCAACAACGCGTTCAGGGTGCTGGTGGGGTTGCCCAGATACTGCAGCGCATCGGAGATGTTTGCAGACGCGCGAGTAATTGCTTCTACGCGATCATGCGGAAGAGATGCGACTCCCTGGTGCGCGGGGTTTGGGGCAGCCCCAACAGCATCCGGTCTATGATAGCAAGTAGGCTGGACTGTTATATTAATTACTGTTAAATTATAAGTATTACTGTATAATTACTAACATAGGTTAAGCCTTTTATAACTAACAAATTATGAGTCATGTTACTTGATTAAATAAATAAATAATAATAAGTCCGCAGGGCAGTTCTATGAGCTGTTGGTGCGTAGCGACACCACGGGCTACCATCATCCCGACGCTAACCCGCAGGGCAGCTTGTGGCGAGCTGTTGGTGTGTAGTGACACCACGGACCCGAGTTCCCCCGAGAGTCGGTCAGGCCCTCCGCCTCCGCTTGCCTTAGCCGGCCGGCTGGAGTGGATCCCAAGGGGGGCCGCAGGACTCTCACCGCTGGCTTGCCGTAGCTGGCCGTCCAGAGTGGGGCGTTAGAGCGGAATGCTCGCCGGGTGGAAATGTGGAAGTGAAACATGCCTAAGTCGCGAGTTGGGGAGCTGGTTTATCCACCTCGTAGAAAGCGGTGCACACCTCACCACACCCTGAGCCGCTCACGGCCATGTTGCCGCTTTTGCCGTCCTTTTGTGTCGGCACATTTTGGGTGGCCCATCTAGTGAGTGGCAAGTCACCGTCTGCCGGGTATAAAACATTAAGACAATTTTTATAGCAGACGTCCGTCGTCTCAAGCAATAACCCAGTTATCCAGTGCACCGAATTTACATCCCCATAGCCCAATTTTTATTGTTTTCTTTATTTTGTTCAATAGTTCATGCATCTGCCGGGTGTTGTCTTTGGGTAGATTTTCAATATTTATCTAGATACAAAACCCGGCAGATGTACTCATTTCAAATTAGAGTAAATGGTACGAAAAGGCCTCTACGTGTTGGCTTCGGCTCCACGCAAGCCTCGAAAGGACCGGGTCCCTATGGGCCCGTGAATTTAATCCTACCAACATAAGAATAATTAAAAAAAATACGCGAACGATAACGTAAACATAAAGTAGCAACCCGTGGTAGACGTACTGTAGTTAAACTAGACAGATTACTAAACCCAAATCTCTACTCAAGGGTTTAAATTTTCCAACAAGTACTTATCCTTACGTTGAGCAATGTAAATAAGCTTCGTTATTAATTTAATATAGTTAGCTTTGACTTACTAATTCCTTGGCATAAATTGTAACAAAGATGAAGATGTTGATGACTGAGAGATCTACAAATACGAGCACTTAAACGAAATCGTTCAGTTTGTCAAAGAAAACTTAATCAAATGACTTACATTTATTTACAAAATCTGTCTCAACATCTCTTTTTTTCCCCCGAATTAGGTTGTAAATGGTAATTTAAGCGACAATTATCGCGTACTCATACCAAATTACACTGAAGGGTTGGTTATAAAGTGACTTTTGACATAAATCGTGGAATGGCACGTTTGCTTGGCCAGATGCTTTTTGGTGGATAACTTGATAAAATGTTTTTTCTTTAATAACCAACTTAACTAATAATTCTGCTGGAGAATATTAAACGACTTTCGCATTATGAAGAGTTCACTGATGCGATTCCTGCCCCCTTAGATGCTCATAGACTCATATGAAAATATTGCGCAAGGTATTGCCTTGCCGTCAGATCTTTGCACATACTGTACGTGCGCGGGAGAAATTATCTTGACTCACACACGTTTGTATGGATGCAAAAAAAAGCAGCCCATTTCCCTCTTTCTTTATTTATCTTCATCATCATCTTTAGCGGCTAAAAGACGTCCAGTCGCTGGGCGGTGGATTTTATTTAGTGCATTCGATTGTTTTGGTTTCAGCAACATAGTCCAAAAATACTCGTATTGCATGACATTTTCATAGTTTACTTTAACCCTAAAACTCTCACGCCTTTTTATGTTAACGCTGGAAAAAGGGGTTGTTTAAATTTACAAACGATGACGGGTATATTTCTTCCTGATCTTCTTTATTTATTTATTACACCAAGGGTGAAAGGGTGGATTGTTAACATCAACAATTTAGTGCCCTGTTCGAATACCGCCCGTTTTGATGACTTGTTAGGATTCGGGAAGATTCCTTTGGCATCCAGGGAAATTACTATTTCCCTTTCAGAACCTGTGATTAAAGCATTAACGACTGACGTTGATTACAAATAGGCTTCCAAGGTAAATAAAGGGGCCGACCTATAACTTGAATTCTAGATGATCTGGCAGGAAAAGCTTACCTAAAGGAATAAATAAGCAAGTCAAGGAAGACAACATCACAACCTCATTCACATAGTATTTTTAAGCAGCTTTGATCCCTATAAAGCTTATTCACCGATATCGTAATATTTCAGAATCCCATTAACTCGAAAAGAATTATGTATTTTGAAGCTATAATAGAGAATTTAAAAAAAACCCATATTTAAAAGTATTTACATCTTTGTGAATCACCACTGAAGACAAACGTTTTGACGAACTTTCTACTTGTTCTTTGTATATACACTGAACAATTGACTCTGAAATTCATTTATACTGCTCACTTTGGCTTCAAAAGGCTCTGGTGTAACTGGTTATTTTTTTGCAACTGTAAAGCGTAGTATACCTCGCGTTTTGCCATCTCTTCAACCATTGTTTTAAACTTCAAATTCGAAGTGTCACTACTCCAGTTTGCCGCGTCCTGATTCATCCTTAACTCGAATAAGCGAGGCGCCTCAGGTGAGGAAGGCGTAAAATTCTCGTTAACTCTGTCCGGAGACGGCAGAATTGAAATTCCTTTGGGAGTGACTTGCAAGTTGCACTTGCGAGCATAACTGAGAGGCATCTGATGAGTTTAGCTGACTGCGCACTTGCGATTGGTCGCAATTGTTTGTGATATCAATCATCATCGGTAGTGCCTCACTGGTGGTCGTGCTGACATTTTATTAACTCCACTGAAACAAATTACGCAAGCAACGCCTTTTTGTTCAGATCGACTGATAACTTTAATAAGAAATTTTGTAATTTAGATATCTATAGTAGTAGCGCCCCTAAGTTCAGAAACGATGTATGTAAAATCTTAAGGAGTAACAATTTAGGATGAACCGTGTATTTGTGAGCTTTTTAAGTTCCTATTGTTATTTATTTTTTTCATTTTCTGTTTGTAATTCAGAGTCGTAGCGTTGATAACGTTGGTTGTTCGATGATTTGTGACAAACATCAGTGGAAACTTAACTGATTTTAGTGTTATTTTTTTAAGTAATCTTAAGGTAGAATAAAAATTGTTTGTTTCCTAAATAAAATAAATAACATTAATGCATAAGACCATACTACCATAGCCATTAGGCAATACATTTTACTTATCTACTAGGCTACACTGCATATGACTATTGCCAACTGCGAAATAACTAAAGCTTTGTCACCTATTTTAAATATTAAAAAAAAAAGATCTTACAAGAGTGCTGCTGCGCGATACATAAGAAGAGTTTAAAACTATAACGAGGATAGACTTTTATTGAAATCTAATATTTTAAAACAAAAAAAAGACGGCGGGTAGCGAAACAATACTTAAACACGACTGCCCTCAACGCAATAATAGAATACTTTTAACTTAAAGCTCAAATATACCATTTAAAGTGTCACAGAGAAGTGAGTAGACATTCTTGCCACGTTCATTGTTGAATCTTTTTGATCTCATAAAAGTACATAGTTCTACTAGCTCGAATATAACTAGCTGTCTTTAAACTAATAAAGATGTTTTTTTCAGTTTTAACGGGACGTCCGCCGATAGCTATGTACTACAACCACCAAGTAAGCAATATGGAGACTGGCCAAAATAGAGAGTTGCATCGGTTCTTGCATAAAAAGTCCTTGCGACAAAATCGCAAGTGTGCTCCTTCCGCCGGCGTCGCTTAACAAGTTAAATTATGCAAAGCCAGGGGGCGAGTAAGTGCCAGTGATAGGGTGACAACGTCGCATACATATGCACAGGTACATACGTGACACGTGGTGGCTGTTTCTGCTATCTCTACGAGCGGTTTCGGGTTAAACACATAGTAAAAAGTTCAGTGAGGAAGTCTATCTTTTTAAGTGAAAAGCTAACACTTTTCGATTCGCCATTTTTCTGTCTGGCTTTGCTCGTTTATTTATGGCTGGCTAATAATATAAATCCTGACTAGTATTTGCGTTAGCATTTGTTCCATTTTCGTATCCCAAAAATGTTACAACTTTCTTGATTTTAATCGGGTGAAATCAGTTAGTCCTTTGTTTGTAAAAAAAATATACAAATTATCTCTCTTTATATTATTACCTAGTTAAGAGCCCTTAACCAAAGCTACGCACGTCAAAGGCGGGCGTGTGTGCATCGTGATTTATAATCTTAGGGTCAAATAGTTGATATATCTTTTAAACAAAAATCCGTGAGCTATTTTTCGATAAAATTAAGCAATTTTTATATGTCAGGCATTTTGGTTTTTTTAGTAACTGTAGTGAGCTTTAGTCAGAGATATAGCAGTTTGAAGTTGACACGTTTAGACTAGTCCTTTTGTGTTGATACGAAAGTATTGAACAGTGTAATTTATTTAAAAAAAATAGACTGTTTAAGTCATTTTTTTTCCCGAAGGTCGTTAACTAGGCCTTGAAAATTTTAAATTGGTGGATTATGCATTCAAAATGGTAGCCGGCGCTAACTGAGCATTCGAGTGGCCGCGTCCGAGCCACAAACTACTTGTGGCTACGCCTAGCGACCCAGCTCAACCAGTAGTGGCCGCATCTAATTTTTCAGTACGCGGTGGCACTAAATGTTAACTCTTATAAGTACGTGAGTTTAAATGAAAACCTTACAAGTTAAGTCTTTAGGCTGAAGATTATGACACTATATGTTGCTAGTATATTTTAACACTATTAGGCGCCTCATTACGTGGACGGTGTTCACCTCTTTTTAGAAATGGTTATGGTTTTTATTCGACATGATACGTCTAGAGAACCGAAGCCTTACTTAACGCTTGCTTAACCTGTGAATTGAACCCTGGACACCGAAAATTCGGCTGAGTATTATAACCATATGACAAAAAAGGTATACTAATTAATTCTCCATTCCAAAGGAAAAACTCGTCTGAAACATTATCGTGATCACCGTTCATAAACCCAGCGAGTTTTGCTCTACAACTAAAAGTGAACATTATAAATTCCTATTTATAAGGACAAAAGGAAATGTTTTAAACATGAAATGCAACGTGGACATTGAGGTCAAAGATTAAACAATTGTAGAATTTTCACATTAGTTTTTTAAATATACTTATTTCACATTTTAACATGTTGATGAACTGTTTCACCCGTTTTTGTTGTCGACAAAACGAATCAGCCTTCATAAAAGCGCAATCATGAATTTATTGGAATCTGGCAAATAGGTTCACGTCATTAAAATAACTAGTTAACTGAGACTGAACTTTGTTGTGTTGTGAAAATTATATAAAATTAAATTTATCTTTATTTTGTATGATTTAATTTAATTTAGTTTAATGGTGTAAGATTTATTTATTTATTTATTCTTTATTGCACAAAGAAAAAGTACAATTGGCGGACTTACTGCCTAATGGCATTCTCTACCAGTCAACCACTGGGCGAAGCAGAAATCGTGTTGGCGATGTCTCATAAAACCGGAAATAAAATATACTATTAATACAAAAAACATACTTATACCAAAATTATACATATTACACATACATAATCATAATACATAAATTTAAAGACACATACACTAAATATCGTACCTAAATCTTAAAATATTGCCTTGAAAGGAGAGAGGTTTGGTTAAATGAGTTAAGGTTCATCTAAGAAGAAGTTATTATTTTTTATTTTTTTTAAACACACCTCTTGTAATGGTCTCGAAGTAGGGATTAATATCCCTGTGTTACGAGGTACCACACAAGGAAACTAAGCTAGGGGCGTCTCCCAGCACACCCAGACCAGAATCAATTCAGAAAAGATCGTTTCCTAAATTGACCCGACCGGGAATCGAACCCGGGACACTACGGAATCGAGGCGAGAAACCGTGCTACAGCGCACTACGCCAACCGTGTCGTCAAATAATTTAATTTATTTAATGGATTACGTTGCGATGCCCTTACAGGGTTCATGTTATTGGTACTGGTTTATCATGTTCACCACCTTTGTACCCACATGATTGCAATAAATACTTTGACTTTGAGAAAAGTATTTATGATAGCTAGCTAATATGTAAGAAGAATAAAGTAATTAGCCTTGATTCCGTCTCATCATCGACAAAAGCGTCCATCGCGGGAAACAATACAGCGGTCACCAACCTTTTCTTAAAAGGGTTGGTATCCGGGCAATGTTTTCAATTTTGGTAAGAGAGAGAGACCCTTGATTTTCTGTGAAACACTTTTAGCGCAAGGCCAAATACTTTGTTAATATAACAAGATTTATAAACAACTGTTGTCCTATAGTTTATTCAAATACAGCAGTTTAACCAAGACGGTTCAGCATATATAGGTCACACAAAAGATAATAATCATAGAACCTCAAATATTCGAGGTACAGACGCGTTCGCATCAACCATTACAAGACCATTGATATCTGACGACACGATTGGCGTAGTGCGTTGCAGCACGGTTTCTCGCCTTTAATTCCGTAGTGTCCCGGGTTCGATCCCCGGTCAGGTCAATTCAGGAAATGATCTTTTCTAAATTGGCCTGGGTCTGGGTGTGCTGGGAGACGCCCCTGGCTTAATTCCTTGTCTGGTAGGTACCAGACAAGGACGAGGACGAGGAACGAGGAGGAGGAAGGACGAGGTCGTAACACAGGGATATATATCCCTACTTCGAGACCATGACAAGAGGTGTGTTGTCTGGCGCATATTTATTTATATTTATTTATTTATTTATTGCAAAATGGGTCTCATGTCAGCAGCATAAATATAAATTAAAAAATATGCGCCAGACCACACACCACTTATCATGGTCTCAAACTAGGGATATATATCCCTGTGGCACTGGCTATTTCTAGCCGAATAGAGACATTAATAGTGCTTGTAATGACTACTTGTTCAAATAATTAGTCTACATTACGTCACGAGACAAATGTTGACCCATTAAATTAATTGCTCTTTAATGATGTGTCAAAAGATCCACAGACTGTTTGGCTTCTTATTAATTACTTTTACAAACAAGTTTGTACTCATTAAATAATGATTTCGTAATCGGAACAATTATATACAATTAATTCACTAAAATTGTTAACTTTGTGAAAAAATTGGTATACTTTTATCGACATGAAAGTACAATCGTTCAAAACGGGATTGCTACCATGATTTATCGTGAGTTTCCGATATTTCGGCACTGTAGCAAGCGCCACGATCACGGAGTAATAATAATAATAAAATAATAAAGAGCATTCGTTTCTCCTTCACAATTTTAGTTTACTCTTTTAGGTCTTAACTTACATTTAACAAAACACTTGGCGAGCTATTAATGTGAGAGACTGGTATCCGCACTAGGTTAAAAACCTGTCTTACAGATTACCAGGCTCTCGCCTTTCAGCTTCGTAGTTATAAATTTGCTTAAACAACTAAAATAGTCATTATAATGAAGGTTGGTACTTTCAGACAACCTGTGGTTTCAGTGTGTGTGTTTGAGAGAGCGCGTGTTTGTGTATGTGTTTAAATGGTGTGTATTGGGAAGTGTGTGTGAATATGAGGCGTTCGAGTGTGTGTGCGTTTGGACTGTGTTGTGTTTTGTGTAACTTGTGGCCGGGCTAGTTTATAAGCGCGCGAGGATGCATACGCTTTATAAACAAGAAATAAATAGGATGGTAAAATGGAGTGACTGAAGATCTTGCGGGTAAGCTGTTATCGGCGGACATATCAGTCACTCCGTGATCATGGCGATTGCAACAGTGCCGAAATTGCGGACACTCAAACTGTTCTATAATCTAACGTTAGTGATCATTAAGGTTCAAATTAAAGAAAACTATGAAAGTACACGTTAAAATCTGAAAATATACATACATATTTGCAAAATTCTTCAAAACTACTAAATTATAGTAGCGCAAAGCGCATGATTCAACATGTCTTCTACACGTGTGCCAATAAATACCAAAAGCTAAGGTTTCCGCACCACAGCCACCTTCCTTTATCCCCCCGAATCTGTAAAACAAACCAACGCCATGGAAATCGAACGCGTAAAAACGAAGGTACGGTCAGGAAAAACTCGACTGGGTGATCTCAACTGTTTGATTTTCCACCAGAGATTTACAGCTGTGGGTGCTTTTGATATCCACCAATCACATTCATTGGTCCACAAAGCATAGTACTGGTGGAAACGAGTTCTAGTAAGCCATGTTTTAATATGACACACAGATGCGTGCTATGGATGCATGCCGTGCGCGACTTCCCGGATCCAGATGGAAAATGGAATATTCAAAATTATGTGTACCACGCGAGCGAAGCCGCGGCGGAAAGCCAGCCAATTTGTTATTATATTATAATACTTGCGGCAACGCGAACCGTTCGCAATTTTGTGTCTGACTGTACTATCTAGAACCGACATCAATAAAATACTATATAAAACTACGTACACCTCCCCTGATGGGGATCGTATCTAACAAAAGGACCATAAAGTCTCTTCGATTGTATGCGGTGGCTAGGGCTGCCACCGTTTAATTTAAATAAACCCTTAGAATTTATGTTACGTACTTCTCTATATTTACACAGAAGTAATCTATGGGAAAGCTAAGTTGAACAGTGGACGCATTAATTGATGATGTTATTTTTTTGTAATTAAAGTATATTTTCTCCCACTGCATCATGCGTTTGATTATCAACGAGAACAAAGATTAATCTGGTGACCTTTTGTGTTTTTCCATACCCAGGTTTAAGAAAAAAAACCGGTAATAAACCCTATTATGGGTATTAAGCTGTGGCGTAATATCTCGGGTAAAGAATTACCCGAGATATTTATTTCTCACTAGTTTTTGTTCGCGACTCTATTCAGATACCAAAAAAAACAAAAATAAGAGTATCTCCCACATTTGACGACACGATTGGCGTAGTGCACTGAAGCACGGTTTTGAGCTTTGGCTTCCGTCGTGTCCCTAGTTCGATTCCCGGTCCAGTCAATATACTCGGGTCTGGGTATGCTGGGAGTCGCCCCGGGCTTAATTCCTGTCTGGTACCTCGTAAAATAAGTATATTTATTCGAGACCATGACAAGTGGTGTGATGTCTGGCGCATATTTCTAATATTTGCATGGATTTGGATCTCCCCATGCGACAACCCTACTGGGGCCCTTGTTCGGTTCGTCGCAGCTAAAAGGGGCAGTCAATAAAATGGTTATATTTTTTACTACACAAGAAACCAACATTTGAAGATGATGTCTGCTAGTATGATGCTTAGGGCAAAATTACGGATGAAAATGAATTATTCACTCATTTTTATATCTTCCCTGAGAGACTAAAACAACATCTGTTTCATAATTAAATTGCAGGAGTTGCATGATCCTTGATCGGTCAAAAAATATTTGGAAAGCAAAAACCTGTTATTAAACTATGAGGTCATTATTTTCAGTTTTGGAGTACTGGGGCGCAATACCTGTGAACAAACAAACAATATGTTAAGCAAATAAACAAATATTTAGACAAATGTTATACGAGTATTAATTGGTCAGAATAAATATGGAGTAACAGCAAAAATTTAAATCAGCAGCAAACATTGAACCTACGTAATTTACGTTAGAAAATATGTTTTTTTACAAAATTTTGTCATATTACATTGGTGACAAATATTTTTTGTTAGGTTTGCGTTCTGCCTCAGTCTCGCCTGGTAGTAAGCGATGACGAGGCCGATGGTGGTACACGCTTACCCAGAAAATGCCTATTCACTCTGGCCTTGAAAATACTATGGTTGTAAGTATCCGGAAACACAAACGCAGGAAGGGCGTCTCATATCTTCATAGCTCATCGGGAAAACCTCGGCAGGCTAGTTATATATAAGGGAGCATCTCTGAACCCTAACTGCACGCGACCAAGGTGGAGCCAGAGTGTGAGGATGGACTCCCGACGATGGCATTTCTATTATCTAATCATGTCATCTTGTATAGAAACAACAATAAAAATTACCGCATTGGTGCGTCGACTGACGAGGAGTTATTCCCAAACAGCCATGTCATCTGGTTTTCTGCGTAATTATTTTAGTGGGGTTCAAGGAACTCTGAACCACTTCTATGGGTAAAACACCATCTTGCACAATAATGGAACCTATTACCCCAGTAACGAGTGATTTATTATTGAGAACAAACTTGCGTGTATTTCGTGGTTTTTGTATTCACATTTTAATGGCAAGGGTTTGTAATATTCAATGAGGGTGTTTAATAACAGCGCCCCTTTATATAATGAAACGATCCCTGTTATTTTGGTAAGCACAGATGTATTTTCCTTGCAATTTTGAGATGAGAACTTTTTCGAATTTAATTTAAAACTAATTTATCCAGGTTGACTGGCAGTGAATGGCTCATGATGTTACGTTCGTCGATCGTTGTCGATTTGTGCAACAAAATCTAAATAAATAACTACATATACTGGGTGTAAATGTTCTTATATGTACACAGTGACTATTTTCATGCATATAAGGATTTCGAAACCGCAGAATAACAAAACTAAACAAAATAGATAACGGAAATTGTATTCCCTCGGTATTAATCACTGTGCTACCAGTTCGTGACTCAGATCCCACTCACAATGGTCTACCAACTCATTCACGAATTACTACGGAAATATATAAGGTGTTTGTTGTGTGCCATAAAAAACACTTTGTGTTAAGAGTGTCGCCGTGGCCATGGGGTTAAGCACCCCACAGATTGTGGACCATGTGGTTCGGACTTCAAATCTGGCCAGAAGAACCATCTTTGTGTTCATTGTTTGCGATTAACTCTCCGGTAGTGGACAACATCGATAAAAACCAAATCGGCGGATAACGGCGGAAGGCTTATCACCCACCACGTTGGGTTCTAATGCCATCGGTGTAGTGGGCTTTTCTGAGTGTTACGGTCACCATGACGTTAACATTCACTTGTCTCTAACTACTACTATAAGCAAACAACACAAAAATCATCAAGTTTTTACTGAAATTTAGTAATTTATACTAGTAAATGAAAATGAAAAATAATAATACTTTGCTTACTAATAATTTTCAATTATTTAAAAATAAGTAAGTGATTAGAATAAATTTAGTCGCGTAATGAGGCGGGTGTCGAACCCGTGACCTTTCGCTAATCGGACAGCTACTCTAATCAATTAAGCGACAGACTAAAATCAAATAATCATTGCAATTGATGGGTTATGCTAAAGCTTGCCAAATGCAGGTTGGTGAAAACATGGTGAACACTAATCTTAAACAATGGCTAAAAAAACACTTTATACCCGACCTGGAATTTGAAGCTAGGACTCTTGTTCTTGGCTAATCACGCGAGAAAATTTGTCACGCGTTATGTCGTGCAATTTGTATCTTAGCCACCCAGACGTTAAAATTGGTTTGATTCAGTCTTTTGTATTAGCAACATTTTTTTTCCTTTAAGATGGGTTGCGGTTGGCCTTAGTCTCGCCTGGTGGTAAGCGATGACGAGGCCGATGGTGGTACACGCTTACCCAGAAAATGCCTATTCACTCTGGCCTTGAAGATACCAAGGTTGTAAGTATCCGGAAACACAGACGCAGGGAGAGCGTTCCCGTCCCTAGCGGTGCGGACCAGAAAAGACGCAGCAAACCGTTGAGTGCGGGTTGCTGGAAAGTCAACCACGTGGGGGTGAAATCTGTGAAAACCTTTGAGGTTTCAATATTCAAATATGTATTATAAAGCATAATAGACTGAAGGATTTTGAATAACGCAAACCACTTAAATTCTCTAAAGTCTTACTTTACACCGTCTCAGGATAGCGTATTAATATAAGAGCACCCTTTATGTCCGTTTTAGTCTAATTTAGTTATCTGTGCCTAATTGACTTGTCAGATAAGATTAAATATAGTAGGCACTTCCATTAGCTAAATCGTAAACAACATTAGTGGCAGTAATAATTATTTTTATATTATTAAGGTTTATCATTTTTTATTCTATAGTATATTTTTTATATTTATTGTCTTAATTTACTACTTAAAAACATCATTCAATTGAAGACTACATCCAGATACACCCGCAAAACATTATCTATATTCGTCATATAATTGGTGCTCCTGGTTCAGACTCACCCCTACGATCTCTGAGGCTTTATGCAGGCTTCTACCACTCACATCACATACCATCAAGTACCTGAACAGAGACAAAGCTTCATATAAGTGGCCGTGACAGGTACACTACTACGCCTGTGTGCGTGAGCCCTATCTTGACAACTGGTTGAACCGGTATAAACCAGTTCTTACGAGTATCCGTACGTGGCGAACCCGCCAGTACTCACGCGCACACCTATAGCACAGAATAGTTAATGTATTCCATCTTTTTATTTTATTTTCAGATTACTATGGTCACGGTAATAATACATAATATTACCGTGCTATAGTCGACCATTGTGATTGGAAATAAATGTTTATTATTATCTATTAGTATTGTCACTTGTCACAATTGGTTGGCTTGGTTGTTGAAGCTTGTTACCTACCATCACGACCATACCCTAAACGGTGTAGTCAGAGGCAAGTGACTGTTGCCCTCATGGTGAACGGACCAATCAGAAGCCCACTTTTCAAAACTGGTATTAGTACCCAACGTAGTAGGTGGTGATCCATCCGCCGTTATCCGGGTTGATTTTGGTTTTTATCAATGTTTTCCATCACCGGAGAGTTAGTCGAAAATTATGACAATGAAAACAAAGGTTTTTGGTTCTGGCCATATTGTTTTCGGGACCACACGATCCACGATCCGAGTTGGGATGCTTAACCACTAGGCTACGACGCTCTTTCACTGTTCCAGTATTTTTACCATGTCCACACTCTAATGCCGATTTCTGCCCCAAAACCATCACCTCATCACACTATATGCCCTACCCAAAGCTACATCAACTCAACCCTTAATACCTGAACTTGATGTACTCAAATGTGATACGGGTTGCACTTATTTTTCTAATTTCCTTTGGGAACTGTGCATTAAAAACAACTTGTCCATCTAATGCATAATTTGCATAGTAAAATGCAGCTTTTGTCCTGGGAGAGGTTAAAGTAAGTAAGTTGGGACATTTCTCAAATAAACTTTAAAATAAATAAAAATGCACACGTTTTTATTAAAACTTTTTATGGTTATATTTTTATTTGTCTCATTCCTGAATTCGTCCCAGTAGATCTCGAACACTGTCGTTATCAAACAAATATAGTTATTTTTTAGCTCTGCCTAAATGGAAGTCAAGCGAAATTGGTGAATTTTCACAAATTAGCACTCGTGCAAAGTAAAGGTCTCTAGTCAATACATCAAACAAACTTCGACTTTAAAGCCCTAAGACAAAAGCACCAATTAATCGACCTGATAGAGAACATGCCAAGATTCCTCTCGAGAACCTCAAACTTTCCATATTACTACCTCCCCTCATCTTTGCTCAGGACCTGACTTATTATGAGGGTTATAACAAAACGGAGGGTAGTTCCAAATTTATCGGTCGTACGCGTGTGTTTACGGCACTTAGCGTGGGGGGACGTCCCCCATACCTAAAGGCTAATGATGAAGATATGAGAGGAACAAGTTTTAAGGATTGATATAAAGCACGACGATTGACGACACGATTGGCGTAGTGCGCTATAGCACGGTTTCTCGCCTCGATTACCGCAGTGTCCCGGGTTCGATTCCCGGTCGGGTCAATTCAGGAAACGACCTTTTCTGAATTGACTCGGGTCTGGGTGTGCTGGGAGACGCCCCTAGCTTATTTCCTTGTGTGGTACCTCGTAACACAGGGATATTAATCCCTATTTCGAGACCATTACAAGAGGTAATGAGGTAGGTGTTAAAAAAAAAAAAAAAAAAAAAAAAAAAAAAAAAAAAAAAAAAAAAAAAAAAAAAAAAAGCTTGACTGGCAGTTGCTGCAATATTTTGGGATTTTCACTGAATTCATTAAATAAATACTGTGGTGTATATCTAATTACAATTAGAGGCCTTATAGGCTATTACAATATAAAAACTAACCAGAAGGCAAATCACCTATTGTCCAATCAAAAAAGGTGTTCAAACAATAAAATTTCATGCAAACTGATTATAATTGGATCGTCAGGACAAAAGTAAAAGTCATACTATCTAAGTGGAGGAGAAAGGGTCGAAGAGTCAAAAGGGGGAGGAGTTTTGACCCCAGTTTTAGGATATACTTGAACCCATGAGGTGGTCTGAAGGACAACGATGTATGTATATATTATGTTGTTTTAGATATACCAATGAAAATCTAATATATTATAAATTATTTAATTCTTATAAAATTTTAATGCATTGTAATTTTAATTTTATTATATAATATTTGATTGACATGAAAATGTGTAAGCCTGTATGGACCCTGTTGTCTGAAATAAACTTAATTTAATTTAATTTTAAATAATTTTCGGTATCGAAACATTATTACATCTGAAAAGTAAGTAAGAAGTCTACAGTATTAGTTAGTTACTGGACAAATTAAGGCTCTTTTATTGATCCTTTATTTTTATTTTTCTTGATCATGAGATCGTATGTTTTCCTTTTTTATATAATCTAATCAAATTAATTTTATGGATGTTTGAACACAGCGGATAATCTGACCATTTTTTTAGATTTTCAAGGGGTCATATCTCTTTTGACAGTTTATCAAAAAAAGGAAAACATAGGGACATGCTAATGTTGGCCATGGATTTTTTGGGAAAAATGATTCCTCTACTAGCAATATCCAGAGAGGAAACAGGGGTCTACGTTTGGATGGAAAAACGGTGATTTTGTATCCTCTTAAGTCACATCGGAATACCCTTTTATTCGCCTATGCGATATTTACAGCCCGTCATCTTACAGCGAATTGAGAGCCTCTCTATTTTTCTGAGAACCATACAAATTAATGATCATCAATTACAAAACCGGCTGCCACCGACAAACTAACACGGTTCGGTCATTACTTCACTAACTAAGGAAGCCGCCGTCATGACATCCGTAAATATTTTTTATTTATTTATTCAGGAAACAAACTATATCAGCAAAACATGTCTCACGATTTTTTCTATAAACAACTATCACGCAAACGTTGTAGAAAAACGGTCACGAGCGTTCGGCATGGTTTGAATATGAAAATAATAAGACAACTAAATGCCTAACGAAGGAAGAATACTAAATTCGTAGCCGGAGAAAGTGGGAGCGAGAGTGTTAAAGTACAAGTGATTTGCAGCAACTAATTTGAAACAATCTACAAAATAAATGTAATAGGTTGTAATTTGTCATTTTTTTTGCTGAGGTGTTATCTAAAGACCTCTCAAAAATAGAAAGCAAAATCATACAGTTAAACTGCCGCTTGCAACTGACGTCATTTGCTATCAAGAAATAGATCAGCTATATTCAATTTTACTTTTATGAATATGGTTTCATAACAAAAGTTGCTATAAATTGTGTAGATTATCGAATAGTATGCTTTCCGTGGCCTAGTGGTTAAGCACTCCAACTTGGATCGCGGATCTTGTGGTCCCGAGATCTGGCCAGAACCAAAATCTTTGTGTTTATTGTTTAATTTCCGACTAACTACCCGGTGATGGAAAACATCGATAAAAAACCAAATCCACCCGGATAGCGGCGGAAGGCTCACCACCTACCACGTTGGGTTTTAATACCATTGGTGAAAAGTGGGCTTCTGGGTGTTCCGTTCACCATGACGGCAACAGTCACTTGCCTCTGAGTACCCCGTTTGGGATAAAGTCGTGATGGTATATTATGTTATGATTTTACTTTTTACTTTGATTTACACTTTCAAAAACTGATTTGCGAACCCAAGTTTGAAGGGCTATAAAATTGTACATGACTGTGAACCAATTTAAAGTTGAAGAGGCTTTTTTTAATGTATTTTTTTATTTATTCAATATTTTAGAATTCGATGATGTCAAATACTCTATTGGCGCAGATCACCAAGATCATGTGACCTTAAGATTGGGATAAAGCAAAGTTTGTACTACAGAAGAAGGGCATACATACTTGAATTTATGCTTAACATTATTTTGTCACACTCAGCTGGGGCTGACTGTACTCGTAATGTGTACAGAGTAAATTAAATTCAAAAAGCAGCGCCCTAACTGGGGTATTATTTCAATCGCTTATGTCCAGACAAGTTAATTCCCTAAACTGAGGGTAGCAGCAATTTCGTTAGTGAATATTCAGAGGAAGCGCAAGTGCAGCTGACTGGCTGGAAATGAAATATCATATTATTATGAAATTGCTCGCTTCGCTCAGTTTAGGGAACGAACTTAACAAGTTAATAATAAACTAGGGTCTAAGCATTTTTTACTGAAAATGCGCCCTAATATTTTCAGAGAAAACATGTTTTGATCAGAAGAGTAATGAAATAACAATGTGAAAAAGTTAGATAAATCAAGTAAGAGCAGTTTGAGCTTTATCTAGCCTACAAATATTAGTAGTTTGTAGTCACCGCACGTAGAAGAAACATACTATTTATTTCGTTCAAGAGAATTTAAAGACATTTGCAACTTTTTTATCACTACATCAACTGATAGAGTGGTGTAGACATTCGTTTTTTAGCAAATACTCAGGCGAATTCTAAAGTACAGTCTAAATTATGCATTGTTTAAATACTTTGGACTTATGACATTTAGGACTTAGCGATTCAATGCCCACGTTATGTGATTTGCACTAAAATTGTCATGTTTCGTTTTTATTTTTTATTTAAAGAAAAAATACTAGATAAAAATTAATTAGTCAAAGAGCCTGGACAACATGCTACAAATTAACAGCATATTTCTTTAACAGTGAGGAAAATGAAAAGTAGGGCTTAATCATTCAAATTACATTGCGTGTCTCGTCTCCTTGACTAATTTATTTTTTTCTAGTATTTCATCTTTAAATAAAAAATAAAGCAATTGCAAATGGTTAAAAACGAAATATGACAATAGGACATCAACCCACTGCGACCAGACAAGCCAGCCAGGTTACCATTGAAGTATCAACAGCAAGAAATTGCGATTACTTGATTCGACAGATATTTCAAAATCCGATGGGAAGGAGACAGCTGCAGCGTGCATTAGAAAGAGAAAGAGTACAACAGACACCGAATGAAGCGAGGTCGGGGGGTGACGCGAAGAATGGCTGCGGTATCTATTCAATCAAGTGTCAATCTTCAGTCTCACTGTTTTTATTACCACATTCCTGTGGCTTTTCCACCCGAATCTTGAAATTTGATACTATTTTGATTCAATTCACACGATTTTACGACAAGCACAAAAGTAAACTTTAAGTAATGAGAATACAGACCAATTTGATCGTAACTGAATTCCGTGGGATTCTCTGTAGTGGATTCTGGGTGCTATTTGAATAGAGGTAAGGTTTTTATTTGGGTTTCTTCTTTAGTCAAACTGGTTTATGTCACAAGGGGAACGCTCTAAGTGCCTTGTATTGTACTCGGGGAGCTGTTTCCTGACGGACCGACGGACGAGACGAATAAAGATGAGTTCCTGCCTCTGTATGCCAAAATCTGTTTCTATTGTATACGTTTTGTAGGAATTAGAATGCATTTTGTTACCGGATAGAGATAAAACGTTTATTTGGTTCACTGTAGCATAGATCAGCGCAACAATTAAATTTTCTTAAACATGCTCGGAAATATTGTCATTACTTTTGAATAAAGAACACGCGAAGTATCATATTTACGTAGACTGAAAACCCAAAATCACTTCCCGGCGCGTTGTTTGAATTTCGAACGAAGAGCGCGCCGGCAATGTTGTATGAAACGGTGTGCTGTTTGAATTTAGAACTCTTTCATCTATCGTACACATTGCGTTCTCGTGGCTGTATAGCCACAGATGCGTTTACCTTTCGGCACAAATTGTAAAATAAAAAAAACAAATTGGCGGTAAAGCGGAGTTGTTATTTTGTTAATAATATTAATTAAATTTATTATGTAAAAGGCCCTTTTTATTTCCTTGCATTTTTTAAAGAAAAGCACTATATATGCCTCGGCCGAAATGGCAATTGCCTGTCTCGTATCATTGAAGTCCTCGCCTGCGGCTCGGCCTTCAAACTCATACTCGACCTGCAATTGCCTATTTCGCTGCCTCTGCCATAATGTACTATTAACATTAAAAATTCAAATAATATGGGAAAAATCTTCACTATAAATAATAATCATCATTTAATAAGAAATGATAGTTTATTTTAAAATAAAGTCAACACGCGACTTCTGAATTGACGCTTTTATTGAGTTGAATTTGAGTTATTTTAATGACATGTCGTGATAATGCAACAACACATATGATTTACGATTAACAATACATTAAGATATAAAAGATGTTATCCCGAACGTCTTCTAAAACCTGAATGGTGACCTAAATCGCGATTCCGACCTAATTTTGTTTGGATGGCTTAACGTCAGAAATGACTAGTTTAAATCGGTTCTTGGTTTTGATTTACGATAATCGCTTTTGTTGAAAACATTTCTACGCTTCTGAATGAAGTTTCTTTGTAATGGAAAATACGTCATTCCGGAATATTTTACGGTTCAAACTTGGTTTTGCAGAATGACTAAAGGTCCCTAATGTTCACTGTAGGTCGTGACGGAGAATAACAAAGGTTTTTATTAAGTAGCCTTTCCCACAAGTAACACCATATACTTGGAGCAGAAATTATTATGATAGCTACCAAAATTAAGGAAAGAAAGACCCAACATTGCTCATTAGGCGTGTAGAATGACGCCATTTCATGACAACCTTACGCCATTCGCAATAGAGATTTAAACGCGTAAAGAGTTTTCAACCACTTTGAATTTGCCATTCGATATTTTTCATAAATACAAGTACTTTTACACCTATACTAAATCATCTATTAATAAAATAAACTATGTAGACATTGTCTGTTGTAATACCAAGTGGGTTATACAGATTAGTCAGCTGCTGAGTATGCTCCGGCGACGAATGACTAAGTTGTTAACCGCCGTTCTCGGACATTGTCTGATCACCCAACTCTAACCGTAGGTATCTCATTAAATCTAAGTATCAATCACATATTTTTTAGATAATAGTAACATTTCAATTAAATATGTAACTAATTGAAATAATTAAATCCCTATATATGTAATTCATGATCTATTTTAGGTGCTTTTCTCTTAATTATTGCATGCCAATTATTTGTTCATCAAGCTTTACTTTGAAAAGCACCTTATGCTCCTTACATAATGCAAACTTAGTTTTGCAGAATGACTAAAGGTCCCTAATGTTCACTGTAGGTCGTGACGGAGAATAACAAAGGTTTTTATTAAGTAGCCTTTCCCACAAGTAACACCATATACTTGGAGCAGAAATTATTATGAAAGTTACCAAAATTAAGGAAAGAAAGACCCAACATTGCTTATTTGGCGTGTAGAATGACGCCATTTCATGACAACCTTACGCCATTCGCAATAGAGATTTAAACGCGTAAAGAGTTTTCAACCACTTTGAATTTGCCATTCGATATTTTTCATAAATACAAGTACTTTTACACCTATTCTAAATCATCTATTAATAAAATAAACTATGTAGACATTGTCTGTTGTAATACCAAGTGGGTTATACAGATTAGTCAGCTGCTGAGTATGCTCCGGCGACGAATGACTAAGTTGTTAACCGCCGTTCTCGGACATTGTCTGATCACCCAACTCTAACCGTAGGTATCTCATCAAATCTAAGTATCAATCACATATTTTTTAGATAATAGTAACATTTCAATTAAATATGTACTAATTGAAATAATTAAATCCCTATATATGTAATTCATGATCTATTTTAGGTGCTTTTCTCTTAATTATTGCATGCCAATTATTTGTTCATCAAGCTTTACTTTGAAAAGCACCTTATGCTCCTAACAGAATGCCAATTTTGCAATGGTTTTGTAAAGGTTGATGTGAACGCGTCTATACCGCATTTACTGCAATAAATTATTATTCTATTGTATTCTTTTATACATAAATCGAACCAATTTGCAATTTATAACGCTAAATTATAAATGTAAATCTACTTGATCTTGTCATCCATTGCCACATGGAGTGGGCGGACTAAATGAAACAGGGACGAAAAAAGATCATTGCACTCACTTCTGACACACTAGTTACTCCTACCTTCTATTCAGTTGGATTCTATCGCTGGAGGTATACTTTTCTGTGCCAAATGCGATCCTACTGCGCCACTACGGGCAATAGCCGAAATTATCTTGCCAGGGCCTTTACCATGAGACAAAAAGTCAGTTGACTTTAGTAAACCCATATACATATTACAGCTTTTTTGATTATACTAATATGTTTTACCTGGAATAGACAAATTCACTTCACAGGGTATACTTACAAAAACAAAGGCAAGGCTCTAATTTATTATCATACATTTGACGATTAAAATAAAACTAATTAAGGTGATTCTGTGTTTAAGGCAGATATAGTAGAACAGACACTCACTCAAGAAGAAATAATTCCCACCCGTGCTTAAACCATAACATACGCCGCACCCCTGAAATAGAAATAATAGCACGAACGAAGTAAATAGCAAAACGTGGTATTTCCCCGGCAATTCCCCTTCATTATCTTCTATTACTGGTAAAATAGGAATTTCTGTCTCTAATGAAGACAATATAGATAGAACATGAATTATCTAAACGTAATGACAGCTTTTCTGCAGCCATTGTTAAAAATGTGGCATTTTCTAGCTTGCATGCAAAAATATTCTGTAAAAAAACAAGAAGAAATATTTACGACACGATTGGCGTAGTGCGCAGAAGCATGGTTTCTGGCCTCGTTTTCCGTAGTGTCCCGGGTTCGATTCCCGGTCGGGTCAATTCAGTAAATCTTTTCTGAATTGACTCGGGTCTGGGTGTGCTGGGAGACGCCCCTGGCTTATTTCCTTGTGTGGTACCTCGTAACACAGGGATAATAATCCCTACTTCGAGACCATTACAAGAGGTGTGTTGTCTGGCGCATATTTATTATTTATTGTACGAGTATAACAAGTACAAGAAATACCATATATGATATAAAATGTGTAATCATTTTATGCCCACTTTGTTTTTGAGGTAAATTTTAATAAAATTCATCGGGACTGCGGGTTATTTTTAATTAGTAAATTTGAATGTTTTGAATTGAAATAATTACAAAAACATGGTTGAAATAAAATTTATTCAGGAACCTTGACCGTATCTTGAAATTATATCTACCGTTCCCGTCAATTTTGTGAAATCGTTCACGCAACAGTTCAATGATGTTATCAAAATAAAGTTACAATAATTGTGTTCGTCACGGATTTGATCGATTTAAAAAAGCGAAGGGGATAATTGATATATACGGCAGTAATGGCAGCACTAACAAATAATATAATAATACAGGTCTGTTTAGGGTGATTTGCTTTTTATTGTTCTACGCATAAAATATGTTTCACTATGTAAATAAGAAGTAAAATGCTTTTTGATAAAGTGGGTGTACTTTTTTTTTCCTAACCAAGATATCTCGAAATTCTCACCAGTGTTTTCTGTTAAATAAAACGAAAACTATACCACAAAAAGAAAATTTTCATTTATTTAAGTATGTTTTGTTGCTGTACAATTAATTCCATTATTAGTACACAGGTGGATCCGTAGCGAAATAAAAATTAACAAAACTTAATTCCTCTAGGACATCTTCACAGATCGCTGTTCAACCCCAAACTAAGCCGAGCTTCAAAGACGAGCATTTTGAAACTGGTATTTGAAGTATACTCCTGGCCTTAAAATGGCTTTGCAAAGGTCAGCCATTTCAGCCTGTTAACAACAGCCGCCTAGTACCCTAGGGAAGTCAGGAAACCGTAACTTGAGACATTTAGGCCTCTTAACCTTCTAGCGAAGTTAAGCTGATAATGACAATATGGAAAGGGGGAGAATTGAATAAGTATAGTATAGTCAGAAGGGTACCGACATAAGAAGAGCTCTCATTGGTATAAACACTAAATGTTGCACATTAAACCATAAAAATACAATAGACGCAAGTAGAATCCGTTAAGTTATTCATTTTAACCAGAAAGTTATTTAACTAACGCCTGTTAGTTACACGATTGGCGTAGTGCGCTGTAGCACGGTTTCTCGCCTCGATTTCCTGGTGTCCTGGGTTCGATTCCCGGTCGGGTCAATTCAGGAAACTATCTTTCCTGAATTGACTCGGGTCTGGGTGTGCTGGGAGAAGACGCCTCTGGCTTATTTCCTTGTGTGGTACCTCGTAACACAGGGATATTAATCCTACTTCGAGACCAATAAGAGGTGTGTTGTCTGGCGCATATTTATATATTTAGTCTTCGAAATTCCTTGGTTGTAGAACATGTTTAAAGACAGCACTGGGATGATGGGATGACGTGACGTCACATTGGCGTCACACATAACATTGCACCAGGACTATATCCCAAACGGGGTAGTCAGAGGCAAGTGAATGTGGACGTCATGGTGAACGTAACACTCGGAAGCTTTTCACCAATGGTATTAGAACCCGCACCCAGAGTGGTAGGTGGTGAGAATTTCGCCGTTATCCGGGTTGGATTGGTTTTCTATCGATGATTTCCAGACGGAAGAGTTAGTCGGAAATTTAACAAAGCATACAAAGATACTCATTACTGAATCATTTATTGCAAACCCATAATGTAAAACCAGGTGTTACAGTAGTGTTGGAACAGTGTTATGGGGCACGCAACTTTGGGTTAGGAGAGAGAAAGCGCTTGTAATAACATTCAAATCTAACTATAATGAAATTCAAACAACAGACTACATCACAAATAAATAAAATACATTGAATTATAAAATGATTATGAGAAAAATAAAAATAAAACATTTTAAAAAATAACATCAAAAATATAAATATTTTTATTTCATTACCTCATTCCATTTTTAACAGTCAATTTCATTACATTATTTTGCAGAACCTTTAAAAATATTATTAATAAAATATTCATCGTTAGATGGTAGTAAGATGGTTCTGCCCAGATTTGAACTGGGGTCTGGTGAACGATCCGAGTTGGGGTGCTCAACCATGAGGCCACGATGCTGAATAATTGGATAAATAATTTTCAAAAACAAAAGCGTTTCCACTACATTGTCTAGCTAATTCGTTGCATGATTTAAAGCAATATCATAATACGGAGAAATGCTAAAGTAATTAAGACACCATTTTGCTTTTCCATCCATAAACGTACAGTCAGCCAGTGAGTCACAACTAGAACATAAGCCAGACTGAGCTCTTTAATAGATGTGATTTTAAAAATTAAGCATGAAAAAAAAACAGTAGAAATAACATGAGGATAAACTACCAGACGTCCGTGTCACGAATTTTGCATAATACAGCAAATGATACTCCAAATGGTAAATTTGCTCCGTGTCAGACTGTACAGCCAACTAGACTTTATACATTACCGCGTGTATGAACTGAACCAGGGGAAAGTTACAGAATTTATTTGAATACGGTTTCCAAAGAAATCGCATACCCTGGCATTAAAATGAAGAATACAACAATAAAGCCTTTTTATTGGTCTAGACCAGGGGTTGATAACATTTCAGCAATGTTTAGTCCTGGACCCCAACATCTTTTTTTTGTGATTAAACAAACTAAGACTTTAACATTGTGATCGATTTTACACTGCGATGTGTTTTTGGCACTTTAGGCCAATTCAGAGAAGATTCTACTTTATATTAGAGGACTGTAAGGACTGTATTGATTTTAAAAGAATCTTACCATGATTGAAAGAATTCTAAGAGACTCATGTCTTTTAGTTAATTATTTTAATTTGTGTGTGTGCTGGTTTGTGATGTAAGTATGTATACCTACTTACATCACAAATCAGCTTTTCTTGTATTTCTACGTAGGGAACGTGTCCTACGAATAGAAAATGTTGAGTTGTGTATATACCAAGACAGCGCGCATTAGGCTAGACCATTTACTAGTAAGCTACCAAATTGGATATAATTCAATTAATTGAGTGATATTAGTGTTTGATTTTCGTAAAAACGCTTTACCAACAAGCACACTGCAAAACGTATCTAAACGACACACGGATTAAGTGTTATTTGTCTTATCATAACCCTTAAGCTGATGACATATCTTTACAGTGAGGGAAGAAAAAACAGGAAAACAGGTGCGTTTGCGGGATAATCTTATTTTCTCTCCAAACATTAATCATGATGATGGGGTTCTTTTCTTCATGTTTTCAGTTTGTTGTGCATGGTATATATTTTTTGTGTGAAATAAAAATACGTCAACAAATTGTTTCAAGTTAGCTATAGTGTGACCAGAGTGATTTCTCTGCAGAAACCATTTTTTTTATTTTTATTTGTTCCTTTAACACAATACAGTACTCTACTACAACATCTGCCAAACTGCAAAACAGTTTGTCGGCAGTAGCTCTCGTGGATGCTATACAGTTAAAAAGTACTTACGTATCTACTAATTCCTAATACTATATTAACATTTCAATGTTTCCAGTTGTATAGTAAAGTGAAAAGAACATAATAATATAGGTATTATACACATCTTAGTTTTGATTTAATTTACGCGCCAGGCACGGAGGATTTTAGGTATCAATCCACCCTTAAATATTTGCCGAATAGTTCTGGGATTTGGTCGCTTGGTCTAGTTGGGAAAGCAGTTTTAACGGGAGGTATCTAAAGTAAAAGAAATAAATCAATAATGATTTTAATAGCATCGTCAGTCGTCACTTCAACAGTCAACAGAGCATATTCATTAATTATTTTATTTATTGCTAGCTTTCCACCCGCGGCTTCGCCCGCGTTATTGCTATATATTATGACCAAATTACATAAAATCTTTATAAATTGTAGCCTATGTGTTATTTTGATGGATAAGCTGTATTACTGTAAAGTTTCATCTAAATCGGTTCAGTCGTCTTTGCGTGAAAGATTAACAAACATACAGACATACATCCTCACAAACTTTCGCTTATATAATATTAGTAAGATTATTAACTAAACTAAAAATATATATATAATCAGTATTCATCGCAGCAGTATAAGCCCTAGTTGTGGTTGACTGTTCTCATGAATCACTGTTTTCAGAATTTTGATAACAAATCCTTAAATTAAAACAGTAGTTACCTGAAAACCTTAAGACAGAATGATTTCAGATAGTATACGTCAAGAACAGATAAATATACTTTATTGAACAATATGGCAAATACTCGTAATTACGCAAGAATTCTACATATTCAGATAAGTTTATATCAGTTTGACGACACGATTGGCGTAGTGCGGTGTAGGAAGGTTTCTTGCCTTGACTAAAGTAGTGTCGTCGCCCCGATTCCCGTCGAGTCAGTTCAGGAAATTATCTTTTCTATATTGGGTCGGGTCTTGGTGTGCTGGGAGACGCTTCTAGCTTAATTCTTTGTCTGGTACCTCGTAACACAGGAATATTTATCCCTACTTGGAGACCAGGACAAGTGGAGCTCACGGGTTCAATTCCCAGGTCGGGCAAAGTGTGTTTTCGGATTTTTCGGAACAAACCCCGGGTTTGTGATCACCAACCCGCATTTGGCAAGCGCGGTGATTAAGCCAATACCCATCAATTGTAGCGATGACTTGATTTCAATGATGGAGGCCTCTGCTAATAAATACGCTAGTTACTTTTACTTTTTTTTTAATATGCGCCAGACAACACACCTCTTGTAATGGTCTCGAAGTAGGGATTATTAAATCCCTGTGTTACGAGGTACCACACAAGGAAATAAGCTAGGGGCGTCTCCCAGCACACCCAGACCCGAGTCAATTCAGAAAAGATCGTTTCCTGAATTGACCCGACCGGGAATCGTACCCGGGACACCACGGAAATCGAGGCGAGAAACCGTGCTACAGCACACTACGCCGATCGTGTCGTCACTTTACTTTACTTTTAATTGTATTTCGAAGGGGTCCTGCAATTATTGCGTTTAATGTCTGCCGTCTAGCCCCTAGCCTAGCCTACTCATCCTCAAAGGCTTTCTTTAAGCAGCTTACCATTTCAGGCCGCAGTGCTGTTTGCCAGTTGCTATGAATAGGATCATTCCTATGCTCTATAAAATGTTATTGTCAGAACTTGGAATGGACTTCAGGAATAGCTTTCAGTTTGCGGGTCTAGAACAATGATGAGAGCGTAATAAAAACACAAGAAAATATATCTTAGGGCTTTACAAGTCAAATAACTACTCCAGCAGTCATTCAGAGCAAACCATTAACTTTTTTAGAATTTAGGTATCATTAGAGTTTATAAGAACAGGTCGCCTACCACGAGTTGCCACTTTAAATTTACGTTATCGTTCGCGTAAAAAAAAGTTTTGAGATTTGAAATGACTTGACATGACGATGTCAAATCCCGATACATTTTTTTACGCGAACGATAACGTAAATTTAAAGTGGCGGCAACTCGTGGTAGACGTACAGATTAACTATTGAACGATCTTAACTTTGACGATGAATTTGAGGGTTGCTTAGCTGATGCAAACCTTTACTGAAATACGTCAACGTCATAGTTATTTAATCAGTTACATAGTTGTATTCATTCTTAGTGTATAATTCTATCACTGATTAATAAAAAGAAATTAATCCCATAATATTCAAAGAGGTTACGTATAAACGTTACCTCTTTAGTATAAACTGAAGTAATAGACACGTTATACATTTATAGTAACACGTAAGTTACCTAATAAGCAGTAAAATTGATAGGGAAAGTGTTTGAGCAAAAATGATAGTTACTCGTATCTTTCATTGACTGCCCTTTAATGTTTTGACTGAGGGCTAGAATTGTAGGTTTTGCACACGCTTTTACCAATGATATTTTTACTTTCAATATCATCGACTATAACAAAACAAGCATTGCAAGAAGATTCCCAAAAAAATGTGAACATAAATTCCGCAAAGAACGGAAATACTTGGTAACCTAGACCCGAACATTAGTCATGAAAAAGCCTTTGATAAGAGAGCATTTGGGTTTTAGGTAAAAAAAACATTATTAATCTGGGGTCGCATGACGTATGCAGAGTAATAATCCTACTTATTGAAACTAATTTCCCAAATCGTGGGTACCGTTTATATTTCAGAACTGCGTCCTAAAACTGTAACCAGAGTTTGGTAACTCATTTTCAAATTCCATAGGTAGTAACTCCAGAATTGTATGCTGTATGCGACATAGCTTGCCTATTAAATTCAACTAACTAGTGTTAACTTTTGCTTTGCCCGTGAATTATAAAATACACGCTGTACTTAACTTCAACCCAGTTTAGCTTTTCTAGGTCTCTTTGAGCGTGAGTACAAGTTAAATAAACATTTATGCGGTAAATGTGTAGAGAATTTGGTATTTTACGCCATTGGCGTTAGTGCTGTTGCACGGTTTCTTCCCAGTAGGATCAATTTAGCGAATAAACTGTCTGGTTCCTCGTACATTATTATACATTTATCCATACTGCAGTGTGTAATAGACAATTATTTGTAACAGAACAGACCAAGGTTTCATCGCAGGAAGTTATCAACACCAAACCAAAGGTTCAGTTGATGATGGGATGAACTCAAACTCAAACTCAAATAACTTTATTCAAATAGACTGTATCAGTACTTTCAAATCGTCAAATTTACAGCAAAATATACTAAATAATAGACATAAATACCTTATTAATATGGATATGTAAATAAACAGTATACAGACATAATGCGACTCTACCACCGCGTCGGAGTTGTTTCTTACTGAGAAGACCCGGCGAGAAACTCAGCAGTTACTCTTTCAAACTTGTTTTGGGTTTACGGATGAAGTGATTATTATTGATTTGGACCAGCAGAACAGCAGAAATACATATCCATACCTTTGCTGCTCAAATATTTCATTCGTAAAGTTTCAGTCATCCTAGCCGGAACCTATTTCGATGCAAAACTTTGTATTTATTTCGAAAAACTTAAAAAAGCCTCTATTTAAAAAACTAGTACTAGCTAAAGTTATTATTATTCTAAAAACTAGTGTGATATCTTGCTTACAATTTTTAACAATCAACAAAAAATAAAGCCTACGAATATGGTTCACCATTTCGTCAACAAACAACATAATATTGCATTCACAAACTTGTAGACGAACTGACTAACCCTTTATAAATCCTTAACCTGCGTTGACCCGAGTAAACTCGGTTAATATTCTCAGCAGATGTTCCTAATTGAAGCAGACTTACCGCTGTAATTGCTGGAATGAGACTAGAAATGCTGATCTCTTGATAAGTTATGTTTGATATTCTTCGCTAGTCGGTAGTAGACACATGAGCACAAATTGCGCATGCGGGCGCGGGGGGTCATACAGATAGTCCCCTTAGAACAAACCGCAATTTTTAATCACGCACACAGGTACGGCGAGAATCGGTCACGCTTTGGTTTTTGTCGAACTTGGTGCAATTTTCACGTGATGAATATTGTTTTTGGCGGGTTCTGTCAAGTAGCTATAACCTACCTACTTAATTTTCAAAGTTTAGAGCGAATATATTAGTAACCCTAGGCGGTCAGGCAAGTTTAGGTAATTATACTGGAAATAGGCGAGAGCGGTTCTTCTTCAAACTCTTTATTTTATGACATCAGTCTATAAACGAAACAAAGGCGAAGCTTCAAAAACCGTGCTGTGACAAGTACACTACTACGCGTGTATGAGTGAGCTAGCTTGACCACTGCCCGAGCTGGTACAAACCAGATTCTCTCCGTGCGCGACGAGGCCGCCAATCCTCACGCACACACGTTTGTAGTGTCACCTGTCACAGCTCGGTTGTTGGAGCTCTGTCTCTGTTTCATTTAGTTACTCATGTGCCACCAGATCTGACTGATTCAGAATGCCTTGCGCGATCTCCCACCATCTGACAAAACTTTGTGGTTTCGAGCCTACGTACTTCTCGTGTTGTAAATGTATAAAGGAAAGAAGGGTTAAGCTCTTAAGGTATTTGGGCCCAGACGGGAGATCCATGTTGTGCCACATCAAACAGACCGATTCAAAGTAAAGAAAACCGCAGAGTTGCTGAAAAAGGAGAGCTGGTCTCATCTGAAATGGCACACCCCTTCAACGCATTCACGCACGCATCAAGTTAAGTAATTAGTCTATATACTATTCCACTGCTGGACAAAGTCCTCCATCATTGATATCAAGTCATCGCTACAACGGATGGGTATTGGCTTCCTATATTATCATACTATTTAATCTCTGAATTAGAACAAGGTAGCTTACTATTAGATAGTACTAAAATCTCCTATGAAAATGAGACCATGGCTCTTGAGCATAAGATTGCTTGCTTAGAGAGTTCTCTGAGGGACACCAAAAAAATGTATGATATATCCCAAAAAGAGATCAGTGAACACATATTAGCTGCCACAGAATTGTTAAAGATGTCAACTTACAATGCAGAGAGGTTTGATTCGCTTATAAGTAAACAAATCACTTGCAATAATTGTTATCAACAAGTAGTGGAGATGGATACTGAATTGTCACGTGTTGAGGCCACGCCAACTGACTTATCAGAGCCTGCTAAGGTGGATAAATGTAATACTCCACAGGCTGCTCCAAATAATACTTTTATATTTTCTGACGAGCTAGGCCAAGGATTAGGCATATTGTTGTCTAAAAAATCGAATCAACAAGTAATAAATTTATGCCATCCAGGTCCATGTCCTATTCTGACCTGGTTAGTAACATCTCAAAAGAGAAGCTAGGGGTAAACTCCACTGTGGTTGTCTTTCATGGAGACTGCCGATCATTGACAAAAAAAGGGTTAATTAAAAATATTGAAACAATAATGGGCATTCAATCAAAGAACAAGTGTAAATTTATTTTGTGTGCATTCCCATACTCAAGTACCTCAAGTACTTCAAGTCAGAACAAGGTCATCCAAGACCTTAATTTAACTTTGTATAATCTGACATGTCGTCATAGTGACATTGACTTTTTTGATACAAATCTGTTTGTACCATACTTTAGGTTAACTGAAGATACTATGTATCTTCCCATTAGGACTAAGCAGAAACTAGCTACTTTGTTAGCAAATAACATTAACAATGCCGCTATTGGCAGTATTTTCTATTCTGACATTAGTACTAGTACTAATTTATATATTTCATGTGATGCTCCTTCAGCGTCTTGTTTAAACTAGGACCTAGGACAACAGCCAAGCCCAAATACTTGAATTTATTCCACCAAAATATTCAAAGCTTGACGGGCAAAGATTTAGAAATAGAACTATTGCTGGAAAACCAAAATATTGATATTTTATGTTTTACTGAACATTGGCTGACTGATGAAAACTATCAGTCTTTTGTCCTTAATAATTTTAGATTATCAAGCGCGTTCTTTAGAAAAACCACTATTCATGGTGGTTCATTAATTTTTACTGCAAATAGTTTGAAATGTAAAGATCGCACTGACATTGTAGGCCTGTCCATAGAGCGTATTGTCGAATTGTCTTGTGTTGAGTTAGAGGGCTTTGTTGTGATAAGTGTATACCGTCCCCCAAAAACTAACTTAGATAGATTTGAGACAGTTATGGAGGAAGCTTTGGGTAGGTTAAGTGCTAAGTCTAAACCCATTATTGTGTGTGGTGATTTCAATATAGATTTGCTAGTAAACTCATCTGAAAGCAATAGGTTATTGTCGCTATTTAAATCCTTTGGTCTGGATTATCAATTCCATGAACCCACGAGGATAACAGCCACAACATCTACTTGTCTGGATAATGTATTTTGCAACTGTGTACCCATTGAAAAGGCAATAGTAACTGAATTAAAGTCTGATCATTGTGGGCAGAAGATAACATTTTTAGATTTAACTAACAATAGCGTTAATTACAGGAAAATAACATGTAGACCGAAGACGGGTAATCGCATTAATAGTTTTAAAACTAATTTAAAGCATAAAGTATCTTCCATTCCTTATAAGCAGGGTGACCCTGATGCAGTCTACAAAAGACTGTTTGATTGTGTTAAAAATGAATTTGATGCTTGTTTTCCCACCAAACAAGTTACTTGCAGAGTTCAATCTAAGTTTTGTGAATGGGCCACGCCTGGAATTTACAGGAGCAGACGTAAGATGTATGAGTTGTACGGCATGAAAAAATACAATTTCGATCCACTTTTTGTTGAGTATGTCAAGAACTACTCCAAAATATTCAGAAAAGCCTGCACTACAGCTAAGGCATTGCACATTCGTGATAAAATATCAAAGTCCACTAACAAAATAAAAACCTCTTGGGACGTCATAAATCACGAAACAGGTAAAGCTAAACAGCGCGATACCTCATACACTCTTTATATTAACAATAACATCTTACAATCAGAAGCATCTGTTGCTGAAGCATTTGATAAGTATTTCAGTAATATACCTATAATCACTACAGCTTCATTAAATTCCTCACCAACTAGAGCGGAACATTTGTTGAAAGATAATGTATCTTGTTGCAGTGTATTCTTTAAATTTAAACATGTTGAGTCACTAGATATAATAAAAGCATTCAGATTAATTAATTCAAAAGATACCGCTGATCTTTGGGGTATATCAGTCAAAATTGTTAGCCACATAATTGACGTGATTGCCCCTTATTTAGCCGTAATATTCAATGATTGTGTTGATGAAGGTGTTTTTCCAAACTTAATGAAACACAGTAGGGTTGTACCACTTTTTAAATCAGGCAATAAACAAGACCCAGGTAACTTTAGGCCTGTTTCAATCCTACCAGCTCTAAGTAAGATCTTTGAAAAAATAATTCAAGAACAACTATTAAGCCATTTTTATGAGAACAATCTCTTACACAGTGAACAATATGGATTCACGAGAGGCCGTTCTACTACTGATGCTGGCATTGCACTTCTAAAACACATCTTTAGGGCTTGGGAGAATTCACAGAACGCTCTTGGCGTCTTCTGTGACTTGTCCAAGGCCTTTGATTGCGTTGATCACGATACACTTATACGCAAGCTTGATTTTTACGGGGTTAGGGATAATGCTTTAGATTTGGTAATTTCGTACCTTAGTTTAAGAACTCAAAAAGTTGATGTTAACAGTGTACTGTCTAGAGGATCACAAGTTAAAATGGGGGTCCCTCAAGGATCCATTCTAGGTCCATTACTATTTCTGATATATATAAATGATTTACCTTTTTACTTAAAAGATATTTGTGATGTTGTATTGTTTGCAGACGATACATCTTTAGTTTTTAAAACTGACAGAAATAAAAACCTTTTTGATGATGTTAATGACGCACTTTCAAAGGTTTTACAATGGTTCACAGTAAATAATCTACAGCTTAATGCAAAAAAGACTAAATGTATTAATTTTAAGTTGCCTAATGTTAAAGATAACCCCATTAGTCTAAAAATTGATGGTAATACTATGAAGCTTGTAGATACAACAGTTTTTCTTGGAATCACACTAGATTCAAAACTGCAATGGAACCCTCATATAACAGCTCTCTCAGGCAGACTTAGTTCGGCTGCATTTGCAGTGAGAAAAATTAGGTTATTAACAGATGTTGATACTGCTCGTTCAGTTTATTTTAGTTATTTCCATAGTGTAATGTCTTACGGCATTGTACTTTGGGGTCAAGCGGCGGATATACAAACCATCTTTATCCTCCAGAAGCGAGCTATCAGATCCATCTATAAGCTTCGTGCACGGGCTTCACTTAGGGAGATTTTTAAGGAAATTGGTATCCTCACTGTAGCGTCACAATACATTTACAATTGCATTGTTTTGGTGAGAAAAAATATTGGTCTCTATGCTAAACACCGTGACATACATTGCAGAAATACTAGGAATAAGGATAAAATTGCACTTCCACTCTTTAGGTTACAAAAAGTTTTAGGATCCTTTATGGGGCAAGGTATACATTATTACAACAAAATTCCAAAAACCATTTGTGAGTTACCTTTACATAGATTCAAAAATCACATCAAAACAGCTTTATTAAAAAAGGGCTATTATACTACAAAAGACTACCTTATAGATAAAAATGCCTGGGTATAAGCGCTCTGCTCGATGCGGGATTAAATAGCTCTATTGTAACAGATGTTTTATTGTAAGAGTTAATAGGTACCTAGTTTGTATGTACTGACTAACAATTTTTGTTTCTGAATTGTTTAAATGAATTCTTGTTATTATATTCTTTTATGGTTGGTTTTTTCTCTTTGTTTTATATTCTTTTAGGTATCAAAATGGCACACTGCTTGTACTTTACTAACCCCTGTTGTAAACCCAAAACAAGTTTAAAAGAGTAACTGCTGAGTTTCTCGCCGGGTCTTCTCAGCAAGAAACAACTCCGACGCGGTGGTAGAGTCGCATTATGTCTGTATACTGTTTATTTACATATCCATATTATTATGGTATTTATGTCTATTATTTAGTATATTTTGCTGTAAATTTGACGATTTGAAAGTACTGATACAGTCTATTTGAATAAAGTTATTTGAGTTTGAGTTTGAGTTTGAGTTTTTTTTTTTTAATATGGACTCAATAGAAAAGTAGTATGGCGCGTCACATCTGGTTATGAGTACCTATACACGATTACGATGAATAAAGATGTATCAGAGGTACACCAACATATTCATTTATTTATACTAACAAGGCTTGACGCCTCCATGGCAGATTGGCAACAGAAATTAGTCGGCCGAAAACCGGAGGTTTGAAACCGGGGACGGGTAAAGCATGTTTTCTGAATTTCCGTAACATAGCCTGGGTTGGTGACCCCCAACCCTCGTTGTAGCGAAGACTTGATTTCAATGATGAAGGCTTTTGCCGGAGAGACTGCAGTTATAGGCTAATTACTTTTAACTTCTACTAGCAAGGCTTATGTATACGTTATGTAATGTTCGCAGCAGGCTATCAGTGCTGACCTAAGCTTTATAGAGGCTGTAGGGTACCACAGTTAAGATTGCGTATTCAAAGCCCTCATTAAGGATGTGCAGGCCGAGCTGCAATGGAGTTCATAACGCGCTAATACAGCGCTTTCAGTTGTTTCTAACTCTATTATAACGCTGAAACTTAGATAGTTTTAACAAAGCAGTGAGGATGCAAATGCAATATGTATTTTCTACGCAGTACCTATATGCAGTTTGTTAGTTACAATGAGAATAAGTTTTGCAGATAAAAGGTTAGACATAACATTGAATGAAATAACTCCCACCTAGGTAGCCTGTCACGTGAGGGTTAAAACACACAGTTTGAGTCAAGAGATCAGTCATACAACTTAGCAGTAAGTGAATTACAAAAACAAAAGTACCTACTTTATACTTAGTTATTCTATATACTAATACTAACAAAAAAGAGGTAACCGTTTGTGAGATTGTAAGTTTGTGAGTTTGTATGTAGGTAATCTCCGAAACTTCCGAACCTATTTCAAACTCAAACTCAAATCATCATCATCATTTCAGCCGAACGACGCCCACTGCTGGGCATAGGCCTCCCCCAAGGATCTCCACAACGATCGGTCCTGCGCTGTCCGCATCCAGCGGCTTCCCGCGACCTTGACCAGATCGTCGGTCCACCTTGTAGAGGGCCTGCCCACGGAACGTCGTCCGGTACGCGGTCGCCATTCGAGAACCTTTCCGCTCCAACGGCCATCGGTTCTCCGCGCTATGTGTCCCGCCCACTGCCACTTCAGCGATGCAATCCTTCGAGCGATGTCGGTTGTTTTTGTTCTCCTGCGGATCTCATCATTTCTGATTCGATCGAGCAGGGAAATACCAAGCATCGCTCTCTCCATTGCTCGCTGGGTGATCTTGAGCCTTCTTATGAGACCCATAGTAAGGGACCACGTCTCACTCCCATAGGTCATTACTGGCAACACACACTGGTCAAAGACTTTTGTCTTGAGACACTGAGGTATTTCGGTCGCAAATATATGCCGGAGCTCCCCGAACGCTGCCCATCCGAGCTGGATTCGACGACAGATCTCTTTCTCGAAGTTGGACTTCCCTAGCTGGACTGTCTGTCCCAGGTAAACATAGTCGTCAACAACTTCGAGTGTAATGTTCCCAACGTTAACTGGAGCGGGTGCAATATGGGCATTTAACATGATTTTCGTTTTGTCCATGTTCATTTTAAGACCCACTCTTTGAGAAGCATTACCGAGATCTTCGAGCATTATGTTCAGGTCTTCCAAGGTCTCAGCCATAAGAACTACATCATCGGCAAATCGCAGGTGTGTTAGGTACTCGCCATTGATGTTGATGCCGCGTCCTTTTCAGTCCAGAAGCTTGAAAATATCCTCCAACGCAGCCGTGAACAGTTTCGGAGAAATAACGTCTCCTTGTCTCACGCCTCGCTGTAGTTGGATCGGATTAGAGCTCTGATTCTGTAATCGGACCGACATGGTGGCGTTAAGTACCTTAGCACCTCAATGTACCTGTAGTCTATTTGGCACCTTTGGAGAGACTGCAGTACTGCCCAGGTCTCAATCGAATCAAAGGCTTTCTCGTAGTCCACGAACGCTAAGCAAAGTGGCAAGTTATACTCTTCGGTCTTCTGTATAACTTGCCGCAGCGTATGAATGTGGTCTACGGTACTATAGCCTTTTCGGAACCCTGCTTGTTCGGGAGGTTGGAAGTCGTCGAACCTGCGAGCGAGACGATTCGTAATGACTCTCGAAAACAGCTTATAGATATGGCTCAGAAGCGAGATGGGTCTGTGGATTCGACGAGAGATCTCTTTCTCGAAGTTGGACTTCCCTAGCTGGACTGTCTGTCCCAGGTAAACATAGTGGTCAACAACTTCGAGTGTAATGTTCCCAACGTTAACTGGAGCGGGTGCAATATGGGCATTTAACATGATTTTCGTTTTGTCCATGTTCATTTTAAGACCCACTCTTTGAGAAGCATTACCGAGATCTTCGAGCTTTATGTTCAGGTCTTCCAAGGTCTCAGCCATAAGAACTACATCATCGGCAAATCGCAGGTGTGTTAGGTACTCGCCATTGATGTTGATGCCGCGTCCTTTTCAGTCCAGAAGCTTGAAAATATCCTCCAACGCAGCCGTGAACAGTTTCGGAGAAATAACGTCTCCTTGTCTCACGCCTCGCTGTAGTTGGATCGGATTAGAGCTCTGGTTCTGTAATCGGACCGACATGGTGGCGGTAAGTACCTTAGCACCTCAATGTACCTGTAGTCTATTTGGCACCTTTGGAGAGACTGCAGTACTGCCCAGGTCTCAATCGAATCAAAGGCTTTCTCGTAGTCCACGAACGCTAAGCAAAGTGGCAAGTTATACTCATCGGTCTTCTGTATAACTTGCCGCAGCGTATGAATGTGGTCTACGGTACTATAGCCTTTTCGGAACCCTGCTTGTTCGGGAGGTTGGAAGTCGTCGAACCTGCGAGCGAGACGATTCGTAATGACTCTCGAAAACAGCTTATAGATATGGCTCAGAAGCGAGATGGGTCTGTAGTTCTTCAAGAGAGTTTTGTCACCCTTCTTGAAGAACAGCATCACATCGCCTCTGCTCCATGCCTTTGGCGTTTTTCCCTCGAGGATGACAGAACTGAAGAGCGTCTGGAGGACCTTAAGTATCGGCTTACCGCCCGCTCTCAGGAGCTCGGTTGTGATTCCGTCATCACCCGCCGCCTTGTTGTTTTTAAGCTGCTTGAGAGCCATCCTAATCTCGTACAGGCTGACGTCCGGGATATCTTCGGTATAGTGTCGGGTAAGCTTGGCTCTCGGATCTTTAGCCTTGCTTTCAGCAGGTGTTTGTGTGGAATATAACTGTCCATAGAAACTCTCAATCTCCCTCAGGATTTCAGGTGTTGACGAAATGTTTTTAGCCTCGTCAATTGGCTTTGCCCAATAGACAGATCTCTGGCGAACACTTTGGAGCCTTTATTCCGCTAATTGCCTCTTTAATACGCTGGGTATTAAATTGGCGAAGGTCGCTCGTCAAAGACTTAGATATGTGTCTATTGAGTTGCCGATAACGATGGGCATCCGCTAAGTTCTGTAGCCTCATTTCGTTTCTCCGATCCATGAGTAGGAGAGTCTGACTGGAGAGTTTCTTTGATTTGGGACGGCGGGTTTTAAAGCGCTTGGACCCTACCGTACGGACAGTATCCACCACCATGTTGTACAGATCGTCCACATCGATGCTGTTCTCAAGGGCTTCGAAGCGGTTTTGAAGCTCGAGCTGAAAGCACTCGGGGTTTTGAATTTGAGCCGGTATTGGTCGGAGCGTGGATTTTATCAGTCGCGCTCTCTCAAGCTTTAGGTCGATATTCAATGTGCCTCTGACCATGCGGTGATCGCTTCCTGTCTTAGCAGCGTTGATCACAGTGACATCATCTCAAACTCAAATAACTTTATTCAAATAGACTTTCACAGTAAGTACTTTCAAATCGTCAAATTTTACGCAAGATATACTAAATAATAGACATAATTACTATAATAATATATATATATATATATATATATAAACAGTATACAGACATAATGCGACTCTACCTCCGCGTCGGAGTTGTTTCATGCTGAGAAGACCCGGCGAGAAACTCAGCACTTTTAAACTTGTTTTGGGTTTAAAACAAAAATTATTTCACTGTTAAAAAGCTACATTATCCCTAATTGCTATAGCCATATAATTTTTTTCATAAACGTTAGTGATCCGTATGAAAACTTTGAAATGTAACCCAACTTGTGAGAAAAATTAGTCCACGCGAGTAACACATGAGATAAAAAGTAGGTAAATAACCTTGCCAGTACACTGTCCAATAGTTCACAATATGTGCTGGATTCAGACAACGTCGGTAATAGACAAATACAATGTTGGTGATTGGTGACACTAAATATTTGACTAACCCAATTAATAGAGATCACGCGCCGCAAGCGCTTACGTACCTACGAGTAAGTTAGATTCGGATCCAAGACTAATTCATGTTTTTAGGATTTCGGTTCATGTGGATCATTTCACAGACCTAGTTTGTGATCGCTACCCACAATTGGCAAACGTGATTATGATAGGACCTAATTTAATTGGCCTAGGGGCCAAGCACCCCAACTCTGATCGTGGATCGTGTGGTCCTGGGTTAAACGCTGGCCAGAACCAACTTTGAGTTCATTATTGAATTTCCGACTAACTCTCCGGTGAGGGGAAACATCGATAAAAAAGCAAATCAACCCGGATAGCGGCGTAAGGCTCACCACCTACTTACCACGTTGGGTTCTAATACTATTGGTGAAAGGTGGGCTTTTTGTTCCGTTCACCATGGCTTGGCGGCAACAGTGACTTGCCCCTGA
Source organism: Udea olivalis (assembly GCA_947369235.1). Classification (NCBI taxonomy): domain Eukaryota; kingdom Metazoa; phylum Arthropoda; class Insecta; order Lepidoptera; family Crambidae; genus Udea; species Udea olivalis. Next base: position 18,124,784 of record OX376355.1, read on the forward strand.
CTACCCCGTTTGGGATATAGTCGTGATGGTATGTTTTGTATAGTTTCAATGTATAGACAATCATCAACCTAAAAAAGAATCACTTATCCTAGCTAGTTTCTTCTTTATTCGCAAAAATATTTCTTTCGGGTGTTAAAGGCGCTTGCCTATAACGTTGATAAAACAAACGTTAGCTTACAACGTAAAATACTGTTAACGGCCTGGGTAGCTCAGTTGGAAGCAGCCACCCGGATTGTGGAAGGTTGCGGGTTCGAATCCCGCTTGATTACCTAGTAGGATCGGGTCAAATTTTTCTAGTTTCTATCTTTGTGTGCATTGTTAAATGCTAAAAAATAAAAATTCAAGTATCAACTGTTTGAATTTACCTCCCTCTGATGCAGACTGATTTATTTACTTAGTCCCGCTTCGAAGGGAATATACAGGAAGTTTAAATACTGTTCTAATAAAATAGATTGTCTAAGTCCCCTTTTTTGAGCCTTTTGCGACGTTTGATGGATTTTTAATGAAAATTAATCGGCGTTTAAAGCAGTATTTTGACTTTCATCATATTCAACTCTTCACGCGAGAAAAATTAGAAAATGTCCTTGAAAAAAAAACAAATGGCTATTGTTGTGTTCATTGAATTCTTGAAAATACTTAAGAAAAAATCATACTCACATCTTTGAGGTGATCGGTAGACACCAAATAAGTGTCTCTATTCCGGTAGACTGTGTGGCTGCAGAAGTTTACATCAGGGACATTACCTGAAAAAATACAAGAAAACTATGTAAAATTCAATTATTGTTGAAGATGGCAAAAATAAAACCCTGAGTTCCGTTACCATCTGTCATCTGTTTATTTATTTTTGAGATTAGAAGTATTAACAAAAATATTTGAATAACTAGAATTCAGAATATAGCCTATGTCACTCGCCGATAATATAACTTCAAATTGGTGAATAAATTTTTGAAATCAGTCCAGTAGTTTCGGAGTCTACTCATTACAAACAAACAAACAATAAAAAAAATCCTCCTTATAATATTAGTTTATATGAATTAAAATGTAATTTATTAAAATTAAGGTTGACGGCAACGATCTTGTGTGACTAAGCTGCGGGTCGTGGATTCGGTGACTAAAGACAAACATTTGGCTTTACTGACTTGGTCTACCTGTTTAAGTATTTACTCAAATTTATCCAAGTATCTGATAGTATAACCTGTGTTTAGAGTTAGACTAGAATGCAGTCAAAAAACCTAACATTTGTAAACAAATGACATCAATAAAAGTCTTAATCCGTATTGTACAACAAAGTTACACTGTGTCCACTCATAGTACTTTAAGTAGTGAAGCAAGAATACCGTTATTCAAACAATAACGCACAATTTCGTGAATTCCAAAACATCTATCTCTTTCTAACGACAGCTGTGCGACACACCTGGCGTTTATCGTGTTTGTCACAGACATAAAAAGAAATAGACAACAGAAATCCCAATGATTTATGAAAACTAAGCGTGCCACACTTGTGAAGCTTACTGTGACATCACGTGATATGAATTCTCCATTTAACTACAATTTTAATAGAGTACACAGACGAAGGATTTTGGAATGTTCGTTGTCATAGCGATAAAGCGCGTACTAAATGAAGCAGTGTCGAATAAAGAACATTTTTTTTATAGTGCCCGTCAAGATGACCTCACTCCACCTGATGGAAAGCGGTCGTGAGGTCCAGACATGAGGCTGACAAGCTGGTCATACTCATCTTGAAGGCCTGCAAAAATGCCTTTTCACGCCCCGCTTGAAGACCCCGGGACTATAAGAGGAAGGGAACACAAGCGCTGGGAGAGCATTTCACTTCTCGATGATTCGACAACAAAAGGAGTCACCGAATCTTTTTGTGCGTGGGAACAAATCAGTCCGTTTTAATATGCTAAGACCCTGTTCAGAACTACACGCGTTTTGTTATACACCGATCGCCGAGAACTTAGCTAGTCAGTCGTATATCGTGCATCAAACCCCTGTCATATGAACAGAGTCCTGAGTACGAGTTACAGTGGGCAATGCTAATGATTTAAAAAACGCGAATTTGTATGGTAACTAGTCCTCATTAGTATTGCGCCTGCCTGCCTGCCTGTATTGCCTGAATTTGCCGCTAGATGGCGCTGTCTCGAATCCATACTTATTGACATTTACGTTCTCGCAAAACGCGATAGTGAAGTCATTCACTGCTCTCACTGCAACTCACAGTCTGAACAGACTCTAAGGGCGTACACTCGCGTCTTATTTTTCGATTTATGTCTGTGTTGTGTGTCTTCGACTCTTGCGCAGAGGTAGCTATAGGTACGGGTTTTATTTATGATTACGTTGTATGGCTATAGCGTTATTGAATTGTGTGGGTTATCTCTAATTGAAGCAAAAATGCATGCGATACGTAACATTGGAAGGACAATTCTAGGAGCAATTGCATGTCACCGTGGTCACGAGCGGACCGCTCGTGACCACGGTGACATACAATTGTCGCCGAAACGCCGAGAAAAATAGGTAAAACAATAAACCGTAATTTTGTTTCGTTGCAAAAACCCGTTTTTATTAAAATTAGTTAAAATGCAACAAGAAAGTTTAACATGTTATTGGAAGGACACTTCAAAAATGTAGTAACTATACAAGTAAAAATGTACATATTTAATAGCACTTTTTATTGGTATCAGGTTAACTTTTAGATTGAGATTAAGACTTCATTGATTGAGTCCTTTCATTATTTACGTTATTTTAGTATGCATTCTGTATAATTTATTTTATAGTCTCCAAGTTGAGGAACTCTGAATTGATTATGACAGAAAGTGACTTACTACGGGATATTTATTTAAATGAAATTTCCGAATTGGCAGGTTACCCTTAGTACAATTTTCTGCTTAGTTTAGGACAAATTGCCATCTATAAAATGAAATATGTTACTAGAATTTTATTTAATCGTATGCTATAATCATTCCCCTCAATTATCTCTAAATGGCTACTTATTTTAGCTGCACTGATCTCTGCTTAGATTGCCAGCGGCTCCATGTTTAGCTGTTCATGTCAGCTCCATGATAGCGGTTCAGTATCTCTTCGGATGCAAAAACACTTCTGGCATCCTCCCAGCGAAGTTTTCCTGTTATCATATTCATGCTTTGCACTACATTGTACAAAGGGTTGGTTATTTTGCGATGGAGACATTTGAGCGACTTGTATTTTTTGTTGCTTTAAGATAATTAAAAAATCGACTGGTCGTGGAAGTGATGGATGACGTATAGCGCTGGTCGTGGCTTCGATACACTTTAATGGGTCAAAAATTAGCTTTTTAGTTTTTCAGATTTCCATTCAAAATGACCAGTTGTTTGGTTTACAACAAACAATACTTATCTTAACTTATCTACTGCCGCGTATTGCTGAGAAGCAAACCATGAAGCCGACAGCAAGTCTAAGTCGAAAAGTATTCTAGACTTATCTAGTATTTTTAGTAGACATCCCAAGCCACGTTTCACCGTTACTGGCAGACTTGGCACGTGCTGAATGATTATAAACTTTATCTCTATTGAAAAACACGAGAATCCCGCAAAGCACGTCGTGAGGTTGTGTAAGACGCTTTCTGGCCCCCAGGAGACCAGGGCTTCAACTATAAACAAGAAACTAACCGAAGGAAACACTTCGCTTTGCTTCTTGAATGCATCGTACGCCGTTTACTAAGTTGTTTAAAGTATGTTTGCTAGTTAAAGAGTCTCGCGATCTTCGTAGTGACACTCGTTGTGTTTAGACTTAGAATGCAAATTTATGAATGTTTTGTGGTAGTACTTCAAATGTAACGATGTCCTATAATTTATAAATGTTTTCTATTCCAATTTGGTCAAATATTACCCTAGTAACAGATATACCTAGTTCATTTGATGAAACTCGGAATTTGTGGGCTAAGCTACAAAATTTTAGTAAATTTCACCTAAGGGGGACGTGTGAATACACGGTTGTATGGAAATATGTAAAAAATCAGCAAAAGATATAAATGTACATATAATTTCGAACTATTGTGTATTGTACATATTTCTTTTTCTAAAACTATCTTTTAATAAAATGAAAAATGGTTTTATTTCGATACCATAGATACCTACTTACGAAGCAAAAAATAGCCTTTTTTGTGACAAGAGAGGCCGGTCTCCCATTGCTATTAAAATCTTTCTATTACCAAATTCGAAATAGTTGAACGAAAAGGATCCAGTTCACACAAAGTCACTTTAAGCACTTCACATAAGTCTTTGATGCTACACACCTATACAAAAGTGGCTATTGAAGTATAACAAACTTAGAAAAATGTCTGAATCGATTTTTAAAACTCATCCAAGGGTGAGAGGAAAGTTGTGAGGCTAAATTCAGGCGAAGCTACTAAGCTTCGGTAGCTATACCGATATAGTAGCTGCATAGATTGAGGTCATCTGACCTCATTCTAGAATATCTATTTCAGATATATAACACAACATGTTGTTTCCCAGATAGTTGGACATGAGCTATGTGTGCCCGTCATACTGAGATGCTCACGCTTCGCTAAGTCAACCGTGTTGGTTCCAACATGACGGGACAGGAAAGGAATACCTCAGTCAGCATACAGGGTTTATATTTTTGTGATGTTTTTTTAAAATTTGTAATACTCGTACTTTAACAGCCTTGGTGGCGTTATTAGAAGGGAGCGAGAACCGAACTCGGATTATGGATCATGTGGTCCGAAGTTCAAATCTTTGTGTCCATTGTTAAATTTATGGTGGAAAAACATCAATAAAAACCAAAATCCACCCGGGTAACGGCGGAAGGCTCACCACGTTGGGTTCTAATACCTGAAAAGTGGCCTTTTGAGTGTTCACCATGGCGGCAACAGGAACTTGCCGCTGACTAACCCGTTTGGGATATAATAGTCGTGATGGTATACCTTATAACGCCAAAGGTCGCAGAATCGATCACCACCTAAGATAAACATTTCAGGGACGCCCATAACCAGTAAGTCTCAATACATATTACAATACACTGACGACACGATCAGCCTGACATGCCTTGACTTGCGTAGTCTCCCTCGTTCGATCAATTGAAAAACTAACTTCCTAAATTGACCCGTCTGGGTGTCCTGGGAGAGGCACCGGTCTCGTAACACAGGTATAGGCACCGGTCTCGTAACACAAGTATAGGCACCGGGCTTATAACACAAGGATATTTAATTAAATTAACTTCGCGACCATGACAATTATTTTGGTGGGGTTCCTTGCGCAGTTATAATAATAATGCAGATGACATTCTAGGTTAAAAAGTAAACCATTTTTATGTAACATTCATTATGTCATATATACTATATTTTTGTAATTGTTGTTTTTATAATTATTGCAAATCTCTGTTCTTGTAAGAATACTATTAAAAACGTGTTATAATAAAACAATAGATCTGAATTTGATGCGATTGAAAGATAATCAAATGAATACAATGTCGATCGTTGCAACACTGAAACACTACACCGGGTCAAGTACCTGCTATTGTCCTATAATATTTGTACAGACAGATAAACTCACTATAATGAATAACTGTTATATATATCGTATCATTTGACTTTAGTCTTTTTTAACACGTGTGGGTGAATAACTGATGAATCAGCCAAATCAGCATATTCCTCTGCATAATACATTATTTCATACACAAAGGCAAAGAAATCCACGTCCTAATACAAATATATCAAAAATCTGCGAATCCGGATAAATTTTATATTGCTTCTGTGTTCGTCGTATTTCGTCTGAAAATGGTACTTCTTAGTATTCACTCACGTGCGTCACGTTATGTTTTACTTACTAAAAAAAACTAGATTACCCCAGTAATAATACTTTCATAGCCCTCTACCTAGATTACCAGTAAGGTTAATTTTCCGCAAATTATTTAAATAGGTTGATAACACACTTTTTATATCAGCTTAATTGAGTTTATGGTAATCGTAAGTTTATTCAACGGAACTTATCATTATCAAACATAACATTTAGATCGAAAGATATTTGTATTTAACATTCGGTTCGCCACACAAATGGGTTGGACGATCATCATTTACCTATAAGATATGATACAGAAGGGTACCTGTAAGCTATTGCAAACATAAAACAATATCTACATATTTTCATAATTTGTAATGGACACTAAGGTGTCCAGTCTACGCGAAAGATGTCGCGGGTAGAAGCCACTCGTGAAAAAATTATTACAGCTTTCTGGACATCGTAGGATGAAGAATTGTGTCTGCCCGTGTCCGAGGCCAAGATCTACGTGACGCTGCGCCAACGAAGTTAATAACTTTGTAGTCTAAACAGCATTATTGTATTAGATTAATGTTAGGCCACTTTTTTCGAAACAAAAAATGTCCCCATTTTGCATATACATTCTCATCAAAACTTTTAAAAGGTGCTATTATCTCCTAAATGCGCTGTTTTTTAGAAAGCTTTCCCAGGTAATGATAATTTGAAGAGATGACTAAGAATTTTTATCTGGTTTCTTAGAGAATTACCTTAATTACTCTGAGAGAATAAGGACAGTCTAGACAAAAAGTGACTTGTTTGATTAGGTAAAATGTGAAATATCTCAAGGGTAAGTAAATAAGGAAGCCGGATACTTATACAAAGCAAGGCAAAGGTCGCCCTTATTCTGTTTTATTAAATGAACCTATAAAATAAAGTATACACTGCAGTAATAAATTAACTATAACCTGTTATTGAACAGCTGATATGCACTTTTAAAAGCTACTTACAAATGAAAGGTGGAATGCCTCTGTATGTGCCTGACATCCAGCATGACAAAGCAGTTGAAAAATAACCTTTATCGCTATGCAGTAAAAGATGAATTTGCCTTAAGTGAGTTATATAGTTGGATGGATTATTAAATTTAGCAATTACTATGTTATTAATTTACTAAATCGTACTAAACCACAAATGGGTTTTCGTTTTACAAATGTTTTAATGTTTTACAAATAAAACTGAAGTTAAAAACGCACTTGAGACGCAACCATTAATAGATAGATTTTTTTTCACACATAATATATGTTTTCATACTTGTATCCGTGCAGTAATACAGTGTTTTAGTGAATTTGAGCATTTAATAGTAGCGTTATCCCATTTGATCTAGTCATTAATTAGACTTTTGAATGTCCTTAATAATTAGTTTAAATAATAGTTCTCGAACTTGGGCCTCTAACCTTCTCTGCGCAATCCGAATACTTAGCAATGTAATTGGTTCAGGCATAAAAACATCCCCTTCAAAATGTATATTGTGTATAGGTCAAATGCATTTGACTTAGAACTAAAATCACTCAAATTTTTTTTTGATTGTGAATTCAATTTAAAAATAGTTCTCCCGCGCTCCCAGGCCTTTTTTCCCGCCTTTGACACAAAAGGAGTCTGGAATCCGAGCGTCCTTCCAGCAAACAAGCTTATTGCTTGATTTTTTGTGGACACATTGGATATAACTCGGCGAAATTGTGCGTCCGCTGATCGAGAATCGAATCCGCAAGCGTAGCGTTAAGTAGAAAAGCAATTGTCGGTCTTAAAGCTTTGTGCTACTTCAAAGTGCCTATTCGGCGGCTCGGCCACGTCGATTACTCATCAACCTATTATTATCAACGTCGGTGGCACTGGCTAACAAGCATGCTGACGACGCTTGCAGGCGCCTGCATCCTGCATCCCTCTGAATCCTGTGACCTTAATAAGGTCTTGTTTCTGATCTATGCCCCTCATATAACTGGTCATTTAAATGGTCAAAACCAACTGAAGTATTAAAATACTTCTGTGTAATAGAGCAAAGTGATGTAACAACATGATCCCTACACAATTTCAGTATGGGCGACGCAGATCGGCTTTTTTCTCACGTCGCGGTGAGCCATTTCATATTTATGAAGCAGAATATTGGGCTTTGTCACAAATACCAAGCGCAATTAAAGACAATATCGGGAAAAGTTTTAGAAGCAGACGTGACCGTTTTTGGAATCTGGTTAAGAGACATCGGCTACTTTGGTTTTGGAGCGTATCTGAGTAGTCGATTTGGGACCTGCTGAAATGGGTATGGGCTGGACACGTCACTAGAATGCCAGTTGACTTTTGGGCAATAGCTACAGAGTGGGCCCCACCAAAGAAGCCCAACCAACACGCGGCTTAAGGCTCTAGAAAGTCTGGCATGGAACATGATAGACAGGCCTTTACCTAGCACTAAAACTCTAACTGCTGATTTGGATAGGTAACCTGAAATGGCCGATATAGCGTAGGGGTAAGTAGAAGTGGCATTAGCACGGCACATACCCATCGAGTTTCTTGCCGGAGTCTTCTCGATCGGAAACGACCTCCGAACCGGTGGTAGTCACATTATGTTTAATTATGATATTAACTATCATAGTATTATTTTATGTAAGTTTATTTTTTTTCATGATATTTTTGCTACAATTTTTTTTGTATATATGACTTGTCATAAGTACTTTTTATAAGTCTATATGAATAAAGATATTTTTTACTTTTTTTTTACTTTTACCTACATAGTGCAAGAATTGAGGGTGTCTGAATGATATAGAAGGGTGAGCAGACCTCTTTACACGCTTCATAGAATTTTGGAGTACGCAATTAAGCAGGCTAAAAATTTGAAAATTATTTGTAGGTTCAGCAGAGAAGATACTATGGCTGCTAATGATGGTGATATATTGTATCATTAGGAACTTTCTGGACTTTCTGTTTTTCGTAGCGGCGAAAGCACTTATTGGAACATAGTTTAGCTAGGAGGAAAAACCACTTGTTTTTTGGTTGCTTGTTTTGCATCTTAATTACATCGCTTATAGTACTAATGTGCCTTGTTGTAATATACAGGCGTATATTTGGCAGTTATACAGCCGGGTATGTATAAGGCTGAATTTATATTTAACCAGTTTTGTAACATGTACCTACAATCAAAAGATTTCATGCCTGAAGGCATTTAATTTGATATTATAACACATATTTTAATAAGATTGGCGCTGAAGATTTAAGGCATCATACTTTGGTTCCTTACCCCTTAATTCTGTTACGAGTATATCGTTCAAAAGAGGCTTTACAAGTGCAGTTGTATCTTTCAGTTCACCTACGAGACAGCATCAAACAAAACCTTTCTTAACTTTGATTGACGTTTTAGAGGAAGTCACCCCCGAATCCACAAAGGTCAATCAAAGCTGAGCAGTCCTTACATAGCTGACCCTTTCATTACTTTTGACATGTGACAGGGCAGCATCAATTTGGGGTATCCTCGACTTTTGATTAGCGTTTGTGGATACGGGGTTCAGTGCCTTTAATAGTCAATGCAGTGACAAAATTTATACGAGTATGTCATCGACACACGCTGGAAAGGCTGTCAGTATCTCTCTTAAACCTGACTAAGGTCGTTCAGACAATACAATTGTATTATTTCAGTACTTACAAGCAATATATTATACATGACAAAAGTTCTAGATCAAGATAGAGTTGCGTTGTATTGTCGAGGTTACAAATAGTTTTATGTTATTTTTCCGAGCAGACCATGGTGATAGGAGATAGTTGTGACTGGTATACTTTTGTTGTGCATTGTATAAAAAATAACACTCATCAAATTTTGGGTACTGTGCTTATTTTCATAATTTTGCAGTTATTTTATTCAATTTGTCATGTAAAATAAAAACCACCACCAGCGAGTATACATGCTGTTTTACATCAAAATCTGAAATCTTACAAAATTGCAAATTACATTAATTATATTTCATTAAACCCGGCATGGCGCTAGTGTGCATCAAATAAAACTCAAATTTCAGATACCTGACAGGTACGAGTAACTCGCAGACAAACTTTACCTTACAACCCGTTGTTCAAACTCAATTTCAAGTCAATTATACGAGTACTCATTACATTACCCATGTGGATCATGGTATCATGCCAATTAGTAGTAATGTAATACCACAGAACAGGTAATTAGTAAGTAATTAATACTCTCAGATTATATTCGCCGAATAACAATAATAATAAATATCTGGGACAAAATACACTAAGATCACCTGACGCCAAACTAAGCAGAGCTTGTACTACGGGCGTCAGAGACTGATAAACATACTTAAAAATTTCTAAATACATACTTAAATACACACATCAAAAGTGTCTAGGGATCAAGCATTTTTATGCGGATTTCTTGAGATTGAGATGTGGCTTTGTAATAAATTTATGATTTTATAAATTTATATGGATCCTTTTTGGTGCATTTCATAATTTGAAACAGGAACTGTCAATCAAATTCGAGTAAAAGATGAAAATCAGCTGTCAATATTTTCCCTATAAAAACATACTACGCATTGAAGACATTATTAGTGCTACTGTTTCCCTACTACTGATTAAAACCAACGTTATTATGGAGCGGCGACGTCATTTAAGCAGGGAAGAAATGCTCAGAGCCGTGGGAATGATAGAAGCTGGTTCCCGGCAACGTACTGTGGCTTTAGCTCTGAATACAAGTCAGAGTGTTATCAGTCGACTTTGGACACGTTACCGAAGCACTGGTACCGTGGCTGAGCGCCATGGAGGACGGTATCGCTGCACCACACGGAGACAAGACCGATACATTCAAATCACAACTCGAAGAGCTCCAACAATAACCGCCATGATGTTAGCCGTGAGGCTTCATCACTCTTCAGGGAACTTAATTAGCGACCAAACAGTCAGAAACCGCTTGCATGAAGTGAACCTTCATTCCCGAAGACCGCTGAAGGTAGGCGGCTATAGGTGGCTATAGCAATGCACAATCGTAGGATTCGATATCAATGGGCTCTTGAACACAGAAATTGGGCAGAAGAACAATGGCGTTTCGTGTGCTTTTCTGATGAGTCTCGTTTTGGTATGAGACCGGATACAAGACGTATACGACACTGGAGAACCCCTGGACGCCAACAGCGATTAAAATCCTGCCAGGAAGTCCATCCTTATAGTGGTGGAACCATCATGGTATGGGCGGGTATTTGGATCGGCGGAAGAACTGAGTTGATTTGGATCAGAGGCAACCTCAACGCTCAAATTTATGCTGAGACGATTGTATCAGACGTCATCGTTCCTCTACAAGTGCAAATCGGTCCCTTATTTCAGTTAATGCATGATAATGCACGACCGCACACCGCAAGAGTTGTAAGACAGACTCTCGCCGCAGCTAACATCAATGTCCTGCCCTGGCCTGCTCAGTCGCCAGACTTGAACCCGATTGAGCATGCATGGGATATGCTACAGAGAAGAGCTCTGCCGAATATGGAGGGTATCCAGTCGCAAGAAGACCTTTTTTTGTTGTTGCAACGAACATGGGCGGCCATTCCACAGCGTGATTTGGATGAACTCATTTTGAGTATGCCAAACCGATGTTCTTGTGTTGTTAGTGATCGCGGTAGAAACACGGATTATTAATTGTTTAAGTTACCCAATAAAATTTTAAAGAAAACTGTTATTTCAGTCTTTTTTTCGAACTTTAATGTTAGTGGTTCAAATGTCAAAAATCCCTTTATTAGGAAAATGGCAAATTTCTTTATTAATGCAAAGGTGACTTGGTTTATCGTTACTGTAAAAAATGTTTTAATTAATATTAATCAGGAGAAAAGTTATTGCAAAAATATATGTTGATCCCTAGACACTTTTGATGTGTGTAGATACACAACAAACAAATGTTCGTCACATAAATGTTTGTCATGGGCGGGGATCGAACCTACGACCTCTGGTGCTAAAGGCAGGATCGCTGCCATTGCACGAACAGGCCGGTTAATAACCACATAAACCTTTGTGGTATTCCGTCACAAAGCAACAAAGGAGGGAATCAAACCTATGATCTCTGGCCGGTTGGCATAATGGTAGCTTCTCTGCCTCTATCGACGGTAGTGGGTCCGATCCCCACAGTTGAGAAACATTCGTGATTCTCTAACTCACCCACTTAATGATCTTCCATTTATCAGGCTGAGATATATATAAGCCAAGAAAAAAATTCAACATTTGTTGGCCCGAACTAAAAGGTTCGGTGACTCGTTTCTTTGTCGTACGCTCCAGACGTGGAACGCTCTTCCAGCACATGTGTTTCCTTCCTCGTATAATCCCGGGTTCTTAAAGCGGGGCGTGAAAAGGCATTTCCGCAGGCCTTCAAGGTGAGGATGGCCAGCCCAGTGATTCGTTTGAATGACTTGGCTTGTCAACCTCGTTTCTGGACCTCACGACCGCTTTCCATCCGGTGGAGTGAGGTCATCTTGACGGGCAATATAAAAAAAAACCTTTATGGAATTGCAGTATGATAATTTAACTGCAAATTCATTAAAACCTGGAATTAAATTACTCGTATCTTCATTAGAAGTTTCTTTTCAGCAAAATTATCTATAAAACAAAATTCTATGGGTGTCTAATGAAAATGGTGTGTGCAGCAGACATGATCTAAGCGGCTTATGTTGTTAACGTCTCCGAAGCTTGTAAGTGCTTTATGTTATAGCACATTATTTAGACTTTCCCTTTCCCTAGTATAAGCCTTTGATTTGTGATAGCCTACTATGGACAGGGTCCAAGTACTGTGACTACGTGTTGCGATTTTTACGAGACTCGCAAAAATCAGCAGCGTCTTGTTAAAAAGTATCCAGAGCAGCAGTAGGGACAGTTTGTAATCAAGACATTGAAATCAAGTCATTGCTACAATTAATGGGTATTGGCTCAATCACCACGATGCTTAACCAATCACAACCCGGGCTATGTTCCGAAAATATCAAAAACACACTTAGCCTGACCAGGGATTTGAACTCGGAACTATCTAGCCACTCTGTCACAGCAGAGCATCTATAGAGGATTTATTATGGGGAACTGGCATCACGTTTGATGAATAGATGACCATGTAATGTACCTATATCTACTAGTAAATGCCTGTTCGTTGTATTAGCAAAGAGCTTCCAGTCCTTAATCACCAACATAATACACAAAAAACAAAGCTTTAACAGTTCAATATCATTGTTTTCCGTCATTAATTATTAGTTTTCAATCATAGTTCAGTTTGCCAAAATATTATGTTTCCGCATTATAGCAAGTCAATTGCGAATGGTACTATCTCTTTGGAAATAAATATTTTTATAAAAATTATTTATTGTAACAATAATGACGATAAAATACTGCTGTAATCGTTTATTGGAGAATCCTTTCTATCATGAATATGACTGAAATATTTAACCCTGTATGACTTATGAATTAGATAGCTGTTACTTCTTCCTGATATAATAATATAAATATGGCAGTAAATAAAAGAGTTACTTTTTTTTACAGAGTTTTTTAATAAAGTAATTTTGATGAATATCTATATTTGAATTGGAACTTGGGAATGGCTATAGACTATCCTTTGTTGCTCAAATCCACCAACCCTTTACAGTGTAAAAACTGACACAGCTGAATTAAATAACGTACAAAATCTGGAATTGGTGCATTAAATCTTCGTTTGCCGACGAAGTACACCTACGAATTTGTCACCAAGACGTGACTGGGTAAGACAAAAGCAAGTCAATAATTAGACTCAGAACGTGACAACTGCCCACAAGTGTCATAATCAACATGGAAGCTAATTAATATTGAAGCACCCTGTCCCAAATTTGCTAGATATTCTACCTGTTCTGGAGTAATTTTATCAGTATCATCATCAGTTCTCGTGTTACATTTATCAACCCCATCAAAACCTTCATAAGAAAGTGATTCTCATAAAAAACACGTCAAAACGTTGACTTCAGTTACTAGACCACATTGAGTTTTCTGTTTATCAAAAAGAACCGTCACTCAAACTTGAGCAACTCTCGCATGTACAGCTATCCTTTTTATTTTGCAGAAAGTCTGCAGGACCGCGCCAGTTTGAAGGGTAAGGATCGTTATTTTTAAAAACCCGAAAAATGTTCTCTCCTCGGGCTAGTATTGTTAATTTGTCGAATACCTCCGTTAAATAGCCCGTTGTGCAAGTACTCAATACATTATTAAATTAGCACACCAGATTTATATTCCACAAAAAGGGCCACAAAGTGTAGCGGAAAGTTTAATAAAAACTTCAACTTGGAGCGTCTACTGATTATTACTTGGAAATTATTCATACCCAAGTTGAAAAAGGAAAATACTAGTTTAATTAAACTAGCCTCTGATCCCATAATACGTTTTAGAGCGAGAGCCAGCACGCTGTTTTGCTTTCGCATCTTCCTGACAGTTCATTTCATAAAGATATTCCTTGGCCACAAAGGTTCTTGCGGCTTTGATACTTGGCTTTAGTACAATTGTCTTCGACTTAATTCGCGCGTGAATATTTTACGTTTAATATCTTAAGTCTCGAAATGTATTAAGTCTATAACACATGATGAGGCTGATGTAGTTCTTTAGGAGTAGGTAGTTAGTAGTTCTGTTAGGAGTGAAAAAGTTTGCGAACTTGAGACCTTGGAAGTTAGTGAATACGATACGAAATCATTTCAAGCATTTCCTATCTAATATTAATTAGTAAATAAAGTCCTAAAAATGCAGAACATACTCATATATTATTTAAAAGATTCCATGGTCTCAAAAAATACACCAAACTGCTGGAAATAAACTTAACAATGTGCTTAACTAACAATTTATTGATGCGATTTTAACTTCTATTTAGTTAATCTGTTTTGGAACAATGATGTGTAGATGTTTATAGTCTTAAGTGACGTCATATGACCACAGCTGGGCTAAGCCGCAATAGTTCGATAGCATAACATTAAAAACATTCACCCCTCTGTGAATATATTGTTTAATACATAGCAACAAAAACAAAAACCGATACAAAAACTACATAGGTAGTTGCATAACACCGAGGCTCTATTTCCATTTCGAAAATCACAAAGCCGCAATTTGCAAGCGGTCCACATTACCTGTTTTTTACTCGATAGCTGGTGTACCATGCGGCGCTCGGAGAACAGCCTATGGGCTGCAATCAGCATTGTACTATGGCCGACTGCATATCAAACAACCCATCCCAAATCCAGCCTTAGAATCGAAAATATAAAGCAGAGAATCCAACGCAAAATCAAATGTTCCTCGAAATTCCTTAACACTACAACAATATCATCCATATATACACTGACATAGGGTAGATTTTTGGAGAACGATGATTTTACTGAGGACCTTTCATTGAGAGTGGTAGGGAAACCGGTGAGACCACTGTCTGTCCAGTCTATACTAAAGCAGTCGGTCTGCATAGCAAAAAAATAACTACAGAACAGTTTGAACTTATCATCGGCGGGAGTTTCTGGCCTTTTGATTTACCTACACGTCTAACTGTTTGCTGTGGCGTTAACTTGGAATTGCTTGTGGCAAAGTTCGCGTTCCGATTTGCTAGTTTGAAATGTTAGACCAACATTGGTGTTTGCCCTTAGGAGATGCGATCAAAAACAAACTGCCGGGAACGATTGCCAAACAATAAACCATAACGAAATTCTAAATCTATATGTAAAGTAGAAAATGTTATGTTGAGTCGACATCCGAATTGAATATTCTGATTGAAATACTCGGGCAAGCCCGTTACTCCGAACTGGGGAATAATATGGAGCATGACAGAATTAAAATATTTATGCTGAATGTAAAATAAAGTTGTCTTCTCCCCACCTTCGCTTCCTTGCGCACAGAAAGGAATACGGAAACATTTATTTTGGGTCTTTTCCTCTCATTTTTGAAAGGCAGGCCCTACAAGCATATTGCTTGAGAAAATATTGTCTTCGAGGAACAAAATGTTTGTAAAGTTTTCGAATGCCCTTTAATTTAAATTGAAACTTAATGCTGAAAAAATGTTTTAGGTACCTATTGTGCGAATCAAAACTAGAAGATAATGAGATAAGCGTGTTCTTGGAAGATCCTACTTGTAGGAATCACGATAGCGTGCTGGAACTAAAATCCGCATTGTTTGCTATCAAACAAAGGGGTCCAGATTAATAACTTCATGCACAGGATCTATTGAATCCCCAGAAGAAAGGATCAGCGAACCTGAGCTCGAATAACTGAACAACTAAGAAATTATTCATGTAAACCAATTAATATCTCAAAGATGTGCAGACAAAGACTTCAAAGATGAATGGAATGAGGTATTTCAGTTCGGTGAGTTGAAATTCAATTCTTGAATTCTAATAGTCATGTGTGACATTTTAAAAAGCGAACCTGACGTTCCTTTTGATAACAAAACAGTATATGTTTTTTTACCTTTTCGCAATTTAACGTCTCTGGTAAACTCTTTAATGATATGGAATATTTCAAATTCGTTAACCTTTACAGACTAACCGTTCCAGATAAAATTATAACGGTAGGGATTTACTTGAACGAACTGCAGGCCTATCCTTTATTGTAAGACTTGGCTGTTATTTAAGACCAATTTCAAGATACGGTCAGCAAATAATAACACTTGAATCCGAATACCATTTCAAGATTTAAATACGGATAAGACAGAATACCTGCAGCTTTGTTTGCGCCAATGATTCGGTATAAGTAGCACGTTCCTTAGTTCGCGTATTCATTGAATACCGAATGAAATCTTGATGAGACCGGGGGTTTACTCCTAATAATATTAAACTATAATGAAACAGGTGTGCTTTCATATCGAAGGAATTGGATATCAGTTTTTACGAAGTGAACTTCCAGAGAAAAAGGTTTTGATCTGGACCGCGTGAGTGGAATATTGAGTTTGCATATGGGGAAGGCAAAAATCAGGTCAAATTGTTCACGAAGTTTACTTATACATTCTGGAGTTTTATCTGACGCAAATTTTAGTTTTTCCTTCATTAAAAAAAGAAAGTGAATTGGGAACCTCATGTTTAATTGTGTCATAGGAGGGCGAACGATTAATAATGTAATGTGCAGTTACATTCAGAACTTAATGAAAATTACAAAACGTGAATCCTTTTATTTTATTAGATTTTAGCAATAGCTCCTCCTAGCGATTAGCATAATACACATACTACATATTATTTATTTACTAGGTTATAGGTACACCAACAGTACAAATACACAGCACTAATACTAAATCATTTCAGAGTATGAAATCGAATTATATTATGAACAAGACTTCAAATTCTAATAAGCTGCATTCGTTTTAGGAAGTAATGACTGTGCGCTTTTATTATTTACTTAAGTAAATAATAATAAATAATAATAATAAATATCCCTGGACATTATTCCACACAGCGCCATCTAGCCCCAAAGTAAGCTAATTAAAGCTTGTGTTATGGGATACTAGACAACGGATAAACATACTTAAATACATTTTCTTTTGTAAATACATACTTATTATACATAGGAGACACCCAGACCAGTACAAACAGACATGTTCATGCACACAAATGTTTGTACTGTGCGGGGATCGAACCCGCGACCTCTGGTGTAGTAGCCAACTTCTTAACCATTCCACCAAGTCGGTCGGTCGTTAAGTAAATGTCTGTTTAACATAATAATAAGTCACTTTTGGAAATTTTGCATTATTTATAGCAAAACAGGGATAATTATATTTTAAGTTTTGAGTATTCTAAATAATTACCACACTGCTGAGAATAGACCAGAGATGTATGTATGCTAACCTACATGTGACAGATTGAGTTAAGATAACTCGAATTGAAATCCGAACATAAGTGGTTCCAAATTTTCCAAAATTAGCTACGAGTATTATTCCTTTACATTTTAAACAGTTGTCTATCTACAGTCACTCTTGACTCTATTTCCGGGTCCAATTCGTAACGAACGACCAAACGGATTCACATCTGAAGCTAGGAACATTGAGTGTATAAACGCCGGTGAACGAGAAAACATAGACACACACCAGGATTTTATATTTTAATTCATGCCTGGGTCAAAGACAAGACTTACTGCTTTTTAAGCTAACATTGTTTTTTTTTTGTAGCGGCACGTTGCTTCACCGTCAATACAAACGGAATATAGCTGTCATACCCTTTTATCGTTTTTCATCGACTCGTTGGATCAAAAATTATCTTGGAATAGGTGCAGAACATAAGTAAAAAAAAAGGTTTTTTATCAGATTAATTTTTAACATTACAGAATCATGATCCTAATTTCCGTTGGATTTTATACTCATGGTCACGATTCTAAACGCAAGCATGATATATTTACTTATTTTCTTTTATCTATTGTCCGATGATAAAATCTGAGGATAAACTAAAAAGAATAGAAAAATTTACAATCATTCACGTTTTAACTGTAGTCCTTAAACTAAAACTAGTCTAAAAATATTTATTGCTAGGATAGTTTCCACTGAGTATGTCATTTCATTTTCCTTATCGTTAAAAACATTTGGTTATGGACAGGAAATGTCCCAAAATGTGTGGAGTCTCGGCCAAGATATGTATTGACCAAAAAATAGGAAAAAATACGTGGAACAGTCTCTAAATATTTAATTTCCTTAAAAAGGTATATTTTCTTGGTTCAAACAAGTATTCTAATAATAAAATTGCAACACACAACGAAAAACATCATGGCGGAAACGTGTCAACACAGATTACGCGGTGTCAGTTTGACAAGACTACAACAACAACATGGAGGTTATTTTCAATTAACCAGTTGTTACGAACAACTTTTCTAGTTGTTGTGGCCTGAATAGCATTAGGAGTTCTAAGTTTTCAAAACAAAAGCTGAGCTGAGACAAATATTAATAATGCAAATTGCAAAATCGAAAGCCAAAATAAGTAAAAACACAACACAAATGACACTAGTGACAGTGACAGTTCGCTATGAATGTCTATAGACAAGTGAATTGCCATACTGAAATAGGACTTGATTACTGAATTATTTTTATTAAAGAACCAGAAAATGAATTATTCATTCTGATTGTTTGTATTTTTTCTTCATTTTTAAATAGGTGTACATAGACTTAGCCAAACATGGGTTATCTCCTTTCAATTTGAGTAGCAGTTTAAAAATGTACGATATTTTCGACTCACAAATAAATCAACAAATATGGGACGTAACAACAGAAGATCTGCCTCCATGCTTTTGCAGTTCTCCGGAAAACGCACAAAAAGGAGAAAACAATTCACTCCCCGTACATCGGAACAAAGTTACAGCGAGGCGTAACTGCAACTTGGCCCGACGAGTCACTGCAAGTTGCCGGTTCAACTTTTTGCTAGATTTACAGCCTCTCATTGGCGCAGTCGGAAGTCCTCGCTTTCTAAGATCGCACTGGATGCACTTCCGTTGCCAGAATTTTAATTGCACCAACACTGGAACTTACATTCAAAAGTTTGCTAGGGTTAGGTTTTCTCTCGCAGACTTGAAGCACCATATTACAGCTCATTTGGAAGTCGAATGGGGGGTGTTGCATATTTCATGGGCTTATGCGCTGGCAATGACCTAGCATGCACAAAAACGTCTACGATTTATATTACAGCATCTTTGATACGCCTTTTTGATTAGGTCAGCAGACAGGTTATTTCTTACCCAATTATGTTAACCAATGAACAAGAATGCATAAAACATATCTTGTTATCACGCAATATGAATATGATACTACGATCACGTGCCTTGATATTTCGCATTTCTTTCCGCGGCTTTAATAATATTCGCTTAGGTACGAGCGAACTTTTAATCTCTTTGATTGCAAATCTCCTTAAATATATCTATTTCGCCGAGAAAGAACTCCTATCCAATTAAAGTTATAATTAATTAAGAGCTGAATCGATAATGCGGGCCGAGTTGCTTCAAGTTAATTCCTTGGGGATTGCTCTGCGGTTCGACGGAATTTTCCTTACCAAGAATAGTTTAGGAATACCACAGGGCCAACAATGATCTGACATATGTAGGTGCATTTGTGAGCAATAACCTAGCCAGCATGCATAATTCATAGATGAAGCTACCTTTAGAAGAATTGCCTTTTTGATAAGTTCTATACATACCCTGGCACAAATTGCAGAATACATTTTTGGGGAGTTTGTCTAACAGTTGCAACAATGCTGCAAAAGATATATCACCACAATACTGTTAGCGATATTATTTAATAGCACTGGCAATTTTGTTCATAAATGGTGTGTCAAGTAAAATAGAAGCTGTTTTTCAGCTTAAAGCTAAGCTGAGAGGTAGTTTAACTTAATTTGGTTGATTAAAGCTGAGTCTGGCGAAACGAGCCGAAGTTTTTAATAGTTTAAAACAAGTTTCCACGCTAGTGTCAACTGCAACGACATGACTATATATTTTCAGAGTGAGAATGCATGTATGCGAAGTGCACAGTTATAAAAATCGGGTTTTAAACTCAAACTCAAAACTCAAATAACTTTATTCGAATAAACTGTATCAGTACTTTCAAATCGGCCAATCTACAAGAAAATATACTAAATAATAGACATGAATACCACAATAATATGGATATAGAAATACACAGTATACAGACATAATGCGACTCTACCACCGCGTCGGAGTTGTTTCTTGCTGAGAAGATCCGGCGAGAAACTCAGCAGTTACTCTTTTAAACTTGTTTTGGGTTTACAATAGGCGTTAGTAAAGTACAAGCAGTGTGTCATTTTGATACAAATGAACCTAAAAGAATATTAAACAAAGAGAAAAAAACAATCATAAAAGAATATAAAGCAAAAGTTCATTTAAACAATTCAAAAATAAAAATTGTTACTCAGTACATACTAGGTGTACTAGTGATGGGATTTTATCCGGATAAATAGGTACTCATAAATATCCGTTTCTACTCGAGTATTTATCCAAAATGATGGATAAATACTCGAGAAGTCTCTACTCTGTATTTAAACGTATAAAATATTATCCATTGCACATCTGTTACGATATGTGATGTAAAATTTGTATCATTAAGTTAATTATTTAATTATAACATTTCATTATTTATGTTATAATTAAATAATTGTAATGAAATGAAAATTTGTGAATATATATAGATCTGTACAATCTTTTAATTACTTGAACGAAAAAAAACATGTAATAACAATAATTGTGTTAATAACAAAAATAATAAGAATTGTGTCATTAAAAGTTTTATCAAACAACAATATTTTCGAAAATAATTCACTACAAGCATTAACACGTTTTGAAATCTATCACCATTAGATGCTGATTCATTATTTTCAGTACAACTTATAAATTAAAACTCGCTTCTCGATACTCCCAGTGATCAGTCATTCACGACACCGAACACGGTGATGGTAAGTATATTTTTATTTTCACGTCGCTGTCTGTAAACTCTTAAAGGAGATCAATTTTTTGGGTCTTTGCTGAAAGTGCCGGCCAACAAAAAAAAGTGGTACATATAGTTAGAACTGGTCATACGGAGCAATAGTTACTATGGCAAGAAAGTTGTAGGGTTGCCACAAGCCAAGTTATACGAGTTAAAAATTCTTCATTTTCATACACTAATTGATTTTGAACTAGTTAGTTAGTTCTAGCTATTCGTGGCATTTTATTTAGTTGCTCGGAAATTTCGAACAAAAAATCAGCTATAATAAGAGTAAGGTATTTTTCCGTTTAATTGTGAAAATGACGGTTTTCTAATTAGCTAACCTAACATCTTTGCGCCAAGGTAAAATGCTTCAGATTATCACTTCTAGCAATATCTATCGTTATTTCAAGTTTCACAGCACTTTAAAATCAATGAACAATTTAAAATTTTTGAACTTGTACTGGCTTGTGGCAAGCCTACGACTTTTGTGCCATGATATTTATTGCTCCATACTGGTTCCAACTATGCGTACCATTTTTTTACGTTGGCCGCCACTTTCAGAATAGGCAGCCCATGAATGTATGAAGCCAAAATGTTTTCTTATATTAAAAATATTCCAATAATATTTTAGAAATGTTATTTTGGCTGATTTGTCTGTCGTCAAGCGATTCTTTTTTTACTGTGAATGATTGAATGTGTACGATCCCTCTGTTGCGGCAGAGGTACACGGCGCTGAAAGAATACGGACTGCGATTTTACACAATTTTGTTGAAGAACATTACTTTCCACCAAGTTAACGGGTCGATGTCAATAATATTCTTCCAAATAAATAGTTTCCTCCAATACCTTTCTAATAAACCCATTTCGCCGAAAAAATATTTATCCAACATTTTGAGTAAATACCCGATAAAAATGGGTAAAAATGAGTATTTATCCGTTTTGAGTAAATACCCGAGAATTTATCCTTGAAGTATTTATCCTTTGCCCATCTCTATAGGTACCTATTAGCTATTACAATAAAACATCTGTTACAATAGAATTATTTAATCTCGCATCGAGCAGAGCTTACACCCAGGTATTTTTATCTATAAGGTAGTCTTTTGTAGTAACCCTTTTTTGATAAAGCTGTTTAGATGTGATTTTTGATTCTATGTAAAGGTAACTCACAAATGGTTTTTGGAATTTTGTTGTAATAATGTATACCTTGCCCCATAAAGGATCCTTAAACTTTTTGTAACCTAAAAAGTGGAAGTGCAATTTTATCCTCATTCCTAGTATTTTTGCAATGTATGTCCCCCCTGTGTTCAGTATAGAGACTAATATTTTGTCTCACCAAAACAATGCAATTGTAAATATATTGTGAATCTACAGTGAGGATACCAATTTACTTAAAAAACTCCCTAAGTGAAGCCCGTGTACGAAGTTTATAAATGGATCTGATCGCTCGCTTCTGGAGGATAAAGATGGTTTGTATATTCGCCGCTTGACCCCAAAGTACAATGCCGTAAGACATCACACTGTGAAATAACTAAAATAAACCGAACTAGCAGTATCAACATCTGTTAATAACCAAATTTTTTTCACTGCAAAACTTTACGAAAAAGTTACTTCACTGGTGTTATGAAGAGAAACCCACAAATGAATGGCCAGTATTCTGGTCCAAGTATTAGCCAAGGACTCACAAATAGCCTGGACGAAAGAGGCCGGACAATAAAGAAGAAATACGTGCGTTATCATGCCCGAACAGGGACGAGCTATGAAAAACGCAAAGGACAGTCCAGGAGTGCCATTACTCCAGATTATATCTGCAGATGGCCAGGCTTTATTTTACATTTTCCTCGTTCGCCTAACGCGATCAGACCTTGAGATTGATCTATGAATAAAGAAATCTAATAGAAATAGTTGAAAATATTGGAAATTTATGAAAACTAGAACAAAAATCAACTTAATCCATGTTGTTAAATTAAAATTAGCTATAGGATTAATAAATCGCGTTAAACACTTTACAATGCCATATTTTTTTAAATATATTTATAATTTTGGAGTAAGTTGCAACTTGCAACATAATATGATTGTATGCTCACTATAAAATTTTGCAAAAAGCCACGGAATGCTGAAACCAATACCAACTGGTATCTGTGGAACGCGATTTATGTTCCAAGGCGGTTTAACTCTAAATCAAATTCGACACTAGCAGACTATTCGATTTTCCAAACACTACTAGGTTTAAACCTAGAAGAGGTTTCTTCAAGAATTTCCTTAATGCATTTCTCTCGCGACTCAGTCCTTCACTATAATACGTCTATAAATCTTAATATCAGATGTCTCTCCAAGAAAGGTGAGCATCGAATCTTCTACACCCGAAGTAGGGTGACTTAAGGTCATAGCACATCATCACGGCGCGGCTACGGCACCGCTCCAACCCGGCATCGCCTTGTATTAAAAAGCGGACGGCGCACTGACCGCCCGCCGTCCGCTTTTTCAAATTAACATTGTAATAATACGATTACATTATGGTACAAGTGTGTAATATTGGTGATTACCGCTGAGGCGCCATTGGGACCCGAGCCGTTAGGTTAGGGTCTTAAGAGAGCCGAGGACGGTAATCACCAACATTACACACTTGTATCATACGACGTTTTTCAACACACTTGTGAAAAAAATATATTAAAAAACATTTTATTAAGTAAATAAAAAGTTTTGTACTATTGAACACTTTTTTAAACAAAGCAACTCAACCAATAGAATAAAAAAATCTCGATAACTCACTTGTGAATAATAGAAATGAAAAAGTCACATTTTGATTACACGACGATTTCTACAATAGAAAGCGTTCAAATGTATGGGGATGACATAAGCGCCAGTGACAGCTCATGTCATTCCCATACATTTGAACGATTTCTATTGTAGAAATCGTCGTGGCGCGTTGCTCTTGGCTAGGCCCCCAGGTGTCATTATGTGCCAATT
The DNA here is from genome assembly GCA_947369235.1 of Udea olivalis. Classification (NCBI taxonomy): domain Eukaryota; kingdom Metazoa; phylum Arthropoda; class Insecta; order Lepidoptera; family Crambidae; genus Udea; species Udea olivalis. The sequence goes on from OX376355.1 coordinate 18,148,952, forward strand.
GCAGTGAAATTAGAGCCACTTTATGAGCAAGTGTGTTGAAAAATATATTATAATACACACAATTCAATGCTTTAATTTAAAACGGGTTGGAGAGGTGTTGTTGTAGTGTGCTGTGACCATTAGACTGGTGATGTACATTTTATAATCTATTGTGTACAAGGTACACAAAAGTTTAAGACATTCCTCTTATAGAACGGTTTTGCTTAAAAAAAATCCTTACGGACATGCCGTAACTCCAACAATTTTATTATACGTACTAACGTAGCTAGTAAAAGTTTGACCGGCTTACGTCCAGAAACTGACTTAACTTCTTAGCCAAAAAAGACTTTTCGTTCTCGTTTAACTTCTTACTTGGTTGTTTCGGAATTCATAAGCGAGTTTGAACATAGTGAAGAGAGTAATTAGTAGTGGTCTGGCGAGAATTTCGGAGTTCTCAGTTTTTCTAAACTTGCTAAATCTTAAACTAAAACAGGATCGATTTTCAAAATTATTTCAATGTAAAAACTGTAACTTATGAGGAAGTTTAAACATAAAATCTAAATGAAGCTGTACCTACGTCTACCACGAGTTGCCACTTTAAATTTACGTTATCGTTCGCGTAAAATTTTTTTTATTGGGATTTGACATGACATGACACGACAATGTCAAATCCCAGTACAATTAATAATAATAATAAATAAATAAATATTCCTGGACATTATTCCACACAGCGCCACCAACCCCTAAAGTAAGCTAATTAAAGCTTGTGTTATGGGATACTAGACAACGGATAAACATACTTAAATACATTTTCTTTTGTAAATACATACTTATTATACATAGGAGACACCCAGACCAGTACAAACAGACATGTTCATGCACACAAATGTTTGTACTGTGCGGGGCTGGAACCCGCGACCTCTGGTGTAGTAGCCAACTTCTTAACCATTACACCAAGTCGGTCGTCGTACAATTTTTTACGCGAACGATAACGTAAATTCAAAGTGGCTACTCGTGGTAGACGTTCAGTAAATATAAATAATATAAATATGCGCCAGACAACACACCACTTGTCATGGTCTCGAAGTAGGGATAAATATCCCTGTGTTACGAGGTACCAGACAGGGAATTAAGCCAGGGGCGTCTCCCAGCACACCCAGATCCGAGCCAATTTTGAAAAAGTCATTTTTCTGAATTGACCCGACCGGGAATCGAACCCGGGACACCACGGAAGCCAAGGCGAGAAACCGTGCTACTGCACACTGCGCCAATCGTGTCGTCAACCTAACGTAATCGTGTACGTGTGATCCTAAGAAGTTTGATTGACTGAACAGGAATTGGAAGTTTCACCTACTTAACATAGACTCGATTGTCTATTGGAACTAATGTTAGGGGAGAGATCAATCGATCAAACCGTTACTTACTGAAACATACAAAAATAAAATAGAAATAGAAATAGAAAAACATTTATTAACTTTAAGGACATCGTTACATTTATAAAGTAAACACAAAAGAAGTAGGCATTAACAACAAAACATATAGGTAACAGGAAAAAAAAGATCATACCATCAGACAGCGGTGTCCCGATGCCCAAAAAGACAAATGGACCTCACTCAGCATATAGCCTAGGCTTTAGGGGCCAAAAATGGCGCACAGTTACGGGTTTAGCACCTAGGGCGTTTCGAGTAGAGACAGAGTAGTACCTATGAGGTATTTTGAAATTATAATTTAACATGATAAGTTTTCAAACGAAGCTAATAAACTTTATCGATATTTTAAAGTAAATTAACATCTTACCGTTTCTCAAATTTTAATCTCTTTGACAATTTTATGAGATTTGGACAAAGATCAGTCTAGACGTTTGAAATAGTTTGAATAACTTTAAACTATTGCAATTTGAGTAAGTTTCCAGTTATAATTGGCTAATCTTATTGATTTTCCAGTCTCTAATAAATGCAGAAACCACTTTCTGGTATTATTGTCGTTTATTTGGTTCATTACTTCATTCGGTTTTGCAAGTATATGTATTATGAGAGTACACAAAAACTTTTCCTGGGCCCTTGACTTCTTTGTGTTCATAATTTATATCTCACATTCGAATAGCAATATGACTTTTGTTTTGCCTAGTTATTTCTTCCCACACATAAACCTCTGACACAAAAGCATTAATAGCACATAGTCTTATACATAAGTATTATAAAGCCGTTGGAATATGGCATTTAGAACAAAGAATAGTAAGTTACTTTAAAATACAAATAATGGAGTATAACTTCGATAAGAAGATAATCAGAATTTCAAAACCTTCATGATAACTCTCCGAATAATATTCAGACCGCAGCAAAATAGTTACTTCTAACAATATCGTTAGCGGATCGTCTATAGAAGTTATTCAATATGTGCATAATATCATACCTAAGTTGAACAGACAAGGCGAGTACTCGTATGTTGCCGGCGGCACCTGTTCCGAAGTATGACATCCGAACCGACGCAGCTCCACTCAACCATTATGGCACACATTAGCTGAAATAGGTGGAGCGAGTAGTACTTCATTTGTCCATCAACACCGTACACACATATCATTCCCTTTTCTTTGGACTGAATTAATTAAATCAACTGAGAAACGGCGGACAGATATGTTACAAAAACGCTATCGTGACGATAAGCGTCTAATAACGGGAGGCCTAGCGATTTGTATTTAGATTTTTTTGTGCATTGTATCGATCTTGGTGTATTTTTTTTTAATGCCAACTTGCCAGTCCATTACATTTTATTCCTACAATCTGATTGTTTACTAGTCTTTGAACTTAATAAATAATAATAATAAATAATAATAAATATCCCTGGACATTATTCCACACAGCGCCATCTAGCCCCAAAGTAAGCTAATTAAAGCTTGTGTTATGGGATACTAGACAACGGATAAACATACTTAAATACATTTTCTTTTGTAAATACATACTTATTATACATAGGAGACACCCGGACCAGTACAAACAGACATGTTCATGCACACAAATATTTGTACTGTGCGGGGATCGAACCCGCGACCTCTGGTGTAGTAGCCAACTTCTTAACCATTACACCAAGTCGGTCGTCAAAACTTGACTAACGGTTTTCACTTTTTCGAAGGAAGGGAATTGAGAAAGCCTTTTAAATAGAACTGTAAAATCACTTATAGTTTCCTACAATTTCGTACATCATTTCATTTGAATTATTGTTTCCCACCTATTATTAAAAGCTCGTTATTGCTATTATTCCTAGCTTTCCTACAGGTTAGGAGTCTTGTTCGGACCCTCCGGCAATATCAGATACACTCTCTAATTATATTGTTGTAAATCATAATCAACGACAGGCCCGGGCCTTAACATTTAAACAATAATGTTTCCTATTATGATATAACAAGTGATCGGTGGTTTTGTATGGATATACGTATACAGGATGCTTCTTTCAAGGTGTCAAGCCGAAGCGGGGTGATAGCCGAGTACCACCCCCAGCTACCTCGTATAACACAAGGATAATTTATTATTTGGATGAATATGAAGAAAATTCAAACTCGAACTCACTCAGGTGACCGAACACATATTAACATTTAAAGATTGAAGCTAGAAAAAATCGACCTGATCTCAGGACTCAAGCGGGACTCGAACCCGCGTCTTCCACAGTCTGCTCTTCCAACTGAGCTATCGAGGCCTTCAACAGACCTGGCCAATTCGTCTAGTGTATTTTTTGGAATGGAAATAGAAAACAAAGCATTGTTATAAGTAATACTGAAAATATAAATTCACTTACCATAACATTCAATCAAAAACTTATTTAACTTAGTTTATTTCTTTTCCTCGTTCGTCAGTAAGGCGCCTCCCTGTCCATCACGTTATTCATTCGAGTTTAAATCGCAGTGAACTTTCAGAATAGCCCTGCAGTGCTGGCAAATGACAATCGCCCTATTAAAAATACTTTCTTTAAAGCTTCGCCAGCTACAATACTAACTTGTCTTAGTACCTACTACTAACTCTGTTCCTGTATGGGCTCTTTACCGAAGCCTCACATTCCAAGGCACTTTACCTCCAGACAAAAACATATTAAATCCCTCGCAAAGTGAATTATTGGCCCAATATCGGCGCTACAAAAGACCGGGCACAATGACAAACGGTGATGCCTTCTATAACAATGGGTAATAAATAGTTGTACAGCCTATAAGGGATAGTAGAGAAAAACCCAAATTCACTGAGATGATAGTATAGTAGATACTCCTTAGTATTCTCTCTACTCCTTTACAAAGGTATTAATTTGACATCATCAGATTCTAAAAATAATTTATTATAATTAAAAAAAGTTTGTTCACTTAAGTAAAATTCATTTAATGGCCCTTCAAACTTGCTTTGGAAAATCCATAAGACGTCTATAGCAGAACATAGGCTTCGCCAACAGATTTAATCAGAACTTACGAGAACATTACGATAGCCTTTAACGTCCGTACTAATATATTTCTATGGAATCTCGGTACAGCGCGTCTGCCGTAGTAAATTGTAATTTTATATGTAGGTATGTAGTTTGTCTATGTTATTAGACAGTTGTTTTAATTAATTAATTATTTTTATAATTTCATAATTTGTACATAATTTTGAATTTTTATTTTGGTTTGACGATTGATTCGTCATTTGATTTTTTCCTAAAATTTTTAATTTTATCTTTTTGTTTGAATATCTTAATCAATGTGTTTTTATGCGTCTATCGCATGTTTTTTTTATTATGTAAAGGAACGTATAATGGCATACAAGTTTCTGCAGTAAACAAAAATCGTAGTTCAAGTGAAAGAAACATTAAAGTAGGGTACAGATGGCCTGCATCCAGCGAAATATTCATAGCTTTGTCGTTTCATGTTGAAAAATGCAAAAAAAATATTGCTATGTTTTTAAAGCAAATCCAGAAAACATATCACCAACCTAAATACATATAATATATACTACGTTTTTCTAATTCTTCAGACGCGATGTGAAACATCTTTTTAACTTCGCTTTTACGAGACACATTTAATCGTAGAGAGACACGTTTCAGAAAGTAATCCGAGAATATATTGGATGGGAAGCCAGCAATCGATCATGAAATACATCTCGTAACATGTCAGTAATAACTGCTATATTTGTATTAAATTACATATAACATATATACCTACGCTCGTTGGCTGGTTCAAACTCAAACTCAAATAACTTTTATTAAACATGCTCGGAAATATTGTCATTACTTTTGAATAAAGAACACGCGAAGTATCATATTTACGTAGACTGAAAACCCAAAATCACTTCCCGGCGCGTTCTTTGAATTTTGAACGAAGAGCGCGCCGGCTATGTTGTATGAAACGGTGTGCTGTTTGAATTTAGAACTCTTTCATCTATCGTACACATTGCGTTCTCGTGGCTGTATAGCCACAGATGCGTTTAAATTTCGGCACAAATTGGAAAATAAAAAAAAACAAATTGGCGGTAAAGCGGAGTTGTTATTTTGTTAATAATATTAATTAAATTTATTATGTAAAAGGCCCTTTTTATTTCCTTGCATTTTTTTAAGAAAATCTCTATATATGCCTCGGCCGAAATGGCAATTGCCTGTCTCGTATCATTGAAGTCCTCGCCTGCGGCTCGGCCTTCAAACTCATACTCGACCTGCAATTGCCTATTTCGCTGCCTTTGCAATAATGTACTATTATTCAAATAGACTGTATCAGTTACTTTCAAATCGTCAAATTTACAGCAAAATATACTAAATAATAGACATAAATACCATAATAATATGGATATGTAAATAAACAACTAAGACCGTGGGTTGTGGGTTGAAACTAAGACCGTGTAGGTTTGTGTTCGATCCACAACACATACATTAATGAACATTAGAGTTTTTCCTGTGTCTAGATGTTACTATTTGTCCTTGTTGTCAAATCCAGTGCTCCTGGGTTAAAATCTGGTCTGTTTTTGGATTTTCCTGAACATAGCCCGGATTTGTGATCGTCCCGCATCTGGCCAGCTTGGTGATTAAGCCAATATCCATCAATGGGCGATGAGATTTCAATGATGGAGGCCTTTACCTAACAGTGGGATAGTGGGCTTTATTACTGCATTTTCTATAGCTGTCCGTCAGCGGCTTTGCCCGCGTCCTTTCTTTCAAAATATAGCCTAAATAAAAGAATAGCCTATGTCACTCCCTGATAATGTAGCTTTATATATGTGAAAGAATTTTTAGAATCGCTCCAGTAGTTTCGGAGTCTATTCAATACAAACAAACAGAAAAACAAACAAACCTTTTCTCTTTATAATATAAGTATATTATAGATAATTCCAAAATTATGTTAACGCTTCTAAGAGGTATTGAAGTTTATTTTGGTATCTCTATATAGAGCTTTTTTGGACGAATGACACTGGAACGCTTGGATGGTGACTTTTTTTCTCTGTTTCTTCTCATCATCATCATTCACAGCCATAATCATAAGCCAGCAGGGCGTACACTTGCAATTCACGATATTTTTCCTGTCTAATGCTTAACCTTGTTGAATTCAAAAACCCATAAACTTACACCGTAGAGGCTGACAAAACCAGCTATGGAAAAAAAGCATTATTAGATCACATCAGGCGTTTTTGTCCCATATTTACGAAACTACGTTACGTAACGTCCCGTATAGAGGTCATTTGGAACACAAAAGGCTCGGCCACAATCTTAAGTGTTGCCAACAGCAAAAACCTCTAAAGATGTACGTCACGTTAACGTTCTGAAGAAAGCCTGGCCCAATTTTTACGGGCTTAGCTACGGCATAATCAGTTTACGGATTACAAAGTCCCCCGCCGGGAATCGACTCCGTAACCTACCGACCTAAACACCTGGCTTATTAAACTTTACGCGAAATGAGGTCGACCTGGCTGTTTGTTTGTAGGGCAGGTTTGCGATTTCTTTGAGACAAAGGTTGGCAATCTTCTCACTATATATACAATAAACATATTTTTATTCACTTAGAGATATTTACGATAGAAAATCTCAAAAATTGGTTAAGCAACTCTTACCAACCTAAAAATAGCAAACATTTTGAGGCCTGAGGCCTCATTTACAGAGACGCGGGGCGTCGCGCGTTGCGATTGGCGGCCCGCACTCAATTCAAACATGTGGCGTTGTGTGAGTGCTTTCACGGAGAAGCGATTTTACACGCGTTTGCTTTAAATAAAACGCTCCATTTCAAGCATACGTGTGTAGGAGAATTAGATAAGTAAGATTATAATAAACAGCATAAATATACCACTAATAATGACTGCTGCATTTTTGTAGTTCTTTTTTCCTGCTTTTATTTCCTACTAAATATTTTCACACACACCGCCTCTCAGTTTATCAACAGTGAAGATACTCTTCGGCCATGTATTTAATGAAGATATTGATTAATTGCCGCAATCAACCACTTTAGATACGCCTGTTCTAGATCTATTCAACCTTCAAGGCGCGATCTTAGACAAATTCATTTGAGCGTTTGGGCGGATTCGCCCTATTGTGAAGGTAAGCAGATTAATTAAACCTGAGTTTCACCGCCTTTTAGGGAAATGAGATGTATATTTTCATAATATAATTACTTAATTAGATTTGCAAACATGAGATATATATCAAGGAACCGGATAAGCAATTTATGCAATAGATCTGTGTAAGGTTTTCTGTGTAAATTAAAATCTTTAAAAATTTAAATGATTTACAAATACTACCATGTTTGTCTTGTATTTTGTATTTCACGACTTTATCCCAAGCGGGGTAGTCAGAGGCAAGTGACTGTGCCGTCATGGTGAGCGATACACTCAGAAGCCAACTTTTCACCAATTCAATTAGAACCTGACGTTACCGGTTGATTTGGTTTTTTATCGATGTTTTCCATCACCAGAGAGTTTGTCGTAAATTTAACAATGACCACAAAGATTGGTTCTGGCTGATTTGAACTCGGCACCACACGCTCCACGATCCGAGTTGGGATATTTCACCCCTATGCCACGACGCTTTTCGCTCGGAGATACGGTTCAGTAGCTTCAAAAAGCACCAATGGGATTAGAACCCAACGTGGTAGGTGGTGAGGCTTCTGCCGTTATCCAGGTTGATTTGGTTTGTTATCGATGTTTTTCGTCACCGGAGAGTTAGTCGGATATTTAACAATGAACACAAAGATTTTAGTTCAGGCCAGATTTGAACTCGGGACCACACCATCCACGATCTGAGTTCGGGTGCTAAACCGCTAGGCCACGACGCTCTCTTCTGTTTAAATAATTAAGTTAGCCTAACTAATCTAAGTCTACACTGTCACATTAGGGAAACCAGTAGTACCTCTATGATGCCTCACGTTAACTACTACAGTTACAGCCAGTTGTGTACCATTTTGAGTTCTATTAATATTCACAAGAATCGCTCTGTACCAAAGTCCTTTACGAAAACGTCACTACTGACGAAACCTGCTAAGCTTTCTAACCACTGGTCCTCTGAAGCGTTTGGATAAATTCGTTGAATAAATACAGAACTCTACGGCTAAGTGAATCCATGTCCCTTCAACAGCTGACAACAGTCCCGACTTTCCAGTTGTCCCCGTGACGAATAATTAAATTCTCAACTTTAAACGTCACTTGTCAGTCAGCTGGAACTCTCCAGATTTCACAACTTCACGCTTGACTTCAGAGGGGCAGTTAAGATTGCCAACTCTAACTTCACAGTTTTAATATAAATTCACTTTCAAACAGCTTGTTCTTTGGGTACACGTAAATCTGGACTGGGGTTCACCTGAACTAAGAGATTATGTTCGGGACAAAAAAGGTAGTGGTATCAAAACTCAACATTGCAATCATATTTTGAATTTCACTCAGGTGAGACATGAATGTGATGGCAAACATGAATATTGTTCAATTTATGAATAACTAATCTATCGAAGAGTAAGTTAAAAACAAGAAAGTATGTTATTCGATGTCCGACAATCAGACCACGAGCTCTGATTGGTTCGGGGTCACATATTCTTGGTGTAGGACCCAACATTTTTTGCAGGGATTTGATGGCAGACATGGGGGACGATAGCGTCAAAAGAATTGCGGTGAATGCAGCTGCCGGTTGCTTTGTATATCTTCGAATGATGATGATGATTCGATGAAGCCAATTATCACTGCAAAAACAATTACCAAGAAAGATCTTTCAGTAAATTGAGTACCCGGCACAAATATAATAAAAGATATAGCATGCGGCAAAATTTCTGGTCGTAAATTGGCAACGAATGCAGATGTATCAGATATTCCGTTAATAAATCACGTGACATTGTTATCTCGAGTTCACATTGTTGCAAAATGGAGGTTAACTAATTATGTTAAATTGCTGTCGTCTTATCGAGGTCTGTAAGGAGTTCGTTTCAATCCATTGTTGTGTTGTGTGACACAATTATCATAAATTGCTGGTGATGCTTGTCTGAGGAAGCTATTTTACATCATTTAGGGCATTCGTTTGAAATAAAAATAATCCGCTTATAACGGGTTCGGTTCTCAGCAACCATTCGGTATGATGTATTTGACCACGTTCTATCTTCGAGTCTGAAGTTCAATGTGAGAATTTCTCACTGGTTTTTATCATTCCGCCAATATCACAGAACCAAATACTCTAACTCAATTGATGCACAAAAATGTATTTGTATAGGGACAAAAGGGTTTAGACCGACAGAGGGTGGGACCTGACGAGGTTATGAGGGTTACATTATTGCGATTCGGGTATAACAGTCTAAAAAGGATCTTGACACACAAATACCCAACTGATGGTATTAGATTTGTTGAAAGAGCATTATGAACCTCTTTATCATAAATACTGGCATTAGCGTACTCACATTGTAGAAAGTCTTTTTTTGCAGGAAGCTTGAAAGATCTTCCTAATGAGGGTATGGCTGCTTTTCCAAAGACATGTGCGATGCTATGTTGCTGTGGATGCGTATGATATCCACCAATCACATTCATTGGTTCACATAGCATAGCGCTGCACGCGGCTAGAAACGGGTTCTTATAAGCTATGTTTTTAATATTATGCATATCATGACACATGGATGCGTGCATTCCTTCTGTCGATGCATCGCATAGCTCGAGCTGCGCATCTTCCCCGAACAGCTACCTTAGAGCACATCTTATTCGCTCCTTTACATACCGTAGCATCAGTGGAAACGGTGCCATAGTTACATTGCTTGGCTTGCACATTCTCGCAGCATAGGTGCATAGCACATCTCTGGTGGAAAAGCAGCCTGATTATATCTTGCGCTTCAAAATAGAAAATATCCTGCCCGTTGTAAATGTCGACAGTGATTATACAAACTTTTATTTTCTGCGGCGCTTGCACCTAATTCCCTAGTCTTCCAATTGAGCACGTTTCACCTCGACCTTATTAGAAAGATAATGATGAATAGACGGACACTTCGTCCAAACAAGGAAAAAAACAAATTGCTTTCTAACGGATTTTTAGACCGTCGAAGAATGCTGTTGTGCAATAGTACTCTTAATTTATAGATAATTTAAGGTTGCTCAAAGATAATTACGCTTAGGGAGAGCACATCTTCATAATTTGGGATAAGCCAGAGTTTGTTCACGCTCCTTACATACCAACAAGCTACTTTATTTTTTTTTCATTCTGTTCATTTCTTCGCAATTTCACAAATGCTTCCACACCGGTTCTATTTAACTTTACTTCACGGCGTTTTGTGTATTTTCTTCGTAAAAAAGCGGCTAAATTGATCCTTTATTATTCCAACACCGAACGTGTTTCATGAAAATTTTACTTTTAAACCAAGTATAAGGCACCCGACGTTGAAAGTTTTTTTGGCAGCGATCAGAAATGCCCATTAACGACAAGCAGTGAGGCTGCTTTTCCATCAGAGATTTTCTATGCACCTATGCTGCGAGGATGTGCAAGCTAAGCTACGAAACTATAAGACCGTTTTCACTGATGCAATGTAACGTATACGTACGTAACGTGTATATGTAACGGAGCGAGTAAGATGCGCTGCTCGAGATCGTGCTAAAGCATTAAGGCTGCTTGACTAGACGAAAACCTCAGCTAATTAGTTAGGTACTTCAATAATGATGTAGGCATAGATCAAAGTGATCATATTAAATTAGGTACATGCTTAAGGAGTAATTTCATCATAATCCCGCCAGTTGGTTACTGACGTTGTATGTGGTCTAGATGGTACACACTTCGATCATAATATTCAGGTTTACAGGTTAAGTCGACCTAATCCTTGAAGAGATTGTAGTTAACATCATCTGTGGCTGATTTGACTATGAAACAATCTGAACCGTTCCAAGATATCGGACTTTTAAGAATTGACAAATTTTTACTCCATTGTCAATTTTTTTGCAATTTGTGCCTCTTATATGTGTATTTGGTTTTACACTTTTCATGGTCCGAAGATATGAAAACTTTACCATCGAATAAAATAATAAGTAGGTACAACGTACATGCGGGAAAAGTCTGGTGCTAATGTCGATGCAATGTTACGATCGACAAATTAAATAAAAACTGCATGAAACAAAATCGTGGTCTACACACACTGTGCGAAGGTGTCAGAAAATAGACATTTGTGTGAAGCGAGAACCAAACCTCCTACGTCTAGCCGGCGCGTGTACTCTCTGCGCTAACCATATCGTCTATCATGTCACAAAAGCCATAATTTACTTTGTTTTTTTTATTTCTTACATACCATATAGCCACTTAGCCCACTCAACGAAGACGAATAAAAGTTGTTTTTTTGCTAAGAAACACCGTTTAAGAGTTGTCTAAGAATAGCCTAAAAAAGTACCTCTACAAAACCCCCCACCCCACCCGTTAGCTCCACCCCCATCAATCAGTACTTTGAGTATGTTGCTTTAGACACCATTCCCTACATTTGTGCCAAAATTCGCTTTTACACGAATTATTTCTATTATTTTTCCTTCGTTGAGTGGTATCTTACTTAAAACCAAAAAGCCAGCATTTGAAGACCATAACAGAACGGAACGGACGGATTCTGGCAGAAACCTTCAATAGCTAAAGAAAAACATTACAGGTACTGAGCCTTATGCCGCACTGAAAACCCGTTTTCAGTCAGGCTGGGGCGTCGATAAACAAAGGCGTATCTGTGAAGCGTCGAAGGCTCCCATTGGCAAGAGCCTTATCTCACACATATTTTAGAGCAAAAAAACAGTTATTACTCTATATTTTCCTCGATATTTTAGCTCAATAGCAGTCCGTTATTGATAGGATAACGTACGATAATATTGATAACCCGCGCTTCGCTTCGTGTAGATAACTATGCTTGCTTACTGATATGATGCATGGGAGTGGTTGCTATTGCGAAATTCGAGGTGAACATACTATGTGCAGTTTGCAACATTCTCTGTTAGAAGCTCGCTATCTCTTGTAAATTTATAGGTGCAGCTCTCTGCGAAAATGGTTTTTGTTGTGCTAACGTTCCTTGTTTCTTTTGCTTCAGTTAAACGTTTCACATGCACTGACCGACCAAAGTTCGAGGGCTGAATTCACTTTAGAACTGCTATCATGATTTTTCGCTAGTGATGAAAGAGACTCAGCCTTTTAAGGGTTTTCATAGAGACTCGCCTCAGTTTTGACGCCTCGCGACTGACTCGGTCATTTAGTCCTTAACCTTTAGTCATGATATTAGCTTAGTCGAAGTCTTTTAACGTACAAACCGAGCAGTTACTTAAACAGGTTAAAGGACTAAAAAGATTGGCGGCTTATCTACATATTAATGAGGAGTTTAGTCCTAGTAGCTTTTAAGCTAGTCCTAATTTTAGAGCAAAATCGTGTAAAAAGAGGCTAGTCTTATGAACAGACTTCGTTCGTTCAAACAAAAGTAATTGCATGTCGCGGCGTCGGTAAAGCAGCCAATCTCGCTCGCGTTTCTCCGACTTGATTTGCTTATACTATTATTTTTCACTGAATGTTTTGTTCAATCATAAAATATATATACGAGAATATATATATATATAGCCTATGTGTTTTTTTTTAAATCGGTCCAGTAGTTTAGGAGCCTATTCAATACAAACAAACAAACAACCAAATCTTTCCTCTTTATAATGTTATTACAGACTAAAGGACTCGAGTCTCTTTCATCACTAGTTCACGCCGATGACAGCGTCTGTTGTCCAATTTTTGTTTGGGATTTCAGTACGGCGGCGTAAATATTAATGTAATTGAAAAGGACATACAAATTGGCTGTGGATAACTATCGTAGTTTAGGTACTTAAGTAAAACTTATGGTAGGGTTACTGCAGTGCTGGATTGACTTTAGGTAAGGTAAATAAAATCAGTTCCAAAATTATGATTTGGACTGCAAGTTCAGTCTATTGAACCAAACAGTAGTTTGCCCTGTCAGCTAAATCAGATAATGCAAAACGTGTTTGAAATTTGGCAGTTATGTTAATGATTTGCAGCATTTGGAACATTATTCGTTGCGGGCCAGCCTAATTCAAAGTAGTGCTATAAATTTATTTATGGTTGCTATGTTTAGTACACTTCAGTTTTTGGTTTTTTTTTTTTAAACACCAAAGAAACGCGGCGGAAGCCTTGCCAGCTACCACATTGGTATGAAGGGCTTCTAAATGTTTCCCTTACCATGACAACAGTCTCTTGCCTTTGACTACCCCGTTTGGGATATAAACGAGGTGGTATGGATGTTACTGTTTGGTACTCCTGTGTTGGTTATTTGTATTTTATCTTTATTTCCAGGGCAGATTTACTGCGATACAATTTTGCAACGATAAAGGAATGTATACTCTGCAAGCGTCGAGTAAAGGAAACCACATCAGCGAGCCCGTTCCACATTCTTAGCAAGATTAATTCTTCACTTGCACGTACGGAATAGTTTGTAAGCTTGCCTGTGACCGCTGCGGTAAGAAAGGCGTAGTGCGGGGAAGGGGAAGAAAACATTGAATGCAGTTTTTAACGAAAGAGTCTCTGCAGTTCTAAACAGAATTCCTACCAATGTGATAAATGAGAAAGTAATCTATCAGCTTGGTCAGCTTGTAAGCTGCCACAACTAAACCACTAAACCGATTTTGATGAAATTTGGTACAGAGGTAGACTAGATCTTGAGAAAGGCTATATGCTACCTTTTATGGTGAAAAAAATAATTGAAGAGGTTGAAATTGGGGATGAAAGTTTGTATGGAAGGTCGTCATTGTCGAAGACAAAACTATGAAACTACGTGTGTGTGTTTTTGAAATTAGCACAGAAATCGGTAATTTGCGATAAAGTAACAGGATTATACATGCATGAGGAAAAAACTTTTTTTTTAATATTGCCTGTCAAGATGACCTCACTCCACCTGATGGAAAGCGGTCGTGGGGTCCAGATATGAGGTTGACAAGCCCAGTCATTCAAACGAATCACTGGGCTGGCCATCCTCACCTTGAAGGCCTGCAGAAATGCCTTTTCACGCCCCGCTTGAAGAACCCGGGACTATAAGTCAGCCTATATAGTCAGCAACGCAAAACTTTAGGATATAGGTAGTGCACAATCTTTGGACTATAAATTATTATTTTCGGTTCATCGCTTGGTTTTTTAAAACCCCTCTTTTAACTGAAAGTACAACCACGAACGCTTTGAAAGTACACCACTTTTATTTGGACTCCCACGTTTTACCGATATTTGCTTTACCTGAGCCAAAGGTAATTGAATCGCCCCTATTGAATGTTGGGCCATTGTTTGGATACCCTGACCTTTGGCCTTACAATGGGCAAACTTTTCTAATTATTACGCGTCCAGGTACCAGTTTATTCTTTGTTGAGTATGCCTCAACGTAAAGGGATTTTATTTAACGAAATTATGCCACAGGATTACGACCATCAGGATCGTAGTACTAATGACTGTCTTATGTTGGTTGGTAGTGAGCTTTCTTTCTACGACGTGAGTCCTGGATTCGATCGCCATTCAGGATACGTTTGAGTTGTTCTAGGCTTCGTTTACTATATTTATTTTAGGTTGATGTTCAATAGTGGCTAATGGATAGTACATGTTTAGTTGTCTACACTCACCGCAGTATGATTGAGTTGTCATTACTATGAACTCGCATGCTAAAGACACACAAAAGTACTTCTTCTTGATACTTCCACCATTATTATTTTGATGCCCACGGCTACATTTTACCACCGCACCGCTCGCCACCGACAGGGCGTTCATCCTCTGAATCCGCAAAGGTCTCGTACAGTTCGGTTTCAGAGATGTTTCCTTCCGAGGACGCTTAGATTGTGGAATGAACTCCCCCTGCCGAGGTTTTCCCGATGAATTGTTACAAAGCACAAAAACAGAGAAAAACATCGTTGAATAAAAAGAAAGAAGAAAAAACGGAGAAGTGTTTGGATTAGACGGCTCCTGTTTATATAGGAACATAAAAAACTACTTAAGTAAAATAATTAGAACCAGCTTGTACAAAGTAAATGAATGTATTACAATACCTACAATGCAACATTTTCATAAGATAACAATCAAAAATGTAATATTCAATATTCCACGAAATGTCCTCAATTTATTTATACACCAGTAGATTGTAAAAAATGAAGCTCTCAAAACTTCAGTTTGATTTCCGATGGTTGTTAGGTGTCGGCTCAAATTTTGCTAGAAAAGCACAAATTTCCGCGAAACTTCAAAACGTAAACGCTGTTAATTCTAATTAGGTAGTTAATTCTGTGTTACAAGTTCCCAAGAGTTTACCGTTATCAACTTATAATTAGGACATTTTCGAGTTGGACAAACATGGAGTAAATTTCGGTTTGCGTCGGCCTGACGTGCTTCGTGGTTTGGGTTCGGGAAGGGTAATAAAGCCAGTTCCCTGCGGTTAGGGGAAAAGAATACTACCGAGGTATCCCTGCCTGTCGTAAGAGGCGACTAAAAGGGCCCTTGGGGTCGCGAAGCGCACGTGGGGGGGGCCTGAGTGTGTTTCGGTTTGCGATCCCGAGGAAGACGGTAACGCGTGTCTTCAGACACAGCGGTCTGTGTTATCGTGCACTGGAGTTGAGCTTGCTCCTCCCGAGGCTGGCTGCCAGGCGGCCTTGCGCGCCAAAGGGTCCTGCGAGGAGTCTCTCCCTCGTTGGGGATCCCGGGTCCCTTCCATTCTGCGCCGAAGATGACCACCGTCAGGTTTTAGTGGGTAGGGGTCTCTGTTTTCCCAGGAGTTCCGAGTCCCACATATCCCAGGTGTCCCGAACCCAGGGCCTTGGGAATGCCTAAATGCATTTCCTGACGCAAAAAAAAAGGGTAATAAAGCCAGGGTAATTTTGTGGAACTTTTACGTATTACTAATGCGTTTGTTCATAAATAATTCCAACATCCCAACAGCGATAACGTATTAGTTGTGCGTCTGTACGAAATTTAGGTCGCATTGTTGCAGCAATGTTTGCTTCAGGTACTTGAATACATAGCTAATATTACTAACATCTTCAGCTACCAACCTCTTTAGAGTCACTAAACAGAATGATAAGGTACCATTAGAAGATTACTTTGGATGACTGAACATGAAGGGTTATTGCAGAGAATCGATTAGCTATCTTTCTTTGCATCCGTTGAAACGTGCCGTTAGAAGTTTAGAACCTCTCTGTAAATAAAATGATTTTATCCATCATGCCTTAGTCCTGACGAAGTAAGCAGAAATCATTTCAATTGCTATGATCTTCACGCAATATTTTCGTGCATGCTTATCAGTTGAGTACTTTTGATCTGACAATTTTCAATTGATTTTGAATTATTTATTCAATATTGCACATCATGGTATACGAAGACAATGTAACCGATCATTCAATCTAAACCAGATGTCTGAACTACACAACCACTTCATAAACAGGATGCGAACCCAACAAAAACTGGCCAAACTCCTCCTCACTGACCCGCTTTGATGCCAAAAAAAGCCACGGAAGTTCCCAACGAATTTTTTGCCATGCAAATTTTGCTCCCATATTCAAACTTGAACCTTCAAGTTTTCGGCGCGGAGATCTCGAGCAAAGTGTCTGAAGTGACACCAGTATAGGCACTCGAGCACGTTTTAAGTACCACTTGTAAATTAAGAGCTGATAAGGGGAAAATCAAGACAGACCGCTTGACGACAGCGTTAATTATTGCCCTGGGTGGAATTATCTCGCATAACGTTAAACTACTAAATGTTAATTTAGCACAAACAAGAAAGTGCAGATCAAGCTGTGCATAAATTTGGTTTTGTGCAACCAGCTCTTTGTCTTTAGCGTCTTTTCAACAAATTGTAAGTTGGTAACAAGA
This sequence comes from Udea olivalis, assembly GCA_947369235.1. Lineage (NCBI taxonomy): Eukaryota > Metazoa > Arthropoda > Insecta > Lepidoptera > Crambidae > Udea > Udea olivalis. The sequence continues at coordinate 18,166,214 of OX376355.1, forward strand.
ACACAACAAAAGACAGTGCAAGTGGGGACAACTTTTGAAACAGCAGGTGGCAGAGTCTCCTTGCTGCACCTGTGCCACGCATTCGGTTGCAGATATACTCGTAAAGCTGCAAGTGAGGTGCAGCGGTAACAAACTTTGCCTTCAGTCTTACGTAGGTAACTCCAGATGTCTCTCAGGTATCTACACACTCGAGCAACTGTTGTCCTGAACTAACTGTTGTTCAGCTAAACTGGTTCCATATGTATAGTTATAATTCCTTGATGATATCGTAGGTTTACGTCTCACAGTCCGGGGTCCGATGATTTGGTGATATTATTTATTTTGAACTATTGTTACTAGTATGAGATAGAGCAAATTGGCAGCATGCTTTACATTTTAAACGGTTGATAATGTTGTTCTTTGACTTTCAGTCAAATGAAAAAACACTCATTTTTGCATCTTCATAATGATAATTTTTAATTAATTATACTACAATTATTTCTTTGCAGAGGAATTCTCTACTAAATCGCAAACGCAATCAATTATTGCCCCAACTTTTGGGTGCAGCAACTTTATTCATTATTGACTTGAGCTAAGACACCGAAAAGTGCCATTAATTCCGAGCGAGTTTGTTTTAACTAACTATTCTATCTATTGAGATTAGGTAGACAGTTTATTGGCAAGAGTTTAATAGGAATTCATTTGATTCACTTGATAAATTCGTTGTTTCTCCAGCAATGAAGATAAGATCATGACCACTCTGCGGGTTTCAATTTATCCTTTTCTTTTTCTTTTGCAGGCGTTTGAACTCATTATGTTGCAGTGAAATTATAAAAAATGCCGGGTGAATTAGTAGCTAGAGGCTGTGAAACGGTAATCGAAATCGTATTACTAACGTTATTCTGAGGCCAATTTTTATTTTTATGCAAAACAGTGTATATAATGTAAGTAAATGTTGTCGTAGCAAAAACAACGTGTCGATAAAAAATGATAATGTATGACTTTCCTTGCTATCGAAAGTCAAGATCATTTAGATATCCATTGTCAAATATTAAGACAATTAAGTAGACAGGTGTGTTGTCTGGCGCACATTTATTATTATTCATAAAATATAAATATGCGCCAGACAACACACCTCTTATAATGGTCTCGAAGTAGGGATTAAAATCCCTGTGTTACGAAGTACTACACAAGGAAATAAGCCAGGGACTTCTCCCAGCACACCCAGACCCGAGTCAATTCAGAAAAGATGGTTTCCTAAATTGACCCGACCGGGAATCGAAACCGGGACACTACAGAAATCGAGGCAAGAAGCCGTAATTAAGATATCCCAAGTTAGTAACTTGTCTGAATTTGTTGGTGCCCTATGCTGCCGAGGGTCTTGGTTTCGATGGGGTCCATCATTCAATAAATACCGCTACTAACAATTTTGGTAAGGCAACCGCTGACTGCCTGGGAGTGAAAGATCATATTACGAAGTTGCTCGCTACGCTCAGTTTAAGGAACAGACTTGACAAATTAATAAGACCCCAGGTCAGATGGCCATATCTTAACGTATTATGGAAGAGTATTGAGGTCCTCCAAACTATAATAAACAGAAAAGTATTTTAATAGGAAACCATGTAATTAGTAGAATTCAGAAACAGTTAAATTGGGTATTTAGATATATTTGAAAGGAACTTATTTGGCAAACTAGCTTCAACTCAAAGCTATTTGAAAGAAATATTGCTTCTAGAATTAGAAGAAAATGTCGTACGCGCCTTCTTCTGTCGGGGCGGGGTTGCTTAGTACTGCTGGCAGGTGGAACCACCGGGAAGTCAAGAGGGCTCAGGCATGGCAGTGCGGTGGACTTCCCACCTACCCATTGCCTGCCGCCGGGCGTGGTGGTGGTATGGTGCCTACCACTGCCCGCCCAAAGCGGCGCTCACGGTGGCGCTACGGTGGGAGTCAGCGGGCTTGAGTACGGGGGTGTTTTTGCCCGCAACGCACGGCTTTCACCGCGACGGCGGAAGTACCTGTGTGCTCCAGGTACTTCCGTGGCCTCCCCCTTCATTAAGGGGGTCGGCTGGAGGGGGCCCCAATACGGGTATGCACTGGCGGCGGGGCGTTGCGAAACTTTTTAGGGACCCCGCCTCGCCGCTGAAATGTTGAGTTCGAGTACCATGGGGTTTTAGTCGGTAGAAGTCCGACATAACCTCGTCGTTCCCCCGGGCGGCAAGGTATCCATGAGGATTTCCCCACGATTATAAAAAAAGGTAGGTACGACGTACTTAGATAGATACGGTGGATTTTGACCAAGGCCAAGTAATATACTCACACAAAAAAGAACACGTGTTGTTGTTGTTATGCTTTCATACGTTAGGCCGTAAGTCAATTACGTACTTACGAATATATTTTACAAGAAAAATATATTTTACATGCTAGATAGCCTTACATTCATTTTCAAATCCTTCTCTCTGTTTCGGACGAACTGAAAAGATGTTTACATCTTTTACAAAATAATTTACTGTTGATTTACTGGTCAAATTGTTTAACTTGGTAAAAATAAACTTATGTGTACACAATCATATAAAAGTCATATCTACGAAGTCCGGCAGTACATTGATTTGAATTATTCAATTGTATTGGCTTAGCAATCAAATTACGACGAGCATATTGACTTACAAATTCATTGGATTTAAATAGTAGTTATTTATGATGTGTTTGTTTTAATTTGTTAAAATGTGCATTTAAGTACATTGTTTTTAATTTTGCCGGACGAGGGTAGCGAAAGTGTTCATTTATCAATAAGTAGGTATTTAATAAATAAATACTACAGTGATTCATACACCAAAAAAGGTACCAACAAAGAATCAGACTGAGTTTTCTTTTCAATAAGACTTGTCTTAAGATATATCCTGCCCACTTTTCTACTTTGGCAGCCGTGCTCCCTCAACGCCTGTCGCCCCTAGGGACAAGAACGGGCTTGTCAGTTCAATAGACAGTATTAATAATAATAAAGGTGTAACATCAAGCTGATTTTGGTTTTCAACCAGGCAGTCTACTGACAGAGTAGAATGCAGAATTTCTATAAGATAATAGAAATAATATTTTTTTATATATCTGTTTATGGGTACACTAGCTTTCCGCCCGTGGCTTCGCCCGCGTTATCGTTACATTATATCATGGCCAAATTACATAAAATCTTAATAAATTGTTGCCTATGTGTTATTCTGATTACTGTAAAGTTTCATCTAAATCCGTTCCGTGTGCATAAGCTGTCTGTCTTCTTTGTCACACTTTGGTATTGTATCCTGTAACTTGGTCTGCTGGAAGAAATCTCTTTTAGAGATAAGTAAGCTAACCTGTAGTCCCTTGTGGTGTATTTTTTGTGTACGAACTAATAAATAAATTAATAAATGCCTCCCTGCACACAGCAAGGATTATCCATTACAAATGGACGTATATTCGATCCTGGATAGGAACTAACCCAGGACGCTAGCTCTATTAGGCATGACCTCTATCCACAATACAAACGGATTAGTCAGTACCTACCTATTTAGCTAATAGGTATAGCTCGCGTCAAACTTCTACTACACTTTGAAGTTGTTTAACGCATGCGCAGTACTCAATTCACTATGAAAAAATTCGGAATGCGGCCTAGGGTCAACTTCAGAGTGGACTAGAAGGTTGAAAGAACGCTAGACGACAGTGGTGTAGACGGTTCTGCGCACGGGCACACTGAACGGGAGGTACACCGATTCGGCCCTAAATTCGCTCATTCAGTCCTGGCTGCGGTCTTTTTAAGTGATAGGAACTATATACCTGGCTGAAATTATTAGTTGCTAACCTAGTTACTTTTGCCTGGAAGAAATCGCTTTCTAGCGATAAGGCCGCCTAAATTGTACAAATTATTCATTTGGTGTAAATATTACTGTTTTTCTTCCTATTTTGTGCAATAAAGTATAACCAGAACTTAAGGGCAATAGGTACATTTTGAGTAAAAAGCGTGTCCAAGCGTGCATCGTGAGGTTACGAAACCTGCCAATTGGCCAGTTTCACTTGTAGTTAGTCAAATTAATAAGTTACTATAATCAGATAGTGAACACACTGACTAACGTTAGTTTCTTTATCAGTTGGCTAGCTTTACGCCCGCGGCTTCACCCGCGCGAGCTTATATTATGGCCAAATCTTTATAAATTGAGCCTATGTGTCATTCTGATGAATTAGCTGTATTACCACAGATTACCCAATAAATATTACTGTAACGTTATATCTGAATCCGTTGAGTAGTTTTTGTGTGAAAGAGTAACAAACATATGTAGGTACACATACTCACAAACTTTCGCATTTATATTATCATATATTAAGTATATAAATAATGTATATATATTATAAGTGAGAAGTAAGATTGCTTGTTAGTTTGAATTTTGTTATCTTTAGAGCGAGAGGTAGGTTTTAAATACCGTTTCAGAAATAAAAAGGAACATATTACTGTTTATGTAGACAACGGCACTTCAGGTTATCATAAACCGTCATAGAAATTGATCTTGAAAAGTGTTATGGTCTAATAGCAGAATGTGAAAGTTTGAGTCAAAGATAACCTGTGATTTTGTCTGTACCTAGGTAGGATGTAGTGTTTAAAAAATATAGCTATTACGACGTGCATCCAAAACACCAATATTAGTTGAAATTAAATAACTTATTAATAAAAGCGTCCTCCTCATTCCCATTTGCTGTGCTCGACAGGGTCTGTAATGATCATATGAACTTTTGTAACATCTTTTACTACACATTATGGAATGCAATAAAATTATTGAGTATTGAGTATTACGCTCCAAATGCCTAAGTAACGACCTCTTCAAATCCAGTAAATTTCATTAATCTAAAAAAAAAAATGCTCACATTTATTACCTTCGTTGAGGGGCCTAAAGTCCACAGGTAGTTAGGAAAATACATTCTAAAAGTCCGTCAGTTTAGTAACTAAAAGAACAATGAAATGGCTGTGTTCTTATGACAATAGCCAATTTAAGGTACAAGACAAGACATTTCTAAATAATAATATGGCTAACTAACCGTGGATGACCAAATTAAAAAATCATCATTCTAAAACCGCCTTAAGTCTTGGTCTAGCTGTATTATGTTACTTGTAGTAGCTACTATACCTACATTCAAGATACTAGCGTGTAGGTACCTACCCAGATCTAAGTCATTCATACATGATTAGACGCGCTTAAGACCAAAGATAGTCATTGAGGTCAATAAAGGCCATTCAGTGATCAATTAATTCTAAATAATCTAACATAGCACATCTAAGTTGCCTATATCTATAAATGCTGCAGTTTAAATTGTAGACTAAGTTCTACTTACACAATAAAAGAGACAAGATGTAAATTAGTTATCTTATTGTTGTTTGTAAAGAAGAGTATTTACCTTATAGTAAGATCCTTAGCAATGCCGTTCCGAGGTCCACAAGTGCCCAAAGCACACGTTCACAAAATACTTTTGTCGTTACACATAATTTTACTCAAAGCATACATCTATATTATGACATAAACAATTTCTTGTTCAACAGATGAATCACCAGGAGAATGCACCTCAACTCACTAAGAAACATCCACTAAAACACACAAGAACACCGTTAAAACTGCACTTTTGTACTATCCGTCGGATTTCGTGACGGTTTTAAAACATTTCTCGGTTATAATCGACGCAAGCCAAAAGTTTTCGACGGAGAAAACGGGCGACGCGGTGACACCACCTAAACACCGCGGTGCGACTGGTCCGCCTATCGTAGGAATATAACCTAACAAAATCGAAAGAAACCCACGCGCGCGCGGCGTAGCAACTAACTGTTGCGCTCCCAAACTTTGCCAGGTTGCCGGCCACAACTATAAACAGATTTTAAACTTTGTTGACACTTTGTTAGCAATACAATTCACTATTATGTTGGTTTGTTTTGGGTTAACTTGCGAAATTATAGCTCTGTACGTGTTAGAAAGTTAGTTTGGAACGTCAATAATTGCGTTTGTTTTTGTTAGGAGTCACGGAGCGAGCAAGCAAGCGCCTTGCCTTTTCGCGGTTGAAGTGAGCCGCGTTGGGGAGCACGCGAGTGCGGCAAACTTCATTCATGTTAGGGAGGGAGGGGTAAATACTACCTGCAGAAAAGAAGTCGTGATCGCGATCGGTAAAAAATTATAAACTGTTATTATTAGGATTGTAGTACGCCATAAAAGGTTGGCTTTGCTCTTTTTTAACAAGTTTAACTGATGATGTAAAATAAAAATAAAGCAGCTGAACTCACCAAACCAGAACTCCCAACGATTTCACAATGCGATATTTGCCAATATCCTCTTTATTAGATTCACATCCTTAAATTATAAATTACAGTAATATTATCTGATAAGTACATACTCGTAGTAGTTTATCCTAATCTCTGTACTATGCTATTTTTTTCCTGTTTATTCTATTTTTATTTTATTTTTAGTTTTAACCTTCCAGCCAGGTTGTGCTGAGGTCAACGGAGGTCATTACCTTCTTTCTTACGAATCCAACCTCTTGGTTAATCTTAAAAAAAGGGGGTCTACTTATTTTTTCAGGTCAAACCCGAATTGGGTATTTGACAAAAAAATATTTTGATGTGGTACCTATCAAAAGAGCTTTTAAAAATATGAATGTCATCGGCAATGTGCATAATTCAGGTATTGTATACAATGCCTAGGCAATGTATACAATGCCGGGTGCGTTTAGGCAATGTATGAAATATTGCAAACTTGATTATCCATTGCATACTTTGCCTAGGCAATGTACACAATGCCTAGGCATTGTATACAATGCCGGCAATGTGTGTAGAAGGTTTCACTAAATAGAATAATCACTGTCAGAGTCGTCTTTTGGGTAGGAAAGATACCGATTCGAATGTTTTTACTATCAAAATTTCTTTAGTTATAATATAAAGGTATAAAATATAAAGTGAGGCCAGTTCGTTTCCCTTTACCCCTTCCGTTTCCCTAAAGTTATTAACAACTTAGTCTTTGGATAAATGATGCGACGGGTAGGTCAAACTTTGAGAAAAAGCTCAGTTAATGGATTTAGCAAAGATGGAAAAAAAAATAAAGCTACGCGACGTTTTAAATAAGTAACTAATGCAGAACAGACCTTGCAAGCATATAAACTGCAGTATACTATAGCTGAGTTAATAAACATACTCGCACTTTAACATGAAAAACACAAACTTAAATGCATAATAACATCCAGACAATAACTTAAACCACAAAATAAAGAGTTTACAGAAGGACCGCTCTCTCCTTTTTCTATCAACTTGCCTGATCGCCTAGGGTTGCTACTCGCTACTATATTCGCCAGATAAGCGCGATTCGACAGAAACCGCAAAAAATTAAATACATCAACTGAAAAATACCTACCTACCTAGTAAGCTGTAGATAACACCATGAGCCTCACCTGTCGGCGGCGCGGATGCAGCAGCCGCGCGTGCCAATAAAAAAATATACCAAAAGTACTGGTGCACAATGCATGATAAGATAAGTTACGGAAAAAGTAAAAGCTCATTTGTACTGGATTTGAATGTGTTACGAAATATAATGGTTTACCTACCTATACATATACTTATAATACTCGTACATAGTACTACTAACTAGCAAACGTTATTTAAGTTTTACTTGCCTTGTAACATCATTTGGTAACTTAAAAAACGTATAAGCACAATTTCGTGTAGTGTTCATACAGCCAAATACACTGCAACAGAAATATCTGCGCGAAACCATTTTTGAATATTGAAGTATAATGTAAGTATCTGACGAACGTACAAATAATGTCTCAATTATTTTGACAGTGCGACCGACCGCGACACTGAAACTCACTGACTTCGCCTGTAAACTCACGTCTCTGTGTGCGTGTGTCAAAAATGGCGTGTTGTTCTAAGCGGGCAATCTGTCAGAGCGCCGCGCATGTCTAATTTGTGCTTAAACAAAGGATAGTGTACATTCGCCTATACATTGCCGCCTAAGAACCAAAAGTCATGAAAAATACCTCTAAGGGTTCTTAGATACATACACTTGATCGTCAAAACGTAGTATAAGGACGGACAAGTGTCCGTCAGAAGTCTGGGAACTCGTTAAATATCAAAAAACTGAAAATGTTGAGGTTATATTTAATAATATAATGCGAAGTTTTATTTACGTGAGTAGGACTAATGTTCTTCAAGCACATATTTTGTTGATCTGCCACTTCTGCCAGTACCATGGAACCACTAGCTGAGCCACAATTCACACAAAATGTTGATTCCATTGCGATTATCGTAAATCCGTAATGATTGCCGAGTTAACTATGTGCAGGTTAAAGTCTTTATACGGTTAAATCTAAAAGGAGGTGGGTCACTACAGAGAGCCATCTACGTCCGTTTTTTAAGCCGAGTCGTAAGAATAAAATTATTAATAAACAATAACACAGCGTTGCGAATTGAAAGAGAAAAATACAAGACGCCGCCCGGTATTTTTTTTGTGTTGAAGTGTCAAGTCAACTAAACGTCATTAACTTCTTTTTTTTGGCTTTGTACAAAGCTGATTTAAGCCAATGTATAATCTGATTTAAAAAATAAAAAGTTGATTAAACATCTATCGCATTGATGTAATGTATACTCATTATAAGAGCCTTTAGTAAGTTCACAACTACATTTTCTTGCACATACAAGGTTTCTTTTGTCAATACAATGTAAATTAAAATATTGTTGCGATGGCTAAACAACAGAGGGCACAGACGAACGCAACATAAATGGTATTAAAAAAATGTTTTCGTACGATAAATTAATCTCTTCAGTATTTTTAATTTTGATTTCAAAAATCAGAAGTGTCCGTGACAATCTATGTGATAATTATGTCTTAAATCATGGCCAGAATTATGACAAATGTCAAATGCTTGTTGGTTTATAGGCCAACTTGGGCACTGTCCTATAACGAACATTGTGATGTCCTTTGATCGTACCGACGACGACTGGCGCTGTAGGTTCTCTACCATTAAATAATAAATAAATAAATATGTGCCAGACAACACACCAATAGTCATGGTTTCGAAGTTACCAGATAAGGATTTAAGCCTGAGGGGCGTGTTGCGTTGTGGCACACTCAAATCCGAGCCATTTTAGAAAAAATCGTTTTCTGAATTCTCGGGACGCCACGCAAGTCGAGGCGAAACCGTGCTATAGCACACTACGCCAATCGTCTCGTCAGTTTTTTCCCATAAGCAAACACAATTGTTTTATCCAGCTTAAAAATCGTAGGATAAGCAACAAAATACTGTAGCCGGAATAGCAATTTCATCTTGGGTATTGATCTTTCTAAGAACTTATGAATCTAAACAAAGACAGGAGCAATGGTTTCCTTTTATCAGTTCGCCAAACATTCACTTAAGATTATGTTATCTGGTTCCTAAATAATCACGCACACAAAAGGATTGTATTAATTAAACAACGTGTTGTTTATTTGTTTAAAGATTGAAGAAGTATTTTTTAATCGTAGTATTGGGAGTTTTAGACGTAATGTGTCAGTTAATAGTCACCCAATAGGTTATGTAGGTATTTAATATAGGCTACCTTACTCAAACGTTAACTATTAGTCATCAATGATAGATCGTCGTGGCCTACAGTATAAGAACCCTAACTCGAATCGTCGATCATGTGGTCTCGAGTTCAATCAAATCTGGCCAGAACCACAAAATAAAGAATTTACAGAAGGACCGCTCGCACCTTTTTCCTAAACTTGCGTGAACCGCCTAGGGTTACTACTATATTTTTATAATGAAGTAAGTAAGTTATACCGACTTGACAGAACCGGCCAAAAACAAAATTCATCATGTGAAGAATTGCACCAACATCGACAAAAGGGCCCCGCGTTCTTGGGGGGAAGAACACACTTCGAGGAATAGTTTATTAGGTACCTCGTCTTGTGCGCTCCAAATGTATGCACTCCGAGGAATACCCCGATCTTGAGGACCTCTATAATCAGTTATTTTACAGAAAAATATTTAATAATTATAGAACGTGCAAGTTTAAAATAGCCTTCTTTCATTTATACACCGAAAGCTAAAAAGGCACATAGATTTTCAAGCACTGAGTCAGAAAGGTCCCACTACCTAATGTGCCCAGCCTAGGGCCCCAAACTGGTTTAAAACGGCCCTGAGCATTGGAGATTGGATTCAAATACATCTGGCAGCACGAAATTGCATTTTTTCTCGCTCTGGCAAACAAAGATTCTGAGTGATGGAAAAATAAAGTAGCTTAAGAAAGTGCGATTGGGTTCTGCCGATGTAGTCCTTATGGCTGCGCATGATCATGATAAGTCACGAAGACCGCATAGGCTGCGAAATCCACTAACCATCAAGCGGTTCCTTTGTCCACCATCGGCCTCGTCATCGCTTACCACCAGGAGAGCTTGAGGCCAAACGTAAACCCATTTTTAAATAAAAAAAAGTCACTTAAAAGTATACAGAAGCGCCGTTTTTCCATACAAACGTAGTCCCTGTTTCCCCCCGGGATTTTGCTAATAGAGGAATAATTTTTTACCAAAAAATTTATTGTAACTGTTGGCATGTCCCTATGTTTTTCATTTTTTTTTAAAGTTAATTAATAAAAGAGATACGAACCTTCAAAAATCGAAAAAAATGCTCAGAACTTTCGCTGTTTTCAAACATCCCAAAAACTAATTTGGCTAGTTTATTTCAGAAAAAGGAAAACATAGGAACACGGCTACAATACTTCTTCAATTTTTTATGAAAAAAGTAACTGTATCGGTAAATTTTTCGAAAAGGGATTAGGGGACTACGAAACGACGTTTTTGTGCTTTTGTTATGTAATTTCGGTCCGACTTGCATCTGTCTCTATCGCACTCTGCGGGGCGCTCGAGGTTTGCCAAAGACAGCAATAGATTTTACAAGTACCTATTTGTCAATTCTCTCGACCGTGCTGTGTTCTCATATGTGACTAGTGTAAGAAGTGTAATAGTTTTTCCAGATATTTCTTTAAGCCACCTGTGTGTAATTCAATTCTATTGTACTAATACTTATATTGTAATTTTGTAATGAGAGAGAAATCTAATCTATTAGAATGGCAAGCTGACCAAAAAAAAAAATGTTATTACTACCTACGAATTTATGAATCGTATATGATTCTGAGTTCATGTTTTTGTTAATGTTGGAAACAGTTTCCCATAAGTTATCATAGTTATTTATCATTCAAAAAATGTAAGACTTAAAATTTTCAAGAAATGTGACGTTGGTGAAAACAGTTTTCGTCATAGGTATTTTTTTAATTAAAAAAAGCTCTGACCTACTAGTTATGTCATTGGATAGCAAATACAACAGCCAAGTCTCGAATTAAAGCCGGAATTCCAACTGAAAGCTAGATTCAAACATTCAAAGCTCCAAAGCGGATCACGAACGCGCCAAAAGAACGAAGCGATATATCAAACGTTCGTTCCCAAAAGTGCTAAAATCATTCACCGTCCATTCACTCGCTGAACGTGTGAGTAATTAGGGTTGCCGACACGCAGTTGCGACGCGGGTAAATTATAACTCTGCATGGGCTAATCTAACTGAATAATGCGTGGGAGTGATGAACTACTATACTAAGATTGTTGATAAATAGTTACATCCTTTTGAAATTGAGTTCTGCAGATAGTTTTAGTTACTATCTTTAGAAGTTCTGTAGTCTTTTCACGCCCCGCTTGAAGACCCCGGGACTAAAAGAGGAAGGAAACACACGCTGGGAGAGCGTTCCACGTCTGGATGGTTCGACAAAGAAAAGAGTCACCGAACCTCTTTGTGGGTGGGAACAAATGCTGGACTGTGTGTGGATGACGTAATCCGGCACGCGTGGTGCGGGAGTGGAAGGGTGAGGATGGAACAAGTTGTGTTGTTGTATCATCGGTGATGACTTTACAAGACACAAGGTGCAGTAAAACAGGAACTGAAAAATAAACAAAAAAACAAACCAATTTCTTTACCCACAGCTAATACTGAAACGGTCCCCTGCATGCATTTTGTATTAGTCAATAATATTATCTATACTCATGTTCAGCTGAAGGTACATCGATATATTTGACTGATGTAGGTACAACGACAAAATGGCAGGAAGCGCTTTCTTCAAAACTCAGTTCTTTCACTTATCTGTCTATAATTCTGCGTAGTTCAGAGTTTATCGTAGTCCGCCGTTCCAAAAAATGAGCCAAAAGAAGAGACTATCCAGCAAAGATTCAGCCGCGAAATGGCAACAAAGGAATGCTAAAGCGTTCACCTTACCATTCATTCACTCTGTGAAAAGACGAGTAATTAGGGTTGCCGCCGCACTGTGATCGTAGGTGAACAAATGTTTATGGTTTGGCTGAATTGCCCAACGCAGCTTAACACTGGCTAATAAAACGAAATATATTTAAATCTAAACGTAACTGTTGCTCACATATCCCAAGAGTTTATCTAACTGAAACAGTGCATTAAACTACACTCTTTAATCTTAGTTATACTCGTATACTTAGTTACCAGTTTTTATTATTTTATTCATATGATTTGTCAATCATGTTCGGGCTTGTAATTAGTAATTTTGTTCAATTTACCTAATTGGAACAAAATATGTGTAACATACCGGATAGTTTTTTGTGTTAAATATAAAAAAGGAAGATTTCTAACTCAAAGCTTACCTTTCCAAGCGGTGCTGAAAGAAAACGGCGCCAATAGGATCAATAATCAATATAACAATGATCAACTCATCATAACATAATAAGTAATATTCAAATATTCATTTTTTTTATCACTTTCGCACAGCCTAACTCTCTCTCCGTTTTAAATCACTCTGCCGATGGTTGTCTAGAAGAAATCGCTCTGTAGCGATAAGACTGCCTAAATTGTACTTTTATTGGTTTCTTCTGTTTACGTGTTGTATTTATTTATGCAATAAAGATTAGATATTTATCTTATTACTCTCAAAATGGCGAAACAACGTGCTAAACTCATTCATCCATTCATTCAGTGAACGACTGGCTAATTAGGGTTGCCGACACGCACTCACGTGTTGGTAAACCTTTTCTAATTCATTCAACTTAGCCACGAGAGTGCATTACCTTCAATACCTTCTTTGAGGAAATGGAACCTAAAGTGGCTAGGGTAAGGTTCATTGTACAGTCATGTTTTGTTCTAGGGTGATGTTTATTTCTCTAGGGGTAAGGTTAACTTCGTAGGTAGTCTTTTTGAGAAGGAGTGTGCAGGTGCTGACACTTAATACTTATCTAGCTTCTGCCAGTGACTTCACAACAATCTAGTCTTTACTCTTCATTCATACTCATTACTCGTAGTATTAGCGTAGATTTGAAAGAGCAACAATTTTGATATTTTGGGTGGATTATTTTCTGTTTAGCATGATATAAATTGTATTTTAAATTATAAATTTTATTTTAATCCACAATCATGTAAGTACTTATTACCCGCCTAAATTTTATTTCTTTCCTTCTAGGTGTCACTAATATCTCTAAAACATATTTTATTAAAAAAAAAAAAAAAGTTGCTTTATAAACTGCATACATCGACTACGAAAGAATCCATAAGCGAAATTTCATCACAAAAAAACATACCAAAAAAATACACATGGCTGCTTTGTTGTGACAATTTAATTTTTTGCCAAATGTAGACAATCATCATGAGCACTAAACGTACAGAGGCGTTCACGTCAACCTTTACAAAACCATTGCAAAATGGGTGTTATGTCAGCAACATAAGGTGCGCCTTTGTAAAGCTCGATGTGAGCGCCTCTGTAAGAGTATTAATAAGCCTGTGTATTTCTTCTCAAGTAAGTTTCCTGATAAGATTATACCAGCAATTTCACGGAACAAAAACTTTGCATTCTTTATTTTAAAAGGAAATTCGTTTTCCATACAAAAATCAATCGACATACACGCGCTAAATTGTAGCAAATATGTTTAGATATTTGCGTGGGGACTTATTTAGGGATACTTATTTTCGTCAAAACCAGTAAAAAATATATTTATAATGTCAGTAATCTTATATCAGACGATAAAAAACTCCAATCATAATCCTAAATCGTCAGATACTTTAAATAATTAAATACTGACATTATTAATATTATTGCTTATTAGTTTTGCGAAAATAAGTAAGTACCTACCTATCCCTAAATAAGTCCCCTTCGCAAATATCTAGTAAGTAAAGTAGAAGTAAAAAAATAATTTATTCATTTAAGCTTATATGAAGCACTTATGACATGTCAAAACAAAACAAAACAAAAGTGTAATTGGTATAGGTTACACATAAAATAGTCTTTCTCGTATTCAGTGCTATTAGAGAACTTCGCTCAGTCTTAGGGTCCGTTTTCACCAGAGATGTGCGAGGATGCGTTGCAAGGAATTTGTGTGCTATGAACCGATAGAATTGTTTCATTCGGCACGATTGGCGTAGTGTGCTGTAGCACGGTTTCTCGCCTCGATTTCCGTAGTGTCCCGGGTTCGGTTCCCGGTCGGGTCAATTCAGGAAACGATCTTTTCTGAATTGACTCGGGTCTGGGTGTGCTGGCAGACGCCCCTAGCTTATTTCCTTGTTTGGTACCCCGTAACACAGGGATTTAATAATCCCTACTTCGAGACCATTACAAGAGGTGTGTTGTCTGGCGCATATTTATTTATATTTATATTCACCTAGCTTCGCGATTCAATTGGCTCTTAACAAACACATTCCTCGCAACGCATCCTCGCACATCTTTGATGGAAGCGCACCGGTATTGTGCACTTTACCCACCAATTTGGGGTGGAAAATAACCAATGCAATTTAAAATAGGTAGAGCTTGTCTAATTTAAAATGACGCAGCCCACTACTTTTTTAGTTGGTTTATATGTGCCGAGTGTAATTTGCAAACAACCGGCGCGTGCTCCTAGGTTCCAGTCTAACCGGCTACTGCTTAGTTTGGGGTCAGATGATCTTGGTGTGAATTCTCCTAGATATTTATTTATTTATCACTGTTTTTCTTGAAGAGATACAAGTTTTTACGGACATATACTACATTATCATAAATAAATTGAGAGTACACCGTTAAAATATCTATCTCTTTGAATACTTCACGAAGCGAGTCGCATGGTCTAAGGTTGTAAATGGAGCGGATGGCTCTTTTTTGAAGAACAAAGATGGTGTTGAGATCCACTGCCGAGCCCCACAACTGTAGACCATACGACATAACACTGTGAAAATAACTGAAGTACACTAATCTTGCTGTTGCGATATCAGTCAGGAGCCTTATTTTTCAAACAGCATAAGCTGCCGAACTAAGTCTTGCTGCCAGAGCAGAAATATGCGGACCTCACTGTTACTTTGAATCGAGAGTAATTCCCAGAAATACAGTGGAATTTGCAATCTCTAATGGCTCGTTATTTATGTTTATAATGGTATCGACCTGTCTTACATTGGGCATAGAAAATTTAATACATTTAGTCTTCTTAGCATTAAGCAGTAAGTTGTTACTCGTGAACCAATGCAGTACCTTAAAGAGAGTATTATGTACGTCGTCAAGTGCTTTGTTACTTCTATCTACGTTAGAAATCAGAGAAGTGTCATCAGCAAATAATACAGTCCCACATAGGTCTTTGACAAAATAAGGCAGGTCATTTATATAGATCAAAACAGCAGAGGACCTAATATTGATCCCTGGGGCACGCCCATACGAATGGTGGCACCGGAAGAGTTCGTACCATTGATACTCACTTTTTGTATTCTATCAGTGAGATAAGATTCTATAAGGCTAAGTGAAATATTTGAAACACCGTAATGTCTCAGCTTAATCAGTAGGATTTCATGATCTACGCAGTCAAATGCTTTTGACAAATCACAATAAACTCCTATTGCATCTTGCTTGCCTTCTCACGCATCAAATATGTGTTTGATGAGCGCAACACCTGCATCGGTTGTATTCCTATTTTTAGTAAATACAAATTTATTACTATGTAATAATTTATTCAAAGCAAAGTGAGAGAGTAATGATTCAATATTATCTTTTCAAAAATTTTACTTATAGCTGGTAGAAAAGAAATAGGTCTATAATTGGATGGGTCACTTTTTTCACCTGACTTATAAAGGGGTATGACTTTACTGAATTGTTTCCCATTGCTACATAAGCAAGTCGATGCAAAACTTCCTTGAATACCACGTTTTCCGCTTACCGTGTAAAAGACTAATCTAAATAAAATGTAGTTACGTCTTAAGCTGTTGTTTATAAGCCATTACAACTCGTTGTAAACCCCTTTATTAATTAGGTCAAGGGAAATTCCCCATGTAATCCCGTATCTTTCCCAACTGCGAGTTAGGGTTGTGGTTATGGTTACGCCTGACAGTTCGGTGGCGGCAACAATGTTTGCACACATCTGCGGTTTTGCTGTTATAGTGGTTAAGGCGCTTTTAATTTAGTTTCGATTTTGGATTGTTTGCGGGAGCTTGTGACAGTGATATGTTAATTAAATAGAACGAATATCCCGTCAAACGGTAATTTTAGTTAAATGGGGCTTTGAATGCGGTGGCCATTAGTAAACAATGTTTTTGAAATAGGATTAGCATTAGTACTGGAACAAACAAACAGCGGAATAGAGGTTTAGACACATTCCTGTTCAATTCAATTCAGTTATTGGTCATCTCGTTACATTGTATAACATTGCTAGGTCAAATTATAAATTACAAACAATTCAAATTAATAATTAGGAATACATCATTCATAAATTCATATAATAATAATTACATTAGAGAATCCATTTCATGATACGGCAAGTCAACAAAGGGTAGGTACGACAGTAAATATTCTCTTTAAATGCAAGTCAGTAAATGAACAACTCATAATTATTATACTCGACTAAATTATAAAAAGGGTGAAAAAATGAGTTCTTATTATGCATTTAACGAGAAATTTTACCAAAAAATTTATAAAATATGTATAAAAACTTTTGTTCATTTAGATTACCAAACTCAAATTGTTTTATTGTTTGGAACATGAACCCTGCAAACTACGATAGTACATAAAATAATAACAACAGAGTGCAATTTTAAAATTCTATAAACATAATTAACCCCTCAACTGTGGCAGAATAATTGTCAGAAAAGTCATGTCTGTGGTGGCTGAAATCCTCCATCTCACAGACTCATATTCGGTAGGTGATGTGGACATTAAGTGAAAACTTGATATTTAACAAACTTATATTCAGAAGTTTTCGTACAAAAAATACATAAGTCTGACTGACTTTGTATGAAAACTCCAAAAAAGTTAAAAAAAACTAATTTTCACCAAGATATTTTTTTTTATATTCCCTATCAATCAAGTGTTTACTCTACCAAATGTAAAGCTATATGCAACTTGTTCCAAATTCTATTTTAAAATTGGTCTAGAAGTTTTTTAGTTCATTCATAACTAGCTGCCCGTTAGGGGCTTCGCATGCGAAGACTGTCTTTCCCTTCAAAATATAGGCTAAATTGAAAAACACATAGCCTATGTCACTCCCTGATAGTGTAGCTTTATATTGGTAAAATAATTTTTAAAATCGGTTCATTAGTTTTGGAGCCTATTCAATACAAACAAACAAATCTTCCCTCCTTATGATATAAGTATAGACAAACAAAATCAAATCTTTCCCATTTTTAATATACCTAAGTGTAGATGCTGCTGAGAGCTCAGTTTACGCCGGAAATGTTACGCTCTAACTGTGGCCGACTGTAGACGGCCAGCCTCGTTGATAACCTTTACAAAGCCATTGCAAAATAGGTCTTATTTCAGCAGCATAAGGTGTTCACAGTCGTTCACGCTAAGCTTTACATAGCTTAGCGTTATACAAACAAATTAAATGCGAAGTCAGTCTCCTTTACATTACTTAAACGGCACGATTGGCGTAGTGCGCTGTAGCACGGTTTCTCGCCTTTAATTCCGTAGTGTCCCGGGTTCGATCCCCGGTCAGGTCAATTCAGGAAACGATCTTTTTTAAATTGATTAGGGTCTGGGTCTGCTGGGAGACGCCTCTGGCTTAATGCCTTGTCTGGTACGTCGTAACACAGGGATATTTATCCCTACTTCGAGACCATGACAAGAGGTGTGTTGTCTGGCGCATATTTATATTTACAATCTTCATAATGGTTTGCTTTGCTCTCACTTCAATCTCTACTTCTTCAGGTGCATTTAGACCAAACGAAGATAGAGCTAGAGCAAGAATGTTCTTTCGTGTTTTTTTTAAGTGTCAATGATAATTAGTTTTTCATTTACACCAAAATAATTCTAACAAAAAAGTACGAGGAATCAAGAACGAGCATTCTAGCTCGTGCTCTAGTGTCTCCGGGAACATGCATAGAACAACGAAAGAATGCTCTGTCTCTGTTCACACAAAGAGAATTTGATGGAGTGGGAATAGAATGAGCATTCGCTCGTCTGGTCTAAATGCACCTTTAAATAGGCTCATCTCTAAATTGTGAATTTGTAATTCTCTACATTTTCTCAAGTGTTCCGTAATTTGACTTCAAAGGCTTTCAACTTAAAAGATTAATGAAAAATAAACATCGTAACAGATTTTAAGGCTGCTGAAGGTTCAAAAACTTGAAGGGGCTAATTCCCAGGGCCATGACAAGGGTTCGTGTTCACAGCAATTTGACATCGTAATAATCGTACCCTTGTCAGGATTCGGTTATTGTAACCGGTAACAGGGATATCGAGGATGTAGCAATGTTCGTTTCAGACGGCAAAGTTAGAGAAGAATTTAAAAATAAGCTTTGAAGTTTTCGGTGAAATTTATATTTTAATCTTTATTAATTCGATTCAGTTGAACTATGCTAAGAATTTTAAAAAAATGATGATGATGATGTATTATAGTATTAATGCATATTTAATCGATAAAGTTAGCAATAAATGAATCCAATAATAATCCAAAACAAGTTTGCAAATAAAATATTAAGTATTGAGTATGAATTCCAGATGGCCAGCATTACGAGTTCAAAATGTTCTGAAGTGAGAACCACTTAATATCAAACGCAGCATGAGAAACTCACCCGTAACAAAGGTCGTAGAATTTTAATATAACTATGTTGTTAAGTCCTGAAAGCGGGTGAAACACCGATACTAAAAGTCCTTCAGATGCTGTTCAATTCCGTCCCATTCGAGGGTGTCACGCCGGAAGCATGAAACAGAAGCGTGGTGGTGCTTTTCTTCGAAAAAGGCGATAAGACCCCTCCTTAAGAACTATAGGCCCATCTCGCCCCTGAGCCACATTTACAAGCTGTTTTCAAGGGTCATCACGAATCGTCTCCCTCGCAGGTTCGATGACTTCCAGCCTCCCAAACAACCCGGTTTCCGAAAAGGGTACAGTACCAAATAACCACATTCACACGCTGCGGCAGGTTATACAGAAGACCAAGGAGTATAATTGGCCACAATGCTTAGCGTTCGTGGACAATGAGAAGGCCTTTGACTCAATCGTGACGTGGGTAGTGCTGCAGGCTCTACAACGGTGCCATATTGACTATCGGTATATCGAAGTGCTGAAGTGTTTGTATAAAAACGCCACCATGGCGGTTCGAGTACAGGATCAGACCACGGGGGCAATTCCATTGCAGAGGGGTGTGAACTCTTCACCAATGCAATGAATGATGCCTTCAAACTCCTGGAATGGGAGGGAATCGGCATCAATATTAATGTGGAATGCATCACTCACCCGAACCGAAGTTTGCCGACGATATTGTGGTCATGGCAGAATCGTTGGACGACCTCAGCAAAATGCTCGAAGACCTCAATCGAGTTTCTCAACAGGTGGGCCTCAAGATGAACATGGATAACACGAAAGTCATGTCAAACTGCCATGTAGCGCCTCAATATCAGAGGGGAACTCGACTCTCGAAGTGGTGGATGAGTATGTCTTCCTAGGGCAAACGGTCCAATTAGGAAGATCCAACTTCGAGAAGGCGGTCACTCGGCGAATCCAACTCGGCTGGGCAGCGTTCGGGAAATTACGCAGCGTCTTCACGTCCAAAATACCTCAGTCTTTGAACAGTGCGTATTGCCGGTGATGACATACGGTGCCGAGACGTGGTCTCTAACTGTGAGCTTCCTAAATAGACTCTAAGTCACTCAGCGAGCTATGGAAAGAGGCTATGCTTGGTGTTTCTCTGCGAGATCGAATCAGAAATGAGGAGATCCGTAAAAGGACCAAGGTTACCGACATAGCCAAACGGGTTAGCAAGCTAAAGTGGCAGTGGGCAGGACACAATGCTCGAAGGACTGATGACCGATGGGGCAGAAAAGTCCAAGAGTGGAAACCACGTATCGGCAGGCGCAGTGTAGGATGACCCCTCGCGAGATCTGACGATCTGGTCAAGTCCGTGGGGAAACGCTGGATGCAGGCCGCTTCTAAATGGGATAGGTGGAAATCATTGGGGGAGGCTTATGTTCAGCAGTGGACGTCCTATGGCTGATATGATGATGATGATGTTGTTAATGGTTTTTTATTTAACTTTACCTTTGAATTATTCATGAAAATTACCCTGAAACTTGAGGAGACTTCTTTTACAGTCAAACACCCAGTTACACTGCAGCGTTTTTTTCAGGTTGAGAGGAAATAACAATGTCTTTTTTAGCAAATAAAAATCATCGTAAAACATTATCTTATCAATTTATTTAAGTAACATTACATAAATTTCTCAATAGCTTAGGACTTATTACGGTATCTCTAATAAATATCACAGTTAAGTAATTCTTGTGTTTTTAGTTTTTTTCAACAAGTTTCAAAAGTTTCAAAATTTGTACATTAAAAATTGAAAATATCAGGGAGATTTTATGTGCAGTCTGCCACAGCTTAAGCACCGAGGACTTCGTAGCATACCACATGAATGAATAAATAGGTACAGAGACAGTGCTTCATACAAGTGGCTTTGACAGGAACACTACTGCGCGTGTGGGCTTGAGCCCCAGGTTGACCATTGGCCGAGCCGCGTAGCCGGTATAAACCGGCGACACAAAATCAAGAGTTTAAAGAAAGACCGCTCTCGCCTTTTGCCTAGTATAATTACCTAAACTTGCCTGACCGCCTAGGGTTGCTACTGTAATCGCTCCGATTTTTTTAAATAAAATAGTTAGGTAATGCGACACGATTGGCGCAGTGCGCTGTAGCACGGTTTCTCGCCCCGATTTCCGTAGTGTCCCGGGTTCGATTCCCGGTCGGGTCAATTCAGGAAACGATCTTTTCTGAATTGACTCGGGTCTGGTTGTGCTGGGAGACGCCCCTGGCTTATTTCCTTGTGTGGTACCTCGTAACACAGCGATATTAATCCCTACTTCGAGACCATTACAAGAGGTGTGTTGTCTGGCGCATATTTATATTCATTTTTATATTTATTTTTTAATGCCTACTTGACAAAAACCGCCAAAAACCAAATACATCATGACTATGAAAAATTGCACCAAGTTCGACTGGCCGCGACACCGATTCTCACCGGTATCGTCTGTTAACGCATTGTGTCTGTGTGCGTGATCAAAATGGCGGTTTGTTCTAAGCGGACTATCTGTCCGGGGGGTGCCGCATGCGTAATTTGTGGCGCGGTTATTGAAGCCTTGCCTCTGTTTCGTTTATTTACCCATGTGAGCGTACGATGCAATTTCAATACTTAGCTGTAGTGTACCGTTTAACAAAATAAGTATTTACCAGTAATATCAATTATTTAAAATGTTATTCTATAGAACCAAGCAAGATCATCATAACATTCCCAAAGGGCACGTTTGTGCATTTAGAATGTCTTTACGTACCTACTAAAACCTGTATTGATGACATCAAACTTATTTCTCGGGTCACTAGAATATAAGTATTTATTTATTGCTAGCCACA
The DNA here is from genome assembly GCA_947369235.1 of Udea olivalis. Classification (NCBI taxonomy): domain Eukaryota; kingdom Metazoa; phylum Arthropoda; class Insecta; order Lepidoptera; family Crambidae; genus Udea; species Udea olivalis. The sequence goes on from OX376355.1 coordinate 18,188,065, forward strand.
GTACAGATACCCTCATTGAATTTAATCAACACCTTCGATGCTATACGTATCATTTTTGATACTTAAACAAAAGATCTTCTATTGTGTCTGGTTTTATAGCATTGAATGTGTTTAAAATAGTCTTTTTATATCATTATTTTTATAGCATTGAATGTGTTTAAAATAGTAAAAGAAATGATAGTGCTAATTTATATTTTTTGTGAGTATTGTAAGTAGACTCGACTGTAGACCCGAAAATGGTAACATCAAACATATTATATATGGAATTAGATTAAGATCTTGAACGAAATCATTTTCTTAAAACTAAACATACACTAACACATCACATTTTTTGCTCAAACAAAATCTAATGACATTGTTTACGAAATAAGTGTCTTAAGTATTTTCAGCACAAATAGCGTAAGTCGAAGTATAATTATGCGGATGGTAATGAAAAGTAAAGCGACTTACCAGAGGTTAAGGTTCATATTTGTACTTTACTTCCTCTATCATCACATTCGTTTTCTATACCAGCCTACCAGGGGCCTTACCACAATTGCTTACATCCAGTCAAGCTAATTCCCTAAATTGAGCGCAGCGAGCAATCTCGTCAGTAAATATCCAGCCTAGAAAATGTGTTAGTGCCAAGTAACTACTGACTGGCTGGAAATGAAAGATCATATTACGAAATTGCTCGCTACGCACAGTTTAGGGAATGAACTTGACAACTATAGAGGTTGTAATAAGGCCCTTGTACAGAACTTGGACTGTTTTGACAGCGAAACTCGATTGCATGTAGATTTGAACTTTACTTCCTGTATCGATATATTAGTTTTCTTTACCAGCTGTATTTTAACGACGAACGCTTTTCATTGTCAATCTTACTTTATATTTCTCTTATTTTCAAAATCTTAGACATACTAATAACTAGTGACATTGGCGTAAGATTCCATTTTTCCTTGCACTATCTTCTAGTGCTAGCGGTACGAAAAATTAGCCTGCAAATAGTGTTAAAGGCATGAAAATCGGAACGATTGATCTTTATGCCATACCAATCAATTTGACCCGTAGCACGAAAAATAACGAAAAAAAGGAGAGGAGTTACGTCATCTTTTAGGGGAAAAATACATAACATTTCAATGCAATCACAAATTAAGTCACTCAGGTAAAAATAAAAATAAAAACAAACGATCTACGCCAAGTCATAATACTCAATCCAGCTGAACTATAGTTCAGTCTTGATGTCGCAGATGGAGTAGAACTCCCTCTCCGGCAAGAGGAAACCCTTGCTCATGTTCTTGAAGAGTTCAAAGCCACAGTACTCTTCTGTTTCACAGCCGTAGATGTGGAGGGGGGAGGCTGGTGACTCTCCGGCTTGGGGGAGGTAGACGGGCTGGAGTAAAAAAATCATGGTTAATATCTTCGGATCTTCACGATTAGACTACCAATTGTGCTGATTGTTCAACATCAAGGACCGAATCTTAATTCTCTACATTTCGGTTGGAATTTAAGTTGCAGTATACCATACGGGTCATCCGAAAGTGCCCAGAGGGGTGGTAGAGTGCACACTTTGGGGGCTGCATGCTTATGGGGTTAAGATTGTAGCTCCTCCCCGGAGAAGGGCACAGTAGTATCAGTAGTTCAATACTTGTAGATTTAATGATCGCCAGTTTTCTCGTGAGCAATTCTTTAAGACAACTACAGTGATTAAGACATTTTTAACAAATTTACAACGGAATCCATTTTAGGCTACCCAGAAATTCCAATTTTCGTTAGGCTTAAACATAAGGCTTCCTGTCTATTGACGCGGGGCGAGGTGGCTGAGGCGCGTAGGCGGATCTATGTGCAGAAATAGGCCGGGTTGCCGCTAATAACGTTTTCCCCGCTCCGCTTGGCGACTTTCGCGTCCAAAATATCCTAACATTTGTTTTGTAATAATGTAAGACGACAAAAGACGACGACCATACGACCATGTTTTTTTGTTTTTTTTTATGTGTAATTGCTATTATTATGTATATATGTTTTTGTAATCTCTTTGAAATCTTTAAACCATTGCACGTTCTTTACACCTAATTTAAAACTTTTATCTCTAGCACTGCCTGTAATATCTCTGTCTGACTGTGTGGTTTACTGGTAGAGAATGCCTCTCCAAATTAGGTCCGCCCTTTGTAACATAGACTATGTGCAATAAAGAATAAATCAATAAAGAGGATATACTAATGAAATAATAATTATAAATTTTAGTAATGTTTTACACTCTAATTTATATTTCCACGCCAGTAATGGCAGGATATGTGCATTGACTGACCGATGACTTAAGATCCATGTACCAACCATATTTTTAGAAATGAATGATTTGATTTGAATTTGTTCTAGTTTACAATTCCCTGTTCACTGCAGCGGAGCAGAGATTTTAAGCAATCCGAGGTTGGCAAAACATTGGCACAGCTCCGTTCCGCTCCGCATCAGTAGACAGGCAGCTTAATAAGGATGCTGAGTGTTATTTCTGTACAGTGGAATAATACAAAAAGAGACATTTCTATTACTTTTTCGCGAAGGCTAAGTGCCGCGTAGGAATAATAATTGCTTCAAAAACGTTTCACAAAAAGTAGGTAATGAAGTTTCAATGCTAAGACGAAGGTTTAATTGACTGGAATGGTCTTGAAAATATTTTTTTCTTTCCTCGGTTGATTGCTTCTGTAGGCCTTTTGCAAACTGACAGTGTTTACTGTAGTTACAAATTATGTTATGTTCAGTACCTCTACAATGTTATCCTGACTTAAACTACGATAGTATCTACAGACACTCGTGATATATCAGTTTCATTTCTTATACTAGAGGCGCGAAATGTCATTTACAACAGACGCTAGCGACTATCGTCGTTAAACTAATGGGGTATAGAATTATAATAGCAGTCAGCGCAGATTCTACATATATTTTTAAACCAGTGCCGATACCGCCGTACATCGTGTGACGCTTTAATTGTATTATCTAATAACGCTGGGGATCCGCTTTAGAACTGACTTATTGCTAATACCTATTATTCGTGCTAGGATCCTTACCATCACACTCAGCTCTCCGGTACTCCTGGACTTGTACAGCTCCAAGGCGAAGACAGCACCGTACTCCGGGATGCTCTGATCGCCCTTCACCCCGGCAACTTCCATCAGAGCTCCGATATTGAAGTCGTGAGCTGAGAACAGCCTGATGTGCTTCGTGATGGGCTGGTTTGCCGCTATGGCTTCAGCGGCTGCCACGAAATCGTTGAGGAGGACTCCTTTAAGGCAAAAATATGGTTTTATGAAAAAGCGGCTCAAAGGAAGTGTTAACAGGAAGAGGGCATCTCTTTTACTCGTGTTATTTTCCTATCAGTTTTACTACTCCCTGGTGACTTGACTAAGAAACTAAGAAGACAGTTTGCGGAGTTTCTTTCATCAAAGCCCACACTAACCGTAGCGCAAAACTTTCCTTCAAATGGTGACATTCAAAAACAATGTGTTTCTGGACCAAACTGGCATCAGTTCTTCGCGGTCTGTCCTCTTCCTCCAACCTCCTTAGCTTTTGGGCTCTGTCAATGACTTAATTTACATATTTGACATCTTTGTAATTTAAAATCTTTACTAATCTTAAAAAGTTACGTCAAGCTACTCGTATTATGAACTGACACGAAAATCAAACCCTTACGAATCATCCCCAAAAACAAACTCACCTCCTCCAATCTTCTTCATCTCGTCTGTTCTAAAGTACAGCCTATACGCTAGTCTTGCACTTTCTCCCAGCCTGGGCAGCAGTGGCTTAGCCCACTCCGGAATATCTAGACCCAGACTGACCTGAAACAGGATGTATATTTAGAATCACGTATTACAACTTTTAGTAAGAACTTAGTAACTTTTTTTGGGTAACAATGAGATGCCATGTTATCTCAAGATAGGAAACCAAAATTATAACTCTTGTAATTTCTGTGTCCTTCTCCTTCTTTTATTTAATTTGTATCATTATTCCTCACTTCACCTTTGATATCAATTTACAGTGACTTGATACATCAACTACAACGTCTGTAAGAATCACTGATAAAATACTTAATGTTACGTTCTGCCAGTTGCCCTTGGAATACAGCCGGTGTTTCGGCTATCTACCCAGGTTTAAGATTTTAATATTCTAGCCAAATTAGCTTTCAAGTCGTGAATCTTACTTACTTGACTCCGTAACAGATCGAATAGGGTCTCGAACAGCACCGGGTTCTCCGTGAAGTTCCTTCCTGTCAGGACCTTCAGCTTGGGCACCAGGTCTTCATACTGCTTGAATTCGGCTTGGACGGAGTCTCTCTTAGCTTCTGCCATTAGGGTTGCAAAGCGAGCACAGTTTGAGTAGTAGCGTAGCTAAATAAATAGAAGAGCTAAAATTAGTGGGGGCGAGCCATAGGTAGTGGCGGCATTTTAATACTCTCGACTGATCATTGATCATGCTGATGAATGATTCCTGTTAGCGCCATAGCAATAGCAGGAGCTTGTTGCGCCGAATATCTTAGGTCTTGGGCGGTTGTTTGTACGTTGCATTGGTGTTGTTATCTATTTAAGTATGCATCGTGAAATATTTAAGTGTCTTTACCTTATACCACTTAAGTGTCTTTACCAGCCTCTGTGGCCTTAGACAACTTCTGCGGACACTTCTCTCTCAATTCCATAATTTTTAACGATGTGGCCCTGTAGAGGATACGCCGTGCGAACTAAATTACACCTTCAAGCCGAGTTTCGAAGGGTAGCTTTTTGTAAACATGTCACTCTGAAGTGAATCTTCTGTACTTCTACCATGAGTTAGTACTTTAAATTTACGTTTTTGTTCCCGTAAATTATTTGTATGGGACTAAAAAACGGTACCACTACATGCTATTCTTAAGTTATGGTGCCGTTTTTTAGTCCCATTTCGATTTAACAAACACGCTGTACGAAATCCCATAGTAATACTTTACGCGAACGACAACGAAAAGTGGCAACTCATGGTAGACGTACTGTACTAACAATCAGGTGTTATGAAAACTTCTGTCCTGGTGTAAGCCGTCCCGAAATTTCGTATATAAACATTGTATGATAGTTTGGATACCTATACTTTTAATATGTGATAAGATAACTCATAAAAGAAATACGCAATAGTTTGCAGATTGAGGGTTCAAGTGGCGCAAGCGCCGGTCTTGTATTTTGACCGCACATTGCTCATCCGCGTGTTATTGACGTGCCTTATCATACGGTCATTAAATGACGATAAAGATAATACATGAGAAAACATCAGACTCAGTCTATCAGTGCTAAACTGTTTAGGGGTATGTATAATCCGTGCTCTCGCTAAATTTCAGATTTTTCAGTCTTTAGCTCCGTTCGTGATCTTGTTTGATTATAGTATAAAATTAATCTTGTAGTATCGGTATTATTTCATTGGAGCTGAAAATATACATTGAGCGTGAGTCATCGTTAGCTCGGAACTTGCTATACTCATTTAATTGAATAATTTTTAAGAAGGTTTCTTTGCCGATCTTTTTGACGACACGATTGGCGTAGTGTGCTGTAGCTCGGTTTCTCGCCTCGATTTCCGTAGTGTCCCGGGTTCGATTACCGGTCGGGCCAACTCAGGAAACGATCTTTTCTGAATTGACTCGGGTCTGGGTGTGCTGGGAGACGCCCCTAGCTTATTTCCTTGTGTGGTACCTCGTAACACAGGGATTTAATAATCCCTACTTCGAGACCATTACAAGAGGTGTGTTGTCTGGCGCATATAAATATATTTATTTCATTAAAGTTTATTTACATATTCGATGTAAACTGCTTTGATTACTTACCTATCTATGAATAATGTGCTATAAATAGTTTGAACTGTGACAACTTAGACAAACTATGCTAAGAGAAAAGGCGCGTACGTTGTTTTTCAAAAAATATTTTACGCACTTTTACAATAGACGTCGACGATTTAGAGTATTCGGTAGATAAATAAGACAACTTCATCGTTTTATAAACTAGCGACCCGCCTTAGATTTGCACGAATGCAATGTAGAAACTTAAGTTGTTATGTGTTATCTTAACCATCTTAACCATCCCCTTGAATAATTGTCTTACGATGAAAACCGTTTTGAAAATTTACACACTGCAAGAAGGATGGAAGTCTCTGAACTGACTTCGAACGCAAGTGAGTCACTGCAGGAATATCCCTTGCGAGTGGGGCTAGAATATGGAGCACAATGTGAGCACCACACTCCAGAACAAACAATGCAGCATCATCTGTCCTGCCCCCAGTGTCACGTCATTTGCTCACTCCAGCGGGCCTAGGATGAGCGCCCCACGAGAAGAGTAGACAAAAAATATTCCAATCAAATTTTGTAATTTCTCGATTTTGTCTATCGTCCTTGACAAAATCGAGAAAATCGCGCGCATCACACGCAGGATCTACATGATGCCTCTTCCTGCTATATCGGGATAGCGGTGGCGCAGCATTGGGCTGCTAATTATAGGGAATTTATGGACACGACACGACAAAGATGATGTATGCGTACAGAAGCAACTTTTTTTCTCATACCACCAACTTGGCCCTAAATTCACTGCGCATGTCCTAGTCAGCGGTTTTTTGGGTGACTTGGGCTAAACGTTATGAACATTAAGTTTCGGTTACTTACATAGTCTTCAGTCAAAGGCACAGCCGTGTATGGCACTGGTTGCCACACTTTGCCCACACCTTCATCCCACTGCTGCTCAGCAACTGGTGGGTAAAGAGCTGCCATGGCCACCTGAATTTAAGAACAATGGTAAATAAAAAAAAATAAGGCACAAGAATAATGTGAGGTGGAGAATTAACTAATTAAGAGCTCTATTAAAAACAAAATGTAGTATCTGGCCAAATTGGTCACAAAAGTTATTTTGCTATACCAGTAAGAATACTTAAGGCGATTATAGTCGCTAACTAGCGCCACCAATTGATTTATTTTTATAACTTCAAAATTAGACATGTTTTAAAAAACTGAACAATGAATATCTCAGAACGTAAGTCTTTTAAATATTGAATGTCTGTCCACGACTTTTCATTCTGTTTTTTAGTTTTAGGGCACTGAATTTTCATTTTCACTGACAAGGTCGTTCTTCTGTACGACCTTGTCAGTAATATTTTGTAACCTAACCACTCCGAAGTGGACTAAATAGTCCAGTAAGCTTGTTTCAATCTCCCTGTGACGCTTTAGTGGGGTATTTCATTTTAAAAAAAGGAATTAAATTACCCTAAAAATGAGTTTCTAAAGATCGAAATGATCAGTCCCTCTCCAACTTGGTCAAACAAAATATCAAGATTTTGTAACCTAACCACACGTAACTAATGTGGTCAAATCTTTAACAGTCAACCCGCTGTATAGTAGAGTAAGCCTCAAAAACCTCAACCCTGTACTTGTCAAAAACCTCTACTTTCAACCTAAGTTGGTGCTAAGATTCCAAACATAAAAAAAGCAAAAGCTTACCTGGATGGTCATCTTAGTCCTCTCCTTATCAGTACTCCTGATGGCGATCTCATCTTGAAGATACAAGTCGGAGAGCAGGTTGTGGCCCTGGGAACCGTACCGCATGCGGAGAAACTTGCCTATCTGGTACGCGCGTCTTTTGCCCACCTAGGAGAAAAAGTAAATCAATCCAGGATGAAACTATAGCCATTTTTTAATTAGGTACTTCCATCAGACCTTGCTCTACCTGGTGGAACGCGGCCGTGATCTCCTAAATGAGGTTGATAAGTACAATAACGCAGTTAATAATGAGCTGGCAAAACTTATCTCGAATGTCTTTTTATGAAGAAGGGATAACCCCATATATCACTTGGTTTTTGTTAAGGTTAGAACAGCTCTTTTTAGTCAATTAGGTATGTACAGTCAAGCACAGATTTACCGTCGCAGGGTGAACCATTCATGTCTAAGACAGGCCATTTAGACGTGTGTTCTATTTCTGCTCCATATCAATTGTATGTCGATAAATAGGCTCTGGGGGTTTCTGGTACCTTCGTTGTTTTGGTTGCGATAACGCTAGGCAAAGCCTTATTTTTTAACCAGGTTAATGTGTGTTAATTTGCCTTTTGTTAGTTGTGGTTGAATAGATAGACAAATTGACGTAGTGAAAAGATAAGCAAATTGAACAAGGTAAACGCGAGTTTTGAATTTCTAATAAGAAAATGAATATAAATATCCAAATAATACCAAAAGAATGTTAAAGCAAAGTGCCATTTAAGCATTCATGGTGGTAATACCAAACCATATTTTTACGATTATTACCATAGACTACGAGGATGTAGCAAACAAGGAAAAATCTGTTTTTCCATAACCCATTAAAAACGATGACGAGGTTAATATTATGCAAAAGGCTCAGGTTTTAGAAATAATCTTGGCACGTTTCAGTTTCGTGGCAATTACGTGATAACAGCACTTCTCCGGTAATATTTCTTTAACAATTACGAAATTATTCGTGGATATACGAGTATGTAAAGAAAAAGTAAGGCAATAAATAGCTTATATACTACGGAACTGCTAGGAAGTGGCCTCCATCATTAAGATCAAGTCATCACTACAATTGGTGAATGTGGGATTAATCACCATGCTTGCCTAATAATGCGGGTTGGTGATCACAAACCTTTGTATGAGCTATGTCCCGTCCGACTGAGTGGTTCAATAAATAAAAAAAGCAGAAGACAGCGTCACTAAAACACTACTATCTCGTCACAAATTATTAGCGGAAAATGGTGGCTTAAATTTTGAATAACATCAGGAATTATGGCCATTAGGGATTACCAAATTAATTAAATTGCCTACAATTATCTCCAGTTGTCTTCCTAATTTTCACGCCTTTCGGATTTTTAACAGGTTATAATATAACAATGGAAATCCCATTGCTATTCAATTCAATTCAATTCATTTATTCATATTCAAGTAATTTTACAACTCATTTGGTGTTAGTAACATTATGTACTTAAAAAACTATGTTAGTAGGTACAATTATTTAAGTAAGTTTATACAGTGAGTGTCACTTAAGTGCCATGCCATATGATACGGCAAGGCAGTTTTTAATATAGAGACAGTCCAATCTACTCGCAATCATGTTCATGATGCTGCTGGAGCCCCCCGCACCCTGCGCACCAGGGATGCGCATCGTTTGCGGATTGTGGCATAGAAACAATCTACACGTGCTTCTGCAAACATCCCTGATGCACTGCAGAAGCGAGACAACCTCATCAGCACCCTGAACGCGTTATTGTACTGTACTCGTAGCGCATGGTAAGCCCGCTGGGTATATTTAGAATGAATGATATGTGACACATGAGACAAGTAAAGAGTTGATTTGACCGTAGATACGCCAAATTAGAAAGACAACAGGAGATATATAAGTATACTCACATTTGTAAGTCCTTCCAGCCCCTCAATAGCTGTCAAATTCTTCAGCAATTCTTGTTGATCTGACAAGGAGAGTTCGTCAGCATCAGGTGTTCTCTCACCATGTCTGTTCACCTGGAACAATCATTTTGATGATTAGAATCTACTACTATCTATCTAGTCATAACAAGGTGAAGAATAGGGATGGCAGAGTAAAACTATGAATCTTTTTTATATCCTCGAACCACGTAAGAGCCTTTTGCCCGAAATTCAGAGGGTTCATAAAGGGTTGAACAAGTGTTTAGGATTTTTAGAAACGGAGATGACAACATTATTTTTATTACAGCTGTAGGTACTCGTATTATACGTAATACGTATGTTTATTTATCAGACTCTCTTCAACGTCAAAACAGTCAAGATGAGCTGCCTTTTCAAGACGAGTTGTCATTGTTGCTCACACATATAATGCTTAAGTGTCACAGCCCTTACTGATTAGCATCGATATATGAGAATCTTTGTTTCCAAATTTGGGGGTCAGTCCATTACTTAAAGTGTGTTACGAATTGGAGGGCTAGACACCCATCTAATTAAGGTTTACACATATGCAATAGTGGCCTTGAAAAATTATTAAGCAATATCAGCCTCCAAGGTCTGCCGCCTAATAGGTACGTATGTTTAAATTTTTTACGGTAAGCAGTCATATATGTAGCACAATAGATTGACATGAATACTGCTGTACAATGTACGAGTGACATCATTGTTGAAATCATTACCCGCATGTATGCTATTTAATGTCATTCGCTATGTTTTTTTGTTTGTTTTAAGATGTTGACATGATTTGTTGTTACACTTTTTTTACTGTTTTTGTATCGTGTACTTATTTTTTGTCTTTTTCTCCTTAACTTGGTTTTACATATCTGACGCGGAGCAAGTCCACTTCTGATCCATTAGTTTTAGAGTTTTACCACTGGCCCCTTCGCAGAATGAGTCACAATCCTGCCTTAGCGCACTAAGTCGTCAGTTACATCCCCACCCTAGACAAACGATGTTTATGGCTAAGTGTATCTATTTAACTATCTATACAGAAATATTTTGTCTCGGTGAGTTTATAATTTTTTGATACCCAAAATTCAAGTTCTGCTTAGTTTGGGGTCAAATGATCCAGGTGTAAAATGTCCTAGGTATTTATTATTTATTTAATTAGTGAAAAATATTTAACATTTACTCATCAGGATCTTGTTTATCGTGTCATTATAATTTTATTCAACCCTGCTGATATCAAACCTAGTTTGTGTCCTAGACATGCGAAGCGCTTAATTAACACAACACGAATATAGCCTCAGAAAATTCGCACAATTTTAAACCTTATTACAATCGCATATTGTAAATTCGCTAATCAATTGGTAATGAAGTCTCAATACGAGTAATACGTATTATGTTTATTAATCGGATGTCAGTCAATACCAACGCAGTGTCATGACCTATCTTTTTTCTCCGTCCCTGGTCCCAGTTCATTTGGGGTCGGGTCTTCTGACTTTTCTGCGCCAAGACAGGCGTCTTGGGTTGTCGTTTCAGGCAATGGGGCTCTCTGGAGGTCTCGCGCCTTTACCACGTTTGTGTTCGGGTAGGCTTAGGGTAGTATTAACAATGTGATCGTCTTGGCGTCTTTCAATATGTCCATACCAGCAAGGGCGGTTTTCAATGAGTTGGTCAGCGATTGGTGCAACTTTAAAACTTCCTCTTATAAATTAATTTTCATTCATTCACCTATACCTTGGGGGCTAGCCAAGACATTTGAACGATTTCTATTGTAGAAATCGTCGTAGCGTGTTGCTCTCGGCTAGCCCCCCTTGTCCGATTTAGGATAATAATTTTGACAGTTCATGCCCATGAAGTATTGCATTCTTTTTAGCTTAAGTGTATTACACAGATAATTTCGTACTTTATTGACGGGTACCGCCCACTTAGTGAAGTGCCTTGCGCACGAATAACAAAAAAATATAGAAAATCGGTTGTGTGACAAAATTAATCTGACATATATTCTCTGTGAACATCGTTTGTGCACAAGTATTAATAATATACTCAAGGGATAGTTCATTTATTGTTGTTGACGATGATGATGATGAAAGTGATTTAGGGTATGCACCATTATATTAGTAATAAATAACTTTAAATCCTAATACCTACCTAATTGACTTTAAAAGCCCTCAAGTGAATTCACTTGAGGGCTTTTATAGTCTTAATATATTTATTTAATCTCTTGCACATTAAAATAAACTGACGATTCCAAGTTCTATGAAATAATGATTCGATAATCGAATCATAAATAAATAAATAAATGAATAAATCGATTCACTAACGATTTTAATGGTTTATCCCTATTGTGAGCTTTCAAAATTATCATCCTAAATTGGACAGACTATAAGAGTTTTAAGTTCTTTGTCTTGACATCATCTGGATATTTTTCATTTAAATTAACATTGTATAATAAAATTTCGTCTTGTTTAAATAAAACGATTTACTTACTTTTAAATCAACTTTGAACACGCCGTACACAATTAAGTGATTTTCACAATTAATAATGCTATTTTCAGAAAACTTTCAGAACAATCCGGCCAGAAGGACTATATTCCGAAAAGTCACATGTTTTGTCAGATTTCGGCAATTTATCTTAAGAATTTGGCCAAGTATTCTATTCAACTAGTGATGCGTCATGAATCAATAGAAGGATTCGCTGACAATAGATCTCTTATCTAATCCCATCGTACGCTGTCATCATTTACACGCGTAACATTTCAGCGACAACAATATCCTCATGACCCCTGAGATCATCATCATTACGACCACTGACCCCAATTACAATCCATTGTGTACTCTGCCATTGTTTTGGGAAACATTTGCATTTACATCCGCGTGTGAAAACTAATTGCTCGAATATTTCGCAACGTGAACGTTTATTTTTGGGAGGAATAAAAGTTGGGTCGCCAGCGCTTGTTTTAGTTGGGTGAATTTTGAAGATTTCTCTTAAAAATCATCTGGTATTTGAGATTGTGCAGCCAAAGGTCTTATGTTTTCAGCCTTCTAAGAAAATATGTCAAAGAAACATAAGTTTAGAGAGAGCGCCGTGGCCAAGGGGTTAAACACTCCAGCTTAGAAGCCCTGTGATTCCGAATTCGAATCTGGCCACAACCATCTTCGTGTTCATTGTTAAATTTGTGACTGATGAAAAACATCAATAAAAAACCGATGCAATCCAGATTACTTCGGAAGGCTCACCACTTACCACGTTGAGTTCTAAATATGTTTTTGTTAAAAAGTGGGCTTCTGAGTGTTCCGTTCACCATGACGGCAACAGTCAAGTTGCCTCTGACTACCGCATTTAGGATATAGTCGTGATGGGTGTATGCATAATATGTAAACATAAGTATATGTTAGAGACGTAAAGCCCAATGATGAATGCTAGGAACTTACAACAAACGCGAGGACTAGTTGCTGGTCTTCCACTACCTCGTTGCCGGTGGGCAGGCCGCAGGATACGCCGACTTGTGCAATCAAGCAAACTGCTGCTAAATAGTGGAACATGGTTCTGAAACAACAGCATAAATGGTTTGAAGAAAGGCCGGCAGGAAGAGGATGCGCCAAGATAAGTTTAGGACGTAAAGGCGCGCTCATTGGGAGATAGGCTGATCAGACGGGCAGTGAAAGAGACGTATGTTCAGCGCCGTGGACTATATGTATATTCTAGTGATGATAATGAGGTACCCGTGGCTAAGTGACGACAGAAGATCAGCAATAATCCGTAAAGGATGAGCGACAACCCTGACGACTTTGGAAGGCAGTTTCAGCAGTGGTTACAGTCAACCTTGCAAGATATCAGTCGTTAAGCCTAGTCAGAGGACTAAAGCGGCCTGATAACATCTGACACTAAGGTTTATCTCTGGCCTTGCATTCACCTCTCTAATAGTCCGGAGAGTAAGTTAAATTTTCACTAGGCAGGGCATAAAGTGCAGACCACTGCTGGCGATTGGGGCAAAAAAGTTCAGGTATGGAGACCATTTGAAGGCAGAAATGCAAACGATTCGTTTCATTGAGACGCACGATCATATATGGCCATTCTAGAAATTTATAGAGACCTCTGGTTTGCATTGGCCAGCTATGGTTTCGATTTTTTTTAATAATCTGCTTTCGAACTCTTTTGTGAAAATCAGGAAGACCTGGGTTCCAATTCCATGTTTCTGATGATTTGTGATCCCAATCAAATCATCAATCATCCCAATCAACGCGCATTTAGAAAGTGATGCATCCATTTGATATAAATAATGGAGGTCTATACTTATAGTGGGTTAGCATGGCTTATTCCTTCCTTCTTTGACTGCTTTCAAAGTTTCTATAAGCGCCATATATATATGCAAAAACTCCTTCATTTCATAAAGCTAATTGAAAATCGCTTGCATAATGTGACGTTTATTATTACATAATAAACACGAACTGATATAAACTTGTTTATGACAGAGATATTAATGTTTTGAAGTCATACTATCGGTCCAAGTCACCGGTCAGTTGTTCTATTGTTATCATCAGACATTGTTCGGACACGTGTATCTTTTACTTGCGTCTTTTATAAATAACTTCGCATAAAAGTAAAAGAATATTTACTGGCCAAAACATTGCTGACAGCAAGATTAAAAGAAATAAAATAGGAGATGTTGTTTCGGAGATGTTGTAAGTTGGGAAACATACTTAAAAGTTTTTTTAGTTATTAAAAAAGCGTTTTATATTTTTTCTTAGATATTCTTCATTAGTATAGCCCAACGTAAGAATTATGTATGTACGTATATGTGCCAAATGTCACTAGCGAGCTGTAACCGTAACTTGCGTGATACAGTAACGAGGTTCTAGTGTGTACGCCGGATACAACTCAAGCTCAGGACGTCGCCCGAACGCTTCCACCGAGCATACTCATTTCTGTAACCAAACAGATACAGTAACGAGGTTCTAGTGTGTGCGTGAAGTCTGCATGCACCGAGCGCCCTTTGATTCGCGGCTAAAACCGACAATCGTCGGCCCACTGTGAGCGGCTCGTGTAGCGCTCGTTGTAGGCTCGCGAACCACGTACACACTTTGTTTTTGGTAACAGTAACGGTTACGGTTACGTGCAACGTTACGTTTACAGCAATGAGTACCTTGTTATCATCGGCACGCGTGCCGTTCGCAACAGGTTCGCAAACCGCGTACACACTATGTTTTTTGGTAACAGTACATGCAACAGTTACGGTTACAGCTCGCTAGTGAGTACCCTGCTTCAGAGATGACATACACAAGTGTTTCCAAGGTGGGTTTTTATCACCGTTTTAATCTTTAATTTGACTATGAATACAAAGATAGTTCTGGCTTGATTGGAACTCGAGACTTCACGGATTGAGAGCTGGAAACCCCTCAGGCAATGACGCTTATAATTCAGTAACAAGGAATAATTGACTTTTGCTTTAATAGCTCTTGATTCTCGCTACGATTTAACTGCTTTTGTAGCAAAAGTCACTTGTTCCTTGTATTTCTTAAGTGATTAAAATTATTATAGGTATGAATTTAGGATGACATAATTAGTAATGTTAAAATCAGAATTAATTGTAAAGGCTAGCTCTACAAAACGGCCGGCTCTTATATAGAATCTTGAACTTTGCTCTTGCTATCTCACTACCTAATGTTAGGAATATGGTCCAGTATTCAGTGAGGTATTTTTAGTTTAATAATTTGACACACTTTCATGAAAGTTGATAACGACTCTTAATTACACAAAGATAGAAACTAGAATAATTCGACCTGATCCTAGGGACTGAAACGGGATCGCGGGTTCGTATACGCTCGAGTCCAGATCAGGTCGATTTTTTTTAATTTCTATCTTTGTGTAGAAAATAGTGTACTCTTGATTAGCTGTCAGCTGACGCTAAACATTTTATAGTTAGTTTTTAATTTATTTTAAAAGGGTTTGCGTTTGGCCTCAGTCTCGCCTAGTGGTAAGCGATGACGAGGCCGATGGTGTTACACGTACACGTTACACGTATACCCAAAAAATGCCAATTCACTTTGGCCTTGAAGATTCTAAGGTTGTAAGTATCCAGAAACACAGACGCAGGGACAGCGTTCCACTCCCTAGCGGTGCGGGCCAGAAAAGACGCAGCATACCGTTGAGTGCGGATTGCAGGAAAGTCAACCACATGGGGGGTGAAACCCCTCCTGGTGTCTAATGGTTCAGTGGTAGCAAGTAGAGGGTAGTATTAGGTTGTGTAGTTCTGCGTGCACTCTCCGAAATACGCCTTATAAAAAAACTGATAGGCAGGCGACTTTACCCCGGTCCTCCAAACTATGGAAGTTTGGTTCCAACGAGCGCATAGTCGCCTACGAGTCTTCCCCTTCGGTCCACAGATTCCAATGCATCCAGCTGGTACTTGGCAGAGCCATCTCACAGGTGGCAGCAGTACTCCATACACGACCGAACTTGTGCTGGATACAAGTGGAGCAGCTGTTCCGGTGTGAAGTATCGCCGAACCTCAAAGAGGATGCCAAGTTTTTCAGCAGCAGTTTCTGCTTTTGACTCAATAGAGCTTCTGAAGTTGAGGTTAGACGAGAGATCCATACCCAGGAGCTCCAGGTGGTTAATTGTCGGTATCGGTGCATTCAGGAAAGTACGAGTCAGATTGAATGGACTCCGTTTGGTGGAGATCCGCTATCTTTTTATGTAATTTTCTTTTTAAAAATATAAATATACAAATATGCGCCAGACAACACACCTCCTGTCATGGTCTCGAAGTAGGGATTAATATCCCTGTGTTACGAGGTACCAGACAAGGAATTAAGCCAGGGGCGTCTCCCGGCACACCCAGACCCAATCCAATTTAGAAAATATCGTTTCCTGGATTGACCTGACCGGGGGGGATCGAACCCGGGACACTACGGAATTCAAGGCGAGCGCACTACGCCAATCGTATCAAAATGTTAAAAATCTAGCGAACGCTATCGTTAAAATGTAATATGAATTAAGGGAGGACCTTGGCTCTTCGAGCTCGCGGCTCTTTCATACACTTTGATAAGAACCTCGTTGTCTTATCAGCTGACGTATTTGGCTATCTTAAAGAAACTTTTGTTTCGGTTTGATAATAATTGACTTGGGATTAAACAGCTAATAACTTACAAGCGAATAATTACAATTTGACTGAAAATGGTAAAAGCCATGAATGAATTGTAAAAAGTTTTCTTTGGTCACAACTGGTGTCTTGGAGTTGGCAGAGCACATAGAACTGAGTATCTTTATCGAATGTGAAAATAAATAAACTAAGCAAACTGCTGGTGGTTCTTGAGGATTGTGTTTTGAAAAGCATAAATTATCTAAAATTCTGCATTGGCCTACAAAAAAAGATCTCAAAATAACTATGCTCACTAAATTATTATGATCAAACAAATCACATGAGTCACTCGTGCAGCGACTTTAAAGCGCACTTAAAATTAAATACTTATGCTTAATTCAATCTTACAAGTAACTGAAGATTTTAGTGAGAGAATGTAACGTGGTGTGTATTGTTATTGAATTACGTTCCGTTTTAACTATCTTAAGGGGCTGACAAGACTTAGATATGCTTTATTCCAACTATTGGCGCAGTGGGCAGTAATTAATACTTACGGCGTTAGGTGTTGTGGTTCGATTCCCGCCCAGGTAAAGCATACATGTGACAAATATTTGTGTTATTTGTGCCTTTTTAGGGTTATCTTATAAATATAATCTTATATCTTATAAATTATGCACATATTTAAAAACGAGTAGAAGCCTAAAAGCCTTTTACGTCCTGAAAATTGCTTAGTTTAGCGACAAAAAGTCATGTATAAAAATATTTTGGCCTGGCAAACTGGAATTTCCCTCTATAGGTACTATGCATAGTAGGTTTAGTCACGATATTACAAGTGATGAGACAAACTTTAAGAAGACTAAGAAAAAAAACTGGCAATTGATAAATTCACGACGAAAGGTAGATTTTATTCTACACTGCCGGAATTTATATACGTAAACCTGAATTATTGGGTTTTGTGTGGTTCCTTTCACAAAACTGTCAGCATCTTAAGAAATTGAGTAATCAGACTCTTAAGTAGCACTGACATTTAAGATGATAGAATTGCCTTGTGTAAGATTAACTGGATTAAAAATAAAGTAATCTTGTTCTTTATTCTCAACAGTTGAAGTTGAGTGTTTGTGAGTTCGTGAGTTTGTATGTATGGGATAGGTAATCTCCGAAACTACAAAACCGATTTGAAAATTCATTCACTGTTAAAAAGCTATATTATCCCTGATTGCTATACGCATATATCTGTTTTGAAATAACTAATTAGTTTTCAGCCAGATCAATTAACACTTATAAAGTAATCCGGGAAAAAAGCGCCATCGAAAATCTTTTTGTGTGTGCGCTGGCCCCACTGTTGATTATACGTGCATGCAATGTACTACAAAAGTATAGTTTTTTAGTAGATCCATAAAAAAGTCCGCGAGACACTACATCTATCTTTTATAAATAAGTAGCTATGAGGTATGTTATGTGTTAAAAATAATGTAAATTAAAAGGGAGATTTTATGCATTATTACTACACAAGCAAATCAATCCTAATGATTACAAGTTATTTCATCATCAAGAGAAGTTTACGGAGATAATTTCGGTCTTTAACAACACATTAATTGGATTAATAGATTCTGAGATATCGGGAAATTAAAAAATACGCACGCAAAATTAATAAAACATATAAAAGTGAAAGGTGCTAGGAGTTTAAAATTTTGCATGGAGGTTTTTTAGGACGTAGGTGTTCACTAAGATGGGTATTTGCGAAATTCGACCTCTAAGGGGTTGTTTTTGGGGTTGATAGTTTGTTTGTATGAAACTTCGTTACTTCAAGTGCTAGAAGTCTGAAATTTTGCATAGGGCTTCTTTCTAGGACGTAGGTGCTAACTAAGACGTGATTTTGTGAATAACAAGTACTTATCGTAAGTCGGAATCCCGTATGTCATATAAATATAAATAAATATAAATATGCGCCAGACAACACACGTATCGCCGAACCTCAAAGAGGATGCCAAGTTTTTCAGCGGCGGTTTCTGCTTTTGACTCAATAGAGCTTCTGAAGTTGAGGTTAGACGAGAGGAAAGTACGAGTCAGATTGAATGGGCTCCGTTTGGTGGAGATCCGATATCTTTTCTTCTTTATAAAAATATAAATAAATAAATATGCGCCAGACAACACACCTCCTGTCATGGTCTCGAAGTAAGGATAAATATCCTTGCGTTACGAGGTACCAGACAGGGAAATAAGCCAGGGGCGTCTCCCAGCACACCCAGACCCGAGCCAATTTAGAAAAAGTCATTTTTCTGAATTGACCCGACCGGGAATCGAACCCGGGACACCACGGAAGCCAAGGCGAGAAACCGTGCTACAGCACACTGCGCCAATCGTGTCGTCACATATACATGAAGTTTACGCGGGCGTAGCCGCGGACGGAAAGCTAGTGTTTTATAAAGTAGACATTGGTAGTGTTATGTGGTTTTATTTTTTTTCAGTTTTCAGTAATCAGATTTTAATTAGAATTCATAATGTAGAATTTAGTAGAATGCCGGATGATTTGTGAGCAAAATCAGCCACGGAGTGAGCCCCACCGAAGCAACACCGACGACTTGGACGACCGAGACGCAGATGGCGTGACGAACTGGATGTGGGGACTGGTCTGAAAAGGCCAAAAATAGACGTATATGGAAGGGGGGGAGGCCTTTGCCCAGCAGTGGGATCCTAGCAGGTAATATTAGGATTTTAATTGAGTTTTGTGTAGCTACCTACCTTAAAAATAAATGAATCAGAATCTGAATCTTACCTACCACATAAGTTTGACGTAAGCTTGTCGAAGTGTGAACTTTTGTGTGGTGCGATTATTATGACGGCAACAATCAACACCATTTGGGATGTAGTCGTGACCGTCTGTTATTTTAGACATTGCTTTGATAGAACATGATGTTACGTTAGACCATTTCTTTGACCAAATTTTAACACAGGAACGAAGTTATATAACCTCCCTTGATACTTGTAACTCCTAACCGTGAAGTTGAATCTTTTTATGAACTGTTTTTCAAACAAACAAAACGTTAAGTATTTAGGTTGTTAGAGCGATAAAAACTTTATTTCTTTAATTGGCGGAACTCTTCGGATTAGGAAACCAGTTTATCTTTATTCGAATTGTGGTTTTATCTGTCTTTTACAACAAACTTGCTGTAGGTATGCGTAAAGAAAAGTTTTGTTTATTTAAGTTAAGTTAATTTGAGAGATTTCACATTTAATTTGTGTAAAAATCTGACAAATGCTGCGGGGGTAAAGTAAAAGTAAAGTAAAGGGGGGGGGGGGGGAACATATCCCTCTGAAGAATTGCCGCTATTTATTTCATAATATTTTCAACCCAAGAAGCGCGTGGCTCGACGTCGTCAAGGGTGACATGCGTGCCAACAGACTCACCACTGAGGATGCACAAGACCGCGCGAAGTGGGCCAAGAAAATAAAAAAGGCGGACCCTGGGACCCCACACAGCGGTGTGGGTGCACAACCGGGATAGACCGCACGGATGGTGATGATTTTCTCCTTAGTCGTTACCTCATTGCAGTTACAACAATTCTTTAATGTTTGGGCTTAAATAATCTAGTCAACAATAATTGGCGCACGTATTATGCCAAATATCTTTGACTTCTGTTGACACCTGACATCCAATCATGTAAAAAAATAGTACAGCTTCTAGACAATATCCTCGAGCGTATCATATATCTTTTGCAAGACCATTATTTAAAAATAAATACCTAAACCATTGAATCGAAAAAAGGATTTTCCGAGCAATCTGTAATAACGCCGCCTTAAGTCATTCGAGGTGTGTACGAACCATATTCCCAACACGCGGGTTCTTTGTGGATTGTGAGAAAGTATGTAAAGGTGTTCCCTGGAGCTCACCTGGAGCATTTGCCTGTAGTGTAATGTTACAAATTCGAGCATTACGTAGGTGAGGGAAAAGCACTGAGCATAGCAACCTACAGTGCGCAACGTGATGATACAATTTGTAATATTTTGATCCAACTTTCCTGAAGTTTTGTAAGGCAGTATTGTAATGTAAGCTCAAAATCGACTCTGAAATGTACATAATAGGCGAATGTTCGTCATGTCAGGGAGGCAGTTCTGTAATGCTCAAAATCGAATCTGAAACGTTACATCACAGGAAAATGTTCCAGTTGAAAAACAGCCTTAAGGATAATTGATAAACCTTACAGTCTGACGTTATAAAGCCTTGCTAAGGCCTCTAACTGGCACCTAGCGACGTCAACTGGAATAAGGGTTTCACGTACGTTTTAGGATCTTATAACACACGACAAGTCGGACTATAGTAAAAAAATAAGAGTGCATTATACTCCATTCCTTATATATAGCATTAGACAGAAGTAAAAACAGGTTCTTTTTAGGGTACACTTTATGGTAGAAGTACAATAAACAATTTTACCTTTAAGATTAATGCCGAATTTATTGAAATCTACATAAATAGCAGCTGTCACTCTTAATTGTTCTCATTTAAAGTTAAGAAACTTCAGAATTTATGAGGCTTTTGCTTAAAGAATTTATTTTGTCTCTCATCAAACTATATGGTCGATGTAAGAATCTAAAAGAAGCAGGGGATTTTATTGGAACACATTTTTACTGTTACTATAACTCTACCAAATCTAAAATGTTACATAATCCCTTCATACGTTGTGGCGGAAGGCGTTTTCAATTTTGCCAGGTTATACGCAGGTATGTCATCGTCATGGCAACGTCAAATGCACATTGTCATTCATTTTAGCACCCCTGCTTCTCATTTCTAATGTTATAATGAATGAAGTATAGATAAGAGTAAACTGTTAACTACGGCTGGTTAACTGTCTAGGTGACATATTCTTTAGGCCTTAAGACAGTCCTTGTATAAATGAAGACATTGGGAGTTAAGATTTAACATGTGCCATTCATCAGTACTTCTGCCATGAGTTATAACTATCCCGTAAAGTAGGATAGTTAACTACAGCATCAGTAGAGAACAAATGCTAAACTAAAGACGCCAGCGCCTACCGCCGGCGCGTAAGCTCATGGTACGGTATTGATCACCTTTAAATCTTAAGTCTAGTATGAAAATGTATGTTTTTATTGTATCTCTCGCATCATCAAGCGCACAAAACGACCGACTTGGTGTAATGGTTAAGAAGTTGGCTACTACACCAGAGGTGGCGGGTTCGATCCCCGCACAGTACAAACATTTGTGTGCATGAACATGTCTGTTTGTACTGGTCTGGGTGTCTCCTATGTATAATAAGTATGTATTTACAAAAGAAAATGTATTTAAGTATGTTTATCCGTTGTCTAGTATCCCATAACACAAGCTTTAATTAGCTTACTTTGGGGCTAGATGGCGCTGTGTGGAATAATGTCCAGGGATATTTATATTTATATTTAACACAAAAACATAAAAACAAATCTGAAATTTTACTAGTTCTGCCAGACTATATAATGTTTTGAAGCAATGCTTATATAACCGTATTATTAATGCAATCCGATCCGAAATTGTTT
Source organism: Udea olivalis (assembly GCA_947369235.1). Taxonomy (NCBI): domain Eukaryota; kingdom Metazoa; phylum Arthropoda; class Insecta; order Lepidoptera; family Crambidae; genus Udea; species Udea olivalis. The sequence continues at coordinate 18,210,067 of OX376355.1, forward strand.
AAATCTGCATTGATTTTATATTAATTTTTAAGATTCATCTTCTAATTTGACCCATAGACTGGATCTTAACCGGATAATACCAGTTATAGCTCGCGCCAATCTCGTGTCAATTATTATCTAATAATAACAGGCCTGCGTGTCAAGATGTCCGGATGCAAAAATAGAGGTCGAGACTTCAATATCGAGAACTTTGACGAGTGTCTTGGTACAATCAACAAATAATCCAATGATAAAGACAAATTGACGATATTTTGATTCAAAAATCAAGTCAGGAGTTGTTTTTTCTCTGATCTATTAAAATCAGTCAATCCTTAGCCAAACGGGCGAAGGCTTGTCTTCCTGACTCCCAATCAACCTTGACTGTGCTGAGGATTCCGAAGTAGCATTTGAACATGCATGGCAGATTCTCTTGTACCAAAAACCGTACAGAAACCACATTCTTAGTTTGAAAGGCATTCCTTTACTCTTACAGCTATCGGACTGTGGAATAAGCTGCCTGACGCTATAAAATTGTCACAAACTAAAGCCACTTTCAAAAAATCAGCCCGTGAGCATCTGAGAAATTCTACGTAATTCCTACAGATTCCCCTCCATCATCTTCATTTCTTATGGAAAAGTGAGTATGTTATTTATATATATGTATATATTATTTGGTATGTGTATTTATATATATAAACATATATATTATTGTTTGTTGTATTATTATTTATTTATTGATATAGGTATTAGGTATTTTTAGTAAGTTAAAGGTTATTTATTGTCTTTTTTAATATCCTTGTTTCTTTTATTTTCTTTTCAAACCCAGATACTAGCACCGCCAACAACATTTCTGTCCCGCCCAAAGGCTGACTGGTAGAGAATGCTTTTAGCATTAAGTCCGCCTTTTGTACTATTTTTTGCATTAAAGATTAAATAAATAAAGGCATCGAAGGGAAACCTAGAAATGTCCATGATAAAACTGGAATGAATTTCTGATTCTAGGTCAACAAGCCCACTATATGTTTTTATTCCTTCGCGCGTGTTAGAATATGCGACATAAACGACCGTTTTTTTGATTGCGTTGACTTAGAACTTTCAACTTTTTAGAGCTTAGAACTTTTACATTTTTACAGTTCTAGGGGATTCCAGACTTGTGTATGTAGTATTCATTTCATATTGATTTCTCCACGCGTTAAAAAGAGAGAAAAAAGTTTTTAAAAAGACAGACGAACAATAAGTTTGTTGGATATTAAAATAACATCAACAACATAATCGTCGAGCATGTATGAAAGGATTAATGAGAGTGGAAGAAACGCAAGAGGTGTGTCAGGACCGTAGCGAGTGGAAAGATGTGGTCTCTGCCTACCCCACTGGGAAAAAGGCGTGATGGTATGTATGTATGTATGTATCAACAACATTGACCACCACTTCGTTTACTACTGACGTTTGGAACCCCAAAAAGTGATGCACTTCTGACAAGCAAGTGATGTCATGAGTTCAGCAAAATCTAACTACTATTGTAAAAAAGGTTATTTTGTATTAGCAGGCGCAAAAACGAATGAATATTTGCTTAAAATAAATATTTGAGCAAAAGCAATTAAGTAAAATAAAGTGCAAATTGCCGTGAAAAATAATATGTCCCTTATATTCTAGCGACCAAATTGCCTACAAATTAAAGCGAAGACAAGCCTGCTGCTAAAATTTTAATTATAAATGCAATTACTGCAAAATTTGCTATTTGACTTTTGTGACATAGGTGTGGTATAAAGTAACCATCAAATCATTAAAAAAACGTTAAAAACGAGTCATTTCGGCAACTTGTTGTAATTCAGATTGTTTCTTAATTGTTTTTTTATTAAAAATACACTGTGGTCCAAACGTAGTAATGTATCATATTACAAAAAAAAAACAAGTTGCAGTGTATTTGTGTGTTTTGGTTCACTAACTTAATTCAACTTGCTTATTTTTTTTTAGTTTTAGAGGATTGGTTAAGTCGTTATTGATTGATATTTTTTATAATTTCCCTTATAGTTAGATTCGTTAAATTATATCGTATAAGATTAATTTCCCTTTAACACGACGACACGATTTGCGTCGTGCGCTGTAGCACGGTTTCTCGCCTCGAATTCCGTAGTGTCCCGGGTTCGATTCCCGTTCGGGTCAATTCAGGAAACGATCTTTTCTGAATTGACTCGGTTCTGGGGGGGTCCAAGCCCCCCCCTGGCTTATTTTCTTGTGTGGTACCTCGTAACACAGGGATATTAATCCCTACTTCACGACCATTTCAAGAGGTGTGTTGTCTGGCGCATATTTTTTTTTAAACGACAGTCACGATTATTTGTGCGATTAGTCAAACTTATTTTTTAACTTCAAACTAATTTTTTAAAAGTTCCAAAGTGCTATTAAGAACAGAAGTGAAAGACATAACATTAATAGTTACCTGCTTATTTTTACAATAGGTATAAAATGTTTTCCATAAGATGGCAAGAGTTTTGTTCTTCCTACAAAAATTATAATAGCTTTTTAATGTATTCTTGAATGGTTGTTTGTGACACCGAGTAACAGAATGTAACAAGCTAACAATTGTATGTTAAGTATAGCATTCTTTTAATTAGAGCAATAAGTTATAGGCAGATAGTTACAACGTCAAAATATCTGAAAGTAGGTAATCGTTTATGTTAGTTAGTAGCCTAAGACGACATTTATTTCTCGATTATCACATTTAAAACTAAAAGTATTCAAGGCACCAAATACGGTGGTTTTTCGGATAATGTTAGATTGTTGTTTTAACCACTCACGTGTTTGATAACAGTCATCAGTAATAATAACGCAGTTTTTACTAAAAAGATTTCAGATCTTATTAATTCAAAGTAAATATCATTAAGCTCTTAGTTTCCATCCTAAATCCCTCAAAATGACATAACAACATAAGTGGTGTTCAAATAGTCAAAATGGGTATTGTTTATTTACTGTATGTTTAAATACTTAGTCACCACTCAAGAAACTATATAATAAACTACTTTCGAAGCAATTAAAATATAATTTAACAATTTGAACACAATTAGTTGTTACGAATTGACGAATTTCCAAATTACACGCGTTTAGTTGAATGTAAACAAGAAAACTAATGATATTTGGTCTAAAAAACCAATAAAAAGACTCACCTTGTTTTGTATACTAACTAATTAACACCAATAAATTAAATTAAATAAAACTAAACAACTAATTTAGGCTGTTGCCTTCACGCGGTCTGCACTCCCACTGAAGGAGTCCGACTAATCATCACTGAGGTTTCGTTGTGAGGTAGTGACCTATCAGAACTGTCGGTGTGTTCGTATTATCTATCGCTAAGGTCTGGCTTGAGAAGAAGCGGGGCGATGAGCGATAGCGGAATAACAATGATGTACAATTCGATCATGTCATTTTACACTGAAATGACAAACATTGATTGAAAACAGAAAAGCGTTATTTTTTACACCATACTGCAAAACACATATTATATACACCCATATTCTTCTTAACATCTTTTTACTCCATGGCCGACCTACCATTTAAAGGGCCAGTGTGAAAACCAGCGCTAGACCCTTGGTCCTAGCATACGCTCGGACTGGTACCTATTGCCAAATAACCAGATGAGTGTTTTTTTTGTGCATGTAGTTTTTTTTTTTTTTACCAAAATGTTTTTTTTAAAGGCAATAAACACAGCTTTTGCCTGTGTCTTCGTACGAAGTCGTACAATTCCCGTGGGAATTTTTGGAAGTTCTCTCTTGGTGGTCCCCTACACTTCCTAAGGATCCTATATGGAAGATATGCGATTAAGTCAGCAATGGAAGACTCAAACTCCAAATAACTTTATTCAAATAGACTGTATCAGTACTTTCATAAGAGAAGAGTTTCATATTAGGTTGGGGAAAAAGTCTTTTCGCATATAGTATGTATGAACTTGTAATAAAATCTCTTTGGCTATACTATTTGTATCTAGCTGATTTTGGTATTATTAAAAGTTTAAATTTTAAAGAAGATTATTCCAAATTCAAATTAGGAAAATGTGTGATTTTCATGTGTTTTTCTCACGGTCAAGATGAGTGAATCTAATGAAGAAATTCGATACATTTTAAAAATTCAATACAAAAGAAGGTTAAAAATGCAACGCAAGCCACGAAAACTTTTTTCGATGTTTATGGACCTAGTGCAGTGTCTGTGAGAGTAGCACAAATTTGGTTCAAACGTATTCAATCCGGAAATTTGGATTTTAAAGATGCACGTCTCTCTGGTCGCCCTATTACGGATAAAATGGTTGCCATTTTTGAAAAAGTTGAGCAAGATCGGCATATTAGTAGTTACGACGTAGCTGAAGAACTGGGAATTGACCACAAAACAGTTTTGGCGCATTTGAAAAAAACTGGGTACACAAATAAGCTCGAAATTTAGGTACCTCACGAGCTCACTGAAAAAAACCTAATGAACCGTGTACTCATTTGTGATTCTTTCATCATCATCATCATCATTTCAGCCGAACGACGCCCACTGCTGGGCATAGGCCTCCCCCAAGGATCTCCACAACGATCGGTCCTGCGCTTTCCGCATCCAGCGGCTTCCTTATTACATTCTTTATTACGACGTAATGAAACCGAACCATTTTTGAATAAGCTGATAACTGGTGATGAAAAGTGGATCACGTACGACAAGAACGTGCGGAAAAGGTCGTGGTCAAAGACCAGTCCGGCTACACAGACTGTAGCGAACCCGGGTTAACTCGCAACAAGGTGTTGCTGTGTCTGTGGTGGGATTGGAAGGGCATCATTCATTATGAGCTGTTACCACCAGGCAGGACCATCGATTCTGAACTCTACTGGGAACAACTGATGAAATTAAAGCAAGAAGTTGAGAGAAAACGGCCGGAATTAATCAACAGAAAGGGTGTGGTTTTTCATCATGATAACGCGGACCTCACACATCTTTAGCCACTCAGCAAAAATTAAGAGAGTTTAGCTAGGAGGTGTTAATGCATCCGCCGTATAGTCCTGACCTTGCACCTTCAGATTTCCACCTGTTTCGGTCTCTTCATAATTCCTTAGGCAGTGTCAAGTTAACATCACGAGAGGACTGCCAAAACCACTTTTCGCGGTGCGCAGAAACTTTTTCCCCAACCTATCTTACAACAAATTCTACATACAACAAAGCTTTGATCAATAGGATTATCAGTTATTAACCAGCAAAACTAAAACAAAATTGTTTACAAAACAGTTTGATGTTCAAGTGTTGTCGTATTACATATTGATGGATATCTGGAATAACTTACACCAAGATCATCCAAAACCAACCTGATGTTTTCGAAATAGTTCCCTAATTAGATTTAACACTCGGACTCAGAACGAACACAAATATTCATTAGAATATCTTGATTCTGTCCTGGGTTGTAATCGAACCCACGACCTCTTCCCATAACACCAACGTATTAGTCGATATATCCCCTATTAGCTGTCCGTCAGACTATTTCTTACGTTAAAATATAGCCTTTACTCGCTCATAATGTATCTTCATATTAGTGAAAGATTTTTTTAAATCGGTTCTGTTATTTCAGAGCATACTTAATACAAAGAAGCAAACAATCAAATCTTTCCTCATTATTACATTAGCATAGAGAGTAGAGCACTAGCTGTTAGGAAAATCCATTTATTGATTTTTCCTTAAATGCCTTTCCATAAATTCTATCTTTTTCTATTGTTCTCTTTTGAGATACTTTTTTCGCGTACGTACGTGATTGAGGTGTATTGAAAACAATTATTTAAATCATTAAAATTTGTATCAAAAACAAACAGAATATTTACACTGCATGAGAGATTTAGGCAAGAGGCGGCGAAATACAGACAGTATTTCGCCGCCTCCTTTTGGTGAATTCAAAGACATAAGTAATTTAACATAATACAGTTAAGTAACAGTTAACATATAAATACTCCTGAACTTTGTGATTGTCCTGTTTTTAATTATTTGTTATGGTTTTATTAAACGAAGGCAATTATTAGCGGTTTCGAAAAGGTGCGTCAACAGGTCCCTTTCAAGGGACTTTGCTTACATTCAAACAATTTTTTAGTCATGATTACTTTTTCTGAACTAATATTACCCTTTCAATACGTTATTTGAGGCGGTTTATCCAAAATATTCAGATTTTTTGATTAATATCACAACTAAAAAATTTATAGGTACGACTACCTAATTTTGATAATTATTTTGCTATTTTGTCCCAATTTTTATTACTCGAAAGCCACATTTTACTTCATTTTAGGTATTGTTGTTGGTTAGTGCATAGTAATATATACAACGATGCATTTACCTGGAAATATTCGTAAGTAATTGAATAAGCCGTCCATCAAAATTGGTTTTAATAAGAACTTTACTGATCAATAACTGTTACAACCTTATTTTTGCATAAGTAGGTATTATGGCCTTTAACACTTGTAGACCACTACACTAGGTTGCAAGTACCTGCAGCTTTGATAATAATCTAGAACAGAGCGTAAACGTGAGACTAAACATTTTGTTTTTTATTTTAAAATGTATTGAAGTGTTAAGTACCTAAGTGTTAAGACTTGGTCACAGGATAGTTCCAATCATTTCCTACCCAGAAAATATAATATTTTTCAACAGTGCAGGCTGCCTTTGACTGATGATGGTTGACGACACCATTGTAATTATGATTTTATTAGGCCTCTTTTTTCTTTTTTTCCTCCTATAAGCCATTTTTCTTCTTTTTCTTTTCATTGTGTATCTGAATTTATACTGTAAAGGTGATTTTCAAAACTTAGTTATTATTGATACTAAACCATTTTTCAATCTTTCGCAAATTCAAATAACACGTAATGCCGAAACGTTTAAGAAAGAAATACGTACGCAACTTCAAAGTAACTAGTAGGAAACAGGTGTGACTGGTTCTTTGTTTTATCCTTAAAATATTAATGTACACACCACAATGTAGATACAGGTGATTTTATATTTTATAACGTATGTTACTCGCTGATAATGAAGCTTTGTATGTGAAATAATTTTCAAAATAGGTTCAGTGGTTTTTGAGTTTATCTATTACCAACAAAAAAAAATCTTTTTTTTTATTATATAGACAAAGACTTTTTTTTATTTATTTATTCTATATTGCACAAAGAAAAAGTAAAATTAACGGACTTAATGTCTAATGGCATTCTCTACCAGTCAACCACTGGGCGAAGCAGAAATCGTGTTGGGGGCGTCTCGTAAAACCGGAATAAAATATACTGTTTATACAAAATACATACTTATACAAATATTATAATACATAAATTTAAAGAAACACACACTAAATATCGTACCTAATTCTTAAAACGTTGTCTTGAAAGGAGAGAGAATCAAGTAATGCTATTTCGGAGTTAAGGTTTCTCTAAGAAGTTGTGGATTGCTCTTTTGAAGGAAAACCTACTGGTCGACAATTTATTTTTATTAGGCAGCGAGTTCCATAGCCTAATGGCAGCTAATGTGAAAGAATTCGACATATGGGAAGACGTATGAAGAGGAGTGTGAAGCAGCGAAAGGCTATGCGAGCGCTGGTTGCGTTACTTATTATACAAAGACGGTATTACTTTAAGAGCGGTTCCAAATTTTAGTTTTATATACGCGTTTAAGCTCGTTCTCCTCGTATGGAGGCGCGTATATACAGGCATGCCTTTTGCCACACGCGTAACTCGTGCTAGCGTTAACTCCCTTATAAGCTTGATATTATAGATACTGACTGACCAATACCGGTTCAAGCGAACACGCCGCAATAGGCCCGCGACGCGAGTTTGTTTTTTCAAGTGCCAAATGTATCGCGGGTGTGAGCGTTTGCCAAAGCCACCGTGTGCGCTCAAAAAAAAAGGTGAAGTCGCTATGCTTGACTGTTTTCTTCGATCATAGATTGGTGGTAATCTATTTTTTATTTATTTATTTATTATTTCGTACACAAAGAGACAAATTACAGAGAAAACAATAAGGAGTACAGAAGTACAGGTTAGCTTATCTCTAGAAAGAGATTTCTTCCAGCAGACCATGGCGACAGGAAAAACTCATTTAAAATTGTTATGCATGGATAGACAAACGTGTACAAATGGAAATGTAAATGAGAGTTACATATTCAAAAATCGTTACAAACTAAAAACCCTTAGGGGTAGGAGTACATGTTTTACTTACAAACAAGTAAATGAAAATATTCTACAATAAGTACATAAACATATAGATAAACATAATAATACATACAATAAACAAAACATAAATAAATATATGTATACATGTAAACATAATGATCCAATGTAATCTATGTCTCCGAACTACCACGAACGTAATAAAGACTGCAGAATGAGTATCATTCAGATGGCAGAGTTCGTTTAAAATTATTTTTCAAATCCGTACAGTATCTTTTGAAACAAAAAAACAAATCATTCCTCTTCATAATGTTAGTGAAGATGAGTATCCATGACTGATATACAGGGTAACTTTAACATCATTGGCATCTTTTTAAAATAAGAACCTACTCATGATATACCTACAGTAATTTCCCTGTGGGCAACAAAATGTCTGGCCATGCCGCCCCCGCCAGGTACCGTACAAGAGGTCGACCCAAGAAGCGGTGGCACGACGTCGTCAAGGGTGACATGCGTGCCAACAGACTCACCACTGAGGATGCACAAGACCGCGCGAAGTCGCCCAAGAAGATAAGAAAGGCGGATCCTGGGAGCCACAAACCGGTGTGGGTTCACAACCGGGATAGACCGCACGGATGATGATGATAATTAATTTCCCCAAGTATGACGCTATTTCAAAAATACAAAATTTCATATTTTCAAACCTTATAGACACCATGTATATATTGAGAAATAATAGCAATAACTTATATAAAATACTAGAAAAAAAAACAAGTTTTTTTCTTGTGTTTAATTTATTTTGTATTATTGGTCAATTGCTAAGTATTTAATTTTGAGTTATTATTCTAAGTTAGTACACACCTATGAAGAAGCGTCATACTTGGGGAAAAGTACTGTATTATCATGAGTAGGTTCTTATTTTTAAAGGATGCCAATGATATCAAAGTCACCCTGTATAAGCACTAGACAGGTTTGTTGAAAACATACTTAAAGTATAGGGTTAATTGAGCGGCATACTAGCCAAACCACTAAAAATACTATTTGAGCGTCTAAATATTCTAACTATGAATAATCACTATAGTGTCGCCAACATAGAAATTCTGGGGTGCATTGCAGTAATTTTTAATTGCTCAGTTTATAACACCCAGCCGCGAAGAACAAAAAAAATCCTTACATTTTCGTCATTGGTGGGAATTGAATCCTTTATCCCCCCTTCGCTCTAGCCATTATCATTACTGACCAAGCCAACAAACAAGTCAATTTAGCAGGTTACAGTATAAAATCAGTCAAATAACGGGTATGACCGCAGTCATTAAACCGGCGTTAAATAATGTGGTTTAACAATAAACTTGTCACGGAGATTAATCAATCAATAAACAAGCAAACATTTTAAATAGAAAACTCATGTCATTGATGACGCTATGTAGGTATGTTTTGTAACCAAGCGTGATTTTGTGACGTCATAATAGCGTTCTACTTACAGGAATTATAAACTTCATTCATTAAAGCATTAGACAGAAATAAAAAAGGTTCTTTTTAGAGTACACTTTGTGGTAAAAGTACAATAAAGATTTTCACTATTAAGATTTATGCCGAATTGATTAAAATCTACTTATTTATCAGCTGTCACACTTAATTGTTCTCATTTAAAGTACCTAAAGTAACTTCAGAATTAATAAGGCTTTTGCTTAAATAAATTATTTTGTCTTGCATCACACTATATTGTCGATGTAAAAACCTAAAACAAGCAAGGTTGTTATCCGAACACATTTTTACTGTCACTATAACTTTACCAAATCTAAAATGTTACATAATACCTTCATACGATGTGGTGGAAGGGGTTTTCAATTTTGCCAGGTTACACTCAGGTATGTTATCGTCATGGCAACGTCTAATGCAAATTGTCATTCATTTTAGCCCCCCTGCCTGCTTCCTATTTCTAATACTAAAATAGCGGAAGGTATGTACGGCACGTCCTTATAATTTTATTGTCAACTGAAAACGAGGATGATGCACAACTACATGCACGCACACTCACACTGCTGTGATTTTATTTATCGTTGTGCGATGAAGGACAGAAACAAACCTATTTGTTTTGACCATAGCGTAAGCGAGACAGGCGTGCGTCGAAGTAAAGTCCTGTCAATCTGATATTGCGGCTGAGTCCGAACGAAGTAATCGACCGAATCGATAAATTTGTTTTAATCATAGCAAATGATCCGCTAAGCGGTAGCTATCAATATTATGACATGTTAAAGCCAAAGGCTCTAAGGCCCGTATTCTAGAATCGTACTCAAGCACAGATCAGTGCTTGAGTAGAGATTTCGAAACGTCAGTTCATACAAAAACGTCACTCAGATCCATACTCAAGTACAGATTTTGTTTTAGAATACGGGCCTAAGTTTTCATAAACCAAATCACATACAATCTACGCTACTTAAAAAAATAGTTAAAAATAAGAGAAAATAACCGAATTGGTCGATAACTTGGTTCTGGATCGGGGGGGTGACACTAGCACTAGAGGCGAGTCCCATATTTTACATTTGGATTTGATCTAAGACAGGAATCCGCCTTTTCTCAATCAATCAATCTTTTAACTAAGTTCGTGGCAAGACGAATGATGAGTGAAAATCTACTTTATACTACACCTGCTCGGAAAGTACCTTGATACTTTATCAAATTTACGGTAGAAAGTACGTCATTGCATAACGAACAAAAATGCGGGGAGAAAACGCATCTGAGCGGGAGAGAAAAGTGTATGAAAATCCATTTCTTACGTGGTTTTTCTTTTTTAATTTTGGGTAAGACTATGCGCCGGTAACCTAAATATCAAAAGCCAAAAAGTTTTTACAGTGAGTTTTTATCTCCAAGTTCGCAAAATGACACTGGCCACTAGCTGTGTGTCGGATGGTGTCGGGCTGGCAGTGCGACCCTGCGGCGGCAGGATAAACAATTTAAAAAAAGAACATGTGAAAATTGCAGACGCCATTGGCGCCATTTTCAATTTGTGTGTTGTTTGAGGATTCAGTTTTCGTAGAAAGTAAAATAAAACTATCAAAATGATAAGTAGTGATAGTGATGATGAAGATTTTTTAACTCCGCCGCAGTTGAAGGAAACAGCAAAAATAATAAAGAAAGAAAAAGTGTTACATTAAGCTTCACTAACTGCAACAATTTCAATATAAATTTCAATTAGTAAAGATTTAGTTTTTTATTTTCCTCGTAGGTGTAGTATAAAGCACTATGTATCACTCGAGAGAAAGTGCGATTCCCGATTTCGGGTGTTTTAACTCAGCTAACTACGGCTCGGGCTTCAAACGACACCCTCGACGGTAATCGGTCTCTTTCTCCTCTCGGTGAATAATGTACTATGATTATTACATCCATTGTTTTAACGGTTTCATTAAGCATGAAGCTGACTAAATGAAGTAGTGCCAAAAGAGGTGCATTGCACTCCTTTTTGACACGCAAAGTACGTATACTCGCGTCATCTTTTACCATTTGTATTTGTGGTTATTTTAATGTTTTATTAGCATTCTAGCTGGTTTCATCTTCACCGACAATCTAAAATCTAAAAAGATCTTTAAATGAAAGAATGTTAACCACAAAATATTAACACAATGTAAAAACAGACGGGGTTTATACAAATCAAAAGCAAACACCAACTTCAGCTTAAAAACCTCCTTGCGAGTTAAAGTTAGTGTTAACCTTTTCTGCTAGATGGCGCTGACACACCTTCTTTATTTCTTCGCAATAGGAAAAGGAGTATTGTTTTTTTTTTTCTTAAAATTATATATAAATATATATATAACACACAATATAACATAGTTGTTCGGTTGTATTTTGTATGGTTGCCCGTTGAATAACACCTATAGTGCTAAATCCTGAAATCCGAATGTTTGTGCCTGAACAATAAGGTTTATTGTCCAGCCTTTCGGGCTGTTGTTTAGGTGTTAAAGTATTAACATAGTATTATTGTGGGTTCCATTAACTGAATTCCGAAGCTTTAAATATCAAGAGGATCATTGGATACATAGTTGTTTTGTTTGGGGATTGTTGAAGTCAGAAGGTATGAGGATTACCACCAAAATTGAAATCGTTTAATACAAAACGAGTTATACTACGGTACCGGAAGCATCTGTGAAGAGTTTATTCACCGAAAGTGCTGTTAGACTTTACGCTGTGACAAGTTGCAGACGACATTTTTGATACAAAATTTCGACATTTTAAATAATACAAAATGCTAGGGCGCAGCTGAGCTACTATTCGTCACATTTAATGGCCGCAGTTCGGCGTCATTAAAGTTTAATATTGATCAGAAAGGGTGTTTTGGGGCCTTATTACGATCTCTTAAAACTTGCTCGCATTTCTCCGTAAATTGAGCTACCCGCCATTTTGGTATTTTGATCTCTAATTTCCAGTCACGTGACCATTACGTCACGCGAACGCTACTTCTGCGCGTCGTACTGGTAATACGAACTCTTAGTTGACGTTTAATGTTATTGTTTATCTGTCATGTACAAAAACAAAAAACCGTAACTTACCGGTAAATTGTCAATCTGATTACTGAACGAAACACTAAGGCCGAGATGTATAGAGCGTGCTTAGCTTAAACTTAGACTTATCTTAGACTTTTAACAGCTGTATCTATTTATATCAGCAACATCTTATCGATATTAAATTACTCATGTCTTAGTTAAACATCAACTTGGGTATTGGTTGGTAATAATTATTACAATACTCAATAAGTGAGATAAACTTTTTTAGACCTACTTATACAAAGCTGTATAAGCTATGGTTAACCAAACTTGGCTGGCTTATGGCAAAATCTATGTGCGTTACTCCGCTAAGCACAGATTTATACCAACCACTATTATACTTAAGCCAGCCAAGTTTGGTTATCCATAGACCACTTGTATAAGTAGGTCTCAAAAAGTGACATCGTAATACCAACACAAAGGTAGCATTTCAAAAAACCTTGAACGGTCAGGCTGCGATAGTGGTAAAATATTGTAATACGGCCCCTGCTGGTCAGGATCCAACCCGCGACCCAAAGGTCAAAGCGCTCTTTGATTTGCTTACAAAGTAGTGTTGTTGCGATAGCGATAGTCTATCGATAGTATCCTGATAATAGTGACGATAGCGTGACTCCGAAAATCAGTCATACTATCGATAGTCCTATCGAAACCATCTATTGATAGTATCAGTGAAAAACTATACTATCTATAGGATGCGTGTCGATAGTCGACCATTTTACGATACTATTGCAAGCTCACAAAAGGTTTCGTTTTATTTCCAGACGATAGTATCGGGAATACCTCTATAGTTACAAACGCAAAACTATCGATAGTATCGATAGGCGTCGATAGTTTAGACTTCAATGGCGCGATACTATCGATAGTATCTTCACGGGTCGATAGTTTAGATAGGACTATCGATAGTATTCAAGGTTAACTATGGCTATCGAAACTACCGCTATCGCAACAACACTATTACAAAGCATTTTTAGAACGTTGAACTACTTCCTTAAACGATTAAGTTGGAACTCACGTAGTCCGTGGGCTTCTTGCAAATTAACGATACAACTAATTGCAGAAGAATTCCACTGGAATACCAACAAGGACTAATAGTTCATTAAAAAGTCAGTCAGCATTTGTGAATATAATAAAAACTGAAACGTTACATTGACTGGTATTTTACATGATGATAGCTATCACTTCCAGCCAGTCTGTTCAGTCATTTACTGACGAAATTGCAGACTACCTCAGTTTAGGGAACTATCTTGACTGGGCCTTATTACAATCGCTCAAAGCTAGTCAAGTTAATTCCTGTTATTAGTTATTCAAAACTGAGGGTGTTAGCAATCGGAGCCTCGTGTACGGCAAGCTAAGGAACAAAGGCCACCTTGTCCATAGCTGGGCATCAGCTTTTAGACGTTCTGATATGAGTGACAACAATGCGTCGTGTTTCTCCATACCTTTATTCAGCCTTCTAGCATTACCTTTGTAATTAGCTGAATAAGAGTTTGTTGAATTAGAACACACTTTTATGGTGAACTTGGACGGGACTGAGAGACTTGATTAAGCTTTTGTATCGAGTACGAGTCGTATTAAATTCTTATACGCATCATTAAGTAGCGTGTTGCTCTCAGTTTAGCCAAGAGAGTTCTTCACACTTCACTTCAGTTTTTTCACATTATTTACTTACACCAATCTTTAACAGAATTTAATGATGATTTCTATTCACATCGCGAATTTTCAAATATCTATTTCTTCTTTGCAAACCACTTGGGACAAACGTATTCACAGGGGTCGTTCGTTTATGATGAATGATTACTGAAAGTATCGTTTGTTTCTTTTCAGCAGACAATAGTTTATGTTATAAAAATAATCATTTGTAAACTTGCTACACATGCCACGTCAATCTATTGTCTAAGAGACGGCGCATTAAGATTTTTTATTCATAATGTCTTGCTAGATCCTAAGGCTACTTCCTCGATCGGTGCACCTAATCTGTACAGATTTTCTTTTGAAAAACATTTCCTGTCTGGCTCTGGATGTTTTCGGTACGGTATTATTCTGGTGTTGTGATTGGTGTGAATGAGGGGGTGAGACGGCGGAAGTCAGCCGCTCTGTACAGATTCTCTGCAGAGGCGCGCGTATGCGTTCGGTAAAAAAATTGTACCAAAACGAGTCGTCGAATGGCATAGTTTTTTATTTAAGTACTAACTATACACTTTCAAAAATGAATTTGCCCATCCAAGATTAAAGGGCCATAAAATGAACTGTACAAACTAAAAAAATATTTAGGGCCATTTTTAATGTTTTTATTGATTAAATTCAATTATTTTTAGAATTCGATGATGTTATCAAACCCTATTGTGTGATTCACCGCATGTTAAAAGTCAAGTGTTCTGGCAGACGTGTGCGGCGCCGCATTGTCGTGGTGCCAGAGAAGGTGCCAGCTTCCTGACTTCGGTCGCTTGTCACACCAAGCTGATATTACTGTTGTTGGAACTGTCACATACCATTCAGAGTTTACCGTTCTTTGATCCTCTAGCACTACAGTAGCAATATGACCCGTTTTGCAGAAAAACGAGGCGACCGTTTGTTTCTGTGTGCTTCGTGAACGGCGACATTTCGTTGGAGTTGGTTCATCTTCAAAACACCATACAGTCGACTGTCACTTTGTTTCGGGATCATAGTTATGTAGCCATGTTTCGTCACCAGTCAGTGAATCATATTTATTTATTTATTATTTATTTATATACGTTTTTCTTCTCGCCACCGTCGAATTTATCTATCATGAATAGGCACCAATCCACCTGACGGTCTTTCTGCTCATCGGTAAGATTGTGTGGCACCCATTTCGAACAACGTTTACGGAGAGAAAAGTGGTCGTGAATCGCGAATAAGATTTTCGACTGCACGAATGTTTACTTGTGTGACCGCGGTTGGCGGCCGACCTGTTTTCGCTTCATCTTCGAGACATCCCCGTCCTCATTTAAATTCAGCAACCCAATTAAATACTGTTGCTCCTGAACAACCAGACTCACCAAAAGTAGCAGCCAAAAGTTCAAAACATTCTTGAGGCTGCAATCCTTTTTCATAGTCTTTAATAAATCATAGCGCGAAAATCACGTTGACTGAGCTCCATTGCGGCAAGCGAGTTCCCGCCAGATATTTGGAAAAACGTGCTCATTGAAATAAAAAAAATGTGTGTGTTCATCAAGCCATCAGCGGCTAACAGCTTTAGTTATTTAAAAAAACCGCTCAAATTCGACATTGTCCGATCATCAACTATTTAGGAAAACAACCAGAACATAGCTGAATACTGATTCAGTATAAACTTAATGACCCTTTTTATCTTTAAAAGTAAGAATCCCGGTGATTTTTTCAAATATTCAATAAACAACCAGCCTATAAGATGGTGTATAACTCGCCAGTGTCAATCAAATGAGTAATAAGTATCTAACTTCTTTTGGCATGCCCCTCGTATTTTTCCGGCGAATTTATCAGTTTCATATCCAAATCCTAACTCACTTGATACAAACAAAACACGCTGTATACAAAGTGGCTGTAAGCGCCGGTTCTGTGCTCGGCCGATGTATCCGATATTCACAGCTGAATAATTCACCGATGTACAGCCCCATAGAGCTACGAATCATAAAGCCCGAAAAATCTGTTTACACCAATGACAGTCGCTAACGTTCGCATTGATGCATGACTCGATTGGGCGTAGTGACCTGTAGCACAGTTTCTCGCCTTGGCTTGCTCGGTGTCCTGGGTGAGATTTCCGGTCAGGTCAATTTAGTAAACAATCTTTTCTAAATTAGCTCGGGTTTGGATGTGCTAGACGTCTCTGGCTTGATTCTCTGTCTGGTTACTCGTAAGTCTCTCAAGGATATTACTTTGAGAACAGGACAAGTTATGTAAGACAAACATTAGTAATGCAATAAATTATATAAAAGCGAAAGGTCACTCATCACAAAATCTCAGAAACTACAAGTGCTAGAAGTCTCAAATTTCGCATAGGGGTTCTTTTTAGGACGTTGGTGCCAACTAACGACGGGATTTGGTGAATAATCGTTAGTCGGGAAAAATCCTGTATGTCAGAAAAATAAGTTCACGCGGGCGAAGCCGTGAAGCTAGTGAATACAATTAATCAATTCTGTTACTTTTGTAGGTCTATGGGCTGTACAGGCTGCGGTTGGGCGCACGCGGCGAGTCCGCGAAGAGTCCGCGCCTATGTACGCGTATCCGATCCGTATCAATTAATAACCAATTAATTTGTTATTAATTGCTAAACAATATTTTGTTAGGTGTTATATTAAACAGGTCTAACATGAGTTGCCACTTTAAATTCACTTTATCGTTCGCGTAAAATGTTTGTATTGGGATTTCGTACAGCGCCTCTGTTGAGTCGAAATGGAATTAAAAAATAGTATTTTGATGCTGTTGTTACATTAAGGTACGGTTTTAATTCAGATAATTCCATCTTGAGTGATTCTAGAGCGTTGTCTTCACCGCCTCCGCCAAATGAAAACATATTATTGTCAAACGAAGAAACATTTGAAGTATTTTTACAGACTTCAAAAAGGAGTGAGATTAATATGCGTAAGTACTTAATACCAAATAAGATTATCACATGAGAATTACGAGTATCATTAAAACACAGTTTGCCTATACATAATAAGATTATTACATACGAGATCATTAAATTTACATAGTTTGCCTTTGGGATCGATTGAACATAAATTCACAAAAAACTTTCAATTTAAAAATATCTGAGTTGATTTTTAGTTATTTTTAGTTATTTTTAGTTATTATACTCGTACCTACACGTTCTGTTAGGCGGCAGCCGCGTGGAGTCTTTTAAAAACAAACTCTTTTTTGAACACACTTAAGTTTATTGATGGAATACCTAAATAATATTGCACTGTCAACTGTAAAATATCTCTTAGTTTTATAGACAAAGCGTATTATTAAAATAATTTTGGAAATCTGTGTCCGAAGCCAACTTTAACCCACTTTAAAAGTACATGCTTTACGAAACCGTTGCGTTTAACTTCAGAAACTCAAGATAGCCTCGATCCGAAGTGGAACTGCGGCTTTGTTCCAAGCGCCAGTACAATTCCACTAAATGTTTGGTTAAAACTTGTCTGGTAACTCGCCGTCTGCGTCTTAACAACAAATTGGAAAACAAAGCAGTCAAGATTGGGTTTCGGATATGTGCGGCAGCGGTTTTGCTACGGTTATAAATAATATGCGCGAGACAAGACACCACTAGCCATGGTCTCGAAGTAGGGATATAAACGAGTATCCTTGTGTTACGAGGTACCAGACATGGATATAAGCTAGGGGCGTCTCCCAGCACACCCAGACAGGAGCCAATTTATAAAAAATCGTTTCCTGAATCGACCCGAATAAGAATCGAATCCGGGACACAACGAAAATCGAGGCAAGAAACCGTGCAAACTGAGAAATTAGTGAAATTAGGCACTATCCACCAACAAAATTATACTTTTTATGTTCGTTTACCACGACGACATTAATAAACTTGGAATTCCCTAATCGTGCCGTCACTTTAACACACATTTAAATCTAATCTAAATCAGCATCCAATTTATCGCACCAACTGCGCCGTGGCATGCCGACCCGTCGCGTCGGTGCTAACATTTCAACTAAGTCGAAAAAACACAATAATTACAAAGAGGTACCTACTTAACTTACCAATTACTTGTGGAAAGATGTGGTTTCTGTCTACCCTGTTGGGTAAAAGGCGTGATGGTATGTATGTATGTTCCTATCAACACGGTATTAAGCTGAGACAAGAGAGTTCATCACAATCACTGGTGTATTCTACGGATACCAGAAATAAAACAAAACAGACGATTAGCCCAGCGAATCTTACGAATCAAAACAATTAATCGTAATACACATAATTACACCCATTTATACTAAGTTACTTAGTAATATTAAAACATATTTAGGATGCGTACAAAGAGTAATTGGACATTGCCCAACGGTATAAATGAATCGCTAACCGCTTCGCTCATATTGAAGTCTTATCCTAAAAAGAGATAAAATTGCAAGAATATTTAAACTTGGCTTACAGTTGAATACATGCATGAGCCTAAATAGTTTCACATTGATTTTGTTGCGGCAGGATCTTGTTTACTTAGCAGGAAAACTTTATGAAAGTGGTATTTAAGAGTACTGTGCGTTTTCCTCCGTCTTCAGAAATTTAAATAAAATTAGGAAAACTACTTTTAATAAAATATTTGAAATGGGTTTTCGACTACTTTCTCACCAGGAGAGCCCAGATCGACAAGGTAGCTAACTGTAAGGTCATACCCGGAGAGAGTCTTACTGCCCAACACCGTCTACTTGTGATGGACCTGCGAGTGAAGCCTCGAGGCAAATGCCGGGAGCGCTGCCCGCCCCGAACCAGGTGGTGGCTGCTTGAAGGAGCCAGATCCCACGACTTTGCTGCCGCTGTCGGTGACCTGTGCATCGCAGCGGATAGTGAGTCCCGGCAACAGCTCTGGAATAGGTGTCAGGCAGCTATCACCGGGGCGGCGAGGGTGGCGTTGAGTGTGTCTCGGGGTGGACGTGGGCTTGACAAGGAGACCTGGTGGTGGAACGAAGCATTCCAGAAGGAGATTAGGGTAAAGAAAGCCCTCTTCATAGCGTGGCAAGCGTCCAAATCTCCTGAAGATCGCGCCGCGTACAGGGATGCCAAACGTGCCTCTAAACGAGCTGTAGCCAGAGTCAGACGTGACCACTTACGTCCTTTGTACGATGAGTTGGAGTCGTCTGAGGGGCAGAAGCTCGTTTACAAGTTAGCACGTTCGAGAGTCAAAGCGGCCCCGGATATTTCCATGTGCCGCTGTGTAAATGACACTTTCGGTAACCTGCTATGCGAGGACCGCGCGGTGAAGGAGAGATGGCGCTCTTACTTCCACGAGCTGCTCAACAAGCAGCACAAAGAGGTGCAGCCACCTGAACTTCCTCCAAATCAGGGACTAGTGCCCCCGGTAACGCCTGATGAAGTCCAGTCGGCTCTTCGCCGCATGAAGAACCGGAAAGCTGTCGGACCCGATGGAGTTCCTATCGAAGCGTGGAAATCGATGGGCTCTCGTGGTGTGGGCATACTTACCCACCTTTTTAACCGCATTCTCCTCACCGGGAAGATACCTGACCATTGGAGACTGAGCATTATCACGCCAGTCTTCAAGTGCAAGGGCTCGGTGCAGGAGTGCAGCAATTATCGTGGCATAAAGGTGATGTCCCACACCATGAAGCTCCTCGAACGCATTGTAGACTCTCGGATCCGACAGGAGTGTACAATCTCGGGGTGTCAGTATGGGTTTCGACCAGGTTGCGGGACCATGGACCCCATATTTGCCTTGAGAACGCTCATGGAGGGATACAGACTGAAGAATACACCTCTGCATCTACTTTTCTTAGACATGCAGAAGGCCTTCGACTGTGTCCCTCGTGAGATGATCGGCTGGGCGCTGCGGTCCAGGGCCGTTCCCGAAGTCTTTATTGACCTTATCCGGGACATGTACCACGATTCCAGTGCCATAGTTAGGACTGCGGTTGGTGATATTGGAAATCGGGTTATGGGTTTAATATAAAACAACTAAGTGCAGTTAAAATAAGTATTAAATATATTCTGCAATTATATATATATGACTCTAAGAAGTTAACACGTCTGACACCTAGCACAAACTCAGAAAGAATAAATCAGAGATGGCGCTACTACTACTTAAACAGGTACACAACTTCCGTTTTATAAATTAGTATTAAATCAAATAATTCAACACGCCCCCTCAAAAATTAATCTCTGATCATTTGAACATAATATTGTAAATTCTTTACAAAACAATCTCTTCCTAAACAGAACATGTAACTTCCCAGTGTCTGCCAGGGAATACAACATGGCCCAACATTCGTTGCTAAGGATCAGGGAAACCCCAGCTAAAACCTAATCAAGCCATTTCAATTTAGTTATTATTATTTTCATGACAAATCAAATTAAATCAATATATAATCAAACGATACCCAATATATCAATAAATAATTAATATTACTTATTCTAAACCCATCCTTTGTCTAAATTCTTGAAATTTAACTGCAGGTAACGGTTTGGTCAAACAATCTGCAATTTGCTGACCTGTGGGAATGTAATTTATCTTTATTACATTTTTCTCAATCTGTTCTCTAGAGAAGTGATACTTAATATCTATATGTTTTGACCGCTTGTGATCCGTTGGGTTATTAGCAATACTAATGCAACCGTTATTGTCTTCATATATTACCATAGGCTTATCAATACGTATACTAATGCTAGTCGCCAGAGATTTAAGCTACAGCGCTTCACTGACACCTTCATATAATGCCATATATTCAGCTTCC
The DNA here is from genome assembly GCA_947369235.1 of Udea olivalis. Classification (NCBI taxonomy): domain Eukaryota; kingdom Metazoa; phylum Arthropoda; class Insecta; order Lepidoptera; family Crambidae; genus Udea; species Udea olivalis. The sequence goes on from OX376355.1 coordinate 18,231,119, forward strand.
GTGGACGAAGCTACCACGCTTGCCTGTTTCTTTGTACTCCAGCTTATTGTACAATTATCAAAAAATTTAAATAAATAACCAGTTGTACTTTTTCTATCAGCTAAATCATTTCCGCCCCAATCAGAGTCTACATAACCGCACAGAACATTATTATACTCCTCACATCTTTTATACAATAACTTTAAATCAATCGTGCCTTTTAAGTACCGCAGTACACGTTTAAGACACTGCCATAGCTCTTTGTTATTTTTATTTGTGTACCTACTGAGTATATTAACGGTTGTACATAGATCTGGACGAGTGCACAACATAATGTACATTAGACAACCAATGACATTACGACAAGGCGCGTTATATGGTTCCTCCGCATTTAATGTATCATAGTTTGGTTTACTTTCTAAGGGGGTACTCACGGGATTACAATCAGCTTACTTAAAATTGCTTTAATATATGCACTCTGGTCTAACGTTATCTTAATTCCGAGAAACAGTTTAATTTCCTGCAAATCGGTCATTTCGAATTTAGTCATTAAATACTTCTTGAAATTAGACATGGTTTCAGATTCAGCGCACGCAATTACAAGATCATCAACGTACAAAACCACGTAAATATTTTTATGAATGTTGTTGTTATTTAATATATAAATACATCTATCGACTGATGAATTTTGCAAACCTTTTTTCCTTTAGTGCTGTTTCAAAAACTTCGAACCAGAATCTGGCTGACTGTTTCAGTCCGTACAATGCTTTATTTAATTTACAGACATATCCCTCATTATTATTTAGGCCCTCGGGAACGCGCATGTATATTTCCTCTTTTAACTTGCCATTAAGGAAGGGGCAGTTTTGACGTCCATATGATGAACTAATAAATTAAATTGATTTGCAAAGCCTAGTATGAACCTAAAACTAGCAATCCGAGCTACGGGCGCAAAAGTCTCGTTATAATCCATGAGATGTTTCTGACTGAAACCTCTAGCAACTAGCCGTGCTTTATATCTTACAGGTTTTCCAAATTCATCATTTTTGATGGTAACGATCCACTTACAATCGACAATATTTTTACCGTCCGGTCGTGATACTAACGTCCATGTTTTATTTAAAAGAAGAGAATTTAATTCTTCCCTAATTGCCCTCTACCATAGAGATTTATCATGTCGTGTTTTGATCTCGTCATATAAGTTTGGTGCTTTACAAAAAATAGATTGCGCACACATTAAATAATCATCATCAGTTTCGTTATAGGATACAGGGGAACGACCTTTAAGCCTATCACTTCTTCTAGGTTCAAAAGACTGATCAGATCCTATTTCACCTGTTTTACACAATTCTGTAGGTATGTCATGGTTTAATTTTTGAATTTTTACAGGGCTCCCGTATTCATCAGATTTATGACTATCTGATTTCCGATTATCAGTTTTCTGAGACTTTAATGACACTGACTTCGACCAACTGTCATCATTACTGCCAGTTTTGTCACGAGGATTTAGCACATCCTCTTGAGGCATCAACACCGGCCTCGACACCAGGCAATTAGTCTCATCCACAATAACGTCCCTTACGACAGCAAACTTACTGCTTTCCGTGTTCCAAACTTTATATCCGTTTGGTTCGTAGCCCACTAGGATACCCTTCCATGACTTATCATCGAATTTACTTTTACAGGTTTCGTTATGCACATAAATTGTAGATCCGAATACCTTTAAATACTTTAATTTAGGTTTTTTACCATGCCACATCTCAAATGGTGTTAGACTGTTTTAGAGCTTCAGTAGGTGAGATATTGATTAAAAAAACCGCAGTTAATACTGCTTCACCCCAAAAGACTTTATTTAATTTAGCACTGTTTATCATGGTACGAGCTTTTTCAGTAATCGTCCTATATATACGTTCTGAAACACCATTTAACTGTGGGGTTCGTGGAACTGTCAAATGATAACTGATTCCTTTCTCAACGCAATAACTTTTTATTTTCGTGGATAAATACTCTCCACCATTGTCACAATACAAAGTTATTAATTTAGTGTTAAATCTAGCTTCACTTTTTGCAACAAAGTCTTTAAAAACAGTTAATACATCTGGGTCTTTATAGGTAATTAAATATGTAACACAATAATGAGTGTAATCATCCACGAACGAAACGAAATAATTTTTGTTGTCAATAGTTGGAGGAGTGATAGGGCCGCAAACATCCGAATGAACAACATATAATGGTCGGTTAATATGACTTTTATCCTTGGCCGCGTTAAATGGTAGTCTACTCTGTTTCCCATATATACAAGACTCACAGAGTTTGTCATTTGGCAAAACTGAGTCAATATAACTAAGGTCATCAACCATTTGTTTAGATTTTAATTCCATAAATTTTAGTTTACTAATGTGACCCAGACGCTGATGCCACAAATCATAACTATTTACACCACTGTTACAAACATTAGTGACAGATTGACTGCCGCTGACAGACACCACAAAATCAACTGCAATTAAATTATTTACTGACCTACCTTGCATGATGATTTTACCGTCCTTGCATATTTGGGCCCCTTCATTTCCAAAAATGCCCATATTGCTTGTTACACGCAAAGATCCCTTTTTAGTAGCTGAAACAAATTCGCCACTTTTAGCAACTGAAATTTTCAAAGGTGTATGCAAAGTAGTACATTTGTAGAATAGATCTTCCCTGCTTATTATGTGGTCCGAAGCACCAGAATCCAACAAAAATGTTATGTTGTTCATTGAATCTTGTTCGTTTACTGCCCATTCGCCAGTCATAAAAGCAAAGCCAGAAAAATCATTCGATGTTGAAGCAGCCGACTGTTGATTCACCTCAATCGCCTGTACCGTTCTTGTCCTTTCCATATTTTTCTGTTGACTATTATTTTGTTGTTGTTGTCTTTTTAAATAGAAACAATCGTTCCGTAAGTGCCCTTTACGTCCACAATGGTGACACCTTTTGTTCTGGAACTTCTGTTTCTTACTGTCTTTTGTTTCGTAAATATTTGTCGAACATGATTGTGCATTATCAAACTTCCTTTTTCGGTTAAACGTCACATTATTTCGCTGAACGTGAAGAACTTTTACGCTCGTGTCGGTAGATTCATTTTTTATCTTCACTTCGTGGTTCAATAACGTTGTTTTTACAAAAGCCAAAGTCAAATTGTCTTCTGACAGTGTTTCAATCGCGGTAATAACTCCGTCATAATTTGAGGGTAGTGTCGAAAATAAATGTGCTACCTTATCAGTTTCTTCTAGTTTGGCGCCAGCTGCTAGTAATTCCGTAATGAGGTCATCAAAAATAGAAAAATGTTTTATTAATGGCACATCACCTTGCAGCTTCAATGTTAGCAATTTATTTCGCAGAGCCAATTGTGGTGCAATACTCTTGCGTTCATAAAGTGCATCTAAACTTTTCAGAATATCCTTCGCCTTACTTTCTTCCCGCGCAAAACCAAGATAAGAATCAGATAAATACTCAACCACAACACTTTTTGCAATCCAATTTTGTTTCTCCCAAACGCTGTCACGAATTATGGGATCGTCGTCGATCACCTTTATAACGTCCAGTTCACTCAACAATGCTTGAACTTATCATTACTTCAAATTATCCATTATGAAAAAACGACGGTTGCACTTTTATTTTACAGTAAGAATAACGAACACTGGGCCCATAACCTATTGGAAATCGGGTTATGGGTTTTATATTAAACCCATGACCCGATTTCCAATAGGTGACACGCTTCCCTTCCCTGTTACCGTTGGAGTACATCAAGGCTCCGTGTTTAGCCCGTTTCTGTTCAGCGTAATATTAGACGTTCTGTCAAACAGCATCCTAGACCACCATGAGCAACCACCCTGGTTGCTTATGTATGCTGATGATATAGCGCTAGCAGATTCGGACAGGGGACGGCTGGTACAACGGGTGAATAAGTGGAAAAATTCACTTGAAAACGGCGGTCTGAAACTTAATGTGGCGAAGACGGAGTACATGGCCTGCAACACCACAGATACCCAGTCCGTCCGCATAGGCGTTGACGTGGTCGAGCGCACGGACCGTGTTAAATACCTGGGATCTGTGTTAAGCGCGTTCGGGGACATCGACCGCGACGTCAGAGCCCGAATTTCCGCGGCTTGGGCTAAATGGCGTGAGGTGGCTGGTGTCATTTGTGACCCCAAAATGCCGATCAAGCTGAAAGGGCAAGTCTATAAAACCATCATTAGGCCTGTCCTTTTATATGGCAGTGAAACATGGCCGTTACTAGAGCGACACAAGCAGGAGCTGCGCGTCACGGAAATGAAGATGCTGCGGTGGATGTGTGGAGTCTCACGCAAAGATCGTGTGCGTAACACCCACATCCGCGGCAGCCTTCGTGTTCGTGACATCGCAGATAAGCTGCAGGAGTGCCGCCTTCGTTGGTATGGTCATGTCTCACGGAGATCGGCAAACTACGTGGGCAACAAATGTCTGGCTATGCCGCCCCCGCCAGGTACCGGTAGAAGAGGTCGACCCAAGAAGCGGTGGCTCGACGTCGTTAAGGGTGACATGCGTGCCAATAGACTCACCACTGAGGATGCACAAGACCGCGCGAAGTGGGCCAAGAAAATAAGAAAGGCGGACCCTGGGACCCCACACACCAGTGTGGGTTCACAACCGGGATAGACCGCACGGATGATGATGATGACAAATAGTAATTGGACATTGCCCAACGGTATAAATGAATCGCTAACCGCTTCGCTCATATTGAAGTCTTATCCTAAATAGAGATAAAATTGCAAGAATATTTAAACTTGGCTTACAGTTGAATACATGCATGATCTTGTTTATTTAGCAGGAAAACTTTGTGAAAGTGGTATTTAAGAGTACTGTGCGTTTTCCTCCGTCTTCAGAAATTTAAATAAAATTAGGAAAACTACTTTTGATAAAATATGTGAAATGGGTTTTCGTTTGGCCTCAGTCTCGCCTGATGGTAAGCGATGACGAGGTCTATGGTGGTACAAGCTCACCCGGAAAATGCCTATTCACTCTGGCCTTGAAGAAACCGAGGTTGGAAGTATTCGGAAAAACAGACGCAGAGAGAGCGTTCCACTCCCTAGCGGTGCGGACCAGAAGTATGCAGCAAACCGTTGAGCGCGGATTGCTAGGAAGTCAACCACATGAGGGTGGAAGCCTTCCAGACGTCTAGCGGTCTGGCGGTAAAAGTAGTACTTACTACCTAAAGAAACTAGGAAAATTCAGGTGCGGTCCTTAGTACCGAGCGGCCCTTTTGAATTGATGGCCTCAATAGCTAAGGAAGAGGAGCAGCCGCCCGGATCGCGACAGGTGCGGGTTTTAAGTCCCGTTCGACACCTATGACCAAAGTAGTTTTCATCATCATCCGCTTTTGGAAGTCACTGCTAAACACAGGCCACCCCCACACGCCTTATCGAGTGGCTTTGGGCCGATTGCATCCAACGGCTCCCTGCAACATGCACCAGGTAGTCAACCCATTCGGGTAGTAGTAGGCCTGCCCACGCTGCGTCTTCCAGTTCGTGGTTGCCACTTGAGAACTTTTACTCCCGGATCTTATCGCGTAGAGAAACACCAAGCACAGCTCCCTCCATAGCGGACTTAGCAACCCTGAGTTATTTAACAGGCAGTTTGCTATTGTGTTGCTACACTGATACTTAATACCGATGACAGCCTCAAACTTGAATTTCCGAGCTCAAAAACAAACTAACTATTAATAACATCAGGTAATTTCCCATTGCGCTCTGCAATGTAATATCTAGAAGGCAATGGAATGCCATTTTGCTTTCGAGTCTGTCCCGGCGCCCGTCAGCCATCGTAATACGGTACCTGAGGACATAGTTCTGGGGCTAGAGTGTAAGTCTAGCACCAGACATGGCTATAGTATTTTTTTTTATTCCACGTCGGTGACAAACAAGTTGGCAGACAGACAGCTTGATGGTAAGCAGTTATTGTAGCACAAAACCAGCGACATCACTCGCACGTTGCCGAACCCTTAAAAACCTTTTCAAACCCCTCTTGAATAATTACGTAACACAGCTTGGGAAAACCTCCCCAATTTACAATTTAAGCACCCTCAGAAGAAAGCATCGCATCAATCATCAGTCATCATGCTATTGTTCAGTTTTGTTCGATTCTAAATCACCAATTTTTGGGATTAAGGGTTCAAAATTCGGTAATTCCGCCACTAACAGCGCTTCTTAATTGGTAGTTACTCGTATTGACTGCTTATCGCGCGTGAAAAAACTGGGTACCTAAACATTGTTTTACAGTTTTTTTTATTATTACTGAATTTCTTCTGGGACAGGACTCAACAGGACCTTGTCTCTTAGCCATCAAGTTCTCAGTTGTTTCCTCCACCGTACAAAGACATATACAATCGATTCACAATTCAATTTCACCGATTCCGACTCGTCCGGCGCTTTTTCGTGTTATTTCCTTCCAAAGAATGATGTTAGAACTCGATCTTTGCAATTCTTGACAACTTTTGTAATGTTAGTAATATCCTATGACCTAGATTTTTCTTACTTAATGGTTGGTTGTAGACGGCCACTTCAATGGACGCTTGATTACACTCGAATCCAATTTTGGATCACGTAGGTTGATGGTTGCTACGACGACTGTATTGTTACAATAAAAAACCATTAGAGTATGAGATAGAAACCTTCTTAATAAAAGAAGCCGATTTGCTACTTACATTCAAGGTAATTTAACAAAGGAGTGCCGAATGAGCAAGGGAGCTTCATTTTCTTATTAAGGCCCATGTGTTCGTCGATTTTCTGTCTCTGATATACCAGAGCGGTACTGCCGCCCGGCGCCTCCGCAGACGCTCGCAACAAAATACTAAACATTTAATTATCTTGGGGCACAGAAGGTATTTTTAAAAATCCAAATAACAGTTTAAAGAAGAGTTGATGGTTTTTATTATCTTGTAAAAACTATAAAGATCACACTTATAGTTTGAGAGCCCTAGCAAATTGAAGTTTTAGATAGACACTTTTTTAAGATTTTTTAGTATAGTAATTTCTATGCTAAGACAAATTCAAACTAACAGGTTGAAGATAATATGGCCAAGTATATTTTTTGGGTTTTTTTTCCTATCCTTTTACTCGTAGGTGGACTTTGACCACGACGAAATTTTTGCTCGCCTTAAAATTAATAACAGGTACCTAATTTCCTCAAATGCCTTCGTGATATTTTAAATATAAAATGGACTGATCGCATTCGGAATACAGAGGTGCTTCGCCGGGCTAAAGTTGGTGGCATTGAAGCCTATCTAATGATAAGGCAATTGCGCTGGTGCGGCCACGTCTCTCGCATGTCCGATGAGAGGCTGGCGAAGCGCGTGTTCTTCTCGGAGCTCGGTGAAGGCAAGCGCAAACAGGGTGGTCAGTTCCTTCGTTATAAGGATGTTCTTAAGAGGCATATGAAGAGATGCGACATTACCCCCGAGTACTGGGAACAATGCGCAGTTAATCGACCAGAGTGGAGGCATCTTGTGCAGTCGAAGGTCTTTGCCTTTGAAGAGCAGAGGATAAAGGATCTCGACAGTAAAAGAGATCTACTGAAAGCCCGACCACCGGCGGCCATAACCTATCGGTATTAGAACGGTATCTTGAAATGTGATATATGCCGGCGAACGTTCACTGCTAAGATTGGCTACGTCAGTCACATTCGAGCTCACCAGCGGAGACATCATCATCATCAATTTCCCAAAATCTTTCCTCTATAATATTAGTATAGATGTGCTACGACAAAGTGACTTAACTTCTTTTACGATTGGTCGTTTCTTATTTCATTTCTTAATTAAGTTTGGTTTCTTCTTGAATGTCCTTGTGACTTTGAACATTTCTAGAAGCCTACGAAGTTTATTCTACCCTACAAAGGTACCCCTTTGAATCCATTCTTTATTTAGTAAAACATTCCTTATAACGGAGTAAGTATAGCTCTCAGGATATTACTGAGCCTAACAAAGAAACTAAGGTCTTTTTAATCGGGCATCTCGCTATGTTTTTACAAAGAAAATCTTTTTGAATAGAGAACAAGCGAAGATTTCTTTTCTTTATTTCAGTAATTCTTTGCTTTATTGTGAGAACGGAAATTATGAAATCAGCTTTGTTTGTTTGCGTCTGATTGGTTAAACATGTAAATTGTGTCTATTTTCGTTGAAAGTGTATGGTAGAAGTTGACGGACGTGCAGTAAAAAATTCAGTGTTTTGCGATGGGAATTCATATGAATTTCGTATATGGTTAGGTTATGACTCAATAAAACTCAACAGCCGTGTTGTTACATACTGTCTGGTCCTAAGAATAGGTTTATTCTTAATATTGTCGTTAAAATAGTCATAATAATTAATAATGACTATTTTAACGACAATTTTCTCAATCATCAGGCAACCTGCGTGCTTAGCACCCTACTAATATTTAAGAAAAACTTCAGCTTTATTTTCCGTCTAAATTACGTTTCATCAGACCATCACCATCCCCTTCAAAACTGTCACCCTCGACTACTTGCAAAAAAGTTTAGAAACAATCTTCTGACTCGTATTATTTTTCACTCTCTGCAGACGTCAAATTGTGCCGAAAAATCGGCCGTTTTCGGCACAAAGTTTGATTGCTTCTCCTCCTTTTGGATTTTCTATTGTCTTTGCGATGGGGTGACCCAATTCGTGAACTTTACCCTTGTTTTGCTCAATTTGTTGTTTTATTTTTAAGGCGGCAGTAGCTGTAAGCGTAGAAGTATTTCTTCGCATAAAAGAGGCAGCCACAAGAATATTTCGCCTGTCACAAAAAATGGCAGTTACCTCATGATTCTGCTTAATTTACAGGCATGACAACGGATGTGAAAATGAAGTATATTTACACTTCTTTTTACTATTTCCATAACCAGTCAAACGACTATATTAAAATCAATTGAAAAAAGTGCGGATTACTATCACTAATAATTATCTTCAAAAAAGTAGTAAGCTTGGTTTACATTCTAACGGAACGCCGTCCAGATGCTTGTGAAAAGTAATGAAAAGTAACCAGAAATGTGTGTGAAGGGATCAGAAATATGTTTTTGGCGCGAGGTGACTGGTGTCATTTGTGACCCCAAAATGCCGATCAAGCTGAAGGGGCAGGTCTATAAAACCATCACTAGGCCTGTCTTTTTATATGGCAGTGAAGAATGGCGGTTACTAGAGCGACACAAGCAGGAGCTGCACGTCACGAAAATTAAGATGCTGCGGTGGATGTGTGGAGTCTCACGCAAAGATCGCGTGCGCAACACCGGCAGCGTTCGTGTTCGTGACATCACAGACAAGCTGCAGGAGTGCCGCCTTCGTTGGTATGGTCATGTCTCACAGAGATCGGCTAACTACGTGGGCAACAAATGTCTGGCCATGCCGCCCCCGCCAGGTACCGGTAGAAGAGGTCAACCCAAGAAGCGGTGGCTCGACGTCGTTAACGGTGACATGCGTGCCAACAGACTCACTACTGAGGATGCACAAGACCGCGCGAAGTGGGCCAAGAAAATAAGAAAGGTGGACCCTGGGACCCCACACACCAGTGTGGGTTCATAACCGGGATAGACCGCACGGACGATGATGAGTAACCAGAAATATGTTTTACTGTTTTCAAGAAATAATAACCAAATAATACCATGATAATTTTTTAACATTTGCTGTTTAACAAATAATTGCAGACGCCATATATCCAAAGCTTCCCATCTCTTTTCATAAGGTGGGCTTTTACCCTAAAAAGAGGGTAGTTCACAAACTGGGTAACCCACCTCAGGCATGTTATGACAAAAGTACTTTGGGACAAACTGCCTCAGCCGACTGACTTGACAGAGGGAAATGGGAAATAGGGAAGATTTAAGTTTTTATTAACTTTACTTAACTTCCAATCACTTTTGTGTTTTCGGTGGCTCTCAAAGACACTCAAAGTGAAAACGAAATAATGCAGAATTTTTATCCAGACTACAGGTTAAAAGCAAGTGTTTTTTTTTGCGTTCCTAATAACGTTTCGCTTATCACGTGTGGTGTAGAATTACAACTTTTAACACGAATGACGTAGTGCGCTGTAGCACGGTTTCTCGCCTCGATTTCCATAGTGTCCCGGGATCGATTCCCGGTTGCGTCAATTTAGGAAACGATCTTTTCTGAATTGACTCGGGTCTGGGTGTGCTGGGAGACGCCCCTGGCTTATTTCCTTGTGTGGTACCTCGTAACACAGATATTAATCCCTACTTCGAGACCATTACGAGAGATAAGATAAGAAGCAACTTCCGAACCGGTGGTAGATTCGCATTAAGTTTATTTAGAATATGCACTATTATTGTATTTTTTGTGAATTTTGACATTTCATAAGTGCTTCTTTGTAAAAGCTTAAGTGAATAATTGCTTTTTTTACTTTATTATTTACGTCTATTATTGTTTATATTTTTTTTTGTGAATTTTGACATTTCATAAGTGCTTCTTTGTAAAAGCTTAAGTGAATAATTGCTTTTTTTACTTTTACTTTTTTTTAAAAGAGGTGTGTTGTCTGGCGAATATTTTGTATAATAATATTTATTTATTTTATTTAATGAAAAAAAAATGTTTCACGACTTAAAATCACAGTTACAAGTGATTATGTTATTCAAAATAGCCGTGGCAATGTTCATTGTTACATTTTTGACTAACAATCCGGTGATGAAAAACCAAATCAACCCGAATAACGGCGGAAGGCTCACCACCTCCCACGTTGGGTTCTAATACCATTAAAGAAAAGTGGGCTTCTGAGTGTAACGTTCCCCATGAAAACTTAAACCACTTAAACCTTAAGAATTATTTATTTTATCACTTTACAATTTCGTATTTCTTCTGTCAATAAGCTTACTACCGTAATGGCGGCGCCAAGACCACATTAGTCAAATCGACTTACTATAATTATAATTTTAATATAAAAAATATCACGGCTGTCAACCTGCTTAGATAAATGAATGTCGTTTTAAAATCGAGAATCCACCCTACAAGCATGACAACCGCACTAATTTTTACCAGAGCTTGAGAAGTGTCTCTCAAATTGAAGTGGTGGCTGAAGATCTTTTCTCATCGAAATATTCCGAAGAATTCATGTGATTGTGTATATTTTACTATGACAGGACGCCGTTCATTTCGTCGTTAGGCGACCGGCTGTCCGTTTTGACAGCTTGCGCCAAAGTTCGTGCGTGTAACAGTCGTTACCCGGGCAACCAGACCGGCTGTTTTGACATTATCTGACTTTTCTTGTTGTTCATATTATTTTCTGTGATTTCTTAATTCTTCAATGTTTTTGAATGTTTTATAGATGTAAGTATCTTTATTTGTTCTTATTTTTAGTAAGGTGTGTGATAGTTCCATGTCTAGCCTGAGTGACAATACCACATTTTTGTGTAATGACTGTCAAAGATCCTTTTCAACAAATAGAGGCCTACATATACATTTCGCCAAAAAACACCGCACACCCACCATCTCGCCTGACAATGTATCATCATCTTCAAATGCTCCCACACAGCTCCCAGCTCAATTCACTGATCCATTACATTTACACCTCAGTCGTCTTAAGCAAAATACAGCGGTACTAAAGAGGATTCCTCGAGGTACTAGACTCTTTGTCGCATCCAAACTCATAACATTCATAGAAAATTGTACACAAAATAATACAGAAACTGATTGGGCTAATCTTTTCACATTTTCATTCCAAATTCTTTACGCAAAATCAAACATTAGCCTAACTTCTTTAACTCAAATCATTAAAAACAACTGCCACAACCTTTCTACCTTCACACCTTCCAACACCCAAAAAAGGCCTTTCAATTTATACAAAAAGGTTGAAGAAAAAGTAAGCGACGGTGACCTTAAAGGTGCCGCCAGGATCCTCTTTTCCAATGACGTATTGTCCCCAGACTCGACAGGAACCCTCGCAGCACTGCAGTCCAGACACCCCTCGGCCCCTGCAGCACCTCAACTCCCCGGCCCACCCCGTGCACCCAGTATACAGTGTACTTCAAAAGACGTAACCAATGCCATATTCTCTTTCAAAGCAGGATCTGCTTCTGGATTAGATGGTCTATCTCCACAGCATTTGAAAGATTTAACCTCTGCTTCTATCGGTGACGTCAGTCAAAAGCTTGTTCTTTCTTTAACAAATTTAATTAACTTTATGCTAGCTGGTAAAGTAAACGCGCAGATCATACCAATTCTCTACGGCGCAAACCTCATAGCTTTATCAAAGAAAGACGGTGGGGTCAGGCCAATAGCCATCGGGTCCACTTTTAGGCGTATAGCATCAAAAATTGCCGTTAAATACATACAACCTAAATTAAGTAACCATTTTTCCCCTGTCCAGTTAGGTTTTAATGTAAGTGGCGGATGCGAAGCTTCCGTACACTCTGCTCGCACTTACTTACACTCGAATTCACATGATGAGGTGCTGCTCAAAATTGACGTGAAAAATGCATTCAATTCAGTAGACAGGAGCACCATGTTGACAGAAATTTGGCATAATATCCCGGAACTCACAAATTATTTAAACAACTGCTATCTGGAGCCTACAAAACTCATGTACAAAAACCACGAAATTCTCTCAGCGGTCGGTTGTCAACAAGGTGACCCTCTTGGTCCGGCCATTTTTAGTTTATCAATAAACCCTGTAATTCAAAACTTACATTCTAAATTTAACGTTTGGTATTTGGATGACGGAACCCTAGGAGACAAACCAGATACTGTGCTTTTGGATTTGAAAAACATTATTAATAAATTTCAATCTATGGGTTTAGAACTAAATTTCAAAAAATGCGAACTTTTCCTTCCAGAAAAGCTACAAAACAGAGACATGATAATTAAAAATTTTAACCTTTTGGCAAAAGACATCAAAATTATTGATAAAACTTCCCTGTGTCTCCTTGGGGCCCCAATTTTCCCAAATTCATTTCCAAATTTTATAGAAGATACTATCACAAAATTTAAAGAAAATTCCGACCGCCTAGTGAAGATCACCCCCCATTCGGCATTATTCATCTTGAGATTTTGTTTATTCGTTCCAAAGTTCACTTACCTCCTCCGATCAACCCCTGTTTGGACTAATCAAAATCTTCTTTGCTCAATAGACATGCTTATCAGAAATTCTTTAGAGACTGTCCTCAATATTAAATTAAGTGAATCGTCCTGGACACAAGCCTCTCTCCCCTTAAGGTATGGAGGTCTAGGCATTCGCAAAATTTCCAGTGTTTCACTTCCAGCTTTTTTATCGTCTGCCTACAGCACTTTCGACCTCACCAAAAAAAATTATTTCCCGCTCCGTCCCGGCGTCAGAAATTTACGAACTAGGCAATGCTAAAAAAGCTTGGCAAATGGCCTGGCCTAACCAAATTCCCTCGTGCCCCAACTTGCAAAGAAGTTGGGATGAAATTATCTGCAGTGCTGCATACAGAGGTTTGCTTTTATGCAGCTCAGGCTCCGGGCGTGCAAGGCTTGAGGCAGTTTCCCGTAAGGAGTCCGGCCACTGGCTAAATGCGTACCCCAGTACAAATACGGGAAATTGCCTCGACCCTAATACACTGCGCGTGGCAGTGGGTTTGCGCCTCGGGGTAGAGCTGTGCGTATCACACACCTGCCCCTGTGGTACTGAGGTTGACTCACTAGGACATCACGGCCTATCATGTACTAGGAGTGCAGGCCGCTTGTCCCGCCACGCCGCCTTGAACGATGTCATTCGTCGGGCCCTCGCCTCCGTTAACGTACCGGCTATGTTAGAGCCGCAAGGAATCGTACGTGACGACGGTAAGAGACCGGACGGGATGACACTCGTTCCTTGGAGCATGGGCCGACCGCTGGTGTGGGATGCGACCTGCGTCGACACGCTGGCCCCTTCCCATGTTCCTAGAACATGCAAACAGGCAGGTGCGGCGGCTGAAGCGGCTGAACATAAAAATACACAAAAGTACCGGAACATAGGATCAGGGTACACTTTTGTGCCTTTCGGAGTCGAAACCCTCGGTCCGTGGGGTCCAAGTGCACAAAACCTCATTAAAATACTGTCTAGAAGACTGAATACTTTCACTGGTGACCCAAGAACTGGTACATTCCTCGCGCAACGTGTGAGCCTAGCCATCCAACGGGGGAATGCTGCCAGCATCTTGGGCACCTTACCGCAGGGGCAAAATTTTCTAAATAGTTTTTAGTTTTATTATTTAAATTTAGGTTTTTCTTTTTAATTTTTACTGAACTGTGTATATAAATATCATTTAGTCTATATAAATAAAAATAAAATATGTAATTTTTAAACTAATTAAATTAATAGGTTTACCAAATTAAATGCAATAATGCCCTTTCAAATAAAAATATAGTATTTTACATCAGTTAATAATTAAAGAATTGTTCTCATTAGTAATCATTTGCTTTCAACCATGACGGGAAGAGTCACCTGCCTCTGACTACCCCGATTGAAATATAGTCGTGATGATATTTTATTACGGAGCACAACATTTAATATGTACGAGTATCACCGCTGTGAGGCGTTTGTTATAACGCGCGTCTGGCAAAAAAAAAATATGTGCGGACAAATTCGTAGGAAAAAGCTAGTCCTATTTCAAAATATACTCTCAGAAATATTTTCCTAATACACATTAAAGTCGCGAATACAATCTCTCGTGGCGGTGCCGAGTTGATCTCCTTCTTACACGAAGATATATTTTCCTTCGATATACTCTTGCATTACCTTGTCCCGATTCGAAGCCAGAGATGTAGCGAATAGCATCGACATAGTTTTTTTGAAAATAAAGAGCGTCGTTGTCTAGTTAAGCACCCCTACTCGGGTCGTGGGTCCCGAGTTCAAATCTGGCCGGCTCTAATCTTTTTGGACTCTGTTTAATTTTCCACTAACTCTTCGGAGTTGAAAAACATCGATAAAAACCAAATCTACCCGGATGACGTTGAAAGGCTCACCATCTACCACGTTAGGTTCAAATACCATTGGTGATTGGCTTCTGTGTGTTCCGATTGACGGCAATAGTCACTGCCCCGTTTGGGATATAGTCGTGATAGTATGTTTACATGTGAGTATGTGTTTTAAAAATAAATAAAAATTAAACATGCCATTCTTTGACAGGTAAATACTTTTGGCCATCGCACGACTGGAAAAACGTGGCGTCGATGACTTGTCTTTTTTTAGTGTGTAGTTTCGTCGATCTAATGCCAAAAATAATGCCTTATTCACGTTCACGTCGACCACACTAGAAAACAAGCTCACACACAAGTACATGCGCGATTGTCTTTATGAACGAATTACCTACCCATTTTGTGGCAGGCAATCAGAGGCACAACAGCGAAAGGTATTTCAAAATTCTTTTCTGCATTTGAATGCGTTTTGTATTCTATGACAAAACGACTTTGAAAACCTTAGAAGATATAAAAAAACGATTTAATCGATATCGATAAAAAAGACAGTTAGGTCCCATCCCTATTGCTTTTGTAAGGCAATCTCCCTATTTACGAGCCTGCATCGGTGCAGACTCTATTAAGTCGACCTGGCTCGATGTCACCTGAATTAATATCGATTATAGCACAGCACTAGTCAATTAAGCCGTAATTGTTTATAGCGAGGATTAAGTGATTATGCAGTCAAATGAGGTTTTTATGGAGTTATTTTACGCTGATGGGTTTGGCTGCTGGGTTATAGATATTGGAAATTTCGTGTTTTTATAAGTTTTGCTGTTTAAATTTGACTACCGGCTCTTACCTACTCACCCGAATACTCACTCTTTAAACATCTAAATTATAAAGGATAAGTAGAAGTTGGTTTTTTCAATCAAATCTACTTGTATTTATCAAAATAATTAACATACAAAATTTTGAAAGTGGCAGGCTCAAGGCTGTAGCCTAGAACAACAACAAGATAAGGTGTAGCAACTAGTACTTCTCTGGTGTATTAGAATTCACATAATATATGAAAAACCTCACTTTAATATAAGATACATTCATGAATATACTTGTTCGTGTCAAATATTATTATTTCATCGACTATATACTTCATAGAAACATACGAGTACTTCACAGAAATTAAATTAATTTAATAACAGACATTAGTTTAAAAAGCCTCTGTTGGTAAGGTTAGGTTAATTAGAACTGTAACCACATCAAGAAGCGAATTTTCGGCGAATGAACATAAGTGACAAATAACAATTTTCTTGAAAATACTTCTTAAAAAAGCCAAACATTATGAGCAATAATAATACTTGATTGGATATTCTATGATATGGATATTCTAAGAAATGAATTTTATTTGTAACAAAAATCTATGATTCAAATTTCTTCGAAGTAACTGTTCTGCGTATGGAATATTCGATAAAATGATAATATGGGAAACAATTTATGTGAAACGAAATTCTATGAATCGATATTCTATAAAACAGTGTACAACTCTTTAAAAAGTATCTGCAGGACCAAACTTTTCGTGTGTCGCTCTAAGTTTTTGGTCCTTCAAATCATGGAGCTTACTTTACTAGATGGCCACATCACCACAATGAGGTTGTCAACAGCAACGTCGTCCTGTAGGCCGTTCTACCCGGGCCATTAGGCGCGCACCAGGCCATGAGTGACGGACGGGTGTGTGTGATCGAACGTAGACTAGGATTTATGGCTCTTGAGGTAACATGAGCGGAAGAAGCAAATTGTAATAGACTACACTAAGACAGAAACTTGAATAATTCGACCTGATCCTCGGGACTTCCAACTGAGCTATCGAGGCCGTTAACAGACCTGTACATCTACGTTTGTTGAGTCGAAATGGAGCTAAAAAACGGTACCATAAGATGCTGTTGTTACGTTATGGTACCGTTTTTAGCTTCATTTTGACTCGAGGCGCAGTGCAAAATCACATACAAATATTTTACGCGAATGATAACGTTAAAGTGGCAACTCATGGTAGACTTACTGGTGAATTGGTCTGGTGTATTTTACGTTGTAAGCCAACGTTATTGTTGTGCTGTAAAGTTGAAATAGACTACCTGTTTATTCATACTGATAAAATCAAACACATACATTAGAACTTTCGCAATAATAATATTAGTAGGAGAGCGTCGTGGCCTAGTGGTTAAGCACTCCAACTCAGATCGCGGATCGTCTGGTCCCGAGTTCAAATCTAGCCAGAACATAAATATTTGTGTTCATTGTTTAATTTCGGACTAACTCTTCGGTGATGGAAAACATCGATAAAAAACCAAATCAACCCGGATAGCCGCGGAAGGCTCACCACCTTCCACTTTGGGTTCTAATATCAGTGGCAACAGTCACTTGCCTCTGACTACCCCGTTTGGGATAAAGTCGTGATGGTATGTTGTATTAGCAACAAACACACAATAACAGTGTGCAATAACCATTGCAGACGTTTGCACTTCTAATCTGTCCCAAGGTCTCCTTGATAAACTTGAACGTCTGGTAAACAGTTGCATTAGGTTTATCTATGGTGTACGAAAATACGACCACATTTCTCCCTTTCGTTCTCAATTAAAATGGCTTAAAATTCGTCACCGTAGGAATTCTCGAACGCTCTGTTTACTTTTTAATATTCTTAGTAATCCCAATTCCCCCAGATATCTGAAATGTAATTTTAAATATAGGGGTGAGTGCAGCACGCGCAACCAGCGCTAGCATAGCCTTACGCTGTTTCACACTCCTCTTCATACGTCTTCCCATATGTCGAATTCTTTCACATTAGCTGCCATTAGGCTATGGAACTCGCTGCCTAATAAAAATAAATTGTCGACCAGTAGGTTTTCCTTCAAAAGACCAATCCACAACTTCTTCTTAGAGAAACCTTAACTCATTCAACCAAACCTCTCTCCTTTCAAGACAACGTTTTAAGATTTAGGTACAATATTTAAGTGTATGTATCTTTAAATTTATGTATTATGATTATGTATGTGTAATATGTATAATTTTGGTATAAATATGTTTTTTGTATTCATAGTATATTTTATTCCGTATTTACGAGACACCGCCAACACGATTTCTGCTTCGCCCAGTGGTTGACTGGTAGATAATGCCATTGGGCATTAAGTCCCAATTGTACTTTTTCTTTGTGCAATAAAGAATAAATAAGAAAATAAACAGTGCAAATAGACCATACCATCACACAACGGTGTCCCGATGCCCAAAAAAATGAATGGACCTCACTCAGCATTTAGCCTGGGCTTTACCAGTGGGCCCAAACTAAGTAGACGGCCATATGCGGTATACGGCTTAAGCTTATTCAAAATCTTACGAAGCAAAATTTTATTCAAAATCTATCGCAAACATAAAACCCCCTTTTCCGGCCCCATAAAATTACATTGCGCTATCCCCTATCCCATAGTACAGACCGTCGAAACTTTATTAGTAAATACTAGCTGCCCCGACAGACTTTCTTCTGTCAAAAGTTTTTGGTCAGCTGTCAACAACTGGGAACATTTTTAGTATTTTTTGTTACTTATTTAACTTCCACAAATATTTCAAGATTAAAATTAGCGTCGATAATCGTTCCAGCCATTCTCGAGTTTCAGCGAGACCAACCAACAGCTATTAATTTTTATATATTATTCTTACAGAGTTCGTCTAACTTTTTGGTAGTTAGGTATATTAAATTCAAAATGTGACTCAGTCTTGTCTTAAGCTGTGGTGCCGATCTTATGAAATTAGAGAATCCAATTTATTTTCCAATTTAACTAAAAGATAACATTTCAACAGTCCGTTTGGCGAATAGCAGAATGCCACCACTTTGACCAGGTGCTAAATTCCACATTCTGTCCTCAACCATTAGAAGTTACGAGGTCCCATCGCAAATATAACATTTCAGACCCATAATAAATAATAACGTTCCAACAAAAGTATTCGCGAAGAGTTTGAGCACACTTGATACTTGAACGTAACTAGATTTTGCCTGCGACTTTTTCCGCTAGCTGCTGGTTTTTTTTCACACCCTTAATTTTGTAATTCATATTAGTAACTATTGGTAGCCTATGGGACAGATCCCCCTTTGCCTTTTCTTTCAGATTTATAATATTATTTAGTTTGCATTTGACACGTCACGTTATCGTTACCTTTTAAACCAATTAACGATATAACAAAAAGACCTGAGTAATTTGTGTGCTTGTGTGTGTGCATATTTGTGTGAAGTAATGAAGTTTAGAAATGTCTGATTAGAAAGTTTAGGGCAGCTATTGTAAAATATCAAGTGTGCTGAGTCTGCAAAAGCAGCCGTTCGCGGGCGGGTAAATTGCGTGGAACGAAACGCTTGCAGGGAGGGAGGAACGCAAATTACCTGGAACGAAACACGTCAGTGTTATGCATATTGGGAAAGCATTACCCTTTGCAGGCGGCAGATTCGTTAATATTTAAACTGTATGTTTCATTGTTCAAATTGGATGAATGAAAAGAATTGCTTGTAGAAAATCCAAGACTACAGTGCTTTCAAGGAGAGCGTCGTGGCCTAGGGGTTGTTGTGTGGCCCCAAGTTCAAATCTAGCCAGAACCATCTTAGTGTTCACTGTTAAATTTCTGACTAACTCTCCGGTGATGGAAAACATTGATAAAACCAAATCAACCCGGAAAACAGCGGGAGGCTCACCACTTAACGTGGTAGGGGTTTTAATACCATTGGTGAAAAGTAGGCTTCTGTTGGGCTGAGTGTTTCGTTCACCATGACAACAACAGTCCACTTTTTTATATTGCCCGTCAAGATGACCTCACCACCTGATGGAAAGTGATCCAGATATGAGGCCGACAAGCCGAGTCTTGCGAACGAATTACTGGGCTGGCCATCCTCACTTTAAAGGCCTGTAGAAATGCCTTTTCACGCCCCGCTTGAAGACTCTGGAACTACTTAAGTAAACACATGCGCTGGAAGAGCATTCCTCTTGACTTTGACTACGCCGTTTGGGATATAGTCGTGATGGTGTGGATATATAAAATAAATTAGATTAGGAGCAGCGTGTCACAATGTTTAGTTTCTACAAAGTGTGTGAAATAACAAAATGATGAGATTTTCCACTCAAAGCAGTTTTAGTTTCAGTTAAACAATACTTTATTTAGCAGTTCTCCGGCTAAAACTGCAGAGAGTTGCTTTGTGAGTACTAAGTACTAAAATATGAGTGCATACGTAGTCCATGACTTTTGCTTTACCTAGGATATTCCTGGCATTATTTACACCATCCTAAGTGGCTGTGAAGTAGAAAAGTTCTATGATGAATGTATGGAACTGACATCACATGTCATCTCGATTAGACGATTAGTTAAGTAATTACCGTAAATTTTTCACATTTGACTTTTCGACACAAAAGTAGCGTGTGGTTCTTGGCTAGGGACCCTGATGTACTTTTAGGCCACCTCGCCTTTGAAGTGTTGAGGTTGAGTACTGTGGTGTTTTAGGCGGTAGAAGTCTGACATAACCTCGTCGTTCCCCCGGGCGGCGAGGTATCTATGAGGATTTCTCCACGATACTAAAAAGAGGGCCCCTGGTACACCTAAGAAGGCTAGAGGCAGCTCTCAATAGAGGCCAAGTCTAATTACGCTTAGACGTACACAAGACTGACTTTAACCTATTTTGGAGCCCTGGGCACATTAGAATGATGGAGCCCTTCTATTCTTAGTTTACCTTATTTTTGTGTAATTACTAAAATAAAAAAAACTGACTTTATGGGCCCTCAGGATCATAGGCCCCCGTGGGTCCCTGGGCACGAGCTCAAAGCGCCAAAAGGCCTAGCCTGGGCCGCGCATGGTTTTCTATCTTTCTCAATCTAGCGAATGAGAGCCCGCAACAACCATACATTTGAAGGTTATTTTAGTATCCAAGTAAATTCTGTTTGAAAAATTTCGCATGCCTATAGTTGAGTGTGAATAAACAAAACAGTCGTTTGTCTACTTATTATTATTATTATTTTTTTATACTACGTCGGTGACAATCAAGCACGCGGACCGCCTGATGGTAAGCGGTTATCGCGGCCTATGGACGCGTGCAACACCAGGGGTATCACTCGCGCGTTGTCGACCCTGTAAAAACCTTTTCAAACCCCTCTTGAAGAACTCCATACTATAACTCATCAGGAAAACCTCGGCAGGGAGTTCATTCCACAATTTAAGCGTCCTCGGAAGGAAACATCTCTGAAACCGAATTGTACGAGACCATTGCGGATTCAGAGTGTGAGGATGAATGCCCTGTCGGTGGCGAGCGGTGCGGTACTTATATTATTAAATGAACAAAATAGGGATTAAAATGGCACGTCATTTTGACACACACTTTTGTTTTTTTACTAAAACGAGTACCTAAATTGTTTTTGAGACACCGACCGACGCGCCATTTGCTTTGTTTCAAATATTAATTTTAGAGAGACTTTCCTAAAAATTGGTGACTCTAGTCTTGGCGCTCATTAGTAGTCTTTTAAAAAAACACAAAGGACTCATGTGCCCCAGCAGTTTAGGGTGTATGAAGAAAATATTTCCTTTCATGTTTTTATATATGTGTAGTCCACGTCAGCCAGAGCATAAAACAGTGCCTCGTTTTTGGAAGCGCACGCAGACGGGTAAGGCTCGCCTTGTCTCACACACGGAACTTTATACAAGCGTTGACGCGCTAATAAGCTCATGTAATCTATATATATACTGACTCACCACTGCTGGTTCGAGCGAACATGCCGCAAGCCCGCGTACGCGCGTTTCGTTTTTTCGCATTTTTTTAAAAAAAATTATTTGTTCCTTTAACACAATACAGTACTCTACTACAACATCTGCCAAACTGCAAAACAGTTTGTCGGCATAGTTCATCGGATAACCTTTCTTCCGGATTTCGGGGATCAGCGAATATCTTTGGTATTGCACGTCGATAAAGACTGCGGTTACCGCTTACCAGTATGCTTGTTGCAATTGAATTGAATCAAAAACAACTTTTTAACCATAATAGATATTTCAAATATAGGCAGGCCTCTGTCACTCCATGTACTTGCGCGTGATAATTACCTACCAGCCGCCGGGTCTCCCAAGACTCATTTGGCGGTTGGTTGTCAACAGCCGCGTAGAGCATTTGTACGGGAATCTTGCAGTTGAACTGACGCAATGACGTAGTACCTCTATAGGTACTACGTCATCGCGTATATAGATGTCAGTACCTATGTACTGACATCTATATCGAAAGAGGTACCGTTACAGATGTTTCATGTGCTGTGTTTTTTAGTTGGCAATGATTAAAATTCCCATTCACTGTTCATAAATGAATAAAATCTTAGGCGCAATCGTTTAGGCAATTATAAATTTTGGCGACTGAACGGGGGATGTAGAGTATTCCTTCGTGAAGGCCACTGGAGCGTTTAGGCGGGCGAGTTCACTAGCCCCCTTCCAACACAGACATCTAAATTCGAGAAACTCTGGACTGATACTTTGTAATTCTACAAACTATCTTTATCCTCCAGAAGCGAGCGATCAGATCCATCTATAAGCTTCGTACACGGGCTTCACTTAGGAAGATTTACAAGGAAATTGGTATCCTCACTGTAGCGTCACAATATATTTACAATTGCATTGTTTTGGTGAGAAAAAATATTGGTCTATACTAAACACAGTACATACATTGCAAAAATACTATGAATAAGGATAAAATTGCACTTACACTCTTTAGGTTACAAAAAGTTTTAGGATCCTTTATGGGGCAAGGTATACATTATTACAACAAAATTCCAAAAACCATTTGTAAGTTACCTTTATATAGATTCAAAAATCACATTAAAACA
The DNA here is from genome assembly GCA_947369235.1 of Udea olivalis. Lineage (NCBI taxonomy): Eukaryota > Metazoa > Arthropoda > Insecta > Lepidoptera > Crambidae > Udea > Udea olivalis. The sequence goes on from OX376355.1 coordinate 18,253,881, forward strand.
GCTTTATTAAAAAAGGGCTATTAAACTACAAAATACTACCTTATAGATAAAAATGCCTGGGTATAAGCTCTCTGATCGATGCGGAATTAAATAGCTCTATTGTAACAGCTGTTTTATCGAATAGTTAATAGGTACCTAGTATGTACTGACTAACAATTTTTCTTCTTGAATTGTTTGAATGAACTTTTGTTTTTGTTTACATTCTTTTATGGTTGTTTTTTTTTCTCTTTGTTTTATAATATTCTTTTAGGTTTATTTGTATCAAAATGACACTCTGCCTGTACTTTACTAACGCCTGTTGTAAACCCAAAACAAGTTTGAAATAGTAACTGCTGAGTTTCTCGCCGGGTCTTCTCAGCAAGAGACAACTCCGACGCGGTGGTAGAGTCGCATTATGTCTGTATACTGTTTATTTACATGTCCATATTTTTATGGTATTTATGTCTATTATTTAGTATATTTTGCTGTAAATTTGATAATTTGAAAGTACTGATGCAGTCTATTTGAATAAAAGTTATTTGAGTTTGAGTTTGAGTTATCTTATATTTAAAGCACATAGCTTGCGTGCCAGAAAATGCACTCATAAAACATACCTGTAATACGATACACTATTGCTATCGTAAGCTTTGATTAAAAATATAGCTTAGTTTTTTTCTTCGACAATGTTGCAGAAAGAATTTCAAAAATCGGCGCAGTAGTTTTTGAGTTTATCCATAAAACAATGAACAATCTCGATCAACAGTATGAGCAGACAAATCCGCCTTGTACCCTATCATTGTCATGTACCCGTGCTTGGCATATTAGAAAGCGAACACAGATTTAACAAACCGTTTTATTAAAAGAAAAAACTTAACTCATGCTTGAAATGCTGTATTCATATTGTTGATATTTCTTTTTGTTATAATTACAAATATGCTTCTGTCGTTTCAACGTTTTGTTGTTATATTTGAGAATCCTTTGGAATGTCACATTACTCGTACAAGTCAATTCAGGCGAGTTTTGAAGCAAAACATACTTCACGCGAATATTCACATAAAGCAAATGTTAATGTCAGTCGCCACCGTGTGACACAGTTAGTTACACAGATACATACCATCACGCACTACTTTATCCCAAACGGGGTAGTCAGAGGCAAGTGACTGTTGCCGTCATGGTGACCGGAACACTCAGAAGCCCACTTTTCACCAATGGTATTGGAACCCAACGTGGTAGGTGGTGAGCCTTCCGCCGTTATGGTTGATTTGGTTTTTTATCGATGTTTTTTATCACCGGACAGAGAGTCTGAAATTAACAATGAACATTGAGATGGTTCTGGCCAGAGTTGAACTCGGTTGCTAGATAAATCTTTTGTATCTGTTGTATTGGTATTTGAACTAGACAAATACTTTTTTTTTACTTTAGATATAGATGAAACCACCTAACTTAACACTTTTTTTTAAATTCTCAATGCTATATTATGTATATCCAAACTTGGAAATACTTTCTAACAATTCAAGATGATTTTTATCTTATTTCTAACAAAATCTTAATAAATAAATATATTTTAAAATAATGTTTTGTATGTAAAAAACAAAACAGATATGCAGATAATGTTAAGAATGTACACCCTGTTGTATTTGAAAGTAGGAATTTAAAAAAACTTTCGAATGTTCTAATACCAGCTGACGGTCGTGCCCAACTATGTAATATTTTGATTTTAATTATTTTAACTGTTTAAATGTTGATACTTTTTCAGTGTGTAGGTATTACTAGAAATTTATGAATCTATCTCAGTTCTTATTTATCCTTCTCACCGTCTTATCTATCTTCACTCACGTAAATGAATATCTTAAAAATCCATCACTCAACCCAATCTAGTCCGCTCGAACGTTCAAACGCGCCCTATGTAAATCGCTGAATAACTTTTGTCCGTGACCGGGCACCCATTACAAACTTAACAGCTGGGTAAACCATTATCTGGTATTACGCCTGTAACACAGCGAAAACACAGTAAAAATACAGGAAAACTTCACAGAAAGACTCATTTTCCTTAGAGACATTGCTATGTATTTTTTGATGGACTAGCATCATTTTAAAACTGATTTTGTGTTTTTTTAAATGCCATATACCTGCTGTCAAAGGCAAGTAATTGTTTAGTTATAATGGCGAAGTTAGACGTAAAAGTTTTTTTTTGGATTCGCGGTCCACATTCTAGATGTTGCTAAAGATTTTTAATTTAATATTGGAATGTCTTCTGCTCATCCTGCAGTTGGAGAATATTAAAGGCTAATTATTATTTAAATACCAAATGTAGCGTATTATTGACAAAATAACATCAGCCTCTTGCATAGCTTAGATAACAGATGTGACTACTGACATCTATGTGTTTAAGTAGTAAAACAATAGTTCTATATATTTGGGAAAGATGGCGTCAGTAGTATGAAGATTAAAATTTTAACCAAAACGCAACTTCAGATTTTTTTGCCAAAGGTGTCTTATATCAGTAATATGATATGCCATATTATGATAATACATTGTTTTTTATGTCGAAGACTGATAAACACATAACTTTTCGTGGTTTAATTTGGTTTTAAATGACTTAGGGTCGTGAGTTTCATCCCCAGCCAGGACTAGGGTTTAGCATCTGACTGACTGTGTTTGTTCATGTTTCTTGGAGTTACTGTACTAAATAATAATATATTATACTATACTTAATTTGACACATGTCTAAATCTGCATAAATAAAAATTAATCTTGGAAATGTTTGTACGCGCATAACTTCTGAAAGATTGCGCCAAATGGGATTTTTTTTTTCGTGTTCGTTATTGCTTTGACAGGGTCTGTTCTGTGCGAATCAGGAACGGGTCGCTACTCGCTAGTTTTTGATTATTATTCAGTTTTTATTTAGATTATTTATACTGTACAAAATAATGATATGCCTGGAAATCACTCTACATTGTGTCTACTTTAAGTATTTTAAAACTGTTGGAACTACACCTTACCAATTTTAGCATTCCATAGTGTTTCTGTTAAAAGTAGGTACTAACTATTCGACACAGTTAAATGCCTTCATTCAGTCAGGGGTGGCTGCGGAGGGGGCGGGGGTGAATTATTGTTCTCATCGGGATTGGGTTAAATGCCGAACGCTCTTTCATGCGGGCCAATGATGTGGCATTTGAACATCGATATCGATGAAAATAACAAATTGCCTTCATGTTTTAAGGTAGCGTCAAAAGCAACTAATATATGAAAAACTAACCTATACGTTCAAAAATAAAGAAGAAAGAAATATTCAAATTTTTTTTAAATACAGTGCTAGCTATTTTTTAAGTCCATGTTTGGAAAATGTATGTGGTGCCTTACATCAGTCAGCAACCTGGTGGCCTTGTCAGCTCTGCTCTGTATTTTGATCATGAAAATAGAATTGTAGGATTGTCGTTTCGTTGTTATGAAAAAAAATATATGCAATTCTTACATTGAATTTTTTTTCTTCATCTACTTGCTGAAACATATAATATTACAGATCAGTTAGTTTGCAAATGAATATAGTTTTTTTGTGTCGATATTTAATGATGATGGAACAACACCAGTTGGAACAACATTTTTGGCAGTATTTTTGGTCGTGACGAAATGCAAACTATGTGCGCAGATTCAACAAGCTCTGCGAACTTTACTAGTTCAGCATTCCTCTGTTCTAGCCTGAACTGGTGACCCCGGAATTGTAAGATAGAAGACTTTCTAAAGGATAAATAGTTAAACCTGTACTAAACCCATATCTAGTACATAATAGTTTTTCCTTAGTTAAGTTGTCGAAACTAATTGACCTTACTCTAAAAATATTTAATGACAGCTTTATAAACAGGAAAAAAGGAAACGATTTAAAATATTTGATTAGAATTTGAACAAAACCTTAATAACTTTAAAGGTGTGAATGTGTTTTGAGTCTGTGTGTATGTGTGTATATGTGTGTAAATAAAGTAATAGATTAATTTAATCCTTACTTCGAGACCATGACAAGTGGTGTGTTGTCTGGCGCATTTTTATATATTTTTTTTATTTATCACTAGTTTTCCGCCCGCGCAAGTTCATCTTTACATATTATCACGGTCAAATTACATAAAATCTTTATAATTTGTCCATTAGTTGCCTATGTGTTATTCTGATGTATGATCTGTATAACTGTAAAGTTTCATCTAAATCCGTTTAATAGTTTTTGCGTGGAAAAGTAACAAACATACTCACATACTACATCCTCACGAACTTTCGTATTTACGAGTATAATATTAGTGAAAAGTAAGATCAGTAAGATATGCTCAGACGCATAGTGGAAGGCTCAAGCAATGGCTGAGTGAGGACCTACGTTTTTTTGTGTGTCAGAAAGCGGTCTAACTATACAAACGGTTTTTTACAAGTGTAATAGGTTCCGAGTTATACGAATGAATTTAGTTTTGAATTATAACACCTTTGCGAAAGAAAACTTGTAAGAGGTTGCTGACTTGCATCTCTTCTGAATAACTGTTAATTTGGGCAATAACACGATTGTAATACACAAGCATAGTTTTAGTGACAAACATTGATTGATTTATGGGTTATAATGACCTACGTCATATACGTCACAAGTTCACAACTCTTCACAATTAAAAATAACATTCGAAGGGCTTTATCCTTTACCAGACAAATGGGCTCCATTTTTAAATTTTAAATAAAAACTAAAACAGTGCTTCAAAAACACTTTACCGTGTTGTTGTTGTGTTACCCTGTTATAATAGCATTATTTAATAGTAACTAGTCAGAATTTTAATTATGCAAATGGATTGGATTTTAATCGAACATCATGGACTTGAAAAATTCTTTGTTTAATAGACTTTTGGAATTTTCACGAATGACGGTAAAATAATTACTATGGCTGACATATTTTAACATAAGGCTGTTTGATCACTATTTTTTCATCCTTTATTCATTTAGGTTTAGAAATTACAGAAAGATCTGAAGTAGTGCGCTGCAAACCGTGTCAGGATTAAACTGTGCATCTTCAGAAATAGCAAAGAACTAAACAATGACTCAAGGTAAGTTACTGTTGATTCGGGTTATTGCCACTAAAAGTTTTTTAATGGTATTTTTTTTAATTGATCCTCTTTGCCTCGGTGCCACCATTCGCGCCCTCTACCCTGCCCCTGCAACTTTTGGTATATTTTTTATTTGCGATTTTCCGACTCGGATCACAAATGTACATTTGGTGCTAGAGTCTTTCGAACGATGGATGTTATCCTAAGGGCACCTTCACAATTGGGTAGTTGACAACATCATAAAATTCTAAAAAAATATTTAAAATGATCAGAAAATACAATAAAAAAGGCATGTAAAAACTTTTAGTTCGTTTACTGAGGTATAATTATTTTATGGCTCTTCAAACTCGGGTGGGCAAGTATATTTTTAAAAGGGTAAATTAAATAAAATAAGTGTACCATTCCACACAATGTATAGTACCTTTTGTTAAGAAACCATATCCATAAACGCAAAATTTAATACAGCTGCCCAACAAAAGCCTCACAGAACGCATAGAAATAGGCGTTCTGTGACGCCAGCATCTTGCGATAGTTTGTGAGCGTTTTGGGCAAGTCAAAAAATAAGATTTTTAAAATTGCCTTCTCGCGGAGTTTTCGTGTATTTGAAATATTTATTTTACCAATGTTTCTATTACTGAGAGGTCTTTCGATAACACCTCAACAAAAAAAATTGTCACCTACAAAAGTACTACTCATAGTTTTCAGACAATACCTTTTCGCAATGCCACTTTTGTACCAGAGTCAATTTTTTTGTATGTGTTTCATTTATTTATTGTATTTTTTTTTGTAGTGGCTGGCGTGGAAAGCACGCCACATTGGCGCTTCAGTAGCGCTTCTTTACGTGTCTAATTTGAAAACGCCCTAAGTCTGCCTGCCTAAGATTCCTATACAAATATTTATGGGCACGTGTATGAAAAGAACATTAATTAAGGTGTACAGAAAAAACGGTCTAGGGTAAGACCGCCGATTCCGTACCTATCAAAAAGCATTATCAACGACTTTTAAAAAGCGGATATTTGGATCTTGGTTTTTCTCAATTGGCTAACGAAAATGTTTCCCCTTAATAATAATACCCCAACAAAACTAGAGACTTCATGTTTAAACTTCGAGCTTCCCTTCAAGCCCCCTTGAAAGAAAAATAACTAGAATATTTCAAAATTCGGGTAGACTGAATCTACTCGTATGTGTTAAAATAGTTCTATGTCTTTTATGACAACTCTCACCACAGACGGCCATAGAAGCAATCTAAGGGGTTGAGTTTTTCAATTTCGGTACGGAACCTTTATGGTGCTATAAAAAACCATGTTTCACGTATGCCTCAATGTATTTTTATCGGCGACTTGCATATATTTAAACTATTTATATACCTATTGTAAAATGATTATTGCAATATTAATATGTTCCTTCTTACATTTTGTCAAAGGAACTCCAGTAATTTCTCTATACGCAGACGTCTTCAAAGACAAAGAATTCTTTAAAACTACGTTCCCATGGATCATAGACAACATTGGAGGGGAGATCATGGTGGACTACTATCTTCTGGGTAGTGGGCGGTACTCTGTCCCACATATGTGTGCCTTGAATGAATTGAAGAATAATGCTTTTCTTCAAGCAGAATATTTAAAGTGCGAAGCTGAAGGTAAATTACAAATTATTATAGTTTTGCTGTGTGAGAGTGAAAGCTAAGGATCTGAGAGATTTGACTATCCTTGAAAGGTATTTTGCCATGACTGCAGAAGGCCTCATAACTGTCGGATGCCCGTAAGATCTGCTTGAACAAAAGACTTTCTGAAGGGTTAAGCACCCTACGTATGTAAGTATGCACTTTTTTGCTACAACCGCACAGATCTGATAACCAGGCACCCGAAATATAACGAGCAGCCAACGGGCATACCAGTTCATATGGCCTGTATGTCTTTTTCATCATTGGTTTTTTTAGGAAATCTGCTTAGCATTTTTTGATGTTTTCAAAATATAAATTGAGCACAAAATACTCTTACATTGTCCCTGGTCAGGATTGAACAAGATACCGCTAAGTACTGAGCTAGCCTGAACTCTTACGCTGCAACAGGTAAAGATGGTATGTGTCAATAACAAAGTAAAAATATTTACCCATTTCTAGGTTACCCTAGCGTTTACTGCCTTTGCGAGACTGGTATCGACCCTGAAAGGTTCAAAGACTGCGTCCGAGACAAGGGCACCTTGGCTTCCTTCGCTTCGAGCATGTTCACGAGGCTGAACATTGACACAACGCCTTTGATCGAGCTGGCTCCGAAGGTCACTATTTTCGAGGTTTCGGATAACTGGTAAGGAAGATCCCCAATAAAAGAGTTTAGAGCCCAAACACATTCTTAAATCACTTTGTCTAACCAGACTCAGTGAAACCGTTCGCCAAACACACGGCCACCTGCGTCTACTTGCTTTACCACCTGATTAGTAACCATTCTAATTGGCAAGCTACATCTATATCTAGGTCGCTCCCATTTGCATGATCTAAAGTTCTTTATTCTCAAGCTGGACGGGGACTTTAAATGAATAGTTCCTCACAACATCCTCATACAGCACATCGTCAAATTTCTTCAATAACGTATGAAACTCAAGTGTAACTTTCGTAATTTTTATCAGGATAAAAAATACTAGAACTGACGGTACTTTGTTTATACCAGGTATTTAAAGAAGATCTGCACCATTTTCGGTGACAACCCACCCTTAGGATGCATCAAGCCTTTTGCGTGCTGTGGGAATGGCACCGAAGTTACAGTGACAAAGAAAAGCATTGCTCACTTTGACAAAGATTGCTGTCCATACCACGGGCATAGTTGTTACCCTAGTGAGTAAAATAGTTCCTACCTTGAGATTATTTTACCATCATCCTCATTTGCATCAATAGGACGTCACTGCTGAACAAAGGCTTCACTTAAAGCAAGTGGTCTTGTCACCTAATCTAGGTCTATCCTCCTTGGGTACGGGTGCCACGTGACGTTTACTATCAAATAATCATCATTCTATACTAACTCAATGGGCACCTTTTTTTGCGTTAGGAAATGCATTTAGGCATTCCCAAGGCCCTGGGTTCGAGACCCCTGGGATATGTGGGACTCGGAACTCCTGGGAGAACTCGGCGTCGCAGAATGGAAGGGACCCGGGATCCCCAACAAGGGAGCGACTCCTAGCAGGAGACTTCGGCGCGCATGTCCGACTGGCAGCTAACCTCGGGATGAGCATGCTAAACTCCAGTGCACGACAACACAGACCAGTGTGTCCGAAGACACGCGTTGCCGTCTTCCTTGGGATCGCAAACCGAAACACACGCAGGCCCCTCCACCCGCGTGCGCTTCGCGACCCCAAGGGCCCTTTTAGTTGCCTCTTACGACAGGCAGGGTTACCTCGGCAGTGTTCTACTCCCCTAACAACAATTCAATGGGCACCTGTTCTAAGTGCTTAGCACTGCAATTAGAAGTTTTGAATGTATGGTTTCGCTCTTGACCACAGTCTATCTCGAGAGATGAGATGTGTGTGATTTTTAACTTTATCAAAAGTTAAATATTTGTCTAATTTTTTTATCTATTTCGTTTATTATGGCCTAAATTCTTGTCTGGTAGGTAGGTACCTCGTAACAAGGATATTCATCCTTATTTTGAGACCATGAGAATTGGTGAGTTGTCTGACTCATATTTATTTAAATTTAATTCTGATTTTGACTTCAGTGTATTAATACCACAGCCACAACTTTGACGACAGCACCAACTACTACGAGTACGACGGATTGGAGGGAATGACCAGCAGAATAAAAAACATTCAAATCGGATTTTATTGTTTTGATGGCTTAATTTGATGATCAATAAATCGAATTTTATTATTTTATTTTCTATTATTAATGTGACTATCCCAAGTCAGAAAGGGAAAAGCGGCATTTTTCCGGTTTTACGGATATCTCGTAAAGGCTCGTAAAAAGGCCATAATTATGTTCTTTTTTTGAGATTCCCATAAATTAATTATTTCAGTTAGATGTATGATGGCCATTATTTTATTTTGTTGTTTTTATTTTATTTATTCGTTGTAAAATTTATGTCCAAATGTATATCATAAAAAAAACAATATATTAACGAAATTATACAATTTTAGTAAAAAGTTCAAATAATGACTTGAAATGATACCTCAACATATGGTACTGCTTCGGTAGCGAGGTAGGTTCAGCATTCGTTAGTTAAATGGTCGTCGTTGCTATTCCCTTTTCTACGAATTTTCCATATACAGCAGCAGAAAAAAAGGACTCCGGAACCCATCGTAGAGTTGGTGTTTGGCAACCCTTATACTTCTTCGTTTCACGTGTTTCAGTTGTTTATTTGTTGCGGTAACGGATCACCGATCGGTCTTATGATGGCAATGGTTATCTCGATTGGTGCCAGTTAACCAGGATTGGCTTAAACAAGCCTCAAAATGCGAGGTAATTGTTCAATGCGTTGCTGCGAGCGACGTTCGGCGCATTCTGGCGGAGCTAATGCAATTCCTGCCGCTACTGTACTGCTACTGCTTTGGGGGAGTATCTATAGAGATGTTAAAACCGCAAAAGACCATTTAAAATTATGTCTATTATTAGGTATATTGGTTTTCTTGTTAATTCAAAAGAATTTGCTTCAGGTATATTTATATAAAGATATGAACATGAAAGTTTTGCTTTGGGGGAGTATCTATAGAGATGTTAATACCGCAAAAGACCATTTAAAATTATGTCTATTATTAGGTATATTGGTTTTTTGTTAATTCAAAAGAATTTGCTTCAGGTATATTTATATAAAGATATGAACATGAAAGTTTTGCTGAACTTTTGTTTAGCAGACATTTTGCTAGAGACAAATGGTAGAAAGGTTCTCTCTTTTTTCCTGATAGGTGAGTGCAACAGTGGTAATAAAGTTTTTGCTAGTTGTGATCACCCTCATTCATGTAAATGCCTTAGAACAAGGCCTATTACTCGTATTCATACAATGCTGCAATGATTCAAAAAGTCAGGCATAAATATCATCAGTTTGCGCCACAGTGACCGAAAAAGTGAGTCAACACAGAAATAAAAAAAAAATTGCTCAGAAACTACAAAAAGTCGTGGAATATACACAGGATTGATTCTACCCCACCTTAAGAGGCACCTACACCTAAGTTCTACCCTTGGACGTCACTCTTCTGGCCATCCGGCATCTTATTTGATTCATGTTTATGGTATATTTTAGAAAAAGTTGATTGTAAAATATTTAAAGAAAAAGTTTTTCTTTAATATTACGACACGGTTGGCGTAGTGCGCTGTAGCACGGTTTCTCGCCTCGATTTCCGTAGTGTCCCGGGTTCGATTCCCGGTCGGGTCAATTTAGGAAACTATCTTTTCTGAATTGACTCGGTTCTGGGTGTGCTGGGAGACGCCCCTAGCTTATTTCCTTGTGTGGTACCTCGTAACACAGGGATATTAATCCCTACTTCGAGACCATTACAAGAGGTGTGTTGTCTGACGCATATATATAATATATATATATATATATATATTATAATATTATATATATATAATATTCGTCTTAATAACAGCTCTGTATAGTTCCCGGTGCGGCTAAATGCCCGCATCGGCCGCTTATAAGCACTGCTAGCATATATATATGACCACGCTATCGCCTCATAATGCACGTCATACATGCTTACTTGTATGGAGTGTATGTGAGTGCTCTTGTTGGTTTTAATTATGCAGGAATGTGTGAAGAGCCACATTCTGTGCGGTAACCGCAGCCAATTCTTTCTAAAAATGTCCTTTCTTAGTTACGAGGTAAAAATTGTTGACCATTCCTATTTTTATAAAAGTACATTCGATTAACAATTATGTCTAAAAGACACAACTCGTGGCTCTGCCCGCCTGAACTTCATCGTTACATATCATGGCCAAATTACATGAAATCTTTATATATTGTAGCTTATGTGTTATTCTGATGTGTGATCTGTATAACTGTGAACTTTCATATGAATACATTCAGTAGTTTTTGCATGAAAAAGAAACAAACATATACACTTACGTACATCTTCACAAACTTTCGCACTCATAAAATTAGTAGAATGTAAGATAAGATGTGAAATTCATTCACAAATTCAGGCCTGAAAACACACCAAACCGAGAGTTACTTACAAAAGTATGAGTTAAATACTACGTAGGAAAACAATTTATTCAGAACGATTAAATAATTAATATATACAGTACAGTAAAAATTAAAAAGAAAACCTTAAAATAAATATAACTAAAAACTACTAAGAAAATTTTGCACCTGTGGTAAGGTACCCAAGATGCTGGCAGCATTCCCCCGTTGTATAGAAAGACTCACACGTTGTGCGAGGAATGTACCAGTTATATACTTAGTTTGTTCTTCTAAAACAAATCGTTTTCCAAGTGCTCAGCCTACGAAGCGCTTAAACTCCCCAAGGCCTAAGGCGAGCGAAGCCGAGGGCGGCGCTTGTCCGCCGCCGCCGTTTCCTGATATTGGCAGAACTCATTAATGTGATGGATGGCCTGGGGCTCCATTTGTTTACCCGAATTAAGAAGACGCCAGGGGACAAGTATTGAGGAATTTCTATTTAAATTTTAAGAGACAGTCTGTTTGTTGAGAGAAAAAATATACACAGAGGTAGGTAATGTTGTCCAGCCTTCGATTCCTGCCTGGAACGAACACTAATGTGACAAACTATGCTCAGTTTGGGGTCAGATGACGTTGTTAGGGTAATGGCTGAAAGCCAGCTTGAAATAAGGGGTTGTGACAGGGTGAGCACTCTAAGCAGCGGACGCGCCTACGTCCTAAAAATAACCCGCATGCAAAATTGGAAACTGTTAGCACTTGTAGTTTCTGAGATTTTGTGAGCTTTCATTTATATATATATAACTATATCCTGTGCCACTGCTGGGCAAAGGCCTCCATCATTGAAATCAAGTCATGGCCACAATTGATGGGTATTGGCCTAACCAGTATAAAAACAAAGTAATACATAAATAAATATGCGCCAGACAACACACCACTTGTCGTGGTCTCGAAGTAAGCATGAATATCCTTGTGTTACGAGGTACCAGAAAGGAAAACAAGCCAGTGGCTTCAATTTAGAAAAGATCGTTTTCTGAATTGACCCGACCGGGAATCGAATACGGGACACTACGCAAGTCAAGGCGAGAAACCGTGCTACAGCGCACTACGCCAACCGTGTCGTCAAAGTAATAATTGCGTAATAATTTAAAGAGTATTAGTAATTCTGTTTTACTGCATGTCATGCACAATTCGAATTTCCTAATGTACAATGAGTTTCAACAAATGTGCAATTTAGTGTTGGTTTTTAACTTAAAGCATAATAAGATGGGTATTCTCATCCAACATAAGGAGTTACACATTCATTGAACATGTTGTATTCTACTGCCATCCAGTTAGGCAATTGCCTGTGATAAGGACAGCAGTATCCTCACATTAGCAAGATCTTTGTGTTAACTCCACTCATTGGGAAAACCCAAGCATGTTAATTCTAGAAAGGCAGCATTTTTAGGGTTCCAAACCTCGAAAGGAACAAACGGAACTCTTATAGGATTACTTTGTTGGCCGTCCGTCCGTCTGTCTGTCTGTCTGTCCAGACCCTTTTTCTCAGGTACGCGTGGAGGTATCAAGCTGGAATTTATATCAAGTAATCAGGTCTACTGGCCCTTGTAGCTGTGAAAAAATCAAACTTTTAAGCCAACGCAATCAAAAGAAACAGCCGTATATGCCGCAAATTTGCGCAAATTTTCGACAGTCGCAAGGGAATCAAAACCTACAGGGTACTTCCCGTGAACACATAATCTTGAAATTTGGCACGAATTAACGTCTTATAGCACAGATGAAGGAAAAATTGCGAGAACCGTAAATTTTTAGTTACATTATAAATATAACAGAAATATTAAAAAAACAGGTTTGTACGTACCCTCGGTGCGCGAGTCCGACTCTCACTTGACCGGTTTTTTCTACTTTGCAACGAAATTATTTCCGTTAAAAAGGATGTCTCGAGGTTGTTGTATCTAAACAAATATTTTTGCAAAAGATAAACATGGTTGTAAACCACGGGCGATAAGGCTGCACCCGTCGCTTGTGCCTTGATTTATTCCTGACATTAAATCTGAGCAGTACGGCTGGATTCTGAAACAATCGATGATTTGAACTTGGGTAAATAATTCCAGTTTTTACCGTCATTCCTCTGGCAGGGCGGAAAATTTTGCACATTGCAAGCACTTCGAGTGCTAATAGGAAGCTAACCAATATTCACAAGAGACTACTCCATAGTGAATTACTCGAAATTTGTATTTTATTGTGTATATCCAAGCGAGCATGATTATGATCATCAAACATGAAATCAAATTAAAAAGGTCATTTAATTTGATTTTGTGTTTTATGTGAACAGCAAGAAACAACCTCTTCTCTTCTTTTTGGTTTTGCTCTTAGAGGTTAGCGTAATATCTAAGTGTTTGCCATAAAATACTGTTATAATATCTCAAGTCTGTATTCTTCGTATTCCTCCTAAGAACTTTGCTTTCTGAATCATTAATGTAATTTAGTGCCCCATCCCTTTCGCTACACTTTATGATTTATTTGCGACATCCCTAAAAGTATCTATGCTCCCATTTTCCATGGGGTGAAATTGAAATGAGATACTGTTAAGACGAAAAATCCACCAGTTTGAAAGGTTTTAGGCAAAAAATGGTTTGACTAAGTATAGAAAGTTGAAATCAAAATACCTTTAAGCCTTGCAAAATGAGCAGTTTAAAGTCCCTAATGCATAAAAATAAATGTTTAACTAAAATTGACGACATGATTGGCGTAGTGCGTTGTAGCACGGTTTCTCGCCTTGAATTCCGTAGAGTCCCGGATTCGAGCCCCGGTTAGGTCAATTCAGGAAACGATCTTTTCCAAATTGGCTTGGGTCTGGGTTAGCTGGGAGACGCCCCTGGCTTAATTCCTTGTCTGGCACCTCGTAACACAGGGATATCTATCCCTACTTCGAGACCGTGACAAGTAGTGTGTTGTCTGGCGCATATTTATTTATTTATATTTATAATCCAGTATGTCTACCAAGAGTTGACACCAAATGCCAGCCGCTGGCGTCCGTGTTGACCTTATAGACGTTTTTGTATGGGGCAGCACCTCTGGTAATTATGAATAGAGCCAAAAATGGCATTCAAATATTCAGATATTCAATCATCGTAGTTTAGGTGACAGAAACTAATTAGGGACATTCGGTTACTGTTTTCACACAACGACTCTGTTCCATTTATTTACTCATGTGCCTGGGTGTAAGGCCTGTTCACATCTCAGATGACTAATTAGTTCTCCATACCGTCCAGCAATGTGGTTGAGGGCAAAATGTCAGGTTTTTAGTCGGTAGGAGTCCGACATAACCACGTTGTTCCCACGGACAGCTTGGTATCCACGAGGATTTACCTACTGAAAAAAAAAGTGACTTAGTAGTGGCATTTGGATTCATACTAATAAAAGTGCCTCAGCTCCCCCAGAGGTGCGCTCGAACCGCAAGATAAGGTAAGATAAATAATCTTTATTAAAAATAATCTAAGCAAACCAATACAATAGGTTAAACATGGAGTAGAAATAGAACATGCAATGGACGCGGACTTATCGCTACAAAGCAGTCTCCCCCAGTCAACCTGTTGTAGAGATTCTTACTTTTAAAACAGAGAGTTGGTAAAAATACCCAGCACAACGTTAAAAGGGTCGAGAAAGTGAATTCAACAAATCACGTAACCTTCTTAATTAAACAGCTTACTTCGCAACTCCTTATCTAAATCCGTTAGCCACGTACGCAACTGGCAATTTCATAAAAAAGTACATTCCTTGAACCACTGGTTCCTCGCTTTGCGTAAGGATAAACCAGTCTAGTAAGAGCTACGGCTCCTTTAAACGGTTATAGCTATACTAAGTTTGAAATCTAGGGTTGTCTATTTCTAAGACTTTTCGTATTTTATTCATAGATTGCTGGTATTTTTGAAATGGTTTCATGCCTACGCAGTGTTTATTATTAATAGCAGTTATTCATTTAACAGACGCATTTAAATGAAGTTTTTACTTAAATACTTGTACGGCCTTTCGTACCATAGACCGTGCTGTAAAAGATGTC
The DNA here is from genome assembly GCA_947369235.1 of Udea olivalis. NCBI lineage: Eukaryota > Metazoa > Arthropoda > Insecta > Lepidoptera > Crambidae > Udea > Udea olivalis. The sequence continues at coordinate 18,269,087 of OX376355.1, forward strand.
GTTGACCTAACTTGTTCATTGTCGTATAAATACTCGTAGCATTCAAATAACAGGTGTAAATAACGTCACGAATAATTTGTGACGTTAATTCTTTCAAATATTATCTTATCTTCAAGGTTTTATACCGTGTAATGTTTTTCAGATCACATTTTGTTAATTTCGTTATATTTGACAAGGAAATATGTGATGATGGCTTGATAAAAGATTCATCAAATGCTTGACAAATTATTTCATCATTAAAATCAAGTCACCACCAGAAGTACTATAATTAATTGTCTTAATCACCACGCTTGTTAAAAGCGTGCAGCGGGCACTAATCGTCAACACGGGCAATATTTCAAAATAAGCTGAAACAGACCTGTACCGACCCGGGTGTGGAACCCACGGCATCCGGATTACCCATTTGTCCACCTCTGGCCTGAAAATTGATTGTTAAACTATAGAAAACGTTAAGATAAGATAAGATAAGATAAGATAAGATAATCTTTATTGCACAAACAAAATGTTACAGTTTCATTTGAATAAATTAGGTGTACAATATAGGCGGCCTTATCGCTAGTAGCGATCTCTTCCAGGCAACCTTCAGGTAGAGGAGAACGTTAAAAAAGGAGAAACTGTTTTGTTTTATTTTAAGTAAACAATTGATGGTACTCGTACTTTATTCTCATATCAGGTTGGCAACCCTAACGTGGTCCAATAACGTAGTGATTTTATTTGAATCACGTCACAGGCCTATTCCCAGGCATTACTGAGTTCACATACGAATGCAAACAACTTACATATAATAAAAAGTCATTCTGTCTGTAAAATAAACTTTTTTACGGATTAGCCACACTTTACAGTGCAATGTTGGTTGAGACGCGGGTTTGATTCCTAGCGCTTATGAAATTGATAATGTTGAGTCTGATGACTAACTAGAAAAGATACAATTATATAAATATGCGCCAGACAACACAGCGCACTACGCCAATCGTGTCGTCTACTACAAAATGACGCTAAGCTCCTTTGAAATGAATATAGTAGCAAAAAATGTACTGATCCCAAGTATACAATGTTATAAAAAAACTTTTTTAATATTTTTTTGGACTAAACATCAAGAGCATAAGAAATATTTGACTTGTTATTCTTTGTCGAAACATTAAATTTCATTTGAAACAATTATCTATAATATAAATTATTCTGCGTATTGATTATTCTATGAAATGATAATATGAGAAACTATTTTTGTGAAACGAAATTCTATGTCTATTTTCTATAAAACAACGTACAACCATGTGATTAACAATTCGCCTACTCGTATGCTGGATGCAGTCCGTAGTAGTAGTCCGGTGGATGCAGACCGCCCGCATCCGGTCGTTTTGGAAACCTATTAATTTCCTACACAAAGATAGAAACTAAAAATTTAACCTGATTCTAGGTTATAGCACAAATTAGACATGCGCGGCGCTCTGACAGATAGCCCGCTTAGAACAATATGCCATTTTTTTTTGACGCCCGCACACATAGACATGAGTTTACAAGCGAAGTCAGTGAGCTTCGGTGAGTCGGAAAGTCGCACTGTCGCGAGTGTTTTTGTTTTTGTCGAACTTGGTGCATTGAATTTTGTTTTTGGCCGGTTCTGTCATGTAGGTAAACTTATTAACTTCAGTTTAAAAATTCAGAGCTAATATAGTAGTAACCCTAGGCGGTTCACGCAAGTTTTGGAAAAAGGTGCGAGCGGACCTTCTGTAAACTCTTTATTTTGTGGTTACAGTGCATTGTTAAATGCTAAAAAAATTACTTACCTATTAATTTATTTATTTACACAGATACAAACATAAACTACCAGCTATTTAAGCCAACACGTTGATATTGTTATTAAAAATAAACTTTTTTACAAAACTTAGGTGGTGTCGCAATTTCGTAATAAAACACTGCAAGGAATCTGCGAATACGTCGGCATCACGGACTTCCCTCAAAAATCCGTTATGTAAATATATGGCACGAGCTGTAGGAAAGTTGCTAGCATGGAGAAAAGCCGGTGAAGTTCTGTTGAGCCATAGTCATCTTATGACAGCGAATGATGATGACGATGACTAACATTTGTGCGGCAATTCTATGTCAGGGTGATATTATCTACTAAAATATTTTTGATTATTAGTTAAGAATGTTTGTTTATTAGTCACTGACACTCCTAATCACGAGTACTAGCCCTGTCCCAAATATTTCTTTATTTTCTTACCTTCACTCTAAAATTTTGTTTTTACACCGACAAACAAAACGAGGATTCCAAGCCATAGTCGATGATGTAACATCGGATATCAATTTGGCAGGCTCCCTTATAAAAACGCCTACGGGACGGTGCAAAGCGTTCGCAGTCATTACCAAATGTGTCGGATTAATGTCGCAGTGAATAAGGGAAATACGACGTTTGGAAAGTCTTCTTTTGGAGAAAATACCAGAAGACGCGGGTTCGACTCCCGCTAGTTTTCTATCTTTAGAGATGAAAATCATAGACATATTTGTTATTAGGCCCTTTAGTTTAAAACAAAAACGGAGGCTGTAGTGGAATTCTGTGGGCTTGATGCAAGTCCTAAACAGGATCAAAAGGGTGGCAATCAAGCAAGCCTGGGTTCATCTGTATTTGGCAAGCGTGGTGATTAAGCCAACAGTCATCAATTGCAGCAATGAGCTTAATGATGGAGGTCTTTGCTCAGGTTAATTACTTATTTGGGGTGCGACGTCAAGTTACCTCCTCGCGTGTGCAGGGTTTGCTTGTCCGTGGTAATAGTTTTATATCTGCGAAACGGCAAGCATATGTTCCGGTGCACCCTGGGCAACGTGGAGCAACGTCTGCTCACGCGATTCTTGTTCTTTGTTGGCTAAAGTCTTAGCGCCGCTCTCATATTCCTCCCCCGAGAGGAATTAGGGGACGTGGTCTTATTGAGATGACTCTTCGGGGAGGGGGGCTTCCAAGCGCGCTCCTCTGGGCTCTGCACCGTACCAGCGGATGATTACCTCTCCGTAGTAAGTTTTAATTTTTAAAAACTATTTTATGCAACACCCGAGTTTTACAATAATGAAATGGCAGTAAGTATATCATAGATTAATATATTTTGACGTTGCGTTGGACCAATTAATTACCAAAAGCAATTAGTACTTTTTAACACTATTCGATATGTAACTTGCTTTTTGATATTGTAAAGGCTTGTTTATACACATTTTCTCTTAAAAACGCTTTGGTTATTATGTCTCATCTTAAATACCGCAGCTTTGGGATGATTTCTCAGGCTAAATCTCTGCTATTTTAATTCTAATAAAACCAAAATTGAATGGTGTGCAGGATTAATTCAGAATTCCAAAATAAAAACCAGTGTATTGTGGGAAATGTAGAGGAAAAAAAAATAGTGACAGATGAAAAAAAAGTTAAATATAAAATGGCGGGAAAACGCAATAAGTTTGTGGCGCGAAAAGAAACGTATTTTCAATACTTAGGCGCGCAGGCCGCGTTTCATTTTTCTTGATCTTGAACAAATTGTCATTTTTTTACACTCAAACTGTCACCATTCCGATCGATTATAATTTTATTGAGATTTAAATAGCACAATCTAGGCCTAGAATGTTAATTGCTAAATATCACAACGCCATCTATTGGCACACTAAACTAAACTTATATGCAAAAATGGACTACATTAATGCTGCCTCTCTTGCTCATTTACTTCCCGGATATTTTCTTGCACACTAAATAAATCAGGTCTATAAAATAGCGGGTAATATTGTATCGTTGCCAGTATCGCCATGACGCTTTCAAAACGCAATAACGGACGAACAGACGAGATACTTAAGCACCTAAAAACTCCTTGTATGCTCCTTATATCCGAACAACTGTTCACACGAACTGTAGACCTAATGTGTACCAATGGATAGGCTGTACAGGTGGCGGAATACCTACTGGTCAAATGAAATACAAAGTCTTAAAAACATTTCACATTCATTATACTGGGTGATTATTTAAAGAATTACAAATACGTGGCACATTCAGGAATTTATGTAGTACAAGTAACTAGGTTTCTAGTACATCATTTGAATTGTACTATCGTTTAATAATAGCTTATTATAATATGAGTGTAGGAACAAAGTTCCATTTATTTTTATGAGCTTTTGCGTGATGCAGGAACATAGAAATAGACAGAATTGAAAAAAACGTCTTTGAATGTATATAAGTTGTTGGTACTATATGCATTCTAAATACGTTTTTTAGTCTTAAGTTACGTTGTTACTATATAGATGTTTTTTTATGAATGGCCTCAATAATCGTGCTAAGACAGCATATTATTAGATTAAATTCCAAATAAAGATGTATTGTCCTCGCTCCGAATTAAACTCATTTGATTTTGATATATTTAAGAATCGTACATATCGCAAATTCGAAAAAGATATTTCTAAAAATTAAATTATTTAAACAATGACAGTTTCTGTTTTTTATTTTGGCAAGTTTTTGAGGCACTGTTCTTTTTGCTTAGTAAAATAATGTAACCAAAATGACATATTTCTGTCGCTCGTCTGCTCAGGCCCTAATTAACGCCTAGTGGGGCATGCCTTGACTTTGATAAATTACATCACGATATTTAGGTTTTGCGAGAGGCATAATGTGGATATGACAGCGTTGATAAAATGGCACAATGCAACAGTGTTTGTGCAAGCAATGTGGCTTCAGGCAGAGTCAATAAACATGAAGGAAGGAGGAGGAGGATTATGAAGGATCGATAACTTAATTTATTTCTTTTCTGTGTGCATGGTGATGTAGATTTGTGTGTGTCAATACTTACGTAAGACCCAGAAAACCAAACACACGACTTTTAAACTTTCAACCAGCGCTAACCACTGCGCTAAGGGCTATCAATATATTAGGAGGTGCAGATACAGATGAGTGATAGATAAGTTTTGTAAAAAGGCATCTTATCCACGATATTCTTACACACGTCAAAACAGTATTCGTATTTGAACTAACCATATTTATAATTTTCTCCACAAAAACGAAAATTTCACAAAACTGACCTAGTTCTCAAATTTGGAGCAATAAATTAATTAGTGATGAACGTTGCTATAAGCTTTCCTCACTTAACAAAAAGTTGCTAGTAATTAGCACCTTCAGTTCAGTTTGACATCATTTCTGACTGTAATGATCTTCAATATAAATAAATAAATAAATAACAAATATATGGTACACACCTCACATCAAGATCATCTGATCCCAAACTAAGCCGAGCTTGTACTGTGGAGTATGGGTGTCGAGACTGATAAACATACTTAAATATTTAGCTAAATTCGCACTTAAATAGATAATAACACCCAGTCACACAACAAACACGAATGTTCGTCACTTGACTGTTTGTCATGGGTGGGTATCAAACCCACTACTACCTCCGGTGCTAAAGGCAGGCTCGCTGCCATTGCACCAACAGCCCAGTCGTACACAAGGCTCCTATAGTGCTAGCGGTACGCTAAATTAACCTGTAAATGGTGTTATAGGCTTAAAAATCGGAACGATTGATCTTTAGGCCATACTAATCAATTTGACCCCTCGCACGGAAAAAAAGAAAAAAAGGGGGAGAAGTTATGTCATCTTATTTTTGTATGAGAATAAAAAAAATCTTGCTATTAAACCTATCGTGTGTGGTATCTAATGAAAACGCTTGCTGAGTCAATTTTAAAAATATATCACATCGTTACCTTTTAGTCTATTGTATGAAATTAAAATGAAAATAATTTTCTAATCATTACCAAGTTTGGGCTCCTCCAGATATGATACGCTTGAATATTTTTTATATGAATAAGATGAAGATGAATGAAGAATATGCTTTGAATAGAACGTAATATCCTCATATCTAACCCTAAAATCCCCAGTTCAAGATGCAGCTAAGGACTGGTTATTTTTGAAGTGTTTTTTTACGGTGGACGATTACTTTAATAATTGATGGCTAACTTTACTATTGACGCAATTTAGTATTAAAACGTTAAATAATTATCTATAATTTTAATCCAATTTTTAGATATTATCAATTAATAGTTGTTTTTGACTCATTTTACCAAACTCAACGTTTTTTTTGTGTTATTGTATGCCCGAAATGGGTAAACTGTTGAAACATGTACCTATTTGTATTTATACCAACCATTGTACACAGTTTGAGACAATAAACGATTATCTTATCTTATCTTATCTTATCTTATCTTATCTTATCTTATCCTAAAAAGGACTTTGAAATTATTGACTTTTAGTATTTTTTTTATAATTTTTCAATTTCGCAAAACGTGATAAAATTACCATTAGTTGAAACATGTACGAGTATAAAAAGTTCAATTTTAGACACTGAGGATGATAAATCTTATGCGAGAGGAGTATTTAAATCTTATTAACGAGGAACGGGCGGGACATCAAGCTGGACAATTGTGGGAAAAGCTGACAAACTTGAGCATAACGCCACCCAAGAACTGGGGATGGAGGCAGCTAAGTGATAAAATATGGGAACTATTATGGACCTCACAAGATACGCACTGGAAAGTTTGTATTTATCATGCTCAGTGTTTAAAATTGAACTTTTTATACATGTTTCAACTAATCGAAATTGTATCACATTTAGTGATATTGAAAATTATAAAAAAATACTAAATGTAAATCTTGTCAAAAGTCCTTTTGAAAATATTTATAAAATGCTGAAAATTCAAACTCACTTAACTAGTAATAAATTCACTACGGAGATTTGTTAGGGCCTGAGGTAATTTTCTATGGGCCATGACCAATCTCAAGTAATTTATTAAACTTTAGGGCCGGTAAAACTCAACGGATCATTATAATAACAATTAATTTAGATAATTTTCATTGCTTTGCTGCATTAGCATTCACCTACACAAATCCAAGACCACTCCACGTACAAAGTTTATTTTCTATCTCCTGAAAGTTTAGTGGATAGTAATTAGCATAATATTAACGATTCGGTAATTAACATGCAAACAAGGACGAAGTTTGGCTAAGTACCCCCCTCGCTCCCTTTCCGTCTGCTGCTCGGAAATCCGCGATACGAGTCGGTGAAGATATGATACATTGTAGCAGTTTCTACGAATTAAGACTTAATCTTAGACGCTGTTGGTGTTATTACATGAAATAAGACAATCGTTGGTTTCTGATAAGTTTCTTTTATACTACGTCGATAAAAAAGCACGCGGACTACTACATGCTATGCTAGGTCGGTGAACAAGCACGCGGGCTGCCAGATGGTATGGCAAATACTACGTCGGTGAACAAGCACGCGGGCTGCCAGATGGTATGGCAAATGCTACGTCGGTGAACAAGCACGCGGACTGCCAGATGGTATGGCAAATACTACGTCGGTGAACAAGCACGCGGGCTGCCAGATAGTATAGCAAATACTACGTCGGTGAACAAGCACGCGGACTGCCAGATGGTATGGCAAATACTACGTCGGTGAACAAGCACGTGGGCTGCCAGATAGTATAGCAAATACTACGTCGGTGAACAAGCACGTGGACTGCCAGATGGTATAGCAAATACTACGTTGGTGAACAAGCACGCGGACTGCCAGATGGTATGGCAAATACTACGTCGGTGAACAAGCACGCGGACTGCCAGATGGTATGGAAAATACTACGTCGGTGAACAAGCACGCGGACTGCCAGATGGTATGGCGAATACTACGTCGGTGAACAAGCACGCGGACTGCCAGATGGTATGGCAAATACTACGTCGGTGAACAAGCACGCGGACTGCCAGATGGTATGGCAAATACTACGTCGGTGAACAAGCACGCGGACTGCCAGATGGTATGGAAAATACTACGTCGGTGAACAAGCACGCGGACTGCCAGATGGTATGGCAAATACTACGTCGGTGAACAAGCACGCGGACTCTCAGATGGTATGGCAAATACTACGTCGGTGCACAAGCACGCAGACTGCCAGGTGGTATGGCAAATACTACGTCGGTGAACAAGCACGCGGACTGCTGATGGTATGGCAAATACTACGTCAGTGAACAAGCACGCGGACTGCCAGATGGTATGGCAAATACTACGTCGGTGAACAAGCACGCGGACTGCCAGATGGTATGGCAAATACTACGCCGGTGAACAAGCACGCGGACTGCCAGATGGTATGGCAAATACTACGTCGGCGAACAAGCACGCGGACTGCCAGATGGTATGGCAAATACTACGTCGGTGAACAAGCACGTGGACTGCCAGATGGTATGGCAAATACTACGTTGGTGAACAAGCACACGGACTGCCAGATGGTATGGCAAACGTAGCGTCACGACGCAGTGTCCACCATCTCTGCGGAGAAGTGGTCTGTTGATTTTGCCGTAGCTACCAAAGTGGACGTGTCCAAATGGACAACATAATTGGAATTGGTTGGCAGGTGGAGTAGGAAGGATAAATCTAAATAAATAAATAAATTAGCGCCAGACAACACACCCCTTGTCTGTCTGTTGTGGTCTCGAAGTAGGGATAAATATTAAATATGCCTGTGTTACGAGGTACCAGACAAGGAATTAAGCCAGGGGTGTCTCCCAGCACGCCTAGACTCGAGCTAATTTAGAAAAGATCATTTCCTGAATTTACTTGACCGGGAATCGAAACCGGGACACTATGTTAGTCATGGCAAGCAACCGTGCTACAGCGCACTACGCCAATCGTGTTGTCAAAAATAAAAACGAGGGTTTTTTTTAATGATATTTTTATGATATTTTCTATATTTGCTAGATAAACAATAACAATCATGTACATATTTTTATATTGATACTAAAGTGGACAGCTACCACCCGCGGCTTCGCCTTCGTGAACTTAATTTTTATAACATACAAGATTTTTCTAACTTACGATACTTGATTGCAAAGGAAGCCATATGCAAATTTGAGACTCCGAGCACTTGCACCAACGCAAAAACAGCCACTTTGGGGTCGAATTTCGCAACATTTTGACGTGAGCACCTACGACCTAAAAAAACCCCCATGCAAAATTTGAAACTCCTAGCACTTGTAGTTTCTAAGGTTTCGTGATGAGTGACCTTTCGCTTTTATATGGTACAGATAGTCTTTTGTTGTCTGTCCAACCGAAGGCATGTATATATATATGTTAGCGCATTAAATTACGCGTCAGCCTGCGCAAGGGCTCTGTGATTACGAACCGTGAAATGCGCACACATACGAGACACACGGGCGACTTGGCTGTCGAGTTTCAAAAGTTAATTATGTTAAACTGTTTCATACCAGCCATTGTCCACGGACAAAAGCACTTTTTACTCACTTAGGATATGATTTAATGTAACCAATAGGATTATTTAGGTGTCACAAACAGACATAAGTTTTAAAATTGTTCTTTCTAATTCAGTATCGATAATCTTGTACCAGTTGTCACCCATAAGTGGTCGACATTCCTGCTACTCGGAAAAAGCGCTACTCTTCTAACGCGCACAGCGAGAGAATGAAATCCGCTTAAAACCTGGGGGTTAACAAGAAGGGGGGTTATAGACTACTTCTGGGCAAGCTCGCTTCATCTCTTTTTTACTTTGTTTTATTTTATTTATTAGGACAACCAACAAAATAAACAGTAAAGTTGTATAACACACAAGGAATAAATCCTAAATGTCGTCTTAATTAAAGGCTGCCACGGCATGCAATGTGGACTAAACACTTACTAACTCCTACTTTTATTTGTGTATCTGGGGACTAGGTTCACGAGGGATGGAAGGCATGACGACATGATCCTAGACGGACGTACTTAGGACAAGTCCAAGACGTGCTCAGAAAAGGTCAGGTCAGGAGTACCCATAATCGACGAGCATCTATGAAAGGATTAATGAGAGTGGAAGAAGCGCAAGAGGTGTGTCAGGAGTGTAAAGATGTGGTCTCTGCCTACCCCGTTGGGAAAAAGGCGTAATGGTATGTATGTTTGTATAACAGGCTCTAAAAACTACTTGCACACCAATAAAAATTAGAAAAAGTAAAACTACTGCCATCTAAACAAATTGAAGACAATTACAATTAACATTACAGTGAAGGCTGGCCAAACAGGTCAAACAGGATCGAACGCGGATAGATCGCGGTTAAAAGGGGACCCAATTAATATGTTGAATGAAACGTTATTTCGGCGAATCATAAAGCTTGCCGAACTGAACGACCATGTGTTCTTTTGTCGGCGATAACGACGAATTAGGTAGTGCCCATTGCTCGTTGCAGCGTGATGCAAACTGCGGTTCGCCTTGCATCTCGCCTACACTGGGGCTTAGGCTTTACGCATTATATTTATAATATATAATCTTCACCCGCCTAAATAGATTAATAAATAATTTGGAAGTCTTACACCAGGATCATCTGACCGCAAAGAGGTCGCAAGCAAGCTCTGCTCACTTTTAGTATTAAAGGTGCCTGATGATTATGTACATTGTATACTCAACATTTTTAAATACACTCTCAAATAGAAAATAACACACAGACAGAACAAACACACATTCGTCCCATCAATATTTATCCTGGCATGTGTACCACGAAAGACTTCTGGCGCTCTTCCCAGAGCTTACTACAGTGAGGGTTTTAGATACTTTTTTTGCCACCAGTCGGCGCTGCTGGTGCGTCAGGTCCAAACTAAGCTAAGCTGTCCCATAAAATTGTACCGAAAATATAATAGTTTTTTGAAATTCTATTGTATTTGGTGGTGTTATTAATTTTATTATGGATAACGGCCAGGAAGAAGTCACCGAACTGAATATTGAGCTCAAAAACAGAGGCGCAAGAGCCAGGTACAAAGGAACAGCTCATTAAAAGGTAACTTACACATAGGCATTGCACAACACTTTGGACTTTAAGAAAACAATATTCCTATAGTAATGTTTATAAGAATAAATGAACCAAAAAAAAAATCGAAAAATACAAATAATGTATTTGACAGTTGATTGGACCTGACGCTACAGTGCTGTCATCTCACGCAGGCCATTTCAGAAAACCCTCTTTGCGCCAACAAGCGTACAGTACAGTATCGTACTCTTTGTGTACTTATTTTGAAGGTATACCGCTGCTAATTTAAAATTATAATAAACTCCAATGCCGTCAATTTAGGCCGCAGACGGCAATCAATCAACTTCGACATTCGGGACACGTTTCCCAGTAACTTATATTTTATTTTCTCTCGAACCAGACTCGAATACGGCTCGGATATTATCGTAATGGATAAATGGCTTATTTATATTTTGGTGAAATATCTCGTAACTCCAGCATTAATGTTAATAATATCAATAACCATCGCTGGAATAATTTGAGGTTCTAAAGATGGTCTTCAAACATCATAAACAAGGGTACTTTCCCACCCAGGAGAATGGCAAAGTTATGTCAAACTCCTGCCATCTAGAATTCCTTTCTTACTTGCCTAACATTGTCTGGTTTTCTAAAGGTTTTTTCACAACTAGGTCGGTCAACCTTCATCAATTCTCTCTTAAAGAACGCATAGATACTTTCACCTTGCAGAAATAGATAGACGAATGACCACAATATGATCTAATGTGGCGGCCTGTCTACGTCCTGCCTGGCTAAGATGCGCAACATAAGGTAATTTCTCGTCTCTGAGAGTCGACAAAAGAGGTAGACAAGACAAGTTTCCTCGCATGACAAAGGAGTGTAGACATGTTTAACACAGATTTATTAATATTATAATCGATATTATCAATAGTAGTGATTTGAAGACACGATAGTATCGATATAAAAAATCGATACAAATAATCGATTAAACTAATCGATTTAAATAATCGTTGTAATCGTTGCAGCTAAACGACTCAAAGAATTGAAATGATCGATTCAACTAGTCGATTCAACTAGTCGATTCAACTAATCGATACAACTAGTCGATTCAACTAGTCGATTCAACTAATCGATTTATTTAATCGAGTCGAAAAAATAATCGTTAAATGCTTAATTAATTGATAAATAACAATCGATTTATTGTAACGAATATTCAATTAACCGATACAAGTAATCGATTTCAAAGAAAATAAAAATCGAGATAAATAATTTTATCGATTCTATTGATATCCCAAACTATTTATTCAACATTATATTCCATATTTCTTAAGGAAATTATACCTAAATAAGTTTTTTCGCAGAAAGCGACTAAAAAATAGTCCGATTCATTTTAATTTAATATTTTTATGTAAAATTTACACTCATAGCTAAAATAGCGATGGCTCATAAATGCATCGCTTTATTACTGCAATTAAAAAAAATCATCGACTAAATTGAATTTCCCATACAAAATATTAAGTCAGGACAATTGCTGCCATGTTAGGAACGGTAGAAAATAGAGAAATCGAGAAATGGCGAAATTTGTTGGAGGATTTTTTGTCTACTCTTCTCGTAGGGCGCGCATCGCCCCGCTGATAATTTTTTGAGACTTACAAGGACTTTTACTAATCGTTGTGCATATATGTTCCCGTTGGCCAGTTATAGCATGGTTAACAATGGCCACTCTGAAGTAATTGCGCAAGTAACCCTTTCATGTTAAAATATTCATCAATCATTTTGCTAAATTTTCAACCGAACCAAAACATGTGATAAAATCTCCCATTAAGCCTCTGAGCCTTTCTCCAGAACAGTTGATGAAGATCATGAGAGGGCATTAAACCTCTGATCCTTAGAAGCCTTAATCTTTGCGTAAATAATTAGCACCAACTTAATATTTTGTTATTCGGTTCTAAACAGCGAGTATCCGTGAAGTTGTTTTATTTCAAGATAAATAAAATAGAAATATGCGCCAGACAACACACCTCTTGTAGTGGTCTCGAAGTAGGGATTATTAAATCCCTGTGGTACAAGGTACCACACAAGGAAATAAGCTAGGGGCGTCTCCCAGCACACCCAGACACGAGTCAATTCAGAAAAGATCGTTTCCTGAATTGACCCGACCGGGAATCGAACCCGGGACACTACGGAAATCGAGGCGAGAAACCGTGCTACAGCATACTACGCCAATATCGTGCCGTCATATACGATCACGTACGATTCGAATTCATATTCAAAACCAACTATAGTTTTATAATTGATGCTAGCATTACAAACAAGACATACAATTACAGACAGGCCTGTTGGTCTAATGGTAACGATCCTGCCTTTAGCATCGGAGGTCGTGGATTCGATTTCGATTCCATGATAAACATTCATGTGACGAAAATTTGTGTTTTTTGTGGGTCTGGGTGTTATTGTCTATTTAAATAGACAATAACACCCAGGTGTATTTACTTAAGTAAATATTCAAAAAAAATCAAGTATATTTATCAGTACCCATAGTACAAGCTCTGCTTAGTTTAGGGTTAGATGATTTTAATATAATTTGTTCTGAAAATCTCATTTAATTTTCTTATTTGACTCATTTTAAAATGATTACCTTATTATGATACGCAGGTACAATGATATTCCCAAAAAACGCACTGTTTTTCGCTGTACTAGGCACATACTTAAGCAAAACACATAAAAGTAGTCAGTAGATAATTCCTAGGTTCCAATCTGTTCATATTTTCGTATCTTCTATAGAATGACAACAAACTCGTGCAACCGGAGCTACCCCAGTCTACGATTTTCAATCAACCCCCGCTACCTACTGAAAACGAATAAAAATATACGATTACCACAAATTTTCCCGTCGCGGTGTAAGTTGTAAGAGACATGACGTTGGATTAGAACAAGATGGATGATATAATAGTTATTCTTTATTGTACATAAAAAAATCAACATACATACATGCCATCACGCCTTTTTCCCAACGGGGTAGGCAGAGATCACATCTTTCCACTTGCTACGGTCCTGACACACCTCTTGCGCTTCCTCCACTCTCATTAATCCTTTCATACATGCTCGTCGATTATGGGTACTCCTGACCTGAACTTTTCTGAGCAAGTCTTGGACTTGTCCTAAGTACGTCCGTCTAGGCCTTCCCCTTTCAACAGCTCCATCCACCCTCGCCTTGTAAATTTGTTTCGTTAATCGCCTTTCATCCATTAAAATCAACATAACATATAGGTATTATGAAACTATGCACAATTTAGGCGTGGCCTCATCCCTATTAGTATTTATATCTTTCAGGCTACCTACTTAGTTTAAATGATGCATTTTTTTATATGTTGTAGTTAAGAATGACCTCACTCGACTTGATGGAAAGCGACTGACGAGCACGGTAATGCTAAGAATCCACCACTGGGCTGGTCAACCTGTTCATTTTATTTCAAACCATCATCGATCTTTCTATGTAACAAATTTAGAAGACACGATTACCGTAGTGTGCTGCACGGTTTTCTCGCCTTGACTGGCGTGGTGCCCCGGGTTCGATTCCCGGACGGGTCAATTCAGGCAACGATCTTTTTTTTTTAATTCGCTCGGGTCTAAGTTTGCTGGGAGACGCCCCTGGCTTAATTCCTTGTCTGGTACCTCGTAATACAGGGATATTTATCCCTACTACCTATCCTTACTTAAATACCATGACAAGCGGTGTATTTTCTGGCGCATATTTATTTATACTAATAATATTAATATATAAAGCTGAAGAGATTGTTTCTTTGCTTGAACGCGCTAATCTCAGGAACTACTGGTCCGATTTGAAAAATTATTTCAGTCTCAGATAGCCTATTTATCCAGCAAGGCCATCATCATTCCACGCGGACGAAGTCGCGGGCAGAAGCTATATATATAAGTGTCAAAAAAGTGGCACACTTGGTTTTCATACAAGCTTTTATTTACTTTTTAGGTTTAATGTCAGTGACTTTAAACTTTTGATAGCAGATCTCTTCACCCTTGAATCAACCCCTAGAATTATTAAAGAATTTGAACGACTGCCCTCACTCCAACCTAATCTGAGGATATCCTTCAAAATCCTCACAGAAATGAAAAGGTGCGAATATTGGATGGTAAAGTGTAATTGAATGATTTTTATCAAAATATTATTTCTCGGATATTCAGGAGAAGTGAGCCCGTATTATTGAAAGCTTCTTTGTAATTGAATCGAATTGCTTCTCCATTCTTCTCTATGTCTAGTGAAGATTCCATGGAATGAAGACCAATGGTAAGGCGCCCGGACTGAAATCCGGTCCAGGTTTCAATCTCATTATGGGCAATACATTTTTGTGTTTTATCCTAACACTTTCTGCCCGCGGCTTCACGCGGGTTATTGTTATATATTACGGCCAAATTACATAAAGTCTTTGTAAATTGAAACCTATGTATTATTCTTATGTATAAGCTATATAACTGTATAGTTTCACCTAAATCCGTTCAGTAATTTTTGCGTGAAAGAGTAACAAACTCACACACACACATCAAGTAAGTTATAAAACTTATAAAAAGTACTTATGACAACATTACAAAAAAAAATGTTGTTAAAATATACTGAATAAAAATAAACTTACGTAAAATAAGACTATGATAGTTAATATGATAATTAAACAAAATGTGACTCTACCACCGGTTCGGAGGTTGTTTCCGATCGAGAAGACTCCGGCAAGAAACTCGATGGTTACTCTTTTCAATCTTGTTTTTTAACACAAAAATTTAATTGACAGAGTAAAGTCATAACAAAAAAGTGTGCAGAGGAGCAGATTATACCTAAGATGACCACAAATTCTTGTCATTTAAGAAATCCTCAACACTATAATAACCTCGCTTCATTAACTTAGCTTTAATTTGTGACTTGAACTGGTGAAGAGGCAGTTCAACAAGAGTTTGCGGAATCTTATTAAAATATTTTACACATTGACCAACAAATGATTTCCCTACCTTATGCAGTCTTAGACTGGGAATCACGAGCTTATTTTTATTTCTGGTATTGAGTTTATGAACATCACTGTTATTCTTGAAGAGATGCAAGTTTTTACGGATATATACTACATTATCATAAATAAATTGAGAGTACACGATTAAAATATCTATCTCTTTGAATACTTCACGAAGCGAGTCGCGTGGTCTAAGGTTGTAAATAGAGCGGATGGCTCTTTTTTGAAGAACAAAGATGGTGTTGAGATCTGCTGCCGAGCCCCACAACTGTAGACCATACGACATAACACTGTGAAAATAACTGAAGTACACTAATCTTGCTGTTGCGATATCAGTAAGGAGCCTTATTTTTCTCACAGCATAAGCTGCCGAACTAAGTCTTCCTGCCAGAGCAGAAATATGCGGACCTAACTGTAACTTGAAATCGAGAGTAATTCCTAGAAATACAGTGGAATTCGCAATCTCTAATGGCTCGTTATTCATGTTTATAATGGTATCGACCTGTCTTATATTGGGCTTAGAAAATTTAATACATTTAGTCTTCTTAGCATTAAGCAGTAAATTGGTACTCGTGAACCAATGCAGTACCTTAGAGAGAGTAATATTTACGTCGGCAAGTGCTTTGTTACTTCTATCTACGTTAAAAATTAGAGAAGTGTCATCAGCAAATAATACAATCCCACATAGGTCTTTGACAAAATAAGGCAGGTCATTTATATAGATCAACAACAGCAGAGAACCTAATATTGATCCCTGGGGCACGCCCATACGTATGGTGGCACCGGAAGAATTCGTACCATTGATACTCACTTTTTGTATTCTATCAGTGAGGTAAGATTCTATTAGGCTAAGTGAAATATTTGAAACACCGTAATGTCTCAGCTTAATCAGTAGGATTTCATGATCTACGCAGTCAAATGCTTTTGACAAATCACAAAAAACTCCTATTAACATAACATAACATAAATATTTTTAGTGAATCCAAATTGATTACTATGTAATAATTTATTCAAAGCAAAGTGAGAGAGTAATTGATTAGATATTATCTTTTCAAAAATTTTACTTATAGCTGGTAGAATAGAAATAGGTCTATAATTGGATGGGTCACTTTTCTCACCTGACTTATAAAGGGGTATGACTCTACTAAATTTCATTGAATTATGGAACTGACCCTTGTCTACACAGTTATTAAAAAGTAACGCTAAACTAGGGGAGATGGTATCTATGACTGATTTAAGTATATCGACAGATATACCCCATAAATCCTCCGTTTTTTATGTTAAGTTCTTTAAACGATTTTAGGATGGTATGAGTAGATATATGATCAAAGCAAAAACTAGTGGCGCACTCATCAACACTTGATGTGAGGAGATAACTAGCTAGCAGTCAACTAGAATTTAGTTTACTGGTAGTAATAAAAGGTATCTCAGAGAAAAATTATTCAAATGTATTAGCTATATCATCGTCAGACTTAATAATATTATCTTTAATTTTAAGTGAGAAAGAGTTATTGCGTGGTATGGACTTACAAGTTTCTTTGTTTATAATGTTCCAAGTCGCTTTGATTTTTTTTTGCTTGTTTTATTTTGTCTCGCAAAAACATGGACTTGGCAACATTGCAAGTTTTTTTAAATATCTTAGAGTAAGATTTTACATAGTCTACTAGTTTGGGACTACGAAAGTTCGCTTAAATCATATAATTCTTATAATTTAATCCTACTTTTATGAATACCTGGAATAGCCCAGTCACTGAATTTTAATTTGAATTTATCAATTGTCACTTTTTTTGAAAAAATGGTGTTATGTTCATACATTATCAGATTGAACAAATCCTCATACTGATCATTTATGTTCTGGTCTTGGTGTGATAAGTAAGGAAGTTGAAAGTTTATATTCTTTTTAAAATTGTCTATACGTTTCTGAGTAACTGGTCTAAAAATAATATCCACCGATTGAGGGACATGACGGTGCTTAAATTTGGTTAACAGACCACAATGGTCTAATTTTAAACAATTAATTATTGATTTCTCCTTATAAACATTTTCACAAGAAATATTATCCAAGTAGGTAGCTGATGACGCAGTGATTCTGGTTGGTTGATCAAAAATATTAAATAAATTGAATGATTTAAAAAGATTCAAAAATCTAAGTGAGGTTTGAGAAGAGTCTAGAATATCTACATTAAAATCACCACAACCACCTTCTTGTTTGATTTACATACTCTCTTTAACACTTCTTCCAAAGTTTCTCTTCAAACAGAGAATAATCCGCAGATGGTGGTTTATACACACAAACAATAATAATCCGCTCTAACTCTGCACATGAAATTTCAATGGTTTGCTCAATTGAGAGTGCTACCACATCTTTGCGTTCTTCATACTTTAACTTATTGTGCAATAATATTAGTGACCCACCCCGAATAGCTGAAACTCTCATGAACATACTAGCGACGCTATGATTATCAAAACCTAACAGACAGTTGTGTTCCTTAAGCCAGTGTTCTGTTAAGCATAAGACATCTATATTCATACTGTCAAGGAACAAACCTACTTCTAAATCTTTGCCAGAAAAGCCCTGTATATTCTGATGAACAAAATTGAGGTAATTACTGTTGGGCTTTTCTTTTGTCATAGATGGAGGTTTGCTAGAGGTTTCCTCTGTTCTTTTAATATCTAATTTAAATGATTTGGAACATGTTCCAAAGTCGACAAGTCTGTCTGCTCAATAAAAGCAGGTTGAGTAGCCAAAATATTGGCTGAAGAAATAAAAAAAGAGGATAGCGAATGTGCTATTTGTCGCTTAAAATAATTAGAAATATAAAAATTATTATATGTCACATGCAAATTATTCATATTAATTAATTTGTTAATGTCAATTACATTCATTAATTTACTGTTATGAAAAGTCACAGTATTTTATGTCAAAATCATTGTGTACCTCATCTCATTTTCAGTTTGTGGCAAACCTCTGCTGTAAGGTAGTGTAAACATTATAATCTTCTTAACATTTAATAGGCACAGGTTATGTCAATGTTCTAACAGCTGTTTTTTGTTTAAACTACCTCTATTTCCAATAATTAATTAAAATTGAGTTTTCATTAAACTTATCGTCTCTTATCTTGGTCATGATATCAGAGTAAGAGGCCCCCGGTAAACAGTGATTGGTTACTGGTTGGTTTAGATATGTGCTGACTAACTGGCACATATTTTTCCCAATATCGTCACTAAACATTACAATATTTACAGTATTTGATCTCATTCTGACAGGACTCTCAATGGTGGTGTTGGAAGTCTGGTTATCAGATGTTCTCTTGTGAGTGCAAAGCTCACATTCTGACCGAGAACCAGCCAAAGAATCTGAGTTCTCCATTAGCTTTTTCAGGGCCGAAATGTGTTCGTGATACTCAAGTTTAGTAAAGTGGTACCTATCGGACACACTTTTTAGCTGAGACTTAAGGTTACATAACTCTGATTGTAATAGTTTTACATCATTGTCATGCTCACTTAAGTTATTTTCTAGCATAATGGAATACACATCTAATTCATCACCTAACCTAACCGCCTTCGTTCCTTAATGTATTTTACATTCTTAAGCATGCATTTGTTCCTTTTAATAAGTTTCTGCGTTTTCTTAATGAATTTATTTATTCTAACATACTTTTTAAACTTGTTTTTGCTGCACCTTATCAAACCAACTGCAGAGTTGATGATAGTGTCATTTTTAGTCAGGTCAATGGTGACTGTGGGAGTTGAACTAGGTGCAGCAGAAACAAGGCTGGGTGCACTGTCGACTAACTCGCTGAATAAACTTTGAAACTACATAAACTCCGACTCCATGTTTGTGATTTGGTGGTGGGCCTCTTGTAGTTCTTGCTCCAGCAAAGTGATGCGCCTGAGGCCTTGCACAAACTCTTCACTGCATTCACCGAAGCCATTCACCACAACCTGCAACCTATCCCGCTCATCTACGACTAACACATACTCATTGTGTAACTCGGCCATTTCCTTTTTGAATACAGAATTCTTATATAAAACCTCTAACATTTCATTCTCATTGTCATTTCGTTCCAAATACAATTGATTAACCAACTCTTTGGATGCCTTCAACTCCTGCAAAGCCAGCTGAAGCTGGCGAGATAAGGCTACATACATACTCGTACATCCGCACAAACTTTCGCATTTATAATTTAGTAAGAAGTAAGTAAGATAAGATAAGAAATATAAGTAATATACTATATATGTGCCTCCTTTGTGATCTTTTAACTATGTGACAGCTTTTTCTCAATTACTGGACAGGTTCCCTGACATTAGGAATTTAGGAGTGACTAAATAAACGCTGGCATTCGGAAACTAAAGTGTGCTAATTAGATAGTATTAGGACTTCCTACTACTTAGTAATGATCGTATTTTACTCTGTCCTTCCGTTTTGTATCCGATCTAGGCTTCGAACCTCGCATGTCATGTGTTTGGCCACCAAGGCATTTGATAAAATAAAATAATAACAATTTAAATTCAGTATTAAATAAACTTAATGTTATACATTTAAATGTTGTTGACGGTTCTGTTTATTAAGAATGCATAATTAAATTGCCGCACACGCAAAAATGCCTATCTCTTAATTCTTCAAAACTCTTTACTAATCTCAATTGTAATCTGATCTGATCTGACTGATCTTACGATCAGCAAAATTAATTATGTATGAAGCATTTTGAGCAATTAATTTTCATTACAAAACCAGCTACGGACATCAATGTTGATAAGGTTTGGAAAAATATAGACTAAATTAGAAACTAATGTTCCATCCTATAATTGATTGAAGGCTAGCATTTGCAATCGTCATTTTAAAACAGTAACATTGTAATCTCCCCTATTTTTTTTAGTTTTCACCATCAAATTGTTCAGTGTAGTGGTTCAAGCCCAGTTAAGATAGAAAGGGTGGGGTCATCCAGCACTAGCAGAAATGGCGATTGATGAAACATATCATATTCGTCACTCTTTTACCGTACTTTCGTTACTCGCTTCGTTACATAGCAAACGGTATTACTAATGGTTTTGTAGCATAGCTTGCACATCGTCAAAGTATAGGCTGCATAGCACATCTCTGGTGGAAAAGCAGGCTAAGGGTTAAGTCGTATTTGAGCAGTATTCAGCAAAGTTACAGCTTTTCAGTGATCCTGAAGTAAAAAATAAGTGTTAAACTAATGCTATCTACTTAAGGATAATCCCAACACTCACATAGCCCTTATAAATAGTCTATAGACAGACACTTAACCGTTTCAATTAAAGTTAATTAAATAAATGGGATGAAATCTACGGAGATATAACCCGATTTTTATACCTGTGCACCTTGCGTTGTCAAAATCGTTAGGTTGGCAGCGTTGAATTTCACCCGCCCTCGCTAACTTCCATTCCGCTCACACACACCCTCCATGGTCTCAGCGGAGTAGTGCGGAAGCTTGCGGGCGGGTGAAATTCAATGCTGCCAACCAAACGATTTTGACAATTCGAGGTGCACAGATATAAGAATCGGGTTATACCTTTGTTCAGCAGTGGATATTTTAGGGCTGCGAAAAATGATTTTACAGGACTTTTAGTATTTCAAAATACCTAGGTACTTGAACATTTCTTATTAATTGCGATTATTCGACAACATCTGAATCACACACTTAGATTTTAATATTCGATAATTTTTGATAGTTTATTATTTAATACGCATGAGCGCATCAATTGCTACGGGAATCAAATTAAATGTGTGGTCGCAACCTATTGTTGTCGATTTGCCAGGGCTTACATTTTTTAATTAATCTCTATAGCCTGCTTTAATACTTGTAAATTTGTGAGCATAAGTTTATTAAAAAAAAGCACAGCCTTAGACTTCGTTATTGAAAAAGAAATATAATATCCTGCGAAACTTCCCAGAAAATACAGTTATTTTTTTCGTGAATACTAGGTCGCGTGTGCCAATAACATTCGAATTACGTGAACCTCATTTTTTAAATTGAAATAAAAACTACTATTCATGCTTCAAGTCACTAAATCATAACAGACTTGTAGCTTATGTTTTTTGTCGACGAGTCCGAATTTACAACCTTCAGATAGGTACATAGCGAATAGGTAACATCGCCTATATGACAACAGCATCCTCGCGCCGATCAGCGTCCCACACTTCTACAAATGCACAATGCACCCGTATAGTAGGTTTGCTCAGCCTACATACCACCAAAATCTAAATTAATCAGTCGGCCGCATATCGTTGTGACGTCATGCGAGCATTAATCAGCGTCTGTCTGTCTGTCCGTCGCGATGCAACTGGGACTGGCGTAGGTTATTATGCAGCGTAATTTGCGTTAGGACAACCCTGACAGGTTGCGTTTGCGCTTCGCGGTAATTGGTTATGAATACAAAAAATATATTTTTCCTCGTCATCGCTTACCACGAGGCGAGACTGAGGCTAAACGCAAACCCATTTGAAATACAAATAAAACACTAGAAAAACCGACATGGCCCGAGCGAGACAGACGGGATTATTTATATCTTTGTGTGGAAAATAGTGCATTAGTGAATGTTAAAAATTTAAAATCACTTTATGCTTTTGGTTTTTTAGTTTAAAAAGAAAAGAAAGATGATATTTTTATTTAGAGAACGTCGTCGTGGCGTGGCCTAGGAGTTAATCACCCCAAATAAGATCGTGGATCGTAAGGTCCCGAGTTTAAATCTTCCATGATATATGAAATACCATGAGTTTCTGTAACGTGCGATAATTGTGTTCAGAAATTAGTATGCTATTTTCGGTTTCATTTTAAATCCCCAGGGGCGCTGTACCGAAATCTTATATTAAAAAATCTTATACAATAATGTAGGTACATTATGTCTACCATGAGTTAACACCAATGACAGCCGCTAGCGTCCGCGTAAACCTCGTTGACGTTTTTGTATAAGATTTCGGTACAGCGCGCCCCAGTGATTTAAAATGGAACCCGAAAATAGCATACAAATGTCTGAACGCGATTATCGTACGTGCCGGAAACTCATGGTATAAATAAATATATGAATATGCGCCAGACAATACACCTCTTGTCATGGTCTCGAAGTAGGAATAAATATCCCTGTGTAAAGAGGTAACAGACAAAGAATGAAGCCAGGGGCGTCTCCCACCACACCCAGACCCGAGCCAATTTAGAAAAGATCGTTTCCTGAATTGACCAAACCGGGGATCGAACCTAGGACACTACGGAATTAAAGGCGAGAAACCGTGCTACACTACGCCAAGCGTTTGCCACGTAAAATACTTTATAGATTTAAACTCGGGACCAGACGATCCACGATCTTATTTGGGGTGATTAACTCCTAGGCCACGCCACGACGACGTCCTTCAGCTAAAAATAAATGTAAAATTGTCAAGAACAAACACAAGAACATGAATTAAACACCCTTCACCTGGGAACTGTACCCAGGACCGTTGAATAACAGCTGTAACCTTCCCATTGCTACATCAACTATTCTTCTCTATCAACCGCTGCGTCAGTCGGCGGAATTAACGGCGCATAGTCGCATAATGAGTCGAGTTAAACTGACGGACAGACGGACAAATTAATGCGGCTCATATGTGTTGAGTAATCGCCGCGCAATGCAGCCTAATTCTGTCATTAGGATTTGTTGCAGTGTGTTGCGGAATAACCCTGTATTGTCTTGGAGAAGACTTGTGAACTGATTTCATATCCACTGCTGGGAAAAGGTCTTCATGAGATTTTTTTATTTTTAGCATTTATGAATGCACTAGTTTCTACCCAAAGATAGAAACTAGGAAAATACGACCTGATTCTAGGGAATCAAGCGGGATTCCAACTTAGCTATTGAGGCCGTTAACAGACCTGGTGAATTGGTCTGGTGTATTTAACACCGGCTAAACACCGGCTGTCAGTTGTCTTCGTAGTGTGCAAGTTTTAATTATTTTAATTTTAATGTTTTTTCCTTAAAATCAGCGAAGTTTATTATTGATTTAGGCTGTGTTTATCCTTTATGGGGCTAGGTATATATTATTACAACGAAATTCCAAAAACCATTTGTGAGTTACCTTTACATAGATTCAAAAATCACATCAAAACAGCTTTATTAAAAAAGGGCTATTATACTACAAAAGACTACCTTATAGATAAACATGCCTGGGTATAAGCGCTCTGCTCGATGCGGGATTAAATAGCTCTATTGTAACAGTTAATAGGTACCTAGTATGTACTGACTAACAATTTTTCTTTTTGAATTGTTTAAATGAATTCTTGTTATTATATTCTTTTATGGTTGGTTTTTTCTCCTTGTTTTATATTCTTTTAGGTTTATTTTTATCAAAATGACACACTGCTTGTACTTTACTAACGCCTGTTGTAAACCCAAAACAAGTTTAAAAGAGTAACTGCTGAGTCTTCTCAGCAAGAAACAACTCCGACGCGGTGGTAGAGTAGCATTATGTCTGTATACTGTTTATTTACATATCCATATTATTATGGTATTTATGTCTATTATTTAGTATTTTTTGCTGTAAATTTGACGATTTGAAAGTACTGATACAGTCTATTTGAATAAAGTTATTTGAGTTTGAGTTTAACGTTGTAAGCCAACGTTGTCAATCCCGCTTGACTCCCTAGGATCAGGTCGAATTTTTCCAGTTTCTATCTTTGTGTAGAAAGGTCTTCATTGAAAACAAGTCATCGTTACAGTTGATGGGTATTGGCTGAATTACCACGCTTGCTAAATGCAGGTTGGTGATCAAAAACCCAGGTTAAAGTCTGAAAAACCAAAAAACACACTTTGCTCGACCAGGGATTTGAACCTCCGGATTTAGGTTCAAGCTCTGATACCACTGGACCACGGAGGCGTTAAAATAAATAGTAACTGAATTAAATTGTACATTTTAATACGTGTGTCCACCGCAAGTGTCCGTGAGTCTAGGCCCTCAAAGCCCAGGTTGAATGCTGAGTGAGGTCCTTTTATTTTTCGGGCATCTTAACGTCGCTGTCTGATGGTACTCGTATTGTTTTGTCTTGTTGTTCTTTTGTTTTGTTGTTTTATGCCTACCACCTACGTGTTTTTTTCCTCAAATGTGACGATTACCAAAAATTTTATAAATGTTTTCTATTATTAATATTTTTTTGACAATGAGTAAAAGTGAAAGATACTTAAAACATTATTACATCTATGTCTAACTATTTTGTATGATCACACATACCTGACTGAAACTAGATGGATTTTAATAAAAGCTGTATTAAAGTATAGTGTACTTCCGATTCACGCACAGATTTAAAAATTGAAAAAAATAATTTCACGTGTAAAAAGTCGCTAGTTACAGCTAGAATTTCATTCTTGGTGAAATAAATGAATTTGTTTCATGTCTGGTAAACTGATTCATTTATTTCACCGAGAAAAGTTGTGTATTGAAACAAAACACAAATACCATCAAATCTCTCGAAAATTCACTTCGAAATATATGTTACAAAATTATTTTATTTATTTATTTTAATTCATTTTTTTCATTCGTGTACAAAACGTAGACATGAATGAAAAATAAGTCGAACGAATTAACCCTGCAACATAACGCTGCTATCAAATACTGGTATCCATAGCAATATTTAATTAAATGTCTGTTTATATTTTATATAAGTTAAGAAAATGTTGTGCATAGAAATAAAAAACTAAACACTTTAATCAACATACACTTGTTAGCGAAAAACAGAAATAAACAAAATGAATCAGCACTTTTTCACATAACTGCAACATCAATAGTCACTAGTTTCCTTGATACAATATGACCCAACTTTCACATATCCCACAGGACAAGAAGCACCTCGAATTTTATGTTTTCCAGTCCTGTTTGTTTCCAAATTAATATTCTGTTTGAAATAATTTACTTCCGTTAAATTTTCGATCAAATCTTGTCCTTTAGAAGAGTTAGCAGAACTAGTTAAATTTGCACCGGAAATAAATTTGAAATTCAGAGTACAATCAAATATTATAAAAACTGATAGTATTGGTATAATTTTTGCAGTTTCCATTTCGCAATATAATACAACTGCTGTGTATTCTAATCTTGAAAAAACTGTTGTTTTATTTATTTCTTGGTTGAAAGACTCTTTATCTATAGCTGAGTTGACCTATTAATAGGTAAGGTGAAGAATGAGGTTAAAAGATTAGTTTCGAATGATCGTTTTGTTCTTTAAACTCCACCCACAACTTCATATGCGATGATAAGGTTCCATTTCTTTATTAATTTCACACAATTTATCCATTTCATCACTATAGTTACTTGAATAAAAGAGCGTGATCCTTTTTGCATGTGAAAATTGAAATATTTTCAGGAAGATCTTGCAAATTATCATGTATTGGATGCATGAATAGCTATACTTAAAAGCAAGAACTGACAAATAACAAAAGTATTACGATACCAAACCTCCTGTTTATACAATACTAGCTGCCGTCAGCGGGTTCGCCCGCGTAGACCGTCTTTCCCGTCAAAATATAGCCTATGTCACTTCCCGATAATGGAGCTTTATGTAGGTGACAGGGTTTTTAAATCGGTCCAGTATTTTCGGAGCCTATTCCATACAAACGAACAAACAAATCTTTCCTCTTTATAATATTAGTATAGATATCGCTATAGAGCGATATTTTAGACTAAATAAAATCGGTGAGTAAACAGGCAGCGGCAATAAAGTAAAGTAAAGTAAAAAATATCTTTATTCATATAGACTTATAAAAAGTACTCAAATACAAAAAAAAATTATAGCAAAAATATACTAAATAAGAATAAAATTACATGAAATATCATAGTTAAACATGATGTGACTCTACCACCTGTTCGGAGGTTGTTTCCGATCGAGAAGACTCCGGCAAGAAACTCGATGGTTACTCTTTTCAATCTTGTTTTTATACACAAAAATTGAATTGACGGAGTAAAGTCATAACAAAAAAATGTGCAGAGGAGCAGATTATACTTATGATGACCGCAAATTCTTATCATTTAAGATTTAAGCAATATAGATGCAATAAGCAATGTAGATGAAAAACATACAAACATTCGCTTCGTCATGCCCGTTCGTAACACCCTTAAACAGAAAATGCAAAGAACCGCAAACCGAAACCAGAATAAATTCCAGGTTTTCTCTAGACTTACATTAGCATATTGTGAGGTGGTCGATGCATGTAAACTTGGATTTAATTGGAATCTTCTCATCTTAGGAGAAAGTTCCGCGTCTGATCAATTTCCAATTCAGAGTATTCTGCTCGCGTCTGCTAGATGCCAGTGAGGTGCAGTGATCGGCAGAAAATAATGGTTCAGACGGAAGTCAAATTAATTAAAAAACTTAAAATTTGTTAAAATATTTGTAAGTCAACTTTTAATAACGATAGTAAAAAGTAAGTGTTAATTTGAAGAGTTTATTAAAACAATTTTATTCAAATCGAAAAATATAATGTAGTTTTGATTTACAGCAGTTTTTGTGCTTTTTACCTTCCTATTAGTACTTATAGGCAAGCGGTCACCATGACCGACGTTAGGTGGATGCGTTACTAGAATACACGTTAGGTGGCTAAGGGTTAAAAACAATAACAAGGCAAAATTAAAAACAAATATTGTTCATTTTATGTTAAGGATATGAGATTAACAATATTTATAATCAGCAACATCATTGTCATTAAACAAGTGACGCCATATTTGATGATTTTGTGTGTTCCACTTTGTCAGATCACGTCAGCTTATTCAGACAAATAAAATCTCATTTCATATGTAAAACAAAAATAAAGTAACTCAGTCTTTATCTTGATCCGGTACAGCGTTATCATTACAAAAGCAACAGCTAGGTTATTTATCAAAATAAATATAAAATATCAGAACCCAAACCTATTTTAATACTTAGAAGCAATAAGTTGATAATTTTTTATCGCAAATTAGTAGGATTGTTTTGAATCGAATTAAATATGACGTGCTCAGCAATTTGTCAAATAATCAATTTTATCTGTCGTTGAGCATGTGCCAGTCGCACGTGCGGTAACCGCCTTTTTATTACGTCTGCAAACACATGCACGTATTTTTAACCCGCAGGGTCCAACCGTACGTTGACCCAAATGACATAATATGAATGCGATGTACTGGATGCGAAATATTAGCTCCTTCCAAAGGTACATTGGAATCATTCCAGTGTGCAGGCACATAGTACTCTTTAATCCAGAATGTGGCAAAGATAGAACACTCCCGTATAGTATTCAGTGACCATTTTTGCCTGGGGGTATCCCCTGTCAGTCAAAACATGCGACTGCAAGAGACCTTGGGCGTTGGAATTTTGGGTGTCAGGGCTCAGTTGGTTACCTGTCTTAATCCCGAATCAATTCGGGCACCATTAGGTGACGGTCAATTTCTTCCCTAGGAATTCAGGAGTAAAAAACTAAAAACTAGATTTATTTCTATTTATTTTGTAATATCACAATTTCTTTAATTTAATAACAAATCAACTTAAGTTATTCAGTCCTCAAATCATTAGTAATCAACAGATCTTCTGGCACCAACTACGATGCCTTCCCAAGTTTCTCTGCAGACTTGTTCAATGTAGCGAGGATTTAAGTTGAAGCCGTTCTGTCCCCTGCCAAAGCCAGGAAGCTCATAAGTGTAAGCAAGAGGAACGCCAATAAGCTGGGCGTAGTCTTCCGATGCTCCAGATGCAGCATATCCAATAGTAAGAACAGAGTTACCAACACTGTACCTGGGGAAGTGGGCCTGGCTGTGGGCGAATACAGCATCTGCCATAGCAATCCCAACGCGATGGAGATTGAATGCGTTCTCAGGCAGCGCACCATTGTGGCCCCAAGGGTATAGGATCATGCTGCCGAAACTGTGCATGGTGAGGTACAGGGAGATTCTGTCAAGATGTTCTAAAAGAAGATCTCGGATTACTCTCGTCTCGACTTCGGAGAAGGCACTGCGTCCAGCGTAAGTATCGGAACATGGGTTGCTGCTGGCACCAACGGTGTTCCAGAAGAAGTCATAGTTTCTGTTGCCGTCTACTCCAGGGCACATGTTGCTTAAAGGAGAAGAGTCGGTAGAACGGGTCTTACGCCACCAACGGTTCTGTGAAAGAAGTTGGATTTCATAATAATGTCAAGAGATGAAAAAAATAAAAGTTTACGAGTTTTTTTTGTGAAAATTTTGTGCAATAGTGTTAACTTACATTGGTAAAGCTGAATTCGTAGCCATCAGGGTTAGCAACAGGTATTAAAATCCAGTCGAATTTTTCAACCAGATCTGGTTCTGTAACGTTTTCGAGCAGTTTGTGAATGGCCCAAGTGACGACAGGTGGGGAGATCCACTCTCTTGCGTGAATGCCCGCATCAATAAATATTATGGGTTTGCTTTTATCTTCAAAGTTGGTGGTGGAAATCTTGAGGACGTTGATTGGGCGTCCATGGAAGGAGTTGGCCGGTGAAATGAGAGTGGCGCGATCGGGAAACCGCCTAGCGATGTCTTCGAGGTATGCATCATACTGAAAAGTGTTTTCATATTAATACTGAGTGAAGAAGGTCAAAAAAAAAAAGAATCAAAACAAACAAGAGAGTCAAGCAGCTTACCACACTCAGACGTTGGTAGTTGTTATAAGGTATCCTGGCGCCACCATTCCTGGCCTGGGTCTCGCGTTGTCGCTTTTCAATATCTTCGTCATCATTCTGAAGAGCCCTTAAATTCAAATTGCAAAATTATAAATCACTTCCATCAAATAAATTGGATTTTTTTATTACCTCTGCCTCTACGAGGTTAAAGGTACGAAAGTCGTAAAATACTTGATTGTGGTATATAAAAGTATTAATGTGAAAAAGTTTCTCAAAAGGATAACTAGATTGTTTTTTTATCTACTTAAATCGTAAGATTTGTATAATCTTTACTAATGAAAGCACGTGCGTTGGATTTTATAATTTTTTAATTATCAATTATCATGCAAAGCTATTTTGTTTTAATGGGATTATTATGATAAGAATAATGCAAATTTATTCGAGTATTTTTTCTCTTTAAATATAAATAAATATATATGCGCCAGACAACACACCTCTTGTCATGGTCTCGAAGTAGGGATAAATATTCCTGTGTTACGAGTTACCAGACAAGGAAAAAAGCTAGGGGTGTCTCCCAGCACACCCAGACCCAAGCCAATTTAGAAAAGATCGTTTCCTGAATTGACCTGACCGGGGATCGAACCCGGGACACAACGGAATTCAATGCGAGAAACCGTGCTACAGCGCACTACGCCAATCGTGTCGTCAAAGAAGATTTTAAAGATTATGTACTCTTCATATAACCCACTTCAAAAAAGGTTCTTAATTCGGTTATATGTTTTTTTAATGTGTTTTACCTTAGAACTTCGTTTTTCATTACTAATTAACCGATTGGGCAAACAATTTTTTTTTTAAAGCGGTATGCGCTCTTTTTCTTTTTCAATCAGTTTCGTTTGAAATTTCGTATGTTTAAAAGCTTTTACCTAGGTACCACTAGGAAACTTGTAACAATTATTTTCACTCAGAATGGATAAAGAATAAACCAAAATCAACCAAAAAAAAAACAAGATTTTTGTAGATATAATTGAATGAGATTAAGAGGACAAAAAGGCGTAAAGAGACCATTCTTGTTGTTATCTTGATGTTTACGGAACAATACAAGCTAGGTCAATTCAAAACAAGGTTGAATGGGCTTTACTGAGCAGACGTACTTATATACTTTCATAGATCAAATCGTCACTTTCCACTACGTGTGATCGTGATGAATGACCGCCTCTTCAATGAAATAAAACAAAAAGATGAAAGTTGATGAATTACTTACTTCACTACGTCGTCCACGTGCACTTCATGTGGCACCCCAAACGTTTCAAGAGACTTTGTAAATGCAGCTACATGATTGGGTTTCACCAGAATTACTCCATCGCGACCAACGGATGGACTGCCTATTATATCAAGCTCCAGATCTTGGATCAGAGCTCCTACTGCTTCTAGCTGCTCCTGGGTTTGTGGTCCCACAAAGTAGGATTTCCATCTGTAAAAACAATAGAAAAATATTGCTATGATCTTTAAAATAAGACATTCATTGTTTTATTTTATTTGTAAAAAAGTTGTTCTAGCAAAAGGAGTTCTTCAAAAGGACGTTTTAGCGTGTCAATAAGAAAATCTTCTCAGAAAAGAGTTCAAACAGTTCAGTATTCTGGGTAAAATAATTCAATAGTTCAACATTCTGCATTACAAAGACATGAGGATTCACAAATAGATTGAAAACATAAGTGCAAGAAATACTGACCCTGCGTACTCTTCATGTTTTGCATGTACTGCTGCCACTAAAAACAAAAACAGAGCTAACACCTTCATCTCGTCAACATCTACTGATCAGATCCAAACTTATTGCTTCTATTTATGCTAATTTTTATCAAGTTTTATCTACAGATCTAACAAATATATAAGAAACCAGATTTAATCAGCGCCATATTCGAATTCCACCGATTTGCCATCTTAAATTTAGTATCGTTAATCAAAAATACGTCATTAATTAGTTGTAATTCATTTATCAGCGCAAGAGTACAGACATCCAAATTACAGACCATAAGTCTTTTTTTAATTATTTTGTTAGGTTTAATTTATTTTTAACGTAAAATTAAACTTCTGTGTAATTTGAGTCAGTGAGAGTTTGAATAATTTTCCTTGCTCTCTCAGGTCAGGATTAACACGATTACATATTGATACGAATGAAATTTCAGATTTCAGGTCTTGTTTATCTCAATTTTTTTTTGGTGACAAGTTATATTCAGGAGTTATTAACGGGCGGCATAAAAATCTTTTGGTTTCTGTAGCATACAGAAAAAGAGTTTTGGCTCAAGCGATAGAATTCAGTCTCTTTTTTGAATAACATACTCGTACAACAGTTTTTTGTAATTTAACGAAAGGGGTATAGGCATTCACCAAACCTTATTATTATAAAAGAACATATCGAGGGGATCAAACTTTATTATGGACCACATACGAGTATAGCTAAAGTATATCGGAGCTGAGATATTAGGTATATTGTTTTTCACTAATTACTCAATTTAAATCGATCTATAATCCGTTTTTTTCCGACCGAATCCGATCCGATCCGTTTTTTTACCATATCCCAAGGAAAAGGTAAAAAAACGGAATTATTTGTGATCCCGTTATACTGGTTATTAACATGCGACGCAATTCGTATGTAAGAAGGCTTTTTTTCTATGACCAGGAGCTATGTTAGGCCGTTATTGTTCTTGTATTGCGGGTGAAAAGACTTCCAGGTATTTTTCCCATGTAATGTCTCTATTATAGACAATTAAGAACCAATACCTCCTATTTAGTTAATTATTGAAAATGTCTTTTTGGTGTCATTGACGTTATGGTCGTTTTTCGTGATAGCTTGTGTTCCACTTCCTAATGCCGAATACTTAATATCTAGTGCTTTGTAGACAATATTATCATTATGGATATCTAACTTGATGTACTTGTATTTCTATATTTACTTTTATTAGAAAAATTATGCTCAACAGGTACATCTTCAAAATAAAACCATCCTCTCCTATTTCTGCATCCTTTTTATTAGTTGTTAGGAGAGATTAGCTCCAATGCAACATTTCAGAACTATTATTTTAGTTGAACTTAGGCAAAATAATAATAATTTATGAAATCATATCTCGGTTCCGATATCCCTTAGAACAATTCAGACCACTCAGATATGTTTCCTTATTAGGGTGCTATAAAACAGTGATACAGTTATTGCTGGCCGCAAAAAAAAATTACGCGACGGGTCCATACAAAGTTCCTCAAACCCCTTTATTCCTCAAATGTTTCTTCTATCACACAGTATCGTGAGATTGATGGATCTTGGTCACAAGTGCTTAATGGGTTCAGACTTTACATTTTTAAACACTCTATTTGTCTACGCCTTTCGTTAATTTTTTACTTATTTTATATTTCATTAGTGATTATGGCAAAAACACAAACTACAAAAACATTTCATCAATTTTGTATTTTGTAGCATCAGTTAATCTTCAAATAAATTCGAAAAATTCCAAACTTATTTCCTAAAGAAATCAACAGATTTCCTGGCACCAACAGCAATCCCCTCCCAAGTCTCTCTGCAGACTTGTTCAATATACTGAGGATTCAAGTTGAAGCCGTTCAGCCCGTTGCCGAAACCAGGAAGCTCATAAGTGTAAGCAAGAGGAACCCCAATGGAGTGTGCGTAGTCCTCTGATGCTCCAGATGCAGCATATCCGATTGTAAGAACAGCGTTGCCAACAGAGTAGCTAGGAAAATGGGCCAGGCTATGGTTGAATATGGCATCTGCCATAGCAACACCAACAACGTGGAGATCAAAGGCGTTGCGGGGCAGTGCTCCATTGTGACCCCAAGGATAAAGAATCATGCTGCCAAAACTGTGCATAGTTAGATAGAGAGAGATTCTGTCAAGGTTATCAAAGAGAAGATCTCGGATGACTCTGGTCTCGACTTCGGAGAACGCACTGTGTCCAGGGTAAGTATCGGCACATGGGTTGCTGCTGACTCCCACGGTGTTCCAGAAGAAGTCATAGTTTCGGTTGCCGTCTACTCCAGGGCACATGAAGCTCAAAGGAGAAGAGTCAGTAGACCGGGTCTTGCGCCACCAACGGTTCTGTGGGATTGATTCAGTTAGAAAATATTTATTTATATATCAGTTAGGAAATAATAATTTATTATGTTTTTTTACTTTCTTAGTAATATAAATTTTCAATTACTATGCACGTAAAAGGTTTTAAATTGGATTTTTTGTAACTCTAATGTGTGCAACGCACTGCTTCATAAAAAGAAGTGTGATTTATTATATTTCTTTAAAAAAACTTACATTAGTAAAGCTGAATTCGTAGCCATCAGGATTAGCAATAGGTATCAAAATCCAGTCAAATTTTTCTACAAGATCTGGTTCTGTAACATCTTCTAAAAGTTTATGAATCGCCCAAGCGACGACAGGTGGAGCGATCCATTCCCTGGCGTGGATGCCTGCATCAATGAATATGATGGGTTTGCTTTTGTCCTCAAAGTTGGTGGTCGAAATTTTGAGGACCTTGATGGGTCTTCCTTGGAAAGAGAAGGCCGGTGATATGAGGGTAGCGCGATCCGAGAATCGTCTTGCAATGTCTTGGAGGTATTCATGATACTGAAAGGTATTTTGATATCAATCAGAAGAAATTATCAACCATTTTCAACGAATTATGAACTTCACCGTGGAACAAAGATACTTTAATTTACATGAACCATTTGGTTTTACAATTAACAAAATGAGCTAGAATCTAGTTAGGCATGGTGCAAACTATTCTCAGTGAATTCTTACCACACTTAGACGCTGATAGTTGTCATAAGGCATCTTAAGACCGCCATTCCTGGTAAGGGTCTCTTGGTATCTCTTCTCAATATCCTTATCATCATTATGGAGTGCTCTAAAAATTTAATGCCGAAAATCCGCGTTAAATAAATACAAATAATTAATTCACGCCAGCCAATGCCCTACTGAAAATACGAAAAAGTACGGATGTTGCAAATACCACTCGGATTGAAAACTGATTCGATTGTTATCTGCTCAATCAATAATGTTAAAATATTAATTTGAAAATATTATCTTGATAAGGCTGCGCACGCGCGCGCGGAACATCGTGGTTTAATTTTCCGATTACTTATATATTTAAATTCATTCGAATGCTTGTATAAGGATGTGAAGATGAATTTATAAATACTTAATCATAAAACATCATGACATGATTGGTAATTTATTAATGTTAATAACATTATTTAAAATAAAACTGTTTTTTTTTACTCGTATCAAGTAGAACAGTTTTTCGTATGATAATTAGGTAGAATTACTACATCAACAGTACATACGACAGTGTAATACTTACATTCCCACGTCATCCACATGAATTCTATGAGGCACCTCAAAGGCTTCAAGAGCCTCGGTGAAGGCGGTCAGGTGTTTGGGTTTGACAAGAACAACTCCATCGCGACCCACTGATGGACTGCCAATTATGTCAAGTTGCAAATCTTGAGCCAGGGCTCCTACTGCTTCTAGCTGCTCCTGGGTTTGTGGTCCTATAAAGTAGGATTTCCATCTGTGAAAATTAGAGAAAATGTTGCAGAGGTTGTAAATGTAGATAAAAAAAAACCTTCATTTGAACTTGCTAGACTATCGGTTTCTTGCTTTTGAGATTGTCTTATATTCTTCATATTTTGCCATTAAACTTATAAAGCCATACTGGTTTAGCAGCATTATTAAGTGTTATTTGATTAAGAATAAATAGGAAATTCTAATAAGGTTGGGGTCTTTTGTGATCCTTAAGTTAGTGAAGAGGGTCTAAATTATTGAGCGCACTACATGTTTATTTTGTAATAAATAAATACTTCAACGTTCAGCTGTTATTTATGTCTTGTTTTCTAAAACGCATAAGTGTAACGTTATTTTTGCAATCTATAACGCCTGTTGGTATCTCAGCGGACACTTGCTCCACCAGAGCTCTCAGCCACGTATTGCCTGGCTCAAAATATTATCATCAGGCTGATTCCGGGATTTTAGCGTCCTGGCGAGTGAACATCCCAAAAACCGTGATTTCAAAGACTTGGGTTTCAATATTAATTTGGAAACTGGTTGTTAGGCAGTACTTGAGACTAAGAAATAACAGTGAGTTATTTTATGTGCAGTTGGAATCGTCTCTGCAATCATAATATAAATCAAGGAAGATTTTGTTAAAAATGTGAAAACATAATGGCCAAGTAAAAAATGGTAAAACACACAGCGCCCGTTGAAAAAACGTCGTAATGAATATCTCAGAATATATAGCTTCTGCATTTCCTATTTTAATGATGAAGACTGTTAAAAAATGTGAAAAGGTCATCTACCCTACTCAGTCTTCTACTTTAGGATTGAACAAAGCGTGATGTTTTCCAAAGTATGACCCCTATAAAAGCCGAAGATATGCAAATTTATTTATTTATTTATTTTATTTATTTATTTATTCATCAAAAACTTATTCTATCATTACAGGTATTGTACCTAATACAATAGAACAGCATCAACAGCAATAAAACAATTTAACATACTATATTCTGATACGATAAAATGTAAAGGACTATTCTTGTGAATTCACTCAGAGAACAGTAGAAAAGGTCTAAATCCTTAGCAATATGGTTGAGTGTGGCGAGAGCGCGCGTCAGCGGCGCCTTACTCGACAAGTTAGTTCTACCGCGCACCGGCGCAAGTAGCCGCGGCCTCCGCCGCCGCCACACATACCTGTCCGGAACAAAAATACTTATTTGGCCCAGTAACACTGCGTTTTCGATTTTTCCTACAAGAACTTTAAATATGTAGGTACTGAGACCTAGATCTCTCCTTACCTCCAATTTGTTGTAAATTATCAGCAAAATAAAATTTACGATTTTGCAATCGCTTGTCTGCCTATGATGTATATTAAAGTAGATAGATGTCGAAGTTAGGAGCACTCACACGGCCATACTGAAAGAAAAAGCAAAGGTCAATTTCTCCCTTCAGCTTAAAAGTTTTGTGACACTTATTCTTTTACAAATTCACTCATAAGGTAAGACATACTACACAGCAAAAACAATATGTATTTATTCACGTACTTGCACGTCCCGGTCTCAAATTGTTAGTAAATTTTCACATTTTTTTACAGTTTTTCAACATTGAAATAAGAAGTGCAAGAGTCATATATTCTGAGATATTCATTACGACGTTTTCTCAACAGGTGCGGTGTGAATGCTCCACTTTATCGACCATATCATTTTTTTCTCAGGTTTTACAAGTTTTTCAATTGGGTATTATGTTTTTACAGTTTTTACGAAATCTTCCTCGATTTTCGTTAACCCTAGAAAGATAACCATACCACATAGTACGTAAAGGATAACCATACGCTTCAGAGGCGCACACTTTTCTAATGCGTGTATTTATGCCAATAATTTATATTAATTTTCACTAATTTAAAAATGTGAAAGGTTCAAAAAAGCTTCAAAAATAAAATGCATTTATATTGAGAAACTTTATATTTAAGTAAATTTTAACTTACAATTAGTAGAACTCTATAAAAAATTAATTAAAATGAACAGTCTTCTGTTTATATTAACAAATACTACAAATAATCAAAAATCAACTATGTTTCTTTCTTATAAGATAATATACTATAGTTTATTCAGTCTAAAAAAAATTAAAACCCTGGTATAATTGAGTTTAGAGGCAGTCAGAGCAAACGTCATTCTTGAGTTCGCCACAAATGGGTTTTTTGCATTTCGCGCAGTTCTTCTTTGACATTCTTTTCTTTTTCGACGGACAGTAGCTGCAGTATCGCCTTTTTTTGACTGGAGGCTCTCCTTCGTCATCTATGGAAGCCAGTGCAGCAGATCTTGGAAGAATATTATCAATATTACTTCGCACATGTCTTGGCAAAGTAGGAGCTTCAAGTCTTTGGGCCATCCACTGTACAGTCACCTGGGTACTGAGCTTTTTCAGGTATTCCCTTCGATTCAACAGGTTTTCATTCTTCGAAAGAACATTGTGACAATAAATGACATATGAATTGACAAATGCAATGTTCAACATACTATAGAACATGGCCATAGGCCATCTATTGGTTTTTCTCGACCATGACATCGAAGAGCACATTTGGTCGAAAGTATAAACGCCTCCTTTGGTCTAATTATAGTAGTAAACCAGCAATGACGGTTCTTACCTCTAATCACTCTGCCAGCGGGAACAATTATACGCTGATAAAGCTCTGAACTTCCACTGGGCTCTGGAGACGCAGGATGAGGCAAATCTTCATTCAATACATCGTTTGACTCTTCTATTGTCTCGTTATCGATGAACTCATCTTCGACGTCACTCTGAACATCATCTTCGCTCACATGATCTTCTATCTCGCTATCACTTTCTCGAGAATCACCACCGTCATTCTTATTTTCTCTCGCCAATAAGAAGCATATTTCGTCCTCCGCAAGTGTCCTTCTACTTGTCATGGTAACTACGCAAATAATATTTCCTAAAAACTAAACAAAAAAATGTATAAATAACACTTTACATCAATAAATCAAGAGTATTGAACAACATCAAAAGTTACATAAAAGATAACCATACGCCTCGCGAGCGCATAAAAAGTCATAACTTCAAAAGTATGGTACTCACCGTTTAGAAAAAGCCGTCCCGCGATAGGTCTGGCCGACGACTGAGTTGGCTGAGATGGACAAGTAAATACACGCGCTGAATGAAAACAGACAGCAATATGTTTACCGCGCGGGCGCCTCTGAGGCGTAGGTTATCTTTCTAGGGTTAAGATTGAAGAGAGGATCTCTCAATCCACATGCACATAGTTATTTTTTCTGCCTGTCAGCATCAGTACCTAATTAGTATATATCTTATGTATAGTATTATTTTCAATTTATGTGTTTAATATTAGTTAATTAGGTCATTTGTTGTGCTTTTTTTTGCTCTAATTTTCTATACGTTGCACAGCCCAAAATACCTATTTTTTCGGTTGACTGGCAAATTGTGCTTTATTTGTATGAGCAATAGAGAATATAAAAACCGTTCTTTAACTATTTTGAGTCCTCTGAGCCCTTTTAGTTTTTTGAGCTGAACTTGTTATTAACAGGTTTATCTTTGTTATAAATTATAATTTATGTTGTTTGTTTTAGTAATACAGAAAATCATGAGAAAATAATAATATGCTTAAAAACAGGCTGGATAATATATCCAATAAGATCATGTTTGTAGGAGCTATGACTAAAATATTAAGGAATAATGAGATAATTTACTAATCTTGGCCGATTTTTCAATCCTCAGAGAATTAAATTTATCTGTTGAATAAGGTTTATTCGAAGGTTAACAAGATTTTTAAGTTTTTAATTGTCAGATAGATGTTATCTATTGATTAAAGCCGCTAACTGAGGAATAAAGTTATCTGTTTCTTGAGGGGCTGGATAAGATTTATCTATACGTTTTCTTTGACATTTTGAGGTTTACAGTGTCATTTGAGATTATTTTCATTTTGTTAAGGAGTTTTGGAGTGTTATTATAATCACAAACTTTTCACCACAACTTTAGACAGCAAAAAAAGCCGAGGTTGTTTTTCTTATACGTCAGTGTCAATTTATCAAACATCAACTTTTGTTTCGTTTCATTCTAACATTGAAATGATTGTATTAGTGCATCTCGCTTGTGGATAATGAGTGTGAAGTTAGCGATATAAGTACATAGACAAACGATAGATAGCTAGTTTTAGGACAAAAAACGATTGAAAAATTTAATTAATCTATACGCTAGATAAACACTCTGTTAATTTTATACTTCAGTTAGCTATCTAGCGAATAAACTAAGAATTAGAGAAACGGGCCTTAGTCAAAACGTTTGATATTAAAACTAATTCAAAATATACTTACCCTGCGTACTCTTCGTGTTTAGCGTAAACTACCACAGAAAATAAAAATATCAGTAGCACCTGCATCTTGTTGAGACTTTCTGTTCACAAACACAGGTGGAACGTTTTTATGTATGGAAGTCTTAATCAAATTTTATCAACAGATCTGGTTAACTAAAAAATTTTATCAGCTCTATTTGGGAATTCATTAGATTTCTCATTGTGATTTTTCCGCTGTTCATCAGAAACAGCGGCTTTGCTTGCGTAGACTGTCTCACCCATCAAAATATAGCCTAAATTAAAAAGAATATTTGGTGGAAGAATTTTTGAAATCAGTGCAGTAGTTTCGGAGTCTGTTCAATACAAACAAACAAATCTTTCCTATTTATAATATTAGTATAGACTAACTGTTTCCAGTGACTTTGTCTGCGCGGACTCAGTCTTTGAAAACTTTTACATGTAGATGCGTATTTAAACTCTTCTTTTTTAATTCAGTCTTTATACATATCTTTTTATATTCAGTCTTTTGACGACCGACTTGGTGTAATGGTTAAGAAGTTGGCTACTACACCAGAGGTCGCGGGTTCGATCCCCGCACAGTACAAACATTTGTGTGCATGAACATGTCTGTTTGTACTGGTCTGGGTGTCTCCTATGTATAATAAGTATGTATTTACAAAAGAAAATGTATTTAAGTATGTTTATCCGTTGTCTAGTATCCCATAACACAGGCTTTAATTAGCTTACTTTGGGGCTAGATGGCGCTGTGTGGAATAATGTCCAGGGATATTTATTTATTTATTTATTTATAGTATCCGAATAAGTGTATCAAATTCATCAAAATCCGTCGAGCTTCTATCACGTGGTTCTGAATATTCTTGTTACGCCGAAAATTGTAGGCATCATCATCATCAGCCTATTAAAGTTTAATGCAGACATAATATGCCTTCCCTTAATGCGCCATGGCGCCTTGTCCTTAGCTTTACGCCACCGCTAGGCCCCTATATAGCTAGTTAAAAGTTCATAATTGTGAGCATTTTTTATGAAGTCGATTTAATTAAAGACGTTTTGGTCTGGTTTCGTTCATATTACATATGCATATTCGTTATAACCAGTGAAAGCAAGAGCTTATCTTATTATTTTGAGACGTGTTAAAACAAGTTAAATTCAAATAGTGTTGGTGACCAAATGATCATCATCATTATGCTGTCTTATGGTA
Organism: Udea olivalis; assembly: GCA_947369235.1. NCBI lineage: Eukaryota > Metazoa > Arthropoda > Insecta > Lepidoptera > Crambidae > Udea > Udea olivalis. Next base: position 18,309,566 of record OX376355.1, read on the forward strand.
CCTATTGTTGAAAACTAACCACTAAATCTTATAACCTAGCCCTAAAGCCCAGGGCGTCACTCTACTTTTTGTGGAAACCCTAGACTGAGATTGTAATCACCATTATATCTCTGGAAATAACTAAAATTACTTTGATTGGTATAAAAATGTTTATATGGTCTTTAAAAAGGCGTTTGTTTCAAATCATCCGGAACACAGGCCCTAGTTTGTGATCACCAACATACTCGTACAAACCATTATAGCAAACGCGGAATTAAATAAACATGTATCAAGAGTAATCACGACTTTATTACAATAACTAAAACCTTAGCACATCGCTGGAATCGAATAGAACATAGGAAATAATAAATTAGTTAGTTATTAGCATTAAAACGTGACTATTACGACTTTTGAAGAAAATATCAAGCAATTTTACATAAAATTATATATCAATGATTTATTTTCTAAAGAAATCGACAGATCTTCTTGCACCAGCAGCGATTCCTGCCCAAGTTTCTTTGCAAACCTGTTCGATATACTGAGAATCTAGAAGGAAGCCATCTGAAAGACCAGGTAGTTCAATTGTATAAGCAAGAGGAACACCGATGGATCGAGCGTAATCTTCCGACGCCCCAGAGGCACCGTAACCAATGGTACTAACACTGTTACCGACGAGGTATCTGGGAAATTCGGGAATGCTGTGACTGTGTATGGCATCAGCCATTGCGTCGCCAACGACTTGAAGATCCGAGTCGTTGTCAGGTAAGGACCCATCGTGACCCCAAGGGTAGAGAATCATGCTACCGTAACTGTGCAGGGTGATGTATAAAGAAATTTGATCAAGATGTTCAAAGAGGAGGTCCCTGATGACTCTGGTCTCGATTTCGGAGAAGGCCTGATGACCAGGGTAGATAATCGTGCAGGGGTTGCTGTCAACGCCAATTGTGTTCCAGAAGAAGTCATAATTTCGGTTCCCATCGACTCCAAGACACGATGAGTTTGACGGGTTTGCAGAACGATTCTTGCGCCACATTCGGTCCTGTAAAATTTATTTCATTTTAAACAGGTGTGAATCAATTCACAGTGATTATGCCATCATGTGAAACCAAAACATTTGATCAGGAGCATTAAAATACACTATTACAAATTTATGGAGCACTAACTCAAATATAGGGATATTTCATCTTTTATTAGGAAATATCAAAGTGTTTAGGCAAAGTATACCTTAATTATGAACTTTTATTTAAATAGGCGTAATAGAAATGATCACCTACATTATGTCATGCTATTTCTGGTGTACTTAGGAAGTCAATATTATATTTATACGATAAAATATTTGAATTCGGTAATTTGAGGGTAAGACTTCTTCACGGCAAAAACTAATAATATTTCTCAATTTAAGATACTTAAAATATAAAGCTTGTTTTGGGTTGTATTGCAATGACAAAGACCATAGTAAAAGTTACCAGTTATTCTACTCACGTCTGTATGACTGAATTCGTATCCATCAGGATTCGCCACCGGAATCAGGATCCAGTCAAAATTGTCCACAAGATCAGTCTCAGTGCCATTTTCTAAGAGTTTATGAATGGCCCATGCCACGACAGGGGGGGCAATCCACTCCCTGGCATGAATGGCCGCGTCAATGAAGATAATAGGCTTTGTCTTATCTTCAAAGTTGGTGGTGGAGATCTTGAGAACGTTGATTGGACGTCCTTCGAAGGTGTCAGCGGGTGAGATCAGAGTGGCGCGGTTGGGGAAACGGTTTGCAATGTCCTTGAGATATTCGTCGTACTGGAAGTTTTAAATTGAAGACTGCATTATTCAAAAACTACAAACAAATCCAAATTGGATTTCATAGAGATGTCAAATGTCATCGTGTGAGAGCGTCGTGGCTCCGGTGTTAGGCACTTCGGCATGGGACCCGCGTGGTCCTGTGTTCAAAACTGGCCAGCACCATCTTCGTGTTCATTGTTAAATTTATTTATTTGTGAATCACTCTCCGGTGATGGAAAACACCAATAAATAACCAAAGCAACCCAGATAAAGGCAGAAGGCTCACCACCTACCACGTTGCTTTTTAGTACTCTTGGTGAAAAGTGGGCTTCTGAGTGTTCTGGTCACCACGACGACGGCAACAGTCAGCTTGCCTCTGATAACCCAATTTGGGATAATAGTCATGATTGTTTGTATGTATCAAATGTCATCTATTACGTCGAAGTTATGGTATTTGTGACCTATACTTTAAGATTATGTGACAATTTGGACAAAATATCATGTAGGGCATTTTTAAACTCTTATTATACTGTCAGTTCGGGTGTTAATAAGGGTGCGTTTCACCAGAGATGTGCGAGGATGCGTGGCGAGGAATGTGTTTGTTAAGAACGAATAGCATCGCGAAGCTAGGTGAATGAAACAATTCTATTGGCTCCCAACATATTCCTCGCAACGCATTCTCGCAAATCTCTGGTGGGAACGCACAAGATTAGTAAGGCAAATGTGTTCAAATTTGCGCACGTTGTAAAATTCTCGACAAAATATATAAATTATAAGTAGTTCACAATCGCTGTGCTAAAACGATTGGACTTACACATTACACATAGGTACCTATTTTACAAAGAAATGATGATAGTACACAATCATTTAATTGCATTTTACGGAAGCAAAAATAATCTCCTTTAAAATATCAATCATGATTTTAAAAAAAATATACTTATTAATTACCACATTAAGGCGCTGATAGCCATCATAGGACATCCTAACGCCTCTATTGCCATTCAGGGAAAAACTGGACTTTTTTACAATTTCTTCATCTCCTCTTTGAAGGGCTCTGAAAACAATAACAATTACCATTTTAGTGTAATTCATCCAAGGCTTTGTGTACCAATATCATATTCTAGAAGCGCGGAAAGAATTCATGTAGTAAACTGTAAAGCTATGAATCAAGAAAAACTAAGTCTATTCATATTCCTGATTACAACTTTTTTTTCTTAAGAAACATTATTATTTATTGTTTCTAGATGAAATCAATCAGTTTGATCTGCACCATAACCTTTATCCGAAATCTCTAATGGCTAGTTCTAAATTAATCTTGATTTAACTTCTTTATGGAGAATGATAGAACATAATTTCGAATATATCACTCACCTCGCTATGTCACCTACGTGTAATCTGTGTGGTACTCCGTACGCTTCAAGAGTCCTAATGAATGTGGCCAAATGCTCAGGCTTCACAATAACTTCTCCTCCTCGTCCCACAGAGGGTTTTCCAATGAAATCTAGTTCCAAATCTTGCATCAGGGCTCCTATTCCTTCTAGTTGCGTCTTGCTTTGTGGGCTGACTAAGTACGATTTCCATCTGAACAGTTAAAAATAAACATAAAAATACAATTTATTTCTTTAACTTTTCTTGGTCACTAACATAAGAATAGTTCAAGCCTTAAGGACAGACTTAGTAGAAATCCCTTTTTTTTATAAAAACACAGTCTTTGGACATTACATAAAGTATAAAGTATACATTGAATATCAAATATAAATATGCAAATAACGTATACAAACCACGAAGTGTTCATATACAAAATTAATCTAACCACATCATTTTGGTTGCTACGATCCTGGCACACATCCTACGCTTCTTCTTCTCATATTAAGCCTTTCATTATATGCTTCGTTAATGGCATTCTTGTATTCACCCTTTCTAGAAAAGCTTGAACTGGTTAATGTAACTGCAATTTACAATATTTCAAGGTTGAATATTACTTACCCAGAGTACTGTTCATGTTTTGCAGAAACTACCACAAAAACTATACAAAGAACCACCAACTTCATTTTGGCGACTTACTGGTCACAATTACACCATCAAGTATCTCTGTATCAATCCACACGTATCTAGAGAAATAGATATAACTAGATGAGATAAACGGACAGACAATACTTATCTAAATATTATCCGCTCTTGAGAGTTTGGGTTACCCCATATTATATAGATATGATATCTCAGCTGAGTTTCTTATCGATTGGACTTGTAGTTTAAAGTTAATGAGGGAGTAAACTTCAAAAACTTTTTGAAGAATTGGCAATTATTTATTCATATAAATAACGAAACATTTTCATAGTATTCAGACTTTTATTAGAGCATTAAGAAGCATGGCTGGGGTAAAACTGAGTGATAGAATTAGAAACTGTGTAATAAGAGAACGATGTGGTGTGAAAGAAGACGTGGTTACTAAAATTGAGATGGGAATGCTGAGGTGGTTTGGTCATATGGAAAGAATGGATGGAATGGAAAGGCGATTAACGAAACGGATTTATGAGGCAAGGGTAAATGGGACTGTTGGAAGGGGAAGACCCAGAAGAATGTTTCTTGGGCAAGTTCAAGATGTTCTCAGAAAGGGTCGGGTCAAGAGTACCTTTAACCGACGAGCATGTATGAAAGGACTCATGAGAGTAGAAGAAGCGCAAGATGTATGTCAGGTCAGGATCGTAGCAAGTGGAAAGAAGTAGTCTCTGCCTACCCCGTTGGGAAAGAGGCGTGATGGTATGTATGTATGTATGTATGTATTTGCAGTAACCCTTTGAACCACAAAAGTATAACGGCTATCATTGTAATAGAATAAAATACGAGTGTATAGTTAACACCATGACCTTTAGTACAAGTAGCCTTCAAGTATAAATAAATGAATTATTTTAGCTGCGATTACCTTTAGAAAACTCATTTCGAAATAGTGTAAGTACTCAATAAACGAACATCAGTTATTGTTCACATAATAATGGTACTAACATTCCTCATTGAAATCTTTGCCGAAACAATTCGTGTGCGAGTTAATAAAAAAAAACACGTAGGTATTTATTTCGTATATTTCTCGTTCCTGGGTTTACAATCCAACAAAATGACCTTGAACAGTGCAGCTATACTTAATAGCTGTTTTGAGACGACCCCACGTGCTTTTAGTTTTCATCGTATCTTGCAAAGACAATCTTTCTGACTCTTTTTCTAGCTACGAATACACCAAAAAGTACCATCTTTTGACCATGACTATACCGGAATACGGTAGATTGATAAATCTTTTAATCGGCATAGTAAGATTGCTATTCGATAAGCGACACATTTAAGACCGAAAAAGATTAAAAAAAAAAGTACAGTTTTAAATGAAACATTCTGGCCAACCAGCATGTGGACCACCTGATGGTAAGCAGATATCGTAGCTGATCATGCAGGCATCAGCACTAGTTTAACACACACATGTACGAGTAATAACCTTTTCACCTCTCTTGAAAGACTCCGTGCTGATGTTCATCGAGAAACTCGAGTAGAAGGCTTTTACGCATCCCACAGTGGTAAATAATTTCTGGCAGGTACTGTCAAACTGTTTAAAAGTACATGATTGCACTAAACTTATGTTTTACATCTTGACTTTTAGATTATCATTCTCAGGAAATTCTCTATCCAGTTTTTAATCGTCCTAAAAGGGGAACAAATCGAAAGCAACGAGCGAGTGCGATACTATGGTTTTGGAGGATGTGCCAACTGCAGTGCTAGACAAAGACAAGGGTCCACACTGCGTTTTATAGCCTGCAAAATATAATACTATACCCATACAATCAACTCTAGAAAAAATATATGGTTGGGTAGACACAATTGAATGCCAAACCAGACGAAACAGTGTATCATGGTTTTGAAAACTTGAATGAAACTCATGGCAATGTTGTAGGCAATGACTGACTAGCTGCTGCCTCGTATGACCAAAGCATACTATCGTTTGTAATTATCATCGTTAATACATATTTAATCCCTGAAGATTACTGAGCTGAACACGCGAGCTTATATAAGTATTCGGCACACAAGGTTATTTAACCATTTCATTATCTTTGGCCGAACCAAAATGGCCAACTTCTTGAAGAGTGTGTTCCTGTTTTGTGCTACATTCTATGTAGTACTTGCTAAACATGAAATTTACGAAGGGTAAGTGGAAGTACTGAGATTTTTGATTATTATCATTCCCTGCAAGTATCAGTGTCACTCTTGGGTTTTCCAAACAGTCAATCAGAACGTAACAGTTCAAAATGAGTCAGCAAATTGAAATAATTCATACTTATTGACGTAAATACCTTACCATTATGTTAGTAGCTTATATTGCTAAGACTAATCATTTAATTTATTAATGTAAAAGATTTGAAAGATTTAAGATAACAAAAATAAAACAAAATACCTAAGGACAACCTTAATGTCAACTTATTTATTATGAATTGAACTTGCAAGGTTCTCCGAGCGATACATAAAAAAAATACTAGTAGATAACTTTGCGATTGAAAATGAAAAAACTCTTGAAGAAAAGATTGTACCTATCAACATAGCAAAACAGAAATACCTAAAGCTCAATTTACCTCGTACCGTTAGCTCAGCAAACCTAATAAGAATAGTTTTGCATGATGCCCTGAGAATTCCCCGAGAAAATGTTACAAGCCTTTGTTAAACCTAATTTCACATTGAAAATTTCTTCTTCAGACACTCCTTCTACGAAGTTGCCGTGCGTAACCTCAAGGAAGCGGAATTCGTCAATGGTCTGGAGAACCAAATCAACATCGATGTGTTCATGTACGCGACCCCTGACAGAGTAGGTCAGATCCTAGTCCCCAAAGATGTGAAGTCAGTATTTGAATCATTCCTAACAGCCCAGGAGATTGAATACAAGATGCAGGTGGAGAACATCAGAGAGTAAGTTATTTAAGTTAACTAAGCCACTTAACTCTAGCTACTAAATAACTATAGGCATGTTCTCAGTTCTTGTTCCAAAGCAGGGTTCCTACCCCTTATAGGATCACTTTGTTGTCTGTCTGTCTGTCTGTCAATACCCTTTTTCTCAGGAACGCGTAGACGTATCAAGCTGGAATTCATATCAAATACTCAAATCTACTGATCCTTGGTGCTTGCGTCGTTGTGCTTAGAGGGGCATGTAGAAAAATTTGGCGAACATATGCGGTCTGGTACGGTCCGCCATCTTATGCGTCTTAACTACTGCATATATGTAACATGCAGTTTAATTTTTAATGCAGGTTTTTCTTGTTCCTAACTCCGTTTTTGCAACGTAATTTAACCAAGGTACAATCAAAGTAGGTAGTACAGGTAATATTATTTGTATTGAGATAAGTATTTTTTTATCAGCTCATACTAATCTTGGATTTTCCAAACAAATTAACATTTGATCCGTCATTAATTAGATTATCGGTGCAGAAATATTATCATTGTTTGTTATATTATGCTTCATTGATTTATTCGTCAAATAAAATTGTTCTCTTTTTTTAAAATCAGGGTGCTTAACAATAAGTTCATGATAAACATAACATAACATACCATCACGCCTATTAATCCCAAACGGAATGAACAAAGGCAAGTGACTGTTGCCGTCATGGTGAACGGAACACCCAAAAACCACTCTTTACCAATGACATTAGAACCCAAAGTGGTAGGTGGTGAGCTTACGTTATCCGGGTTGATTTGATTTTTTTATCGATGTTTTCCATCACTGGAGGGAGAGTCTTAAAATTAACAACAAAAAGATGGCTTTGCCAAATCGGAACTCGGGATCACACGATCCACAATCTTAGTTTAGGTGCAACGACTCTCTCACGCACGAAGTTAACGATCAAAATAGGATATGGTCCGTTGACAATTTTTGGGAATTTCCAAACATTCTGTTTAATAATTTCAGGCAGTTGGAGCTAGAAGACCAGATCCTGGCTGCCGCGTCTGCCAGAAACAACAGATCTAGAGCCATTCCTGGTATTGGATACGATCAAATTCACAGATTCCAAGCCGTTAGTATTATATCTTCAGGCTGTTATTTATAATTAATTATAGGGATGAGTTTTTTCATATATTGGCATTGGGAACCAGTCCTCTCAACCACTTCAGCCAAAAGTTTAAACATTAGCAATTCCTTTAACGTATCATTCTAAACCTGTATACAATATACATCTAATCTTAAATATTCAACTTCCTTTTTATTAATGATTCAATACTGAATATGTTTCAGGTCGATGACTACCTCACACGCCTTGGTGCTGCCTACCCCAACACGGTTAAAGTGGAATCTGCTGGAACAAGTTTTGAAGGCCGTGACATGAAGTACCTGAAGATCTCAACTACCAATTTCGAGGTACTGCAATGGTCTATAGAAATAAACTGAAAAATATTATATTAACTACTACTACTACTACTTACTATTATATTAACACTATGTAAGATTGTAATGCAGTCAGAAATAGTGACATACACTCAGCATTTCTCCATGTATCAAGAAACATCGCGACGCAGGTTTCTATCTACAGACATTCATTATTTATTTATTTATTAACACAAAAATTACACATATTACAGTAGAGAAAACCAAAGCATTACAATTTAACATCTACATATTCATTCTTCCCTTTCACAAAACAATAAACAAGCATTCATCAATCTGGCAGGCCTATCCACAAACACATCACACATCACCAAGACATGCCTCAGTTTCAGCTACAGTTCTTAAAACTAACAACATTCGATTTTTGGGACTGACATTTTTTAAACTCATTGATCCTTGTTAGGTATTACTCATTATGTATTACCTATCTTTGTAACAGGGAAAATCCCTAATACGTCATAGTAAAATAACGTCAACTGAATTATTAATTACTCTGCATTATTATTTGTCAAGTCATGTAATTTAATTGGCTTCATGCTTTCAGGACAGGAGCAAACCTGTGGTTTACCTCATGTCATTGCTCCACGCCCGCGAATGGGTCACTTTGCCCGGAACCCTGTACGCCATCGAGAAGTTGGTCATCGATGTTGAAGAACATGACCTGCTCAACACCATCGACTGGATCATTCTGCCCATCGCCAACCCTGATGGGTACGAGTTCTCTCACACTAACGTAAGTTGCATTATGACTCTTATACTCGCTTAGACGATGGTAAGTGGTGCCTAAGGATAGGGTTTGAAAGTTTTTTTTTTGATATATACGATTTCAGGTCAAAAACAGGAATTTTCACTGCTTTTTCTGGTCTATCGGGAGTTGAAAGACTAAATGAGGACAAGTTTTGAAGAGAACGTACTAGATGTTTTCTTTAGGGGGTTCAAGTGAAAGGATATAACATGGTGACACCATAGCATAGTTTCCTTACAATGATTACTTCCTTAAAATCTTCACCGAAAGCTAAAGTTTACTGTAGAGTTCGCATTAGCAGCCCAATCGCAATACAATCAGAAATATCGCTTGAACATGATAGTTTACGGATTTGGTTTTGATCAAAATTTTATAACAAAATGTTTCTGTGGAACATGAGGAAGATCAAAAATAGATTTTTTTAAGACAAGCGCTAAAGAACAACTTCCTTTGGAAACCAGTTATTTTAATATCACTGAAATCTAACGCAAGAGCTTTGAAACATTAGCAGCCATTACAGGTGAGGCTATCTCTTTAGTTTTTACTGAGATGTTACGGGGAACCGTCAGTTTTGAGGTAGTGCTTTCGTGCTTCGTTTCGGAATTCCGAAATTAATTAACTGACTTTTATTCCTCAGCATTGTAAAAAACAGTAAAAATAAAATGATTGCATGAATCCACGGTAGGTATAAGTTATCCCGTATAACTTCGACATTGTTATTTATAGCACTAATTGAAATGTGGTCTGAACTGATTTTCAATCATGCAGGAAACGTATAGAACCATTCAAAAGCTTTTGTTATATGGAATTTTATTTTAGCCAGTCATTTTGTTCAAAGTGAGGTTCGGGAATTTTTAATCAAATATACGTAGGACATAGTATTTTCAAATCGTCAAATCTAATTAACTAAGCAACCTATACTTAGCAATATATATGATACGAGGGGCATGGCAAAAGAAATTAGATACTCAAAAATGATGAAATTTATTCTTTATTATAAGTATCGATCTTTTCGAAGTATTCACCATGAGCACATATAAACTTTTCCATACGTTTGAACCAATTAGAAAATACCTGTAAACACTTTTCTTTAGACACCTCAGAAATCTTGAAATTATAGGCAGCTAGTGCAACTTCTTTGCTTTCAAACCCCTCCCCCTTTAGTTTTTCTTTAATTTTTGGAAACAGGTAAAAATCACAAGGCGCTAGGTCAGGGGAATATGGTGGGTGAGGAAGGATTGACAGATTTTTGGAGTTGTAAAAGTCAAGTGTTCTGGCAGACGTGTGCGGCGCCGCATCGTCGTGGTGCCAGAAAGGGTGCCGGATTTCTGACTTCGGTTACTTGTCACATCAGGCTGATATTACTCTTGGAGCACAAACTGTCAAATACCATTCAGAGTTCACCGTTATTTGATCCTCTAGCACTACAATAGCAATATGACCTGTTTTGCAGAAAAACGAGGCGACCATTTGTTTCTTGTGCGTGTGCTTCGTGCACGGCGACATTTCGTTGGAGTTGGTTCATCTTCAAAACACCATACAGTCGACTGTCACTTTGTTTCGGAATCATAGTTATATAGCCATGTTTCGTCACCAGTCGGACTCCGTGTTTCATAGACGTTTTTTTAGAATTTATCTATCATGAATAGGCACCAATCCACCCGACGGTCTTTCTGCTCATCGGTGAGCTTGTGCGGCACTCATCTGGAACAACGTTTACGAAGAGAAAGGTGGTCGTAAATTATGGTTTGCATTGCTGCTGATCCAATTCCCAGTTCTCGCTCCAGCTCTACATACGTAATTCGTTGGTTATCGTGAATAAGTTTTCGACTGCACAAAGGTTTTCTTGTGTGACCGCGGTTGGCGGCCGACTTGCCTTCTGTATAATATAAGCATAATATAATATAAATAATAAATTCTGTAGCTCGTGAACAAGCAGGCTCACCAAAAGTAGTAGCCAAATAGTCATAATAAATCACAGCGCGAAAATCACGTCGACTGAGCTCCATTGCTGCAAGCGAATTCCCGCCAGAATTGCGGAAAAATTATGCTCATTCAAATAAAAATATATATAGATGGTGTATAACTTGCCGGTGTCAATCAAATGAGTAAAGATTATCTTACTTATTTTGGCATGCTCCTCGTATCTATTTGTAATACGTGTACGTGTGTTATCGGCAATGTTTGTTATCAATGATTATGTAGAATTGGCTACTTGACAGTTTTCGGAAGGTTGTTGTAAAATTTTCGTAAGTTTATTTCATACATCTTACAACATTTTTTTTCTTGAAAAAGCATTTTATTTTCTATTAAAAATATATTTTAATTCATTAATTTGAAATTCGCGCGAAAACAGCCAGTCACGTGACATTTGCTAGCTGTGACGTCACATTCCAATAAACAAACGAAACTGTCTACGATGCTGCTCTAAATCTCAGCAAACAGTAAACACGCCTTTTGGTTTGAATTGAAATGTGACGTTACACAATGGCCGCCCGCGTTTCGGTTCTTTTTATGTACAGACAAAAAAACTATTGTTTATTTTTAAAATGTAAATTTTTTACAATTTATACGTTGTAAAGATAATGTGAACCTATAAGCTATCATTTAAAACATATTCCATAATTTATCATTACAACTGTCAAATAGCCAATTCCTTTGAGACGTATCTAGTTCCTAAACTGCAAACTGAAACGTATTAAATTCTGGATACTGGCGGAATGTTAGTTCATAGAAATGGAACATAAAATAATTACAGCATTGCTCAACTTACGTTGAATAAATAAATTGATCAAAAATATTGCAGTTCTTAATATCTGAAATTTAATATTTTATACATTAATCACTGAGTGAACTTATTGCTGTCATCGGAGAAACAGGAATGTATAGTATATTTTTTATACTTTTTCGATACATTTTTGACATACCGTTATTTTAAATCCAAATTCAAACGCTTCGATTTTCATTATTGTTTGAAAAAAGATCTATCAAAATGGATAAAATTTTCAAAATAACAATTGGAATATATCCTTTAGATTTTCTTTTTCTATTAATTACAGACCCGCTTCTGGAGGAAGAACCGCCGTAATGGATTGATGGTCGGAAACATCTGCATGGGTGTCGACCTCAACAGGAACTTCGACGTCCTTTGGGGCACTGCTTCCAGCAGCAATGTCTGCATGGACACCTTCCACGGTGCCGGTGCTTTCTCTGAGCCAGAAACGGCCGCTGTCAGAGACATCCTCCTAGCACACCAAGATCGGCTGGCCCTATTCATCGACCTTCACAGCTTCGGCAGCATGATCCTCTTCGGCTTTGGCAATGGAGTCCTAGCCCCCAACGCTTTCGGCCTTACTGTGAGCGGTGTTCAACAAGCCCAAGCTATCGACAGAGTTAAATGGGTGCAGAAACCCAACTATGTTGTAGGCAACATTGTTAATGTATTGGGATACCGTGCATCTGGGGGTTCAAGTGATTATGGTCAGATTTTGAATATTCCCTACTCGTTCACTTATGAACTGCCAGCGTTTTTCGGAGCTGGTCAAACTTTGAATGGTTTCTTGGTCGATCCTGCCTTTGTTGGACAAGCTGGTATCGAGACCTGGGAAGGTATCAAAACTGGTGCCAGGTTTGCCCGTGATAACTTTTTCTTCCACAACAAAGATTTGCGATAAACTGTTTTTATGTACTTTACACTTCTAGATCAATTCTATTAATTTATTGTTGCGTCACAAATGTGTGAAAAATGCTGTTTTTAAATAAACAAAAAAATGCAGTACTTAGCGTGAGTTTTATTTAAATGTTGACAGTAGAAAACCTTGAAAGATCATCATCAAATCCTTTCGGTTTAGATGGTACATCCTATTTACACAATTATCAAAATAAAAATATAAGCATATAAGTCAATTTACGCTTTCTCAATTACAACAAATGCTTATTTCAAATATGGACTATAACACACCACCTTTACTCAAATTATCGGAAGATTTTTTCGACTGCTATAGCATGCCGCCAACTTTTAACCTGCTCAGAGAAGTAGCGCGTAGTGATTAATCAATAATAAGAATTAAACACCTCTTTAAAAAGTCTGATTACCACGCTAGTTGAATGATCGTAAACCAAACTCAACCCGTAAATCGAACCTCACAATTCTGGCAGAGTAATCGCACCCCCTTGGGAAAAGAGGCGTAATTAAGATTTTGTTTATTATAAGTCATATTTACGATGACTATCTGTTCCCCAGTTCTTTAATTTATTTCATATTGAAACGATTCATAAAATTGTTTCTTGTTCTTTATCTTACAGAACCGCTTCTGGACCAAAAACCGGGCCACTGGCTATTTTATCGGAAACTTCTGCAGGGGCGTTGCTCTAAACAGAAACTTCGATTTCCTCTGGGGCACAGCTTCCAGTGACGATCCTTGTGACAACACCTTCCATGGCAGTGGTCCGTTCTCTGAACCAGAAACCCAACATATAAGGGACGTCCTTCTCGCCCACTCAGACCGACTGGCACTCTTCATTGACATCCAAAGTTTTGGTAGCAGAATTCTTTACGGATTTGGCACAGGCCAACTTGCTCCTAACGCCCTAATCCTCAACCTGAGTGGCGTCAACCAAGCTCAGGCTATTGATAGAGTCAGGCAACCTGACACACACAATTACATAGTCGGTAACTTCGCCCATCTTACCCTCTGGGGGTCGCCTACGTCTGGTGGCTCCAGTGATTACGCCCAAATACTAGGAGTGCCTTTTTCTTATACTTACAAGCTTCCAGCTTTCGGTGGAGTTACAATTAATACTGTGATTGGTTTCTTAGTTGATGATGCGTTTATTGAACAAGCTGGTATGGAAACTTGGGAGGGCATAAAAACCGGAGCTAGATTTGCCCGAGATCGGTTTTTGCTTAGGGATACAGATTCAAAGTAATAGTTTGGTGCGTATAGTTATTAGTTTATTCATATATAATTTCTTTAGAAAAATCCTTTTGAGTCCGTCAGCACTAAGCAACTACTGGGTACAATAATTGGCTATCTCGAGTAGTAGCTGTAGATTTATTTTGTAATTGTAAAAATGTATAACTCTTTGCTTACGAGAGTTAAGAAATAATAAAAGCACTGGCAAAAATCACTACTTACAATGGTGATTCATACATATTTCTGTTAAAAGTAAATTGAATTCAATATGTCACATAAAAGGAGTTTTTAATTTTCAAATCATGCATTTTGCTTCTTTAATTAATTAAACGATATTTTGAGAAAAGTGGTATTTATTTACTTTCCCTAAAAGCTGGGTGCTTGAATAAGCTGTAGTACATTAATTGCATGGCCGAACTAAAAGCACCCACGCTTAGCTCCTGCGCCAAAGTAAGCTCGTGTGCAATTAATTGTTAAGACTCTCACTTGTAAAACAACCTACCAGTCCTAGGTGAACTTAACACTTACTTTTAAGTATTTATGAGAGATGTCAAATTCAAGTGAAAGCAGGCAATGAAACTATAAAATTCAAGTGATTGTTGTTATGCTTAAACATGAGCTAATATTTCAGCTAATACGCGAGCATGTTTTGCCTTCACAGCAAGTATTTGGGCCTTCACGGTTTGACTAGATCGGCCTGATCGACCTGACCAACCGTATTTGGATGCATTATTTGACGACAAACCGTGCATTGGGGAATTTTCCTCCTGTAAAATGGCACTGGACGGAGCCGGCGCCAAGGCGCCGTGGGCGGAAGCACCGTCCTCAGGAGCGCTTCGGGAAACTTGAGGAAAATTTGCACCGGTAGCCGTTCTTACTTGTGCACGCGTTAGGGGCATTATTTTAAGATTTTTAACCCAAATTTAATAAATTTTCATTTCTGACACCAATGTTGAGTTTAATAAAAGACTTTTGCTTGTCAACTAACTATATTTAAAATAATTCTATTAAAAAGTAATATAAAAAATACAGAGGCAAAAGTACAAAATAGGTTGGCATTGCTAGTCGCCAACAAAATTTGAATTGAACGTGAATAAAATAACACAATATGAACCATAATATAACTTCTTTCGGAGATGAAAATACTATCTTAGGCCCAAGAATTTAGCTTAGGTTAAACCAGATTTTTGTAGTTTTATATAAAGCTTTCGTCTTCTTTACCTACATGCATATCTGTTGATTTAGAAAGTTGTGTCAGAATTAACAAAAATACAATCCTTAATTTTTCATTGGTTTATTTCCAGCAAGGGCGATTCGGGTGCTCAAAACATAATATATTATTGAATTACCGTTTCTTACGTTTCAAAATAATATCTGTATCGACAGAAGCGTCTAACTTCACTAGTTATACTTCCGCGAGTTTTGAGCGGCTAAAATGGTAATTTAAAGTAATCTGTACGCTCTAACTTTGCAATGAATTTAGAACATTGCACGGAGTACCGCAAGGAAGCATTTTATACTCTAGTCTCTATCTTCCAATAGGATTTTAATTATCCAGAGTGGCTTCCAGTGTTTTGTGTTCTTTTTAAACTGCTAAACGGAATATTTTTGTTTTTTGCTGTGTGTACATGGGACTTGGGAGTGATTGAGTTTTTAATCAGACTATTCTGTTTTGTTTTGTTAGATAATGGATTAAAACTATACGTTGCAATCGCTTGAGTGTATCAACAGCGCTTCTTGAAATTACATGGTTTTTGTCCGCCTTGGTAATATTGACAAATTTCGTCATGTGGTCAAACACAATATGTACTAGGCTTAGTTGTTTCTCAAATATGAATTAACTTCAATTCGGGTTTGTGAAAAAAGGACACTTCAATTTAAAATATCAGACAACGGTCAAAGAGTATTGCCATAGTCACTTGTTTTGAAATAAAATAATTTGCTATAATGCGGGAATCGAACATGCGACTCTTTGTGTCTCAACCTGCTATTGAAAATCCTGCACTAAACGTGAATCGGGCGTAACAGCCTTAATCCTGAAAGTCCTAGACGAGGACAACAAGTCAGCAAGTTTCTGAAAGCACAAAACATTAAAATGTATGCAAATTTCAACGCTTTCAGTACAATGTCATCTTCATATGTTAAAGAGTTTTCTACAGATCGAACCATACCCTTTACAATATGGGTCAAATATACTTCTTTTACATAAAGGAACGTACCTTATAACACTAATCTTCAAATATCGCTGACCACTGATGGATTTTGCAAACCCTGAAAGTGTTCGTCTGAAAATTCCGCATTGTTTTTTCAGTTCAGGTAAGTAATAAGTAAAGAATTTGCCGGATGCCTCCGCGCCTCTGAGGGGGAAAGGGGGTAGTAATATTGCCCCGAGGTAAGACGTGACAGCCTGGACATAAGTGTTGGGTTGCGTTTTTTAAAATAATTATCGATAGTCTTTCTTCTCAACCATCTATCTCGATAGATGCTTAAGAAGAAAGACTACAAAAAATAAATCTAGCTATGTGTGTCTAGATTTCTCAGGCAGTCGTTAGAGTTGTTTTATGTGAAACAAAAAATCTCCCACCTGAGTAACTCATGATTTGAATAAAACGACACTTTTTTTTATAGCGCCAGACAACACACTACTTGCTAGGGCTTGAAGTAAGAAGTACAAAGTGGTCAAAAACATCCCTGTGTCATAACACTAGGTACTAGACAAGTTATTATGCCAGGGGCGTCTCCCAGCACACCCAAATCCGAGTCAATTTGGAAAAGATCGTTTCCTGACTTGTCTCGAGCGGGAATCGAACCCTGAACACTAGTAAGTCAAGGCGAAAAACTCTCTAACGCTATTGCTTATTTGTAATTTACCTACATACTGTCGAGTGTGAAAATCGATATCTTCTATTTTACTTAGACTCTTTCTTTTACTCCAAATTCAAATGATTTTATGCGAAAGCTGGCATTTCTTCTGAAACTTACTTATTAAAGCTGCTCAATTAAAAACTATTATCAGCGCTTATACAACGGGTTTAGTTTGAAGTAATGTTCAATAAGATTCACACGGCTATTTATGACGCACCTACAGGGGGTTCATCCACACACTCTAGATTCACCATCGCCTCAGCTCGGTTTCAGAAATGCTTTCTTCAGAGGACGATATTATGGAGTTAAAGGGTCGGCAACGCCCGAGTGTTGTCTCTGGTTTTGCACACGTCTACTCGTTTAGGCTGCGGTAACTTCTTACAATCAGCCGGACGTTGTGTTTGTGTTTTTGTTTCACCGACGTTATATTAAAAAAAAACAAAGTAGTTCAAATAATTGGAAATATCGACAATCTTAGTGAGACAATTTCCCAACACTATGCTGTCTTCAAGCTAAAAGCGTTAGTGCAGTCGAATCGGAACGGTTTCGGTCCCGGAATGTCGCTGTAACGGAACGGAACACTTCCTACTACACCCTAGGGTTCCGCCGCGAAAATCTATTTGAGATCCTGTTGAGAAAATAACTGTTATGTTAAAATACTTTTGGACTTTTTCTTTCTTAAGACCTCTAGGAATACCAGCGCTGTTGTAGCTCAATAGCTGCTGCGGCACATGCTGAGACAGGGACCTAATTGGCCTTGCATTGAGGATCTTTGTCATATTTGATGTTTTTTTTTGTTATTATATTCCGTGGCCGAGTGGTTCCAGAGCGCGGCCCAAAAACACGGAGGTCCCGGGTTCAATTCCCAGGTCGGGCAAAGTGTGTTTTTCGGAACATAGCCCGGGTTTGTGATCACCAACCCGCATTTGGCAAGCGTGGTGATTAAGTCAATACCAATCCATTGTAGCGATGACTTGATTTCAATGATGGAGGCCTTTGCCCAGCAGTGGGACAGTATATGGGCTAATTACTACTACTACAATATTACATAACTAGCCTACACGCATGGCGTAGTTTGCTGTAACACGGTTTCTCGCCTCGATTTTCGTAGTGTCCCGGGTTCGATTCCTGGTCGTGTCAATTTAGGAAACAATCTTTTCTGAATTGACTCGGGTCTGGGTGTGCTGGGAGACGCCTCTGGCTTATTTCCTTGTGCATTACAAGACCATTACAAGTGGTGTGTTGTCTGGCGCATATTTATTTATTTATAATTGTTAATTGTTTTTCTTTTTCTGTGTATTGTTGAATAATAAGTTTTCTTTTGTATGTTGGGTTGGGCTAGTAAATTGCTTTTTACTTCTTTAGTTACTTTTACTTTATTTCCATCAATATGATCTCAAATTCTCAACACATCTGATGGAAAGAGGTTGTGAGGTCCATTAAATAAGAGGTTTAGATATGATTAGATATGATTTTGATGACATTCCGTGGATTGAAAGTATTAGACGATAGTATGGACACTAGACAATATGCTACTTCTGTTATAGTACTTCCGCTGTAATTTTTGTTCCACAAATAAACAATCACATTAAAATTCCCTTCATTACAGCACCTTCCATTTGCAAAATTCTGGCTACCTTATCGCTTAGCGATTTGTACCAGGCAACCTTATTTAGGCAGTATCAGAACGAATCTGCATTCGTGCGAGCACTAAAGTAAATTAAATAAACTAAAATTAAATGTTTCTACACAATGTTAATTTAAATAAATAAATATCTGGGACAATTCACACCAAGATCATCTGACCCCAAACTAAGCAGAGCTTGTAATATGGGCGTCAGAGACTGATAAACATACTTACTCGTAAATATTTCTAAATACATACTTAAATAGATAATATCACCCAGACACACAACAAATATGAATGTTCGTCACACAAATATTTGTCATGGGTGGGGATCGAACCCACGACCTCCGGCGCTTAAGGCAGGATCGCTGCCATTGCGCCAACAGGCCAGTCATTTGAGTTAACACATTGTTGAATTAGCCATTGCGAACACACATTTTATTTAAAAATTGTACGTATGGGTAAGTCTTTTTAAAGGAATATTTTGATGCAGACTTAAAAGCAAGGAAGGCAAAAATTAAGAGTTGAGGATTAATCCTTTAGGTTGTTGGACCAGCTATTATCATTTTAATTAAACTCAAGTTTGTTCCAAATAAACTTAGAAGTTGATTAATCAAAAAATGTTTATTCAGGTAATTTTTAATGGGTAGATCTAACAGACATTTTGAAAGAAACTATTAAGTAATTCAATTAACTCTTTTCTATTGAAATCTAAGGCACGGAGTGAGATTTCTATACTAACTTATTAACTTTTTCCAAGTAACTAAAAACACAACGTTCTCAAGACGCCATTCACAAAACAATAGGTAGAACTTAAAAATACAACATTATAGTCAAGTGAAAATAAAATAAAACTTCATCTTAGCAGATCGCTCACTAAGCAGACCCTATTATAAATTTAACCTTTATATTTTCTAGGTTGAATGGCCAATTTCAAATAGTTGATATTTTTTTTTGATCCAATGTATTTTAAAATAAAATTCTTACTTTTTGATCGCAAGGGCACTGGTTAGAAGATTAAATTTTGATAAATTCTTCGATGGCGCAAAGTTCATTGTTGGGATTTACAACGTATTAGGTATGTTCCATTGTGTGCATTCCGTAGTCAAGATTGTCATTTGTATATTATTTACTAAGTAATAAATCCATGTGGAGCCTAACAATAAATCATTTTTTTTAAAGAACTGGCTAATAACGTAATAACCAAGGATTCGTCTGTGTGGGATCTGACTAGCCATTTTGCTTTAGAATATGCTTCTTTGTGGCAGAATCACACGTTGGTGCTCATAAAACTTTTAGAACCAATTTCACTTTTTGATAAACACATTTAAAAATATTTTCAAACTAATTACATTGTAAAGTTGAAAAAAAACAGCTAAAAAAGGCTCTGTTGTCTATACGTTATGCCTACCCAGGTTATGTTATGTGTGTGTGTGTGGCTTTGTGCCAGTGTCTAAGGCAAATGCAGTGACAATACCCTAACAAAATAAACTATCATCGAATTAAAATTTTTTTATTAAAAACTAACTACTTCTATCACTATCATCTATATTTATTTACACCATTTGCAACGACAGACACTGCTCGCCACACGTCTTCTGCAATATCAACTATATCTTCCTCAGGTACCATAACTCCAGAATTTCCTACTGGTATAATATCTACATTAAAAGTGTACAAAACATCTTTTTCTCTAGCGTAATCCGTACTGGTTCCTGAAACTCTGCCACCATATGCTATTGATCCTAAATCTGATATATATGAACCATTCATAGCAGCAACCATATCAAGACCTAATAACAAATGTTGTCTAAACATACCGCTGGCAGATTTCTCATACTGCCAGGGGTAGGAAATGATTCCACCTGCATTTTGTAGTGAGATATACACTTGAACTCGGTTTTCAAAATTATCCAGAACGGAGTATATGAATTGACTTTCTTCTTCAGAAAAGGCTCTAACCCCAGCATAAAGATGGCTGCAAGGAGTCAAACTAGAGTCAAAGTTGGACCAGGATATGTCAAAATTTCGGTTTATGTTGGCACCGGGACATATAAAGCCTAAGTTACTTTTGGTACTCCTATTTTTAGTCCACAGACGAAGCTGAAAGACAAAAAGAAACAAAATTTAGGTTTCACGTAAACGCGATACATAAATTATTAACTACAATAATAATTATAACTACGTGATCGAAAACAATAACAAGCTTTTCTTTATTTTGATATTTGATGTAATTTTGTAACCATTTAAAGCCAGAAACAACTTCAATTCGATTTTGGTAAAACTCTTCTGCTACTCTTGATCATTGATAGTGAAAGAGGTCTGTTCCCATCACATTGTTAAATCACTGTTATTGGCATTGCCTTTGCATGATTTCAAATGATTTATTAAAACTAATTTATGAAATTAACTGATCCTAACAACAGCTACGAGTATGTATTAAGTTTTATATTTTAATAAAAATAGATTTCAGGGTAAACATGATTGTTGAATATGTTGGCGACTTACATTTGTATGAGTGTATTCATATCCATCAGGGTTTGAAACAGGTATGATGATCCATTCAAATTCATCCAAAAGATTTGTGTTATTGACATCCAACAACTTTTCAACCACATATAAAGCTGAGGGTATGGTCACCCATTCTCTAGGTATTATTCCAGCTTCTATGACTGCTGCTGGCTTTTCAGTGTCAGTTCCATTGTTTTCGTTTTTACTTGTGATTTTTAAGTAAACCAAAGGCCTGTCTTCTTCAGTTCGCCTATTTTCTACAACTTCTAGAGAGATCGTTGACGAATTGGAATATGTCTCTTGTAATTTGTTTAAATAGTCAAGAATCTGTAAAAAACAAATTGTATGATTTCATAATTTGTTTTATTTAGGTATTTAAAAGTAATTTGAAAAATTATGAAGAAAATACTCCAATACATGGAGAGCAAAAAATATTCTTACAAGTAAGTGAACGAATACAAATATTTATAATAATTAAATGATTTCTTAGATATTCAACAACGTGTAAATAATCTTATCGTTATAATTAATAGTTTGTTAACTAAAACGAAACATAAAAATCATGATTAGATAATTTGACATGGATTAGACTAAGAAACATGGCACTATTATAATATCATGTTGTTTCCAATATTATTATGGTTATAGCTCAAATTGTACTTTTAAGATTGTGGAGAAAATAAATGCTTCTTTTATTACTAAGTAGTACTTAGTTGAAAACTAAATTTATCTCGGATCATCACAACTATCTATACATTCTGATAAAATAGTATCCGATGTCCAACTTTAAAGTAAGGCTATGCTTTTCCAAGATTTTCAATATTTGATCGACTTTGTTTGAAGTTAACTACTATGAAAAAAAAAAAAAACTATGATCTTGGTGTAAATTGTCCTAGATATGTATATGTATTTATTTAAATTAAAATATATTTTAGCAAATAAAAACGTCGTACAAGTAGGTCAGTGTCTTTAACTAAGGCGACAACTTTTCCAAAACACGATATAGCATAATTTCACCGATTAAAAAAAACACAAAGAAGTACGTCGACGATTTTTTTGTTTTACTCTCAAATATTCATTATTAACATTTTGCACTCATAACTATATATGTAGATAGGACTTTGTATATACTAGGGCGACAACTTTTAAAACTTTTTATTTTGTCCAATGTTATTTCATAATAAATTAATTACACGAAAAACAGAAGGAAGCCGCGGCGTTATTCCGTTCGCGCAGAACTAATCAGTGGCCCACCGAATGCTCTATCGGACGGCGCGCTAAATCCCAGCCTTAAAAGATTTGTTAAAAACCTTTCCCGATGATGTATGTATGTATATTATGACTGAAACTAAATAGGTACTAAAAAAATTGTATGTTTTAGCATGACGTGAAAACTTCGTATACTCATTTTCAACATATAAAACTGAATTAAAATAAAGACGTCTTTAAATTTACTTGAAGCGTGAAAAGTTTCAGAAGTTAAATATATCGGGACAACAGTTAGTAGTAAATGAGGTATAACACATTTGCGTCTAATCTAGGGTAGCCATTTAGATTCAAAGAATAAACACAGCCGAAACAGTTCATTCAGAATAGGCAGGCATATTTTTTCTAGTGGTAGTCAAACGACGCGATTAGCGTAGTGCGCTGTAACACAGTTTCTCGCCTCGGTTTCCGTGGTGTCCCGGGTTCAATTCCCGGTCGGGTCAGTTCAGGAAACGATCTTTTCTAAATTGACTCTGCTCTGGCTGTGCAGGGAGACGCTCCTGGCTAAATTCTTTGTCTGATAGCTCGTGACACAGGGATATTTATCCTCACTTCGAGACCATGGCTAGTGGTGTGTTGTTTAAAAAATAACAGGAGCGTTCTAGAATTAAGAATAAACCAGGTAGATAATTAGCAAAGCCAACCGGTAGATGTATCTTTAAGGAAAATAGTCAAGCTGATTATTAATTAATTCAATCTGATCTTATTTCTAATCTTATTTTACAAGTAAGCAACTGCATACCACGCTAATGTTAGCTGATTTCCATTTTCTTGGGTCTGGTAATGATAGCAATTTGATTAGAAGTAGGTATTTAATTCAGCCTAGATTTTAAATAACGTATGGCAAATCATATGTCATTCATACTCAGCAATTTTTCAGATATTATTTAAACTTGGATTTATTTATTAGAAATATTTCCAAGTAAAACTGTTTGATCTCTTCTGTGTTAATTTAATCTAAAAGATATTTTTTATTACTCTGTTCTTCTCTTACGTTTGACAGTAATTTTGACGTGCTTTTGTTTAATTCAAAATCAAGTCAAAATAACTCTTTTTAAATAGATCAGTACAAAGCACTTTTAAATCTTCCAATGTTGTTTTTATGTCAATGATATCTAAGCTCTTTCAGGTCAAGAAAACGATCCGGTGTAAAGTTAGGACACCGTTTTACCTGAAAAACAAAAATTTACTAAAAAAAACCAACGTCAAAAAAAATATTATTCCAAAACAACACTAAAAAAATAATTACTAAGCATTTACTTAGTGATACGAGTATTACGTTATTCGTCCATTTGTCGCGCGTAAAGTTTATTTTGATTTAAGACTTATATGGTTTTCTCATGGATACCACTGTCAAAACTGGACTAAATTAAAATGGGACCACACGGGAAGCAACAGCTTTAAAATAAAAAAAGAATTATCAAAATCGGTTGGCGTGATAGGTATAGGTAATTATTCATCCATTTGTCGCGCATTTAGTTTTTCTAGATTTAAGACTTATATGGTCATTCTTATGGATGCCACAGTCAGAACTAGACTAAAATAAAATGAGGCCACACGGAAATCACCAGCTTTGAACTTAAAAAAAGAATTATCAAAATCGGTTCATCTAGTCGAAAGGTATGAGGTAACAAACATAAAATAAATAAATAAAAAAAACATACTTTTTCGGTTAAAAAATGGCGTGATGTGCGGAAATATGCGATATAATAATGATAACTATGTGTCTAATTTTATCGGTGTGTAGTAACAATCATGATAATATTTATTAAGCAAGGACAGCCTTTTTATTGTGTATTGTGTGTTTATCTGATAAGATCCAGAAATTATTAACATTTACTGATATGAAATGAATATTAAATAGCACGGCATTTTCGTTTTCGGTTACGGTCCACGGTTTCTGTTTCGTTTTCGTATTCATATTAATTTATATTAAGCAGCGAAAAAAGAATCACTTACCACGTTATACCTGTAATATCCTTCAAAGTCAAATGAATTTTCGATATTTCTTGATGCTTTAGTGATGCCGTTATCCTTTTCTACTATAAACCTAAAATAATTAAAAAAAATACTAATCATGCAGCCTTGATTTTCGTTTTTCTCTAACTACACAAAAGTCCTTCTTAGGGACTTCCCTACCACTACCGGTTGCCACTGCCCGGTCACTATGCCAACCACTTGGTTGGCATAGTGACCGGGCAGGAGGACGAGACGGGTGATCTTAAATATCTGTACATTTTGAAGGCTTCAAAAATCTCGAATTTACAAATCAAAAAAGAGTCTGAACGAACTCTCGTATAGATAGATATTTCTTTATAATGATTTGTTCAGAATTTTCAAAGCCTTTTC
Organism: Udea olivalis; assembly: GCA_947369235.1. Classification (NCBI taxonomy): domain Eukaryota; kingdom Metazoa; phylum Arthropoda; class Insecta; order Lepidoptera; family Crambidae; genus Udea; species Udea olivalis. The sequence goes on from OX376355.1 coordinate 18,334,006, forward strand.
GAAACGGACAGATATTTATGCTTTTGACTGTACTTGTCACTATGGCTTTGTTTGTGACAGATATGCAAGTCACTCCCTAAAAAACAAGTGCCGGTCTCCTGTCTCAGTCTCCGGTCGCGATCACGCAAGCGAACCGTAGCTTTTTGTTTCGGGGTCATTATTTGGTCTTACACGTCTCCATATACCACTGTTTACCAGCAGGTGAAACGCATGCATTCTTGCCACATTCATAATAAGGTCAAAATTGCATGTCTCTGAACAAGCAACAGGACTTCATGTTGCCACAAAGTTTAAAATATTTTGTATACTACAGAATTGTGGAGACAGTGTCTTTCCTCAGTCAAGTCTGATGAAATTCATCCCAACGTTTTAGCGAATACTCTTCGTAACTACCACACACCACCAACAATATATTAAACAATCAAGACCTACTCATAGACGTCTTCAACGGCCACATCATTCTCAATTTCTATCTCCTGCAGTTTCCCTTCGAACCAGTCGAAATGAGAAGGTGGCACCATGACCTGGCCAACAACCCCATGTTTCCACGAGGGTTTTCTCCAGAAGTCAATAACATCACTTTTTAGGAGATGAAGCTGGTTCTGTTGATGTTCGTTTTTGAGCTCTACATTATAGACTTTGTACCTGTAATTAAAAATTAAAATAATCATATTGCCCTTACCACTGCCACTGGGACAGTCAGTGAGTCGGTGGCAAGTCCACCGCACTATAACGACTGAGCATTTGATTTCCGGTGCTGTCGAGGTCCACCAGTACCTATTGACAGTAAGTGTGGGTGGGTCTTGCGCACTGTCAAGACTGAGCGTTTGTTTAGCGGTCGTGTCAAGGTCTACCAGTTCATCTATTGGCAGTTAGTGTGTGGGTGGGTCACAGCACTGCCACGACTGAGCGCTTGTTTTCCGGTCGCGTATAGCCCATGAGTAAAAAGGCTACCGCGATAAGGTAGGCTCATGGGGATAATCGTTTATAGGTGAACTCTGATATATTTTACCCTATCCCCTTTATGTGACCTAACAATTTCCTAGAAAACTATTTTATGTCCAATAATGGTGATGAAATTTGTAAATTAAGCTGTTAGAACTTATCAGATAAATGACAAATAAAACATTCTTATTAAAAGAATAGGTACGGGTACGAGTATATATATTAATATTGCAGTAATCTGATATAAAGTAGTAAGTAGTGTCTGTATAGTTGCAGTTGCAAATTAAAACTGACAGTTATCTGACAGGAAATTCTCGTTGAAAAAAACACAGATACTTATTAAGAGGTTCATATCAAAAACCACAGTCAGGGAGTAATAATAGTAATAGTAAGGTCGTAACAAAGTTACACATTGTTGTTTTAGAGTGACTCAAAAACACTACTACAGGTTTTTAACTATATTTAATCATTCTTCTACGCATAATCTTATACAGAAGGCACTTACCCCTTATAATCTAAATTTTGGGCTAAAACCACAAAAATATTAACACTAAACAATAAATAATATGCGTATCGCATTGCGATGTTTGCAGGTGTTTGTCTAAAATAACAATGAATTACGGTAATAACTAATCAAGGAATCTGATAATAGCTGGCTTTATCATTCATATCGTAAAAACATTTGGGCGAGCCGTTCATAGGGTTAACAAACAATCGTAGATAAATTTATACTATTAATGTATTTTTTATTAGATACGAGCTGCCCAATAGAATTCGTTTTGTCAAAAGTTTGACAACTGGTGTCTATTATCATATCTCGCCCGCTTTCATCCGATTTGATTTACATATGCTATTATTTTTATCGGAATTTCTTGTGCAATCATAATGAAATATAGCCTATATCACTCCTGAATAGCTAAGCTTTCTGTTAGTGAAATAATTTTCACGATCGGATTAGTAGTTTCGGATACAAAGAAACAAACAAACACACACACAGACAGTCAAATCTTTCCTCTTTATTATATTATAGTATAGATAAATATTTTTGCTTTTCACAGATCTATTTAAATGAATATATTTTGACGTTGACTACGATTAACCTTGCTCAAACGATTCACTTGCAAAAGAATAAAACAAAAATCATATTGCAAGTCTTCTTACCGCTGCTAATGATGACCAATTTTTTTGTCCATTATCATTGTAAGCATATAAAACAATATTTTTGAAAAATATAGTCATTTTTTATCTGTCTGATAGGAAAATAATTAGCTGCTGTTTTCGACGGCTTGCTAGAGGGTTAACTGGCGATTGTGATAAAAAATAATTGTAAATTTGATAAACACGTGCAGTGAGTTTGGAAATTATACCTCATTCAAAACGAAAGCGGACTTTCTTATCGCAATTTAGTTTGACTAATGAAAATATTTAAGAGTTCCTTTGGAGATTAAATGAGATCTAAAGATTACTGTTCTTTTACAGGGTGTTCTGGGGAATCAGGATCAAATCAAAATTGCGCATATCGGGGACCATTTTCAACCGTACCGAAAGTTCGTATTTTTAGACATCGGCTACTGATTGGTGGTTTTATCTGTCTTCCCGTGTAATCTTTTGCAGTGGTTTGTGCTACCACTTTTTTGTTTTTATTTGAGGAACAGTGTTCTCATAATAATATTTTTTTCTTCATATTTTTCAACCTAAGTATTATCAACATCTGGCGCGTTGGCGTCACACATTTCCTACCTATATTTTGGGTTACGCCCATTAATAAGTGCATAAAACCACATGCAGTTAGCGCCAATTATTTTTTTCAACAGAGGTCTAAAGGTAATTCTTTTAATAAGTATCAAAGTAAGAGTATTAAAGTACGAAAAGGCATTAAATCTCATTCCCAAAGTTTTTATTACAACGAATCATGTTTTAAGTAATGCATTGAAAGGGTTGTCGTGAGCAACAGTCAAAGTATTTGATTTTTCAAGCATGAATACTAAAGTAAACAGGTTTCTGCCAGAATCAATTACATTAGAGCTTTTGTCAAGATATTTAGAAATCTTGTCTAAGGGACGGTTTCAACAAAAAGTCGCATTAAAATAAAAGCCGAGTCGAAAACTGACATATTTTTTTAAAAATATTTTTAAACAAACCAACGACTAAACAAATCTAAAAAAACAACACTAGCTTTCCACCCGCGGCTTCGCCCGCGTAATCTTCATTTCTGTAACATGTATACATAAAACCTTTATAAATAATAGCCTTTGTGTTATTCTGATGTATATGTTACTGTATCTATTACCGTAAATCTACATCTAAATCCTTTCATTATTTTTTGCGTGACAGAGTAACAAACATACATACACACACATTGCATTAATAATATTAGTAAGTTATTAATTAAGATAATGACAAGTATATAATATGCGCTGAAATTGTCAGCTTACCTCCATGTGTGATATAAGCCAAGCTTTATGGTTTTAAACTAAATCAGACGATTTGTTGATTGCCACTGGGTTTTAGATAGTCATCTGCAAACGTCTACTCCTGTCTACACCAGAGGTCGCGGGTTCGATCCCCGCACAGTACAAACATTTGTGTGCATGAACATGTCTGTTTGTACTGGTCCGGGTGTCTCCTATGTATAATAAGTATGTATTTACAAAAGAAAATGTATTTAAGTATGTTTATCCGTTGTTTAGTATCCCATAACACAAGCTTTAATTAGCTTACTTTGGGGCTAGATGGCGCTGTGTGGAATAATGTCCAGGGATATTTATTTTATTTATTTGTCTAAGCCTTTTTTAACAAACTACGTCCTATGCACATGCATACTTGCATGATTGCTAATGATGATGACAGTTTAAAAATAACACATTTTCTGCTCTGATGCCAGCAAACAGGAATTAAGAAATTTATGATCATAGTCCGCAATCTACGTATTGACAAAGCTTTCTAATATATTTATCTGCAAAATAATCCTACAATAATATTATTAACTACGTCACGCAACAATATTAATTACTTAGTACCATAGGGGTCATACGACTCTTATCTGGACGGATATGTAATGGTTTATGTAAGATTTACTTGCTTATCAATAGCACAAAGTTCAGCTGTGTAAATTACACAAAAAAATGTAACAACATCACCATAAGATCAATGTTTTGATTAATGTATCTCTGTTTTACATGACCATCCAAAGTAGTAGACAAACATTTTTGTAACAAGATTAAACCTGGGTATGTACCACGTGTTTACATCAATGATAGCCGCTAGCATCCGCCTTGAAGTTTTTGTATGGCATTTCGGTCAAAATGATGGTAGTTGTCAAAATCGGAATGTTATACTTAAGAAGCGCCTTTTTCCATACAAACGTAGACCCCTGTTTCCTCTCTGGATATTGCTAGTAGACGAATAACTCTTTACCAAAAAATCTATTGCTACTATTGGCATGTCCCTATGGTTTCCATTTTTTAATAAATTAATTATTATAAGAGATATGAACCTTCAAAAATTGTAAAAAATGGCCCGATTTTTAGCTGTGTTTAAATACGCAGAAAACTAATTTGACTAGTTTATTTAAAAAAAGGAAAACATAGCAACACGGCCACAGGCCTTCTTTAATATTTAATAAAAAAAGTAACTAGATCGGTCAAGTTTTCAGGGGACTACGAAACGTCGATTTTGTGTACTTTTGATAGGTAATTTCGGTCCGATTTGCATCTGTCTCTATCGCACTCTGCACGGCGCTCGAGGTTTGCAAAAGACAGCAATAGATTTTACAAGTACCTATATTTAAATTATCTCAACCTTGCTGTACCTCTTAAAGGTGCTGCCTCACTTGGAGCATTTTCCTGTAATGTAACGTTACAGAGTCGAGCATTACACCAGTGAGGGAGGAGAACCGAGCATTACAGTGCGCAAACTTTGATGATACAAATTCGAGCATCACGTTGGCGAGGGAAAAGCACCGATCATAACAGTGTGCAACTTGATAATACATTGTGTAATATTTTGATACAACTTCCCTGATGTTTTGTAAGGCAGTATTGTAATGTAATGCTCAAATTGAATCTGAAACGCTGCATTACAGGAAAATGCTCCAGGTGATCAATTTAATCATAATCATTTACTGCTGAACTTAAGTATACTGCATAGTTGTCCTGCATCATCGAAAACTACAAAAATCAAGCAAAACAAAAATTAAGTTGTAACCAAGCCAGAAATCATTATAGTAAACGTTTGCTTCTCTCTGTATCATTAAGAATACCTAAAAGTAAAAAAACTGCAGTGCAATGAAGAGCAAGGGCAAAACTTCGCAAGTACTGTACTGTACTCTATTTTCAACATTTCATGTACACCCACAAAACGTTGTAGTAAAGACAGCGGGACATTGCCCCAGTTCAAAAGTTTCCGTAACAGCCCAGACCCAGAATGCGCTGTTTCAGAACTCTTCTTGCTGAATAACAATGCTACAACCTCTTTGAAGAAACTTGTGTGTCAAAGTATATTCAGGTATCTTTAATTTACATATGTAAACGAACAAGGAATTTTATTGTTACTAACACCGTAATATTTCCATCAATACGACGTATACTCTTCTGAGTTTTTAGCTTTGAGATGATACTTCGGAAAAACCGCCTTTTCGATTCGATTTTGTGCGTCACTGAAAGCCCTGCAAGTCGGGCTGCATACCTTCACCTGGACATGACAGGAACCAGAAACACAATTCACAATATATGCCTCGATACATTTCAATTTCGAAGAGACCTCTAAAAAATAGGAAGTTAAATGAATAATTAACGACAGTCGATTTTCAATACAAAATTGCTTCAGTACGTTGACATATAATTGTTCTGTCGGTTCTTCGTTATTTCTAAGCTATAGAGACAAATGAATTCAGTACATTTCCGTAGCCACGCCCCCTGTGATTTGATTTACTTTGAGAGTAATCGCCTTAAACGTTGTTTTATGCTTTTCTGTCTCTACAAAGGTTTTGCACTTAGTTGCTCGTGTAATTAATAATCATTATGGATAGTTAGTAATCTCCTTGTTGATCACAATTTTTTAGTATCGTATCATTTATTGAGTGAAAGAAATACCGTTATAGATAACAAGCTTGATTAATTTGTGAAACATGATAACAGCATGCTATATTTTTCGTGGCTAGTTCATCCACAGCTAGAAACGGTAATATTTTAAGATCAGGGGTCTTATTTCAGCAATTATTGCTTACAGCCAGTCAAAAACCTGCTGACTGGCTGAAAATGAAAGATCCTATTATGAAATTGCTCGCTACGCTCATTTTAGGGAACCAACTTGACAAGTTAAGGGTTTGTAATAAGGCCCTAATACAAAATAATATAAATTGATGTCAATTTTAATAAATGATTCATTCATTATATATTGGCTCCATGTTTGTATTTTTTTAAATATGTGAGTATGTTTCTTAGGCTCTGATACCTTCTTGAAGCTATACTTAATTCGGGGTCAGCTAATCTTCAAATTACACCAAGACCAGGGGGCGGGGGGGGTGGGTACTAAGGTAACATACATACTTGGTATGTATGTGTGTAAGTTCGTTTACGACTCATCAAGACTTTATCTTAAACGGGGTACTGTTGCCGTCATGGTGAATGAAACACTCAGAAGCCCACTATTCACCAATAATATTACAACCCAACCTGGTAGGTGGTGAGCTTTCCGCCGTTATCCGGGTTGATTTGGTTTTTTATCGGTATTTTTCACCGGAGAGCTAATCGGATATTCAACAAAGAACACAAAGATTTTGGTTCTGGCCAGATTTGAACTCGGGACCACACGATCCACGATCTGAGTTCGGGTGCTAAGCCCCTAGGCCACGACGCTTATATGCAATAACCTAAATGTATTTAATTAGATAACAACGCAAACAAATACTCGTATGTTTCTTAATCCCGTAATCTCATAAGCGTAGCGTACAAGTTTATGTTTATGATATAGCTGGTACTATTCTAGTAATAAACTGACATTAAGGTTTTGAATTGAAGTTGTAAAACTTGCCAACTTTGATTTTTTTACAAACAATGTAATGAAACCTTGTGTTATCGACTATTCTTAAGGAAATCTAGCATAATGAGCAGGTGTACAAACAAGTCGGTTCAAATTAATAATTTCAGGGCAAGACTCGCCCTCGTTTCTTCACTGCATTATGACGCGGTACACAAAATGGGGATCTTTAAGATTTTTATTTTGTGAAGCTTAATTTTGTTGCACTATCGAATTAAGTGAAACAATCAGCATTTAAATAAATAAATAAATATGCGCCAGACAACACACCTCTTGTCATGGTCTCGAAGTAGGGATAAATATCCCTGTGTTACGAGGTACCAGACAAGAAATAAAGCCAGGGGCGTCTCCCAGCACACCCAGACCCAAGCCAATTTAGAAAAGACCGTTTCTTGAATTGACCTGACCGGGGATCGAACCCGGGACACAACGGAATTCAAGGCGAGAAACCGTGCTACAGCGCACTACGCCAATCGTATCGTGTTGTGCATTTATTATACTGCCCCACCTTGTGCTGGGTAAAGGCATCCATTATTGAAATAAAATCATCGCTACAATTGATGGATATTAGCTTTATCACCATGATTGCCAATTGTGTATGGGTAATCACAAGCAAGAACTACAATCCAAAAAATCCGGTAAACACTTTTTGCCTTACCTGGTAACCAGGACCTCTGGACTTAGCAGGTGTTCTAATCACCTGGTGAAGGAGCTCTTACAATGTTTGAATAACTCCTGGACATCCAAGGACATCCGGCCTCATTCAAAGTAGAGCTTGAATGAAGACTGTCATTATGGATTGTATCTTCTACGGTCTGCGAGCGTCTTCAGCTGGAAAGAGGCCCCGTTCACTCCGTTTTCCACATCCAACCGCTTCCTGCAACCCTCTTCCTCCAGGAGGAGGACCTCCTGGTGGCAAAGTAGGGCCTCAGAAGGAGATCAGAATAGCTAACTCAGTATACGAGACACGCGTGGCACAGCAGTGCGTGACTTATAGTTTGTGAAGTGGCACCGCATTCGCATAAATGGTCAGCTCTATCCGTTAACGGTCATCAGACAGTGTGGCATCACAAAAGAAAGAGTTTACAGAATGATAGCTCACATGCATAATCCCCTTACCGTGTAAAGGCTACTCACGTGACATTGGTGGAATTGTAGTTAACAAACCCAGAGAACGCCACATAACAAAAGAAGAAGAAGAAGAATGACAGCTCGCGTCTTTTTCCTAAACTTGCTTGAACCGCCCAGGGTAACTACTATATTCGCTCTAAATTTTTAACATGAAGTAGTTAGGTTATGCCTCCTTGACAGAACCGGCCAAAAACAAAATTCATCATGTGAAATATTGCACCAAGTTTGATAAAAACCAAAACACTCGTGACAGTGCGACTGGCAGCGACACTGAAACTCACTGGTATCGCCTGTAAGGGTGAGTTTCCACCATAGATGTGCGAGGACGCGTTGCGAGGAATGTGAAGAACCAATAGAATTGTTTCATTCACCTAGCTTCGCGATTCTATTGGTTCTCAACTAAACGCACCCTAAACTCACTGTGTCTGTGTGCGTGAGCAAAATGGCGGGATTGTTCTAAGCGGACTATCTGTCAGAGGCGCCGCCCCGCATGCGTAATTTGTGGTAGCATAGAGTTTTTTTTTATTCATTGTGACTCTATTCGTGAGCCCCATATCCCGACCTGTGGGAACTTAATCATTATTACGGCCGAGCCGTTCCGTCGCGGGAGTTTTAATTGCGTCGCGGCTCGTGCCCGCATTGTTGTTCTACAATAATGCACTTCTTGCGGACTACTTACAGGTTAAGGATTTTGCCTTTGATTATGAACAAAGCAAGCATTTTCACTTTAAGAGGCAAGTGATGTATATGGGGTAGTTGTTTTTCAAATTTTTGCTAAATCACGTAATGATTATGCGAGACTCGACTAACGTTATCAAGAGGATATTCTCTTAGTAAAAGTAACCTGCATCATAAAGATGTGCATTACATCGCTGTGCGTTTTCGTACTAATCCATGCGACTTTCCTTTGAATATAGTTAATATCAAGATTTCCAAGTAAATTTAAAGAGAGTGACCACCTATGAGGTTATAAATAGTTTTTTTATTTAATTATATTAATTTTCCATTTTTCCCTTAAGTAAATGTTGGAGCCAGAATCGAACCTTGAGATGTCACATAAAACCCCTTGAAATTAGTAAATGAATAAAAACATTTTTTTGGTTTTTTCCCTGTAAAATTGTATTAACTACCTTTTGGTAATTTACCTATTAAGAAGTACTGTGTTCAGTTTTAAAAACTAATAAATTGTAAGTTCACAATGCATGCCGTGGCAGCCTCTAAGTAAGGTGACACTTAGCTCTAAGTTTGAACTGTAATATCTCAATAGTATGTATTAGTGTTTATCTTGTTGGTGGTCCTATCTAAATTAATAAATAAAATAAATAGATGTATGAAGAGATCCGTCACGTAAACGACGATAGTCGAGTTCAGCAATTTGTATCCCATTTTTAGTTCAATTTCTAACCTCTAGGGAGCTGTACCGCAATCCCATTCAAAAACGCCAACGCGGACACTAGCGACTATCATTGGTGTACAATCATGGTAGGGTTGAATACTGTCAGGTCAGTAGTTTCAGTAAGACAAGCTGGTCAGCAAAGCCCCTTTCTATTTTATAAAATACTCAAGCCTTTCCCGCCACTTCGTACCTGGTTTTTCCCGTACCCGTAAGAATGTTGGAAAATAAATCCCAGTACTAAACTCCTCAAATTTCAGCTTTCAACAAGTTTCACTCCGTAGTTTCAGTACGGAAGAGTTTTACATATTTTGATTGAACTATTTACAAGCTTGAGAAATTACGAGACCGTAGACGGTAGTTGCGTTTTTTCTATTCCAAAATATTCAGAGTTCTGCAACTCCAAGTTGTTACCCAAGTTAACCCATGATCATCTAAATAAATGTACCGAACCCAACTGGTTTTCTCAAACTGTGCCATAAAACATATGGACTGCAATAAAATTACACCCAATGAAATCAGCGATGCGTTACAAGGGTTAAATGTAAGCAACACAAACAACCTTTGTTACAAACGATTAGAGCATAGAATGGAGTGGCAAAGAGAATTTGCACTGCCAAATACAATCCAAAGTAAACGTTTATTTGCTAAACAAATTTTCATAGTTGAACGAAGCAACGATGTTGACCACAACAAAGTTGAAAGTAATGAATGGTAAAAACAATAAAAAAATTACGGCTTTTATTTATTGATCTGGTGATGACCTGGTGCAACGGTAGCCATGGTAGGTCGTACTGGAGTCACATCTGTTACTGACGAAGCGGACTGTATACGAGTGCTCTTCAAAAATGATAAACAATAAATGGAGCCGAAATTCGTGAGTAAAAAACTTATATCCATACACAACCACACAAAACCGGTAACAGACAACATTAATGCGAGCAAGGAATAAAAATATCAAAAGTAGTTAAATACTTTCTTACATCTAAATGGTTTCATCCAGCTGTCCGTCGCCAACAACATCTATAATTTAAGTAAAAATGAGCGAGGCACGCACCACTTGAAGTAAGGATAATTAATATCCTTGTGTTACGAGGTACCAGAAAAGGATTCAGCCAGGGACATCTCCCAGCACACCCAGACTCGAGCAAAATTAGAGAAGATCGTTTCCTGAAATTGACCCGACTGGGAATCGCACCACGAAAATCAAGGCGAGAAACCATGCTACGGCGCACTACGCCATTATATGAGTATATTTATTATTTATTACTAATACAAGTTTTGCTAAAATTGGAGTTTAAAGATCGTGGTGTTTCAGAGATTATTTTTTAATTTGTTATCAATTTTCTACTGCATTATCTCCGAGGTGTTCACAGTAAGAAAGCGTAATAAAAGGTGAAAGATTAAGCCATTAGCGCTCGAAACAAGTCGAAGTTTGTAAAGAAAACAATTTTAGCTTTGCGCTTAATGTTGGCTACATTCACACCGAAGTGAGCGTGTGTTGTCTTTAAAAGTTTAGACACTTTACTACAATTTATATTGCACTTCACGCGACTACGGTCATTTTGGCATACGCGCTAACGCACTCCTACATTTGACCTACAAAAAAACAAACGCGCGTACACGGGCTTATAGCGTGTCATAGTCTAGAATCGGTACTAGTGAGTCTCTCGTACTCGTACAAGATACGCGAGTAGCAGAAGGCACACAACATGCCCTTCCAAAAACACTAGTCTGAAACCGCACTTAAAAAAACGCGGTTTTAAAAAAATTGCTTTTCAACATAATTATTACACTGCTGTTCTTAGGAACGAAGTGGCTGCTGGACGATTCGGGGTATCTTTCTCTAAATTATATGTGATGGGAATTGTAAATAATAATAATAATTATTAATTAAATTAATTATACGATGTGTTCGCTGCCAATGGCAGCATCTTTTTTCCAGTCTGTAGAGCCTGCTCACACAGCATGCTAGCAACTGTCTCACACTTTTTTTTAAATTTATTATCCAAATCACAAACTTTACAATATTTTTTATTGTTAACCTACCTACTGTAATCCCATACAGTGGGTTTATGTGTGGGCGGACTAGGCGGTTTGAGTCTTTACGCACTTTCTAGATTAATATACAATGTAGGTATAAACAAAACATGCATTTTTTCAGGTATATACATTTTTACAGTGATCATTTAGTATATTTATACATTGTTTAACATTTTTCTGCGTCATTGATTTCTGAACTTTAGAACTATTATTAAGAATGTACGGTAACATATTTTGCCTTGTTCTTTGTCCACCTCCTGCTATTGATTAACCGAATGGATTTTTTGAAGTTCATGATGTCAACGTATTCGCAGATTCTTTGCAGTGTGTTATTTTACAATGTTTTTTTCCAAAAACCAGTGTCACAATCTTTCTAAGAGATTTTTAGTTGTATAATGGCTTGTAACATCCAAATTTTGTACAGCGTTTGTCAATGTCTATCAGTTGTAGCGATGACTTGACTTTTATCAAGGAGAAATAGGTATATAGGTTAATTAGTTGATTTTTTTGCTACTTGCTAAACTATACTTTTTTAATTTCAATGACAACAAATTTACAATTCTGTGTAAATAATGAATAATTTTATTCCGAAGTCGTTCCTTGCTTCCTTCTTGTGAAACGACATATTCATATTTAAATTTATGGCAAAACTTTGAATAGTTAAGGCTAGAGGAGCAATATAAGTTCCTGACTCATTGTTCTAGTTTGAAAGAACATACTTTTAAGGTCCCAAGTTTACCGTCCGTTTTGTTGTTGGCGATATACCGTTATAAATATTATCTGGCCCGTTTAAGTTTTGCTGGGATATGATTTTATTGCAAGTGTGAGAAAGTGTTTTAAGCTCGGAAAGTTCGTGGATTGAACTTAGATCCTCTTGTTTGGTCGAGGTAGATTGGGTGTCATAAAACGAACCGTAATTGGTTGGATGAGAGTTCGATAGCTCAACAGTTTGGGAAAATGTAACCATTTTACCAAATTGTAACTTGCTAATAGTTCAATATCAGTATCAATTTTGCTGGTATAGGTATAATAGCTGGTCAGAGGGATCACTAGAGAGATTTGGGGGAGGCCTTAATATAAGCTAAGTTGAAATAAAATTTCAATATTTGTTCATCACCCACTCAAATTAGTCCTCAAGGTATTTTTTGGTCAGAGATTAAGAAAACACCTTCAAGGTGAGGATGGCCGGCCCAGTGATTCGTTTGAGTGACTGGGCTTGTCAACCTCATATCTGGACCTCACGACCGCTTTCCATCAGGTGGAGTGGGGTCATCTTGACGGGCAATATAAAAAACAAACATTTTATCAGTTAGTGACGTCTTATTGGCGGAAACCCTGATTTTAAAGTAAATAAGTCCAATTAGGAAACTTCGTTTATTGCCACATTAACTTCGCACAACGATGAATAGAAGTTGCGCTTACTGTGCAGAGCACCAAAATAATTATACTCGTAAGAATGCAAAAAAGCGGCACACTGTGCTTTGCTGTTGTTAGGAATTCGAATCTTTGCATTTTTGTGGGGTCCAAGTAAGAAGATAAAGTTTTTGCGTCAAGTATTTGGATTATAAATAGTAAAAAAATATCTGGGACTCCTTACATCAAGATACTGGAATAAGTTTGTACTATGGAGGACAGAGACTGATAGAGATGAACATAGTCAACTATTTGAAGGTTTATAAGATAGATCAATTAAGATAAAATTAAAAAATTAAAAAACCCCTAACACAAAAAATAAACTCCAAAAACTAACAATAACAAATAATATTTAAAATTCACATATATAAGGTAAGTTCAAATATTTTTATTTTACAAGCGTCGCGTCGCGTCTGGGGACCGCTCAAGTTTATGAAGTATTTTTCCAACAACAGCTAATTAATTATTATTAAAAATATACAATTATACAAACTTAAAGAGAACTGTCTACCGCCTCGATCTCAGGGGTGCCCAGAATGCTGGCAGCGTTACCTCTTTGGATGGCCAGGCTAATACGCTGACCGAGATAGCTGCCAGCTCTCTGGTCACCGGAGACTTCTATCAGGCGAGTGGACAACTCCCTAAATATTTTATGAGCTTCTGGGCCCCATGGACCTAGAGTTTCTACCGCAAACGGTACGAAGCGGTAGCAGCTGCCAAGTGACGAGTATTTATTTATTTTTTTCAACTCTGCAGCTGCTGCCGCCGCGCCCGCGTTCTGTGCTGTGGCATGAACATGGGAAGGGGCAAGGGTATCCACACACGTGGCATCCCACACCAACGCTTTGCCATAGCTCCAAGGGATGAGCGTCATCCCGTCGGGCCTTTTACCGTCATTTCGGCAAATTCCTACGGGTTCTAAGACTGCCAGAATTCGGGTTGCTACAAAGGCCCTTCGGAGCGTGTCATTAATGCTGGCGTGGCGTGGTATACGTCCAGCGCTTAGGGCACAGGAAAGGCCATGGTGGCCCAGATGCCCAACAAAATCACCACAACGACATCGATGTGGATGGGTGATCCTGGCGCCAAGTCTGAGGGAGACTGTAATGGATAAAGAAATATTATCCAAAACAGTCCCCACGTTAGCAGACGGAAGCGCTTGTAGCCAAAAACCAGACTCCCTTTCGGCGGTGGCAATGAGACGAGCACTCTCTGTATCAGTCGTCGAAGACGATAAAAGACCCTGGTAGACCGACTTACAGAGAGGCTCGTCCCAGAGCCTTTGGGAAGATAGTACGGTGGGAAGTTCACCCGGACAAGCAAAAGACCAGGCATTCCTGGCATCAGCTAAACATGCAACCTCAACATCGCCAAGCGACAAATTTAATATTGAATGATAGAGGTTGCATGTGCTGTAAGCTGAAGACAGGAATGCCGGTAGAGCAACATCAGACGTTAGGCGGGTACCTAGGCCGCCAAAACGTATAGGCAACGTGGCCTGGGCCCAGGAACGATCCGAAAGGGGACAATTTAGAATTTCACAGACTAAAGATTTGAGTAGATTATCTAAAGGGTGGAGTAGATTTTTGAATTTCCAAAGTGGCGAACATCTTAGGAAATATATAAATTTTGGTACAAATGTACATAAGCGAATTACAGACAGGGCCATATGTGCGTTGATTTGGGTAAGCTTATCCGAGGAACTATTGAATTTTAAAATTTGTTCAGATATAAAAGTAGGTATGGCTTCGTCGAGGATTGGGGCACCAAGGAGGCGAAGTGATTGAGCACTGAGGATGACAATGTTGGGAGTTAAAGCAGAGAACTTATTTATTATGTCTGGTCTATGAGGAGTGAAGTCGGGGATGTAAAGTTCACATTTGCTAAAATTGAGTTCTAGGCCAATTTCACGAAAACTATTTATAAGGAATTTAAGGTCTTCAAGAACTGTCGAAACATCTCCGCCAATAGTCCCGTCATCGAGATACCATATGTTTAATTTTGATTTAAGGGCCGAGATAATTGCATGGATTGCCAAACTAAAAATGGCGGGGCCAAGTGGGTCGCCCTGCTGACAACCAACCGACGAATGCAGTAGATGGTTTTTGTAAATTAATTTCGAGGGTTTACCATAACATTGCCAAATATAGTTGTAAATTTTGCTAGTCTTGTCCTGGACTTGGGTCAACAGAGCACCCCTGTCTACTGAGTTAAAAGCATTTTTAACATCCACCTTCAACAACACCTCTCCGCCTTTGTGTTGAAGGAAGGTGCGTACAGAGTGGACGGCAGCTTCACAACCTCCCTTGGTACCGAAACCAAGCTGTATCGGGTTGAAATAGGAGGGAATTTCTGGAATAATAGATTTTACACATAATTTAGAGGTTAACCGTCGAAAAGTTGAGCCAATAGCAATTGGCCTTATACCACCATCTTTTTTTTTTAAAGCTATTAGATTAGCGCCGTATAAAATATCAGTGATGGCTTCAACCGTTTTACCGGATACTAACATATGAGTGAGGCTAGTGATGCGATCAAGAAGAGTTCTGCCAGCGTCACCTGCCTCGCTAGATGTTAAATCTTTTAGATGTTGAGGCGTAATACCATCTAGACCGCCGGCAGAACCATTCTTAAACGATAGCAAAGCATTACGCACTTCAGTGGGAGTAAAGTGAGGGGGAACGTCTGACGGAACAGGGGAAACCGATAGAGTAAGAGATGGAGCTGGAGGTGGATGCTTATTCAAGAGCGCCGAAAGAGTATCTGGGCAATCCGGAGCGACGACATCGTTAGAAAAAAGCAATTGTGCGGCTCCTTTGAGGTCACCGTCGCTGATTTTGTCTTCAATTCTTTTGAATATTTTATAGTTTGTAGGTTTTGAAGATTTAAATTTGTTAAAAAGGGAAAAATCTATGGGTTCTGATAGGTTACACTTATTTTTAATGTATTGAGTCAGGGAGATATTGTTTAATTTTGTTTTATCTACAAAAAGGACACGGTACGCAAATGTTAATAACTGTTCCCAGCTTTCAACATTATTGTATTGAATAACTGAGTCTATGACATTAGAGAGGGCACGGGCAGCTGAAATTCGTGCTCCTCGCGGAATTCTCTTAATAAGAGGGCGGTTATTTTTTAACAGTGAAAGTTTTTTCCAGAAAGGGGGATCAAGGGCAGAATTTAAACAAGGGTGATTACCAGAAACATGTGAATTCACTTGAGTGGGTACCTGTGCTTTGTGAGCTCTTCCTATGTGAATTTTCAGTCCCCTTTTTCCTTTAAAAAAGCGAGGTTGCACGCAAAGGGCGCACTGCACCAACAAACGGCCGTCGTCCGGACCAGAAAGCTGAATAGAGTCACCTTGTGACATGGCATCCCATATAATAAATTATTACAATTAAATATAGAATTAAATAACACTAAAAATACAATTTACAAGCATAAACATAGTACAAAATTATAGAAAATGCCAAAATTTGACTAGAAGACGTCATTGTCGTCTTGCTTTGATGGAAATACGAGTAGGTTGCCCGGCGACCACAGAGGGGATTTTGTCCTATTGGCAGCAGCAGTAATGTTGCTAGGCAACAACTTCGCGTCCTAGGCGTCCTTAGTTACGTCAAAACCTTAGTTGCCCACATGCACAGAGACGGAATGAGCTCTAAAAAGATGCCTTTTGATACAATTTTGTACAACTTCGAAGTATTTTCGTGGAATATTAATTAAATTTCCTAGACAGATCGCTTGAAAGCTGTCATCATTTTTTAGTGTACCTACAAGCGATCTCAAGTTTCATGCATAGTCTTCTTCGTAATGCCGCGTGCTGCGGGGGTGGGCGCTACCAAGTGCGGCGACCCGAACGGGCAGACTACGTTGACGGTTGTGTCGATTTTGCGAATTTTTCGGAGTAAATTATTTTCTTGCAATCTGCGACTACACCTGTTTTTCTGACTTAGCGGTCCCCCGACGCGACGCGACGCTTGGAAAATAAAAATATTTGAACCTACCTTATATATGTAAATTTAAAATATTATTTGTTAGTTTTTGGAGTTTATCTTTTGTGTTGGGGGTTTTTAAAATTTTTAATTTTACTTTTATTTTGTCCTTTTTAAAGTAGGTAAAATATGAGGAAGGTATTTAAAGTGATGGGTACTAAACCTTACCCTAATATGTCATATTTAAAGTCATGCTTGCCTCACCACATACGAGTACTTTCATTATAATTGAAGTAACACAGTAGCAAACTTCAAATCATTAGGATATGAAAGGTAGTCAGATCCCCTCATCAACTATTAAAGACCTAATTAATGATCTTCAAACGGCTGATCAGGTCATGGTTACCTTACCATATACTTTCAATATCATTGAAGTAACACGGTACCAAATTTCGAATTGATCGGGCATAAGGAAGTTAGTCATATCCCCTCATCAACTAGAAAAGACCTGATGATCGTCAAACGGCTGAACAGATTTTTTTGAAACATGGCTAAGATCACTCGGGATAAAATTATCTATGACACAAAAAAAACTAAACGAAAATCGGTTCATCCGTTTGGGAGCTACGATACCACAGACAGATACACAGATACACAGACACGTTAAACTTAACACCCCTCTTTTTGCGTCGGGGGTTAAAATATACAGTGGTGCCACATAATTAGGGACACCAGTTGATTTTCATTCAAAAATATGTATTCATCTTAAATATGTATTTGACTTAAAACAATTGACATATGTTTTTTTTTAAACTTAATTCCATTCTGTTATTGTTTATTGTAATATTTGTATTAATTAATTGTAATATTCGTATGTTCATCAAAGAACGGATCACTAATAATTATAATTTTAAGACCTTCTAGACCTCACACAAATAAAGAACATTTTATTTTATTTTATTTATATTTTAAAAGAAGTAAAAAGCCTTGATTCTCTGCTAAGGATTGATCAAGCTGTGATCTGATGAGTGAGTGAATGGAGGAGATCCAGATCGCCATACACACCTTCAGATCTGATCAGCATTTTAATGAGTGTGAGGATATGCCTAAAAAAAGGGTAAATAACATTAAAATGTATGGAAATCCTATAACAGAGAAGTAAGTATCTCATTCATCATATCAAGTATCTCTTAGAATAAAATGCTGATCAGATCTGTTGGCTGTATATGGCAATCTCTTCCGTTCACTCCCTGGATGGCTATCATCAGATCACATCTCAGTCAATACTTGGCGGAGAATCAAGGCTTCAAAGTTACTTCTTTTGTTTGAAAATCTACTGGTCTCACTAATTATGTGGCCACAACTGTTTAGCACAAAGGTTGCATTGCTTAGGGCAAGCAGAAGGGTAACTCATCTCATCATTATTATGGAACAAATTTAAAATGGGTTTGCGTTTGACCTCAGTCTCGTCTGGTGGTAAGCGATGACGAGGCCGAGGGTGGTACACGCTTACCCAAAAAAATACTATTCACTCTGGCCTCAAAGATACTAAGGTTGTAAGTATCCGGAAACGTATACGCAAGGAGAGCGTTTCACTCCTTAGCGGAGCGGACCAGAAAAGACGCAGCAAACCTTTAAGTGCGGATTGTTTGAAAATCAACCACATGTGTCTAGTTAATTTTATAATAATTTAGTCGTATTATCTCGCTTATAGCTTACACTACAAGCAAATGCTGAATCAAGTCGACTACAGGATATGCGAGTTGTCTAAAATGGCCACGTTTCCGTTACGTTAATGGCACTGTGCTGCGGGGTACGGGGAAATGGGTTGACGGTTAGAGTACCTCTCCTGGGGAAAAAGTAAAGAGTTAGTTTTGTTTTAGCAATCTTCTTGGATGAAGTGAAAGTAACGTTAATGGTTAACAAAAAGTGTAAGAGGCTACTCAGTTAGGGTTTGAAATAAAAAGCGAGCGAGCGAGGAGAGCGTCGTGGGCTAGTGGTTAAGCACTCCACCTCGGATCGCGGATCGTGTGGTCCCGTTCAAATCTGGCCAGACCCAAAATCTTTGTGTTCATTGTTTATTTCCGACTAACTCTCCGGTGATGGAAAACATCGATAAAAACCAAATCAACCCGGATAGCGGCGGAAGGTTCACCACCTACCACGTTGAGTTCTAATGCCATTGGTGAAAAGTGGGCTTCTGAGTGTTCCATTCACCATGCCGGCAACAGTCACTTGCCTCTGACTACCCCGTTTGGGATAAAGTCGTGACGGTATGTTATGTTATGTGTTATGAAATAACAAAAAAAAGTATGCTTACTGTGCATTTTTCATGAATAAAATAGATAGAAGAATAAGTTTAGTAAAATAACAAGTATCTTTCCCTCTACACTGTCGTTGGTGCATGGTTTTAAAACAACAGACAAGATTCAAAATGTTAGCACTGTTATAGGATTTCAGACTACCTAGTTCCCTTTCTGTGATCTTTAAAATCCTGTTTTCAAGGAGCAAATGAAATAAAAGCATCAAAGAAGCTAACGTGGCAACTAACTCTGTGAGCCTCTCAGTCACAAAGAATGGGACTTCCCATTGTCGCGACGCACATGGCCTCGGTGTTACCTCCTTCAGACATGAGGCCAGGAGATAGGAAACTGTTCACTCATGATCATACTGCAAGGCTGAAACAGCTTGGATCAGCTTTTGTGTTCTATGGCCACTGCGTAATGAACAATTCATGTGTGTTCTTTTGAATCTGAAAAGGTGTGTTTTTAAATTTTTAATATTTTGGTCCAGTTTTGTGATCACTATTTTGCATTCGGCAAGCGTGAGGTTTAAGCCACTACTTATCAACTATTGTACTGATGATTTGAATTTTATCATCTTGTCCCATTTCTTGTGGTGGCACAGTATATAGGCTTATTCAGTATTTTGAAGTAAAAAAAGAAAGTGACTTATTTTTTACTAGATTTAAACCAAAGGCGTGATGTCTTTTTTGCAAACTGAACCTACGGCGATCTCTAAACTGGTGCCACTACCAAGAGAAGCCATGACCACATTAAGGGTCTTTTTGATTGAACCGTGTTAAAAACGAATCTACAGAAATTTCGCCCTTGCAAAACATTTTCTACTTAAAAAAAATACTAGCTCTTGGAGTATCACTGTTGGCGTCCTTCAAACATAAGCTGAGATTCGCCTTTGACTCAAAGCAACTATAAGTTGGTCACACGCGGGTTTCTCTACAGCCACTTAAGTAGACATATGAGAATGAATTGTTGGGATAGAAAATGATGAAAGAGCTGACCTCACTGATAGGAAAAATAAGTTATTTATTGGCTCAAACACAAAAAAGGGAAGCTTTTTATTCAACAATACATTGTGTAGTACATTATATTTCAGTAAAAATTAAAAAAGATCCTCAATGCAGGTCCAACCAGGTCCTTGTCTTAGCATGTGCCACTGCAGTTATAAAACTGCAACAGCGATGGTATTCTGACATGATCTTAATTAGTGTCACCCGATATTGTGTGCATGAAGGTTGACGGTTGTTAAAATAAATACAAACAAGTAAGTAAAAACAAATGAACAAATAACTAGAACGAGAAAAAATAAATTATGAATTAACAAGATAAGAACTATTCCAAAACAAAGCACCAAAGCACAAAATAAAGAGTTTACACATGTCTTAATTGTGACTAAAGAGTAAAGAAATAATTGCGTATTCTTCTAAAACTTATACGATAATATAATGTAGGTACAATTACTGTTATTGTTGGAGTCGGTGTCAGCCAAGGAAACACTACAATATACCTATTTCTTACATATGTAATAGAGAATTGGGGATTCTGGCTCACGGTCATTCAACATATCTATGTTTTAGTTTTCAGTTTAAAGTGAATCGTTCAACTTTAGAGCGCGCTAGAGAGGCGCCTAGTGTGAATTGTCCCAGATATTTATTATTATTCTCATTATTCAGTATAAATCTTAGATATAAAATTTGTATAGTATTCTTACAAAAACAGAGATTTATAACTTTAAAAATAACTTATGAATTATAATTATAAAAACTAAATAATTACAATTATAAAACTTAAGATTAAAGTTACAAAAACAATGATTTATAAAAATACCATAAAAACCTTAACCTAGGGTGCCGCCGGCAGCAGGGCAGGCAAGGCCCAGACTACCGGTGGTTAGGGCTGCAGAGAGAGGAACCTCCTGACAATGCGAGCCGTGTCCAGGAGCACCGCTTTCTGCATCTGACCCTTGACCCAACCGCTGAGCGAGAGCCTCTCAAGGTGTTGGTCGAGGCTCTTCGCTATTAAGCCGTTCGCCGATACGACTATCGGGACAGTGATCGTCGAATCAACATTCCACATGGCGGTCACCTCGTGAGCCAAGTCAAGGTACTTGCTGAGTTTGTCCTTCTCAGCTTTTACGAGGTTATCGTCATGTGGAATGGTGATGTCGACAAGCACTACCTGGCGTTAGGATCGGTGTAGCAGCACGATATCAGGCTTATTGGCTACAATAGTCCTGTCCGTGATGATAGAGCGATCCCAATAGAGCAATGCACGACTATTTTCGAGAACTGGTACCGGTGCGTACTTATAGTATGGTACCTCCGACTCGACAAGGCCATACCGAAGAGCAAGTTGCTGGTGGATGATCCTGGCTACTAGGTTGTGCCTGTGCAAGTACTCTCCGTTAGCAAGGTGAGAACAATTATTATTATTATTATTATTTATTACTTTTAGTGCTTTTATCAAAATATCAAAATCGGTTGGCGTAATATTGAGTTATTCGTCCATTTGTCGCGCATTTTGTCTATATAGATTTAAGACTTATGGTTATACTATATGGTTTCCTCATGGATGCCACTGTCAGAACTAGACCAAATTGAAATGGGACCATTTGGAAGCACCAACTTTCAAATAAGAAAAGAATGATCAAAATCGATTAACCCAGTCGAAAGATATGAGGTGACAAACATAAAAAAAACATACAGTCGAATTGAGAACCTCCTCCTTTTTTTTAAGTCGGTTAAAAAGAGAATATAAGAACACGGGAATAAAGGCCCTTTTTGTAAAACAGGGTACGATAATTAGGGTCGCCATACAGCACTTCAAGATGTGCCTCACAAATCTTACGATTCGGACCTCAGCTATGAGTAGCTAATTGTGTAAAAATAAATACATGAATTAAGTAAGAATACCCAAATGTTAGAGGAAAGTTGACGAAAAATAACGACACAAAGTTAACGATCCAGTTTATAAGCAATAAAACTTAAATAAATAGAAATAAATTACATAATATAAACACAATATATCTTCAATACAGAAAGCGGTGTCGATGTTGCTAGGCAGTATTCGTAATGGAACAGATATCTGTATCAAGTGAATGATATGCTCCCAGGTGGCGTTACGTCTTTTGAGAGATAGACAGCCTTCTTCGAGTTACTGTATACAGGTTGATAAGTTATTGAAATAATAAAAATGAAAAGAAAAGAGAGTAATTAAACCTTTGCCCTACTTTTTTGTTGTTGCTGTAACAAAAGTATATCATACAAATGAAAGCAATTGTTATGAGTGATGGAAATGGTTTAAATAATAATAAACATGAACTCAAAGTGTTATTTATAACCAACGTATACTGTACAACGTAATCAGGGCTCAGTGAAAAAACCATTTCCTGACTTGGCATCAAAATTAGTAAATCAATTATCATGTCGACACAAAATAGGTATACATTGTGCGTTATTTTTTAATTTTTAATTTTATTATTAATACACTTCACATGCGCGTCACACTTGAAAATTCATCGTGATTTATTGTTGCACTACATCGGTTGATTTAATTGAATATGGTTTATTATGGTTGCATGATTGGGTGTAGAAATGTATGTGAGTATATTTATTGAGATGTTAGTACACTAAATCTGATGATTACACCAGTATAACGTTATCACATGGAATGTAATTCCGTGCATTGAGCGTAATTAGTAAGTAGGAGTAATCGGAGTGGAAGGAGAGGGACGGGGCTGTTGAGTGAGCGGAGACCGGCGTGCTAGAAGGATCAGCTATTATGTGGTGTAGTAAAAGTAATAATAACACGTGTATGAACTAAAGTCACCTCTGAATCTCTTTGGAAAGCCTCACGATATTAATAACAGCCTTAGATGTAGATCGACCGCATGACCTTTGGCGTTATAGGCAGGATTGCTGCCATACAGTACAGGCCGTCCAGATTATGACAAAATTCAAATTGATGAAATAAAATTTATTTATTTATTTATTTATTTATTTATTTGGGAAACAGACAGTTGTTATATATCAGAACAAACTTAACATAAATATCTAAGTTAAACCAATAAAGTTTCCACTGGTATTATTTAACATAATGTGAGCAAACTGGAACTTACTAACTATAAATTAATCAAATATATATATATCTGAGAATTACAACATAAAACTAAGATTATCAGTTACATGCAAAACTGAAAGCTATGATGGAACACAAATATCTTTAATTTGTTTTTTGAATCCATACAACGAAACATTAAATAAGTCTACACCTTGGAAAATAGCATTATAACTTCGACAAGCACGAAGCAAAAATGTATTGCGAGCATAATTAGTCTTTACTAAAGGCACATGGAAAAGGCGGTGATGTCTAGCATTTATCCGGGGGCATCGGAAAGATATATTTCCCAAAAGATATGGAGAGTCTATCAAATTAGCTAAAAGTTTGAATAAAAAGACCTGATCTCTTTCAACACGGCGTTTCGATAACGGAACGACGTTTTGGCTGAAGTCATTCCTCCCAATACTCATCCTATAGTTGAGGTATTTAATGAATTTATTCTGAATAACATCTATGAATAAATGTGAAGTAAATAAGCTTTTTAAGCTCTAGACACAATTTTTTTTAATAGCCCTTAATGGTCACTATGATTTTTGGTAAAACTGTATGAAAGATAATAACAAACAGCCTGTATATGGCGTTTGGGCCCGGACGTGAAAACATCAAGTGAAGTTTTGATACCAGAGTTCTTTGTGCGTCGTTTAAAAGTTTTCTTTCGAGAAAAAATACACAGACATAGGAATAAATCAAGAGTTTTCGTTACGGAATAAATTACGTGTGTTAAAAACAACCTCCCCTTCTGTTTTTATGTTATTTAAGATGAAAAGGTTTGTTGTGCTTGTTTTCTTTGTTTTTGTTAAGGAACACAAATCGAAACATTGTAAATTCTAAATCAAAATACCACGTTTGCTTTTAGTAGAGTTAGCATCAGTAAGAAATAAAAGAATTTTTAATTTTGCAATTTTCAACTAAAACTTAAAAAAAAAATGTAATAGCCACAGACATACACACATCAAAAGTGTCTAGGGATCAACATATATTTTTGCAATAACTTTTCTCCTGATTGATATTAATTAAAATTTTCTTTAAGGATTCATCAAATAAAGTGTTTTCGTTTGTCTACAGTAACGATAAACCCAGTCACCTTTGCATTAATAAAGAAATTTGCCATTTTCCTAATAAAGGGATTTTTGACATTTGAACCACTAACATTAAAGTTCGAAAAAAAGACTGAAATAACAGTTTTCTTTAAAATTTTATTGGGTAACTTAAACAATTAATAATCCGTGTTTCTACCGCGAACACTAACAACACAAGAACATCGGTTTGGCATACTCAAAATGAGTTCATCCAAATCACGCTGTGGAATGGCCCCCCATGTTCGATGCAACAACAAAAAAAGGTCTTCTTGCGACTGGATACCCTCCATATTCGGCAGAGCTCTTCTCTGTAGCATATCCCATGCATGCTCAATCGGGTTCAAGTCTGGCGACTGAGCAGGCCAGGGCAGGACATTGATGTTAGCTGCGGCGAGAGTCTGTCTTACAACTCTTGCGGTGTGCGGTTGTGCATTATCATGCATTAACTGAAATAAGGGACCGATTTGCACTTGTAGAGGAACGATGACGTCTGATACAATCGTCTCAGTATAAATTTGAGCGTTGAGGTTGCCTCTGATCCAAATCAACTCAGTTCTTCCGCCGATCCAAATACCCGCCCATACCATGATGGTTCCACCACTATAAGGATGGACTTCCTGGCAGGATTTTAATTGCTGTTGGCGTCCAGGGGTTCTCCAGTGTCGTATACGTCTTGTATCCGGTCTCATACCAAAACGAGACTCATCAAAAAAGCACACGAAACGCCATTGTTCTTCTGCCCAATTTCTGTGTTCAAGAGCCCATTGATATCGAATCCTACGATTGTGCATTGCTATAGGTGGTACCCTTAGCGGTCTTCGGGAATGAAGGTTCACTTCATGCAAGCGGTTTCTGACTGTTTGGTCGCTAATTAAGTTCCCTGAAGAGTGATGAAGCCTCACGGCTAACATCATGGCGGTTACTGTTGGAGCTCTGATGTGATTTGAATGTATCGGTCTTGTCTCCGTGTGGTGCAGCGATACCGTCCTCCATGGCGCTCAGCCACGGTACCAGTGCTTCGGTAACGTGTCCAAAGTCGACTGATAACACTCTGACTTGTATTCAGAGCTAAAGCCACAGTACGTTGCCGGGAACCAGCTTCTATCATTCCCACGGCTCTGAGCATTTCTTCCCTGCTTAAATGACGTCGCCGCTCCATAATAACGTTGGTTTTAATCAGTAGTAGGGAAACAGTAGCACTAATAATGTCTTCAATGCGTTGTATGTTTTTATAGGGAAGATATTGACAGCTGATTTTTATCTTTTACTCGAATTTGATTGACAGTTCCTGTTACAAATTATGAAATGCACCAAAAAGGATCCATATAAATTTATAAAATCATAAATTTATTACAAAGCCACATCTCAATCTCAAGAAATCCGCATAAAAATGCTTGATCCCTAGACACTTTTGATGTGTGTAGATGCCGTAAGGCGCTACGTTTGTTTGAATACCAGACATGTCCGTTTTGACGCCTATAATGACGTCACGATAGTGTCAGTGACATTATAGAATAGAGAGCTGCCATTCCTCAAAATCAAAGTTTTTTATTTGAGAATCATGGGAATATTTAATTTTGATAATTGGATTAGTGTCCCCATATTCCGCTATTCAGCATGCACAAGCATTCAAATTAACTTGCACATAACTGGCATGAATATATTTAATCAAACTTCTATTTCACTAATATAATAAATAAATAAATATCTGGGACAATTCACACCAAGATCATCTGATCCCAAACTAAGCAGAGCTTGTATTATGGGCGTCAGAGACTGATAAACATACTTAAATATTTCTAAATACATACTTAAATGGATAATAACACCCAGACACACAACAAATACATATGTTCGTCACACAAATATTTGTCATGGGTGGGGATCGAACCCACGACCTCCGGCGCTAAAGGCAGGATCGCTGCCATTGCGCCAACAGGCCAGCCAAAATATAAATACATACAATTTCTAAATATTATTTTACAGTTTCATTTAAATTCCCGAGCCATTAGATTATAACATCTATGACAATATGAATATGAATATGCGCCAGACAACACACCTCTTGTCATGGTCTCGAAGTAGTTAAAAATATCCCTGTGTTACGAGGTACCAGACAAGGAATAAAGCCAGGGGCGTCTCCCAGCACACCCAGACCCAAGCCAATTTAGAAAAGATCGTTTCCTGAATTGACCTGAACTGGGATCGAACCCGGGACACAACGGAATTCAAGGCGAGAAACCGTGCTACAGCGCACTACGCCAATCGTGTCGTCACAAACTATGATTAATTTCAAAACAATACGAGTATCAATCGATTGCCAAAATAGTTGAGAGTAATTTAAATGTTGCAGCAGCAAAAAAGGTGTTCTGTTTTTTTGACAATCGGAATACGTACACTGGCATCATCTATACAAATAATAATAATAATAATAAATATCTGGGACAATTCACACCAAGATCATCTGACCCCAAACTAAGCAGAGCTTGTAATATGATAGAGACTGATAAACATACTTAAATATTTCTAAATACATACTTAAATAGATACGAGTAATAACACCCAGACACACAACAAATATAAATGTTCATCACACAAATATTTGTCATGGGTGGGGATCGAACCCACGACCTCCGGCGCTAAAGGCAGGATCGCTGCCATTGCGCCAACAGGCCAGTCGAAATGTATGTATGCGATGATGGCATACGTTGCAAGTATTAAAAACAACGTGCAGATATATACAAATTTATGAACCTAAATCACGATTACATAATTTCGCAGCCTAGTAACAGGTCCATTAAAACAAGATGGCAGCTACGAGCTGTTTACAGTCCGTACAGTTGCCAAGATAAGCTCCAGGATAATCCAAAGGCTTTAAATTTAACTACTTAGAGAGAAAATGTTTCTTCTCTTAGCTCGTAAAGTGTAAGCGTTGTATTACGGAAGCGAAAAGTTGGATTCTATCGAAATAAATATGCGCCAGACAACACACCACTTGTCATGGTCTCGAAGTAGGGATCAATAACCCTGTGTTACGAGGTACCAGACAAGGAATTAAGCCAGGGGCGTCTCCCGGCACACCCAGACCCGAGCCAATTTAGAAAAGATCGTTTCTTGGATTGACTTGACCGGAGTTGAATCGAGCCCGGGACTATACGTAAGTAATGCGAGGAACCGTGCTACAGCGCAATACGTCAATCGTATCGTCAATAAAAGGCTGGTTAGGGAATATCATAACAAAAAAAACTAGGTGGTCTGACTGCACTAAGTACTTAGAGCTTGTATTGTACAAAGTTTAAGAAAAGAGACAACAACAGACAAAGAGAGATAGAACCAACTTCAATGTTTGTCATGGACTCGAACCTACGACCTGCTACGCTAAAAGGCGATCAGTTTAAAAATCAAAAAATAAAAATAAATATCTGGGACAATTCACACCAAGATCATCTGACCCCAAACTAAGCAGAGCTTGACTATGGGCGTAAGAGACTGATAAACATACTTAAATATTTTTAAATACATACTTAAATAGATAATGACACCCAGACACAGAACAAACACAAATGTTCGTCACATAAAAATGTTTGTCATGAGTGGGGATCGAGCCCACGACCTCGGGTGCTAAAGGCAGGATCGCTGCCATTGCGCCAACAGGCCGGTCAATAAAGGTGTTCGTTTTTTTAGGAAAAATTAATTTAATTCTATAATTGTTTAATCTGGTTGTCCCTTAAGCTGATCACCGTGGCACTCATGCATATAAGACTATCTTTCGTACTTCCATGAACTCTATCGTGAGTCAGTCTTGCATTCTTTCAGCAAAACCCAAAACAAAAGTCGATGTAGCTTGCCAAAAAAACTGAAAACTGTTAGCAGTGCCGCGACGTCGTTGGAAGAGAAAGCTTTGTAGGAAAGAGATAAAAAATTTGATGGATGAGCTTGTGGAGACAGGATGCACTGACGGGACAACAAAATAAAACAAGGAAAAACATCTCCTTTGTTATGACATGCTGTAGTCTGAAAAATACATAGTATAGTCGCGGTCTGAGATTAAATCAAAATAGCGGATGATAGGTGACTCGCCTCTTGCGCGTGGACCGCTTAAATCAGGCCGTCGCCTAATTACACTCCGTCACAATTTACGATTGACGGGACTTTTCTTCGACGCACGCTTGTCTCGCTTACGCTATGGTCAAAACAAATAGATGTGTGTCTGTCCTTCAACATCGCACAACGATAAATAGAATCACAGCGGTGTGAGTGTGCGTGCATGTAGTTGTGCATCATCCCCGTGTTCAGTTGTCAATTTTAGGGACGTGCCGTATTTTCCCTTATTTGATTTAATCTAAGGTCACGGTATTATTATAACGCAGGCAACCTGATGGGAAGCCGTACCGCAGCCTATGGACGCGCAACACGAGTGGCAACAGTTGCCGACCGTGCAGAAACCAATTTAAACCCCTCTCGAAGAACTTCACTCTTTAGTTCATTGGCACAAGACACACACCCACAATTTGAGCGGAAGGAAGCATCTCTGAAACCGAACTAGGCTATGGTGGATCCGGTGCGAGCTATGCGGTTATAGATAGTAGCGAATGTAAGCTCTGATTAGCTAGACTTCTAGATAAAATTTGGATGAGCTAGAACCCAAAAACTATCCTGTAACCCTTATCAATCGAAAGCCGTTAACGACTCTAAATGCGCTGTCATTCAAAAACTCCTAAGGGTGAAAAGTAAGCTCACTGCTGCGTTGCAGTGTTACCTTCAATGAAGAATGATGACCGTTACAATTAGCCTAACAATACATACAAAAGTGAATATTTGTTTGTGGTTAGAAAAAATACACTTAAAGACAATTCTTGCTAGTAACACTAGTATATCTAAAACAGAACATTTGCCTCATAAATATTAGTCAAAGTGGGGCTTGAACCCGCTTGCAGAATTACTACTCACTGAGTCAACAAGTCATCCATGTTGCATAATATTGTCATATGATTAATTTAATGGCTTATTTTGCATTATACTCGTGGTTGTAATACCTTTAATTATCATAAATAATATTACTAATTGTTTTCCTTTTAGTTTAGTCACTATACTACACATTTTGTACGGAAATACAATATGAGTATAATACCTACTAGTGAGCCTATATAAAATGACAAGGCGACGGAACCTCCTTTTAGATCACACATTCATTTGTAAGGAAACTGTTGCAGATTCTGTGACGAAAAGTCGAACTTCTTTCACACCAAAAGTTGAAGCTGGAATCTATTAACTGAAATGGAAAAATCAATATTATGTTTATATTTCATAATATTCCTAGTGACAGTGAAGTGTTATGCTCTCAAGCTGAGTGCAACTACTAACAACGATGAATCAAGAATAATATTTGATGAAGACTTTCAAGACAGTCTCATTCGAGCTAATATGTACCCTGGAAAATCAGTGAATACTAGAAATGGTATGCAAAATAAAGTGACCACATCAACTACAGAAAAACCTGGAAAAACAACTAAATCTGGTGACCTTGAAGATAGATTTTTATTCGATTTCGATCAAAAATGTCCTTCGGGTTACTTCAAATTCCAAAAATGTTGTATACGCAACGAAGATGACTACGACCAAAATTCGTATGAAAATTGTGCTTAAATTTATTAGTGCACTTTAAAATAGCAAGCACATAAGAAAATAAATTATAATCATTGGCATATGAAGTCCTTTATCCACAGCTGGAGATAGGCCCCGCCCTTTAGTTGCTGAGTGTCAAATATATGACGGCCTGCTACAAGCCATATTCTGTCTTGCAGGCTTAGTGCGAATTGTTGAACAGGTACGAGTAAATGTATGACTGAATATTACTGTCAGATGTTATCAAGCCACCCTAAGGCCTACGTCACAGAAGACGCCAAGAGCGTTCTGTGGATTCTCGCCAGCTCCGGATATGTGTTTTAGAAGTGCACTGCCAGCATCAGTAAGAACGACGGCCTATAGTGAATCCATATTGTTCACTGTGTAAGAGTGACAAGTTATGATTGACATTGTTTTTTTAGCCACGTGAAAAAATCTTTTATAGAGTACACGTTGCCTGGGAGAGCACCGTGCGAGTCTGGATGTCAGGCAGGAAGCAATTTATGTCGAAACTTGTGCATTTAATAGTATAACCGCATAATTAAACAGAAGTCTAAATAATGAAACATAAAAATGTTAGAAAAAAAATATGATCAAGCTATCAAAAACTTACGTTCCGAGTCTGAACGTTACGAAAAAGTTTTCAAAACTCTTTTTCGATAACCTAATGTTCTGCTGTCTGTACATAATAATTATTAATACAATTTAATTGTAAAACACAAAATAATTGCTTGTTCTGTATTATCCATCACACTAATATTTTTCCTAGGTCCACGAACCCCCACGACCTTCTTCCCTAAAGGCAGGATCACTACCATTACGCCAACAGGCTAGTCATCATATTGCAAGTATATCGCAATATAAGCATTCCCTTTTTTTAATAAATTTTTTGAGTAATTTGCCTTTTATACATACATACCATCACGCCTTTTTCCCAACGGGGTAGGCAGAGACCACATCTTTCCACTTGCTACGGTCCTGACACACCTCTTGCGCTTCTTCCACGCTCATTAATCCTTATGGGTACTCCTGACCTGATCTTTTCTTAGCACGTCTTGGACTGGTCCTAAGTACGTCCGTCTAGGCCTTCCCCTTTCAACAGCTCCATCCACCCTCGCCTTGTAAATTTGTTTCGTTAATCGCCTTTCATCCATCCTTTCCATATGCCCAAACCATCTTAATCTTAGCATTCCCATCTCAATTTTGCCTTTTATAATTACAAGAAACTTAATGTAAATAAAAACTCTACTAGGTACTTCTCGGTATGGTTTTCTTTTTACTCATCTTCATAAATACACGTAACTTTTTCCTTTAATTTTCCGTTATTTAGAATTTATACTCCACTAAGAATGTGAATCACGATCTAGGCATGGACACGGGAATAAAAATGGGTAAGTCCGTCGGTGTATTGTATAATATTGTAAAGTCCCACTGTGACACAATTATCCTTGAGAGGTACACTAATCAATTACTCACTAATACTTATTTGAATCGTGTGTTAATTGAATTGGGAAATAATCATATGAATTTGCTCATTGTGTCTACATAATACTTCACGTCTTTGTTTTTTTATTCGTATGTGACGTTGAGTTAAATCATAGTGATACTCTATTAAACCTATGATGAACAAATAAAACTTGACGAAATAGTGTGTTTAAGAAGTTAGCTCTGGAATTCTCAAACGCATATCAAATTTGAGCTCAGTGTTTTACAATGTTCTTAAATCAACTAAGCATTAGGCTCGCTTAGCCACACACCCTCGCATAGCATCCTACACAACCTCGCTCCGTTTTGTTCACACTGCCTGCGTCATAAATTACACATGTGTATAATGAAAACTCAATAAAATCTATCATTTTTCATACCACATGCTCGACAATGCCGAATTATATGTCATGTAAACCTTACCGAAAGCAAGACATTATATATCTTGGCTTTAGCCGGGTTATAATGTTCTATTATAACCCGCTGGTCAATAATGTGATTTTCACTTTCATAATTCTTATTGCTATGTCCATAAAGTCTAATTTCACTAAACAGAATGTGTCCTCAGCGGGCGCGGCCAACTCGATTTTCGAAGACCGAGGCCGTGGCCCACTAGATTCGCACTGAGACGAACTTCATTTGTTTGTCAAATCGAGTAGGCCACGCCAGCTGAAAGAAGTTGCTATAGCCGTAGCTAGTAGTACTACTATACTAAGCCTGGTTTTTTATTGTCTCGCATAAAGTGAGAAAAGTAGAGTATACACCACCGGGATGAAACTGTTTTTTTCTTGGGCGCTTGAATCCCTCACTGCACTCAGGACTCAATCTTAATTCCCTCGCTTTGCTCGGGAATTAACTTATAACACCCTCGCTGCGCTCGGGAATTAAATTTGGAGTCCTTCGTTACGTTCAGGATTCAATGTAGCGCCCGTGACATAAAACAGTGCTTTATCCCCTTGGTGTATAATCTACTATCATATAGATTTTAACTATTACGGCAAGAAGAAACAGCTAAATAAATCATAATATTGAAAATAGTGTAGCAAGGCAACATATACTCGTACTTAGTAACAAATATAACAAAAACTTGCAACGCAATAAAGCAGAACCACATGGAGACATTAAACAGTATGGTAATTACATTGGCACTGGTTTCCATAACGCGGCTTAAACTATTTACTACTGCATTTAAAAAAATACTATTGACACGTAGCTGGTCACCTGTTTTTAAACACAGATACAATAGAATAACATAATTAAGGGCCATAGATAAAATAGGAACTTTTATTGGCCTGGGCTTCTAAGGCTAGTTCTACATAGATGTTTTATCGGACTGCATTGTGTTAATTTTTCTTTTTTTAATGTTATATGAATATTGTGGATTCAATTATCTCGAATCAAATAATGTTTAGAAATACTAATAATATTTGCATGTTATTTAGATAGCTGAAGACGAGAAGCCATACATTACTATTCTAAGATCTTCGATGTAACCCATTTCATGTGCAAATAAATAATTTTTCTTATCTTATCAGATAGACCCCGTATCCACGAACGCTAATCAAAAGTTGAGGACACCTCAAATTGATGATTGTCAATAGAAATGAAAGGGACAGCTATACTTGTACCTAACAATAACAAATTTTATTTTCGAATTGTCTAAATGACTTTCTTTTAACGTTTGCTCTTTTCCATTGTTTTATATTCTTTAGATTAGACACTCAGTAGGTTTGTTTATCAAAATTACACATTGTACTTTACTCAAGCCTTTTGTAAACCCAAAACAAGTTTAAAAGAGTAACTGCTGAGTTTCTCGCCGGGTCTTCTCAGCAAGAAACAACTCCGACGCGGTGGTAGAGTCGCATTATGTCTGTATACTGTGTATTTATATACCCATATCTATAAATACACAGTATTCTATTTTTTAGTATATTTTGCTTCGAAAAATTTGACGATTTGAAAGTACTTACTGGGAAGTTATTTGATTTTGCGTTTGGACTGCTCAGCTTTGGTTGACGTTTGTGGATTCGGGCGTAATCCACTCAAGGAAGACCAAATCCGTTGGGAGGTCGTTAAATTAAATGAAAAACAATTATATACCTCGGGATTGCATAATAATTTAATAACATAAAGGCGTTTTTCACTGTTTGCGCGTTTATAGACTAGTGTTTCATTCGCGCGTACACGATCGCTTTGGCACACGTGCTTACATGCGCGTACACGATCTTATTGCGGAGTGTTTGCTCGAACCGGAAGTGGTGAGTCAGGTGAGATTAAACTTGCTTATAGGCGCGTCAGCGCCAGTACGAGTAATGCATGTGGCAAAAAGCGCTAGTACTTTCAAAAACGAGCTTATACGCGCTTATAAAATGCTAGTCCGCTCTACGCTATGTTCATAGAGCTCCGTTAGTCCGTCCCATCTCAAGGGATCGAAAAAATATTGTCTGGACAAGCAACTAACGGTGTTAGAGTGCGCCGGTTGAATTTTAATGCTGCCTCTGTCCTGGGAATGTTTCTTTTCTTGCCGTTCCAACAATTTCAGGGTTAGGTATACGGGTTAATGTAGTTTTAGGGAAGGGTACTGCCTGACTCGTGCATAGAGGGAGAAGAGAGGTCTTTGCGCAGCAGGGGGATCTTAACCTCAACTTAAGAAGACTCGAGTTAAGATCATCTGTTTTAATTTTGGAGTAATGAAGTGTTAAGTGATGAATGACATACCCGTGTACTTTCAAATTTATGACAATATTTAGTCCGAAGCATGACTAACTATTAGATATATAATATTAACAGTAATATTTTCACAAGAGCTTGAACTGCATTGCACACTTTTTTAGAGCGACAGCAACAACAAGGGTCATCTGCAGGGTTTTTGCAAAAATGTTAAACACCTCATTAAACGGAAAGCACTGTTTTTTGCGTTGAACACTTCACACTTTTTTTGATTACTCGATTGGCTTAGTGCGCGTAGTGTCCCGATTGCCGGGAAGTCAATACAGGAAACGATCTTCTATAAATTGGCTCGGGTCCTGTGTGTGCTCGAAAACGTTCAAGTACCTCATAACACAAGGATAAGTGGTGTGTTGTCTGACGCATATTTTATACATTTCAAACTAAAGACACGTCTTGAGTAAAAGTGCTAAATTGTTTCACATATAGAACTCTATTCCAGACTCCAGAGACTAGCATAGAGCCTCCAACACCAAGAAACATCAAGAATCTGAAATCCCAGTCCCGCTTCTAATTACAATCGTGTTGGACACGGCGTCCGAATCGCGCTCACATCTCTCTGCAAGTTGTTAGCCGCAACGTTGCTTACAAGTAGGGTGGCCAACACAAATATTTCAGGCTTTCATCATTAAAATCCATTCGTTAACACGTTTTACGTTGTGAGTCTATAACTCCCCGTACGTGTTCCGTATTTGATTTGCGTGAAAATAATATAATCTTTCTGGAAGTATTTCTAAATAAAAAAGAAAGAAAGCAATAAGTTTATTTAGCACCAAATGCCGTTAAAAAACAAAGATTTAAACTAACCTAAATTAAATTACAACCATAATTTTGCCAAAAAACTCAGGGAATGTCAAACAAAAATTTATAGTAAGATGAAACGTAACGCTTTTGAATGACATCACCATCATGACTTTATCCCAAACGGGGTAGTCAGAGGCAAGTGTCAGTGTCTGTGTTCTGTGTCTGCATCGTGAACGAAACACTCAGATGCCCACTTTTCTTCAATGGTATTAGAACCCAACGTGGTAGGTGGTGAGCCTTCCGTCGTTATCTGGGTTGGTTTGGTTTTTCATCGATGTTTTCCATCACCGGAGAGTAAGTCGGATATTTAACAATGGACACAAAGATTTTGTTTCTTGCCAGATTTAAACTTGGGTCCACGCGATCCACAATCTGAGTTCGGGTGCTGAATCACTAGGCCACGACGCTCTCACGGTGCTTTTGAATAAGCACCGCAATTCTAAAAGTTTAAATACGGAGTTGAATACACCTTATCATCACCACAATTAGCATTACATCTAAGCTCTAATACTGCAATTACAAGCCAAAATTTGCCAACAAGTCCGGTTACGGATTGTCGAGAGTAGAGTGAAAGTCACTGTTAATGTTATAATTTGTATTCCAATGTTCCACAATAAATGTTAGTAAAAATGTTATATTAAATGAATGTAATTGTTATGAGTGCGCCCGATCGCGATGATTCCGTGTAATGCACTGATTTGTAAAATAACAAACTATCGCTAGTATGAGCGCTACTCTTGATGTCACGTGTTCGGTAGCCATTACACCGAATAGATGTTGATTAAACTAAACATGACGCAATTAATTGATTTAATGCCATGAACTAAATAAATGATGTCTTAATCCGTAATGTGTTTTTAAAAAATGATTTTTCAACATACTTACACGATAGTCACCCTACAATCGAGTTACGGTTCCAGAATCTGGAACGAAAGGCTACGAATAATTAGTTTGTAGGCCAAACTCATCCGCACACAAGGAAAACTAAGCTCTAAGAGCGAAACCACCGTCGTATATATACAAGAACCTACATAGTTAAACCAAGGTTTTGAACCGCAAAGGTTCTTAAACATAGATTCGGACCTTGTAGCAAACAATATCAACTTGAGGTCCTAACTCATTTGAATTACGTGTGACTGAAAACCAGACGACTGTGATGAATCTTATAACACGGTGAATGGTTTGAAACGATACTACCTAAATCTTTAATTGACATCGAAATTAAGATATATTTTGTATTGAGCAAGTATGTTAATATACCGGGTGATTATCAAATAACTTATGGCATACTCACTAAGTGATGTAGAAACTTTCTAAGCGAAAATTGAATTTATTAAACTAACTTTCATTTCAAGGTCATCATGCAAATCACTCGAACAGTCAGTATTTTTTATATGAAAACCTTAAAATTAAAATTAAGTTGAAAAAATAAAATTTTTGCTTAAATAGTTATTATAAAATAGCGAAAATTCGATTTTTTCAACTTAATTTACATGTTAAGCTTTTAATGAAAGTTAGGCAAATAAATTTAATTTACATCACTTAGTGAGTACCTATGCCATATCGTTTTCGGAAGTTATTTGATAATCACCCGATAGTTATCGCTTCACGCAGTTTTACAAGTTAATTAGACATGTAAATTTGGAATTATCTTAAGACTTATAAAAACGGCATGGTATACTACGGTAAGTCTTTTGATAATCACCCGGGATGTAGGTTTTTTTAATACTTAGGAACTGACCGCGCTTTTTTTGCCGCGCGCGACGTTGCGGGCCCGCCGCTTCTATAGAATGAAGAAATGTATAAAAAAATTGAAAGCAGATTTCACGGTGCGTTTAATTCCCGTGGCGGGCGCAATTCCTGCGCGGCAGCCTCATCCTCGGCGATTTGTGGCCGCGCGCACTGCCGTCGATTGGCAGTTGTCATTGCGGGCGAAGACCGTAACCGCGACGGCTCCTGCACCGCACAACACTCCGGCACAAAATAAAGAGTTTACAGAAAGACCGCTCGCACCTTTTTCCAAAAGTTGCGTGAACCGCCTACTACTATATTCGCTCTGAATTTTTAAAATGAAGTAAGTAAGTTATACCTACTTGACAGAACCGGCCAAAAACAAAATTCGTCATGTGAAAAATTGCACCAAGTTCGACAAAAACAAAAACACTCGCGACAGTGCGACTTTCCGACTCACCGAAGCTCACTGACTTCGCTTGTAAACTCATGTCTCTGTGTGCGTGCGTCAAAAATGGCGCATTGTTCTGAGCGGGCTATCTGTCAGAGGGCCGGCCGCCGCGCTTGTCTAGTTTGTCTAAGTTGTCTAATTTGCGCCGTCAGTTCTAAGCCTTGCTTAATAGTACATTGAAATGCCAAGCCTAAATATTTATGTAAAGCTAATTTGTATATAATATTTATAATCATTTTAAACCGGCATTTCATAATTTTTAATTCGATGTTTGTTCATTTTTAAATCACTGACAGCCAATAAGGTAACGAATGATATTTATTCTAGGGTGCCTTAACCCCTAAGGTGAACCTTTGAGTTCTATCAACCCCTGTGATTTCTGAAGTCATGCCTTAAAAATAAACCCCGGTTTCCATGTTCATACAGATGCAGCCATTTGGATGATTAAAGACTATCAGATATACGTCTAAAGGCTAAATCTCTTTCATGGAGCTAGGCAGGAGTAGGGAACCTTTAAATAGGTTTGAAACTCGGATATGTTTATTTAAATAGACCTGTGCAAATACAGAAGTTAATAAACATTAACTAAAATTATATTTACGCATACTTTTTCGTTTTCGTTATACTAAAAAGGAAAGAGAAATCACTGCTCTATTACACTTGGTTTAGAGTTCCTACTCCCGTTCAAATTACGGCTGAAGTTTCGTGCGCTATTCCGTTTCAACTACAGATTGCACAGGTATGCGAGAGCAGGATAGCAAACTAAATTTCGGCCGCAAGTTGAACGGGAGTAGGCCCTGAGGTTCTTGCAGCAAGGTATCTGTCGCTGAACGTGAGTTCGAGTTCCTAAAGGTTATAGGAGCCCCAATCCATCCGCCGAACACATAAAGTGCTCTCGTGTTCCTCACACAAGAGCACTTTATTTATTTATTTATTTGTCTGGCGCATATTCATAAGAGTGCAATCATCATTTGGTAAGTGTTTTATCCATTAGATTATAGTATCGTCACACTGTCGTCTTATAATTTTGTGTCGTATCGTATTTATTAAGTTTATCTTACACATCGTACAGTAAACTTTTTATCGCTTGCAGATAAAAATACTATTGTTATATGAATAAGTTAAAACAAAACGTTTACAAAAATGTTAATCTATCGCCATGTCCAAAATATTTGAATTGAAAGATGTATTGCGTGAAATGGCTAAAAATATTTATTTTTCTGTTTGCAACATTTCGTATTATTTGTAAAGCTGCCATTCTTCTGTTAAATATGGTCTGTCAGTGTGACTCCTTAGTGGTTGATCTCGGCAATTTCAGTTTAGAGAAATTCATTTCTATTCTTACTCGTAGCAAAGGTTGGCCGTTCCTGAGTCTAGCTTGGCTGTAAGCATTTTGGTTAAGCAAACGACCTGAATAGAACCTATGCAAGCATTCCTCTTAAAACAGCACTTTATAGCCATGATAGACTTACAATTTTACTATACTAAATTCAAACATAATGTATTGATATTTTCCCATTGATTTTCTTAAGCTTATGGATATTCTTTACCAAGATTTACCTACTATTTTTTTAAATAATGGCCTGTTTAATTAAAACATAATATATTGATATCTTCCCGTTGATATTCTGATTAGGAACTTTATTTATACTTTACCAATTTGAAAGATTTACCTTCAAAAAGTTTTTCATGTTCTGTTTAATCAAAACAATGTATGAATTGATATTTTCCCATTGATTTTCTGATGCAATACAGATAGATTTAGTACCAACTGTTCGTGGGTGTAATTTTATACGCAATTTAGGTAGTCTCGGTGGACAAGTCTTAGGGTGCGTTGCGAGGAATGCGAAGAACTAATAGAATCGGAAGCTTATGGTAATGCTTTACCAATTTGAAAGATTTGCTTACAAAAAGTTTCTTGTATTATTATTATTCTCTTTATTTAGCATAGAACTTAGGTATAAAATTTGTACAGTATTCTTATAAAAACAAAGATTTACAACAATAAAACAACTTAAGAATTATAATTATAAAAACAAAATACATAATCACAATTATAAAACCTAAGCCTAAATTAAAGTTATAAAACAATGATTTACAAAAATACCATAAAAATCTTAACCTAGGGAGCCGCCGGCAGCGGGGCAGGCGAGGCCTAGACTACCGGTGGTTAGGGCTGCAGAGAGAGGAACCTCCTGACAATACGTGCCGTGTCCAAAAGTACCGCCTTCTGTATCTGACCCTTGATCCAGCCGCTAAGCGAAAGCCTCTCGAGGTGTTGGTCGAGGCTCTTCGCTATTAAGCCGTTTGCCGAAACCACTATCGGTACAATGATCGTCGAATCTACATCCCACATGGCGGTCACTTCGTGAGCCGAGTCAAGGTACTTGCTGAGCTTGTCCTTCTCGGCCTTCACGAGGTTATCGTCATGCGGGATGGTGATATCGACGAGCACTGCCCGGCGTTGGGATCGGTCTACCAGCACGATATCAGGCTTATTGGCTACAATAGTCCTGTCTGTGATGACAGAGCGATCCCAATAGAGCAACGCACGAC
The DNA here is from genome assembly GCA_947369235.1 of Udea olivalis. NCBI lineage: Eukaryota > Metazoa > Arthropoda > Insecta > Lepidoptera > Crambidae > Udea > Udea olivalis. The sequence goes on from OX376355.1 coordinate 18,373,782, forward strand.
CATTTTCAAGAACTGGCACCGGTGCGTACTTATAGTACGGTACCTCCGATTCGACAAGGTCATATCGAAGAGCAAGTTGCTGGTGGATAATCCTGGCTACTAGGTTGTGCCTGTGCAAGTACTCTCCGTTAGCAAGGTGAGAACAACCGGAAATAACATGGCGAATAGACTCGCCAGGACGGCGGCATGCCCGACAAATGTCGACCGTACCGTCCTTTATGATGTATTTCCGGTAGTTATTCACCTTGATAACTTCATCAGCAACTGCACAGACAAAACCTTCGGTTTCCCCAAAGAGGTCCCCGAAACGTAGCCAGTTCACCGATGCGAAGAGGTCAATATCAGGTCCTGTTAAGGCCCGATAGAACCTCCCATGCAGCTCCTTGCTCTTCCATATTTCCTTGCGGTCATCGGTGGTAAGCACCGGTAGTTGACGCCAGTTCTCGTTTGCCAAGGAGAGCGGCGTGAGGCCCTTATCAACTGCCACAACATCGCGATGTATCCCACATTCGTTGCTGAGGAAAAACCTCCTAAGACTGCACACCTCGCGGTTATGAAGGTTCTTGGCATTTAAAAAACCACGACCCCCCACATTCCGCGGGATGTACAGTCTCATGACAGACGAGCGTGGGTGTAACATACGATATGTTGTGAGCAATTTTCGGACCCTTACATCCAGAGCGTCCAGCTCGGTTTGAGTCCATCTTAGTATGCCAAAGGAGTATATCAGTAAAGGCATCACCCAACCGTTGAAGGCGCGCACCTTATTGCCACCTGACAAAGAACTCTTGAGTACCTTTGTAAGGCGACTAAAGAAGCGCTCCTTCACCGATTGCTTGACGTCTCCTACTGATACACCCAATGACTCTGACATACCAAGATATTTGTAGGTTTCGGCTTCAGAGAGGGATCTGAGTGTCATCGTCTCAGAGAGCTGTAAATTCGGTGATTCTACAACCCTCCCTTCTTGTACATGCATGACCGCACACTTGTCTACACCGAACTCCATCTTGATGGCATTGCTAAAAATCTCAGTGATTTTTAACAGTTCCATCAAGACCTGGGGTTTTGGTGCAAACAGCTTCAGGTCATCCATGTACAACAAATGAGAGATGAACTCACCCCCTCTGCGAAGCCGATAGCCTAGCTCCGAATCCTTTAGTAAGGTACTAAGAGGATTCAGAGCCAAACAAAACCACAAAGGACTCAAACTATCGCCCTGGAAAATACCTCGCTCTCTAAAGAGACAAATTACAGAGAAAACAATAAGGAGTACAAAAGTACAGGTTAGCTTATCTCTAGAAAGAGATTTCTTCCAGCAGACCATGGCGACAGGAAAAACTAATTTCCTTGTATCCTGTTTTTTTTATGTGCTGCATATTTAATTAAATAATTTTTTCAAGATACAAAAAGAAAAAAGAAACAAAAATCATGTGTTAAACATAATTCAGAAATTACCTATTTGATAATATACAGTTGTGGATATACGAGTACAATAAATTGTACAGATTGGATAGAAAAGCATTTCGAATGAATTGTAGATGGTTTTTTTATGCGTGATCTTACTTAGAAATGTTAGTTCCCTGGATTAAAGATGTCTAAGGGTTCTCATAGCTAATATAGTTATCTCTTTAACTAATCATAATTTTCATTAAAATCGTCCATAGTTCCTGCTGCTCAACGTTCTACGGAAATATTTCAATAAAGAAACTAGAACAACCATTTTTTAATACATCTACAGTATTGTCTTATCTATGTCTAAGAGCCTGTGTTACCTAAAATATATCAAGGATTCGTATTTTTTAGGCTGAGAATTAAAAACCGGCATGTCCTCATTAATGGGTTACTTACGTCATCTTCGTTTTTTTAAATAGCAACCACCTATTTACGATATTAACCTCTTCCATTACCAAGGCCACTTCATTATGTGGACTGAGAATGATGATGATGATCTGGTTTCTCTTTCCGAAATCGAAATCATGTAGTTGCCTCGTGAAACTGTCATCAGGTCCACTGTTTGCGCCTATGACTTTGTGTATTGAAAATAATTAATGAAGAAATTAGGTCTCAAATTTCAGCCTTCATAGAAATTACCCACAGTTTCTTTCTATAACTCAACGTCCAAGCTTGAACTGATAGACCAAACTCACTTTGAGTGTCCCGAGTCACAAATAATACGACAGAAACTTTTCAGATCAACGATTGATTCTATTTCTTCAAGTGCGAAAACCCTTGGTCTCTCATGATTAATCAGCATTATAACTGTAAGATCTTGAATAGAAATAAAAGCTTCATAAACTCATCCAGTACATTTAACTCCCTGTCGGAAGATGCCAAGAATTCATTAAAATTTCTCATTTGAAAACGTCTCCAAGTGCCGTCTACGTATCTCCTCCAGAGTTGCATTTCGTTCCATTTATAACGGTTTTCTCCGAATATTCGGTAGTTCTTCAGATATTCCTTGCCTTTCGTTATAAAATGGGTCAAGATTAAGGTGCCTACTCTAAGTTTCATTCGGATTCAGAGTAAGATGTCAGAAGTCCCCTTTGAAGATTCAAAATTGAGCAACAAAATTTAAGAAGCCTAAATACAGTGAAACAACCTCCCATACATTGCCCTGGCCTCAAAGTTAGGTTGCTCCTGGTGTTATGGAAATCAAAAACAGCGTACCCGCTCTTAGTGCGGCACACCAGGAGTCGAACCCGCGACTTTTACATCTCAATTAACGATTTGAATGGTTTCCATTGCTGAAATTTGCACCACGGCGAACTAAATGAATGATTGTCGAAAAAGAGTACTCCCTTTTGACACTTGAAGTACCTGCATGCACTCACGTCATAAATAGGAATTTGGAAATAAGAAAAGTTGAACTAAAAATAATCAATGCCAAAAAAAATAAAACAGTAAAAAAATGTCATTTTCTTCAGAGTGAAAACCATTTTAATGAATTGGATGTGTCTTAAAATGGTCTGTAATTTTTTTCATAACTCAGAAGGAAAAGAAAGAATGAGATTAATTTAGTTGAAAGAACAAATCGCCACCAATTTGAAACTTGCCGTTAAACTTTCAATGCTATTGGAATGCCTATCTGATACTCTAAGTTGATATCAAATCCAATTTTCCAATACGCTGCAACGGACCATTGAGTTTCATAATAACAGCCGCGGCACGAGGGCTAACTAAAGAAAAAAACTTAATAACAATCTGAAAAGATTCCTCTGGGAGGTAGAGGTCTAGGGGGGTATATGATATAGAGCTGCTAAAACCGCTCTTGTTGCTTTCGTCCTGACACGGATCAGTATGTCTGTCATAGCGTTTTTTTTCGTATTCCTATTTAAAAGGCAAGCAACGCATCGGTGACACCTCTGGTGTTGCAGTTGTCCATGGGTGGAGGTGATCACTTTCCATCAGGTGACTTTCCAGCTCGTTTGCTCCCTATTACATAAAAAAACATTATGAATATCGTGAATTTAATAATATGATTTAATATTTGCATATTACTCGTACTTAGACAGCTGAAGAGGAGAAGCCATACATTACTATTCTAACATCTTCGATATAACCCTTTTTCATATTAGAATAAATCATATTATCTTATCTTATCGTAGGTACAGCGCTCCTAGTGAATAGAAATGTTACCAAAAATACCATACAAATTTCTGAACGCAGCGATCGCCGTTTACGTGACGGAAACTCATGGTCAACATACAGATCACTTTTCTTTCCCAACATCTGTCTGACTAGCATTTGCAAGTGACTTCGGATGCTCGGACCCGTTCTTTCCGCTTTCTAATACCTATAAAGCAGAATGGGTAATGTTCGGCGTCATTTTTGAAATTCCGCAGCCATTTACCAAACGTCATAATTATAAAAGAACATATCAAGGGAAACAAACTTTATATGGAGCACATATACTTAGCTAAAGTTAAAAGTATACTTAGCTAAAGTTAAACGGTGCTGAGACATCAGGTATTTTATTTTCAACTTACAACTTGATTCAATTTTATCCATGCCAAGCAATTAAAGGTATCTTGTAAGTGTTATATAAGTGCAATAAAGAATATCTTATTTTCTCTTATAATTTTTTTGAATACTTAACACTTGTTATAAAAATGTGACGAGATTAGGATTTAAGGTGGCTAGTTTTCAATGGCCGGGTGCAATATTAGGCCATTATTGTTCTTGTATTGTGGGTAAAGAGACTTTCAGGTATAGTTACCATGTAATGTCTCCAATATCGATTGTTAAGAACTAATACCTCCTATTTACATATTTTACAATAGGAAATGTTTTTTAATGTCTTTTTCGTGACAGTTTGTGTTTCACTTACTAATGCCATAATTTTTTATTATCTACTTCTATATAAACAAAATTATCATTCTGGATATCTAACTTGTTGTATTGCTGGATGTACTTTTATTTGAAAAATAAAATAATGTTCATCTTAAAAAGAAAACCTTCCTCTACTTTTTTTGCATCCTTTTAAACGGCTGTAAGGTGAGGTTTTCTCCATAAAATAAAGTAAAGTAAAGTAAAAAATCATTTATTCACTTAAGCTTTTACAAAGAAGCACTTATGAAATGTCAAAGTTCACAAAAAAATATATATAAACGATTATAGACGTAAATAAAATAATACAATAATAGTACATATTCTAAATAAACATAATGCGAATGTACCGGTTCGGAAGTTGCTTCTTATCGAGAAGACGCCGGCAAGAAACTCGATTGTTACTCTTTTGAACTTTGTTTTGTTTTACAACAAATAAATTCAGCACATAATAATAACATTTCAATAACTAACAAAACAAAAATAACATTTCAAAACGAATATTTTAGTGGAACTAAGGCAAAAAAGAATACTTTATGAAATCATATCTCAACTGCGATATCACTTAGATCAAATTCTGTCCACTTAGATTATAGATATGTTTCTTAGTCAGGGTTCTTTAAAACAGTAATCAAATGATTGCTGACCGCTAATAAAAAAACCACAGGTCCATACAAAGTTGCTCAAACCCCCTTCCATTTCAGCTTTTTGTGCCCAGTAGTGTCGTCTGTGCGTTGTTGTTAGTCACTCAGTGAGTAACGATACAGGATACTTATAAAAACAATTCTAAAAAGGACCCCATTTGATATTTGCTATTTAATAGCATAGTTAACAATAAAAAAAACTGAATGTATTGCATATCTGGATAACTGTAAACCAAGACCATTTAACGATAAACTGTACGGAACTTGTAGTATGGGTATTGTGAAAGGAAAAAGAACCCACACACATTGTCATTGCAGTATCACCACTGTGCCAACGGGCGAGTACATTAAACAAAAACAATTTATTCTGTATCAATAACATGAACACAGTCTCTCATTAATTCATAATTAGACGCCTTTTGTAGTACTGTTCAAACATTCAGGTATAGGTGAGTAAAAACAGAAACGTTTATTATTTTCGTTGCAGACATTCAATCCCGTATGGTCTAGTGGCTAGGATACCTGGCTTTCACCCAGGAGGCTCGGGTTCGATTCCCGGTACGGGAAAACTTTTTCTAATTTTGGATTGCGTTTTTTTTTATTTCATTTTTAGCTGTTGTGTAAAATGTTTTGAAAAAACGCATACTATTTGTGTAGAATTTTAGGGCAACTAGCGGTTTTAACTGTTCAGTATGAATCCACATTACAAATGTCTAGAATTCACATTAAAAGTTTGAGTTTAATATTTTTGTTATTAAAATCGCCGGATGGATGGAATTTAACCTACTACGGTATAACTGGCTAAAGTAGCAAACTCCAGTATTGGACCGATTTCAATATAACTTTTTCAAAAGTGTACATTGTCCAGGTCGTTCGTAGATTTTATTATGAAAAAGTTATTTTAACAATGAAAATTCTTATATTTTTGCAAATTGCGGACTTTTACAGACGAATATTTGACTGGTGCAGTGGAGGTCTTGTCTGAAGGATAGGGCAAACATGAATGTGAAGAACACTGTGGTTTTTTAATGATTGCATAATTATACATATTTAAATATGTTTACCTATCATTTTTTAACTCCCTAAAGGTGTCTCGGATATTAATTTTTAGGTGGTACGTGCTTATATTACCATGCTTTTATATTAACATGGTTTCTACACCCACCTAGTACAAAAGTACAAGTGTGTATTTGTCTGGAAGAGATTGCCTCAAGCAATAAGACCACCTAAATTGTACATTAGGATTTAAGTCTGTCACTTATTTGTTACTAGGTACTTTGTTTGATGTGCAATGAAGAGTTTCTTATCTTATCTTATCTTTGTGTCATGGCTTTTTTGTCAATCACTGGTTGGGTAATTTTCAAATGGAATAAAGATTTATTGAAGTTTAATGAATCCTCATAGTAAGGTTTATAATATGAGGCCGATGCTGGCCATCTACAAATGAAAAAGAAGTAAAAAGAGTGTTGTTGCAATTTCCAAATGGTTCCTCTTCTGTGCATCGCGTCATTAAAATGAGGCTTGATTCTCTGAATTGAAGATCGGTGCACGGTTTTGCTGAAACCTTGTTTTCATACAAGACTAACATAATTAATTACTAAAAATCTCACATAAGTTATTCGTGTTACGAAGCCTGCTACAGTGACGAAGGACATTGTGATTGTGAATTGTGCGTCTAAATGCGAAACTGAAAGCATTGCCCCGAGGCGTTCACTGGCCTGAAAGGGTTAGGCAAATCATCCAGTATTCGGTGTTACGCAAAAATTTCGGTTTAGGTTTTCTGGGATAGATTTGTTGTTTTTATTTAATACAACTTCATTATTGCGCTCAGCGCATGCTGACGATGACGTGTGATGTTCACACGCCCTAACAGTCACAAGTCGGTAATAGAAGTTTTAATGTATTGTTTGATTAAATTACTGCTTAGTTACTTTCTGTACATTTAATTTTATTTAAACATTATTGCTATAATTTCTAGTACTTTTTATAAAGATATTTTTTACTTTACTTTTACTCATTAATGAGGCTTAGACCCCTCATTTTCAATTGTTGTTGTGTTAAACTCTTCACTGCAAGTGTTTCCGACAAATAAAGTTGCCACACCTGAGTTGTTAATAAATATGTATGCAATATCATATTTTCACTCTCTCTTTTTATGACTTTTCACACATCAAAACGCTAAGTAACGAGTATCTTAGTCGTAAAAATAAACTATGAGTTTGTGTGGTATGATGAAGTTTTTACTACCTCGTAAAATGACCCATATGGGGATGAAATATATTGTATACCATAGTCAGGGAGACACTATCGGTGTGATTTATTTATAATAATATGAATAAGTAGTTTCGATAGCGGAGCAGAAAGTTATTATCTGGCTGTTTTGGGTTCAGGCTATATAAATAATAATAAAATATCCCTGGACATTATTCCACACAGCGCCATCTAGCCCCAAAGTAAGCTAATTAAAGCTTGTGTTATGGGATACTAGACAACGGATAAACATACTTAAATACATTTTTTTTCTTTTGTAAATACATACTTATTATACATAGGAGACACCCAGACCAGTACAAACAGACATGTTCATGCACACAAATGTTTGTACTGTGCGGGGATCGAACCCGTGACCTCTGGTGTATTAGCCAACTTCTTAACCATTACACCAAGTCGGTCGTATATAATCTATTAAATCTATATGATATAACATGAGCATAGTAATTTATAATTTGCTCCCAGAAGACTTAAAAATGTTAAGGGGTAGAATTTTTAAAAGTAAACTGTCGAAATCATGGATAAGCATTTTTATAGCCGTAAGGAATATTTTAATTGGAAATCGACATAATTTAATATAATATAATGTCATTCTTAATTTAATGTGATTCTTAATTTGGTGTTGTTCTAATTTTGTCCATATTTAATTGGTATTTATTGACATTGTTTGGTCTTTATAATTGTACTGCTATTTTTAATTTTTTTTTTGCACGTCTGCGAGCAGGCTAAACACACCGGGCTTACATTATTATTTCACCATTTTATGTACTGTGTTTGTAGCAAATAAATATTTCTGATTTCTGATATAAATGAATGTGCTTCGGTATTTATGTCAAAGCCCATTAATGATAAAATACTGTCCAATATGAAAAAATCGACACCTAATAGCAAAAATAGATAGTCACTACGGTTTTAGTTATAAGTCTAAATAACTCTTTCAGGTAAAATTTGTAAAAAATAATGTTTTTTTTTCATTTTAAATTAGATAGGTAGGTAAGTAATTATTAATACGATTGTTAGAAGTTATTATTAGGACGACACGATTGGCGTGGTGCGCTGTAGCACGGTTTTTGCCTCGATTTCCGTAGTGTCCTGGGTTCGATTCCCGGTCGGGTCAATTCAGGAAACGATCTTTTCTAAATTGGCTCGGGTCTGGGTGTGCTGGGAGACGCCCCTGGCTTATTCCTTGTCTGGTACCTCGTAAGACAAGGATATTTATTCTTACTTCGAGACCATGACAAGTGGTGTGTGGTCTGGCGCATAAAAACAATATTATATTTATATCTATTTATATCTTACATACAAAATGTACTATTATTAATTTCATGATTATGTTTTTTTTCGAACGACTATGTTTCGTTAACCAATAAATAGCGGTGTGATTTATTTATGAATAATAATAACAAAATAAAGTAGGACAGGTAAATACTCTAGTAAACAAAGTAGAAAAAAATATCTAAAATGGTCATTCAAAAAAGTACTTTCCCGTACCGGGAATCGAACCCGAGCCTCCTGGGTGAAAGCCAGGTATCCTAGCCACTAGACCATACGGGAGATGACTAACCTCTCGAAAGACATAGTGGTAAGATAAAAAAATACTAAGGTATTGATTGTGAATCACGTTTTTGTTCTAAGTCTCTTATCCATAACATGATAATGTTTTTCATCGTTACACAACGCAATAAAAATAGCTGATTTTGATTTTGTTATAGATGTTTGTTAGTTATTTTTAGGAAAAGGAAAAACAAAACTCACTGTGTTTTGTGTAAATTTGATTTATTATTTACTTCAATTTTAATTCCCATTCAAAAACATCTTTCCCGTAACTGATAAAACTTTGAAAGAAAGAAAAGAAAGAAAAACATTGCAATAATTTGTTTTCTAAGTTTGTACATGTTAAAGAGTTTGTCCAAAAAAAGTTTCTCATTTTTGCTAACAATGGGACGCAAATTGATCAACCTAAAAACAAAATAGGTGTACCTACCTACATTCAAAAATTTTCCCGTACCGGGAATCGAACCCGAGCCTCCTGGGTGAAAGCCAGGTATCCTAGCCACTAGACCATACGGGATTGTGAGAGCGTGGTGTAAAATGCTGTTATGGTTACCATCGGTTCCGATTTTACCCAACCAATAACTCTTTGAAAGTTAAGTACCTCTTACATTTAAGTCTCACGATTCAATAGTTAACAACAGTTCTATTTAAATTTTTAGACGTGGTACAAAGTTTCATTCTAATTTCTATGGTAAACTGCGATTATCCTCGGCGTAAACTCATAAGAGTTTTATTTATACAGTTGTAACACATTATCTTTTTTTGATACGTTTCAAGGTTGCTGAATAAAAATAAATACTAATGAACTCTGATGATGCGGCATCCTAATAGCAATTAGCATGCGGTTGGCACTACAATACTCAAAATATTGTTTATTTTTTTAGGCCAAACCTGGCTTAAGAAAACCCGAACTGAGATTGACAAATGGTTATGCCAGTGTAAAACTGTAATCTGAAATATTCTGCTAACTTCTCGATCAGTTTGGACTTCAGCTGGAATACCAATGGATTTTATATGGGCATACACCAGACAAATCCTAACTACATTAGTTAATTAACAAAATGTACACAAATCTTCCCCAAACGCGTTGTGGTTGGTGACTACCCAATAACTAAGGTACAAGTTGTTAGCGGGCGACATGAAGCTGCAGCAAACGACGTGTCGCAGCGACACTACTGGTTTCTATGTAAACCTATGAAATTCCCTCCGTAGTTAGCGACACGAAGCTAGCGACGCGTCATCGAGCGGCAGACGGTAGTGTCGCCCGTCTGCAGATCAGTAGTGCCCTCACTTGCTTTGCATTTAAGCATATGACGTGTGGCTTTTCGTCTTTTTCTGTATAATAAAAAGAAGTCATCATCGTCTTCTTCCTCTTTTAATAAAAGATATAAAAAATTGCATTCACTATTAGCGAATACGTCAGACATCTTGTTTCACGGAACACTCGGAACCAACCGAGTAACATTAAAAATATATTGAAAATGTGCTTTTTGGCTCAACTTAAACCAGATCATCAAGTGAATACCTAGTTATTAACTGTTCGCTTTTTGTAATGTAATGTACCTATGTAAAGTAAGAAATATCAATGATGTACCATGTAGTTATTTTATATCGATGCAAAAACCAACCAGTATCATTACAAACCTCAGTGGTTTTCGAATACTGGAAATTATTAATGTTAAGTGTTTTTTGAACAATTAATGAAAAAAAAAACTGGACTCCATCCGCTGTGGCCTTCTGCAGTCTGGTTCGAAATCTTGACTGCAGCGACAGGACCCAACGACGTGTCGTGGCTACATGAAGCGACGACACGTAGTTTGCCGCTGCTGCGTGCAGTCGGCTACCAACTTGTGCCTTTAAGCGTGTGAGCACTGACGGCCTCGTCGCGTACGGAGAGAAACCGGTTTATACCGGCTCGGCCAGTGGTCAAGCTGGGACTCACGCACACGCGTGCTGTGTTTGTCTTTGTACGTATGGCATGTGCCCTATTTGGCTGTAGTTTTCATAAAGTCAAGGGAGAGGATAGGTTATTTGCCCATTTTTTTCCCCTTTACTTCTAGTTTGTCCAGAATTGTATTAGGCCGCCCTCTGCATTGCTTGAAATATTATAATTGGTAGTTTATTTATTTGCTAAATGTGCAATAAAGAATGAAAAAATATCTACATATCTCAGACTCAAACTCAAATAACTTTATTCAAATAGACTTTCACAGTAAGTACTTTTCAATCGTCAAATTTGAAGCAAGATACACTAAATAATAGACATAAATACTATAATAATATATATATATATATATAAATGGACAGCAATACAGACATAATGCGACTCTACCACCGCGTCGGAGTTGTTTCTTGCTGAGAAGACTCTGCGAGAAACTCGGAAGTTACTCTTTTAAACTTGTTTTGGGTTTACAACAGGCGTTAGTAAATTACAAATGTATCATTTTGATACACATAAACTTACTGAGTGTCTAATCTAAAGAATAAAAAACAATGGAAAAAAAAAATATAATAAACATAAGGTCATTTAACCAATTAAAAAAATATTTCTTCACCTAGACGGTATTTTTTTGACAAATTGAGCTAATCGTCTCAATTTCTCTTTAAGGATTCTGATAAATAAATAAATAAATATCTGGGACAATTCACACCAAGATCATCTGACCCCAAACTAAGCTGAGCTTGTAATATGGGCGTCAGAGACTGATAAACATATTTAAATATTTCTAAATACATACTTAAATAGATAATAACACCCAAACACAGAACAAATACAAATGTTCGTCACACAAATATTTGTCATGGGTGGGGATCGAACCCACGACCTCTGGCGCTAAAGGCAGGATCGCTGCCATTGCGCCAACAGGCCAGTCAAATGATGTATTCTTAAAACCAATTTCTCTCAAAGATAGCTTCGCAAGATAGCTTCGACAATATATATGTTCGAGTATAATAATTCTCGAACATACATTTTGTCCGTTTTAGGGAATTTTCATGAAAACCTCATAATCAATTCGGGTCCTGTACAAACGCGTTAATGGTGCGGAACCCGGGCCTAAAATAACACACCCTGTTACGTGATTTGTGTGGGAATGGGATTTATCATTTTTCTTGTGAAATATTTTATCTGTAGGCGCCACCAACACTGGCTTCCGAAATAATTTTATTTAAATTCGTATTTATTTAACTCATCATCGTGGAAAGTTCTGAAAACATTAAAAATATTGCTCTGAATTTTATCCATCTCAGTCATATTTGTGAAACTCATGCTTTGAAGACTAGCATTCTATTATGTATACCTAGATTTGCAACAATTGACCTAAATTTTTCGCCAGTTAAGAACTTAAGAATTACGTTTTTACCATTTAATTGAATAAAAAAGCACTGATACTTCAATTTTGGCAAAGTCTATTGCTAAAAGTAGTATTTTTGAATAAAATATAGCATAGTGAAAGTCAAAAAACATAAGCTAAAATATTTTTTCTCGGGAGTCAAGAATCAGTAGCTCAATGTGTTTCTTAGCGGTGTGCAAAAGATTGCAGGTTGAAATATTGCAAGATATCATAATCACAATATTCCTTTAATTATATTGGAAATGTTCGGATTCTGAAACCAATACCTGAGAATAACAAGGAATACGAGAAATTAATCTTAGTATCTCTATCAAAAATTAGGATCTGTGGTTTGTGACTTAATCTGATTCCTGTACCGCACTGTATCATTATTTATGCAAACTATTCAAAAGATAGAGAAGATAAGATTCATTTCTTGATAGTGAGTATTTATTAATAATTTATTTAATTAAAAACATTGGTCTTGTAAATCAAAAATATTTTTTTTTTTAAACAGAAATAAATAAAATAAAAAGAGAAGTGTTTATATTAAAATTACTTATATTAAAATTGATTTAAACTTTTTGACATTCTTTATTGCACATAAACTATAGTATAAATGGCGGATAATGCCTAGAGGCGTTCTCTACCAGTAAACCACACGGCCACATATTACAGGCAGTGCGAAAAATAATAGTTTAGACTTCAGTAAAGTAAATGATTTAAACAAAATTATTAAATAAAGAAACATATACATAATGATGGCATACACCCACATAAACCATAAGTATAACATGAAGAGTAGAACATAGGTGAATCCAGGAGGAAGTCAAAACTACAGTTTTTGGGCGGCATCAATCCTTTGAAGTGATCGCGCAGAGCCTTTTTGAATGCATTTTTATTTTATTTCAATTTCAATTTATTTATTGCAAACCATAATGTTGTACATAAGATGGCAGGTTATAAAGAAAGTTTCAATTATGGACCCTGTAGGTCGCCGCAAATATAAAAAACAGAGGGATTTACATACTTAATCATTAAATCAATATCATGCACTAATTACATTCTCATAAAGTTCACTGGATACATATTATAAATTATAAGTATTATTAACATTTTCAGGATATATTCAATAAAAAAAAATTTATGTATAAATTAACATCAATATTAGCAACAATTATATTTTATCTGATAAATATTCTTCAACATTATAATAGCATTTCAAAAGCAATAATTCCTTCAAACAACGTTCGAATTTTCTATCGTCTGTTTCGTTTGCTATTTGTCTAGGTAACTTTAGTAATTAAGTAAGTAGGTAATTAGCCTTTGTATTGTCAAATTGGCATAGGCCTCCATCACTGAAAATGATGATCCCTATGCTATGGTACTATTATATGGTACTTACACATTTAAGTATATAAATAAAAACATTTCTGTCTTCATTTAATTCATCAGAACTATCTAGTTTTGAAATCAATAGTGTTTTATTAAATAAGTACCTTCTTACTGAGTAAATATCTTTATGCATTAAGAAAAATTAAAGTCCTTGGTCCATCATATTTTAGCATTAATAAGGTCTACCTTACCTTTATACTTTATTAATGCTATCGGTTTGTAATTATAATAACTTGGGTTTAGCTCTCATCTTTAGGGTTCATTTCACATTCATGTGGTGAACATTTCAGTTTTTTCTTATCATCTATTACTTATTATTATGTATTTAGATATGTTTATCAGTCTCTGATACTCAAATAGTACAGGCTCTGTTTATTTTAAACCATCTAAAACTACTATTCGAGCCCCTGAAATATTGGGTCAACTTAACCCAAAATAAACTTATTGAATTTCCAAAAACATTCCCAATTCCTCAACTCCTAATGATCCAAAAAAGGAAAGCCTAAAAACTGAGCACTCCGTAATTTTAAGGGGGCTTCGGGGTCAGGAAAGGGGGGCAAATGAGCTCATCCGAGGAAATAAGAGGCGATCGGCGAAATGATCGGACATTAAATAAGTGTCTGTGGTTATGCCGCCCCCTAGCGAGATCTCTTTGAAGATATTGCGCCGCCGAGAATGATGGGTGGGCTGCCACAAAGAACCGATGCGCGATTTTACTTGATTGGTCTGTTCAATCTTCATATTATTATCACCATCATCATTCACAGCCAACTGCTGAACGTGGGAATCCCTCATAGATTTACAAAGAGACTGGTAACAAGCGGTCTGTATTCACCGGAATCTTTCTATCCTTACCAAAACGTCCTTGAGGAAACTTTAAACTGTCTCCCACTTTCATCTATCATTTCTAGGGGTTTCGTTAGATGAAAATGTTCTGAATTCATGGATTGCAAATAAGAGTAATGAATCGATCCTCAACACCAAAAATATAGAGAGAAGGACGCCAGTTTTATGCAGAAAACTTGAGTGTTTGCACATTTTAACGAGAAACAAGATGATATGTACACTAAAAGACGAACCACAGCATATGTGACTGATCAGATTTACTCCAATTTGAAAGTGAGGTCAGGACAGGTAACGTAAAATGACAGAAGGTGAAAGCAGATGTTCTGCAGGTTCTGTAGATATAGAATCAATCTTGAGAAATATGAAGTGAGGAAGAGACGTGGGTTTTAAAGTTAGCTATGTGCATATATGAGAATCTGGTTGAACTGGAGGTTTGCTGCTGCCTAATGTAAGTGGTAGAGCATTCAACAATAACTAAGGAATGTCGTAGTTGATTTCAATCGTAGACCAAGAGATGTCCTGATGAAATTTTTCTAACGAGTCAACGTTGGTTCAGCAACGTGCATGCTGTTTTTGGGATCAGGCCACCGTCTGCCATGCTGTTGAAAGAGAGTTTCCAAAATATCGAGCGTGGTGTTGTGAACAGTGACTTAACTGATACCTAGCTCTTTTAGTCCAACATTTCTGAATAAATCAAAATTAAACATTGACTGAGCAAGAGTAGTGTGGAATTCGTTGAAGCTGATCTCTGTGGGGCACTAACCATGAGCAAGCATTTACTTGGATTTCTCCATTGAAGCGGCGCCTTTGTTCAAATGAATTAGGAATAATCGGCGTGCTTTATACAATTGTTCTTTTGCTTCTTTGTTTTGATTCCTTTGCGGAACCCTAATGGCGCGTTTGTTGACTGATTGGACTCTAATAAGTGAGTAAATGGAGAGTGTAAAACTAAGTCACCAGTTAAAAACTTTACTTAAAACGTTTTTTAGCTTGACCGAAGTGCTGTATTTAGGTATTATCCTTAGATCAACAATTACACTAGTTAACGCCGCAGGAAGAAAAACAAAGCTCAAAAATGGCACCGACTGGTTGTACTGTCTTCTGTCTCATTCATAGTAAATGCGTCTAAAGATGAGAAAAAAAGATTTTATGTTTTTAATAATTTTCAACCTTATTTAGGCCTTACGTAATAAATAAAATGCAGTTTTGATTGTATTGACATTTATTTACGATCTTAATTTCCAAAATCAACCTCATTCTGTTAGAAAAATAAGTGACACAAAATTTGACTTTTGTCATTTCGAATTTTTGACAGGTGACTTTCTGCCCCGAACAGGGTATTATGAAGTCGCACTTCGTTACCACGCTGCTTGCCCTATGCCTCTGATTCTGGGAGCCCCTAAGACGTGATGCCCTAAGCAATTGCTTAATTTGCTTTAGGGCTAATCCGGCACTGACTCTGCCGTCACCTCCTACCGATTGTATGATATTTCGTCCGATACATTAAACGATGGTTATTTCTACAGTTTTTAAAAGCACACCCAGGCATTGTGTCATGTCCGGTCCGCAGCATGTTGGCGTAATTAAAAGTGAACTAAATAAATATAAGTTCCCACTTTTAAAGTAGGACGTTATTTTCTACGCCGTTTTTGATGCTTTTATCTAGTGTATTGTTGATCGATGGTATTATCTCAGTAAAGACTAACGGTCCTATTCATAAAAAAAATGCGCCTTCGTAAAGTGTACTTTAGAGGACTAAACAACCGTTTGTTTAAAAACGTTATTCATAAACGCACATTAGCGCTGAAGAGATGCTTTAGCATCGGTTTACGCTATAGCTGCCTCGGGGTATCTTTAACGCCGCATTAAGCCCTCCCATGATGTCAAATGGTGACATTTGACGTATTCTGTCACTCTAATATGGCTTCAAGTAAAAACAGCTTATTCAATAATATTCTCGTAAACTAGTTTATTACAGATTCTCCCTTAAAATACTTGTGATAAGATGAAAAAAAATTCGATCGGCAAGAGTGATGAACAGCTTTCTGGCTATGTAATGCAGTGTTGTGACTCTAAACCCTAAATTTCAATGAAAAAAATTTGTGTGAAAGTGTTGGATAACTGGCTCAATTCTTGGAGATCTGAGGCGCTGACATCACCCCTGTTTTTCCAAGCAAAGCACGTAATTATAACCTCTGTGGAGGATTATAAACACCTAGCCCTGGTAATCACAAGAAACAACATTAATAACTCCGTTACTGAGAGAAGCACTAAGGAGAAGCATGAGTTTAGTTAGGTATATTATTTTTGTGAGATGAATAAAATTATGAATCGGTAGACCTTAAATTGTGGAATTAGTTGGTGTTTTCAATCGTTTCCTTGTTTAACTTGGTGTTTTATGAATAAAATCAAATAAATAAGCCACAACTATTTTTATTTAATAGGTGTGATGTTGAAATGTACATTCGTGTTCTGCTTTAAATGCTAATTATTACACAATACATTCCAATATGTACCCCTGAGTTGCAAGGTTACCGTATGGTAAAAAACCATATATTTTATGACTTGAATGTATTCTTTGATTCATCTTTGATAACATAGTAAATACACATTTCTTAGAGATATGTTTTCACACTTAATTGTCCATCTTTGTATCTGATGGATAATAAAACTAGTAAACACTTCAGAAAACATCTCATAATTTTTACCAAATATGTACATTTAAAATTCCACTGATATTTCTAATTGACCACTTCACACTACACTACTCTTCTTTATTAGTTTGGCATCATCGCATCGGTGATCAAAAAAATTTCTTACGGCAGGAACTCCCTTTTAGTAATATTGTAGCTTATACATGATTCCATTCACTAACAAATTTCTCATAGTGGAGCTATTTGATTAGGGTGAGCAGGATGCTGCCAAATTCCCGCTAAGATTGATAATTTTGCACAGACTGGTTGTAACTGTAAATAAGAATAAAATGGTATTTCTTGTTCTTCAAAAATTCATAATAAAAGGCTTGTTTAGGAAGATACATTTTTGACGATTTTCTCACAGAAAGAGGGTCACTTGTTTTTCAGATTCTAGTCTAGTCGATTTTTCCGTTGTAATATAATACAATATATACGTAATCCATCAGAAATTACATTATTTTGTTTAGATTTTTAATTAAAAGTGTATGACATTCTGAGCATTTGGCATTATTGACATTCCATACCATAGACAATTTCCTTTTTTTTATCTTTTTTTTCAAGCTTAGCACAAAAATAACGTAAAAATAACTGATAATGGCAAATTATTTATGTTACCTGTGTATTTGGCCACTTTAGCAATAGAGGCTCTAAAGATCGTTTATGAATAAAGTTTTTTATCGCAAACTTTAGGGGCTTATATAACTACAAGCCCCTAAAGTTTGATAGTAATATCTGACTTAAGGTCGACATTAGTGTTTTTTTATGAATAAGATTGTAAGATTTTATTCACTTTCATTTAAAGGATTACCTACAGATAGACATTCTTACTGCCGGCAATGCGCAAGTAGTGCCTCTCGTGTTACAGGCGTCCATAGGCTTCGGTAACTGCCTACCATCAGGCAGGCCGTGAGCTTGTTGCAACCTTGTTGTATAAAAAAACACGAACTCCTAAAATTAAATTCAAATTAAACAGGGGTTTGAACATTTTCGTATGGAAGCTGGCATAGCTGCCTGCCGCCATTTTGTTTTTTTTTTGAAGTTTGCGCGCACGTGAAGTGGAACTTATAAAATGGAAAGAGGACACATAAATAGACCAAAAATGTCTGAAAATATGGTACCCTAAAGTGTCACGCCAGGCGTGTCCGAGTTATTTAGAGAAAGATCGATATGAAAAAGGTGATAATAATTGAAAATCTATTAATTTAGTGACTTTTCGTGTTATTTTGTCAACAAATAACACATTTTAGGACATTTGAACCGTTGGTTATCATCGTTTTTTATGGAGTGTACATTCGAAAGTGCTCAAAATAATGAAGTTAATGTTGATGTTAATGTTAATAATCAATTTATTTTTAAACTACTTACCCTCAGATAATGGGAGCAAGGCCCCTTTTTCCCGTTTTGCACTTTGGGCCCCGCAATCCTAAGGGGCCCCCTACCCTAAAATCCCCCTTACATCATCAGTGCAATGACATATTCGACACTTAAAGTCAAAATGGCCCCATCATCAAAATGTGCCCAGGGCCCCCGAATTGGTTAAAGACTGACCCTTACAGTAGGGGTCTGTCACAAGCAGAAAATGAAAAAAGACATAGAATCAATTTGACATTAGATACTGTGACATTTTCAAATAATTTAATAAATCTCATTGACATTAATCCTATTATTAATAATAATATGTACCTGACAAAAGGTAGATTTCATTTATCTAATTATTATAAACGACAGATAGCTATGTCGCTATCTTATTTTTTTAACATTTCAGCCAATTATTTGGCTAAACACTCTGCTTTTATTGAGCAGAATGATACCATTGTACCACAGACTTTGGAACTTGCTCCAAATCATTTAAATTAGATTCAGAGACAATAGAGGTAAACTCTTGCACATTGTTGACAAAAGAGAAGCCCCAAAATAATTTTATAAACTTTGTGCATCAAAACATGCAAGGCTTCTCTGGCAAAGAATTAGAAGTAGGTTTATTTTTAGACTGTATGGATATACATGTCTTATGTTTAACTGAACACTGGCTGAAAAAAAATGAATGCATGATTAGCATTGATAATTATAGTATCATTAGTTCGTTCTTGAGAAGTTCCTCTATTCGCGGTGGGTCACTGATATTAATTCACAATAAGTTTAAATCTAGAGAGCGTAAAGACATAGTAGCACTCTCAATTGAGCGAACTATTGAACTTGCATGCGCAGAGTTAGAGCAGATTATTATTGTGTGTGTGTATAGACCCCCTTCTGCTGATTATTGTCAGTTCGAAGAGACCATGGAAGAAGTACTGAAAAAGGTTTGTAAATCAAACAAGAAGGTGGTTGTATGTGGGGATTTTAATGTTAACATTTTAGATTCTTCTCAGACCTCTGTAAGATTTTTAAATCTCTTTAAATCATTTGATTTACTTAATCTTTTTGATCAACCAACCAGGATCACCGAGTTAACAGCCACCTGCTTAGACAATATTTTTTGTGAAAATATCTCTATCGAGAAATCAATTATAAACTGTTTGAAATCAGATCACTGTGGTCTATTGACCAAATTTGAGCACCGTCATGTCTCTCAATCAGTGGATATTAGTTATAGACCAGTTACCAAGAGTCGAGTAAAAAAGTTTCAAACTAATATAAATAAAAATATTTCTAACCTACTGCCCCAAGGTCATCATAACATAGATGATCAGTATAGGCATCTCTTTGAGATAATATTGCATGAACATAACCATATTTTTCCTAAGAAGAAAGTAACTGTGGATAATTTTAAGTTTAAATTTAGTGATTGGGCCACTCCAGGCATCCATAAAAGTAGAAATAAATTATACGAATTATATGGATTAAAAGCCAACTCAAACTGTCAAAAACTAGTTGAGCATGTTAAATTATAATCAAAAACATTCAAGAAATCATGTCATATTGCAAAGTCCATTTTTTTGCGAGACAAAATAAAACAGGCTAAAAATAAAATCAAAGCCACTTGGAACATAATTAATAAAGAAACCTGTAAATCTAAACCTCGCGATCACTCATTCTCTCTCAAAATTCAAAATAATGTTATTGAGTCTGAGATTGAAAAAGCAAATACATTTGAAACTTTTTTTTCTAATATACCTATTGTAACTACAAGCACGTTAAATTCAAGTCCACATATAGCTGAGTCCCTGCTAACATCTAGTGTTGATGGGTGCACAAATCAGTTCTGCTTTGATCATGTTGATTCTCATGACATCCTCAAGGTATTTAAGGAACTTAATATGAAAAATACCGAAGATTTGTGGGGTATTTCGATTAATCTACTCAAATCAATCATTAATACGATATCACCCCACTTAGCTAAACTTTTTAATAATTGCATAGACCAAGGTCAGTTTCCCAACTTGAGGAAATTTAGTAAGGTCATCCCGCTTTTTAAATCTGGTAGCAAAAGTGACCCATCCAATTATAGACCCATTTCTATACTACCAGCTCTCAGTAAAATCTTTGAAAAAAATATATTGAACCAGCTGCTTTCACACTTTGATTTAAATAACTTACTACATGAGAAACAATTTGGTTTCACTAAACACAAGAGCACAACTGATGCAGGTGTAGCACTTATCAAACACATATTTGATGCTTGGGAAAACAAGCAAGATGCAGTAGGAATATTTTGTGATCTTTCAAAAGCATTTGATTGCGTGGATTATGAAATATTACTGATTAAGCTAAGACATTACGGTGTTTCAGGTATCTCATCTCAATTAATACAATCCTATCTTATAGATAGAACTCAAAAAGTTAGTATCAACGGAACTGCATCTTCCGGTGCCACCATACGTATGGGAGTGCCCCAGGGATCTATATTAGGACCTTTGCTTTTTCTTATTTATATAAATGATCTTCCTACCTATGTCAAAGATATTTGTGAGATATTATTATTTGCTGACGATACCTCGTTGATTTTTAAAGTCGACAGAGGTAAGCAAGCATTTGACGATGTAAATAATACTCTCTCAAAAGTACTATGTTGGTTCACTAGTAATAATTTATTACTTAATGCAAAAAAAACAAAGTGCATCAAATTCTCTATGCCCAATGTGAGACAGGTTGATACTATTGTAACTATGAATGACGAGCCATTAGAATTAACAAATTCTACTGTATTTTTAGGAATAACTTTAGATTCTAAGTTGCAATGGGGTCCGTATATAACGGCCCTGGCAGGGTGACTCAGTTCCGCTGCTCGTGCTGTTAGAAAAATAAGACTCTTGACTGATATTGAAACAGCAAGACTAGTATATTTTAGCTACTTTCATAGTGTTATGTCGTATGGTCTACTGTTGTGGGGTTCAGCTGCAGACTTGAACACCATTTTTGTACTTCAAAAAAGAGCCATCCGCTCCATTTACAAACTTAGACCACGCGACTCTCTTAGGGAAGTATTTATTTAAGAAGATCGATATTTTAACTGTGCATGCTCAGTATATTTTAGATAACATAATGTATGTGCGCAAAAACTTGCATCTGTTCAAAAAAAACAGTGACACTCATAAACATAATACCAGAAATAAAAACAAATTGAAAACTCCCAGTCTTAGGCTACACAAGGTAGGAAACTCATTTGTGGGTCAATCTGTAAAATACTTTAACAAAATACCTCAAAGTCTTGTTGATCTACCTCTTCACAAGTTTAAGTCTGCAATTAAAGCAAAGTTAATGAAACAAGGTTATTATAATGTAGAGGATTACTTGAACGACAAAAGTTTGTGGTCATAGTAGGAATAATCTGCTCCTCTGCTCAATATTGTGTTCTTTTTTCTACTCGCATTGACTGTACTCTGAATTTATTTTTTGTAAAACAAACAAAGTTGAAAAGAGTAACTATCGAGTTTCTTGCCGGAGTCTTCTCGATAAGAAGCAACGTCCGAACCGGTGGTAGATTCACATTATGTATATTCACCATGTGTACTAGTTAATATTGTACTATTTTATTTACGTTTATTATTATTATTTCTATATACTTTTTTTGACATGTCATAAGTGCTTTGTACAAGCTTAAATGAATAAATGATTTTTTACTTTACTTTACTGTCCTCAATGAGAGCCACAGTTTTAACTGATCAAGGGCGTAGTCTTCTACTATTACTACCATCTAACAAGTTGGGTTCACATAAACATTCCAGGGTTCGGTTGAATGTAGGTACTATACGTCTCAACGGACTAAGCGGTTAGTAGGGCGACCACCCGCTAGGTGGACCGCCGACCTCAAGGAAGCAGGAAGCGGTTGGATGCGAAAAGCCGAGGCGAGGACCGTGTGTGGTGGCGCTCTATAAAGAAGGCCTATGTTCAGCAGTGGACGCGTACGGGTAACAATGTAGTGAATTGGCTTAAGTATAATAATTTATCATTAAATCTAGCTAAAACAAAATTTCTTCAATTTTGTAATAAAAACGGTAGTCTAGAAAAGGTATACATAAGGCATAACGATGACCCCATTGCGGGGTGCGCTAGTGCAAAGTTTCTAGGTATCGACTTAGACACAAATCCAACGAGGAAGGAACATGTTTCCAGTGTGTGTCAAAGGCTTAATAGATTCACTTACGCTTTGTACAGACTCACGAGGCTCAGTAATCAAAAGACTGCGCTTACTGCGTACCATGGTTACGTATGCTCTGCCATGAGATATGGCCTTGTCCTGTGGGGAAACTCGGTGGATGTTGGGCGTGCATTTATAATTCAAAAAAAGTGTCTGCCATGTGTGGAGCTGGGCCCATGGATTGCTGCCGACCACTATTAAAAAAAAAAATTGATAACTTTGCCATCCATGTATATTTTTGAGATTTGTGTTTTCACCAAAAATAATATAGACCTTTTGAGTAAGAAACGTGTTGTCTGTAAATTCTTGACCCGGTATCCGAATCGTTTGGTGGTGCCGTCTGGTTCGACGACAGTTTGGCAAAAAAACTCATATAACATGTGTATTAAGTTATATAATAAGTTGCCGGAGGCTATAAAAGCCTTGCCTTTTAAACAATTTAAATGTGCCTTATTCAAGCTGTTGACGAGAATTTATTGATAGTAAAATTTAAATTTAATTATGTAATTAATTGAAATAATTTAATCCTAATCTCTTTTTTTAATTCATGTTCGATTTTAAGTGCCTGTCTCTCAATTATTGCATGCCAATTGTTGTTGGTTAAATGTGAGAAACCAATGTAATGTAATACCTATATGTACCACATTTACTGCAACAATTAAATTATTATTATTCTCTTTACTTAGCGTATAAATTAAATCTAAAATTTGTACAGTATCCTTACAAAACAGAGATCCTTAAAACCACTTATGAATTATAGTTATAAAAATAGGAATAATAACAATTATAAAACTTAAGCTAAAAGTTATAAAACGGTGATGAAATACTATAAAAACCTTCACCTAGGGTGCCGCCAGCAGCGGGGCAGGCAAGGCCCAAACTACCAGTGGTTAGGGCTGCAGAGAGAGGAACCTCCTGACAATACGTGCCGTGTCCAAAAGTACCGCCTTCTGTAGCTGACCCTTGATCCAGCCGCTAAGCGAGAGCCTCTCGAGGTGTTGGTCGAGGCTCTTTGCTATTAAGCCGTTTGCCGAAACCTCTATCGGGACAATGATCGTCGAATCTACATCCCACATGGCGGTCACCTCGTGAGCCAAGTCAAGGTACTTGCTGAGCTTGTCCTTCTCGGCCTTCACGAGGTTACCGTCATGTGGGATGGTGATGTCGACGAGCACTGCCCGGCGTTGGGATCGGTCCACCATCACGATATCAGGCTTATTGGCTACAATAGTCCTGTCCGTGATGATAGAGCGATCCCAATAGAGCAACGCACGACCATTTTCAAGAAATGGCACCGGTGCGTACTTATAGTACGGCAACTCCAACTCGACAAGGCCATATCGAAGAGCAAGTTGCTGGTGGATGATCCTGGCTACTAGTTTGGGCCTGTGCAAGTACTCGCCGTTAGCAAGGTGAGAACAACTGTAAATAACATGGCGGATAGACTCGCCAGGACGGCGGCATGCCCGACAAATGTCGACAGTACCGTCCTTCATGATGTATTTCCGGTAGTTATTTACCTTGATAACTTCGTCAGCAATCGCACAGACAAAACCCTCGGTTTCCCCAAACAGGTCCCCAAAGCCTAGCCAGTTCACCGACGCTAAGAGATCCACATCAGGCCCTGTTAAGGCCTGATAGAACCTCCCATGCAGCTCCTTGCTCTCCCATATTTCCTTGCGGTCGTCGGTGGTGAGCACCGGGGGTTGTCGCCGTTTATTATTATTATTATTATACGGGCTGATGATGATGATGATGATACCTCCCAAGGGCTCATATTCGTTTATAGGCTTCTTTTGTTACAATAACGTTTGAGAATATTTCACAGTGTATTAGTAAATACCCAGACTAAGAACTTATTATCAACACAGATGTCAAACAACTATACACATAACATTGAATAACGAGCATTTTCACCTAAAACTTTCCAATAACTTGCATATCTCAGTATACTCTCCGTGGTTATCCGGCACGCTCGGCACTGGGTGTTGTGAGATAAGCGGTATCAGGAGACCATTTGCCGCGTAGCTGATAATTTCCGCCGCAAGACGGGGTCGTTTGCGAGGAGAACATTTACGGGTGGGGTGTTACTGCGAGCGGCTTTCTAGTCGAATATTTTTATTGTTTGACCTTCTTGTTAATGTAGCAAATATTGAGAAGAAGGTCAAAAATCTTACAGTCAAAACTAAGCATTATTTCAGGAAAATTTATTTTGACTATACCGAATATTCTAAATTGTACATCAGCTTTTTTTGTAATCCTTGATTTTTCCTGTTTTTGTGCAATAAAGAGTATCTTATCCTATCTTTATCCTAAAAATATCCTGAAAAACTGAAAGCTTGAACTTTCTTGATGACGTGTTATGGAATCGGTAAACCATATTGTTTCAATCTGTATTGGTTAGAGTCAAGCTTTTAGCACACGAGCGCTCCCTTGTTTAGATAATCACATTGAAAAATTCATTAAGTTACGAGAAACATTCACATTGGAACATTCATTAATGTACCCGACCTGGGAGATGAACCACGACAACCGGCCTAACACTCCAACGACTACTATGATTGCAAAGCAATATTATTAAAAATATATATTTAAAAAACTAAAAATTCCTCTCTCACTGCAACCACACTTACTCTTTACAATCAATAAGCCTTCCACACATGGTAATATCGAATTTGGACTGAATCACGACCACTTACGGTTCAAATGAGCGCGGTGAGCGTCATTATGAGAGTGCACAGAGACTTTACGAAGGTTTTGAACATCTCTCACGTTATTGAGTGGGACTCATCTGAGCTCGGTATTTGGCGCGAAGATAGCAGCGCTCGCTTTAAAGGTATTTAAATGAAAAATCTTTGGCATAGTTCGCGATGATATTCACTTACAGGTTTGCCTTGATTTCTGTTTTCTTGTGGTCTATTAACATTATGTTTAATTAAAACCATACTACTGACGTTTGGGTGGATTTATCTTCCAAAACTTGGATTCCTTCTTGACTCTTTTTCAATAATTGAAGGTTTCTTAGAGATTGCTTTTTAGCAAAAATTAAATTATCATTCTAAAAAGTTTATTTGTAAGTTCTTGTTGTTTCCAGTGTGCAATGAAGAATATTTGACTTTACTCTAAAAGAATTGATACCGAGAATAAAGCAATCTTTGATCATAACAACATTCAAAGTTAACATGACCATGATTTTACGCTAACGACACAGTTGCTAGCGTCTGTTGTCAAGTTTTATGGTATTTCAGTATAGCGTCTCTAGTGGATAAAAAAGGAATACAAGTTGCTGCAGTTAACTATGGTAGTTTACTTGAGATAACTCATGCTGGCGTAGTATTTTCTCAGTCTAACAAAGTAATGAATATAGATGAGTCTACAACTGAAATGGGGCTCTAAGGTTCTTACTTAGTTATCGAATGTTAGCTTTAACTAAACTTGGTTTAACTCACTTAATTGGCTTCTTGACGAGAAAATTTTGTTAGGAATTCTTTTCTGGATAGTTAGGTGGTTGTTCAAGCGAAAATATTTCCACCAACGGTTTCCATTATTTAAACTGACTTGCCTTTTAATTTAATCTAGGCAGCGAGCAGAGTTTGATGTGAAGGATTAAACAAAGAACTATTGTGTCTGATCGGATAAAATTTATGAAAGAATGAGCGAATGTAACTTTTTTTTTCGAACGTTCAGAAAGAGTACAATATGACGTAGCAAAGGTATTTAAGACATCTTCATAGAAATCATTTGCTGCTTCAAAGCATCTCTTCCTGATTGGTTTTGTATAGAGGCTGGTTATTTACACCGACATGTTGAACCTAGTTGCGTTTGGTCTTTAAAACATCATCTTTAGAGTTTTTACACGGTTATGAATAGCCTCATTCACGAAACCTAAAAGAGAACCATTGAACCTGAACAGACCTGATACCACAGGTGTCACCTTTACCAAAGATGACGTGTGGTCCCGCCATTCGCATAGTTGCACTTATTTATACTGTAGCGAATTAAACAACCCGTTACACGACGCCACCACGCTACAGATAACAAGTGGGCAGTTTCAACAAAATAATCTTTCAAATAGAACCTCGACTAGGTTAGGAGAGCCTGAATTCACGCCTTTTCTTTCATCCACAGCCACGCCTATGCTAAGTTTTAATCAAGTAATAACAAAGGCTTAATCGTGCTAACAATATATCAGGGTTGAACAGCACTCGTTTCATATCGTAAATTACGAGCTGTCAGCCAAATGAAGCGATTAGGCTCCAGGGATCCTACGTTCCATAGCTCCCGGTGCAATGGACTCGTCTTGATACTTGAAAAGGCGTTCTAGCTATGAAATCGTCCAAAAACACGAATTCATAGTCAGGGTATCTGAAACACACTTTGCCCCGAAACATTGATACGAGTATATTAATAAGTATATTAATAACCATTCATTGTCAATATTAAAATTTACCTGAAAATTATATTTTATCTCTTTTAAATCAAATCATTTTTGTATAAACAAAGTTTTGTGAAGCCAAATCATAAGTTAGTTCTGCAGTTGGTTGTATTATAAAGAGGAAAGATTTGTTTGTTTGTTTGTTTTATATAGGCTCCAAAACTACGAGTACTTATCCGATTGAAAATTCTTTCACTAACAGAAAACTAAACTATTCAGGAGTTATTTAGGCTATATTTTATTCTGATTGAACAAAAAAATCAGTGAATAATTGTCGTTCTTAAGAGCTCTATTTTCTAAGCCAACAAAACAAATCAATTAAACACATTAGTAACACAATGTTAATAGCTCTCACGGTTGATCTTATTTGAATTCCATGCCATAGAGGAAATAGCAAAATAACTCATGATGAAATTAAAGAAAGGTTACAAGTATCCGAATAATAATTGGATGAGAAACTCTCTGACCCGCGAGTAGAAGAAAGGACGAGGCGAAATTAACACTAAAAGCTCAGTGATTTTGTCAAATTACAAATTAAAAAAGGTACAAAAGTTTAAAAAATGTACTGTAAATGGTTTGGATATTTAATTAAATTCGGTTCTTTTTGAAGTATCATTTGAGTTAAGCAGTGTAGAGCTAAGAGCTAGCTTGCAGTGGGGCGCATTTGGCGTGACATGCGGCAAACGTCCTTCAGGAATTAATTATAGTCGGCTTACTGTGTTATGTTATTGATCTGTGGCCCGGACAAATTGTAAAGGCTTGCTAGCTATAATCTTGATATGGAAACTGCTGATCAGGTCAGCATAATGCTCAATGCTGATTGGAGATTAGATTGGATTCAATTATGTCTCAGTACAAAATTACATTATAGGTAACATTGGATGTCACAAGTCAAATACCTACAATGAAATAAGATGAAAGTCGATTAAAAGTAATGTTGAATTTCCGACTAACTATCCGGTGATGGAAAACATCGAAAAAAAAACAAATCAACCCGGATAAGGGCGTCGGCGGAAGGCTCACCACCTAGCACGTTGGGTTACCTATAATACTCTTGGTGAAGAGTAGGCTTCTGTATGTTCGTTCGTTCACTATGACAGAAACAGTCAATTGGCCTCTGACTACCCCGTTTGGGATATCGTATGCAATGTTATGTTATTACAAGTAAAGTACCTACGTCATTTACTTTTGTTCTGGCACAAATGGTAGTGGTCTTGCTTCCTATAGCTGCCAAATCATGGTTTGTGGTCAGATGAACTTGGTGTAAGGTGTCACATGTTCGCTGCGGTTAGGGGAAGCGAATACTACTGAGGTATCCCTGCCTGTCGTAAGAGGCGACTAAAAGGGCCCCTTGGGGTCGTGAAGCGCAAGCAGGGGCGCCTGCCTGGTTTGAGATCCCGTGGATGACGGTAACGCGTGTCTTCGGACACAGTTGGTTGTGTTATCGAGCACTGGAGTTTAGCTTGCTCCTCCCGAGGCTGGCTGCCAGGCGGCCTTGCGCGCCGAAGGGTCCTGCGAGGAGTCTATCCCTTGTTGGGGATCCCTTTCATTCTACGCCGAAGATGACCACCGTTAGGTTTTAGTGGGTAAAGCGTCTCTGTTTTCCCAGGTGTCCCGAATCCCAGGGCCTTGGGAATGCCTAAATGCATATCCTGACGCAAAAAAAAGGTGTCACATAATTTTGATCATGTGCTATTTTAGCAAATTATTCAGATTTAATTGCTAGATCCAACATAATTATCTTACTCCTTACTTATGTTAATAAATGTTAGGCCAATATTGTTTTTGTATTGTGGGTAAAAATACTTTCCTATGTAATGTCTCTAATATCGACGGTTAAGAATCAATACCTCCTATTTAAATATTGACTATTAGAAAATGTATTTCCGAACACGTTAAGGTCGTTTTTCGTGTTCCACTTCCTAATGCCAAATACTTAACATCTACTGCTTTGTAAACAATAGTATCAAAATGGATACCTAACTTGATGGATATCTAACTTAATATTTTATTTGTTTTTGCATATAATTATAGTATTTATGTATATTATTTAGTATATTTTTTGACTTGTTAAAAGTACTGATTAAATTTATTTAAATAAAGATATTTAAGTTTGAATTTTGAATTTGATGAAATTCTGGATTAATTTTTATCCGAAAAATATACCCAACAGGTACATCTTGAAGCGAAGAACCTTCCTCTCCTATTTTTGCATCCTTTTTAACAGTTGTTAGGTGAGAGTAGCTCCATTAAATAACATTTCAGAACTATTATTTTAGTGGAACTAAGGCAAAAGATAATATTTTAAGAAATCATATCTCGGCTATCACTCAGAACAAAAAAAAACTAATAACTAAAAACTATAAAACAGTGATAAAATGATTGCTGGCCGCTAATAAAAAAAATGATGCCACAGGTCCAAAATTACTCAAACCCCTTGAAATAACAAAATACCACCCTAATATCTTTAACCCCGTCCATCATTCAAACAAAAAGATTTCGTAATTAAAATTAAAAGCAAGAGTTCATAATAAAAGTCATAAAATAGAGTAATGCGTTCCCCGGTAGGCCTGGAGCTGTGGTCCGAAGTTTTTGAGGGAGGAATTTGTCTCTGCCTAGAAGTTTGGACGTGTCTCCGTGAATATTACTTCGGGAGTGGCTAAACACAAGATGAAGCGGGTGGCGGTGGTGGATTTTTATTTTTTCTATTAACTGAAAACCAAGTGAAGATAATTTGGGCGACAAGGTTTTTTATTTTATTGTAACGTGTTTCGTATAATATTTTGTTATCTATGCTTTCGAAAAAACAAAATGTTATTATTTATAACTAGCGGCCCGATAGACTGCGATTTGAATATCAATTGTTTTATTTTTGAATCACCACTTAACGTACTACTAACTGATGTAATAAAAATCACATTGCAAGTAATCGTTCAATATTTAATGTGGATAAGTTAACTGATCATTGCATCTACCATCTCTGATTCTTAATTGCCGTATAAAATCTTGATTATGGGTAAAAACATCTAAAAACCAACCCAAGTTAATCCTTGCACCAACAGTCCAATGATACATTTAAATTATTTTTTTTAACTGTCAACAAAAATTAAAGATGGGGATCTTCCGCCCCGTCTTTCCCGCTGCCGCTTCCTCTTATAAAGCGCGAAATCTTCACTTAGCCAAAATAAATGGATGCAAAGGTTCCTCATTTACAAAGTTATTGCTGTTAACTTCGCGGTGCCCTTTGTCGGCGAGAAGAAGGAAGCTGAGGTGGTAATTATTAGGAGCGAGAGACTTGAAGCGTCAATATTACTTTTAGAAGTAATAATTAAATATGATTCATATGTTGCAAGAAAAAAAAAACTTGACATCACGCAGACTAAGGCGATGGCAACAACATTATCTTTATTACATTACGAATTAAAATTGACAGATGTCGTACATGTATGTCTACCACGAATTGCACCTTAAAATTTACGTTATCGTTCGCGTAAAAAATTGTATTGGGATATTACATTGCATGTCATGTTATGGGATTTGATACAACTTTTTCACGCTAACGATAACGTAAATTTAAAGTGGTAACTCGTGGTAGACGTGCTGAACAGTTCAGATTTCTTTAGTAGCTAAAGTTATCTAGCCGAATTTAGCAATTTTAACACATAGGCTACATTTTGGCTTAAAATAAATTAGGTTTTGAACCGAGGCTCTCCAACACAAATGATTGCAACTCAATAGGCGTTGAAGTTTCACAATCGATGCATAATTGACCAATTCCTTGAGGCTAAACTGCATTTCAGATGAATAGCTGCATTAAAGGCTTTGAACGGACATTGCCTATTTTGAATAGTGAGTCTGGCTGCTTTTAACCAGAGATGCAGGGCAGCTGAGCAGTAGCGACCTTTTAACAGCCAGCACTAAAAGGTCAAAGCTAAATTATGAAACTATGTGACCGTTTTCACTACTGCCAAGCGGTTTGGCGGAGTGGGTGCTGGTTGCTCTCATCCTTGCATATAAATAAAACACGCTTCCATGGCTAAGTTCATCTGAGTGATATTTCATTTGTTTTTTTTTGTACAATCTAGGTTACTTGTTTGTGCGGTGCTATATGCCCACTGTTTAAGGCATCCGCAGAAAACCAGCAACGTTGTATCCTACCAGTGTCACGACAATATGCTGAGCGGAGACCTTTTTGGTACTCAAATCTAAAATTTAGTGTCATGTGATATGTATTAATTGTTAAGTATAAAATAAACCATTTTTCTATTCTATAGCTATAGAACGCGCTATAAACGAATCCTTTGCAGTTTGTATCATACAAATTCTTACACACAGCTTAGCACATGTCTTGTGAAAAAATCAACGCTGTAAATTCAGTACAACCATAAAATCCTCCTCAGCCGGCTACTGAGAGAGCCAAAATCTGTAAAGATCCTTTCCGATGATACAGGATATCCCAAAAAGAAGTGTCAAGCGGAAGTCTACAGATAGAGCACCCCTTGGGGGACCCGAATCATCCCTATGTATGTTCCGCTATTTTTGGTAGTTTTCAAGTTATGATTTTTTTAACGAAATTTCGAATGATAACACTGATCATTAATTTAGAAAAAAACATATATGAAACTGAAAATACTGTTTTTTCCTAAAGTTTTGAAGGCCATTCAAAAAAAAAGTTACATAAACTTTTTTATCCAAATGTTTTTTTAAAACTTTCGTATTATGTCAACTATTCATCACATCAATTTCAATGAGATAGGTCAACGGCATCATACTTCTATTTACATTCAATGTATCGGAAATGTAAAATTCAAGATCTTATGGAAGCAAATGAAACTTAATTTTAACTTTAAAATCTTAATCTTAATTTTAAATTCTTAATTTTACTTAAACCAAAGGCGATTTTCTTTGTTAGCAAAGATTCCACATAATACAAAAATAATTTTTTTTTGGCCGTTTTACTTAGATGATTTTTTTGAAGAAAAAATTTTTTTTTACACAAAGTAGAATAACTTTTAACCGAGAAATTCACCAATCTCAAAACTTTTTGTCATGTATTTTGTTTAAACAACGCATTTGGTTTACTAAAAATAAGTTTTATTTGCTAAGTCCTTGAATTTTACTCTTCCGATTCATTGAATGTAAATTTAAGGATGATGCCGTTGACCTATCACATTGAAATTTATGTGATAAATAGTTAAC
The DNA here is from genome assembly GCA_947369235.1 of Udea olivalis. NCBI lineage: Eukaryota > Metazoa > Arthropoda > Insecta > Lepidoptera > Crambidae > Udea > Udea olivalis. The sequence goes on from OX376355.1 coordinate 18,406,061, forward strand.
ATAATAGGCGAGTTTTTTAAAAACCTTTGGGTAAAAAAGACTCTTGGAACTTTTTTTCAATGGCCTTCAATACTTTGAGAAAAAACAGTACTTTCAGTTTCATATCTTTCAGTTTCATATTTTTTTCTAAATTAATGATTAGTGTTATAAGTAGGCCTTGTATTCAGCTAACAATAAAAATAATGTAGCATGTATCTCAATTATTCGTGCCTCAGCGACCAAAAAAGTGACTCAACCCAGAAATTATCGATAATTCGTACAAAAAATCATAACTCGAAAACTACTAAAAATCGCGGAACATACATGGGGGTGATTCGGGTACCCCAAGGGGTGCTCTATCTGTGGACTTACGCTTGACACTTCTTTTTGGGACACCCTGTATATGCCATAGTATAGCACTTTGAATCAGTAGCAATGCGCTGGCCGCGTATGCTGTAGAAACAATAAGGTCTCTGCCTCGAATTTTGCAGGCAGCGGGGCGGCGGCGGCGCCGAGTGTTCTAGAGTGTTCTAGAGTGGAAAAGACGTCTCGCCAAACGTAATGTAGGGTGCTTTCTCGTCAGGTGGAGCGATGACTTGGCAAAGGTTACTGTTGGAGGTGGATGCGTCAAGCTGAGGATAATTTTCTTGTAACCATTACATTTTTAATGCCTCCGTAGCCGGCCGAGCAGTTATCCGAGCAACAAAGTTAAAAATCCGAAGATCCTTGGTTTCAAATTCAGATCGGGAAAAGTGTGCTTTTCGATTTTTAGAACATAACCCGGGTATGTGATTACTAACCTGCATTTGGCAAGCATGGCGATTAAGCAAATACCCATCAATTGTAGCGAAGAGTTATTTGAAGATAGGTCTTTGTCATGAAGTAGGACAGTATTTTAAATCTTTTTGATTTTAAGCATGTTCGAACTCGCGGGCGGAAGTCAATAAAAAAATATGTTGAATTTTGGCTATAGCTTCAAAATAAGTCATGTCTTGATCGGTATAATTCACGAACAGCTCCGACACGAATTCGGTGCATTCAATCGATGCTTCGGCCAATTCCTATGCATTTCAGATGAATCGCTTCGTTAGGCCTGCATCTGAGCATGACGTCTTGTAACAGAATCTGCGAGGAAATTGAGCATTCGTGACGCAGCAGCTAAGCTGATGCTGTACAAAGGCACAATAGATATTCTTAAGGAATAATCATTGAAAAGAGGTAATTTAGAAAAAAGGGTATTAAAAGATACTATGGCCAAGAGTTGGAACTGCAACCTTTTGACTGGCCTGTTGGTGCAATGGTAGTGATCCTGCCCTTGGCACCAATGGTCGTGGTAACTATCTCCTTATTGTATTTGTTTATATAGATACAAACAAATATAGATACGCACCACGTGAAAACTAACGACATGACCATAATCAAAATTGATACACTTTTATTTTAATATTGAGTACAAGAATCACGTGAAAACTACCGACATTACTACTTTAATAAAGCTTTGTACTTATATGTTTTATGGAGTAATTTATATTCATATACAAGGTGATTATCCAAAAAAGTGTATTTCTTCATTCTGCTTTATTATACAATCGTTTCTTTTATCACATGCCATGTGCTGGATTATTCACCGTTTTTAGTTTCCGTACAAATGATATTACTAATAATAATATTAATATTTTAATAACTTCAGATGTGTTGGTATTTGTTTTAGTATTATAAATAATGTATATTTTTATGATTTTTCTTGCCTTTGGAAGAAATTTAATTCCGCACATGTTATATCTAATAATAACTGATTTAAAACTGAAAAAAAAGGTATTTCATGTCATTAATGTATAAATGTATATTTATAAAAACTAGTCAGTCTGTCAGTTACAGAAACTTGAGTTCAAAGTAGTGCAATAACGAACAGGCATAAATTAGGTAACCAACCAAAATTTCTCATTACAACACCCCAACCCTAGCTTACTGCTCATAATCCCTCAGATTTGAACGTCAATCCAATTTTATGACAGGCCTTCCCAGCTTAAACACTTCTAAATCATTGTAACCTTTGAAGTAACTGCTCGGAATAGCTTAAGCCTGGCCAGAGATCTCATTACATTCACACATATGGATTAGTAAATGTAGCTATTAAGTCTAGTTAGGAAGCTAGTGATGGGAATTTGATTTAATCGAGATTTTGAGGTTCAAAGGCGATTACTCAACTATCAGTTGGTATTGGCAGTTTAAATGTAAGTACAGGTCAAATTGAACTCTTCTCTGAAATAGTACTCAAAGAACCTTATTTGCAAGCAAATTACTTCTGTCAAGTTGAGATCAGAAATGAATATTCAACTAATTTCAGGGTTTAATTTTTTTGATGTTTCGAATAGATCCTATGCATGCAAGTTCGTTAATTTATGGAACTACGAGGATTACGTACGTATTGATTAATTACTAACTTTTAGGCTTCTCTATGAGGCCGAACCAAATTTTACGGAATTTAACCGCAGAAGGTATGAATATGACTCAGATGAAACAATTTAACATGTTAGATAATTTTTGTAACCCCCCCAGATGATAAGAGTTAATTTATTGCAAATAACCTCTTTATATAATACTCTCTAAGGAATAAACTAAATCGGTAAACCGACAAGATGATCATCCCTTCTTAAATCTATAAGATAGTAATTTGGATTATGTTTACTTATAGATACGTATTTACGACGAGCATTGACTTTGGCTGATTAAGTCTGTTTAGTTTCGTGATTAATCCACAGGCACTGCCATAATTATAGTTCGAGGTAATGATTAATTTTGATTATTTATAGTATTTATTTACTGGGGAGTTAATTGCACAAAGTAATAAGTTAGGTATTCAGTAATTTAAGATAGAAATTACTGATTGAACAGCTAGCTTTAAAATGGTGATTGTTGCGTCATTGGATCGATCGCAACGTAATATCCCAAATTACGCATGCGGCGCGACACCCCGGACAGATAGCCCGCTTAGGACAAACCGCCATTTTGATCACGCACACAGACACAGTGAGTTTACAGGCGATACCGGTGAGAATCCGTCAAGCGACTAGTCGCACTGTCGCGAGTCTTTTTGTTTTTGTCTAACTTGGTGCAATTTTTACACGATGAATTTTGTTTTTGGCGGGTTCCTTCAAGTAGGTATAACCCACCTACTTCATTTTAAAAATTGAGAGCGATATAGTAGTAACCCTAGACGGTCAGGCAAGTTTAGGTAACTATCCAGCATTTGTTGGCTCGCGCTAAAAGGTTCGGTGACTCGTTCCTTTGTCGTACCATCCAGGCGTGGAATGCTCTTCCAACACATGTGTTTCCTCCTCTTATAGGCCCGGGGTCTTCAAGCGGGGCGTGAAAAAGCATTCTGCAGGCCTTCAAGGTGAGGATGGCTAGCCCAGTGTTTCGTTTGAATGACTGAGCTTGTCAGCCTCATATTTGGACCTCACGAAAACTTTCCATCAGGTGGAGTGAGGTCATCCTGTCGTGCATTATAAAAAAAAGGCCATAGCGGTCCTTCCGTAAGCTCTTTATTTTGTGGTAATATCAATGCAAAGGGAACAAATCTGTAATGCTTGGTTTAGACGACACGATTGGCGTTGTGCGCTGTAGCACGGTTTCTCGCCTCGATTTCCTTAGTGTCCTGGGTTCGATTCCCGGCCGGGTTAATTGAGGAAACGATTTTTTCTGAATTGACTCGGGTCTGGGTGTGCTGGGAGACGCCCCTGGCTGATTTCCTTGTGTGGTACCTACCTCGTAACACAGGGATATTAATCCCTACTTCGAGACCATTACAAGAGGATTGTTGTCAAAGTCAAAGTCAAAGTCAAATTATTTATTTCGTGGTCCACAGGTAATTGGGATCTTAATCTATGACATAAGTAGCATCTCCGTGTCCTGCCCTAAGGCGTACAAAATATATTTGAATTATACATGCAATACTGAAAAGTTAATAATCCAGTATGTTGCCTTTAATCAATTGAAGAATCTCTACAATATATTATTAAAACAAATTATTGATCTAAATGAAATTAAAATGAATGTCAAAAGTAAAGTTCGAATTAAAATAAAATGTACATGTTTATAATCATTACGAATAATTCCTAATTGTATGGTATTATTGGTATGTCGGACTCGTCGTTAGAATTTATCGATTAAAAATTAACATATGTCATAGTAAACTTTGTCTAAGAGGAAGTTTTTCAGGCTACGTTTAAATTCTATGATAGTATCTGTTTCCTGAATATACTTTGGGAGCTTGTTATAAATTCTTGGGGCCATACCAAAAACACTCTTGCTGAACATAGCTGTTTTAAAGCTCATGTGACAAATTTGGTTTTTATTGCGGTTTGAGTTTAAATGTTTGTATGATGTAGATTTGCTCTAGTATATACAGCCATTGTCTGGCTCATTAGAAAATCGAGAAGCTATTAAATCCCTGGAATAGGCTGATTATGCGTCTTTATGATTGAGCTTTCGCTTCGCAGTGGTTCAGTTAATAAATGTATGGTTTTGATGATAAGCCAGGAGTGAAATTATTTTTTCCTTAAAAATACAACCGGAGTCTCTTCAAGACAAGAGTGAATAGGCATTTACTGGGCAGACATATATCATCATAGACCACATCATCACTTATATACGTGCGATTGTGATCAAATGACTGCTTCGTCTGTTTTCAAAAAACTTGAAAAGTAAATTCAATGCTTTCGATTGATTTTAAAGATGCGTACGATCACATTTTGATTACGTGCCTGCTATGCTATTCTTGTTAGGTAGGCTAAATAACTTTTTCAAGTTAATATCGGATACTTTATGCAGGCACTGTATTAGAAATGGAAAATAAAATGTTTGTTTCAGTGTGTTACGTTAACTTTCGCAACATTATCACTGCACAAATCCCTGGACATCCCTGCACATGTATCAAAGTAACTCAAAAAAGGAAAAAAATATAATCACAGCGGAAGTTTGACTTGTTTTCAAGATACGTAGTCATTAAGAGTTTCTTAAAGAACATACCATCACAACTTTATTCCAAACGGGGATAGTCAGGGGCAAGTGACTGTGCCGTCATGGTGAATGAAAAACTCAGAAGGCCACTTTTCACCAATGGTGTTAGAACCCAACGTGGTAGGTAGTAAGCCTACCTCCGTTATACGGGTCGATTTGGTTTTTTATCGGTGTTTTCCAACACCGGAGAGTTAGTCAGATATATTAACAATGGGCGGGACACATAGCGCGGAGAACCGATGGCCGTTGGGGCGGAAAGGCTCTCGAATGGCGACCGCGTACCGGACGACGTTCCGTGGGCAGGCCCTCTACAAGGTGGACCGACGATCTGGTCAAGGTCGCGGGAAGCCGCTGGATGCGGACAGCGCAGGACCGATCGTTGTGGAGATCCTTGGGGGAGGCCTATGCCCAGCAGTGGGCGTCGTTCGGCTGAAATGATGATGATGATGATGATGATTAACAATGAACACAAAGATTTTAATTCTGGCCTGATTTGAACTGGAGACCAGCCGATCCACTATCTGAGTTAGGGTGCTAAACTCCTACGCCCCGACGTTCTCTTTATGTTTCGATGCTTCTTAAGGAAAGTGGCGAGAAATGCCATAACCGAACAAATACTACAGTGAAGAGGTGGTGATGGGATTACTTTGCAGCTTCATATAAATAAAATAACTCCTCACGATAATCTGATGGTTGTATAATAAATAAGGCGATTATGTTTTAATGAGGTGTTGTATTAGACGAAGTTTGCGTTCAGCGGCTGCTTGCAATTTATTATGCTAATGAATCCTGGTTATAGATGTTGAGGGTTAGTTATAAATTGTACACACGGTGCACAAGAACAACAATCAACAAATACAGCCTTACATTTCCAACTGCTGGGCACAGGCAACACTTCCACCAACTACGCATACCAGTAATTACGCATGTGGCGCGGCGCCCCGGACAGATAGTTCGCTTAGAACAAACCGCCATTTTGATCACGCACACGGACATAGTGAGTTTACAGGCGATACCGGTCACAATAGTCGCACGCGAGTGTTCTTGTTTTTGTCGAACTTGGTGCAATTTCTCACATGATGAATTTTGTTTTGGCGGGTTCTGTCAAGTATAACCTACTCACTTCATTTTAAAAATTCAGAGCAAATATAGTTGAAATCCAATGCGGTACAAAAACCTGCTGGAAAAAGCCGAGAGCGGTATTTCTGTGAGATCTTTATTTTCTGCCTTAACTATGAAATGGCACGACCCATACTCAAACACGTGGGCTCAGTGCTGATTTGTCTTAGGCATGAATGTAACCAATGATAAACCTTTATACCAGATGTTATCGAGCCACTCTAAGGCCTCTGACTAGGCCAAACGACCTAATTTCTTTCAACGTCTGCCCAGACCAACTTCTTAATTTCGAAACATACATCACTAAGTTTCGGCGGGGAGGTCACTGAGCCCTTTACCCGACCTGGCTGGCTGGCTGCTAGCAGGGTAGGCTAGAAGTCAGTTAAGATCTGAGCGTACACCTAAAAAAAAAGTAGAAAGTGTTGAAGACCCTTTAAAAGTTTCCTAGACAGTGTTGTGTTGCTGCTAATCTTACCAATGAGTTATATTTATCATGGTTTTATTCAGGAGGCGATTCTTAATATTAGCACAAATAACGCATGCGGCGCGTCGCCTCTGACAGAGAGTCCATTCAGAACAAACCCGCTATTTTGATCACGCACACAGACACAGTGAGTTTACAGGCGATACCGGTGAGCATTAGTGTCGCGGCCAGTCGCACTGTCGCGAGTGTGTTTTTGTTGAACTAGGAGCAATTTTTCACGTGATGAATTTTGTTTTTGGCCGGTTCTGTCAAGTAGTTATAACCTGAATACCTACTTCATTTTAATAATTCAGAGCGAAAATAGTAGTAACCCTGGGCGGTCACGAAACTTTAGGTAAAAGGCGCGAGCGTTCCTTTTGTAAACTCTTTATTTTGTGGTATTAGCTGTAATGTAAACTCTCTACTTCTGCCTGGCTAAATGGGTATTAGTAATTTTGTTGATAGAATCACAATTATTTTTACAAAATACATATATCGCGGTTGTGAGTTTTTTTGCAAACACGACTAAACGGGGATCATGCTTGTTCACTGCATTGTGCGCTCCCGAACATGCTCGCGCGCATGTTCGCTCGCAGCAGCGCTGGTGTGACTCTGTTAATAGCCTGTTTGCTCTCGTTATCTCGACCGAGCACACGTCGAGTTACGAGCAAGTGTGTTGGTACGTTCCGCTAACTCCACTGTAATGAGCCAGCAAATCATGGGGGGAATTTATTTTGTCAATATCGCATTGATTTTAGTTGGCCCGAAACAACACATGTCTCACGAATTCAATTTCAAGGTTTTTTCCCAACTAGTTTGACAACAAGTTTCGTGATTGCAATCTTGTCAGAATCAAAATGCCACATGACAATGTAAGTGCCTTTCCCTAATAATAATAATAAATAATAATAATATTCATTTATTTCAGACCTCTGTCCATATGTTATTAGTAACAATTTTAATCTTAAGAGGTAGTGTTAGTAAGATACAATTTAATAATTACAACAGCCTAGTGTGAAGCTGCACCCAACGGCACATTAGTGGGGTGTCCCACCTAACTGCAAACACATTTAGCATCCCATTGGCAGCGCCACGGAGACGTAGTAGCATGGAGGCCCATCGCTTTCGCATGATAGCATAGAAGTCATCCGTGTGCGCCTCCGCAAACATACCTGAGCACTACATCGCCACGGCCAACGGCTAATCTCACTTTAAATATTTTGCAGGAAACCACTAAACATACAAATTATCCTGAAACTACAAAAGGTGACCACAAGCACCTTAACACAACACCATGCCTTTTTTCAATAGCGACTCTTTGTGTCTTAACTTGCCTTTATAACCACTACGAAGATCTGTGTACTTCGAGTTGCCACTTTCAATTTACGTTATCGTTCGCGTAAAAAATTGTATTGGGATTCGACATGACATGACAAGACAATGTCAAATCCCAATATATTTTTTCAAGCGAAAGATAATGTGAATTTGGCAACTCGTGGTAGACGTACTGGTCGTATATACTCACCTGACTATACAAGGCCAACACAAATACGCTATCTTCGTTTCGACCTGTCAAATTTTAAAATGTATAGAACTGACATCAAGATGATGTAAATTAGAAGAGGTCGACCCAAGAAGCGGTGGCTCGACGTCGTCGAGGGGGGCATGCGTGCCAACAGACTCACCGCAGGATGATGCGCAAGACCGCGCGAAGTGGGCCAAGAAAATAAGAAAGGCGGACCGTGCGACCCAACACACCAGTGTGGGGTCACAACCGGGATAGACCGCATGGATGATGATGATGATGATGAGCCGAGTGTTAATGAAACGAAATTAGCGTGTTTCTCTTGGTTAGGGCCACTTAATAGAAAAAATAAAGATAGTCGAAAGTCAAATATTTGCAAAAAAAATCTTTGATTAAACGTGAAATTAATACAATAGACAAATTGGCCTAATCTGTTGATTGCTCAGTTGGAAGAGCTGCCACGTGCATTATGGAAGACGCGGGTTCGAATCCTGCTTGAGCCCTTGAATCAGGTCGATTTTTTATAGTTTCTATCTTTAGGATAGAAAATAGAGCATTGTTATAATGCTCAAAATAAAATTCACATAGATCTGAATATTATTTCTGACGTTTAACATGGACAATACTAAAACATACAATTCTAATATTTTCAGAATTTGGTGTCTGTTTGTTTGCAACATGCAAACAAAAAATTGTCACCTGCGCATATAACTATTAAATTTTAAAATTTATCCACTTTGAAGACGCCACAAATAAACCTTCCATCTGGCTCCTACAAGTAAGAGGCACCCGCACAAGTGGAGTAAAGGCCTAACTTTATTGATTCGTGAAGAAAACTCAAAATCAGCTGTGCATAACAAGTCATAACTATTGACATATAATGTGAAATGGCATCAGTGTCAGTCTTGGGCGTTACCTAGGACGCCCCGTGGTATCCACAGCAACCACTTGGTTGCTAACACCATTTTTTCAAAGCAGCCAATCAACGCAATCTAAATTGACAAGTATCGTCAATTAAGAAGTCTCACCTGTCAAGACTCTTACATTTATTTTTAGCCTTGTTTTATTTAGGTTTAGTGTTTTATACTATGATTGTTATTATATTATTTAAGTTTAATGTTCAATAGAATTGATGTTTCAAACCGGTGCTTCTCAACCGTGTTTCCTCAGATGTCCAAAGTGCAATAACAACAAACTGTTTAAAGGTAAAAGAGGACTAAATATCCATACCTCTCGCTGCCACTCAACTCATGTTCCACACTCCCAACCTATACCTTCCAATCTCATTAATGACATTCTCGTATCACCAAACAGCACCGTAACTCATGACACCTTCAAATCATTGATATCTCACCTTCACCGAACTATCCCAGTGGTCAAAAGGATTCCTAGGGGTGCGAGGATCTCACTTGCAAAAGCTTTGTCTTCCACCATTGAGAAATGCTTCTTAAACTTAGAAACCGACTGGCAAAACCTTTTTACCTTCGCCTTCTCCCATTTACATGCAGAAAGAAAACAAAATCAAACCTTAACGTCTGCCCTCAAGGAAAACTCCATTAACCCTTCTATCCCTCACATAAATACCTATGACAACGTAAATTACTTTAATTTGAAAACTCGTGTTGAAAATAAAGTTTTTGATGGAGATTTGAAAAATGCGGCTCGCCTGCTTTTTTCTAATGACACCCTCGCTCCCCAAACGCCAGAGACGCTTGAGAGCCTTCGCGAAAAGCATCCCTTACGCCTACTTCCACTTCAGTGTAACCTTTCTCCCCAGGATGTCAACAACCCCCTTCACATTGGAGAAGCTGAAACTTTGGCAGCCATATTGTCTTTCCCTAACGGATCTGCTGGCGGCCTTGACGGGATTTCTCCACAACACCTAAAAGACCTAGTAAGTGTTTCCGCTGGAGACGCTGGTAGATCACTATTGTCAAACATCACTCGTCTATGTAACATAATGCTCTCTGGTAACGTGAATGAACATTTTTTACCTTACCTTTATGGGGCACGCCTATGTGCATTTAAGAAAAATGACAACAGTGTTCGGCCCATCGCAATCGGTAGTACGTTTCGCCGCCTTGCATCAAAACTAGCCTGCTCACACATAGCGTCATCTCTCCACGATATTTTCGTACCAATCCAACTCGGGTTTGGTTCTAAAGGAGGATGCGAAGCCGCAGTCCATTCCGTTCGAAATTTCCTGTCCGACCCCGCCACTGAAGTGATTTTAAAAGTAGACGTAAGAAACGCTTTTAATTCTATCGACAGGACCACCCTGTTGCACGAAGTTTACTCCCACGTTCCAGAACTTTTTCCCTACATTCACCAATCATATTTTAATCCCTCACACTTACTTTATAATGACCAATCCTTATCGTCAGCTGTAGGAGTCCAACAGGGTGATCCTTTAGGTCCCGCTCTTTTTAGTCTCGGCATCCATCCTATTATAACTACTCTAAATTCTAAATTAAATGTCTGGTATTTAGACGACGGAACTTTAGGTGGCAAAGCAGACTCTGTCTCTCAAGACCTCCTTATCATTATAGATAACTTCAAAAAAATTGGTTTAGATTTAAATGTTTCTAAATGCGAATTATTTATTACTGAAAATGTTTCCCTTTCCCGTAAATCATACATCAAGAACCTATTTAATAGCTACGCTCCGAACATCAAAATTTTAAACAGCGAGTCTCTTTGCCTACTGGGTGCCCCTCTTCTAGATAACAGTGTTAAACCTCTTCTTGACAAAAAAATTAAAATGTTTTTGGAATCGGCATCTAGATTGGAATCCCTTAACTCCCATGTTGCTTTCACCATTCTAAAATATTGCCTTTTCGTCCCAAAATTTACCTATGTGTTAAGAGCTTGTCCAATCTGGAAACATTCAGAAATAATAAACCAAATCGATGCCACCCTGAAAACAACTTTAGAAAAAATTCTAAATTTACCGCTTAATCATTCTTCATGGTCTCAAGCGACTTTACCTATTAAATTTGGTGGCATTGGAATAAGAAAAACCACAAGTGTTTCCCTCCCTGCTTTCCTGTCATCTATCCATAGCACTCTAGATTTAACCAACAAAATTTTAAGTAATAATAACGGCATTCATATTGAATTTTTGGAAGCATTGGAGGCCTGGAAACTTGGCTGTGCTGGTGCTGATACCCCAAAGGAAATGAACCATCAAAAACTTTGGGATTCTCCGCTAGCACAGACCTGTTTAAAAAACTTAATACAAAATTCAATCAGTGAACGAGACCGCGCTAGGCTCCTTGCTGTCTCTACAAAAGATTCCGGCCACTGGCTACATGCATTACCATCCATAAACTTGGGCACTTTCCTCGACAGTGAAAGTTTTCGCATTTGTGTTGGGCTTCGGCTGGGAGCACCGATTTGTGAGCCCCACTTGTGTCCGTGCGGCAAGGATGTGGACAAACTCGGACTCCACGGGCTTGCTTGCCAAACGAGTGCGGGGCGGCTGTCTCGCCACGCAGCCCTAAACGATATCATCAGGAGAGCTCTTGCCAGCATCAACATTCCCGCCTCTTTAGAGCCTCGAGGCGTGGTGCGTGATGATGGCAAGAGACCTGATGGTATGTCGCTGATCCCTTGGGAGAGGGGGCGGGCCTTAGTGTGGGACGCTACATGCGTGGACACTTTGGCTCCCTCCCATGTTACCGGGTCAGCGTCAAGGGCCGGGGCAGCTGCTGATGCAGCTGAAAACGCCAAGCAGCGCAAATATGAGTCAATTTTATCTGACTACATATTTGTGCCGTTTGGCGTTGAGACATTTGGTCCGTGGGGTTCGCATGCTAAAAAGTTCTTCAGGATACTAGCCACAAAACTTGCGGCCACCAGCAAGGACAGAAGAGCTGGCTCCTTCCTCGCTCAAAGGCTCAGTATAGCCATTCAGCGAGGAAACGCAGCCAGCGTTCTGGGTTCCTTGCCTCACGGCCCATACCTTTTTTAAATTGTAAATATCATTAATATTATTATTTTGTTTATTTTATTATTATTTTTTGTTTACTTAGTGAAGTTAATTCTGGATTGAAATATAGTGTAGTGTAGAATCATATCTAGGATGAAAAGTTTTAAAAGTCCACGTACTAAATTGCTGACAACATGTAAATTAATATTGTTTTAAGATATGTAAATAAATTCAAATAAGTTCTTCCCTTCAGCGTACGAATTATTCACAAAACACATGAAAATCGATTCCCATTACAAAAGTAATTAGCGATTCAAAGTTTGTGATAATTGCGATCCGTGGTCGTTAGGAATTAGTAGCAAACGTAGTTCTGGACTTTTGCATTTTATGGCGGTTGCTTCCATTATCTTTTAATATGGAATAAATTAAATTAGTCATGTGTATTTTTCCTAGGAAAGTCTTCATTGAAATAAATTTGTCAGTTATAGCCACTTTTTGCAAGCGTGGTTATTTTGTCGAAAAGTTATCGATGCGATACCTTTGAGATATTGATCATTTGTACAGGCCAACTACTTAGGAATAGACCTTAACTTTAAAATCAAGTTATGCGTGGCTCGTTCTTTTAGATTTATTTATTTGAATCATTGCCATTATCCCCTCAATGATTACTTACTTACTCCGCTGGCTCAGCGACCCGAAGTGGATCTTGGCCTCCGACACGACGCCACTGCTGCCGGTCTTGTGGCACTTCGTGCGCGTCAATGGGTCCACGCAGCTCGGACAAATCCTTCATCGCCCTTTAATTCCAGCGGTACTTGGGGCCCCCGACCGGTCGTCGCCCTCGGAGCACTCCAAGGTACGCGTGCTTCACGGCTCGATCCTCCTGCATCGACTCTATGTGGCCCAGCCAGTGGAGCCTGTGCGCTTTCGTCTCCCCCATAATGTTTAGCTGCGCCATCAGCTGTTGAACTTCGCAGTTCTTGTGGTTTCTCCAGCTTCCGTCCTCACTGTTTGTTGGTCCCAAAATCTTCCGAAGTATTTTTCTTTCCGCTACAAATAATTTGCTCAGCGTAAGGGTCCAACCCTCACAGCCGTACATTAACCGGCCGAGTCTTCTCAGCAAGAAACAACTCCGACGCGGTGGTAGAGTCGCATTATGTCTGTATACTGTGTATGCATGGAGATACATAAATCCATAATTATTATCATGGTAGTTATATCTATTAATTAGTATATTTTGCTGTAAATTTGACGATTTGAAGGTACTGATGCAGTCTATTTGAATTAAGTTATTTGAGTTTTAGTTTGAGTTTAAGATCGGGCGAATAACCGTCTTGTAAATATGGATCTTAGTCAGTCTGCTCAGAAGCTTGGAGACCAGCACCGAGTAAAGAGCAGCGCTGCATCGCAGAGCATTTTGTATGCGGGTGTCGATCTCCTGCTCTCTGGTGTGAGTATCAGTGATCGTGCAGCCGAGATATTTGAATGATGCATGATTATTGTAGAGTTATTAAAATAAATAAGAAAAATAAAATAATGCTATGGTCAAATTATTGCGAAACTATACATAAGTGTGTAAACGGTTTTGATACTAAGCGTCTTGAAGAACGAATACGGCTTGTCAGTAATACTGTGCGTTTTGCAACCAAGTCTTTTAGGCAAAGTTCAATTTTAGGAGAACCAGACACCCCAATTAGAAAAACTTACAGGAGTTGCCGTGCCCGGATACGGTGTGGACGGCATGATGATGATGTAATCATCAATTCTTAAAATGCTGTGTATGTGTTGGTGTCAGTGACTGATAAAAACTCACTTGATAAATAATAACACCGACGACCGACTTGGTGTAATGGTTAAGAAGTTGGCTACTACACCAGAGGTCGCGGGTTCGATCCCCGCACAGTACAAACATTTGTGTGCATGAACATGTCTGTTTGTACTGGTCTGGGTGTCTCCTATGTATAATAAGTATGTATTTACAAAAGAAAATGTATTTAAGTATGTTTATCCGTTGTCTAGTATCCCATAACACAAGCTTTCATTAGCTTACTTTGGGGCTAGATGGCGCTGTGTGGAATAATGTCCAGGGATTTTATTTATTTAATAACACCCCGACATAAAAACAAACGTTTCTTCTGGAAGAACATTAGATACGTTAAAATATGTCAAAGTACAGTGTCCCTAATTGTATCGACTGACAAGTAGAGCGGTTTGTATGCACATCACTCCACTGTCCCTTTGGTAATATTGTCCCGTAAACTCTCGCTTTGCCAGCTTCGCCAGTATATGGTTGGCGTTAACTAAGTGACTTGAGCAATTTTGGTAAAGGCATCTAGAATGGGCCACGTTCAAACTGTACAATGGATTAGGCAGTTTTCTGTTTGATCTTTTTAGGTTTGCACCGCTATCACAGAAGTACCTAGCTGGCTGTCGATCTCAAAATAAAAAATACAATCTGCGACGTATTCGAAGTAACTCTGCTCACCATATCACCGTTGCGGGGACTACCACGAAGGTGACGACTGCGGATGTTAGAGGTCCAGCGTTGACGTCATTATCGTTACAAAATCCACAACGTCACGGATGAGCTTAGAATGGGCTGTTTTTTGTTTTTCGTGGCATTCCTGACGCACACGTCCGTGTTCAATTTAAATTTTCAATTAAGTTTTATTTTAAGGATTACAAAAAATACGAATGTCAAGTGGACACTCAGTCTCATAATCTACGAGTATCTGAATAAAAAAAAGCGAAAGGTCACTCACTCATCACGAAATCTAAGAAACTATAAATGCTAGGAGTTTCAAGTTCTGCAACCCCCATTATTTTCAGGACGTAGCTGCTAACTAAGACAGGATTTTGCGAATCAACTTTCTTGGAAAAAATCCTGTATGTCATAAAATTGAAGTTCACTCGGGCGAAGCCGCGCAGAAAGCTAGTAATAAATATGCGCCAGACAACACACCACTTGTCATGGTCTCAAATAAGGGATAAATATCCCTGTGTTATTAGGTACCAGATAAGGCACAAAGCCTCAGGCGTCTCCCTGCTAGGAGACCCAGACAAAACTATCGTTTCCTGAATTGACAAGACCGGGAATAGAACCCAGGTTACCCAGGAGACTATGGCAGCAAGGCGAGGAACAGTTCCATAGCCCACTACGCAAATCGTGTCGTCAAAATGGCGTAAGAGTATTGTTTACTGTGGTCAAGTGCTGCAGCCATTTTGGTTGGTTATATTCCGCGTTAGTCATTTTATTTACCCGTAAAATTTTGGCTTATCTTTCGTACATGAGACGTTTTACAGATAGCATAGAAACTCATGAGCTATCATCACATAAACAGTCGTGGAAGTTCATATTGTTATACTAAAATGCACTGACCAAGATAATTTAAAATATATTTAAAATATAACAAAAAGATACCCCGTCCCATATTAAGGTACCGCTATTCATGGCATCAGTTAGCTTGCATTTTGTGGCACTACCATACTATCCATCTGAGCATAAATTTAGAAATTCGGTCACGTGATAACGTGGCTGCAAACACTTTAGAAGTTTAGAACGAAAATAGCAGAGTAGGCAACGATACACCTGAAGTATACTAATTTATCTAGAATGTTGATATTGGGAATAGTATGCTATAAAGGGCTTTTTAATTGTTACAAAACTGCTGAGCTATTTGAAAAGCTCTCTTATAACCTACTGAATAGTAACGGAGTAGTTTATGTTAGTACCTGCGTTACTATTTCTACTGCTAAGCTGTAAAGTTATTTAAATACAGGTATTACAAAAGTTTATATTTCATAGAAAAAAAAAGGTTTTGAAATTACGCGTCTGTAAATTTCAAGTACTTTTCCGTAGTCATAGATTGTAAATGTATGCAAAATTAAATTAAAAGTTCCTTTAAATAACACAAAATTTATCTTTACAAATTAACCGATTCTCATGTGAGGGCTTAAGTTATGGACAAAAGCTTAACTAGCTTTCCGCTTAAATTAGATCCTATCATTATCTAGTTATAAATTAAATTAATCACCACGCCAGCAGGTCGTTTTCATGCCAAAATTGACCAAAATTCCGAATAAGCCGTTTAGTTTGCTATTTTAAAACGACGCCATCCAAGATTCCACAGGCGAGCTTAGCCGCATAAACAAAATGGACGCCTCGCCAAAATGGCGGGCGAGAATGCTTTCTAAATACCGTTACAAACTCCCGCATATTTGTGGCTTGAGAGAGGGTGGGTGTTTAGTACAACTCAGTTTCATTTAAATTGCTAGTACAGAGACTTAGCAGGCTAGGGTTTGATGTTCGAAATAACATAAAATTAACCTGGGTCGAAAAACTTTTCAAGGTTACAAAAGACAGTAAACATGAACTCAGTTAACGGTTGACATTTTTTTTCCAAATCTTCATGGATGCTTTGCCACTCTAGAAAACGACCAGGTGGTAACGACGCCGTTTCGTTCCAGTCTCGTCGACGTTAGAACCTCCGCGATGGCTGGAAACTTCATAGTTTAACTTACTGGCTATCAATAGTATTCTGTACCTGTCCTTTCAAAAATTAATTTATCGTTCCACGTTCCCTGTTCAGCATTTTGAGTCATTTCTACCAAAACCATCACACTGAACAGAGCTTGCAAGCATTTTACCTGATTACTAGTTTAAGTTTACCTTACGTGATGGTGTATTTTCAAATAATTTAAATAACCAAGTGTAAACAGTTATGATGTAACAGGAACCCGTGTATCGGGTTCTACTTTCCTACCTATACTTTTACCCTATTCCATAAACAAGTCACTAGATTGGCTGATCGTTTATTCATTATTCCATAACTAAATCTACTCCTAAATATTGTGTGACGAATCCCGGCGCTCCGGCTACTGTTTTGCTGGCTTGCAACGAGGAGTTCGCCATAAGCTTATGTCGGATTCCTACTGACTTGGTACTAGGCCCGGTATAGTCCTGCCAAAACGCGTTCACAAAGGGGACCAGCCGTAGTGACCTTCTCCAAGAACTTATGCACCGTGCACCCTTCATAAAGACGTAGTTTTAATTAGATGCAGTAAACTGACAGCTGCTAATGTAACTTCATGGTCAATGACACTTGGCTACCGTAAGTACTATATGTATTATTTATTGGTCTTATGATAAATAAGTATAATATTTGTTCATAATTGCTCATTTTGACTAGACAGTTTTTGTTTTACCAAAAGCTGACAACCCAGTAAATGTCAGTTTACTCCATCTAATTAAAAATACAACTTTAGTCCAACAATAAGGTTCTTGTTCCCTCTACTTGGTCCACCACGACGGAATCTTTTCAACAGAGGCTTTAAGAACACCTTGTCTGCTAAGCATTGACTTTTTCATTGGCTGACCCAATCGAATCGTATTTTAGTATTGGTTTAGCTAACCATAACAGTTTATTTTGATTTAGTTTTAGTTTTCTTATATTGCAACGTACCATGTACTTTTTTCGCTTGTACTATGCAAATTTGTTGATTACTCAACGCGCAATTCTATTCTGCATGTGAAGGGATTACGCGCTAAAATGTACCTTATGAATGTGACGACAATCATTACCTTGCCGTAACTCAGTCAAGCACTAGCACGGGAGGTAAAGGATTTCGTTACTAATTTGTACCTACATTTGAGGATTTATTGTTATTAATAACATCATTACGTTATTGTCTCCCACCGTTATTTTAGTGTACAAATTAATGTATTTTGGTATGCACAATAAACAATTTTGAGCCCAAATTTAGGCTGAGCCTTTTAACCAGACGACCACCGATTAGTAAATGTATATTACTAATGGGGACACTTTTGAATGAGTAATTAGTTTATTTATCCTAATGAACTAGTTGTAATGGTTGTTTCACCTACAATGAATATAGAGGATGCCTTATATATCATGAAAATCCTAGAATACAATACTAAACTAGTCAATAGAAATAAACTTAAGTGTATTCTACCTAGGCTTTATCCCACGAGAATATTTTTCGTCTCAACGATGATATCACCGCGATGCCCTCGCCTTGTAAATGTAGTTGACGTTTAATAATCAAATAAACGAATGATTTGATTGATTGATATACTTAATTGTTTAAGTAACATTTATTTTGAAAGCATAATGTCTATCAGATTTCTTTTGTTTTTTTTTTGTTATATTCAATTTAATATTTTTTAAATGTTTTTACTTTATATTTTGTTCACATTTTTCTAATGTTATCTTATAGTATTTTTTCTTAGGACGAACTTAGTATTCAATAATTCGTAAATCAAATTTCCAATGCAATGCTTTGTACAGTTATTTAATATTAAGTAAACCCTAAATAAATCTTATATTTAATCTAGAAACGTTAACAAAACTCGGTTCTTTTCTAACAGCCGCTGTTTGTACACATATTTTCATTATGAATGTGCCCACAAATCTCCATACATAGCTTTTAGCTCTACCCATCCACATTTTGTTTATGTTTCAATAACAAAACTGCGCGAAAACAACAAACAAGATGTATATAAAGAAATTGAATTATGTTTCTAAGTGAAATACCTAAAGAAAATAATGATAGAACTGAGGCACACTGTTTTCGGAAAATGAGTCACTTTTAAAAAAAAATTCCAGAAATCAAAAATAAGCTATAATAACAAAATATCATCACAAGGTTATAGTAATCATCGTAAAAATCATTGTCATTTTCACGATGACATCGTGGAGAAATTAATCAGTCTCCTTTACCATTATTTTATGGCAGTGCAGTGTATCATATTTTTATTTTCCTGGTGCAAATTAACGAAGTTTTGTGAAGTAAGAAGAACACAAAACCAAATTTTATAGATGTGATAGACTTTAAAAACTTCAAAAACTGTGGTCCCTCCATTTTACACCGTGTATAGGCACTAGCCTACTACTAGGTTCTTTTTCTACCATAATATTTCTACTAGATACTACTACTACGAAGGTGACCACTAATTTATTTTCCTCATCGTACAGATGAAATAACCTCCATAAATATATTTTCTCATTTTAATAAGTTATTATTCATCCTCGAACTAAATAGGTACAATTTCGACGAGTTTGTTTACAATTTTTATCTCTAAACGGAAGAAGTGACTGTTGAACTGAACAACGACTGAGCAGTTTGTTGGAGAGTGACTGCGCAGACGCATCGTGTGTTTTACGACCGTCATAATGTTAATAAATACGAGTAATTCAGCCGCAATTTGTGTCGTGTTGTCCATATTTTGTGATCTTACATTTGCTGAAGATAGAATTCTCTTTAATGATAATAAAATTAATGAAGCATATAAAACAGCTGCGAATGGATGGAACAACCGCAACCAAGTGAGTCTAACAAATCATAATAATCAAGAACTAAACAAAAACTATCGAATGAATAATTTTAACCAGAATCTTGAAACTGATCCCATAAAAACTGAAAAAGACACATTGAACGGATATACAGTGAAGTTCAGAATAAACTGGAACAAAAAAAACGGAAAACATCCTATAAAAGAATTAGAAACCCCTAATATTGACAATAGAGTCATATTTTGGTCTCCAGTCACCTGTCTTCAAGGTTTCAGTTTTGTAAATAATGAATGTATAAAAGACTGCCCGGAAGGGTATGACAGAATTATGATAAAAAGGATAAATAAATGTTGCAGCAAAGACATTGATTATTATGATAATGATGTCACCTCGCAAATTATCTGTCCTTAACTTAGAAGGCATCTTATGTAAGCAATTGAGGACTACTGGTTAACTTTCACTGAATCAAGCCAAATAATTTGGATTCTACGCCACTTCGAAAAACTCGTTCAATTACTTTTAAGAGTGTCAAAAACTACGGAAACCAGTCACAGGCCCTTCCAAATCCAGAAACCTTTATCAATGTATGCAGAAGTCAATCTGCAATGAACGAGTAGGATGATTGATTTGAAAACGCTCGACAGAAAACTCTAAACATATTTTGTCCGTTAAAAAAATATGAAGTGAACGGTGAGGATATTCTAGCTACTGGCCCACCACGTCGTTAAAACATCATCATCGTCGCAAAAAAATAATGAAAATCCATGTCACATTTTGATCTGTTTTATAAATGTCCATTGATAATTGAAATGAAGGTAAAGCATGCAAATACAGGGGTCTAGGCTAAGAATATGATTTTGTTCCATTCGGTGTTGAGGCCCATGGTCCGTGGGGTCGTAGCGCTTTAAGCCTTTTTAAAGAAATAGCAAAAAGGTTAGTCGACATCACAGGAGACCAAAGAGCTGGCAGCTACCTCGGACAAAGAATTAGTCTGGCTATTCAAAGGGGGAACGCTGCCAGTATCTTCGGAACCTTGCCTAAAGTTACTCCTTTTAATAATATAGTTTAGTTATTATTTTATATTTTTTAAGGTTTTTAGTTTTAGATTCATTTTAATAATTATTAATAATGCCCCAACAATTGGGTAATAAACAACGTCATCGGATTAAAATAATTGAAATAATATGTGTGTTAAAGTTTCATAAGTACTTACTGTAAATTTGAACGACTATTTATTTGATTAGTTATTTGATGTTTAATTGATCCCTCAGACAAACTGTGTAAATAATTTTGCTACTGTATTGTATTCTGACGATCTTATATGGTATTCATATAGATGACTAAAATATTTATTCATTTTAGTCATCTATATGAATACCATTTATGATCATCAGAATACAATATGGTGGAGTTCAGATTTGACTTGAATAATCAATGATATTTCATATTTCCTTGTGAATAATGTATTGGAAATAAAACTAATGATAAAAGTCAAAGCGTGGGTACCAATCGGCCAGTATTTAACATTAAACTATTTCACTAGTTTACGATGAGTATCATGGCCAATTTTATTAGATTTTCCTCATTTTCTGTTATGTTCCGTCGCGACGCCGTTTCTTTCCCATCCCACTCTTCAGAGCACCCCGCTACCGATTAAGGATAGCCTAAACATCCTTGGCATGGATGTTCGTAGCAACCTAAACCAGCGGGACTACATTGAGAGCGTCATTAGAACTGCATCCCGTAAACTCAGAGTCCTGAACAGAGTGAGACGATTCTTCACGCCTGAGCAGCTCTGTCTCTTGTATAAGACACAAGTTCGCTCGTGTGTGCCTACTCAAAGCTCTTGACAGGTTGCAGCGGCGTGCTATTCGTATTGGAAACCCAGAGGCAACTTTGACCCTTGAGCCTCTTCAATTGCGTAGAGACATTGCCAGGCAAAGTGTTTTCTATCGCTTCTACAATGGGGAATGCTCTGACGAGTTATTTCAGCTCATTCCCTCACCTTTCCACTCCCATACCACGCGTGCTGGACTACGGCGTCACCCACACACAATTCAACATTTGTTGGCCCGAACTAAAAGGTTCGGTGACTCGTTTCTTTGTCGTACCATCCAGACGTGGAAGGCTCTTCCAGCACATGTGTTTCGTTCCTCATATAGTCCCGGGTTCTTCAAGCGGGGCGTGAAAAGGCATTTCTGCAGGGCTTCAAGGTGAGGATGGCCAGCCCAGTGGTTCGTTGAATGACTGGGCTTGTCAACCTTATATCTGGACCTCGCGACCGCTTTCCATCAGGTGGAGTGAGGTCATCTTGAAGGGCAATATAAAAAAAAATGTTATAATAGTAAAATGATGAAAATTAAAGAAAAGCGGGATTTTGACAGTTTCAGTATGGACGTCAGAATCTCGCCATTCTTTTACGATTCCATTGGCTATTAAATAGTAGTAACGAGCTCTTGTTCTGTTGCAGGTTTGGGTCCTGGTTGGCCCTAAATTGAGGGTTCTTTTTATTGGTTTTTCAAATTGTTTGTCTTATATGTACTTTTTTCTTTTTTAATATTTTTGCACTTTTAACTAAGAAAGACTATATATTGCTGTTGTCTAAGCTTTCTTTTGTAAGTCCAATATGTTCGGGGCAATAAATTTTTTTTTGGCTTTTTTACTCTTACTGGTTTAGGTACTTTTTCTCTTTGTAAGAAAAGTATATGTAATTGTCGTAGTATATAGACCACCCAACTCAAACAAACTTGCTTTTCTTGAAGAAATAAAAAGGTGTAATATACACAATGAAATCATTTACCTAGGTGACATAAACATAAACATCTTGGAAGAACCTTTAGGTATGATTGCGACGAGTTATTTAAACATATTGTGCGAGCTCGGATTGCAGTGTGCCATACGCGATTTAACGCGTGAGAGTGTGACTGCAGGGCGGCGCACGACGTCTTGTATCGACCACATCTTCATGCGAAGTGCGCGGGCAAGTGATGTTCGTGCGTATACTATCACAACAAGGATCGCAGATCATTACGTAATCGGCCTAACAGCTGACTTGAAACAAGACCTATCGGGAAATAGTGTGAAGTTATCAATAAACAACAGTGGCGTGTCAGATAAGTTGAATTGTATTAATTGGACGGAGTTTTTAGCAATAAATAATCCGATTATTTTGTACGAAAAGCTAGCAATTACATTTAAAACCATTTATAAGGAATGTACCTTTCAACGACTTGATATTCATAAGCGCAACTCTAATGTTTGGGTAGACAAAAAATTGCAGTGTATGTTAGAAAGAAGAGATGATCTGTTCAGACGTTGGAAGGAGCAACCAGGTAGTAATAGCCTTAGGTTACAATATACAAAGCACAGAAATAAAACAAATAAACTCATAAACATGGCAAAAAATAAGTACAGAAAGGATAGTCTAATAAATTGTAATGGTGATATAAGAAAAATATGGAGTAATATTAATACATGGTTAGGAAGAAATAAATTATCGGTTGATAGTACGATAGAAAAATATTTACTTAAAAATTATTCTAAGGAAAGCGTATGCAATAATTTTTGCCATACTTTTACCAGGGAAATAGAAAATATTAAACATGATTGCCAAATTAAGTTTTTAGATAGGAATGCCTATGCCTCAGATAGTCCGATTAGCTTCAGGTTTAGGCCCGTCACAGCATATCAAATTTCCAAAATTATAGACAAATTGAACAGCAACAAGGCGTCTGGTTCGGATGGTATTAGGGTCAGAGATTTAAAAAATATTAAAGATAAAATTAGTCCAATTTTGGCTCACTTCATTAATTTAAGTGTCAAAAAGGGTATATATCCTGATGAACTAAAAGTGGCTATAATAAGACCTATCTATAAGCAGGGGTCCCATGCTGAGTTCACTAACTACAGGCCTATAGCTATTTTGAATGTAATTAATAAAATTGTAGAAAAATCAATAGTTCAACAAGTAACTGAATTTTTGGAACAACATAAACTTCTAACGGATACTCAGCATGGGTTCCGTGCTAATCGAAGTACAACCACAGCTCTGTCAAAGTTCACAAATGATGTTAATGGCTGTCTTAATGAACAGAATATTGTAATGACAATTTTTATTGATTTTAAAAAGGCCTTTGATACACTGGATCATGCTGGCCTGCTAAAAGCAATGGACGAGTGTGGGGTTCGAGGCCCAGTGAATGTATGGTTTAGCAGTTATTTAGAGAAAAGAGCGATAAAGGTGTCCGTCTGTGGTGCGGAGAGTGAAAAAGGCAGCATTACGTATGGAGTGCCAACTGGCTCGGTCTTTGGGCCGGTGGGTTACGTAGTACATGTCAACAGCATGACAAACGTGATTGAAAACTGCAAGGCTTACATGTATGCAGATGACACATGCATCATGTGTAGTGGTCGGGACCAGGATACAATTCAAAAGCTTATGCAAACTGACTTTGATAATCTGACCAAGTGGGCCCATGACAATGGCATTATTATTAATATGGATAAGACGAAATGCATGGCAATCATCTCTCCGCGCAACAGAAAAATGATAAATATATCTATCAAAGGACACTCGTACGAATGTTTGCATAACGACCAAAAAGGCTGTACGTGTAAACCTATAGAACGGATTGAGTCATACAAATATTTGGGCTTAACAATTGACAGACATTTCTCGTGGAACTTGCATATTGATCATGTTTGCAGCCAGCTGCGCTCAATACTAGGCAAATTATTTAACCTTAAGTTTATAGTGAGTAAAAATATTTTATACATGCTGTACTTTGCATTGGCAGATGCCATAATATTGTATGGGCTGGTTGCGTATGGACTAACCTTCCCTACATACATAAATAAAATAAAGCATTTACAAATTAGAATGTTAAAATTATTAGTAAACAATAAAGTAAAAAAATCATTGAATAAGGATTATGAAAAGTTGTTTGGATTATGCAAGGTGCTGCCCATTGAATATAAAGTTAAATTAGCCATCATAATGGAGCAACATGGTAAAACTGAGCATAAAAAACCAAGAGTACATACGTATCCAACCCGCCTAGCGAGTAAGCCTACAATGTCGGTCCCTAGAATAAGGAACTATTATGGTAAGCGCGAGAGACGTTATATGGTACCCAGCCTTATCAATGAGCTCCCAGAGGAAGTACTGAAAGGTGTTTCCTCCAGAAATATCTTGAAGTCCAGGCTAAAAAAACACTATTTGTCCTTGTGTCCGTGACGTTTGCCACTCTGCTGGTCTATGCTGAGCGGAGACGGTGCACAGCAGAGATGAGAGATCAGCAGAGTGACGAATTGTTATTGTTATGCAAATTGAATGGGTTTTTAAGTGCTAGAAGGCGGGGTACATATTATGCAACGTGCATGAGAGAATTATTATTTAAAAAAAAAAAATGTTGTGTAGCTGGAAATTGTTTTTTTGGTTCCTTGAAATACATACTTAATGTTACTGTAGATTAAGAGATTAGTTAATGAGAACTGCTGCCGATAAACTGCGTCTGTAGTTTGGCAGAATTGTAAATGTACCTTATTAAGTTTTGAGAAGGAAAAAATAAATTAAAAAAAAAAAAAAAAAAGTCCTGTCTCGATGAATGTAATTTCGAGAAGTTTTAGGGTACCTATGTCTACGTTAGGTAGGCATTTAAAGTTGAAAGGAAATGAAAATGTATGCTTTAATTAAGTTTTCAATCATACGTCATAATAATGTATGGCGAGGAATATTTTTCCTACCAATAATTATAAATCTTATTTCGTTTAATTGTTTCTATCAATTTTTTTTCCAATTAAGTATAAACTAATTTGCTAAAATAGAACTAGAAACAGCAATAGTTTTTGCTTTTTATATATTGTTGTAATGTTAGTCCGGCCATTGTAATCTCAAACTCAAAACTTAAATATCTTTATTTAAATAGACTTAATCAGTACTTTTAAATTGTCAAAAATATACTAAATAATAGACATAAAAACTATTGTAATATGAATATATAAATAAACAATATACAACTCCACCACCGCGTTAAAGTTGATTCTTACTGAGAAGACTGCGAGAAACTCAGTAGTTACTCTTTTAAACTTGTTGTGGTTTTACATGTTGTAATGTTAGCATACTTCAAAAAGGTACAACGTGTTTGCATGAAAAAAAAAGTGCCTACATATTTCGTAACAAATATACCTGTATATGCGAGCAATAAATAATTGTAAGAACAAAAATCATTTTATTTTTCCCTTTTCACACCATTTTATCATTGCTTAGTTATTATAAAAACGCATACTATAACACTTGCACTTAAAACACATATCAACCTGATTGTTCTTGATGACTAGAAGGAACCATTTTTAAGTCTAACAATCATTGATCATTGATGATGATTGTATTTAATTGCCTAGTGTGACCTACCAATACATTATTGACCTAGTAATCCAATCATTAATATTATTCCTTTTTCATGTTTTTGCACTTAAAACAACTGTTGGCTGATTTATTGGCCAAAATAATTTTTAAACATACGCATATGCTAAAGAGATGCATTGTCTACACAACCTAAGAAACAGTAGAATAATAAAAATCACAATCAGAGAAGAAGAAAAAAACATTTTAAAATGTCAAAATCAAAGTAATAAGAACCTTTTCTCATGATAATAAATTAAACAGTAGTACTTAGTAGTCAGTAATTAGCCTATTTATTGGCCCACTGCTGGGCAAAGGCCTCCATCATTGAAATCAAGTCATCGCTACGATGGATAGGTATTGGCTTAATCACCACGCTTGCCAAATACGGGTTGGTGATCACAAACCTCCGAAAACACACTTAGCTTGACCTGGGAATTGAACCCGGGACTTTCGGGTTTCGGGCCGCGCTCTGAACCACTCGGCCACGGAGGCGCACAGAAAAAACATTTCGTTTTTTATATCCTAGAGTGTACTGTAAGTACTGACTACTGACATCTGTATCACAAGAGGTAGCCCTGGCAATAAATGCCTGTCACACGACAGCACGCATTTACAAATGACAAAACTGTCAATTTTCCATGGAGTGATTTATCTGTTACGTAGTAACTATTAAGTAATCTGTGGCACAGAGGCGTTCACATCTACCTTTAGATAGGGTCACCTTATGCTGCTGACATAAGACTCATTTTGCAATGGTTTTGTAAAGGTTGATGTGAACGCCTTTGTACTACTTCAGTGAGGGCGCGAGGCAATTCGCAAACACCATACGTTATGTTATTTTTCGAAAAAATAATGTTATTGTGATATTCAATCGCATGTAGAAAAAATGCAGGCTTCAACAAGCAACTACTTTGATAAGTAGACCCTATTTACTTAAACAATGACCCGAGGGCTAAGCTAAGTCAATGCTTCACCGAATATATCTCAGACATCAGCTGTACGAGATTAGGCTGGTTCTCAAACAGCTTCAAAATCACAATGCTCCAGGCAATAGCGAAGTCTCTTCAGAACCTCTTTGATTTCATGCTTTTCTAGGGCTTACCACCAGAGTAGAGGTGTTTTAAAATCAAACATAGCAGCTCTCTGAAGAACTACGAACTACAAGCTAATTTTAAGATTGGAATTCGCTAACCGGGGAATAATTGCTCCTTAATTATTTTGTGTAACTGAACCCTTAATAAGACATTGCATTGTAAAAAAATCATTCTTTTATGCCTGCTTGCCCAGTGTATTAAGATCCAAACTTCGGTGGTAACTATTTTCCCTCTGCTTTATAAGCGGTCATTCACTAAACGGTAATAAAATACAAATGTAGATATTCTATTTAAGTTATTCGGAGTGAATGTTTTATGTTCAAATCATTCCGTTTGAATGAGTCAAAAGAACTCCAGTTGTTGCAATGTGTTTGTAAGTAATCAAAGTTGTAACAGTCACGTGCAATGATAAGTAGACAAAAATTGCTCTTCAAAGTATTGTCAACACTATACAGACAAGACAGTATATGCACTTCCTTTCAAAATTATGTAATTAGTCATGGCCTCAAAAAAAGGTATACATTTTAAGCACTTTCTTGTTATCAAGACAAATCAAAAATAAGTGTACGCTTTTCACGTAAAATATATTATGTTACCAAGCATATTTCTGAGAATTGTGTACACAGTCTATCTCATTAATATGTAAACAATCGTTTTTGGGTCTTATTCTTAAATTTTAGCACAAATGCATGAATTTCAAATTAATCAAATCAAATCAAAAACATGTACACAATACAGTTGCACAATAATGTAAACGTTGCTTATTTGTGTTTGAAATGGCACACAGATTAGAGATAAAAGATAGATGCGAAACAGTGCCCAAACCGTATGATATGACAGCGAAAAATTGCTTTTTTCTGTAGGAGCAACACACACACACACACACCAACACACCCTGGGAGAGTTATGGTTTTTTTTTCAGAAAGTCTAGAACTAGGCTAATTTTATGTATAATATGTAAATACTAAAAAATGGGTGATATTTTTGGGTGATAGTTTAGTCTGAATGAATCAAGGAAAGTAAATCAAATATCTTGAATATATGTTACGGCTTACTTGATTAACGAGGCAGTATTCATACGGACCGGTCCTTTTGAATAATGACCAAGTGCATCGGTCAATTTGATAAATTTATCACTTTGGCCGGTCCGTATTAATAACGACAGACTACTCGTGGGCAGTTTAATAAATCAACGTTTGAGATAGCTCGAATTTGTCACTTTGACCGGGTATTATGAATAATTTCACTATCGGAATCGTCCTTTGGCATATATTTTAAATGAAGCTAGTTCGTTTCTTTTTCTTTTTTTCGCTTCGCTCCTCGCTACCTAATAAACCCACGGTTTATAGAGCAGACCACCATCTGATTAAACAGGGTTTTTTGTAAGTATAATTGAACAATACCAAGCAATGCATTTTGTCAATAGTCATAAATGCTTTACGTTGTGGTGTGAGTTTGAGCATCTCTATAAAACTTGTTAATTAAAGGCAAAATCTATTTAATTCAGACATAGCCGGAAGGCCACTCGGTATTCTATACAATCCCTAGGTATTGTATACATTGTCTAAACGCACCCGGCATTGTACACGTTGCCCATAAGTAGATTTTATACGATGTAATGCACAAAAACATCAAAGATCAATTTGTTTTATTATTTTGCCCAAGACAAGGAGGTCATTATTCATATTGACCGGGCAAAGTGATAAATCAAGCCGTTTTACTCGCATTGCCCATTTGGCAAGGGCATTAGGCATACGGACCGGTCATTATTAATAGTGCCCGGACTTATCACGTGGCCCGTAACATACATTTGTTTTAGCACACTCTGTAACCATAATTAATTTGCAATATGATCCAAAAAAATTCCAATATCATTTAGACCTCCTAGGTAACTCAATTGGTGTTTTACTTACAAGTAGGCATTGAATACATTCTAATTGTTAGGTTGACATGAACCAGCTGCACGAGCCAAGCGAGCGAAACATCAAACACCTACTTATAGTATTGAAAGGAATTTCGTTGACAAACGAAACGAATTCGTCGAATAGAACGTGCGAAGTCAGTTAAGTAATAAAAAAAAACTAAAACACAGATAGCATAACATAAGTGAGCTTTTCGGCTATTGGCCGAGGGCGATTTGGTTTGATGCTATTGGCCGAAATGGCATTATTGGTGTTTGTTACAAATTATGATTAGAAAATGTGTAGACGTTTTTGGGTCGATCTTAGAATGGTTTAAGGTGGTTTTCCTTTTATTTGCTGGTCGTTTTTAGATAGTTTTTTGATGACTTGCAGGTAGTTTGCATAGGAATTGCCTTTTACTTTCAGGTTGGTCCGTGTAGGTATAAAGGAGGTTCCTTATTTGTTAACAGGTCGTTAATAGGTGGGTTTCCTATGCTTCACACATGGTTTGTTGTTAGTTTTTAAAAAGTGACCTATTTTCATTTTCAGTTGGGTTACAGGTTTTTTATGATTTGCATGTGCTAGTGTTAATTAATATTTATTACCTCATTAAAAACCATACAGTCACTGAAAAAGCGAAATTCACAATTGTGGTTAAATACATATTTGTCCAGTAGGAAATAAATGATTTGGGAATAGTCCTCTAGGTAGGTATGTAAGTAAGTATACATGTGGTCATACAAAAGCACAGTTCTTAAGATAGCATATTGTTTTACATTTACTTATTATTACATTTACTTCGTATGGTATACTAGAAAATTTCATTTCATCAATCAAATATCTCCAGATGATTCTGAAGAATTCACATCCATACGCAATTATTCATAAGAATTAACGCTTATCATAACTCTAAAAAAAATTATGAAATTGAAAAAGTTAGAAGTTTAGTTAGTTAAACTTTAAGGTCCGTTTTAAAAAAAAAGTTACCTAAAATTTCTCATCTAAATCTATTTTGAAAACTTAACTATACTTTTAACTATTTACCATGTAAATTTCAGTGAGTAACTTCACGGGCATTATACCTAAATTTTCATTCAAAGTGTCAGAAGTGTAAAATTCAAGTAATCTGTGTATCACCTAAAACCTGATTACAACTTAACTTAATGGAATGAGTTATAAAAAACCTAAAAATAAGTGTTCAAAATGGTGACTTTTAAGTTTCACATAGATTTGACGTCGTTTAAAAAAATATTTTATCCCAAAAAAGTCGTCTAAATAAACGCATTTATAGCCTTAATTTTTTTTTGCTTTGACAATGTACTATCTCTATTGAGCAATAAAGTGGTCATGTTGAAAGCGTTTCATGGCGTTTTTATAATAAGATGTTTTTAGTTTATTTATAATCAAGTTTTAATTGATACACAGATTACTTGAATTTTACACTTCTGCAATTTTGAATGAAAATTTTAGTATGATGTCGCTAAAGTTAAATTTTCATTGCAATTTACATGATAATTAGTTAGGAAAATAGGAAAGTTTTAAAAAAAGATTTGGATGAAAAATTTTAAGTAACTTTTTTTTGTATACTTATCATTGCACGTGACTGTACTTTATTGTTTTGCATTGATGACGTCTCTCCCGGGTGACTAGCTTATTACAAATTGGGATTTTATCAGTACCTATGTCTGCGAGTGTTAATCCTACATATATCATGCCGTCGAACAAAAATTAATAAGAATGAACTCATAGTTCAATACAACACAAGCTCAGCTGGACGTATTACAGAAAAAGCCTTTAAATATTCGATATTTTTAAAAATGTTGAAACTTAGTGAAATAGTTACCTTTGGGGTTTTGTGTTTACGAGTATCATTGTGTGATATAACTACAACTCCCGGAGACAAGATCGTGTTCAGTGATATTCAGCTTGATAAGCAAATGAAAACAGCTTTCGACGAATGGATTCACAAAAAATCGAATCAAATTTATCCTGACAAAACAAAAGATCCGAGCAATGCTGCTGGCATTCAAAATAACTATCGAGCATATATCGAAAACCATCGGGAGAAGCCAAATAACCCAACCACAAATAGAAATAGCAGAAAAATAGATAACTATCCAACAGAGAAAACATACGATTGGAATTATATAAACCATAATAAAATCTACTGGGTTCCTGAAAAAACTGATACTAGAATTTTGAGTGCTGATAATGGACAAACTGTAGTGGCAGATTCAGGCAGAAATAAAGAACCTAGGCCTTCAATTGAAATGAGACGAGTGATTAGTTTTCCGCTCATTTGCGATAAAGGTTACAGTGATGTCAGTGGAAAGTGTGTTAAAGATTGTCCCTCAGGATATAGCAGAATGGTGAATTCTAAATACAACTGTTGTATTGAAGACTTTATTTACGATTATGATGTGGTTCAGGATATTACTTGCGAAATAGAGCGGGTTTAAAAAGGTGTTTTTTATGTAAAATCTTGCAGAACTGAAGATGCCTGAACTGTTTAGTACACGCAGTCAGCTCAGAAGTAACTACCAATCTCTTTTTTGTAAATACTTTATTTCATGTGATTTGTGAAATGTTTTTATAATGATATACAGATATTGGTATTTTTGTTCGGTTCTAGTTTAAAGTATGGATTATTCATTTTTATTTTAAATGCTAAGCCCTTTGCTGGATCGGTTGGATCCTTTTAATGGGGGCATTTTTATTATTTATTGCATTGACGGCTGTTTAAAATGTATGCATTTTATGATTTATTTATATTTTACTTTTGCATTTTAATATTTATGTCGTCGATTTGGACAAGTATTTAATTGTATTATTATATAGAAACAATACAATATACACACTGAAAAATTAATAACTTTGTTCATCAAAATATCCTTAATAAAGAAAATAAAAAAATAAAATAAATAAAATATGCTTTTTCATAGGTTTCATTCACTTTTGGAGACATGAAGCGTACAGCCAATCACAACTAAAATGGCAGTTCGTAAGTAACCCCTGAACTATAGTTATAACCCCGAACCGAACTATATCTGGTTTAGCAATATTAAGTAGTTAACAGTCAGAAATGCGCCTATTTAATTGAAAACTTTATCTAAATACAAATATGACGTTGTTGTATGAATAAGTATGATCTTTTTAATATTGCCCTAGAAAATGATCGTTGTGTCATGTTAGAATTGGCCACTTTCCCAGCTATACGAGTATATAGGTAACTTCCCGTGTAAGTATTTTCGCTACTTAAGTTTAGTATCGAGATGTTAACAAAGGTTAGTCACAGTATATTATTATGCCAATAAAGTAATTTCACACTATCCAGCAAAAGTAAGAATAACTATTAACAAGCAATCGTCTTTAGTACGAGTAGATTTTTGAAGTATTTGAAACTTTTGTAAATAAAGTTGCATAATATAACTCTCACAAGAACTAATGGCATGCCAGTTACAGAATGAAATAGAATAATAATAATACATGTATCCATACTAATATTGTAGACTTGACTGTTTGTTTGTTTGTAATCAATAGACTCCGAAACTACTAGACCGATTTTTAAAATGATTCTACCAAATTAAGATACAATATTGGCGAGTGACATTTTTTTATTTTATTAAGGCTATATTTTGACGGAAGAAACAGTCCACGCGGGCGAAGCCACTGACGAACAGCTAGTTCAAATATAAACATAGTGTGACGTTGCTTCCTTATAGAAGAATCCGGAAAGAAACTCGAAAGTAACAGTGTTGTTACCAATAATTAAATTTACAAAGTACAATCAACGCAAAAATATGCAAAAGATTTGATGCACCAGACACCAACGCCAGACGAACTGTACGTTGGCAGCCATAAGCTAATGTTTGCTTACGGCGTTGCTTGCTATCCCCTTGAGCGCGCCCGGTCTAGGGTAAGAACAATATTTGCTGTTGCCGTCTACTGCAGTGGCGATTTATTTTACGTACTGCATATACGCACTTGAGTCTGTTAGGAATTGATGACCCTAACATAGATAGGGAGATACT
This sequence comes from Udea olivalis, assembly GCA_947369235.1. Lineage (NCBI taxonomy): Eukaryota > Metazoa > Arthropoda > Insecta > Lepidoptera > Crambidae > Udea > Udea olivalis. Next base: position 18,438,845 of record OX376355.1, read on the forward strand.
AATTTTAGATCTGAGGGTTAAAATTGTTAATAGTTGTATTAAATGTCCTTAAGGCGAGTTTAGTCGCCAACTAGTGCCAACGATTGATTTATTTTTATAACTTCCAAATTAGAAATTGTTTTCAAAAATTGTCCAGACAGTGAATATCTCAAAAAACTACTTCTAATAAATATTGAATGTCTGTCCACGACTTTTCATTCTGTTTTTTAGTTTTGGATCGCGTTTTTGCTAAAAGTGGCCACTTTTAGCAAAAAATAAAACTATGTACCACTAAAAACAGAATAAAAAGTCGTGGACAGACATTCAATATTAAAAAGAAGTATTTTTTGAGATATTCATTGTTTAGTTTTTGAAAACAATGTCTAATTTGGAAGTTATAAAAATGAATCAATTGGTGGCGCTAGTTGGCGGCTGAAATCGCCTTTATCATAGCATCACGACTTTTCCTCACAAGGTGAGCATATACCTTGCAATTGTAAAGATAGGAAGACTAGAGAAAACACATTTTGGCCCAAGGTGTTGTGCGCTAAGCTATTCTTGTTTTACCATCTATATAAAAGACCAGCGGCTTCGTCCACGTGGGCTGTCTTTCCTTTAAAAACTATAGCCTATGTCACTCCCTGATAATGTAGCTTTATATAGTGTTTTTTTTTAAATCGGTCCAGTAGTTTTGGTAGGCTTGATACAAACAAATCAAAGCAATAATAAAACAACATATTTAATTTGCTACGATTCTGACACATTCTACACTTTATTCATCTATGATGGGTTTAAGGTTTCTTTAAGTTTCGTAATTTAATAAAAGGTTATTTTAATTCAGTGTTAGAACAACGAAGGTCCATTTTGTTAGTAATCATATACTTACTGGCTGTATTCGTAACGAACAAAAATAAACACAATAAGAAGCCATTTATCAGAAGCGGGTCAATCAGTCTTCCCCTTGACACACTGGCACAGTGGTGAAATATAGCGAAGTCATATTATCTCCCCGTTGTGGTCCTCAGAATTCAGAATTTTATTATAAGCATAAAATTCTTCACTTGCCGAGTGGTTGGAAAGCTGGGAAGGTCCTTGCTCCGGAGGTCCTGGGTTCAAAGCAAAGGTCGGACAAAGAGTGTTTTAATTTTTTTGGAACATCGGGTTTGTGATCTCCTACTTGCATTGGTTTGAAAAGTGTTCTTGAATTCTTGAAAGACGTTTACATACTAATGAAAAAGGGCAAAAACCTTTCAAAATATTCAGACGACACTGTGTAAAGAAAGCGAGAAATGTTTACAGATCCAGATTTAATTACTTAAGACTTAAGGAGTGGAGTTTAAGAAGGGATAATTCGTTGTTATCTCCCTAAAATTCATGGCTTCCTTCGCTTAGCAATGAGAGCAGGAAAAGAGTGGAGAAGGCAAATGCAAACAGATATTTTAAAATAGAAATACATACCAGGAAAATACTATAAATAGGGCAAGGAAATAGGCGCGAATCAAAAGTGCAATTGCTCTTTACACTCCTGTTTTTTAATTAATAACAACTTTTGGGATAATATCTTAGTAGCCTAGGCAAATAATAATTTTGGATGGAAAAGTCGAAAGTAGAAAGTTTGACTTAGGATCTTTGTTTGAAATAGTTGGGAGATAAACATACTAAAGTCCTTACCCCTCCGAGGTGAAAATTTGAATTGAGATTTGACACGACATGACATGTCAAATCTCAAGCTATATTTTTTACGCTAACGATAACGTAAATGTAAAGTGGCAACTCGTGATAGACGAACAGCCAATACATTTTTACATGTTGCAATGAAAGTAGGTCGTTGTTCCTAGTTAGTCCCTCAGGTATGTTCAAGGATTTTGTCTAGGGAGAATGGCAGACTTGGATGTGGAAGTTGGCTGCTGAGCGATAATCATGGACAAACTACTTTTAACCGTCAGCCCACGAAGGGAAGGAATGAGTACTACACTACGGGAAAAAACCAGAATAATATGACGGCATTGTTGCACAATGTTTGCATTATTGTGTTATACAACAATTCATTATAATACCTTCAGTTTGAAAAGCGTAAAACCCATGCAATTTTACTGTGGCATACAATCTGTCAGGTTGGTTTATGGAAAACTAACCGTTTCCTGCCACTTTGCTGGATTTTTAGAACACAGATTCTCCCATTTGGCCACCTTAGAAATCGATTTCCGAAAATCTCATATCGTGGAAGCTTAGGTTCTCTACAATAATTATTGATTTCATCCTCTTTTAAGGTAACAAAGCTTCAAACAATTGGTTGTCTACTAATGAAGTCTAAAGTAAAAGTAAGTTTTTAATATTATTTTCGGCGTGACCACCTTCAGGTTCTATGAATTTAAATGGTAGTGACTATTGGTAGCTGTGTGTCGTATTTGAAAAGTTTGTTCAAATATGACTCTTATCTAGCCCAAAACATTCCAGCAACCTCACTCAAAGGTTTGCTGCGTATTTTTCTGGTCTTGATACTTAAAACCTTGGTATCTTTAAGGTTAGAGTGAATAGGCATTTTCTGCGTAAGCGAGTACCACCACCGTCCTTGTCATCGCTTACCACCAGGCGCAAGTGAAGCCAAACGCAAACCCATTTTAAATAAATAATAATTATTTAAGAACCTTTTTTGCATACCTCTACTTTGCCCTTGACTCATCCAAAACGGAGTTTTCGTGGCCCGGGTGGTTGTACAAGTCGACACCCCTCTAACTTATTTAATTAGTACCCTGTAATGGGCAGCGTCTGTGACAGTTTAAACTCGGTTTATTTTTTAGTTTACTTTCGCTGAAATAACGGAGAATCGTCCAACTTGATAATTCGGGCTAGTGTTGTAGAAACTCTCTAGAACGACTTCTTACAAACTACAATCAACATATCAATTTATGATTTAGATACATTCTTTTCCATGATTTTACTAATGTTTACACCCAGATTAAAAACGAACACAAATATTTGTCAGGGATCTATTTATAAGGAGCTAACTGCAACATGAACGAATTCTAATCTATTTGCATGGTAAGTGAACAAGCTGAATGTGCTGTGTAACATTATACGGAAAATAAAGTACCACATTCAAAGGAACTATTTTATTTTTAGCATTAAAAACAGCTCGATTTTTCTACACAAAGATAGAAACTAGAAAAAATCGACCTGATCCTGGGACTCAAGCGAGATCCTGCAAAGTAAAAATTCACTTTTTTCTCTAAATTTATTCACCATATTACAACACTTATTTACATAAACAACATCTGACAAACTGATAAACAGTTTGTCGGCAGTAGTTCTCGTGGATATTTCAACACATTCATCATGTAACAAAGAAATTGTGAGACATATACATATGTATAAGGTAAAAGCTCCTAATACAGAGGCAAATGGCAACATTTGAAAAAGTGAGAAAGGAAAATAAGCATTTATTTACAAATAACTTAAAGAATGAAAAATATTTGTTTCGACAAAAAGATAGATTATATTTTACATTGTTTCTGACACTGTATGTTTCTGAAGTGATTAAACACATAAAAATACATATTTAAGTGCTCAGGTCGATTTCCCTATAACGGAGGTATAACTCAGGTTCGGGCTAATTACGGCGGTAGTCGGCTCCTAAATCAGAGGCTCAGAATCAGAACGTTAAATGTACTGGGGTTCCTTACATTAACATTATACTACTGGTTTGTTTTATGTTTAGGCTTTGAACTATTTTTCCTATTAGATCGGGAACTACGGTAATGAAACCTGGGCACTAAATATCACAGAATATAAATGTAACATTTATAGGATTTTTTCTTTTATTTTACCCTTGGTGATTTGGCAACTCCAATAGCATAGTTCTGTCATGTTTTTTTAAATCCCCGTGGGTTCCATAGTTACAATAGTCCCGTCAAACACTAACCGTTGGCTTTGCAGTATTTATTTCCACAGTCTCTTTCTATTTACGTTTACTTCTACTTAGTACGTTTATGGTTTCAGAATTATCAAAAGAACGATCGGAAAATAAAAATAGAAGTTTATTTTCTTATTTTCATCAAGCCTACGTAACTATTTTTCTTGAACCCTAAAATACGAATTGCTGTATACATTTTAGGTCCGTAATTTCTGTGAAAAACTAAAACAAAAGACTTTCATACATGCTTCTCGATTATGGGTACTCCAGACCTGACCTTTTCTGAGCACGTCTTGGACTGGTCCTAAGTACGTCCGTCTAGGCATTCCCCTTTCAACAGCTCCATCCACCCTCGCCTTGTAAATTTGTTTCGTTAATCGCCTTTCATCCATCCTTTCCATATGTCCAAACCATCTTAGCATTCTAACGTAAAATACACTAGATAAATTCGCTAGGTCTGTAAACGGCCTCGGTAGCTCAGTTGGAAGAGCAGTCACCCGGATTGTGAAAAGTCGCGGGTTCGTATTCCGCTTGAGTCCCAGGATCAGGTCAAATTTTTCTAGTTTCTATCTTTGTTTAGAACTATACATATTCTTATTCTATATATAGAATAAGAATATGTATATCTATCACGCTATAGCGTGAGAGAAAACTGAGTGAAAGTGACAGTGACCGAGACTTTTTTAAATGCTTTAATGTTATCTATAACAGACAGATTTAACCTTACCAAAGGCAATCATTATTCAGGTGATTGGGGAAAGTTGATTAATTTATTAAATACTTCGTAGAAATGATAAATAGCTTAAGCGTTTATCAGATGTTTAAACACACACATAAAATAAACCCAAAATACACTTTTTAAAGCTGAATAATGGATGCGTTTGACAAAAACAAAGAATTTGTAAACACTGAACTGTCACAAGTTATGTTTTGAGACATACAATTTAACAAATCAATCTTATTGCCCAAACTGGGATATTCGTAGGGATGCCAAATTTGTTGACAAGCGTAGTGCACGGGCTTTACTTAGGTAGCTTTTTAAGCAAATTCCTCACTGTAGCTTCACAACATATTTACAAAATCGCATTGTTTTGGTGAGGACGCTCTTTTGGAGTAGTTAGGGTTATTCATAAGTTTTCAATAAGTGCTGGTCCATATTAGAGGACAGCAGCAAAATAGCAACCTTAACAAAACCGCTGCAAATCGGCTTTATGTTGGCAGTCTAGCCAAGACACGCCACGACCATTTCTATTGTAGAAATCGTTCAAATGTATGGGGATGACATAAGCGCCAGGGACAGCTTATGTCATCCCCATACATTTGAACGACTTCTATTGTCGAAATTGTCGCGGCGTGTTGCTCTTGGCTGGCCCCCAAGGTGTACATGCAAAACTTGACGTGCTACTTTACAATCAGTACAAACAGTATCTGAAGCTATGTTTTACTCAATAATTCAACAAATATTTAAATGAGGGCATTGCTTGTTTTTCTTTCCGTTTTTAGAAAGGAGGCAGCCCTAATCTCACCTGGGTTCTCGAGACGTTGGCCCCAAAGAAACTTTTGAAAGATTAATGTCAAATAAAAACAACAATATTACTTTGAATAAGTTTGTTTGTAGCCAATAATATAAAAAGCTATGTTTTATTTCACGTAACACAAAATGGCCGACAAATCAGTTAACTCTGAAGGAATTTTATACATTGTTGTTAAAGTATTTTTTTATGATGTAAGCTATTCACGTTTCTGAGTTATTTAATAAAAAATTGCTTCTACAATCTGTGTTTTAACCCTTTTTGTGTTCTGCTGTTAGCTAGCTGTTCAAGACGTAATTAGGTAAAAAGTTTCAAGATATCGCTAATACTCATGCGTTGTTTTTCAGTAATTCATATTCATAGCGTGGTGGAATGAACTAAAAATCTTACACGAACCTTACTTCACCCTCGGTTCCCAAAGTGGTCCAGGTGGACCCCAAGGGGTCCACGGGAGACTCGACGGGGGTCTATGGTGGCGTCATTTATTGTCGAGTTTTGGGAACATGGTAGGAATGTGTAGCTGCAGGGGGTCCACCGGAACTAGACAAATGTTGAAAGTGGTCTATGCGAAAAAAAGTTTGGGAACCTCTGCTGTACACGAATCCTAAATATCGCAATCTTCCCGAAAATCACCAGGATAATAGCGAAACTAAATGTCAGATTACTATTTTCCAGTGTTTCCCTACTGGGAAAAACTCTTTCTGTGCTATAGATAATGTAATTGCTACCATGAATTTACATCCATTATAAGCAAGTAGGTAACAATTTCCATGGGTACACGTAATACGGCAGGGATCGCGCATTTATCAACTCGGAACATGTTTTTGACGCCTCGGGGGTTTTTACAAGAAATGTTTAATCCAGGCAAAAGGTTTCGTAAGTTTTCTTAATAAGCTGGAGCAGACTGTTGTTTGCGTATAAGATGGAAAGATTGTTTTATGCAACGAAGAACAAGCATGCGGATCGCTTTATGGCAAGCAGTTACCGCAGCTTATGAATACGATTACTATTTAGTGTGTTTATCATCATGCTGGTTTCATCACGCACGCGAGATTCCTGCTCCGCCCGCGGGGGCGGTGAATTGCGTGATGAAACCCGCACTTTGTTAAAAACCCCCTTCAAGGTAACCACCCTGTGAGTCCGGATGTCCTGGCTTCAAATTTTGGTGTTTTCGGATTTTCAAAACCAGGTTTGTGATGATCAACCCGCATTTGGCAAGCGTGGTGAATTAACCAATACCTATCAAAGACAGAAAACTAGAAAAAAACGAATTTCGGACCTTGAAAAAATCAGGCAAATTAGGCTGGATATGAAAAGAAGCATTTTAAAATACTAAAATAAACAAAGTAATATTCAAACAGCATTTTTCATCTTAACCAAAAGTTTAAATATGTGTAAAAATATTTATTTCTGATGTTTGAAGATTCGTTCGTTCCAATAAGATTTTGGCAGCTCAGTGTTAGATCAACCACCCGGATTAAGGAAGACGCGGGTTCGAATCCAGCCTGATTTCTTCAAGGTCCAAAATTCAATTATTCCTAATTTTCTATCTTTCGATAAAGAAAAAAGCATTGTAAAATGCTAAAATACACCACGTAATAATTAATTCTCATCAATTATAACGATGACGTGATTTTAATGAGAGGCATATGCCCAACAGTATATTAGGCTACCTGTATGGACATAAGGTAAAAATGTTTTTTTTACACGGGTAGTGAATTTGCGCCTACACGAACTTCAGAGTTTTTCTTCACTGACTTCCGCAAAGTTACTCATTCCGTCTTGAGTAATGACCTAAAAAAACAGTAAGCCGTCATTGGTAGCCCTTTCTCATTATCTGTTCGTTAGTAAGCCTACTTTTCCCCAAATTAGTAAATTTACCCCCGTATCTACAAACGCAAATCAAAAGTTGAGCACACCTGAAATTGATACTGCCCTGTCACGTGTCAATAGAAATAAAAGGGACAGCTATACATGTATTGTAAGGACTGCTCAGATATGATTGACGTTTCTGGATTCGGGCGTTTGACTGTCTATTTTGGTATTGGTACAAGGTGATTCAAATAACTAAAAGTCCCAGGCTGTATTTTTAATGTTCACTAGCGAATCCTATTACTAAAACGTTCATGTGACGTCATAAAAAATGTGACACGCTTAGTTTTCGTAGAATCAGACCGCCTTGCGTTATCTATTTAGAGTTTGAGACAATCAATAAATTACACCACTTTATGTCCTGTGCTTCTAGCAAATAAATATTAATGACTAGCTTCTCCTCGCAACTTCGTCCGCGTGGAATGATGATATATAGCCTATTGCCATACTCGATAAATGGGCTATCTAACACTGAAACTGTGGTGTGAAAGAGGATGTTGTCACAAAAATTGAGATGGGAATGCTAAGATGGTTTGGGCATTTGGAAAGGATGGATGAAAGGCGATTAACGTAACAAATTTACAAGGCGAGGATGGATGGAGCTGTTGAAAGGGGAAGGCCTAGACGGACGTACTTAGGACAAGTCCAAGACGTGCTCAGAAAAGGTCAGGTCACGTCAGGACCGTAGCAAGTGAAAAGATGTGGTCTCTGCTTACCCCGTTGGGAAAAAGGCGTGATGGTATGTATGTATGTATGTATGTAACACTAAAATATTTTTTCAAATCGGATCAGTAGTGCCTGAGATAAGCGCGTTCGAACAAACAAAGGAACTCTTCGGCTTTATTTTCTTAGTATGGATTTCTGATTTATGTCTACGTTGCAATACAAAGGTTCTCAGTATCAAAATGAGTTTTATCTTATTTTTCATAAGAGAAATATATATATTACATACATTTGTCATATAAGAGATAGAGATTACGTTTTGAGTACGCTTTGAGTGATTAGAAGATCCTTTGATTTAAGAAACAATATCTCAAGGTGGAAAAGTACACATTTCGAAAGCAATTTTCGAGAAATTTTATATTTGAGGCAAAGAAGCAAAAAATATCACAGGCATTTGAGTCAATCTTCTGGAATCGTTTAACAAAACAATGATATCCAGTTCTATATCATAAAATTAGTGGTTCGATTTCTACTAAAAGCAAAAACTGGAAAGCTGAGGTATATCAATGAGAATATTGATGAGCAAGTCATGAGCGGCAGAGACCTAAATGGTGTTCAGCTTTTTTGTTCACCCTTCTTAGGTTTTGTTCTTGCAATAAAAGTTCAGACGTGTCAGATTGGGCTGAATGGGCCTAATTCATTTAACTTTAAACAAAGTATTTTATCATTAAGTTGTTGATGTCAGGTGTCTGCGTCTTTTGAACCTAAAAGCAAACATATATGATCATTATTGGACATAATTATGCCTCCTCCAATGCGCGCGATGGTGTCCTATCCTCATCTTCACAGATCCAATTTCTGCCAGCAGTGCCAGCAACCTTTCGCAAGTCATTTGTCTCCACCTGGCCAAAGGGGGTACTACACTATGTTTTCCGATACGCGTTCTACACTCTAGAACGCGCTTACTCCGCAGTGAAGGATTCTAGAGCATAAAGGGCCAGTCCACTGAAACTTCAACTAACATACATACATACATACATACCATTCACCAATGGGTGTGTTGGGAGACGCCCCTGGCTTATTTCCTTGTGTGGTACCTCGTAACACAGGGATATTAATCCCTACTTCGAGACCATTACAAGAGGTGTGTTGTCTGGCGCATATTTATATTTATATTATATTTATTCACCACTTTACCTCAAACGGGTAGTCAGAGGCAAGTGACTATGCCGTGATGGTACACGAAACAATCAGAAGCCCACTTTTCAGCAATGGTATTACAACCCAACGTGGTACGTTGTGAGCATTCCGCCTTTATCCGGGTAGGGCTGGTTTTCTAACGATGTTTTCAACTTCAAATTACTGATTTCTAAGAGCTATGTCGATGACCTTAGTTCTCTGTCGGATTAACTCACTGCGGATTCTTTAATGAAACATCGACGTTCAATAGGTGCGCTTGCCCGCACTACTAGTGTCCATATATCAGCTCCGTATATCATCACGGTTAGGACACACTGGTCGGATTACGGATAATTCAACAAGAATGTATTCTTCCCTTTCATGACTTGCACTACAGTTCAACTAAAAGAAAGGGAATGTCTTCACGGCGACAGGTTGTCACATAAATTCAATTTCTCGCTTCGTCTAAATGAAGACTTCTCTCTTTCGGCGAATTGGAGTCGTTTCGTTGATGCCCCGATACGTTGTTTTTGGATTTATATATGCATTCGAGGATAATAGAAGCTTGTTTTTTCCTCCTTGTTTATTGGACATTTAGTTTTTTGTTTTTCCTTCCTGTATTATCATATTACATGAGCCAGCGTGGTCAAATATTAACAGCGACAGATATAGTACACCTGTGTTATGAGGTCGATAAAGGTACGATTTGATTTTGGGGTCTCCTTCGTTTCATAAAAAAAAAAAAATCAGATGATCACTTCCAAAACAATTTTTCGCGAAATTTAATTTCCCAAAGTATCATTTAGAAAATCATTTTTTCGCAGATAGTTGCAACGCCAACCAAGTTGTTTGCTAAGTGAACGTCTAAACAATAGCTCGTTTACTAAATAATATTTTAAATAATATTTTTACCAATTTACATTTGATCAAAATAATGTTTCAGTTGGCAAAAAATATTATACGCAAAATATAATTAGCCAAATTTATCGTAGCGTATTTTTTTAATTTTCCATTTCTATTGAGTCAATTGCTCGCAAAAGATTCGCAACTTTATCTCAGTAGCACAGAGTTTACATATTAAATCACATATTTAATTAGAAACTATACAGTACATAGCAAGTTTTACACTCAATAATGTGGTTATGGCCCTCGCCGGCCGCTGCCGCGGCACGCTCGCTTTGCTCGCTCGGCTCGTGCGTCGTTTGGTCGCAGTTCTGACCTAACCCAGCTATTTCGATTTTGAAAAAAGTACAAAATTTAAGCATGTTACGTATCAAATAAATATAAACAAATTAATATCTGTGACAATTCACACCGAGATCATCTGACCCCAAACTAAGCAGAGCTTGTAATATGGGCGTCAGAGACTGATAAACATACTTAAATATTTCTAAAATACATACTTAAATAGATAATAACACCCAGACACACAACAAATACACATGTTCGTCACACAAATATTTGTCATGTGTGGGGATCGAACCCACAACCTCCGGCGCTAAAAGCAGGATCGAAAAAAATGACACTAAACTCCTGATATATAGCCTATTGCCATACTCGATAAATGGGCTATCTAACACTGAAACTGTGGTGTGAAAGAGGATGTTGTCACAAAAATTGAGATGGGAATGCTAAGATGGTTTGGGCATTTGGAAAGGATGGATGAAAGGCGATTAACGTAACAAATTTACAAGGCGAGGATGGATGGAGCTGTTGAAAGGGGAAGGCCTAGACGGACGTACTTAGGACAAGTCCAAGACGTGCTCAGAAAAGGTCAGGTCACGTCAGGACCGTAGCAAGTGAAAAGATGTGGTCTCTGCTTACCCCGTTGGGAAAAAGGCGTGATGGTATGTATGTATGTAACACTAAAATATTTTTTCAAATCGGATCAGTAGTGCCTGAGATAAGCGCGTTCGAACAAACAAAGGAACTCTTCGGCTTTATTTTCTTAGTATGGATTTCTGATTTATGTCTACGTTGCAATACAAAGGTTCTCAGTATCAAAATGAGTTTTATCTTATTTTTCATAAGAGAAATATATATATTACATACATTTGTCATATAAGAGATAGAGATTACGTTTTGAGTACGCTTTGAGTGGTTAGAAGATCCTTTGATTTAAGAAACAATATCTCAAGGTGGAAAAGTACACATTTCGAAAGCAATTTTCGAGAAATTTTATATTTGAGGCAAAGAAGCAAAAAATATCACAGGCATTTGAGTCAATCTTCTGGAATCGTTTAACAAAACAATGATATCCAGTTCTATATCATAAAATTAGTGGTTCGATTTCTACTAAAAGCAAAAACTGGAAAGCTGAGGTATATCAATGAGAATATTGATGAGCAAGTCATGAGCGGCAGAGACCTAAATGGTGTTCAGCTTTTTTGTTCACCCTTCTTAGGTTTTGTTCTTGCAATAAAAGTTCAGACGTGTCAGATTGGGCTGAATGGGCCTAATTCATTTAACTTTAAACAAAGTATTTTATCATTAAGTTGTTGATGTCAGGTGTCTGCGTCTTTTGAACCTAAAAGCAAACATATATGATCATTATTGGACATAATTATGCCTCCTCCAATGCGCGCGATGGTGTCCTATCCTCATCTTCACAGATCCAATTTCTGCCAGCAGTGCCAGCAACCTTTCGCAAGTCATTTGTCTCCACCTGGCCAAAGGGGGTACTACACTATGTTTTCCGATACGCGTTCTACACTCTAGAACGCGCTTACTCCGCAGTGAAGGATTCTAGAGCATAAAGGGCCAGTCCACTGAAACTTCAACTAACATACATACATACATACATACCATTCACCAATGGGTGTGTTGGGAGACGCCCCTGGCTTATTTCCTTGTGTGGTACCTCGTAACACAGGGATATTAATCCCTACTTCGAGACCATTACAAGAGGTGTGTTGTCTGGCGCATATTTATATTTATATTATATTTATTCACCACTTTACCTCAAACGGGTAGTCAGAGGCAAGTGACTATGCCGTGATGGTACACGAAACAATCAGAAGCCCACTTTTCAGCAATGGTATTACAACCCAACGTGGTACGTTGTGAGCATTCCGCCTTTATCCGGGTAGGGCTGGTTTTCTAACGATGTTTTCAACTTCAAATTACTGATTTCTAAGAGCTATGTCGATGACCTTAGTTCTCTGTCGGATTAACTCACTGCGGATTCTTTAATGAAACATCGACGTTCAATAGGTGCGCTTGCCCGCACTACTAGTGTCCATATATCAGCTCCGTATATCATCACGGTTAGGACACACTGGTCGGATTACGGATAATTCAACAAGAATGTATTCTTCCCTTTCATGACTTGCACTACAGTTCAACTAAAAGAAAGGGAATGTCTTCACGGCGACAGGTTGTCACATAAATTCAATTTCTCGCTTCGTCTAAATGAAGACTTCTCTCTTTCGGCGAATTGGAGTCGTTTCGTTGATGCCCCGATACGTTGTTTTTGGATTTATATATGCATTCGAGGATAATAGAAGCTTGTTTTTTCCTCCTTGTTTATTGGACATTTAGTTTTTTGTTTTTCCTTCCTGTATTATCATATTACATGAGCCAGCGTGGTCAAATATTAACAGCGACAGATATAGTACACCTGTGTTATGAGGTCGATAAAGGTACGATTTGATTTTGGGGTCTCCTTCGTTTCATAAAAAAAAAAAAATCAGATGATCACTTCCAAAACAATTTTTCGCGAAATTTAATTTCCCAAAGTATCATTTAGAAAATCATTTTTTCGCAGATAGTTGCAACGCCAACCAAGTTGTTTGCTAAGTGAACGTCTAAACAATAGCTCGTTTACTAAATAATATTTTTACCAATTTACATTTGATCAAAATAATGTTTCAGTTGGCAAAAAATATTATACGCAAAATATAATTAGCCAAATTTATCGTAGCGTATTTTTTTAATTTTCCATTTCTATTGAGTCAATTGCTCGCAAAAGATTCGCAACTTTATCTCAGTAGCACAGAGTTTACATATTAAATCACATATTTAATTAGAAACTATACAGTACATAGCAAGTTTTACACTCAATAATGTGGTTATGGCCCTCGCCGGCCGCTGCCGCGGCACGCTCGCTTTGCTCGCTCGGCTCGTGCGTCGTTTGGTCGCAGTTCTGACCTAACCCAGCTATTTCGATTTTGAAAAAAGTACAAAATTTAAGCATGTTACGTATCAAATAAATATAAACAAATTAATATCTGTGACAATTCACACCGAGATCATCTGACCCCAAACTAAGCAGAGCTTGTAATATGGGCGTCAGAGACTGATAAACATACTTAAATATTTCTAAAATACATACTTAAATAGATAATAACACCCAGACACACAACAAATACAAATGTTCGTCACACAAATATTTGTCATGTGTGGGGATCGAACCCACAACCTCCGGCGCTAAAAGCAGGATCGAAAAAAATGACACTAAACTCTACGAAAATATACGTACATGGAAACTTTTGCATTCAAAAATGTGGTTCATTAAAATTAAGTGCATTTTTTAATTTTTTACTTCCCCAAAACATTTTGACTTTATATTTATTGTCATAACAAATCATTTGACTGAATGTCTACTGTCTAAAGATTGTTCGCTGTAATAAATTGGTAAAAGACCAAATGCCCGAATGCCACTATCCATATTGATATTCTGCCAAGTAAAAATCTGACCAAATTAAAATTTGCGTACTAAAATCATTCGAAATGTTGGTGTACGGGCAAGGCCACTGTACATTATCATTTTATGCTTACGCGGCGCCCCACATTTGGCGCGCCGCGCGCCGCTTTAATATAGAGTTAATTACATTTCAATCGAGAGTACGTTACTGACCGCCCTACCAAACACTACTCCAGAAAAGATTTGCCATAATACTTTACTTTGTCACTTTACTTACAATATAACAATTTTACTTCACTTTGGCTATCTTTCTCTTCGACGTGCTCATCTACTATCTACTTCTATCACTATATTTCAAGTGTATCGGTGTTCGTGGTCTCCTAGGCGGACATCGTACATTTAATGGTTTTGACGACACGATTGGCGTAGTGCGCTGTAGCACAGTTTCTCGCCTATATTTCCTTAGTGTCCCGGGTTCCATTCCCAGTCGGGTCAATTCAGGAAACGATCTTTTCTGATTTGACTCGGGTCTGGGTGTGCTGGGAGACGCCCCTGGCTGATTTCCTTGTGTGGTACCTCGTGAGACAGGGATATTAATCCCTACTTCGAGACCATTACAAGAGGTGTGTTGTCTGGCGCATATTTATTTATTTATTATTTAATGGTCCTTCGAGCAACAACTTGGTGAGTCTTACTTTCCTTTTTACGTTAGGGAATCGGTTTACTGGCCTCCCACAAGCGGGTTTCACCAGTAAATTGAGAAGGGTGTGAGATTTACTTAGACGAACCACCACCTTGCCCTACATCTGCCACCGTCTACTACGTGCCAGAAATAAGAGCTATTACTAGTACTACCAATTATGCTGCAAGTGCAACAAGAGTGCTTCAATAACATCAAAATCGAACTACAAAAAGGACAGCCCGGACAGGAAAAATGAAGCTTATTTGGTCAAACGACTTGAGTCCCTAGAGGCTCAATGGAGCGATTTTCAACGACACAAACTATTGTAAGAAAAACTTGAAGACAAAAACATCAATTACTTCACTGAAGATGTTTTTGGCAACATTGGGGGGCTCTACAATAACACAAAACAAAATATGGAAGATTTACTACAAGAGATTCGAGAGCGAAAAACTGTGCTCTTTGACATGACGGTTTTCTTGACGATACCGCAGATGAAACCCTAACAAAATTGCTAGAAAAGCAACAATGCATCTTCAGGGCTATCGATCGCGTCATGTGTCAAATTGACTTCAATACTTCCATCGAGATTTGGGAACTGCAAGATTATCTTTCTATCCTGAAATCTAAATGGGATGTGATCGACAAACATCGCTGGGAATTGGAAACTAAACTCAAAGGTTCCAATACCAAATACTACGACATGTTTGTCGCCATAGAAGGTAAATTTGACGAAATGAGACGATACCTTAACTCCAAAATTTGGTCTACAGAGCATTACGAAAAATCATCCCCAAAAATTGAAATTCCTGATTTTTACAATTACGCCTACTGCTGGGAAATACTTAACCAGCGCTATGACAACAGACGCCTTCAATTTACATCATTTGTAAAGGCAATGCTTGAGCTGCCGGTTATACAAACCCCGGACAACCACAACCTCAAGAAGATGCACGACGTCATCATCGAATGTTTGAATGGCCTCGCCAGCATCGGCTTTGAAACATCTACTTGGGACCCACCTATCGTTCATCTGATACTGCAGAAACTGGACCCCATCACCTACACAGATTACATGAAAGCACTACAAGATCATAGAGAAGTGCAACCTTTGAGCGATTTTCTATACTTTCTAGAAAGCGAATTCATGGCGTACGAGACTATGAAAAATGCCAAGAAAGGAGTCGCCAACACTCCAAAGCAAGTCATTTCTACTAACGTGCCGTATAAAACCTATACTGCCAAAAAATATCACTTTGAACCGAAGACTATGTTTAAGAAAACTTATCTCACAACGTCTTACGGTAAATGTCCCAATTGTGAAGGAAATCATGTGTTAATGCAATGACCAAAGTTCATTGACATGAACCCTGCACAACGCAATAATACGGTTGCGAAATTGGATGTTTGCAAAAACTGCTTTAGACAACCACGGAGGCGGTCAATGCCCGTCTACAAAGACTTGCAAAGAATGTAACATGAGACATCATACTTTGTTACACAATTTATCAAAGAAAATTTTACCTACCAATGATAAGTATCTGGACAACAATTTAACTCGATCTTCGACTTCTATTGAAGCAAGCGCTAATCAATTATCCACTGATCGTTTGGAGATTTTGTTACCAACTGTCCAGCTTCAGATAAAGTCTGCAAACGGGACTCACATTACACTACGTGCTCTGCTTGATCAAGGTTCCCAAGTGAATCTGATCACCGAAAACGCAGCGCAACTGCTACGTCTACCTAGAAAGTGACTAAACGCAACCATTTCTGGAGTAGGAAGCGTCTCTGGAGACTGTAAGGGACGTCTTCCGCTGACATGCAAGTCGATTCATTCCGACTTCTCATTTGAGACTCCAGCACTAATAATGAAAAAATTCACTAACAACTTACCTAATTCGTCATTTACAAACACTGACTGGCCACACTTGCAGAACTTGAAGCTCGCTGATCCTGAGTTCAACTTATCGCGTCCTGTAGACCTCCTACTCGGAGCCGACGTGTACTCAGAGATAATACTTGATGGAGTTCTCAAGGGAAGTCTTCAATCCACTATTGCGCAACAGACACAATTATGATGGATTGCCACACAATGCAAACAAAAAACTCTCAATTGCCACGTAACACTAGTCGACCTGAGTGAAATCACTAAATACTGGGAAAACGAAGACATTGCTCAAGATGAGAAAAACATCTCTAGTAACGACTACTGCGAGCAGCACTACAGTAAGACGGTGCAAAGAGCGACAGATGGAAGATACATCGTGACAATGCCTTTTTGTCCAGACTATGAAAATAAACTAGGCCAATCAAGATCGATGACCATGTCGCAATTTTTACAATCAGAAAAACGACTTCAGAGAAATAATAAACTCTCCCTTATGTACCGAGAATGTATTAAGAATACACTGAACTAGGTCACATGAAACCATCGTGCCCTGTACCTACAAATATACTACAGTGTTTCTTACCTCATCACGGCGTACTACGTGAACAGTCAAGTACAACAAAATTGAGAGTGGTATTTAACGCCTCTCAAAAGACAACAAGCGGATTCAGTCTTAACCAATTACAAGAGAAGGGTCCTAATCTACAGAAACACATCCAGGCCCTTATCTTAAAATGGAGGTCTTATAAATACGCCTACACCGCTGACATTGAAAAGATGTACCGCTGCATAAAAATTACCGAAGATCAAAGAAACCTGCAAAAGATAATTTCGCGTAACCCTTCTACCGGAAAGCTCACAGAATACGATCTATGCACAGTAACATATGGCATGAAATGTGCACCCTGGCTGGCTATGAGAACTCTCAAGCAGTTAGCCTTGGACGATGGTCACAAACATCCACAGGCGGCGGAAGTCCTCAAAAATGAGTTCTATGTTGATGACCTTGTGAGCGGCCGAAATTCTATTGAGGTCGCTACATAACTACAACAATCACTCATTGACTTATTGAACGGTGGCGGAATGAATCTACGCAAGTGGTCTTAACAATTTCAGTGCATTAGTACGTGTAACAAGAGTCTTGGCCTGGATAAGGCGCTTCGTCACTAAGGCACGTGGTTCGAAACTAGACGCCGAGCACTTAACAACAAGCGAATTAATGGCTGCCAACGAAAAAATAATACAGTTTGTGCAACGTACAGAGTTTGCACACGAATACAAACTACTTATGAAAAACGATTTTGTATCAAGCAAGAGCGCAATTTACAAGCTGAACCCTTTATGGACAATAAAGGAATCATGAGGGTCGGTGGTCACCTACACAACTGCATATTACCATCAGACATGAAAAATCCCATAATTTTACCTCGAATTGGGCACTTTACTCGACTACTTAAAGAGCAAGCGCATTCGACAACACTTCATGGAGGCGCTGGATTATTTTTGGCTTATATTAGACAGCGGTATTGGATTGTCGGCGGCAATAGAGTCGTCAAGCCAATATTACGTCAATGCATCCGGTGTCATCGCCACAAGTACAGAGAAAACCACCAGATTATGGGAAACTTACCACCACAACGAGTAACTCCATCGCGACCGTTCATCCACACGGGTGTCGACTTCACCGGCCACGTTGAGGTCAAACTTAACAAAGGAAGCGGAGTTAAAACTTCTAAGGGATACATCGCTTTTTTCATATGTAATAGCTTTTTTCAAAAGCCGTGCATATTGAGCTGGTGTCTGACCTCAGCAATGAAACATTCTTAGCTGCTTTCCAGAGGATGTGTGCCCGGTGCGGCACCCCAAAGCACGTTTATTCGGACTGCGGAACTAACTTCATAGGCGCTGCAAAGGTGTTACGTGACGAGTTCAATGAATTCTCGCAACAGCTGTCGCCGCACTTTTTCTTCGAAATCGGCAAACTTGAAGTGGAGTGGCACTTCAATGCACCTGCTTGGCCTACCGCAGACGGCCTATGGGAGGCTGCGGTAAAGTCAATGAAGCATCATCTACGTCGCGTAGTAGGTGAACAGAAACTTACATTTGAAGAATTTACCACTTTTCTCGCGCAGATTGAGGCCTGCTTAAACTCTAGACCTCTCTGCCCGTTGACCGAAGACCCGGAGGAATTTTATAACTATTTAACGCCTAGTCATTTTCTCACTGGAAGTCCGGTAATATCACTATCTATTTCGGACTACACCGACAAAAATACCATGAACTTGCGGCGTCGATGGCAGTTGACTTGTGGGGAACCCACATAATGTTACATATACTTACATCAGTAACAAAACAAGTACATTTATAATTTACACAAATACATAAAACACTACATTAAATATATACACTAAAATACACTCCATAAAATAATAATAATAAACATACATTACATATTTATCTATTGTAAACATGACCATGAAACAAACAAACAGACCGCGCATTCCGCGCAAGTGCTTTTGTTCATATATAAATACGCAGAGTAAACTTCGATCATTAGCGACAGGCGCGGACGCAAGCCCGCTAACTGGTTCCGTGTGCGACCGCCCCGCGCGCCCGCGCAGCCGCTTCCATATTCGACTCACTCGCTGCCTCCGCGCGCCCAGTCACTATCTACCTATCCTACGCAGTTACTGTGCCGCTTGTAAGCTCTGGCTCGCTATCGTGATACGTAATCGGATGCCTACTTGTATGCTATCTATCCTTTCTCGCTATAATCTAATCTATTTGCTCCGCGACGCTTTCTGCCTTCTTATGTGCTGTGAATTCTCCTTCTGTTGTACTGTTTAGTGGTAACGTGATTGTTAGTGGAAATAAATTCGTGTGGTGCATAAACGGACGGACTAATCACCAGCTGGCACACCACGCAATCTCAAACACAAAACCATACACCACATTCGCACAAAACCCGGCCCCCCTGTCTCATGTTCCCGCGCAGATTAGCACCAGAAAAGTTGAACATTGCAAAAGCGGAGTTCGATGCAATGTTGGCAAATGGTACAGCACGGCCGTCTGAATCATCTTGGGCATCTCCGTTACACTTGGCCCCCAAGAAAGATCAAGGATGGCGTCCTTGCGGGGACTACAGGCTACTGAATGCCAGGACGATTGCAGATAAGTATCCGATACGACATATCCACGACTTCTCTCATAACTTGTCTGGTTGTAAGGTCTTCTCAACCATTGACCTTGTCAAGGCCTATAACCAAATTCCTGTTTTTGGCAAGGATATTTCGAAGACGGCAATTACTACACCATTTGGGCTTTTTGAATTTCCATTCATGACATTTGCTTTACGTAATGCCGGCCAAACTTTTCAGAGGTTCGTCGACGAAATGACCCGTGGCTTGGAATCATGTTTCCCATACATCGACGATTTCTTAGTATACTCGAAATCAGAACAGGAGCACGAGGAACACCTTCGTCAGCTCTTCTCTAGAATGAGGGACTATGGTATGCTTATAAACACTTCGAAGTGCGTCTTCGGTGTACCAGAGGTAACGTTTCTGGGCTATCGTATCTCTCAAGACGGAACGAAACCTGTGGTAAGCATGGTACAGGCTATCAAGGAACTCCCGATGCCTAAAACAGCTCAACAGCTCAGAAGATTTCTGGGAATGATAAATTTCTATAGGCGGTTCATACCACGGGCTGCGCTCACCCAATCCGCTTTGAATTCACTACTGACAGGGTCAATTAAAGCTTCGCAACCAATTGTCATTGATGGAGATGCGTTGAAAGCGTTCGAGGAGTGTATGAATAGTCTTTGCACAGCAGCTATGTTAGCTCATCCTGATGCCAAGGCCCGACTGGGCCTATTTACAGACGCATCGGATGAAGCCATGGGTGGAGTCCTACAGCAGTAAGTGAAGGGTCATTGGCAGCCTCTTGCCTTTTTATACCATACGATCGAGAGCTCCTGGCAATCTACGAAAACTTAAAATATTTTCGGCACTGGTTCGAGGCTACACATTTCACTATCTATACGGACTACAAACCGCTGTGTTATGCTTTTTGTGAACGAAAGAGCAACTGTAGCCCTCGCCAGTACAGACACTTAGATTTCATTTCCCAATTCTCCACGGACATCCAGCACGTCTCAGGTAAAGATAATACAGTCGCTGACACTATATCTCGCGTAGTTGTACGAGCCGGTGGATCTTGAAGAACTTGTCAAGTTACAGCGTAAACATCCAGAACTAGCCCATTATCTCAAAGAGGAATCTTCACTGCGTATTGAGAAGAAGGCAGTTCCAGGGCGTCGTACCCAATTGTACTGCGATGTCAGCACACCGACTCCCAGACCCTTCATTCCCAAAAGTCTACGCAAACAAATCTTTGACAGTTTGCACGCACTGAGTCACCCTGGCGCAAACGCTGGGGCTAAGCTATTAGCACAACGCTACGTTTGGCCTCAGGTGAGAAAAGACTGTCGCGAGTGGTCAAAGACGTGTTTATCTTGCCAGCGCACAAAGGTAAGCCAACACGTCAAATCGCCATTAGGCACACTCGAGTTACCCACAGAGCGGTTTCGACCTGCCATTTGGACCTCATCGGACCCCTCCCACCTTCCCGTGAGTATCGGTACTGCTTGACAGCAGTTGATCGCTTCACGCGATGAGCTGAAGCTGTACCTATCACCGATATCACCGCCGAGTCGGTTGTCAAAGCCTTTTTGCTAGGATGGGTTGCCCGTTTTGGCTGTCCCACTGATGTTGTAACCGACAGAGGAAAACAATTTGAGAGCGCCACGTTTCAACAACTGGCAAAAACGTTAGGCTTCAAACACCGGCGAACAACTGCTTAACACCCTCAGTGTAACGGTCTAGTCGAACGCTTTCATCGTCAACTAAAAGCAGCCATCATGTGCCACGCTGATGGCAGTTGGTCGGAAGCGTTGCCATTCGTGCTGTTCGGTATCCGAAGTTCATTCAAGAATGACCTTCAGACTTCTTCAGTTGAATTGGTATATGAAGAACCTTTACGTCTCCCTGGAGAATTTTGGGTCATAAAATTGACAAACATACGAATGATCTGACTGATTTTTCATCACGGATAACAGCATTCGCCAACAAGTTGCAACCAACACCGACGTCAAACCACGCCGTTAAGAAAGTTTTTGTTTTTAAAGACCTCTCCTCGTGTTCGCACATATTTCTTCGAGAAGACTCACTGAAGAGCTCTTTACAACCAGCCTATACTGGCCCGCACGAAGTGATCGAAAGGGACTCGAAGGTATTCAAAATATGTGTCAAGGGCAAAATCGTCAAAGTATCAATAGATAGACTGAAACCAGCCTACATACTAATACCACGACCACGCAGTTTGAACTAAATACAGACCCAGCCCCGGTGGCCAAAACTTCACGCTCTGGACGGCAGGTAAGAGTTCCTAATTTTTATCGCCCGTAGGCACGACCTCTCGGGGGGGAGTGATGTGAGGAACCCACATAATATTACATATACTTACATCAGTAACAAAACAAGTACATTTATAATTTACACAAATACATAAAACACTACATTAAATATATACACTAAAATACACTACATAAAATAATAATAATAAATATACATTACATATTTATCTATTGTAAACATGTACACAATATATCCACAAACAAACAGACCGCGCATTCCGCGCAAGTGCTTTTGTTCATATATAAATACGCAGAGTAAACTTCGATCATTAGCGACAGGCGCGGACGCAAGCCCGCTAACTGATTCCGTGTGCGACCGCTCCGCGCGCCCGCGCAGCCGCTTGCATATTCGACTCACTCGCTGCCTCCGCGCGCCCAGTCACGATCTACCTATCCTACGCAGTTACTGTGCCGCTTGTAAGCTCTGGCTCGCTATCGTGATACGTAATCGGATGCCTACTTGTATGCTATCTATCCTTTCTCGCTGTAATCTAATCTATTTGCTCCGCGACGCTTTCTGCCTTCTTACTCGTATGTGCTGTGAATTCTCCTTCTGTTGTACTGTTTAGTGGTAACGTGATTGTTAGTGGAAATAAATTCGTGTGGTGCATAAACGGACTTACTCATTTACCCCACACCTGCGACCCACAGACTGAACACATGTTTCAGCAGTTCTGGAAAAACTGGTCCCAAGAATATCTGACTCAACTACAAGGTCGTAGCAAATGGAACAAGCCAACCAGCAATATTACATCAGGTGACATTGTGCTGATTAAAGACAATGTGCCACCCGGGAAATGGTCAATGGGCCGCGTGCTGGAGACTCATCCCAGTGCCGACGGATACGTGCGGGTTACTACAATGAAAACGCAAACTGGCGTAATCAAGCCTCCTATTGTGAAATTGTCGCCTCTACCGCTTGAAACGAATACTGAGACCAATACGGAAACAGAATCGGAAAAAATTAACACTACATCTTCGCAAAGAGCGTCAAAAACAAAGAAAGTTGGGAAGAGAAATACATGGAATTCATTGCTTACTACTCTGATAACGATGTTTACTATAATTTCCGGATCATATGGCGCAAGCGGTGACTTGACGACAAGCGCTCATGTTACAAGCCTCGACCCCGACCGTCCGATATATTATGACACCGTGGGCAAAATGCAAATGATTCACGATGAGTGGACATTACTAATGTATTATAATCTAACTACTGGATTAGGATAAAAAAGATCGAAACTTGTCTTCATGACTTAGACGATCTCTGTGAAAAAACTGACCCAAGATATTGCAAAACTACGTTAGAGCAGTTAGAACACGAAATGGATATACATAACTACTACAACATCGTCTTACTAGCTCCTCACAAGCACCTATCAGAACGAAGAAAACGAGGTTTGATCAATGGCATTGGCAGCATTGCGAACAGCTTCTTTGGAGTACTTGATCAACAGTTTGCTGAAAAACATCAGAAAGTTATTGAGGCTATACAGAATAATGAAAAATACTAATTTGGCCTTATGAAGAATCAAACATCGATAGTTGAATTGGAGAACAAAGTGCTAAAGAAAACTGAGCAAAATATCAACCGACAAATCAACATGATGGAAGAGTTTATGAATCAAACTGACGCAAACTTAGCCAAGATTGAATCAACTATGGAAACTATGATGGCTACTAGTTATTTCAACTCGGCGTCTCTCACATCCTTTTTACTGCTGAAAAATATAAGAACATTTCAAGAAATGCTATTTAACACCCTAACCGACGTCTATAAAGGACATATGGACGTACATCTGCTTACTCCAGTGACCTTGATCGAAAAGTTGAACACTATTTCGGGGAAACTGGCGAAATCACTTACCTTGCCTGTAGAAAACGTCAAAGAAGATATTATGAACATGTATAAATTGCTCTACGCAAAGGCTCGAGTAACTACCGATTACTTTATGTTCGAAGTTCACATCCCTCTAACTTCAAATAAAGATTTTCAGCTTTTTAAAGCTATCCTACTACCTGTGAAGACTGAGACAAGATCAACCATCGTACAGTTATAGTCAACATTTATTGCCATGGATTTTCGAAAGAGCACATACATTTCAGTATCAGAAGAAGACGTGAAGCAATGCACTCAACTGAATCCAGAGGATTTCATATGTTTCAAAAACTTACCAGTATTCTATCTTCAAAACAACAATGCTCCCTGTGAAGCGAAGCTTTTGAGTCATCGCATGACGTACTCGACATCATGTGACGTCAAGGAATCTCTGTGCATTGAATCATGGATCACATTACACGCACCGAACAGGTGGCTGGCTATTTGTTGCGGAACTTGCACTTTGCGAACTATTTGTAAAGGTGACATAACTTCATTTACTATGACAACTTCAGGCATAGTAACTTTAGCGCAAGGTTGCGCTTTACAATCGAAAGATTTCACTCTGTACTCTCACACAATTTCAACATTCCTGAACTGAATTCAACGGTCAACAACATTGTTGATTTAACTCACCAGCGTGCAACATACCGTGTCCAGCAAGAATCCCCTGAGGAGGAAATTCGAGAGATAGATAAAAGACTTCATTCCATGATAGAACACGAAGTCCTTCCTTCTTCCCTTCCAAGTCATGACATACATCAATACGACATTGTCTACACTCTTTTCTCAGCCCAGCTATTATCGTAACAATCATCGGGGCTATAAAAAAACGTAGCTCCCTATTCTGCGCCAGAAAGAAGATATCAATCAAAGAGCAACAGAAGTATGATGACATTGAACTTAAACGAATGCAGAGTCGCCCTGCACAGCAACAAGTGAAGTCTTCGAGCAAGCCACCACCATGACAGCTGGCTGAGCATCCTCGACTAACTACCCCAGCGGCGGACAACATTGTGTTTAATTTAGATTCCTAGTTTACTTATTTTGTTTAACTTGCTTTGTGCTGGCATTTCTTTATCTTGATAGTGTTTTCATCCTTTTTTTGGGTTGCCAACATGTACGGGCAAGGCCACTGTACATTATCATTTTATGCTTACGCGGCGCCCCACATTTGGCGCGCCGCGCGCCGCTTTAATATAGAGTTAATTACATTTCAATCGAGAGTACGTTACTGACCGCCCTACCAAACACTACTCCAGAAAAGATTTGCCATAATACTTTACTTTGTCACTTTACTTACAATATAACAATTTTACTTCACTTTGGCTATCTTTCTCTTCGACGTGCTCATCTACTATCTACTTCTATCACTATATTTCAAGTGTATCGGTGTTCGTGGTCTACTAAGCAGACATCGTATAGTTGCATTGTCATATTAAAAGGTTGCCAAAATTTGTTTGGCAAATGATATTTCAGCAAATTTCTTTTGGCAAAACGGCAGGATCCCAAAAAACAACATCCTACTTGTTGTTGGTCAATGCTTGAAATTTTCCGTGTAGGTATAAAAACTCAGAAATGGGAACTATCTGTTAAATATAAGTTCTTAAATAAAATACTAGCATGTTAAGGCTGCGTCTTCACCTACCGGAAATTAAGGTCCATTTCAAAGACTCCGATATGCGATGTCAACCGCCGAAGGAGAAACGATAACTGAACATACGCTGTAGCGGGTACTACAGCGGTAGCGGTATGTTTCTAAGGGGAATAGTTTTTAAGATTAGCCATTTTCAATGTAACATCAAGAGATCAATAAAAGTACACTAAAAGATTGAACATTACACATCAGCCACTTTGAAAAAGTGTTATAATAAAGTGTGTTAATAGTGTAAGTGTGTGAAATTCGCATGATATGTAAATAGTTACAGTTCTTTTAATAAAGTTGGGTATTTTACTTTTTTTATTTAACATTTGTATGTGTTTTTTTTTAAATATTTGTATGCTAATTCCTGTAGCCTAAGATGTGAATCTAAATGTAACGAATACTATGCATACCATGTTTGATGCAAACAAATGATAATGATTATGATTTAAATGGTCTTCAAAACTTAGAGATAAATAGAAATCCTCACTTTTTCATTTCCATGTTTTTTTTTCTAGACCTTTGATAAGCGCTATGGATGTAACTGGTACAGAACCACCCAAACCTAGTATTCATCTAATCATGCAGAAAAACAGTCATCTAAATAAATCGCGCCACAGTGACCGCATAACTCGTAAACTATAATAAATCGTGGAGCATACATGACACAGAATCTTATAAAAATGGATATGTTTGTTTGTGTAAAGTAAGTTCTAGTTATACTTAATCGCTTCCGCGTATGCCTGGCAGATCCGCCAACGTAGCGGAGCCCAATCTCCCACTTTCAGTGCATTGCCGCGCGGCGCGCCGCTCACAATATCGCAAGTGCCAATCAAAAGGACGATGTACAAAAAATAGAGATAGAAACGTGATCATCCATCTTTGCGACGCGGCTGGCGTTATATGTGTTTTCGTTTACTTGATGTGAAAAAGCGATGTTATCGACGAAGTGAGGCCAACGGAACTAGATAAATAATGTTAAGAAACTTTCAGGCAATTTTTCATAGAAAAGTATGTACTAACATATTTTTTTAAATAAGCTCGAGCTCTCAAATTAATGACGAATGATCATAGGTTGACAAGTTGTACCTCGGACTACCCCTGACACAAAAATAACCAAAAAAGGCTTTTAACGTTACGATTAACTATGTAAGTAAAAATTAGATTTTTTCATCGACTTTAACTTTAAAGTTCTCTTACAAATATACTGTTTGACTGATTTTGTATTCAAAAAATTAATTATTTACTTGCGAGTAGCTCACTAAGTAGGTGCCTATGCCATATCGTTTTTGTGAGTCTTTTGATTATTACTCGGTATACACTTTATTGTACAAATAAAACAGTACAGCAATATTACAAAACCATAGCTCGAACAATTCAGGCGGTCTCATTACTAGGCAGCGATCTCTTCCAGACAACATGCCTAGACAAGATATTTTACGAAATGTTTCATGTAGATAACTTTAGTAGGGATTGGAAGTCATCAGCACACATCTATACATTAAATCATGAAATTGTTATGTAAATTAATGTCTGTCAATTCTCCCATAAAATACCGTATAATCTTTTAAACTAATAGATGATAAAAAATATAACTTTTCATTTTCGTTTTCATTTAATGAATTTCAGAACCTTTTTTCTCTTACAAACTGTGCAATATGCTTTGTGTTAACTAAACTTCCACAAACACCGGGCTTGTGTACTAAGCGTCTGATGCTTGTAATGAAGAAATATTTAAGTTCAGTTTCATGCTACTAGTATTAAGAAAACATGATTTTATAATAGTTTTGAAAGTAAGTAGAAGATACTCAATACGGATTGCACAAAAAAAATTACAGCAGACGTTTGCAAAAACCCATTTCTTATTATATTATTTTCACGTTTATTACTTGACGGGGTATGCCTTTCGATATCTATAGATTCTACAGAGACGAGGATAATATGCACTCGGTAAAAAATCTGTACCTACCGAAACGAGTCGGTCTGAAATTAAATTTATTTAAAAATGTATTAAATTTAATTTTAAAATCATGATTACATGCGCTCGGTAAACAATCTTTACAGATTTAGTGCAGAGGTACCTAAACGAAAAACTAATAAAAAATAAATATCTGTAAAATTTAAAATAATTTGTAAGTCTACCATGAGTTTACACCAATATAACAGCCGCTGGCGTCCGCATTGACGGAATTGGAGGAATTGAAACTTATTTTTTAGGTACATCGGAGAGTTTGGATCGAAGAGAATAGAAAAAAGAACACACAAAATTCTCACTTTTCTGCGTTGACGAATCGGTAACCAGTTGAGCTTAGATCGATAAGAAGAAATGTGACCGTACTTTCGCAATCCAAAGATAAAGCGGATACAGTTATTCAGGAGTCTGTCAAGTTTGTTGAGAAGTTCCTGTGAGATATTAGTAAAACAAACATCAGCATCGTCGAGAATAGGCAGGACAAGAGCCTGGACGAGCAGAACTTTGGTGTTGACTGTTAGAAAAAATTTGAAGCGGTAAGTTACTCACCATAAACTTTCCTAAATATGCAATAAAGAATTTATTACATTGTTATCTTATAGCATTAGATAATTTAGGAAACTATTTTGACATAAATGTTGCCGTTTTTTACGATTACGTTGAAAACCCTGAAATGTTCCTACAACAATGTTGTGTAATTATATATTGGTGAACCACACCAATATATACGCAGGTGTGTGCATTCACAGCAAAGGCGTCGAGGTTCCTTTCCCATCCCACTCTTCTGAGCACCCCACTACCGATTAAGGATAGCCTAAACATCCTTGGCATGGATGTTCGTAGCAACCTAAACCAGCGGGACTACATTGAGAGCGTCATTAGAACTGCATCCCGTAAACTCGGAGTCCTGAACAGAGTGAGACGATTCTTCACGCCTGAGCAGCTCTGTCTCTTGTATAAGACACAAGTCCGCTCTTGTGTGGAATACTGCTCTCATCTCTGGGACGGTTCTGCCAAGTACCTACTCGAAGCTCTTGACAGGTTGCAGCGGCGTGCTATCCGTATTATTGGAAACCCAGAGGCAACTTTGACCCTTGAGCCTCTCCAATTGCGTAGAGACATTGCCAGGCTAAGTGTTCTCTATTGCTTATACAATGGGGAATGCTTTGACGAGTTATTCCAGCTCATTCCACCCTCACCATTCCACTCCCGTACCACGCGTGCTGGACTACGGCGTCACCCACACACAATTCAACATTTGTTGGCCCGAACTAAAAGGTTCGGTGACTCGTTTCTTTGTCGTACCATCCAGACGTGGAACGCTCTTCCAGCACATGGGTTTACTTCCTCGTATAGTCCCGGGTTCGTCAAGCGGGGCGTGAAAAGGCATTTCTGCAGGCCTTCAAGGTGAGTATGGCCAGCCCGGTGATTCGTTGAATGACTGGGCTTGTCAACCTCATATTTGGACCTCACGACCGCTTTCCATCAGGTGGAGTGAGGTCATCTTGACGGGCAATATAAAAAAAAAAAACATTCGATTTAGTTAAATTCTTTGCTTATTTTATGAATAAAAAGTAGTGTTATTAAGCTCTGTAGCGTGACAGACAAGCTGTTCAATTCCTGGCGGATAAATCCATTGTTCGTACCTTTAAGGGGTTTGAGCTATACAATACATAGCAAAATGGAAAAATTGTTTCGAATTGTCTGTCATACCTCACGTCAGTTGCGAGAGGTTAACCTCATTTCCCATTCGTAGGCATTGCAGCGGAATGAACTGGATGAAAATATAATTTTTAATGTTTCGCAATGAACTGGAATGGTCGGTATTTATGCATTTTAAATTAGGGTTGAGTGTTATATTCTGTTCGTTTTAAAAGGATGATTACGGTACAATGTAATCACTCCTTTAAAACGAACTATAGCCATGAATGGAGATTGGGGTAGTATCATTAAAATGAATAAAAAAATAAAAGTTTATTAATTTTAGTTATCAATACTTGGAAGAGCAGCCACCCGGATTGTGAATTCGAATCCCGCTTGAGTCCAGGACTGATCTTAGGACCTAGGATCAGGTTAAGTTTTTCTAGTTTCTATCCTTGAATACTAGACCAGTTATTTTCTATTACCTACTTACTTCTAGCTTAAAAACTCAATATAAAAAGGTAGTTTAATTAACGATAACTGTCATTAACTACACACCTGTTTCATATTCATTTCCGTTTAAGTATTCATGGCTCGTTCATTCAGGCTTTATTTATTCATTACCAATCCTCTTTCTTATATATTCTATACCATTTTCCGTATTTTCTAAGCAAAATAAGGGGAATCCTTGCCAGATCTCATTCCGCCTGGTTGTAATAACCATAAATTGGTTAAGCCACGACGCTGGTAATTTATTTATTGTTATATTCGTTTAACATAGTATACCATCAGTGTTATGCTTTGGGGATTTAGGAGGAAGTTTAGGGCTTTGTTATAATTAGACGAAAGGCTTTTTGGTTTCTTTTTGAAGTTATTTTATAAAGCATTAAAAATAGAGGTAAAATGGATTTGATTTTTCTTCAAAATGTTTCTGATTTCTACAGTAATATCTGCGATTGATTAGATTGTAGAAATAAAAAAAAATGAGGAAATCGGCTTGTTAAAATTGGATTGGATTTTATTTCATATTTTAAATTCTTCTCCAACATGTTTCTGATTTCAAGAATCTCCGGCTATTTTTATTAATATTGGCACTTTTGAGCCGGCACAAAGGCTTTTAAGAAAATAAAATATCTATCCCTCATTATCAACATCAGTACTTCAGTAGGTACATTTAGTTAACAGAAAATGCACATGTAGAGAAATAATTAATCTTTGATGCTGACATACTCATAAAAAGGCTGTACAGAGAATTTAATTAAAAATGTATTAAAATATGTTTGGTAACAGGTTTGATTGTCAGTACTTGACCCATTGTTGTATGGTTCATGTACTGAAAAATAAACAGATTTAATAATATAAATTTAAATTTGTAAATAATGTTGAGTTTAAATTTTTCTTACTAACATAGATTAAATGACTTTACTAACAATAATGGATGTAATAATTATCTGAAATAAATAAATTGAAATTGAAATTACTGTTTGACATAGAAATCAAGTCAATCAGCCTATTATATTCAAAATAGTAAAAATGTAGAATAGTCTACAGCTGCTTATAGGCCTTATCTCATGCAGTTTCAGCAAGCAACAAGAATGAGGGTTGGTGATCACAATTTAGGGCTACGTTCTGAAAAATATTTGAAATAAAAACTTTTAAAGGTGAACAGGATGCTATAACCGTTTGAAAAGATGAAGAGGGGAAGAGAGGAGACGATAGGAGATGTGTTCTGAATAAACAATCAGATTGAGTCATTTCGACAACTGTCTCTGAATTGTGCAAATAACGAAATCTGAATGGTCATTCAAAACACATCTACTCTCGTCTCCTTTCCTCTCCGCTTTGGTTAAAACCGGGGCTTACATATACTAAAGGATACGCCGGATCTTTCAAGGAAACTATAACTCAAAATATTGATTGAGGTTTAGCACAATCAATCATAACAGTCACCCGGTTAACGAATGGTTGTGAGTTCAAGCAGGCCTCTGTTACTCTATGTACTTCCGCGCAATAATTACCTACCACCCGCCGGGTCTGCCAAGACTCATTTGGCAGTTGGTTGTCAACAGCCTCGTAGAGCATTTGTACGCAAATCGTACGGTCGAATTGACGCGATGACTGATTCGAAAGAGGTACCCCTGGTAATATATGCCTGTCTCATGACAGCACGCATTTATACTTTACAAAATTGATATTTTCTATGTAGTAATTTATCTGTTACGTTAGTAACTATAAGTCATCTGTGGTTCGAATCCCGCTCGTTTACTTTCAGATGATGTTTTTCCAAGTTTTGATTTTATAGTGCCTGTCAAGATGCCCTGACTCCACCTGATGGAAAGCAGTCGTGAGGTCCAGATATGAGGATGACAAGCACAATAATGCAAAGCAATTACTGAGCTGGCCATACTCATCTTGAAGGCCTGCCCTGGCACCGGTTAGTGCAGTGCTGATCCCGGAACGCGACCTGACCGAGATAGGTCAGAGTCACTTGGCGGGTTTTACGCAACTGCATGGTGGTAACAACAACCGGCCTACATAATTTGTCTCCCACCTGAAGAGCAGATGGTCTGCTGCAGAGCTCCCTTATAGTCGCCTTTTACGACA
This sequence comes from Udea olivalis, assembly GCA_947369235.1. Classification (NCBI taxonomy): domain Eukaryota; kingdom Metazoa; phylum Arthropoda; class Insecta; order Lepidoptera; family Crambidae; genus Udea; species Udea olivalis. The sequence continues at coordinate 18,470,415 of OX376355.1, forward strand.
CCCACGGGAAGGAGATGGGGTGGCGGTGGAAAGTATTATTTGAAAGTGCCGCCACCAGCACGGCACATAAAGTAGAGTTTTTATAAACATAGTAGAAAGTTGAAGCAGCAATAGCAATTATAATTGAACTTATCTGTGTGTGCTTAGTTATTGAAACTATTACACAGAAATACACATATTGTCCTGTCGGTGGTGAAACAATATTGCGGTTAAGGCAGTGTTGTACTTTATTGTTAAGGATATTGCGAGTTAGATTCATACGTAGATTGTTATTGATTGATTGTGAAATGTTTTACATTGATTTATTATGGGTATGCCTGAAAGATTTTATAAGAAGAGAGACTTTTGTAGAGTAGCCACCTTACCGAACACTTAAAAACTAATTTTATTCGTAATCGGTTAGCAGTTGTAATGTTTAGGAAGTTTTTTACTTGAACAATTGTATATTATCCGGTCGTCTGTCGATGCACCGGCCGATGGTAAAAATTGTTTAGAACATGATACTTACTACTTTGAACATTTTAGCATTTTGCAATGCTTGTTTTCATAGCTAAGATTGAAAATAACCCGTTCGTTTTTTTTCCATTTGGTTAAAGGAAAATTATACTTGCATTATTTACTAGCCTGTTTCCACAAAAATGTACTCGTAGGTACATAAATGCTCTTAAGTATTTCCTTTATTTTTCGGGATAATGTAAGTAAAGTGATTAGCCTATGGACATACGGTTCGAAACTCGTATTTTATAGTTTCCTATCGATTGAACACAAATTTTATTTATCAAAATTTAGTATGACTATGCTATTTTGTCTAAATTACTGTCATTTGCTTTGCTCTGTATGTGATTATCTTAATATTCTAAATTGTGCACACACCTATCTAAAATCTAAGTATAAGATATCAATCAATTAATTACCGTGGATCAATTCTATTGATTGATTGAAAGTCATCTATATGCCCTGAAAATGTTTCTTCATAGCTTTCAGTTTGTGGATGTTATTTGTATTTTTCATTCTCAGCTTAATTTTGCAGTCTTATAGTTTCAGTTTACTCACAATTATTATACGCTTGCTTACATAAGCGGAAGATGTGTATATTTTTTTATTTTTTTTACGTAAGTATACCAACTGTCTTTTAAAAAAAAAACACGATAATTTCACTTTTTCGACAACACTACTGATTCATTATTAACACCAGTGTCATTTATTACATCCAGATCAAGTTTTAATTTCCCCGATTGTGGACACGGCTGGCAGTTTTATTGTCGTTACTGGCTTAGGGCGGCGATGTAGTGAGAGGGCCTGTAGGTATTTAACTAGAAATTAACCATTTTGAAAACGTTTACTATTGTTTTTTTTTAAGAAAAGCGTTTTGTTTACTTGTAATTGTTCAATTTGCTACAATATTAACTTGATTTCCACACTTCCGGTACATTTAATGAAAATTTAAGTGTGATGACGTTTAAGTATCTCATTCAAATTTACATGATAAACAGTAATTAGCATGCTAAAGTTTTCAAAAAAAGTTTGGGTGAAAAAGTTAGTAACATATTTTTAAATGGCCGTAAAACTTAGGGAAAAAACATTATTACTCACTTTTACAGTTTCATATTTTTCTTCTTGAGTTTTGTTCAATGCAATGGATGTGAATGGTTCTGAATCAGGTAGGCCTAGTATTCATCTAGCAATATAAAAAAATGCCTGTTACTTAACTGTCGCCCTACAGTAACCAAAAAGTAACAAATTTTCAAAATTCGTGAAAGAACCTTATAACTCAAAAACTACCAGAAATCGCTGAACATACGAGTAAATGGGGGTAATTCGGGTAGCCCTGGTGATGCTCTTCCACTGGGCTTCCGCTTATCACTACTTTTTGGGAAACCCTATAAATTAATTAGATTAACCTAATGGTATTTTTTTTTCACGGTTAAGTCGTTTAATGGTTTTTTTCACTTGTATTTGTATTTGTTTTTCCCACTTCTCAAACTTTATGCAGTCAATATGGGCCAATCAAGGCCCTGTCGGAATACCAGCCCAGCAGTTATAACTGCAGCGGCACATTATATTTTAACTTTTTTCAATAGAATACTTAGATAAAAAATAAATGTCTATTGAAAAAAGTTTGGGCCAATAAATATTATACTGTGCATTTTTCTTTTACCGTTAGTAAAAAAATATTTATTTTATTTTATATTAAAAACATTAACTTTTAATTTTTACTTTAACTTTACTTAGTACATTGAATATTGTGCCTTATATTTCTCACCGGATATATTTCTTTTACCTTCGGTAAAAATGTATTTATTTTAATGATTTTTTTGACGACACGATTGGCGTAGTGCGCTGGAGCACGGTTTCTCGCCTTTATTTCCGTAGTGTACCGGGTTCGATCCCCGGTCAGGTCAATTCAGGAAATGATCTTTTCTAAATTGGCCTGGGTCTGGGTGTGCTGGGAGACGCCCCTGGCTCAATTCCTTGTCTGGTACCTCGTAACACAGGGATATTTATCCCTACTTCGAGACCATGACAAGTGATGTGTTGTCTGGCGCTTATGTAAGTATTTATATTTAATATGTTGTTATTAGTGCAGTGACGTTTCGTGCTATATCACAGCCCTAATAACCGTCCGTCCGTCAGTAATATCCGTAATTGTGCAGTTCCGGTGCATGCACACTGTTAATTAGTTAAAGCTGCAGTCTGGATTTAAATAAAATTATAAATTCATTTAAGTATTGAGATATCAATTAAAAACTATATTGAAAACAGCAAGAGATTATAACAGAACAGGTACTTCGTGAATGTTTGTGTGAAGTCCAGTACTGGGCTAATGACTTCGTCATTATTTTCAAATCATAGCTACTAGATTGGATTCGGCTTGATTCCCACGCTGGCCTTCTTCTTCTTCTAATGCCTTCTCAACTCAAAAGTCACCTTAGCCAATTAAGGCTTCTCCGGAATTCGTAATTTCATTGCACAGGACTGCAGGCGTTCCCTTGGAACAGTTAAGGGTATACAGTCAGCCTTCAACGGTTTATTTGTATCAAAAATAGAATTCCTTGAATAAAGAGTATCAGAGCCTAGGAGTTAAGTACTCAAAACCCCTGTGGTCCCGAACTCAAATCTGGCCAGAATCATCTTTGTGTTCATTGGTTTTGCGAACTCCCCGGTGATGGAAAAGACGGATCAAGATTCAAAACAACCTGCTTAAAGCCGGAAGGCTGACCACCTCCTACGTTGGGTTTTAATAGGTACGCTAAGTGAGAGAAAAGTGCGCTTCTGGGTGTTCTGTTCACAAATTCTGTTCAAAAAATATTTGCTAATCGTTGATCGATAAAACATGCAAACTCAAACTCAAATATCTTTATTTATATTACTTAATCAGTACTTTGAAACCAAAAAAATGTACCAAAATAGAGAATAGAGAATATGCGCCAGACAACACACCTCTTGTAATGGTCTCGAAGTAGGGATTAATATCCCTGTGTTACGAGGTACCACACAAGGAAATAAGCCAGGGGCGTCTCCCAGCACACCCAGGCCCGAGTCAATTCAGAAAAGATCGTTTCCTGAATTGACCCGACCGGGAATCGAACCCGGGACACTACAGAAATCGAGGCGAAAAACCGTGCTACAGAATAATAGACATAAATACTATAAAAATATGAACATATAAATAAACAGTATACACACATAATGCGACTCTACCACCGCGTCGGAGAAGTTGATTCTTACTGAGAAAACCCGGCGAGAATGAGATGAGAGATGCATGCAATAAGAGATGTATGTCCAAAATATAAATATAAGAACTTCAAATGTACCATATTGTATGCAAATAAATTATTTATTTATTTATTTAATCTTTATTGCACAAAGAAAAGTACAATTGGCGGACTTAATGCCTAAAGGCATTCTCTACCAGTCAACCACTAGGTGAAGCAGAAATCTTTACGGCGGGGTTTTGTAAAACCCCGCCGTAAAGATTTTCAGTAAGATAAGAGTAAACAATTTACTCATATAATATATATACCTACTTATCTAAATTAATATATATATATATATATGTGTGCCTACTTACATATAAAAATAGCAAATATATACATATAAATTCATAAATACAATGATATATAAATACATATTATGTACTCAAATGGAAGACGAAAACTCGGAATGATATGATCGACGATCTGACTAATCTGACCAATGATTAAATAGCACTAATTGAAACTGGTTAGGGTGTCTGTAAAAAAAGCTTGTGGATAGATTTTTTGAAGGAGAACCTATTGGGGGACATTTTGATTCTGTTCGGAAGCGAGTTCCATAACCTTATAGCAGCTAAGGTAAAGGAGTTAGACACATGCGTGGATAGATGAAATATGATGATAGGTGGATAGATAAATTATCTTTATCTTATCTTCAAAGGAAGTAAAAAAATTCGTAAGGGTATGTATTATGTAAATTATAAAAAAGTAAATGTTTGAAAATAAAATCAATGAAAAGAATGGCTTACGCAGTACATCCATAGATCTCGTTACCACTCTGTACTTATAGGGAGACACAACTACGCATGTGCGAACAATATCTAAGGCTGGACGTCGACATGTCACCATTTTATAGATATGAAAGATATAAAAATGTTATTGTTGCCGAATACCGATACACATTACAACAAGCAGTAAAACCGGTTTGGTGCAGCCGAGAAGGGATCGTTTTTACTGCACATAACTATGGGAAGGGAGAGGTTACCATAACGCTGCGTTTTTAGATATTAATAAATACATTACCAACTATTTTTCTATGAGGTTGATTGTAACCATACAGTTGCTTTGGCAAATGTCTCTATGATAAGACCGCCTTTATAATAAGACGCCTTTACAATGTAGGCGGTCTTATCGCTAGGAAGCGATCTCTTCCAGACAACCTGCAGGTAGAGGAAATTACAAGATTAAAAAGCGAAAATAGGTAAGGTAGTGTGAGATAGTGAGATAATTATATTACATACATGAAGTTATTCATGAATGCAATTACATATAATACTTATAAACGTACTAAATATCTGTAAACATACACAAAATTATGAAGAAACGGTAAAAAAGACTTATTCGGGGTTGGTTTATCCACGCACTAGAGACATTTAAAAGTTTCAGTGTGAGGAAATAAGCTTTGAGTCGGGATTTGAAAATAGGTAAGGATTGAAATTGCCTAATAAGTGAAGTGAAATGTCTGAAACACCTTACAGCAATATCATCTGACCTCAAACTAAGCAGAGCGTTTTCTTTTTTATGAATATGAAAATCCACTGCGGTTCGTTTGTCTCTCTAAAACACGAGACTGGCTGGATCGATTTGGTTAATTTTGATCTTGAAATATTTGTGAAAGTTTAGGAAAGTTTGAAACGGTAATAAACATGAATAGAAAGTAACGGAAAATAAAAAAAACAACAATCGAATTTTCCGATACAAAATGTTCCCACCTGTCAAACATTTGCCAATAACATTTGTCAGAACGAGACAGACTTCGTTCTAACAAAAGTTCTGGCAGCCATAAAAACCAACGAAACAAAGTGAGACAATGTTAAGCTCAATTTTTTAATAACTAAGTAGTAGAAACTCGTTAACTGTCGGACATCGCAAGTCTATGGCAATCCCAAACAGTCATAAGTTATTTCACGTGAGGCGTGGTTTATTGATATTATCCAAGTGAAAAATCACTGCGTATATTGCGTCGAGCCAACCCAATCGGAGGAAAGGGCATATGCTTCAAAGAACACGAGAATTAGTGTATTTCTACCACAAACTACATTACTGAGCCCTGATGTCTCCTGGGCCCTGAAAATACAGCAGCCCTTGGCTTCTCTAACTCTCTGGCTCATGAGTATAAAATGCAAGATGGACTTTAACTTGTATAAATAACAATTAATAACTAACGAAATGGGTAAACTGTTGAAACATGAACCTATTTGTATTTTATGCCAACCATTGTACACAGTTTGAGACAATAAACGATTATCTTATCTTATCTTATCTTAGAAAATACGGAGCACCTAATGGTGGATCCTACAATGTCCGCAAGCAGTCTGTGGAGCGTGTGTATTTGCGGCAACGATTTCTAAGGCGTTAGGTTTGTGTTCTCTTAACTTAACATAATACGTTATGATTTGTATTCTAGTAGTACAATAATAGAACTAGGATGTACATATTATAACCCTGAAGGCAAAAACCGGTACAATTCAATTGTAACTGGGTGGCCTGGTAGCGATCGAGCCTTTAGCACCGTATGAGTAGGTCGTACGTCCAGGATAATTTAGAAATATTGTGTCTAGCTGTTATAGTTATAATCTATTAAAATAAACACGTTTTCTTGGTCCATGTTAACCATATTGCTCTACTTCCTCCTCGCGTCGTATTCCTCATTACTGAGGGTGGTGATCCTCCCGGCTTGTGCTTGACGATTTTCCGCCATCTGAGCCTATTCTTGGCATTGTGGAGTCTCCAGCAATGACCGAATCTGGTCGGACCACCTCGGTGGGCTACAGCTTCCGGGCGCTTGTCATCAACCTTGACTGTGACCTTCAGTTGTTTTAGGTTATGGCCATCTTTTCATGCAATATGCCCAAAAAAGTCGAACACCCTTTCCAGGCAGATAGAAGAAAGTCTGGTTCTTATATTTAGTCACAAAAAAGGTTCAGGTTCAGAGTCATTGGTCCGGAAAGCAGTCTAGGGTATTCGCAGCATTTTCCTCCAGCACCACATTTCAAAAGCAGCAATACGATTGCGATCAGCTTTCTTGGGAGTTCACGTTTCTGCACCGTAACTGAAGATGGAGAGCACCTTGCTTGCTTTACTTATTTTGAGTTTTAAAAAAATACAAGTGAACAGAAACAAAACTATATAAATTATAAAATAATAAAAACAAATATTATCATCGTCTACCCATTCCCTTCGTCACTGTACGGGGGTGATTTTCGTTATTCAGAATTCCAAACAAACTACTTGCTAAAATAAAATGTTAAATGCCCACCAGAAAGCTAAAAGGTTCCGAGAAATACTCGAAAGAAGCCTTTTTGTCTGTCTAACTATCGTAGCCTGAAACTAGCCGTCGGCGTTCCAGTCTGAAGTTCCAGGAAATTTAGCTTTTAAACTGGCTGAGCTAGACGCTGTTCATTGAAAGGCAACTCAAAAGGTAAGCAGTCTTAAAAACTTTGGTATTTGTTGATGATTAAAGCACTGAATTTGATCTTAGATATTTTGCGAAATTCATCCGGGATCATTGGGGCAGAAAATCGTGAATTGAATATTGTAGTATGTACTACCTACAAATTCAATGTAGAATATTAAAAAAGTAATACATTTACTGCAATATTATCATAAAAGTCATACAAAAACGTCTTGAAACTGTGATGTAGAATTGGTGACAGAACTTCGGTCCCGCTCCAACGTCCGTAGACACAAAATCCAAGAAATCAGGATAACGATGTAACTCGTAGTCTCGCATAATTAAAATTGGTTTATTTATTTTTTCAAAGTATGTGAATACGCATGAAAAGGTAAAATTTAGAGATTCTCTCTCAAGCAAATGTAACCGCTTAATAGTGTGTACCCAAAATCACATTAAAAATTCATTTCATTTCATTTCGCCACCTACTACGTTATGTCCGAAAACACTAAGCCTTATTAACTACATCGTGAGCATATTTTTCTGTTAGTGAAATTTTACATAAATACGTAATAACCTTCAGTTGTTTACCTGAAAGAACACATATCTACCTAGATATGTAGATTCCAAATTACATTATTACGCTGGTCCTTCGCGCCGGATCTCGTTTTGCAATCCCTTGTGGCAAGACTGAGGTAGGTCGACATTTTCATGGCATGACGTGTTGATGTGTGACATGATTCTGACGAGATGTTAACATCGACTGACAAGTTGCGTTGTTTGAATAAAATATAGCTAACGAGTTTGATATAGTAATATATTGTAGTTCCTTCGACTTCAGGAACTACAATATTTTTCAATTTCATTGATATTTATTATGATTGTCCTCCCCAGAGCGGAGTAGAACTAGAGCTGTTGGAACGCCAGCCTCTGCTGGAGTGGCTCGCGAACAACTTAAAGTCGTTCGGCGCCACGATCGAGATCATCACGGACAAGAGCCAGGAGGGCAGCCAGTTCGTGCGCGGTAGTATTATAACCTTCGACTTCAGGAATTCGGGGTAGTTTTTCAAATACAAGGACAAGAAAATAACACATGACCGCTATGACCAGCTATCTGGGTATTCGATTGTGCGTGGGAGTGAGTGAAATTGGCAGAGGAAGTGTGTTTGTATATACATTTTTGAAACAAAAAATATCAAAGAATTTTTGTGTAATGCCTGGTTCACTGATACATCTACACAAAAGCAAGAACAAGAAGAGGATTTTAATCCTTTTTGTAACTACACTGGTGACGGTCTTTAGTTTGATTACATTGTTACATACTTCACTGTCTAGGGCTGTCCAAAAGTTTTTAAAAAGTGCGTCATTCAACAAATATTTTTCAATTTCTGAAGTAGAATAGGAAAAATCAACTAAAAATAATTTATTTTTTATAAAACTGAAGCATTCGGTTCTTAGGCTCAAAGCCAAAGGAATAATGCCCACTTACATAACTTGGTTAGAACTTCACCCAGGACTGACATTAATATGACGAACATGTGTCTTTGTTCTGCATCTGACTGTAATCATTTACTTAATCATAGTACTCAGAGTACGAGTGAGGAGGTAACAATAACCATGTATTATTAATTACATATTTATTATAGCCTGATTTCGAAGGCCTATAAAATGCGTTTTCAAGCCCCGCTTGCAGAGTCCAGGACCTTATTACAAGAAGTGAACACATGCGCTGGATGAACGTTCCTCGTCTGGATAGTACAACAAAGGAGTTCTAGAACCCTTTAGCGGAACACTAGACAAATTCGCCAGGTCTGTTAGTGGCCTAGATAGCTGAGTCAGAAGTGCCGCCATTCGGATTGTCAAGTACCTGGGTTCGAGTCTTGTTTGAGTCCTAGGATCAGGTCAAATTTTTCTAATTTCTATTTTTGTGAATAAAAAAAGGGCATTGTTAATAATAAAATCCTATAGTTTAATCTGAATCGAAAGTCAAATATTCGCAAATATATTTAAACAACCATGGCTCACAACAACGTTAAATACACTAGGAAATTCGCCAGGTCTGTTAAAATGGTCGATAGCTCAGTTGGAAAATTAGCCACCCGGATTGTAGGAGACTCGTGTTCGAGTCCTCTCTCGCTCGTGTTTTAGGATCTGGTCTATTTTTTTCTAGCTAAATATTTTTAGTTATAAATAAAAATATAAAATATGCGCCAGACAACACACCTCTTGTAATGGTCTCGAAGTAGGGATTAATATCCCTGTGTTACGAGGTACCACACAAGGAAAATAAGCTGGGGGCGTCTCCCAGCACACCCAGACCCGAGTCAATTCAGAAAAGATCGTTTCCTAAATTGACCCGACCGGGAATCGAACCCGGGACACTACGGAAATCGAGGCTAGAAACCGTGCTACAGCGCACTACGCCAACCGTGTCGTCAAACTTATAACTTTTCACAGTTTTAATTTAAATGTCCTCTACCTATCTGCCAGCCCTACAGACACGTTACGAGCCCTTTTATCGGCCGGAACCGCGCGTCGTGTCATGCGGGAATTTATTGTTACATCTCACTACGTTTTTATTTGACGACAGGCTTTACGGCCACGAGAAATGTGTTTTGGGCCTCCTGGAGACGTGACGTTAGGTCATGTCTTGTGTGTTGCTGTTTATTCTTCTTTGTTATTAGCACTTAGAGGAGTTTATGTCAAAATTTATTTAGTTTTTTTAATGATGGACAGCCTGCTGTGGGTGGAGCTGCTGTAAATGCAGCATGGGACCCCATTTTTAGAGCCTTAAAGGAGTCCTTACTATAAATAATAAATCATTTGTGAATAAAATGAAGACTGTACGACACAGCTCAATTGAACGAATAGTAATTCATTACTAAAGTGCATTGTGAAATCGCCTTTTTTGGAAGGATCAACTATTCAATATCTTACTGGGCCTTTACAGGGTACAAACAGTCCCAACGTGTGGTAGAGCCACAAATAGATTGAATTATTATAAATGTATGTCTATTTCTAGACTATGGTATAGACGATTCAAAAATACAATATCAAATGTTTTACTTTAATAAAGATAACTTTTTAGAGTGGCCTTCATCTACCGGGATCTTGCTGCCTTTATTCTACCCACCAGTTTGGTTCATTGAACAACTTCTTTGTCACAAATCGTCACTCAATTGTCCTTCTGCCCACTTCAACTTAGGTACTTTACGATTCGAGTAGGTATGTGTGTGGGTGCAAATAGCGGATAGAAATAGCTGCATTCACGAAGACCAATAGCTTTCTATGTTCAAATGGGAAATATAGCTTTGCAAAATGCTCTGCGAGATTTCACCTTTACCGGAGAATAAGTTTTTAAAAAAAAATTTTTTCGGATGTTGAGAAGTTACGTTTCAACTGTTCTCTTTAACGTGAATTACAATTCGCCAGAGTTTTGTAGCTCAGCTGTAAGGGCAGTTTCTCGGTTTACTTAAGTAAGCGAGTTTAAATTCCGCCTAATACCAATTTGATTGTATACTTATTTATAAAGAAGGACGGCAAACTTCCATGTAATTTCAGACCTCTACTTACGGGCCACGTACATAAAAGAAATCGGAAGATGTTTTTAGAACTACGCTAGACTAACAAAAAAGTTAATTGTTTTAACTCTCTTAAAGCTGGGTTTAAAAAGATATTAAAGCTATAAGGCGAAGGTAGTGAGGTTATATTTTAAATCGCTGGTTTTTAATCATTTTTTAATTATTAAAATGATACTGATGCTTACACATCAGTCAGAATGGATACATGTTCCACTACAATGCAACGTACAATATCCGCATTTTGTCCGACTACAGTTCCATGCAAAGTGTTCCGTTCCGGAGAATTGCGCGGATGACCGTCGTGGGAAGGCGGACTCCGCGCCCTCCCAGACGGGCCCACGTCTTTGCGACGGGTCCCGTCGCGGGTGTACGAACGGGCTTGTTCAGTCAACAGCGCTACATGATACGTGCAATGAGAACCCTCGATGGGCCTCATCCACCACATCCTCATCCCATGCAAAGGCGCACTGCGAGTTTGTTAGTACGGCCGCGTGCTTCTTCTACTACGCGTATAGCTCGTGCCGCATCGGTGCGCGGCACGAGCGATCTGTCACCCGTTGCCCTTATCACATCATCACAAAACTATAGAACAAGACAAAGGCCTTCAAGGTGAGGATGGCCAGCCCAGTGATTCGTTTGAATGACTGGGCTTGTCAACCTCATATCTGGACCTCACGGCCGCTTTCCATCAGGTGGAGTGAGGTTATCTTGACGGGCAATATAAAAAAAAAAGAACAAAAGAAGTACATTTCTGGTGTACTTATATTAAGTTCGTTAAGCTCAGTATGAGGCTTATTTCAGTTTTACTGCTATGTAAGCTTTGAAATGAAAATCATATTAACTTATTTTTGTACATTTATTTAAATAATTTACAAGTAGTCCAAGAATGCAGCAGGAGCTCCGAAATGATCCGGATGACAAGCGTACCCCATGTACCATAAAATGGGCATTATGTGCGAGCAACACCCAACTGTATGATTTCCAGCAGCACAATAACAATAATATCCTAAAATGGCTTCACTCCCTTGTACTACTTAAAGTCTACTAAGTAGGACCCTTCTGTGTATAGACTCAGGTACATGAAGTTTTTCCCGATCATCACACTCTGGAAACAAGCAACGGCCAGCAGAGGCAGCTGCTCTTCTTGTTGTTGTAAGAGCTATTTGAGTGTTTGCTTTATTATTTGCTTGCTGGGTTTCAATTTGATTATGTTTTTCTGCAACAGGTGGTGCAGGTAATTCTGGAGGGATTCTACTTTCTCTTACAGTTTGATTATTTGATGAAAACGAAAAAAAACAGTTACAAACAATAAAATAATAAAAATTAAACGTAACGTAATGTGAGTGATTCGTTTGACATTGACAATATTCACATTGATGACGACAATGGGCAAAAGGCAAAGAAGTATATTACCATACAGCCTCTTTGTCAGTTTGTTTTTCCACTTTGCACTTGAATACATTCAAAATACAATTATGTGGCTTTAAAATTTTCATTATAGTGTATTTATTTAATTAAAATAGGTCAAGACAGTTAAAATATAACTTACCATAACACAAATTGAAAATAAAATTAATTCCATGATTGAAAACTTCTGCGTAGATTGGAATACTCTCACAGGAAATAAAACCGTTTAGTTTTTGCACTTTTCGTTGCACTACAGAAAAGTTTTGTTTCATTGAAATCGGGAATAATTTATCTCTGACCTGCCTTCTTTAAAAATCCTGATTATATGGAAATAAATTCAACAAATTTAACTCTATTTATTTAACATGTTTCCGTTTGGTAACGTTTTTGTAAAATATGGAGGCGAGTTTCGCCGCCCTTCTTTGGGTAAAACCCGTTTCTATTCACAGCCCCTTAAGCTAACGCGTAGGTCGAAGGTTTCCTGGTTAGGAAATGGTCTTGAGTTCAGCTCCCGCCTAACATATTTTTTGCGTCTGGAAATGCATTTAGGCTAATGCTTTACCCAAGGCCCTGGGTTCAGGAAACCTGGGATATGTGGGACTCGGAACTCTTGGTAAAACACCCACCCTACCCACTAAAACCAGACAGTGGTCGTCTCCGGCGCAAAATGTAAGCTACCCAGGATCGCCGAAACTGGACGCTACTCGGAAGCCTTAGCAGCCAGCCTCTGTACTAGTGTTGCCCAAATGCAAGAACAAGACGAGACTTAGCCAGTCTTGGTTTAACGCCAATACACCTGGTCTTGGTTTTGGTCTTGGTATTGCGCTACCAGTTTTGGTCTTGGTTTTGGTCTTGCAGCAAGAGTCTCGCAAGTCTCGCAATTACCTATTAGCCTATTGCTATTTATTAAACGTTATTTTATATCTTAGAACAACGTAACAGAGTAGGTACATTTTGAGCTTGAATTAACATAGCCATAGTAAAGACCAACCAAATTAATAAATGTCTTTACATTTAATGAGAAATTCGAAGAATTAACTGACTCCGGGTGAGGTTTGAACCCACGACCTAAGCGATCCGTGCCGATGCACTAACCAACTGAGCTATCTATCCTGACCTACGGGAGTCAGTCTGTTTCTTGATATACTCGTACGTTTACATTAAATTAGTTTACATGTGCTAAAAGATGGTTAAAACAGATAAAAAACCAATTAATGACATTAACTTTAATATCCCTGGACATAAATAAATAATAATATCCCTGGACATTATTCCACACAGCGCCATCTAGCCCCAAAGTAAGCTAATTAAAGCTTGTGTTATGGGATACTAGACAACGGATAAACATACTTAAATACATTTTCTTTTGTAAATACATACTTATTATACAATAGGAGACACCCAGACCAGTACAAACAGACATGTTCATGCACACAAATGTTTGTACTGTGCGGGGATCGAACCCGCGACCTCTGGTGTAGTAGCCAACTTCTTAACCATTACACCAAGTCGACCGACTTGGTCGTCAAAACTTTACTTTTAACTTAGGAACATTATCTGCCTAGAAAGAGATTGGTAGGCAGCCAAGACTTCACCTTATATGAAATGAAATAAAAGAGTTACACAATTTATACAATTTACCATTTATTTAAATGAAAATAATAAATATGCGCCAGACAACACACCTCTTGTAATGGTCTCGAAGTAGGGATTAATATCCCTGTGTTACGAGGTACCACACAAGGGAATAAGCTAGGGGCGTCTCCCAGCACACCCAGACTCGAGTCAATTCAGAAAAGATCGTTTCCTAAATTGACCCGACCGGGAATCGAAACCGGGACACTACGGAAATCGAGGCGAGAAACCGTGCTACAGCGCACTACGCCAACCGTGTCGTCAATAAAAAATAAAATACAATACAAATTAAATTGAAGAACAGTACACAACAGCTTTGACATTACTGTGATTTAAAGTAATTCTTTTCACCAAGAATTAATACAAAGTAGTACAATTTATTGAATTTACCATTTATTTACATAAAAATACAACAGAAATTAAATTACAGAACAGTACACAATAGCTTTGACATTACTGTTACTTCATATTAATTCAAAGAATTAATACAAAGTAACCATCTGGCTGAGCCATCTTAACCTTTTTCATTGTTTTCTAATTACTAATAATGACTCTTTATTAAAATAATCTCTCAGCAGGTACTGAAGTTGCAGGTATTGAAAGAAAATCACGGGCCATCTTCGATAAAGTCGAAAATTCTGTCTCATGCACCCTCCACCATTCTAAAATGTCTTCCGAGCTGGCTGCTCTGGGTTTACTTAGGTACTCCTCCAACTCGTCAATAGCTAAGCCTTGAAGACAAGATCCAGATCCAGATGGGACATGCATACAGTTCCTCAAAGTCTATTTCATTTTCCTCTTCATATTTTCATTATTTTTTATTAGCCTGTACAGTCCCACAGCTAAGCAAAGGCCTCCTCCAAATCACTTCAGTGATCCCTATAATCAGCTAAGATCTGCCACTCCTGTGAGTACTTATCCAGATCGTCCATCTTTTTCTTGGTCAATCTCATTGACGATATCCGTCTTCCGGTTGCCACTGCTGGGTGACGATCCTGACCATTTTTTTTTTAAATATTTGTTTGCCTCTCATGGAGTCTCTAAGCGTATAACCGAACTACTATACCTATACCCTCTGAAACGACACTCAGTCCTATCTGCAAGACGCAAGAGTCTCGCAGGCTTAGTCTTGTTCTTACTCAAATCTTACACGGTCAGTCTTGGTCTTGGTCTTGCTAAAATTAGGCGGTCTCGGTCTTGGCCTTGGTCTTGCGAAAATGCAAGCACAAGACCAAGACCAAGACTGTAAGTTCAAGACCGATTTTGGGCAACAGTACTCGGAACAAGCTCAACTCCAGTGCACGATAACACAGATAACTGTGTCCAAAGACACGCGTTATCGTCATCCCGGGATCGTAAACTGAAACTCATGTTTCACGACCCCAAGGGCTCTTATAGTCGCCTCTTACGACAGGCAGGGATACTTCGGCATTATTCTACACCCCTAACCGCAAGCAACTTCTGCCTAGTACCTAGACCGAATGGTTTTTTTTATTTTTTCATCTTCAGCTGTATTAAATTTAGGTAAATACTGTTTCTGTTCACAGCCACTTCAGCTAATGAGTCCCGGCTTTGCAGTCAGCGCAATTAATGCTTGCACTAATGCATTGGTTGGTGCTCTGTATGGTAAATATGCGTTAGTTGGTTTCAAGTCTGTGACGTAATTTAACGGGATGACATAACTAATGTTTAATTTGTGTCTCACGATATTGAGCTCTGCCTATTTTTCAAATATCTGGGTACCTAGTTCAAGGGAACAAGGTAAGATAAGATAAGATAAGATAAGATGAATATTATTTATTGCACATCAAAATTAACAATAAAGGTAGGTATTACACGAGATAACAAGATGACACAATTAGGCGGTCATATTTCCAAAAAGCAATCTCTTCCAGACAACCCAAGTAGAGGAAAATAAATTCAAAAAACAATAAAGGATACGTACTAATTAGCCAACCAATAACCGAAGAGATTAGGAAAGGAAAATAATAGTTAAATGAACTGACGAGAAGAAGATAAGGAAGAAAGAAATTAGGAGCCCAAGCTGGAGTGTTAAAGGGCGAGGAAATGTTTGCTTTAATCCTCTCTTAAAAAATAGAGAGACTTTGCCTCCGTAATAAATAAGAGTAAGTAGTAGGTACTCAGATATTACAGGATTGAACTAAAACTTAGGTAGTTTATAACTTGATCCCATTTACAACACAAGGACGATTGGCGTGCCGCGCTGTAGCACGGTTTTTGCGATTCCAGGTTGGGTCAATTCAGGAAACGATCATTTCTAAATTGACTCGGGTCTGGGTGTCCTGGGACCCGCCCCTGGCTTGTTTCCTTGTGTGGTACCTCGTAACACAGGGATATTAATCCCTACTTCAAGACCATTACATGAGGTGTGTTGTCTGGCGCATATATACACCAATATCATAAAGAGGGAAGATTTGATCTTTTGTTACACCAAGATCATGAGACCCCAAACTAAGCAGAGCTTACACTATAGGAGTCAGAGACTGATAAACATACTTAAACATTTCTTAAATACTAAAATAGAAAACTAGGTACACTTACCCAGACAAACAACAAACACAAAATGTATGTCATGGGTGGGGATCGAACCTATGACCTCCGGCGCTAAAGGCAGGATCGTTGCCATTGAGCCAACAGGCCAGTCGGGGGTTTTGTAAAATTCGCAAGGGTTTTATAGAACTCTAGGGTCAGTACAATATTTATCGCCATATTTCAACCTATACGGAACGCGAAGAAAATCAGTACTTACTCTTTTTAAGTTTTTTTTGGCTTTAAAAAAAGAGTTTTAATTCATTTATTTATTTAGACTCGAAAGCATGCTTACAGTATTATTATTTACCAATGGATACAAGATACATTTTCGTTAAAATTAAAAACCAATCAATCAATTGCAATGTCAACAATACATATCATAGCAATTAATTCTAGTTTTTTTTTAAACAGTTAGTTAAATACAATGTGTATCTATAAAAAAAACTGAAATTTTCATTAAAGATGAATTTAATAAGTACATCTAAACTCCTGAATATAAAACAAACAAATGTGAAAACTCTCATACAATTCCATAAATAAAAATTGACAACCAATACATACTACGTACATTATCGGCTTTGGCATGAACATCCCAAAATAAGCCGCGTGGGATTCCGACTGGTACCAAACAAGATTGCACATTTGGAAACCAGTGGAATCGCAAAGCAACCCTGAGTGTCCTCGAGCTGAACTAAGCTTTGAATGCGGGATCGATGCCAAATTCACTTTGGGCGACGGATGAATCAGAAGCGCTTTACAATTTGGCGTTCTTATTTGGAGAAATGGCAGTTTTAATCTGATTGTACCTCCATAGGACATATAGGACATCCATAGGGGTTGTCTCGTTTCAAATTGAATAGAGAAATGGGGAAAATGGTACAGATATGCCATTGAACAAAAGATGCGCTTTAGCATTCTTGCCTTGACTATACGTCGGGTCAATTGATGCAATGATCAAATAAAATCAAATCAAATCAATAATTTATTTTTCTTAAACATGCTCGGAAATATTGTCATTACTTTTGAATAAAGAACACGCGAAGTATCATATTTACGTAGACTGAAAACCCAAAATCACTTCCCGGCGCGTTCTTTGAATTTCGAACGAAGAGCGCGCCGGCAATGTTGTATGAAACGGTGTGCTGTTTGAATTTAGAACTCTTTCATCTATCGTACACATTGCGTTCTCGTGGCTGTAAAGCCACAGATGCGTTTACCTTTCGGCACAAATTGTAAAATAAAAAAAAACAAATTGGCGGTAAAGCGGAGTTGTTATTTTGTTAATAATATTAATTAAATTTATTATGTAAAAGGCCCTTTTTATTTCCTTGCATTTTTTTAAGAAAAGCACTATAAATGCCTCGGCCGAAATGGCAATTGCCTGTCTCGTATCATTGAAGTCCTCGCCTGCGGCTCGGCCTTCAAACTCATATTCGACCTGCAATTGCCTATTTCGCTGCCTTTGCAATAATGTACTATGCAAGAATACAGAGTTACAAATAAGGTCTTCATATAATGGTATGTATGTCATAAGTATTCAGTCTGCAAGCAGACGTGCAAATATTAAATTAAATTATATTATATGAAATTTGAAATTCAATGAAATTAATTATTCAAAGTCAATTATTAAACTATACTAAAAAAAAAATTTTGAAAAATTTTTTTTACACTTATTGCAGATGTCAGTTTCTTTAATGTCATAAAAGCAATTTATTAGGAGCCAGTCACTTAATTTGTTTTTAAATTTGTTACCTTCGAGTAGTTTCAGGTCATCAGGAAGTAAATTACGAGTATACATGGTTATGCACATATTAAAAACATTTTTGTCATAAATATACTTTCGGATCTTTTCCAGATTGGCTACGCCCCTGGCTTAATGCCTTGTCTGGAACCTCGTAACACAGGGATATTTATTCCTACTTCGAGACCATGACAAATGGCATGTTAATATGCGCCAGACGTTTATTATATTGTGAACCCTGCCCGGTTAATTTCATGATCAAGAAATCCTTATTATCACCAAAATACCAAGACGCAATTAACCTTCATAACTACAAATTAAGTACAAGAACTTGTACGATCCACCACAGTCCTACTAATCCTACTAATATTATAAATGCGAAAGTTTGTAAATATGTATGTATGTATGTTGTTCATGTTTGTTACTCTTTCACGCAAAAACTACTGAACGGATTTAGATAAAACTTTGGAGTGATACAGCTAATACATCAGAATAACACATAGGCTATAATTGATAACATTTTATATATGCATGTCACAGAAATTAAGTTAAAAAAGCTAGTAAATGTAATAAAAAGTTGTATATTTCTCAATATTCCCGGAAAATAGCCCAAGTTTACCACGGATTTTTGTTTGATTAAAGCATAATTGCTATAAAATTAATATCAGCTTCACTCGCGTGAAAATTACATAAAATCTTTATAAATTATAGCCTGTGTTATTTTGATGTATAAGCTGAATTACTGTAAAGTTTCATCTAAATCCGTTTACTCAGTGTTTTCCGTGAAAGCATGATTAACAAACATACATGCATACTACAAGCTTTCGCATCTATAATAATAGTAAAAATTTTAGCAATTAAAGTTTTATTTACAATTCAATCAGTTAATTATACCTACAAAAGTAATGAGGATACCCCAAAAATTTGCAATAAATCACGATGCATATCGTTGCGCTCTCGACGTGCTTATTTTGGTAAAGGCCCTATGGCATTGTCCTTTAACAGGGCACTGTAAGTGTGTGTAATTCCTGACCAAAAGCCGACAGTGTAATCTCCACCTAGGCAAAGATAAGAGGAGGACACGAGGACACTAAAATTCCCAAAGCAACACGTTGTCAGCCATCAGGCTCGCAGCGTCCTCACGGAGGCTAAGCTCTGCATACGGAATACTGCCAGCAAATTCACTTTGGGAGCTGCTTAGACCGGAAGCATTTTGCGATCCTTTTAAACCGGATATTTGGTGAGAGATTCTCAGCCCATTTGGCGCTGTGCTATTTTGAGGTGAGGTTTTTTGAATTATTAAGCAGCTCTTGTTTTAAGTTGACTCTTTTAGCTATATTTATTATTCTTTTATTTTCGTCTGGCTATGAGCATAGGGTCCTAACCACAGCGCCTCTGGTTGCTGGTTTGTTTGTACAAAAAATATTAATGAATATTTGTTTTTGTTCTGGATTTGGGTGTTGGACACTCTCCGTTCTATTTGATGTCATTTACGTAAAAACACGCATTTTTTTACTTTACTATTTTACACTATTGAAACAAAACAGCAAATAGGTGGTGACAATTTTGCATTCACTCTGAACTTACTAAAAAAAGTTTTAGCGATTTTTTAGTTTTTGTTCTTTGGTTGAATGGGTTAATGTCCCGTTTTTTGCGCTAAAAATTGTCTGGTCAGCCCTATTCAGGACTTATTTCTGAGTGCATTGTGCTTGCATTGATATTAATCGCAATAACTTTTAAATACGAAATATTTTCATCATTTACTAATGTTAAAAAGTGGGTTAGGCCTATTCGTGGGGATTACTGGTGCGTTACCGAGATCGCGGAAAACGATATTGTTAATTTGCGACGATTCAAATTCCAAAATTGGGTGATAATTAACACTGGACTTAAATATCTATTTGCTCATTAAAACGTTTTAGTTGAAACAACTAATTTTCATGTTGATTATTGAGTTAAAACTTCCATGGGTTTGGGAATGGTTGGACAATTAATTCGGGGTAAAATTGCTGTTGTATTGTCGGTAGAATACGTAATTTTAGCGCTTTCGAGTAGTTTATTTTAAGCGGTCGTTTGTGTGAACACTTTGTCTAGCTAATAGATTTTTAAAATATTTATATATTAAAACACAGCCAAGTCCGTTACGCTCTCCAGCCCGAAAAAAGAAGTGTTTTCCATCGATAGCTAAAAACTAGAAAAATTCAACTTTAGACTCTATTCTTAGGGCTCGAACGGCCTCATTACCTCGGTAGCTTAGTTTGAAGAGCCGCCCGGATGCGGAAGGGCGCTGATTCGAGTCCTAAGACCAAAGTAGAATTTTTCTAAAGTCGAAATCATAATTAGACGGAAAAAACTGACAGCTGCTAATGTCACTTTGTAAAATAATGTGGCCATGTTCAATGTGATAGTGATGCGTTCCGGTTTCGTTCATTCACATAAAAGAATGATGAATCATGGGACTTGACAAAAAAAGGAAACTACTTCTAATTTTATTTTAATTTATTTAAAAAAATACGATATCTACTGTGATATGTATTATCTTATATAGATATACTTATCTTAACAAAAAAATAACTGGCACGGCACACGTTATTTCATATTTCTGAACGTATCCTACGCTGGCCGTATATATAGGTCGCCATTTTGTTTGTGTTTTTGGCATTAGACGTTGTGGTGACCTGTAATACAGGTTTTGTAAAACCTACTTCAGGCACCAGTCTCTCACAATGTTCCTGTCTTTATTGGTACCATAGCTTATGTATTTATAAGTTATACATACATATTATACATGGTGAAGAGAAAAATAAATGACTTTGAATTGAATTGAATTGAATTTTATTTGTTTTCCTAATGATATTTATTATACCTATATCTTAACACTGCATGTAAGGTGAGGCCACATAGCCTCACCACTCGCAGTAAGACGCGTATTGGAGGATGTTGTAGTCTTCAAACAGTTGATCATCTCGACGCTTATACGAGTACGTAGGTAGTCGTTGAAAAATATGGAAAATTATATTGATGCCTGCATTGCACAAGTCAAAGTCAAAGTATCATTTATTCTTAAAAGCTTTCACAAACACTTATAGCAGTTTAGTTAAAAATATAATGAGAAGAATTTAAACGTAAATATAGTAATACTATATGAATAAATACACTAGGATTCGAACCCAGCACCTGATATCGATATCGATAGTGAGTAGTTAGAACACCGGACTGTCGACAGTCCGGTGTTCTAACTACTCACTAGGCTACCGAAAGTACAATAGTATTATTTGTGAAAAATATTCTTTTAAAATTGTTTCATTGATTCACTTTCATGTTCACTTTGCCCCGACACTATTTTTTTTACCAAAACCTGGCAACCCAGTAAACGTCAGATCTTCCGTCTTTTTATGAATTCGACTTTAGTTTCAGTCTTTCAATGGAAAATAAAGTATTGTTTAATGCTAAAAATTCAGATTCAAATAGGTATTTGTGGTGCCTGGAAGTTGATTTATGAACAAATTCAATCCCCAAACTATTGTCCTAATTTTGGGTACCGAACCCCGACCTTCGGCACTATGCAACCTTTACCCGTCGATCAAAGTCGATTACTATTATATTTTCAATGCATTGTGTTGTTGCTTACAAGTGTAATTTATTTCAAAGTTATTGAATGTGAAGAAAAGTTGCAAAAAATATATTTCTTCATAAATTTTCGGTAACTATCAATTTTATTCTACTCGCAGGTTAGTGTTCAATAAACAATGTGTTAAAATAAAGTACACAACATTTTTTAAAAGCTTTTATTCACACAAATCCTTTTATATTCTCCTGTAAAATGCCCTCTTTTGTAGATCCTTGGTCTAATATTCTTCATGATTTATTTAATTCTTGAAATTCTCCTTTGCTGGAACTTTTATTTTGTCTTCATGTGTTCTCCAAGAACATATTGGTACTATTATGCTGGTCCCGACAACAATTTTAGACCACACAATATTATATCTGTCTCAAAGCGATTTTACCTCTAAAATAGATAATAGGATTACATGAGTAAGATAAAAATGAAGAAAATAAAATAAAGTATAATATGGTGCAACTAACAACTTAAGCAAGAAAATGATTGTAAAAACTGCTGAATACTAGCTGTCTTTGAAAACCTTTAATTTTTCTAAAACCTAACTTTTAATTGATAACTGGGTGTTAGATATAGACACCTTTTAAAATACTATGAATGCGCTCTTATCTCTTATTTTTACTGATAAAGTATTATACCTACTCATAATAAAATAATGACACACATTGAAACTGATAAAATGTCTGACTATGTCTAGATTTAATGTTTTAGCAAACAGACAAACACATCAGTGAGTTTTGTCCCTTATAAGAATACTTGTAAAAATAAGTTATATTTCAACACTTGATTAGTGTAATTATATCAAAAACTTTTGAAATAGTCACCTTAATATTGTAAAAAAAGATGCCAATATAGAAAATATTCTAGGAAATGTGAAGCATTTAAGTTTATAAACGAATAAAGATGGCGCTCTTTCACAAATACTTTTTTTTACCTGTGGGTTTGTAATAGTGGGGGATATGCAGTATGAATCCAAAACAAACACGAAGGCATAGATAGCACTGATAAATTGATAAAATGCAAAATAATGGATAAAAAAGTAAACAGAAAAGATAAGATACATACAATTACGTCATCGCTTCACACAGAATAACATCTAGTGGGATTTCCATCACATTCACCTCCAGCTGTTTTATTTTGATCCTTATCCTGCGAGCAGCTAGGTTTGTTTTTCCTCGGGCAGTCAGAGCAGTGCCGTTCTTCGTTATTGGCACAGCAGTGTTTTCTGCAATGAGCAGGCCCTTCAGAAGGGCCTTTGGGACCAAATAGGCGCCCGGGACCAAATGGGCCTCTTCCGAAAGGTCCTCGGCCAGATGAGCATCCATGATGGCCATGAGGACCTCCGTGACGACGGTGGTGTTGATGTTTATGCAAGTGTTCTATCAGGAAGGCAGGACCGTGATGGGGTCCATGGCCGTGTGGGCCGTGACCATGAGGTCCGTGGCCATGAGGTCCGAATCCATGATGTCCGAATCCATGATGTCCGTGGCCATGAGGTCCGTGGCCATGATGCCCGTGACCAAATCCATGATGACGAGGCTTACCCCAACAATGAGGCTTGTGTCCATGATGGTGTCTCTCATGGTGCATGGGCCCAAATAATTCGCAGTGGTTAAACATTTTTCAAAAAGATAAGTTGCTGTTACGTATTATTGTAATAAATTTCTCGATTCTTTCATACGTCTGTACTCATTGAAGAGATCAGTTGTATTGGAGCGCAAAAGGTATGGAAGCTATTTATAAGTACTATATTGCGTCATATTGTGAAATCGTCTAGTGGAAATAATTGTGATTATCCACTTCCCAAACACTTACTGTAGGTATTAATGGGATGAGTAACTTTTAGGGATTCCCTGGAAATTGGATGAAAAGTAGTTTCATAATCATATTTTTTTTTCTGTGGTACATAAGATGTTGTAAGACTGTTAGTAGTAACACACATAAATTCAGCAATTACAATAAATGACATTACAAATAAATAAAAGCATATAAAATTAAAACAAATACTGGTCTAAGTTATTTTAGTTCGGTCTTAGGTAACCACCAAACATTTGTCATGGTCTCGAAGTAGGGATAAATATCCTGTGTTACGAGGTAACAGACAAGGAATTAAGCCAGGGGCGTCTCCCAGAACACCCAGACCCAAGCCAATTTAGAAAAGATCGTTTCCTGAATTGACCTGACCGGGGATCGAACCCGGGACACTACGGAATTAAAGGCGAGAAACCGTGCTGCAGCGCACTACGCCAATCGTGCCGTGAATTGATTCTATATTTATTAAATAAAAATTCTTTTTCACAAAAATATCATAAATGTGTGTGTAATAACACCCTAAACTATTCCTGTTAAAGTAAATAAAAAGTCTTAGGTAATTGAATGTCTACCATGAGTTTACACAATGACAGATGTTAGCGTACGCGTTGACGTTTTTGTATAGTCTTGGTATAGCGTCTAGTGGTTAAAAATAGAACTAAAATGGCGTACATTTACGAATACAATGGACAATTTATGCTATATTTTAAGACCTTTTTGACATGTATTCTCGTAAATAAATATTTTGCCTTTGACTTTGACTTTACAAATTTCTGAACTCAGCTGTTGTAGTTTACGTGACGGAAACTCATGGTAGACACACTGGGCACAAGCCTCTATTGTCTCCTCTATATGTCATCGATTATTGTGCTTGTAGCCCTCGATCTGAAGGCCAGAACTCTCCTTGGTTATAACTATATTCCTTGGTCAAACAAGATATAGTACATTGACCAGGTTTGTGATCGTCAAATTGCTTGTGGCAAACGTGACGATGTCGCCGATTTACATATTTCGATTTGAGTTGCACATTATATTGTAATAAATAAACTGTGTTGCACAACGTTTTGCAACAGGCGACAGATTGCACAATAGTTGCAAATATGGTGAAATGTTCATTAGGATGAGTAATACAATAGATGTCATTAGGGGTATCTTTGAAAAAATGAGTAATACAATAGATGAACATTTTATTTCATTATGGATTTATTAATAATGTTATAGACAATGAAAAGCACACCAATAATATTTTATACCAAGTACTTCGAGACCATGACAAGAGGTGTTTTGTCTGACGCATTTTTTTTCAAATATACCTAAAAAAAATACTTGCTCAAATAGATTCTGACACCTAGACAAAAGACTAACACAATTAATGTAAACACGAATGTTTGTCCCGTGAGTCGATCGAACCCACGACCATCGGCGCTAATCCTACGGCACCAACAGGCCAGCCACACATAAATTCTTATCAGAGATGGGCCGGGTACGAGAATTATACGGCCTTACTTTTGACGAACCGTGTACTCGGCCGAATAACCCGGTTATTCGCCGATATTTTTTTTTATCAGAAAACACACCAATTGTGTTGGTCTGGAAATAAGGATAGAGAGATATCCTTGTCTATCGAGGTACCAGACAAGGATTCGAACCAAAGTCGTCTCCAAGCACACCCAACTCTCAGGCACAGCCTATTTAGAAAAGATCGTTTCCTTAATTGCCCAGACCGGGAATCGAACTAGAGACACCACGCAAGCCAAGGCGAGTAACCATGCTAGAAAACTCTACGCCAATCGCGTCGTCATCATCATGTGAAACGTATTTTGACCTACCGGAAAAAGTCAATGACATTTTGCTGTCCACTGACAGCGATTAGGCACGGTTACCGTGGTTCAGGTGTGTATAAAAAGGTTGTGATGTATCGGTTGGTTATAAAAGTGACAGGACGTAAATAAGATCACGTGAGACTAATTAATATATTATGACGAAAAAAGTAAGTGCAATTCTTTGCTTGCAAGGGTAAGGAAGGATAGATGATGACACTGGTTTAATCAATTATTTGTCAATGGAACCGATTTATTCTTTCGGGTCATTTATTGAAAAAATACAAAATATGCCGACTACTTAATACGAGTAACGGTACGTAACTAGGTACCGTTAGGAGAAACCGAGTTTTCATTTTTGTCTACTGGTAAGCGCAACCCTATTGCATTGATAAACAATGAGGTCTAAAAAGCCCTCTTTAGACAAACTGTATCAGAATCATAGTTAGGTACCATGTCTATTATTTAAACGTCACGATTTCTAAGTGGTTATAGGTACTCGTACTTAAAGTCCATAATATGAACAATCCCCTTACCGTGTAAAGGCTACTCACGTGACATTAGCGGAATTGTGGTTAAAAAAACCCAGAGAACGCCACATAACAAAAGAAGAAGAAGAAGTAATATGAACAAAATACATTCATAGACGGTTCTTTCAATAATTCCCTAAAGCAAAACAAACATTTGTTTTCTCCGTTTAGCAATTCTGAAACACGATTTAGTGAGAAATTTTCCATTTATATTCTTTTTCTAAAATAACTTTCATGTTACAGTTTTCATTCATAGTTCTGATTGCAGTCAATTAAAAAGCTTTTCCAGTAGAGTTATTTTTCACTGTACAGTACACCTGCCTCCTGAATCGATTTGTATACCGACGGAAGAGTATGAATGTTTGAATGTAAAAAATGTAGAATTATATTTCTGTGATGTAATAACAACGTAAGTGAAATTTGATTTTTCCGAATTGTCCTTAAATTATAGGTTACCATACCAAATCAGTCGAACGGTCTACCTGTATTTTTAGTACGAAAACGTTCAAATTGAAGTCGATTGAAAAAAAAAAACACTTCCATATTACGTTACTAACTACATCGCTTACTGAATACCTATGCCACATCGTTTTTGTAAGTGTTTTGATAATTACCCGGTATTTTGGTAGAGTCAACAAAAAAAGTAAATGATGATTGAACAAACTTTCAATTTGTTTTTATGAATGAAAACTACGTAAAAATGATCACAGCCATTATACGTAATGAATGAACTATCCCATTTAAATTCTTAGTATTTTAATAAACTTACTAATGGTTTTTGTACTATGCTAGTAGGGGCAAGTGGACTTTCGTATTTTTAGGTAATTATTCCGAGTTTGTGATCACCAACCCGCATGCAAGCGTGGTGATTAGGCCATATAATACCAATACCCATCAATTATAGCGATGACTTGATTACAATGATGGAGGCCTTTGCTCAGCAGTAAGATGGAATATAACCTACTTTACTTCACTGAATGTATCCTTGGGCTCAGTAATACAAAATGAATTCTGGCTTCGATAGTTGGTGTTAAAAGAGGAGGACGGTTTCTGTGTCTCTCCCCCAAGACGTCCGGTCGACGACAACAGATTGTAGGGGCTAACCTTGCGAGTGCGTGTTTGGCGTGGCGTCCCACGCTGTGTTTGCTTTGAAGGTGTCCAGAAAAAAATTGTCTAACTGGCCATGCAGAAAAAGGTTCAACAGTGAATAGCGTCGTAGCCTTGGGGTTATGCAACCCAACTCGAAGTTAACTTCCGACTAACTCTCTGGTAATGGAAAACATCGATAAAAAACCAAATCAACCCGGATAACGGCGGCAGGCTTACCACGTCGGGCTCTGATACCATTTCTAAAAAGTGGGGTTCTAAGTGTTCTGTTCACCATGACGGCAACAGTAACTGGCCTCTAACTACCCCGTTTGGAATAAAGTCATGATGGTGTATTAAGTGGACATCATCATTCTCAGCCACACCTGCGCATGATGATGATAAAGCACCAACAACCTCTTCGATATACACAGATCCCTTCCCATTTCCACATATATCTCCAGGCAGTCATAAATTGTTATAATGACATTTACACATATAGCATGTCTCAGGAACAGTATTGAGGCGACGCGGCCGCTCAGTGGCCATAATCTCGCAATCTGCGACTGACGGGTGACGGGTTCCGATCCCGGATTCTGCGGGGATTTGTATTCAGCATGCGACCAGTCAGGGTGCACATAATTCAATAAAAGAAGCTTTTTGATCAAGTACTGATTCATAACGTAAAGAAAACGTTTTTTTTTACAAATACGAGTACATTATTTAGGGTAGAAATTGTATGATTCATCACGTTATTTAAAGTTTGTAGACCCTGTATGATCACCGCTATTCTTTCTTAAGATATATAAAGCAGTTAAACGGCTGCTCAGATAATAAAGAATGACGTGAGAGTAAGAAACGTGTTTTTGAGGTGCTTGTAAGGTAGTATTGTGTTTGAAAATAAAATGTTTGTCAGGGCGTGAGCGGGTGTGTGTGATTTTAAGCAACTGTGTGTATAGTTACGTGAGTATAATTCTGATCTCTGTGTTTGATTCTGATCTTATGAGCCTTTTTACGAGTCACGCGTACACGCAGCGAGCAGCGACGTAATCGCCGCCGATTTATTAATTGTTTTATAATTAGCTAGCGTCTTATTAATCGACACGATGCCGCTCGCTGAGTGCACGCCGCGATTTCGCCTCGTCGAGTAATTGTGCGGACAAATCGCTGGAGTGCAAAGGCACTTAAGATTCAGACTAGAGGGTGCAGTGCTCAGTGATATCACATGGAGGACTTTGGTACCAAAGGGTTTTGTGTGAGTTTCACCTGATTTCACGCATCGCGCATGAACGTGGGTCTTGGGCCATATTACAATCTCTTATAGCCAGCCAAGTTATTTTTCTAAACTGACGGTAGCGAGCAGTTTTTCCAGTAAATATCGAGCCTAATTAGCATTAGTGACAAGCTGCTCACTGGCTGGAAATTAAAGTTCATATCACGGAGTTGCTTGCTACGCTCAGATTAGGAATTTAACTTGGCCGTTTATAATAGATTGTAATACGGCCCCTGGTGGCGAGTTTTCGAAATATTTTTTTTTCTTGGCAAATCGGTATAAAATAGAAAAAACAAAAAAACAAGCATTGTAAAATGCTAAAATAATCAAAGTAATAAATCAGAGTTTACTCGCTCGATACGTGTGATCCAATAAACTCGCATTAGGAATTTTGTTGGTTTCAAAATTCTGTGATGGATAATATTTGAAAGTTGCACTCTATTTTAGCGTAGGAGTTGCAAGCTGTCAGTGAAGCGTGCGGTCTGCAATGCTCTCGGCGATAACGACTGAGCTCCTTACGACTATTGTCGTCATGACAAACTATTATTACTAACTAATTCTCCACTTGACGTTATATTATAGACCATTAATATTAATTACTAAATTGTAGCTGGAATTGTGCTCAGCTTTACTCGGTTGAAGAGAGGAACATCATCTCGAATTCTGATATATACAAAGTTAAGCAGCCCTTACGAGCTGTCAGTTTTAGTTTGAAGGACATTGTATTGCATCGGTTTAGGAGTTCATAATATTAACTGCAGTTTGAGATTACTGGAAAATGTTTCCAGAAAATGATAGAAAAAGAACTAGGAAAGTGGAACTATGAAATACAAGCAACATCATTCCTTATAAAAGGAAGGTTTCAAACAATATGCACTTCCACCCCTGTTCGTATCGAGTTCACGTTATTAATATTTGAAATGGCAACACGGCACAATCGGCTGTTTGGTCAGTGGCTGGTAAACTATTAACGTAAAGCGCCCAAATTGAATCAGTGCCGGAATTAAATTGTGCCGACCAATCACGTCGCGTGGATCCACGGGATTACCGGCATGAAGTAATTTGAGTTTCGAAATTGAAAGTAGGCACGTAGAATGTATAAATACATGACAAAAGACAAGAGAACAAAATACATATACTGAATAAGGTTGCCTGTCCACTGAAGCGGAGTGAGGCAGCAGAGCGGAGTTTTGGCAGCCTAATTAGAAAAATAGTAACTTCCCTGTTCGCACAATGGTAGTGATCCTACACTTAGCGCTGGAGGTCTTGGGTTCGATCCTCACCCATGACAGACATTCATGTGAAAAACATATGTATTTGCTGGGTGTTATTATCTATTTAGTATGTATTTAAAAATATATGTTTATCAGTCTCTGACACCCATAGTACAAGTTATTTTGAGTTTGAAGTTAAACAAAACAGTATTGCAGCATTATTTACTCCCATTTCATGGTTTGTCATGTCCTCGTAAATGTGTGTGAAATTCGCTGTAAAATGCTGATTAGATTAAAGACAAGATTAGATTGAGGAAACTCTTAATTTTAACATCTTAATCACAAATAAAGTTCTCGATAGTGATGTCAAAGAAAATTTATAAATATTGCGAGTAGAAGTTAATAGTAATAGTAACCCCAAGTAGGTACTCGTGGGTACATAAACTTTACGTTAAGGTTCAGATTCAAATTCTTTTTTACTCGCCACAGTATGAAATAGATCTTAAAAACTAAGTACAGTGCTTGTGCATAGAAATATTTGGAGAGTACGATTTTATTTAGTGCGCCCTTAAAATTACGTAAAACAAAAATTAACATTTTTAAGAAACAAAAAGAACAAATTGATTTTCAGGAGTCTATTATAAATCTTGATAGCCATGGAATAGGTTTCGAACTATAGCGTTATAGATCAATAATAATATAAATGTAATAAGTCTTATTAAAAAGTCTTAACAAATGGTTGATAGCCGATGCAGTATGATGTGAGAGCGTCGTGGCCTAGGGGTAAAGACGCTAGCTCGAAACCCGTGTAGTCCCGAGTTCAAATCTAGCCTTGGACGGTGCCGTTTCGTTCCAGTCTCGTGGACGTTAGAACCTCCACGATGGCTGGAAACTTCATAGTTTAACTTACTGGCCATCAATAGTATTCTGTACCTGTCCTTTAAAAAATAATTTATCGTTCCACTTTTTCTGTTCAGCATTTTGAGTCAGTCCTACCAAAACCATCGCTGTTCAGTACCTACGATGCACCTGCGAGCATTTTACCAGATAACCAGTTTAAGTTTAACTTACGTGATGGTGTATTTTTAAATAACCAATTACTGTAAACAGTTATAAGTAACAGGAACCCGTGTATCGGGGTAAGCATATCATACCTATTTACTTACCTTTTACTATTCGATAATCTATTACCTAGGACTCTTTGTACTCATTTATTGATATTTTGTTACAGTTCTTCTTTCCTACCTATACTTTTACCTCATACAATGAACAAGTCACTGGATTGGCTGATTTTTTATTAACTATTCTATAACTACATCTACTCTTAAATATTGTGTGACGAATCCCGGCGCTCCGGCTCCTGTATTGCTGGCCTGCAACAAGAATTTCGCCACAGCCTGAACCATCTTTGTGTTCATTTGTGGTATTGGTCATCTGCAGCAATTTTGTTTTTTTTCGATGTTTCCGCGCACGATGAAAGTGGTATTTATATAAACATGGATAGAGGACACATATAAGAAACAAAAAAAAAACAGAATATGGTACTCAAAAGTGTCACGTTCCCGAGTTATTTGAAGATAAAGATAATTTTAAAAATGATGATATATATACATTTTCTGTTTGTTTATATACGAGTATATATAATACCTTCATCGTGCGCGGAAACATCGGAAAAAAAACAAAATAGCGGCAAGAAGCTGTTCCAGCTTCCATACAAAAATGTTTGAACCCCTTCAGGACTAACTTTCTAGTGATGGAAAACACAGATAATAAACCATAGCAACCCGGATAACGGCATAAGGCTCACCACCTACCATTTTGGGTTCTAATACGCGGTGGAAAGAATGACGGCAACAGTCACTTGCCTCTGTCTACCCCGGTTGGGATACAGTCGTGAGCGTATGTATTTATAACTGTTAGATACTATACTCCATTCATTATAGCAATAGACAGAAGTAAAAATGGTTCTTTTAACATAAGGGGTACTTTGTGGTAAAAGTACCATAAACATTATGACTTTTAAGATTTATGAAAATATTTTTTTTTAATTACTTAAATAGCAGCTGTCACACTTCATTGTCATTGTTCACAATTAAAGTAAAGTATCTTCAGAATTTATGAGGCTTTTGCTTAAATAAAATTATTTTGTCTTGTAGTTTGATATTGTCGATGTAAAAACCTAAAAAATGCAGGGATTTTTATCCGAACACGTTTTCACTGTCACTATAACTCTACCAAATCTAAAACTTAAACCCCTCATACGTTGTGGCGGAAAGGATTTTCAATTTTTTCAGGTATATCATCGTCATGGCAACGTCTAATGCAAATGTTCATTCATTTTATCATCACTGCTTCTTATTCCTAATGTTGTAATGAATGAAGTATAAGTACTTGGCATTTAATTGCCAACCTAAAATCAACCCTTGAAGGGGTAAAACTCAGTTTACGGACACAATTGCAACAGCTGGTAAAATATTTCTAAATTAGGAGAGCATTGAGGCCAGTCAGAGAAGAACAACAGACGAGTCCGAGTCCGACTCGACTCAATACAGTCGGCCGAATTATTTATGAGTATTTCGCTCTATTTGCTCGTCCCGTCCATTCTCAATTTGTCAGCGAATATAGAATATGGTACGTTCCGCTCAGGGTGACGACATCTACGCTTAGGTTGTGTAATTTCACCTACTTAGAAAACGTTTCTGTTTTTATTATTTTATGTACAATGAATAAGTAAATATAATAAATACATTAATTACTACAAAATACATGGCAATATGAAAAGAGTACCCATGCATTGTAGTGAGACTAGATTTAAGTGATGGAGGTCTTAGTCCAGCAGTGGGACATTACATAGGCTTATTACATAAGTACTTCCTCTATATAAAGAGTATTATTTTTTGTTGATAGTCCAATAAGTATTTTTAACTGAATCTCCCTATTTGATCTATCGCACAGTGGGCAATATTTAGTCCACTGATGTTTGATTATTCTAGAAGTTGTGGGGGTTCTAAGTGGTCTGGTTTTATTCAAAAACAGTTTTGTGAGTCAACTACATTTTTATTTAAACAGTCAGTTAAAAATTATACGATAATGAGTAGCTTAATAAATTATTTTTTTGCAAATCAACTCCAATTTACAAACTTTGTAACTTTTCTGTTTAAACACTGATCCACTGTTCTGTTAAATGTGTTATCCAAGTCAAGATTTTTTTAGTTTCATGTAGAATATAGGCAATTTTGAATAACGTGTTATACTGGTGACGGTAAACAGAAAGCAATATTCGAATTTATTGGTGCCATTGGTGGATCACACTACGAACTTATCTCTCGCTCCATACAAACCATCAATATTAAAGTATTTCGTTTCGTGGAAGAAATTACAATAGCTATTTGTATGTGATACATAAAAGCTGTGTTAATGTGCTTGCCAACAGCTGTGCGAATTAGTTACAAATATTTTTTTAGGTATAAATAAATGGGAAATGATCATCTGGTATATTAAATAAATAAATAAATATCAGGGACAATCCACACCAAGATCATCTGACCCCAAACT
The DNA here is from genome assembly GCA_947369235.1 of Udea olivalis. Classification (NCBI taxonomy): domain Eukaryota; kingdom Metazoa; phylum Arthropoda; class Insecta; order Lepidoptera; family Crambidae; genus Udea; species Udea olivalis. Next base: position 18,503,390 of record OX376355.1, read on the forward strand.
AAGCAGAGCTTGTACTATGGGCGTCAGAGACTGATAAACATACTTAAAATTTTCTAAATACAATCTTAAATAGATAATAACACCCAGACACTCAACAAATACAAATTTTCGTCACATAAATATTTGTCATGGGTGGGGATCGAACCCACGACCTCCGGCGCTAAAGGGGGGATCGCTGCCATTGCGCCAACAGGTCAGTCGATTATTCCTTCTGTCGGTGATTTTACTTATTATTTAATTTCCCAAAATGTTTGTCTCAAAACTCCAGCTGGTTATGAGTAAATCAGTAAACAATAGGTTCATATTTATTCACACAAGTAATTACTCTAGGAAAATGAGAAAAGCACTGAATATCAAAAGACTTAATTTGTGTGAACATTGTGAACAATTCTCAGAAGACTATATTCCTAGCGCACTTAAATTATCCCTCTGCGAATTCATTGTTTTAACTTGATGGAAAACACACACACATACGCTAGGTTTTTATTTATATCGTAAAATGAAATGGGACACTCATTAGGTAATGTAGAATAACACCATATTCTTTTTCTATACCTGAAAACGGTACTAAGTATTAAGAACTGTTATGTATTTAAATAAGACCTTATAAACACTTGGCATGCGAAATAAATACTTGTTTACCTACTTGAATAATAGTATATTCGTTAAGGTAAGAATTGTTTATGAAGTTTAGTTTATGGGTTAATAAGAAAAAAATATGAAAGTCCCTTTAATTTAGACGAACAAAACGCGCTCGGCAACCTGCTGTCATGCGCCCCTTCCTGTGGCTCCCTGGGGTACTTTCACTGGAAGTGACCGAGGTCTGATTCTACTTAGGTTATAGATAATCACTCGGCACTGATCAAATCCAATTCAAAAGCAAATTTGCATCTATGTCTTAAATGAAAAGGTGCACTATTGCATCAGCGAGGTATTTGTAACACGCAATAGTACCAAATGTTAAATTTCTTATCTTTTATAGTATAACCAAGGTACAATATGATATTGCCAGCATAAGGTGAGCTCTCATTTCACAATGGTTGCTGTTCACAATGAGTCAACCAATTTACTTGACTCATTGTGAAGATACCCATCAGATAAAGCGATCGCTTGATCTCAATGTAGACATTCCCAGTAGAATTTTAAGTAAAAACACCGCTTCTATGAATTCAACAATATTATTATCCTATTCAGTAAGCCTGTCTGGTTCATGATCAGGTGTAGTTATGTACTTAGACTTGACTTCGTCCTGCCCGAAAAAGCAGCGCATCAACCGGGTCCAATTGTGTTGTCGAACCACCCAGAAACCCATTAAAAATACAGAGAAATTTAATCCAAATCGGTCCTGCCGAAGTGACCAATACACGTACAGAAGAATTTCACATGGATATTAGGATAGCATTTGAAGTTTGTTGACCGTGACTAGAAATGATTACATCGCAATCAGTATTGCTTGCACCTAACGTTTTAATAAGGCAAATATTACTAGATGCGACAACATCGTACAAAAAACTTGACCGATGATGTTGGGTCAACATCACACAAACCCAACTCGTTTACTGTTGTTCTAAGAAAGGATATGTCCCATTTACGGAATTGAAATTGCGTTATTACGCGTAATCACCGAGGTAAGTAGTCGGTAATCTCATTAGTTTGGGTAAACCCGGTTTAGTCAGGACCCAGGACTCGTAAATCATAAAGTTGAACCCTTCTGGTCCCGAATTGGAAGGGAATTCGGGTCAGCTGTTAGTTTTAATGGCGGTTTGGTCGCACGAACCGTGGAGTTTGGTGGAAAAACTAACTGTTATGGTTTTTTTCTCCGCTTGAAAATAGAGTAATTAAAAAAGTTAGATCTGCTCACAGGGGTTCTGAGCCTTTTGTAATGCCTTTTATAAAGGCTTTTCATTACTGTACCGATATATTTTTGTATTAGCCTTAAGAGATCCACTGTTGAACATAGGCCCTCGATTTAACCCTAGTGGCAAGGTTTACTCAATGAGCTTCAGAATGGTGTTCTTCAATGGGTTTTTTTGCGCCAGACAACACACCACTTGTCCTGGTTTCGAAGTAAGGATTGATATGCTTGTGTTACAAGGTACCAGGCAAGGAATTAAGCCATGGCGTCTCATAGCACAACCAAAAACTAGCCAATTTTGAAAAATCGTTTACTGAATTTTATCGACCTGAGAATATTCCTAGTATTTCCCGGTAATTGCCTTATTTATATAAGCCAATATAAGCTAAAGAGCACTAGTTGGCGAAATCAATAGATCTTCACTTCTAATTCTAGATATTTTATCATTTTTCTGATATTTAAATTGCACTAAAATACCAAAGACGTATTTAGGCATCTTGTTACAGATGAGATGCCAAGACGTCTAGGTTTCAGACTATTCCCCTAAGAGCCTGTTAGGGCTTGGATTTATTTCACCAGTGTCGTGTGACGGTGATATATGAATCTAATATCAATGCTCTTAGACTAGGTTCAATGCCCAAGCTGAGCAGTATGTTTCGGATTTCCAGAGCATACCCTGAGGGGGCGATTCATTAACTATGGTTGCGATGAACGTAATTTAATAGACATAGATCTTACTAGATAACGCAACGCCTACCACTTACAGGTGCACAACTCCTTGCGATCCTGAGAGCCCCCTCTCCCTAAATCACTAAAATATGTGCCCAGGGCCCCAAATAGACGGTTCTGACTACCTAGTCACTTTTGAAGCTTATTGTGACGTCACGACAACGTTTCAGTCAAGGGAATCTGCCATTTCTTAATACATTTTGAAGCTTGTTCATGGAAATAGGAATTTTAACTGTTAACTTAAATAGTTGAATTAATTGGAATATATATGTATATAAATAATATAAACACACACATACACCACACACTACACACACACACACACACACACACACGCGTTATAGTCATATTGTAGTTAGATAAGTTGATTAAGTCAAAAATGTCGAGGAATCACTGACACTGATAATACAGTTTTTACTAGTTTCAATGTCAGGGATTCAACCTCCTAATGCAAATGTATATCTAACCCGGCCTACACCATGTATCAACCTTGTAAACTAACATTTTTGGGTTATGAATAAATGATTATTATTATTATTCTCTTTATTAATTATAAATCTTAGATATAAAATTTGTATAGTATTCTTACAAAAACAGAGATTTTATAACATTAAAAACAACTTATGAATTATAATTATAAAAACGAAATAATTACAATTATAAAACTTAAGATTAAAGTTACAAAAACAATGATTTATAAAAATACCATAAAAATCTTAACCTAGGGAGCCGCCGGTAGCAGGGCAGGCGAGGCCTAGACTACCGGTGGTTAGGGCTGCAGAGAGAGGAACCTCCTGACAATACGTGCCGTGTCCAAGAGTACCGCCTTCTGTATCTGACCCTTGACCCAACCGCTGAGCGAGAGCCTCTCGAGGTGTTGGTCGAGGCTCTTCGCTATTAAGCCGTTTGCCGATACGACTATCGGGACAATGATCGTCGAATCAACATTCCACATGGCGGTCACCTCGTGAGCCAAGTCAAGGTACTTGCTGAGTTTGTCCTTCTCAGCTTTTACGAGGTTATCGTCATGTGGAATGGTAATGTCGACGAGCACTGCCTGGCGTTGGGATCGGTCTACCAGCACGATATCAGGTTTATTGGCTACAACAGTCCTGTCCGTGATGATAGAGCGATCCCAATAGAGCAATGCACGACTATTTTCGAGAACTGGTACCGGTGCGTACTTATAGTACGGTACCTCCGACTCGACAAGGCCATATCGAAGAGCAAGTTGCTGGTGGATGATCCTGGCTACTAGGTTGTGCCTGTGCAAGTACTCTCCGTTAGCAAGGTGAGAACAACCGGAAATAACGTGGCGAATAGACTCGCCAGGACGGCGGCATGCCCGACAGATGTCGACCGTACCGTCCTTCATGATGTATTTCCGGTAGTTATTCACCTTGATAACTTCATCAGCAATTGCACAGACAAAACCCTCGGTTTCCCCAAAGAGGTCCCCGAAGCGTAGCCAGTTCACCGATGCGGAGAGGTCCACATCGGGCCCTGTTAAGGCCCGATAGAACCTCCCATGCAGCTCCTTACTCCTCCATATTTCCTTGCGGTCGTCGGTGGTGAGCACCGGTGGTTGACGCCAGTTTTCATTCGCCAAGGATAGCGGCGTGAGGCCCTTATCAACTGCCACAACATCGCGGTGTATCCCACATTCGTTGCTGAGGAAAAACCTCCTAAGACTGCACACCTCGCGGTTGTGAAGGTTCTTGGCATTTAAAAAGCCACGACCTCCCACCTTCCGCGGGATATACAGTCTCATGACAGACGAGCGTGGGTGTAACATGCGAAATGTTGTGAGCAATTTTCGAACCCGTACATCCAGGGCGTCCAGCTCAGTTTGAGTCCATCTTAGTATGCCAAAGGAGTATATCAATAAAGGCATCACCCAACCGTTGAAGGCGCGCACCTTATTGCCACCTGACAAAGAACTCTTGAGTACCTTTGTAAGGCGACTAAAGAAGCGCTCCCTCACCGATTGCTTGACGTCTGCTACTGATATACCCAATGACTCTGACATACCAAGATATTTGTAGGTTTCGGCTTCAGAGAGGGATCTGAGTGTCATCGTCTCAGAGAGCTGTAAATTCGGTGAATCTACAACCCTCCCTTCTTGTACATGCATGACCGCACACTTGTCTACACCGAACTCCATCTTGATGGCATTGCTAAAAATCTCAGTTATTTTTAACAGTTCCATCAATACCTGGGGGCTTGGTGCAAACAGCTTCAGGTCATCCATGTACAACAAATGAGGAATGAACTCACCCCCTCTGCGAAGCCGATAGCCTAGCTTTGAATCCTTTAGTAAGGTACTAAGAGGATTTAAAGCTAAACAAAACCACAAAGGACTCAAACTATCGCCCTGGAAAATACCTCGCTCTATCCTTATGAAGTCCTGCGGATCAGGGGAGCCATTTCCACCACCTGGCTGACGAAGGACTGTGATCCACTGCCCCATGCATGTGCTTAAGAAAGATCTCAAAGTTGTATCAATTTTATACAGCTCTAAGATCCTCCTGAGCCATGAATGGGGCACCGAATCATAGGCCTTCTTATAGTCAATCCAGGCTGTTGAAAGAGCTTTCCGATTCCGCCGGACTTGTTGGCAAATAGTCGTGTCTATGAGGAGGAGTTCTTTAGTACCTCGGGACCCAACCCTACATCCATTCTGAGCAGGGGCCAAAACATTGTTCGCAACGATGTGCGAGTTAATTTTTTTTGCTAGAATGGACGTAAGGAGCTTGTAGATGGTAGGTAAGCACGTGATGGGTCTATAGTTTTTTGCTTCCGAGGTACTACCTGACTTGTATAAAAGGAAAGTGACACCAGAAGTCAGGAAACTAGGGAGAGAACCAACCTCGATGGATTCCTGGAACTGCACTGCCAAGCACGAATGCGAGCATCGAAACCACTTGATCCAGAAGTTGTGCAATCAATCCGGGCCAGGACTTTTCCAGTTCTGAGCCGTCTGAATTGCACAACTAACGTCTTCGGAGTCAATAGTTACTGACTCCATGGTTTCGATGGATTCGCATTCATGCTCGACAGTACGCATCCAGTCACCCTCCATGTGCTCGACAGGCATCGACCAGATGCTGCGCCAGAAGTCAATCATGACACTTGCATCCGGTCGCTGACCGTCGCCCACACGTTGGTTAGTCTCTTCCCAGTTTCGGTACACCTTCCTTTGGTCACTTTGGAAAAGGCGATTTTGTACATATCTGTCCACACGTTCTCTGTAGCGACGGATACGGTTTGCCCACGCATAGACCTTCTGCTTCAGAAAGTCAATGCGTTCCGTGACACAAGCCATATACTGTTCGGGCCTAATACCCGTCCCAGCAAAGGCTTGGTTCACGTAACGCATAACACGAGGGCGATAGTTCCCCCGGCTGAAGCAGACCAGCTTTGCAATGAGGGTCCTAAACGTGTTGATACGCCGCTCGATTCGCATTTGCCATGCGGGTACATTTATTATTATTATTATTACTTGTTACTGTTACGAGTACCATAAAGAAAGTGTGGGCTGAATAAGTCAGTTTCAAAAGAGGTGTACGTATTCTCGCGTTATTCCTAAAATGTATGTCTAAGGTCGTTGCCTTATCTAAGTTATTGGATCAACACTCCAGATTCGAGGGTGTCTGGTTCCAGTTTAAATCTGGCCATAACCATCTTGGTGTTAATTGCAGATATAGGACCAACACTGTCAACAACCCTAAGCTGATAGCGGTGAATTTTTATAATTTTAGTGCTAATGGCTTTTTGAGAATCTAAAATAATGTTTACATCCCAGACATGTAGATAATTTTTTAAATTAACTATTTGAAATATTGATATTGTTTTTGTTATTTTCGTTTGTAAAAACGAATAAGCCATTAGAACGCCCAATTGCATCATCTTGTTATATTTATGTTGTGCCGTCGCGACGTGTCATGTTGGGTTTTTGGTGTGCGATAAGTGATAGTTTATTTTTTTATCATAAAATCTTGATACAGTCACGATAGTCCAAAATAGAACTTTGGCTGTTGGCAAAACAAACAAAAAAAGTACTTAAGGAAAGTAGTATTCTTTGTAGTAGTGTTAGTATCGACCGCTGGTCGGCTTCAATACCAGGCCCGCCGTAAATAATGTAATGTGCACTCGTTTCTTAATTCCCTTAAACAACCTTACGTTGACAATGTACGAGTATCATCTTCAATAAAATAAGAAAGATAGAAATATCATTGGATATGAAAGTAAAATCTTACTGGTTCTACACTAATAAAAAACTGAAAGATGAATAAACCTAAAAGGTTTACTTACTAATATTTCAACATACAATACAACCAACACATTAATTTTTGTTCTAGAGCAAACAAAATCGTATTAAAGAGTTAGACTATTAATAGTGTTAATAATAAGTCTCCATCGAGTCGCAACTGCATAAGACAACGCACCATACAGCAGCGGCCATTTTATTTGACATACCATGTTATGTGTTACGATTCGAATTGTAAACAAAAATAGAGGCAATATTTTTCTGTCAAAATAGCACCCAAGTATAAACATTTTCAAGTAGTAAGTTATATAAATAGTAAGGAAGTAATTGGCCTTTATTACTGCAAGACAAAGACCCTCATCATTGAAATATAGTTTTTGCTACAATTGATAAATTGGCTTATCGCTTGCCATATATGTAATTGTATGTTTAGGAATCCATTTTCATCACTCTATTGTAAGGTATTTAATATTCATATGAATTTCAATTGCTAAGAAGTTCACAGTTTGAACACAATGTTTACCTAAAACAAAGATACAAAATAACTTCGGAGACTAGTTACTAATTTGAACAAAAGTGGTCAGTTGCATTAATACAACTCCGGCGGTTAAAAAATTAAAATGCTTTGAAACGTGGTCAGTTACGTTCTAACCGGTTATTTCTGCCTTGCCGCTCACTGACCAGTCCCGCCATTATTAAAATGGCGGACACTTGTCTTTGTCTAGCTAGTTGCCAAACCGTGTCGACAAAGCTTCGGTGGACGTGGTGAAAAGTTATTTGAGAGTTCGAAATTTATAATAGTTTATCAGGGATTTTGTTCGTCTAATATTTCGTGTCGTTAGCCATAAATGGTAGTTTCCGCATGTGACTTTGTTCCTTTATCGTGTACCGGAGCAAACAATCCATGAAGTCTTATATCCAGTCAATTTATGCTCCGAAAGGGATGTGGATGGAAAAGTCCAAAGCAGAAAATTTGACTTCGGAACTTTGTTTGGACTAGTTATGAGATACTTTACTAATGTAAAAAGCCAAGTTGTAGAGAATTTTATCAGCTTTCATTATGTGATACAAAAAAATTCATACACCGCACCGTTTTCGAGAGATGTAAGCAACAAACCAAAAAACGGGACCTCCCACCCCCCTCGGTCTCACCTCGGAGGGGTAAGGACTTTTAGTATGTTTATATCCTAACTAGTCCAACATTGTTCCAAAGTCAAATTTTCTGCTTTCGACTTTTCCATCTAGAATCATCATAGCCTAGGCTATTAGGGTATTTCCAGCCTAGCATTCTTATTGAACATGGTTTTTCCATGTCTAGTTAATATTTACGTAACCCCAAAAGCGAGCGGGATGAGCGTTATTAGCTCGACTTTTTGCGGCACATTCGTCATCCATCTCATAATTGGGTTGGTTAACTATGACTCCGGAGGGAGCCGAGCGGCTGCTGATTGGGCGCGGGAGGTACTCGTTCATTCATTCGTTCATTCCGAATTAACAGCATTATCGGTGTTTACAATTTTTGTAATTTTATCAACCTTTATTCCACGACTAGCTGCCCGACAGACTTCGTTCTGTCAAAAGTAAATTGTTTGACAGTTGGGAACAGAGTGGTTTGTATGTGAAATGGAAACTGGTGCTTTTATTATTTTACTCATAATTTTTACGTTTTTTCTGTCTAAAAGAATCTTCTTTATGCCTTAAAACAAAAATGTATAGCCCAATTGGTTCCCGAGTTTTGCGCTTAGCTAGGCCAAAGATAGGCCAATTGCTAGAAATGTAGAGGTTTTTACCTAAAGTGGCGAATGTCGCGGATTTGATTTTTATCATCATTTCTTTAAATTGAAATTCTTTGTTAGCAAAACCCACCCAGTTTTGACCACAGGGTAAAATGTACTAAAGAGATTAGACAAGAAGAAAATAATTCATTGATAACACAAAATAGAGATTTAAAATTGAGTACCTAATTACAAATTCAAATATAGGTGTTCATATTTGTTATCAGTGCTCAGCCTTGTTTTGCTAGCGTAAAAATTACAGCAAAAAAGGTTACACAATGAAAATAAAATAATGAATAAAAAAATTCTATGAAGCTACCAGTTCATAATCATTTGGCGGGGGAAGCCAATCGATCACTGTAGCAAGCCTTAGTACCTGGGTGTTGTATTAGACAGATCTCTCACGTACAAAGCCAACTGCGCTAACATCAGGCAGAAAGTGAGGGCCCGTAATAATCTCCTACGGCGTCTTACTTCAACAAAATGGGAAAACCGGTTTGGCACTTTGCTACTAGGCGGGCGAATATGCTAGCCCTGTTTAGAGCCGCTCAGCGCACGCAAAGCAAGTGGATACAACATTGAATGAAACTTGCCGGATAATCACAGGCTGCCTCAAGCCGACCCCGGTAAACATGCTGTATCCGCTGGCTGGAATTGCTCCACCCGCAGTCCGCCGAACAGTTGCTGGTTCTACTGAAAGAACTTATAACGAAATCCTCGTGGCAGGCCAGCAATACAGGAGCCGGAGCGCCGGGATTTCGTCACACAATATTTAGGAGTAGATGTAGTTGTGGAATAGTTAATAAAAGATCAGCCAATACAGTGACTTATTTATTATTTAGGGTAAAAGTATAGGTAGGAAAGAAGAACTGTAACAAAATAACAATAAATGAATGCAAAGAGTCCTAGGTAATAGATTATCTAATAGTAATAGGTAAGTAAATAGGTATGATATGCTTACCCCGATACACGGGTTCCTGTTACTTATAACTGTTTTTAACTGTTTACAATAATTGGTTATTTAAAGTATTTAAAAATACACCATCACGTAAGTTATACTTAAACCGGTAATCTGGTAAAATGCTCACAAACTGTTCAGTACGATGGTTTTGGTAGGACTGAATCAAAAAAGCTGCGCATGCAATGCGAAACAAAAATCGAATTGAATCAAATTTGAAAACAAGTACAAAATACTTTTAATGGCCAGCAGTTAAACCATGAAGTTTCCAGCGATCGTGGAGGTTGTAACGTCCACGAGACTGAAGGGAAACGGCATCGTTACAAACTAAATCTGATAATGACCCCCGCCATCCCCTGCATGGCTACTCTGACGTACCACAGCGACTAAGGAGCCGGAAAAGCTTTTTGGAATCCGTCTGTCCAGTTTCTGGCAACCCACCTCAAGCCAGACTAGACTTGTGACATAAGCAAAATCCTTCCACCCCATTCGTCGCACCTGCTGAGAGTCTCCCTCCTGGCCATAAGCTGCCATAGTCGACCTAGAAATCCTTAAACAGACTGCGGACCCAGGTCAGCCGCTGCAAGGACAGCTTGTATAGATGGGGCTCCATCGACAGCGCTAACAACGCATGCGAGTGTGGCTTTTTCCCACAAAATATGAGTCACCTTTTACTGTGCCCTGCATGCCCGGCTAGTTGCACATATGAGGACCTGATGAGTGCCAGCAACAATGCCGTTCAAGTGGCGGAATTCTGGTCGCACGTAGTGTAGTGATGCCACTCGACACGATAAGAAGAAGATAATCATGCATGGAATACATTGAATCATGTAAAAAAGGTAAAAAATAAACAAGTATGAATATGAATTTTTGAAACAATTAGAATACTTGAAGTAGCGTTAGTTGTTCGTTTAAATATGAAGTATAACATTTTCAAGACAACTACCACAAATATTTTATTTATTTATTCTCCTCATCATCATCATCCGTGCCGTCTATCCCGGTTGTGAACCCACACTGGTGTGTGGGGTCCTTTGGTCCCAGGGACTATTTTATTTATTTATTCTGCTGAAGCCAAACAGAATTGCACAAATTCAGTATATTATTTGACGAGTAGGCCACTGTTGCCACCTTCTAATGTAAAACCATACTCCTTAGCATTTTTTTGTGTCACGGTCACAAAAATAAAGGCATAAAATGTTAATTAAGTATACACACGCCTTCCAATTAGACAAATTAAGCTATTCACACCTAACTGCTGCTTTTATAACTTCCGACAATGGCTGATGTCGTCTAGGGAACTATTTTTTTAATACATCGATTAAACCTTGAATTGCTAGTGAAAGTAAGTAATTAGGCTATATACTATGTTAATGTCACTAAAATCAATCATCGCTGCAATTAATGGAAATTGGTTAAATCACCACGCTTGCCAACGTTTCAAAAAACCGAAAACTCACTTCTCCCGACCCGGGATTTGAACCCGGTACCTCCGGATTTCGGGCCAAGCGCTCTTCTCCTACCATTTGGCCATGGAGGCTCCATTGATCCGTGAGGCAATTGCAACTACTAGTACCATCAATAACCTGCTTTTTACAAAAGCTAAGGAGAACGCCAGACGGCCATAGTAATCTAGGCCCTCAGTGCACACGTATGAAACTACTAGGGGATTCTTGTATGTAATATCAATAACCAAATATAGAAAAAGGGTTCTAAAAAAACTTAGGGTTAATATTCTTTTTTTTTTATAAAATCATCGTTTTACTTATAAATACAGCACTTTTGGACAAAACATTCACCTAATTGTTATTTTATTAAGCATTTGAGTGTAATAAGCTCAATTTGCTATTCGTTATAACATGGACAGTTACATTTCATCCATTGTTAGCTGGCACATAACCATTGGTGTCATCATCATCATTCTATTTAAGAGGCATGCTCAGTAATCTTGGGGATGAAGTGGCACTGTAGAAATAGTGAGAGATGTTTTACCTGCGTTGGCTCCATCCTACTTTGTATAAGATTATGGACCTCTTTTATTTCCTATAAGTGTCTACGCATCCTGGAAACATTGATGCTACAATTCAAACAGCGTACATTTTAGCTAACAGCACTGTATATCGCTTACTGTGAAGAACTAGGGCCAGAGTGAATGCCGGTTTCGTCAGTAGTTGCTATCATCAAAACCGAGGTATTGCTGGAGTTGTCGTTAATAGTGAGAGTTGAATCCGTGTTCAGGATACGGTCGTCGAGTTTATAAGGATCGTCGGAGTCAGAATTCATGCTTAGTCAGTAACAAACCGCAAATAATTACAACAACAAATCACAATGCTGCAAACGCAGCAGGTATTTTTATTGATATTTTATTTTGACAAATAGCGGATGGCAGCCGGCTGTCGGTATTTATGACAGCCGGCTGTCGGTATTTATGACAGCCGGCTGTCTGCCTTCACACGAAAACGCAAGACAGAAATAAATGTAGTCGTTATCGTCTTTATGTTTCAAGTAATCTTTTTAAGTCTATACTGAAAACAAACAAAGAGAAAAATCAAAAAATACTATTTTGAACTCATCCATAAAATTGAATATGTTGTGCACTCTTTGGCCTCAGTCCGGCATCCCCCTTTGGATGAAGGCCATCCCAAATTCCTCATACCACGAGAGTCTATAGTACGAGTATCATGCCTTGGTGTTGAACATGTGCACATAAGCTGCGGTAAATGCCCAGCATCAGACTGTTAGTGTGCTCGCTGGCCACCTTTGTGTACAAAGAAATGGCATCAGTCTCAGGTTGACATGAAGACGTGATTGAGAGAAATCTTTCATTATGAGGAGAAAAGTTAACGTTGTAAGAACGTATTTAAAAAAAGTTCTTAGGAAGGGAAAAATGACCCTTAATGTACAATCCTATAAAAAACTATATATGAGAGTGAAAGTAGCGCAAGTTGTAGGCATTGTAGGAAGTGGAAATATTATAGTCCATGCCTCCTCTGTGGGGAATAAAAGCTAGATAAGTATGTCTAGAGAGCGCGTGGCTGAGGGGTTACGCACCCTAACTCAGATCGTAAATTGTGTGGTCCCGAGTTCAAATGTGGCAAAAACCATTTTCACGTGCATTGTTAAATTTCCTACTATAACACTCCGGTAATGGATAAAAAACCTAATCAACCCGAATAACAGCGGAAGGCTCACCACCTACCTCCTTGGGGTTATAATTCCTTTGGAGAAAAGTGGGCTTAAGAGTGTTTCATTCTCCATGACGGCAACAGTCACTTGCCTCTGTCGGTCACGTTTGGGATTTAATAGTTTAGTATGTCTTCCTTGATTGTTGCTTCAAGGAATTATGGTCGGGTATATTTTCTTGAATCCGAATTATGCTCCAAACTAGACAAAGAACATGGTGAACCATATTGAATAGTTTGGTACCGTCAACGTCCATATCACGTCACTTAAATAGAAAGCTATACTAGCGGATATGTGGACGTGTTTTACGGCGTTCCTCAAGGCAGTGTGCTTGGACCTACCTTGAAGAAAGTTACTCAAACTAAATACTTGGACGTCGTTTTGGATCAGCGACTCTATTGGTATTCACATCTCGATCAAGTTATACTAAGAATTAGAAAGGTTACCTCGATATTAAAATCATTGTGACATGTGTTGCCAAGACCGTGGTGGACTCGCAGGAGTCCAATAGAAATATAATAAGAGAGATTGATGTATCCGTCGTGCAGTCTATCCTGGTCTATTGTATATCCATCTGGGGCGGGGAGCAGCAAAAATGCGTTTCACTGAGGTTGAACGTGCACAGCGTAATCTGATCAAGATGATGTACTTTAAACGTATGAGGTTTTCTACAGAAACACTATATGACAAATCTAAGCTACTTTCGGTCAGGAAACTGTACATCAATCACATAGTCTTAAAAAACACAAATCCTTGCCTTTTGACCCAAGTCTAGAAAATAAAAGGAGGAAGGACACTGGTGCTGGAGTACCCAGAACGACTACCACATTCGCAAGCAGGCAGTATAACTGGCGATCAGCACACTGTACAATCTGATTAACAAAGAGCTGAAGTTTCACAATAAGTTATACTACGTATGCAAGAAAATCATACCAGTATGGCTGGAAAACAAAACTTACGAGGAAACCGAGAAACTACAGAATCGATGACCAAATGATGGAATTAGCGTGCAACAAAACCATAATTAGTGGAGGCTGTGATCGCAGCCTCCGATCCCAAGATACGTCGGAGGGCTAATACAAAAAAACAAAAGTAGGCATTTTTTTTCATAAATGCTATAGAAATTGACTGGTTAGTTACCAGAAACTGGGAGCTTTGGGGCATGCATACAATCTCTATCTAAGCATTTTCCAACTTTGAGGGGAAATAACATATCTTTTACATGTAAATAATACTTCTAGCGCCTTCGTTAAAGGATGTGAAATCAAATCAAATCAAATCAATAATTTATTTGCAAGAATACAGAGTTACAAATAGGGTCTTAATATAATGGTATGTCATAAGTATTCAGTCTGCAAGCAAACGTGCAAATATTAAATTAAATTATATTATATGAAATTCAAAATTCAATTAAATTAATTATTCAAAGTCAATTATTAAACTATACTATAAAATTCTAATTATTAAAAAAATACGAATCATTTTTTACACTTATTGCAGAAGTCAGTATATTCTTTAATGTCATAAAAGCAATTTATTAAGGGGCCAGTCACTTAATTTGTTTTTAAATTTGTTACCTGCGAGTAGTTTCAGGTCATCAGGAAGTAAATTATACATGGTTATGCACATATTAAAAACATTTTTGTCATAAATATACTTTCGGACAGGGGGTTGATAGAGTAAGTTCTTGAACCTTTCTCTTTTTTGTCTGGTGTAGACCGCATCACGTTTAGTAAAGTAGTTTGGATAGGTCATCACGAACAAACATAGGTCTCTTAAGTAATATGTAAGTGAATATGAACAACGCATTTGCCAGAATTCTGAATAGAATAAAAGCGTTTATTAAGTTGTACTTAATTATGATGACTGATAGTGAGGATGTCTCCGAGTGAATGAATTACATATATAGAAAAATAAATCTACCTAGGTACCTAGAACTCAACATCAGTGATTCATTAAAATAATATTTACTTAATTATCTGCTACATAACATTCGTTTTAAGCCAAGCATAACTCTATTTAAGATGTTTATTGTTAGTTGAAACAGTCATATTACGACTCAATTGTAAAACTCGGGGTAATTAGACTCTTATTAATTAAAGTAATTAATTCTTAGCCTTCAAAAATACTGTTTCCATTAAAATTTTTAATGCTTAAAATTAAAAGAAATTCAGATATCGCTATCAAATTCCCGGAATTTAATAATGAATGCTCATCCAATTAATCTTCTGTCGTGAAACGTCACGAACAGACAAGTTTAAATTCACCCGTAAAAGCGCAAAATCAATCAGAAAAACAAAACGAAGGCTTAAAACGATTAAAACGAGGCGGAAAAGGTTATTATAAAAATACTGAAAATGTTATACGGTGTGATATTGTGTTATGAAGTGTCTCCGTAAACAGTTTTTACTGAAATAACTATCATTAACGTAACTAAATGCCTAGCTTTAAAGCCAGTTAGTGAACTGTAGCAGTATCTTACCTACATTTGAAAATGAAAAGACAAGCTTTTTCCCGCTACTTTCCCCGTTGCCGAGGGGCACTCCCCAAAGACAATACAATACTAGCACAATCAATACATGTTGAATTTTCAGCTTTCTACGCCCAGTTTTTCCGTTTGTGCGTCCGTCAACCTATTTGAAGCCCTAAGGTTGACTGATAACATTTGCCGGCAATAGGGTGGGTGACCATTTTTTTGTTGAGGTCAAGAGACTTCTCAATAATAGAAACATTGGTAAAACAAATATTTCGACAATTTTAAAAATCGAGTTTTTAGACTTGCGTAAAACGCTCCCTACACACTATCGCAATATAGTGACGTCACAGAACGCCTATTTCTATGCGTTCTGCAAGACAATTGTTCGGCAGCCATATTAAATTTTGCGTTTATGAATATGGTTTCTTAACAAAAGTTACTATTAATTGTGTCGATTGTCGAAAGGTATACTTACTTTTATTTATTTCCACTTTTGAAAATAGACTTGCCTACCCGAGTGTGAAGAGCCATAAAATTAATTATACCTAAGTAAACGAGCTAAAAGTTTTCATATGCCCCTTTTTTAGTGTATTTTTTGATTATTTAAATATTTTTTAAGAATTCGATTACATTTTTCAACTTCCCAATTATCGTTAGCTTTACGAACATCTTTCTTCCAATGGCCACATGGACTGCATAATCATCGTACATAGATGATGTGAGACCTGTGCCTTGCAAACGTATCGTAAAGACAATATAGCGATCATTCATGCAATAACCCTAAAGCTATAGAAAGGTCCTCCACTAACCCAAAAGACAAGTGTATTTCCGTGAAATATTTACCTTCAGCAAGATTTTCTCTCTGATCTCTGTCAAAATCCATTACAGAGGAGTCTACAAAGTTACACACTTATGTCGGAAAGTGCATTGAGAACTCAAAAATACATATTTAAGAGTAACCGAGGAAGTTCCTTGACAGTGCAAACGGAGTGAGAATGTTACATCTAGGGTTGGCGTTTCAAACTCAAACTCAAATAACTTTATTCAAATAGACTGTATCAGTACTTTCAAATCGTCAAATTTACAGCAAAATATACTAAATGATAGACATAAACACCATAATAATATGGATATGTAAATACACAGTATACAGACATAATGAATAAATAAATAGTACAAATAAATATGCGCCAGACAACACACCTCTTGCAATGGTCTCGAAGTAGGGAATAATATCCCTGTGTTACGAGGTACCATACAAGGAAATAAGCCAGGGGCGTCTCCCAGCACACCCAGACCCGGGTCAATTCAGAAAAGATCGTTTCCTGAATTGACCCGACCGGGAATCGAACCCGGGACACTACGGAAATCGAGGCGAGAAACCGTGCTACAGCGCACTACACCAATCGTGTCGTCCTAATAATGCGACTCTACCACCGCGTCGGAGTTGGTTTCTTGCTGAGAAGACCCGGCGAGAAACTCAGCAGTTACTCTTTTAAACTTGTTTTGGGTTTACAACAGGCGTTAGTAATTTTGGCAATGGAAAGACTACTTTCAATTTTATAGCATCCAAATGTATTCTTATGGGTTATGTAAATAATTAAACAACACCATATCGCCTACGTTTTTGTCCTCGAGAAATTCTTACGATATAAAAAATACACCATGTTATGAATTTAAAATACTGCACATAAGCCTAGCCTTTAGAGTAAAATTGTTAAAAAAAAACAAATTTGAATCCATCCCGTAGTTCTTACGTGATCGTAGGAAATACAGGCAGAAAATTGTATAGATTTTTAATTATTGTAAAGAATCAATTAATTTTTGGCGTCATATACTTTTTCCATGAATTATTTTTATTAAATCGCATTATTTTGTTTGTTATTTATAGGTACCGGTTGTAACTAGCCGCTCTAGATATCTATATAGAAAGCCCATGTTCTGCAGTCGACGTCTGAGCTCATGGTTGCTGATAAAAAAAATTTGGCGACGGTTTATCTCAGTGGTTAAGCACTTCAAGTTTAAGTTCTAAGGACAAAAACGGTGAATTGCTACTTAATACATGGACTACTCGCACCGAATTCGGGATGAGGTCGCATGCTTATAATAGTTATTAATTTTGTTTCAAAACGATGATCCAGTTTGCTTTGACAACCCTATTCTACATTCTAAGTACTCACAAAGGATCCCATTGCGACTCCATGCATAAATTGTCAAAAACATCCTTATGAAATTCAGTTTCAGGATGAGATACTTATTTGCTTTGATGCATTAGTGGTCTGGATAGTTTGCAAAACTGGCTTTTATTGAATGCTCTCTTTGAAATTGATTCCAGACATACGGCGGGACACATATGATCTGCTTTGTTTAAATTTTGTCACCTTTTTGTACCTGTGATTCACAATAAAGAAAGTTTGAGTTTGAGTTTTAAGTTTGACATTTCTTAGAATTTATCACTATCATTATTATATATTATATATACTAAAGCGACATGATTGACGAATTGCGCTGTAGCATAGTTTCTCGTCTCGATTTCCGTGGTGTCCCGGGTTCGATTCCCGGTTGGGCCAATTCAGGAAACGATCTTTTCTGAATTGACTCGAGTCTAGGTGTGCTGGGAGACGCCCTTGGCTTAATTCCTTGTTTAGTACATCGTAACACAGAGTTATTAATTTTATTCCTATTTCGGGACCATGACGAGTTGTGTGTTGTCTTGCGCATATTTATTTATTTATACTCTTACCTATTTTAACTAGTCTATTTAAACCCAGCTTCTGAATTGTATACAACGTTTCATGAAGGATGAAGAAATAGACACTATTAATTTTTTTCCTTACATTTTCCTTCTTAAAATTACATCGTTTTATATTCAAAACCACGAACTGGGCGACCAAGACGCAAATAGCTTGACGAACTGGAAGTCTTCGGCGGGGACTGGTCTAAAAAAGCCAAAACTAGACGTATGTGGAAGGGGGGAAGAGAGGCCTTGCCCAGCAGTTGGATCCCAATGACTTATAAAGATTAGAATTAGATCAACTATTTTTAAATAATAATACATAGGTCCTACTAAGTTTCCGGAATTGGCCATTTACATGAACAATATTTAAAAAGTTATCACTACAATTGAAACTAGAACTCTTTAGCCGTGGAATACAATTTGTTTCATCTGATTGTTAATTGTTTTCACATTATGGCGTCATTTTAAAAATTACGTGATTACAATAAAATGGATTCAACTCGGGCAAATTTTCGTTGCATAATTTTTTACGATTTTAAGTGTAATTTGACAGCTCAGCAGAGCCTCGTTCGGCTTGAATCTGCTCTTGGCGAAGAAGCACCATGCAAGATGTCGTGTCAATCTCCATGATGAAATTCATGACGGTGCCCGTACACCACTGTGAATAACAAGAACATCGATGCTGTGCGCCGTATGATTGAAACCGACAGGCATGTGACCTACCATGAGATCCGGACATCTTTGGACATAGGCATGAGTCAAATACAGTCCTACACAAACATTTGGGTGTGAGAAAGCTGTGTTCTCGATGGATCCCACACAATTTGACCGATGCTCAAAAAACGGACTGCATCACTTGGTGCCATGCTATGCTTGCCAGATACAACGAAGAGGCTTCAAATTTGGTGTGAGACATAGTTACAGGTGACGAATCATGGATTTACAGCTATGAGCCCAAAACGAAGCAGCAATTGAGTGTATGGGTCTATAGAGATAAGCCGAAACCAAACAACGTGGCGCGCGTGAAAAGTGCCTCGCAGCGGATGATTGCTTCTTTTTTTAATGAAACTGGACACGTGGCTACTGTTGCTTTAGAGAATCGCCGTACCGTGAATAGTGACTGGTACACAACCATTTGTTTACCGGAAATTATTGGCGTCGCCGTGGATACGCCGTATCATCTTGCACCACGACAATGCAAGTTCCCACACGGCCAGTCAGACAAATGAGTTTTTGAAGGCGATAAACGTATAACTTATGAGTCATTCCAGCATACAGTCCTGACCTAGCACCGTGTAGTTTTTTTCTGTTCCCAAAAATCAAGAACCAACTACGCGATCAACGGTTTTCATCACCAGAAGAGGCTGTCGAAGAGTATGACAAACACGTATCTGACGTCACCACGGAGGAGTGGCAGAAATAAAAATTGGTTCAATCGTATGAAAAAGTGCATTGACGCAAAGGGAGAATATTTTGAGAAACAATAAATTATTTTTTGACCATTAATAGCATTTTTTTATGATTGATTCCGGAAACTTTCTTTTTATGGATAGCTGTTTTCTTAAATTAGTTTTAATTGGTAAAATATGTGTTTTTTTATTAATTAATAAGTATAAGGGTGGGTGAGTAAAACGCGTTACGCTTGTATTACTTATAAAGTAAGAAAACACCCCTTCATCCTAAAACCTTTTATCATCTCGAAATGCTCTAACCCTTACAAAATCATGGACTACAATGGCTGACCTTAACCCTACCCTAAACACTTGAACGTGCATTAACGCTTTAAAATTAACACCCGGAGAAACCCTTAAAATCTCTGCGGATTCCCACGGGGTCTAAAATACCAAGGGTTTTCCTAATATGTCATGTAAAACTTACATGATCTGCCTAGTAATTTAAAATAAAAATTGAGATTCTATGTACAGTGGGCGCAATGGGTAAGGATTACCTATATAGCCAATGGTCGTGGGTTCTAATTCCCGTCCAGTACGAACAATCATGTGACGAATTGACGATCAATTGTGTTTGCTTTGTGTGTGGGTGTTTATTACATATTTAATTAAATATAAATATAAATAAAATAAATATTAATATGCACAAAAAGCATTCGGGGGGTCGGGGTCCACCACTGTTGCAGTGCTGTCGAGGAGACGCAATAAGACACAGTTGGACCTTAAGAGTTACTATTTAACCACAGACGGGATGGCAGTAAAATGAGACAACAGTTGGTAATAGTCTGGTTTATTGTAATTCTACTAAAGCTTATATACGAACTCATACACGTACACTGTGTGTGCCTAATCTTACTACGTGACCAACCGGCACAGTACTCCCCCCTTTTAAAAAAACATAATTTACCCTCTTGCAAAATTGAAGTCCTGAAAAATAGCAATGACAGAGGATGTTAACTATATCACTTCAACGGAATCTGAGCACTGGTTTGAATAATCTACCTGATCTTATCATATGTACGTGCTCTTGTTTTTTTCCAAACCATCACGTTCTCGAACCATTATTTATAATAAACGCTGTGCAGGCAAATACCTTCTCATAGGTGATTTTGTATGCCTATGCACTTTTACGACAATATTGTCACGGCCACTTATGTGTGCAATATTGTGAAATAAAATCTTCTTAGCACCTTTGTTGTCCTCGGCTTGGGGAACTTGTTGATGCTTTATAATGTTTCTTCTTCCTGGCGTATCCCTTGGCTCGTTTTGTTACACGATAGCCTAAGAAATCAAACTCGCTCTGGAGGAATTACTAACTAATTAATTAACCCATTTTCGTACAATTTTTCGAACACAATCTCCATGGGTTAATTGTTGAACCATCTGCGGCCTAGATGTAGCTTACACTTCGGAGATATTTGTTCCGGTATCGTTAAAATACCTCATACCACCTTTTCGGTCGGTAACAATGAGGGGTTACATTAACCAAGATATTCGCTCCGGCATCGATTTTAAAACCTCAACCTCGACCTTCTCGGTCGCTAAAAAGGGTTGCTTCCAATTACATGATTCCTCACATCTGTGAGCGTATTTTCCATATTTACGATGATAATGACAAATTGTTGCTTCTTGGTTACGCGATCTTGAACTTGACTTTAGCGCGTAATACATACTTGCGATAATTGCTGCGTCGGCTATACTTGCGTTTCGTATCGTTTTTGCACACAACTCCGTTTGTACTTGTTTTAGCTGTGTCAGCACACCTTCAAACATTTGATAATGACCTTCGCTTGCGCAGTCGTATAAACAAGGTGTCTTTTATCTAGATCCGAAGATTCTGTGGTAACTTGCTTTTGTAGTGCGATGACTGCTTCAAACTGGGCAAACCAAAGACGGGCTGATCCTTCCAGAATTCCGGAATATGGAATATGACGGCGGTGCTGGTAGCGACTTCTTGGGACGCACTGATACACGATTTGCGCGGAAATACTATTTTGTTGTTTCAGGGTCGCGTATTTGTTCCGACGCCACTGTTGCGGACCCCGACGTGATATCACGTCGGGGTCCACCACTGTTGCAGTGCTGTCGAGGAGACGCAATAAGACACAGTTGGACCTTAAGAGTTACTACCTATATAACCACAGACGGGATGGCAGTAAAATGAGACAACAGTTGGTAATAGTCTGGTTTATTATAATTCTACTAAAGCTTATATACGAACTCATACACGTACACTGTGTGTGCCTAATCTTACTACGTGACCATCCGGCACACATTGCTTAAAGATGAAGATGATTGATGTATTCAGTGATTTTTCAGTCTGTTTGATTTCTGACACTCGATAAGAGCTACGAGTATTTCGTATTTTGAGCGCATTAACAAACTTTTCAAGTTTTTGCTTAAGGGGTTTGAACCTTTGTGGCATAGGTCACCAGCCACCATTTTGTTTTTTTTTTGATGTTTTCGCGCACGATAAAAGTGGTATACATGGATAGAGGACATATATAAACAAACAAAAAATGTCTTAATTGTCTACTTATGTAATATGGTACCCTAAAGTGTCACGTTTCCGAGTTATTTGAATGTAAAGATTGAAATGAAAACATGATATTCTTTAAAACTATACTAATGATGAGGCTTTTTGCGTTTTTTGTTAACAAATAACAGACTTAAGGACATTTTGAACAGTCTATTATCTTCTTCCGAAATCTCCACACATCTTATCGTCGCCACGCCTGGAAGAAATGCTGCCACAAATAAAATTATACTTCTATATTTACTACTTTGTTTATTTTAGCATTTTACGATGCTTGTTTTTCATATCTAAAGATAGAAAAACTAGAAAAATTCGAACGAATTTAACATATTATTGAATATTTATTTTGAGCAATCGAATGTACACTCCATAAAAATGCGATAATGAGTACGAGTGTCACAAGGCGGTTACAAACTGAAAAAATCTCGTTAGAAGGACTATTTCCAGCGACAAATTAAGCCAAGTTTTGACCCAATTTTAAATACCTCTGCCTTAGTTAGCAACCCGATTGAAGTAAGAGAAAGAAAATAAAAAAGGTTACCCTGAGGAGAATAGTCTCTTGTTTTTCCGTTTGTCCCGGTTAGGAATTAATATGAAATTTATATACATATAAGTAAGTTTGTATTATTTATTTCCTTGGGACTGTTGGTTGAATAAACAATGTGTTGCTCTGAAAACAAAGAAACGACATTTAAAGTATATTGACCGATCTTTGATCCCTTTTTATAATAATTAAATTCATCGTAAGCGATATAAAATATTAAGCTGAAATCACAATGACGCTCAATCTGTCAGCTCTGTTCTATAGAACAGAGCTGACATTGGACGTCATTACTTAATGTGGCAAAAAGTATCTATGATAAATAATTATAATGTCGGTTCTTTACATACATAAAAGCGAAAGTTCACTAACTCATCACGAAATCTGAGAAACTACAAGTGCTAGTAGTTTCGAATTTGGCTATGGGATTTTTTCAAGGACATAGGTGCTCATAAGACAGTATTTTGCGAAATTCAACCCCTAAGGGGTTGTTTTTGGGGTTGATAGGTTGAAAAGAATAAAAAAAAGAATAAAAAGAAAGATAGGATCTAAATCCCCTCGAAAAGACAGACATGGAAGGACGGGGGAACTCACCATGCTCACTTCCCAAGAAAATCATCGTAATAGACACAAAAGTAAATGCAAGTTGTTTGTTGGACGACCCGGCTAACGCCCAGCGCTGTTCGGTACCCGGGCCGAGTAGTGTGAAATCTGCTACCGAAGCTCCCGATGACGCGAACCACCTAGACTCAGAGGGAGGAATGACCACTGGTGGAATTAAGAACTCAATACAAACACAACATCGTATTGGCACACAGGGGATTACTGCACCCAGGCAAATTAAGCATTGTGGACAAGGAAAGAGAAGACCTAAAAATCTCTATATTGGGTATCAGCGAAACTCATCTCCGTGGACAAGGCCATTTCAGAAATACCTCGGGAAGCACTCTTTCCTTCTCAGGAAATGAGAGCTCTAGCAGAAACGGAGTCGGGATCCTACTTCCAGCTGAGATGAACAAGTATGTTCTCGGCTTTAATTCGATATCGGACAGAATAATAACAATGAAGCTACACACAAAGACATGCCTACTCAACATCGTACAGGTCTATGCTCCTACTTTGACTGCCACTGACGGGGACATTGACGAATTCTACGGAACCCTGGAAAATACGCTTGATGAAATGCCTGGCCGCCAAATAACGATCATCCTCGGCGACTGGAATGCCAAGATAGGCAAATTAGAACCCAGCTCACACACAGCAGGCATTTTGGGAAGGTATAGCCTAGGCACTAGGAATGAGCGCGGACATCGACTGGTTGAGTTCTGCCTAGGTAGAAAACTCGCCATCATGAATACCCAATACCAGCATCACCCAAGACGCCTCTACACTTGGAGATCTCTTGATGAACGATACAGAAACCAAATTGATTACATCATGATAAATACACGCTGGAGATCCTCCGTAAGGAATGTAAAAACGTTCCCCGGTGCCGATTGTGGCTCTGATCATGTGCTACTGGTAGCTTATTTGTCCTTACGTTTAAAGGCAAGCCCTGAAACACCGCGCCCCGTGACCAGATCCCTCAAACCCGCAGAAAAACTTCGGTTCCGAGACGTTACCGAAAAGAGACTGTCCGAGAGCCCACTAACTGAAATCACAGACATCAATTCGCAATGGACACAGCTTAAAGTGATCATGAACGATTCCCTGCAGCAAACTATCCCGAAAATGGATAAGAGCAACACCAAGAGAGCGACATGGATTTCAGAGCACACGTGGAGTCTGATCCAAAAAAGAAAGGAGGTAAAAACTAAAGGCCTACAGAACAGCGCTGTACTGAAGGAGTACTCAAATCTCTTCAGAGTTATAAAAAAATACTGCCGCAGCGACAAAAATCAATTCCTTAAAAACATATGTAGTGAGGTGGAATGACATGCAAATAAACTACAGACAGCAGACCTGTTCAAAAAAGTCCGCCTGTTAAGTCGCCAGTTCAAACCAAAATCGTGGGTCATTGAAGACATCGACGGCAAACCACTGCTCGAACTCGACAAGATTGTAGATAGATGGCGATCGTATGATCGTAGTATTACGAGCAGCTCTACAAAAAATAGTTTTCGGCTGTCAGGCACATGTAGTCTGGGAGACCCTGGAACTAGAGCCCGACATCTTGCGGTCCGTAATAACAGCCGCATTGCACAAACTCAAAAACAAAAAAGCACCGGGCCCTGACCAAATAACAGCTGAGGTGCTCCAAGCCCTGGGCGAGTCGGGTATTGACACACTGCACAACATCTGCAACAAAACCTGGAAAAGCGGTTTATGGCCCGAAAAATGGACACAGTCAACAAAACTACCACTACACAAGAAAGGGTCCACCAAGAGATGTGAAAACTACCGCACCTTAGCCCTAATATCGCACGCCAGCAAGGTATTGCTACATGTGATCAACAAACGGATTCGGTACCATTTTGACTGACAAATCGCACAGGAGCAGGCTGGGTTTGTGAAGGGAAAGGGCACCAGAGAGCAAATCTTAAACGTCCGACAACTGGTGGAAAAGTGCTATGAGTTTGACACCCCAATGGTAATGTGTTTCGTGGACTACACCAAGGCTTTCGACTGCGTGGAATGGAGCTGTCTGTGGAGGGTGCTAAGCGAGCTTGGGGTGCCTAATCACCTCACAGCACTAATTCAAACACTGTACTATAACAGTCAGGGCATCGTGAAGATTGACCAAGCAACATCTGGTTCGTTTGGATTTGAAAAGGGGGTTTGACAAGGCTGTATTCTCTCGCCAATCCTGTTCAATGTGTATGGCGAGTACATCGTAAGGAAGACTTGCGATGACTGGAACGGTGGGGTTAATGTTGGCGGGCGTAGACTCACTAACTTGTGCTATGCCGACGATACAACTCTGTTGGCAGCCAACGAGGCAGAAATGCACGAACTACTACTTAGAATGGAATGCGTCAGTGCCGAGTTGGGTCTCACCATTAACAGGCCCAAAACCAAGATCATGGTCGTGGATTGCACTGGCAAGTTAGAGCTCAACGGGACACTAAAATTAGAAGTAGTAGATGAATTCACATACCTGGGCTCTGAAATCTGTAACAGGGGTTCCTGCGAAGGAGAAATTCGTCGGAGGATTTTTTTAAATAAATAAATATCCCTGGACACAAAGAAGACATGGATGAACAGATCCATCAGCATGAAGACAAAGACCAACCTCGTGCGTACCCTAGTGCTCTCTATCTTCATGTATGGCTCAGAGACATGGACTTTAAAGAAAGCCGACTGAAATCGCATTGACGCTTTCGAAATGTGGTGCTGGAGGAGAATGCTGGGCATACCATGGACAGCACGCCGTACCAATGTGTCGATCCTACGACAGTTGAATATAAAAACAAGGCTCTCCACCACCTGCCTACGTAGAATCCTGGAGTACTTCGTCCATATTGCAAGAAAGGATGTCAACAACCTGGAGAGACTTGTGATCACTGGCAAAATCGAGGGTAGAAGAGTAAGAGGAAGGAGCCCTATGCGATGGAGCGACCAGATTCGCACCACCCTTGAAACCACCTTGCACGATGCCCTTCACTCTGCTTCGGACAGAGGCAGATGGCGACAAATAATTAATAATAATAATAATTATTATTATTATTTATTTATTTATTCCCTCACAGAAGATTTAAACAATAATGTACAGGTGCAGGAACAGCAATGTAGAAACAAAATCTGCGCCGTGAGAGCTGGTGCCTGATGTAGGTTAATGAAAACCTGTAATACAGGTCACCAGGACCCACTCCGCGGTTTAACTTTAACTACAAATGTTAAATTAAGCACAAAAAACTTACATGTTATTCTGAGGTAAGAGATGGTACGAGTAATTACAAGAAAAAGAATACAATCTAAAGATAAATTTAACTAATTGAAAAGTGTGTGTATGTACCCATATTTATAGTTGTGGTGGTGAGGAAGCATTTAGCATAGATATGGGGGTGAGTTTGTTTGTGTGGTAGTTGTGTCAATGTGTGTAAGTGTTTGAGTACCCGAAGAGCGTATTGATTGAAAGGATAAGAAATATTCAGAAATAAAAGAAGAAATACCGGGCATGGTTCTAGGAGTAAGTAAGTAAGTAAGTAAATCATTTATTTACTAAGTAAATCATTTATTTACTTACTTACTTACTTACTAGGACATTGAACACAGTAGCTTTTCTGTGTCTTCGTAGTTTAGTGTTTTAAGATATTGAGTTATTACGTGTTTGCAGGTTGACTTGGGGTGTTTGTAGAAATGGAGCTTAGCATTAAGTTTGTTATAGAGATAGGCACCTAGGTAGCAGGAGAAGTTGTGTGATAGACTTGTATGATACAATGTCAATGGGCACACAGAACCTTTCCTCCTCTTACCTTCCACCAGCTTAGGATCATATGGTGATTGTGAGTGTTTCTTGAGGATTGTTTGCAACACGAACGATTGTCTAACAGATAGGACATCCCATCTCTTGTACAAGGTAGCCGTCGGAAATTGGAACGGAAGGCCGGCAGCAACTTTAAGAACAGCACGCTGGGCTCTTTCTACCTCAATCAGATGTGTTTTGGCGGCTCCTCCCCAAGAGGTGATGAAGTAATTTACTAAGGATTGGCACAATGCATAATAAACCATCTTAATAGTACGGTGGTCGGCCACATGTCTAATGTTTTCGTAGTCTAGGTACTAAAGCATCAATGTGCGGTTTGAACTTAAGGAATTGATCCAGAATGACGCCAAGATATCTGATGTTATCGGTTCTTTGAAGAGCTGGACACTGACAGAGCCGATCCCCCACCACACAATCATGAGCAAAAATAGAAAGAGAATCGGGAGGCAGAAAGTTGGTTTTATGAGCGAAAGCAATGTACTTTGTTTTGGAGACATTAAGTGTCAACAGATTATCATGCAGCCATGAGCTCACCTGGTTGAACCCATCCTGTGCGGTAGCAAAGACTTCACTCCAGTTCCCGCCGCTAAAAAATAGAGCCGTATCATCGGCATAGGTGAAGATGCTTCCATTTACCAGGTGAAGCTCACATAGGTCATTGATATAAATCAGGAACAAGGTGGGACCAAGTATGCTTCCTTGGGGGACGCCAAAACTTACATGCAGGTCATTGCTAATTGAGTTATTGATTTTGACACGTTGTGTCCTGTTGATGAGGTAGTCTCGAAACAATTTAAGGGGCAGACCTCGTATTCCCATTTTTTCTAGCTTAGATAACAGCAGAGGGATGGACACCGTGTCAAAAGCCTTTGCCAGGTAGATAAATATTCTTAGGCAATTCCTCTTTTTGTCCAGGGTAGTAACTATAGAGTTTACTAGCTCGTGTACTGCGTCGTTAGTGGACTTACCCTGACGAAACCCATACTGGGAAGCGGAAAGAAGGCGGTTGGCTTCGAGGAATTTTGTTAGTCGATTGTTCATTATACGTTCTAGTACCTTCGAAAGTGTAGGTAGTATGAAGATTGGTCTAAAATTTTCGACGCAGTTTTCATCATCTCCCTTATGTATGGGTTTAATGAGGGCAGTCTTGAAAGCGCGAGGAAATTGACCTGTTGAGATGGCGAGATTACAGATATAAGTTATAATAGGAACCAGACATTGAGCATTACTTTTTAAAATTTTACTTGAAATGTGGTCGATGCCAACAGCACAGTTTTCTTTTAGCCCCATAACTAATTGGTAGACTTCGCTTTCTTGCGTGGGTAGCATAACAAAGGAGTGCAAAGGGGACGAGTAGGCGGGGTTACCAGGTGAGATTGTCCTAGAAATAGGTGATGACGATATTTTTTCGGCGAGTCTCCGGCCAACATCTGCAAAGTAACTATTTACATCATTTATACTCTCTATAGGATTTTCTTTTGAGAGGAGACATGCCGAGTGGTCTATAACTCTTTTAGAACCGCTAATTTGTTTGATAACATCCCACAGTTCTTTTTTATTACCTTTAGCATTTTCAATTTTTGTTTTCTCATAGTTTCTTTTGGTCTTTTTTAAAATAGAATTACAAAAATTTCTGTAACGTCTATACTCAAACTCAAACTCAAATAACTTTATTCAAATAGACTGTATCAGTACTTTCAAATCGTCAAATTTACAGCAAAATATACTAAATAATAGACATAAATACCATAATAATATGGATATGTAAATAAACAGTATACAGACATAATGCGACTCTACCACTGCGTCGGAGTTGTTTCTTACTGAGAAGACCCGGCGAGAAACTCAGCAGTTACTCTTTTAAACTTGTTTTGGGTTTACAACAGGCGTTAGTAAACTACAAGCAGTGTGTCATTTTGATACAAATAAACCTAAAAGAATATAAAACAAAGAGAAAAAACCAACCATAAAAGAATATAATAACAAGAATTCATTTAAACAATTCAAAAACAAAAATTGTTAGTCAGTACATACATACTAGGTACCTATTAACTCTTACAATAAAACATCTGTTACAATAGAGCTATTTAATCCCGCATCGAGCAGAGCGCTTATACCCAGGCATTTTTATCTTTAAGATAGTCTTTTGTAGTATAATATCCCTTTTTTAATATATGTCCCCTTAATAATTTCATTGTTCGGATTCCTTTTAATCTTTTTATACAAGTTGTCCCTATTACGCATGCAACGCAGAAGGCCTCTGGTGATCCATGGTTTGCAAACCCTAGTACGAGTAGGTATTTTCACATTATGAGAATGTTCACTAACTGCAGCTGTCAGTAGATTTACAAAAATGTCAGTGGCTTCATTTACATCGTTGCACCCTAGAATGACCTGGAAATTAGTATTTTGAATTGCTGAGTTTAACTGGTCATAGTTAATATGGCGGGATTTTTGGTACGAGTAATCCAGCTTAATCTTCATGTCAAGGCTAATAGCAACGCTCTCATGGTCCGTGATTGAAGATTAAAATACGAAACATGTCGCTTCCTGTTTTGTTCTAACCATTATATGATCGAGGCAAGTTTTGCCATGGGTTGGAATCACATGACCTGGAAGTATACAGTGGCTGGCCAGCACGTTTAGGTACTGATGAGAGCGCTTATCAAGGTTGTTAGAAACAATATCAATATTTATATCACCGCAAACTATTATATTTTTGTAGTTGCTAAGTGTAGTCAGAAGACCGTCAATTGAGTTGATGAAATTCTCAGTATTGTGTTGGCCAGGGGGACGGTACACCCGAGGATACAGGTATCCGGGTCTAAGCGCAGCAGAAGGCAATTGGCGTCGTCAATATGCGGTTCCTCGGTAAGTACCTTCAGATGTTTCTTATAATAGATCACCACTCCCTCATTTTGTGTTCTATGCGCACTAGTATTTATGTAGGAATAGGTGTCCAGGGTAGGTATGTGCTTGGCTGACGGTAACCAACATTCTGAGAGAACCAATATGTCCCAATCCAAGCCGGATCTGTCTAAAAGTGTCATAAAGTTAGGCATATTACAAGAAATGCTACGGATATTTTGGCATAGTATAGTTAAGGATTTTGTCGAATTAATTGAGTTTTTAACATCATCTATGTCACACGTGACAGCTTGCGCAACAGTCAAGGAATCTAGATCTAAGTTTATATCTTCAATATTTAATATCATTAAATATAAACTATGTTATATAAGTGTAATGTTATAGTGCAGGCCGCGAGACTCGCATGACGCACTGCGTAGGTAAATATTTTTAGGTTTAGACCCAGATCTGACTGCTGACTAGCTTTTGCGCTCGCTGTGGGATGATGTAAAACAAAGCAGGTTATTGGTTTTTTTATTGAATAGTTGGTTTTATCCTTGATGGCTCTCTTTACAGACTTCGGTTATGACTTATGAATGTTTATGTATTGTGTGTTGTTGTGCGTGTGGTGGTTGATATTAAGTAATAAAGAGAAAGTCAAGTAACAGAAAACATGCATTGGAAATCGAATAACAGAAAAACAAAAATAAAGAATAAAGTAAAAGTATTTTGATAAAAGTAATAGATAACTTAAAAATAGTCACATTTCGTAAGTAGTTAGTTTGTCGAGATCGGATTCTTCCTTTATAGGTAGGGCTGGGGCCCCTTGTTGTTTGCGAAGAAATACGTTTCTATGCGCTGTCCAGCAGTATTTGTATTCGTGGGTATTAGCGTACTCCCGGGCCAGGTAGAATAGCCGGTGATACGGGCCATGCTGGCGAGCGAGAGTGGATGGGAGGCGATGGTCTCCTTCTGCGAAGAGGTGATGTCGCAGAAGGAGACAGCGGAGAGGGCCCGGGAGGAAGATCCTCAGGCGGGCCCTCTCCGACGCAGACGGCGGGGAGTGAGGAGACGGCAGTTTGCACGCCTTCTCCCCGCTCCCTAAAAGCAGCACCGGGGTGAAAGTCGGGGGGCTTTCACCCCATTGCACGGTGCTCCTGTCTGGGGGTGTCCCCGTATACCGGGACGCCCCTGCTGCGTGAGGAGGCCCGGCGTGAAGGCTGGGCCGTCCGCCAGGGACGGCATGGTAATCCGAACTAGGCACCATGTCGTCCCGTCAAGGCGATGAGGTATACCGGGGGTCTTTTAGTGGGTATGCCGTCACCGTTAGTGACGGAGAGTCCCACACTCCCCCGCTGCCCCACCCAGGCAGCGGGATAGTGCGTAATGCATTTTTCCCCCGCAAAAAAAAAAAAAAAAACAAAAAAAAAAAAAAAAAAAAAAAAGGTAGAATAGCCGGTGGGTTTTTGGGGTAAGGCACTCTGATAGGTAAATCTTCTTAGCCTGCCCGTCAAGCCCAAGGTCCTGGGTGTTGGGGCTGTTTGGGCCGTTTTTTATGCTATACTCCCTAAAAGATCTTATTAGATTATTCTTCACGAGAGCTGTGGTGAGCTCGAGTATGACTGGCTTGTTTTCATTCTTTTTATTCACCCTAGAAATATTATTTATCTCCGTCATTTGAAAGGGTACACTAACGATGCTTCCTAACTTAATAGCAATTGAGGCTAATTCTTCTGTGGTCTCATTTGTACTTTGTGGAATATTTCTGATTTCGACACTTGTAGAACGTGGTTTTTTTTCGAGCACTTCTATTTATCTTCAAGCGACTTCATGTACAGAGGGTCGTCAACCCTATTTTTTTCCAGCTGATCCACTTTTTCCTTTATTTGTTCATGTTGTTGCGTGATATAGGAAAGTGAAGTTGTGATCTGCTCATTTTGCGAGGAAATAGTTGTTAATACAGTGTCCAATTTACTGTCTTGTTTCTCTTGCCAGGTACAAAACAAAGCTTCCATTTTTGACATAAATAACCCGAGGTCGTCGGCCCCTTGCCTGCGTTTAAACGGCTTCATAGAAATATTCATATTTTCCGTTTCAGCTAAGTTAGGCGTAGAAGTAGATTGCTGAAAGTCCAGCGGTCCACTTTTAAATACGTCTTCATGGGTGGCTTTGGAAGGTGAATGTTCCAGCGGCATTGTGTTACGCTTGACTCGAACGAATACTTGTAGGCCTAAATAATCACGCGTTAATGAGTTCCGACGGCGATCAATCAAGTGAGACGCAGTTATAATAGACAAGGACCGGGATAGCCTACGCGTCACGCCTCCGAAAATGTGTCTCCTGCGCCGGTAGGCGGGGCCCAGATTAGCCAATTAAGGTTGTTAATTTGCAAGTCGCCGGGTGCGGGACTGCAACGAGTGAATTGTTGCTATCGAACTCACCGGGTTCCTCTCTTTCTTCACAACCGCCCGAATGTATGTTTTCCTGGTGCTAGTTGGAATTTATTCACCGGAATATGATATTTTAACACTAATAATTTCAAGAGAAACGCAGCAATAAACACGACCGTGCAGTACGGGGTCCGCGGAAGAAGGGATAAGATATTAATATAATTCGCGATAAGATACTCCATAAGGATGATCACGACCCTCAGCATTGAGGAGACCGACGCGAGAAGGAGGAGTTTGTATGAAACTTCGTTACTATAAGTGCTAGGAGTCTCAGATTTTGATTTGAGGTTTATTTTTAGGACGTATTGCGAATGTCTGGTGGACGCGATATATACCGAGTATTAATCAACAGTATGATGAGCAACAAAACAATGTCACAATAGTTACATCCAATATGGCCGCCGTTTTATCTCAACTCGTTGTTTGCTGGGACAAGCGAGAACTTATGCCTTCTAAATGTAAATGACTTCCCTTTTGTGACTCGACGTATGATAATGTGGCTAAATCGTGGCCCATGGGGGAGATTTGGTTTGGTTTATATTAACAAAGTTCTTCGATTTGTAGTTCCTTTGTTTATTTGTATAAAGTAATTTTAAATACTATACCATCACGACTTTATCCCAAACGAGGTAGTCAGAGGCAAGTGACTGTTGCCGTAATGGTGAACGGAACACTTAGAAGCCCACTATTCACCAATGGTATTAGAACCCAACGTGGTAGGTGGTGGTCCTTCCGCTGCTATCCGGGTTGATTTGGTTTTTTATCGATGTTTTCCATCTCCGGAGAGTCAGTCGGAAATTAAACAATGAACACAAAGATTTAGGTAAATGGTTTATACATAAATAAATATGCGCCTAACAACATACCACTTGTCATTGTCATAAACGAAGTTAGGATATATCCTTGTGTTACGAGGTCAGAAAAATATTTGAGACAAGAGCATCTCCCAACACTCCCAGACCCAGGTCAACTCATTACACAATATCGTTTCCTGAATTGACCTGACCGGGAACTGAACTACGACATTACGCCAATCGTGTCGTCGTCGTCCAAACTCTTCGAGGTTTAGGTTCCGATAGTCGTACAAATAAAAACGACCATGAATTACCAACTCAAATGTTTGTTAAACCCTCAGAATAGGGTAGTAAATTGAGGATGCAGGGGTTAATCACCCCATTACTTGGTCTTGATGTTGATGTCCACTGTTTCACGTAATTAGGTACTAGTTAGACGTGAAACAACTTTGGGAGAAACTCTAGAGACGTTAGACAATCCAAAGTTGGTGCTTAACTGAAAATGAAACAGGCATTCTTGTATTTATGTAGGTTTTCGCCTCGGTGTCTCAATTGTCTATGCATGGCTGAGTCGGTTGTGTTTCCTATAACGATCAAACAAATTATACTTTGCAATAATGATCATCTTCTGCAGCCATAGAACGTTCGCTGCTGAACTTAGTCCGTCCCCATGAATTTTTAAAGCGACCACTTGCAGGCGGTCTGCATCAACCGGAATTCTGCCACCTTTACCAGGTCGTCCGTCTACCTTACAGGTGGACGTAAGGCTCTGCGTTTGTTAATGAATAATAATCATCCATCCTCATAGCAAGTGTTCAAATAAGCCGAAGAGATTTGAAGAGCCACTGCGTTTCATGCTTTGCAATTTAATTTTTATTCCAGCTGATTTCAACAGAGCTCTCAGAAGCCCTCGCCAAGCGAGTTTGAACCCAACGTGGCAGGTTTGCGCCTTCCACCGGTCAAGTTACTCGAGTCTCGGTGTTTGCTATAAATGATAAAATATGATAAATATCTGAGACAAATTACACTAAGATCACCTGACCCCAAACTAAGCAGAACTTGGACTATTGGTGTCAGAGACTGATAAACATACATAAAGATTTCTAAATGTGAATAGTGTCCGTGAAACTGGCAATGAGATCCTTCAGACTTCATCTGGGTGCCTAGACAACCCTATTTTCAAACATTGGTTGTCTGTGCACCGTGACAAAAATTCTAAGTAGGTAAGCATAAAATGGAGTAGTTTCTAACTTTGTAACTTTATACCGTTTTAACATGTTTTACGTATCATTTAATTATTTTGTATTGTTGTTATATGGGTTTTTTATTGCCTGAATTGAACGATTATTATTTATTTATTTATTTCAAAACCTTACACGATTCTTACAGGACTACCCAATACAATAGTGAAGCCAAACAAAAAATTTATTAGATTGAAAAAAAACATTAAAATAATAAGAATACTCAATTGATTAAAATAAATAATAACAGTTATGATTAAATTTGATTAAATTAATTAATTTTCATAACACAAAACAAAAAGAATCGCTTTTGTGTATTCAGTCAAGGAGCAGTGGAATATGTCAACATGATCTGCGACTTTGTTAAGACTTCGCAATGCTCTAGTCAATGGCGCCTGTTTTAAAACATTAGTTCGCGAGCGTGGAGTGGCAAATAGGGGGGGGGGGGGGCAGTCTCCGCCGCCATACGTACCGATCCGGCACGCATAGCGTCATTGTCTGCAAAACAGCTTGGTTGAACACTCGCCCTTGCAGTATTTTGAACAAATATGTTGCTAGACTCAAGCCCCGTCTCACTTCCAGCTTGTTGTAGCCTACCATACCCAATACAAATAGTGTTGGGTACATCAGCGGATAGAAAGGATAAACACCGTGTAATTTATAATAATAATAATAAGTCCGCAGGGCAGTTCTATGAGCTGTTGGTGCGTAGCGACACCACGGGCTACCATCATCCCGACGCTAACCCGCAGGGCAGCTTGTGGCGAGCTGTTGGTGTGTAGCGACACCACGGACCCGAGTTCCCCCGAGAGTCGGTCAGGCCCTCCGCCTCCGCTTGCCTTAGCCGGCCGGCTGGAGTGGACCCCAAGGGGGGCCGCAGGACTCTCACCTCTGGCTTGCCTTCACTGGCCGTCCAGAGTGGGGCGTTAGAGCGGAATGCTCGCAGGGTGGAAGTGAAACATGCCTAAGTCGCGAGTTGGGGAGGTGGTTTATCCACCTCGTAGAAAGCGGTGCACACCTCTCCACACCCTGAGCCGCTCACGGCCATGTTGCCGCCTTTGCCGTCCTTTTGTGTCGGCACATTTTGGGGGGCCCATCTAGTGAGTGGCAAGTCACCGTCTGCCAGGTATAAAACTTAGAGACAATTTTTATGGCAGACGTCCGTCGTCTCAAGCAATAACCCAGTAATCCAGTCCACCGAATGTACATACCCATAGCCCAATTTTTATTGTTTTCTTCATATTGTTCAATAGTTCATGCATCTGCCGGGTGTTGTCTTTGGGTAGATTTTCAATATTTATCTAGAGACAAAACCCGGCAGATGTACTCATTTCAAATTAGAGTAAATGGTACGAAAAGGCCTCTACGTGTTGGCTTCGGCCCCACGCAAGCCTCAAAGGACCGGGTCCCTATGGGCCCGTGAATTTAATCCTACCAACATAATAATAATAAATAATAAATATCCCTGGACATTATTCCACACAGCGCCATCTAGCCCCAAAGTAAGCTAATTAAAGCTTGTGTTATGGGATACTAGACAACGGATAAACATACTTAAATACATTTTCTTTTGTAAATACATACTTATTATACATAGGAGACACCCAGACCAGTACAAACAGACATGTTCATGCACACAAATGTTTGTACTGTGCGGGGATCGAACCCGCGACCTCTGGTGTAGTAGCCAACTTCTTAACCATTACACCAAGTCGGTCGTCCAAGTATTATTTAAAGTTTAAGAATCTCGTAAATTTTATTAAATACATACTTAAATAGATAATTACACCTAGACACACAACACACACATCGTCATGTTGGTAGGTATCGAACCCACGACCTTCCGGTGCTAAAGGCAGGGCAGGATCGCTGCCATTGCACCAATAGGCCAGTCGAATTTAGTCGATCTATTGGATCTACTATAGGAGTGTAAGCTACAAGTCTTAAAATGAACATAAAAAATCCGGTTCTGTCCAGTTCTGGCCAGATTTGTATCCCCTCACGGTCTCCTAGTTGAAGTGATAAACTTCTTGCCAGGTTGTTATTGCTTCAAAAGCATCCTTTACTATAGTGTAAACTCGCCTTTTATACTTAGTCAGTTTAAAAATTGTATTTATAGTTGGCTAAGTTTTTTGTTTCTAGGGAACATTAAGAATTATTCCAAACAAGCCTTTTATTGAGCTGACCGCCGACGCGTAAGAACGCTAGTGTAGGGTCTCTCTAAGATTTATGCCTTTTTCGGGCATAGCTATGTTAGCTATGCTAAGATATGTTACCTTTCAGCTACGAGTATATTACACTTAGTTTGCAAATAAATACTTTGATTCTTTGAACCATATAATAATCTTAAAGAAACATAAGCTGACCTGACTAAACTATCCCAAAATAAATAGGTCTCTGAATTAGGCTTTCTCATTTGGAATGATAAAATCATCTGCCATTCCATTCAGGGTACAACATAGTAAACGAACTCAATTCATATTATTGAACGAGTTCAAAACTGCAAGCTTACCGAATAAGGGCCCTTCAATCATGAAATTTAATCATTTTCGAGCTTTCATTTTCGATTTCAGTTTCTGTAGGGAACTGACATTAATTAATTCAAGTGCTGAACTCGAAATAGTGATATTTGATGTGGATCTCGGCCGTGTGAATTCAGGCATGTTCAAATTTGAGTTTAGACCAGATAAATACATCTAAATAAATAATTTATGGTCAATTTTGACTTTTTGACGCCAAATGTGCGTAATAGCGTTATATTGATAAATATTTTATAAAGATATCCGTTATTATTTCAATTTTTTTTATAGTGAGGGAGAATGATAAGTGTGAAATTTTCTTGGTTTTAACCGTTGCGATAATGGTCGGCGCGCCTGGCGGTTCGGCGGTTTTTTACCCAAACTCACGAGACCGGACGATTTTCGCCCACAAAGACAAGCGCCGAGAGCGCGGCCGCGGAAATTAGACGCGTCGTGATAACTGCTTTAATAATTTCATACATTTCTGCATTCTAGCTGCGGGAATCGCTTGCGTTTTTTTCGCACGTATGCAGGCGCTTTGGCATATGCACTAAGTCTGCGGGCACGAAAATGGCGACGGCCGAGTGATGGCGACCGCGCAGGCGATTGCCCCGCCCCGCCACCGCTCGTTTCGTACGCGTCACATATATATTTTTTTTTTTTATAATGCCCGTCAAGATGACCTCACTCCACCTGATGGAAAGCGGTCGTGAGGTCCAGATATGAGGTTGACAAGCCCAGTCATTCAAACGAATCACTGGGCTGGCCATCCTCACCTTGAAGGCCTGCAGAAATGCCTTTTCACGCCCCGCTTGAAGAACCCGGGACTATAAGAGGAAGGAAACACATGTGCTGGAAGAGCGTTCCACGTCTGGATGGTACGACAAAGAAACGAGTCACCGAACCTTTTAGTTCGGGCCAACAAATGTTGAATTGTGTGTGGGTGACGCCGTAGTCCAGCACGCGTGGTACGGGAGTGGAAAGGTGAGGGTGGGATAAGCTGGAATAACTGGTCAGAGCATTCCCCATTGTAGAAGCGATAGAGAACACTTAGTCTGGCAATGTCTCTACGCAATTGGAGAGGCTCAAGGGTCAAAGTTGCCTCTGGGTTTCCAATAATACGGATAGCACGCCGCTGCAACCTGTCAAGAGCTTCGAGTAGGTACTTAGCGGAACCGTCCCAGAGATGAGAGCAGTATTCCACACACGAGCGAACTTGTGTGTTATACAAGAGACAGAGCTGCTCAGGCGTGAAGAATCGTCTCACTCTGTTCAGGACTCCGAGTTTACGGGATGCAGTTCTAATGACGCTCTCAATGTAGTCCCGCTGGTTTAGGTTGCTACGAACATCCATGCCAAGGATGTTTAGGCTATCCTTAATCGGTAGTGGGGTGCTCTGAAGAGTGGGATGGGAAAGGAAAGGCGACGCCTTTGCTGTGAATGCACACACCTGCGTTTTCTTGGCATTGAACTCGACAAGATTGCATGCACCCCATTCTGAAATGCGGTCCAACACTCCGTCAAGCTCAACAACAAGACTTCGCCTCTTCTCCTCGATGTCAGTCTGCTTTGCCCCAGGGCGCTCGAAATATCGCGCGTGGACCGTGCTATCATCCGCATAGCAATGAATATTACCAAGAGATAACATGTCATTGATATGCAGAAGAAACAACGTCGGCGACAAGACGGAGCCCTGCGGCACTCCGGCATTAATCTGGAGAAAGCGTGATTTTTGACCATCGCAAAGGACACGAATTCTACGTCCCTCCAGAAATCCGGCGACCCAGTCGCATAGGCGAGGTGGCAGACCATATGCCGGAAGCTTGGAAAGAAGCGAACGATGCCATACACGGTCGAAAGGTTTTTTCAATGTCAAGGCTGACGGCCAAAGATTTCCCATGCTTGTCCATAGCCTCCCCCCAGATGTGTGTTACGTACGCTAGAAGATCACCCGTAGACCGTTTTGGTCGGAAGCCGTACTGACGGTCGTGAATTTTGACGACACGGTTGGAGTAGTGCGCTGTAGCACGGTTTCTCGCATCGATTTCCGTAGTGTCCCGAGTTCGATTCCCGGTTGGGTCAATTCAGGAAACAATCTTTTCTGAATTGACTCGGGTCTGGGTATGCTGGGAGACGCCCGTGGCTTATTTCCTTGTGTGGTACCTCGTGACACAGGGATATTAATCCCTACTTCGAGACCATTACAAGAGGTGTGTTGTCTGGCGCATATTTATTTATTTATATTTATTGTTTGCATCGCCGCCGCTACGCTGTCGCGTCGCCCCGCCAACGCTCGGTCGTCGCCATTTTCGTGCCTAGTGCCTTACACGCGTGCTACTCGTACATTCTACGCTTCAAAAAACCAAACTCGTGTACACAAGCTTATTGCGGCGTGTTCGCCCGAACCGGTAGTGGCCAGTCAGTATCTAGAAAGAAAGAAAGAAAGAAAGAAAAACAATTTATTGACCCAAACACAAATTAAAATTAGCTTAAACTAGAGGGTAAAAAATAAATACAAATAAGACAGAAATAAAAACTAACGAAGAAGTAGTGGGCCAATCAGGACCCTGCCGCAGCATGTGCCACTGCAGTGCAAGCACGGCAGAGACGCTGGTATTCTGACAGGGCCTGCTGATGTGGTCGTCCAGCCTTGAAGTATTAAAAACTAACTAAACTAGGTAACTATATGTAATATACGCGCTTATAAGCACATCAACGCTCGCACGAAAAGGCGCGCATGAGCTTATACACGGGTATAAAAAGCTGATCTGAAACCGTTCTTTAGAAAGCAGCGTCAACTCACCAGATGGAAAGCGGTCGTGAGGTCCAGATATGAGGCTGACAAGCACAGTAATACGAAATAATCACTAAGCTGGCCATCCTCATCTTGAAGGTCTGCAGAAATGCCTTTTAAAAACGCGCCGCTTGAAGGACCCGGGAAGAGGAAGGAAACACATTCGCTGGAAGAGTGTTCCACGTCTGGATGGTACGACAAAGAATCGAGTCAGCGAACCTTTTACCCTTTAGTTTTTTTTTAACCTTTTAGTTCGGGCCAACATTTGCTGAATTGTGTTTGGATGACACCGTAGTCCAGCACGCGTGTTACGGGAGTGGAATCTTTCTTTCTTTGGACACGTCACGTACGTACTCTGACGTCATCTAATTCATTTCATGTCAATGCTTATAAGTTAGTGTGTCTTAGGGCTTATATTGAACTTTATTCAACATTGACTTGCTGAACTAGAACTTAGATCGTTGGAGCAAGGTTAGTATAGTCAACAGCAGAACGGAGTGATAACTTAACGCGTACAAATTGATGATTTTACAAAAACTATGAAGCCTTTTAAATTACAAAGAATATAAATGAGATCATTTATGAGTCATTTTATGTTTAATTATCATATTTACTATCATAGTATTATTTTATGAAAGTTTATGTTTATTTAGTATATTGCTATAATTTTTCATAAGGACTTTTTATAAGTCTGTAAGAATAAAAATATTTTTTACTTAAAAAAAATGGATCACAAACAGATGTTTTTTTATGCATTTTTCATTCATAAAACCGTTTTAGCCGCTTTAACGTCCCGGTTACTATTTATCCCAATATTTATATATAAAAAAATATAATTATAACCCTGCGTATAAATATACTAAAAATAAATGCAATTTTGGGGGATTAAAATGACTAGAATCCAGAACTGAATTTGTGAAAAAAAACTGAACATTTTTGAGTAAAATCAAAAATTTTTAATCAAAGTAAAATAAATGTTGACTGTTAACATGACTAGAAAGAGGCAACTAGAGTTGTAAAAATAAAATGCTAAAAATCAAAATTAATATATAATTCTAAAACCTAAAATAGAAAATTAAAAATATCAGGCGTTGCAGGCTTATTTCTGCACAATCCAGAAAAAATAGCCAGAAAAACGTTGGCAAACCCTACCCAGCTTCGCGGCCCGTCGAGAGAACCCTCCTGATGGTCATCCGGTCCAGATCCGGTGGTCCGTTCCCGAGATACGAGCGGAAACGTGATACAGGCACTCTAGGTAGAAACTGGTGGTCTCAGGAGAAAGAGCTCGCCCCGGCAAAGCTCCTGGAGTGCGGCTCGTCCTCCTGCGACGCCTGTTAGGGCTAGATACGATTTTTTGATATTTTCCAAGATGGCGGCCACTGGGCGTCAAAACTTTAAACCTGGATAACTTCGACCACAGGCACCGCAGAGCGCGCAGAAAACTGGTGCCAGGGGTACCTCTCCGAGCCCCACCTCACCACCGTGCACGTCTCTTCCGGAAATCGGAAGTCTCCGAATCCGGAAACCGGCAGATGCCCAGGAGCATAGTCAGCTCCTACCCCCGCCCAAGACACACAGCCAAGCAAGTTATATACCAGCAAAGTTCCGGAGTCAGGGTTTGGCTGGTCTATATCTCCCGTTCCCGAAGTCCCAGGAGGCTGCGGTTTTTAACCCTAGAGGCGGCAGAGCAGGCTCTACTCAGGCCGTTAACCGGCTCAACTGGGCTACCATCAAAAGTGGGTTTTGCGGCGCGTGCCCCAAAGGGTGCCCTGAACGGCCAGCAACGCAAAAGCGCCCGCATTTTCAACAATCAATAAAAGAGATATTCTCAATTTGAAAAATAAAATTAAAAAGTAAAATAAGGGGGGGAAATGCTCTACCTAGAGCCCCAAGCTCTATGGAGCAAATAGTGCTCTTGCCAGTCAGAGACGAAACCAAAAAATCCCAATCCCGTAGCTGTAATAGGAGCCTGATGAGGGTGATCGGAAGAATTGAATTTACGTAAAAAAAATCCGAAAATGTCCAAATTTTGTGGGGAAAATTTGGATTTTTTTGTTTCACCTCAAAGAGTTCCTGGAAAAAATTGTATCACAGCAGAAAACGGTACGGTAGTTCTAACCCCAACGGTCACCGAGAAACGAACCCCTCCCCCGGCGAGATATTCACGGTATTCCGTACCGTGACTTTGGGGCCCTACAACTCGGCGACAGAAAGCTCCAAAAATACGGTGCTGGTCTCAAACTCTGTGCAACTTCTCTGGCTTCTCGCCAACACAAAAATAAAATTCAAAAGACAAAAGGTTAAAACAGGTGGGTCGAAAAACACAAGGTAAACAAGCCGATTTTGCCTTAAACTTTATAAAATCGGCTGTTTAAGGGCTGTTTATTAAACATGTCAAAATTAAAAATCTGCCACTTTCTTTTGCACTTTTAGGGCGAATTTTTTTCTATAGTGTCCTCGACGGTTTGCAAGGAGGCCTGGGGGGTCAGCTGCGACCTGGTGGCAACTTCGGTGTTGGTCCGAAGCACCTGGGGTTGTTTTTTTGCGTCTCCTACTTCGGAGCCTCACCAGAAATATCTAGAAGTGGTGTACCGACGAGGCGCT
Source organism: Udea olivalis (assembly GCA_947369235.1). Taxonomy (NCBI): domain Eukaryota; kingdom Metazoa; phylum Arthropoda; class Insecta; order Lepidoptera; family Crambidae; genus Udea; species Udea olivalis. The sequence continues at coordinate 18,545,576 of OX376355.1, forward strand.
TCGAACCACAGTTGCCGAAGTGGGGGTCACAGCGACTAATAACCGACCGCGAGCCGCTTAAGGTACCGGAAGACACTTTTTTCACTCTTTTCGGGGATAACTCCCGCTCCCGCACTCCGATCGCATAACTTTTTGTAATAACGGGTAGGGCTCCGTAGCACGCTTCTGGTGATATATCACAAGGCACATTTTTTACACAAAATACTATTTTTGAGGAGCTGCTCTAAAACGATGCGTTCACGGGGGCGGGCGGCGCAGCACATGCTACCCCAATGTCTCCCCAAATCTGGTTTTCGTAAGGGCTTCGGTACAGCGACTGCCCTTGCGGATGTTGTCGATGGCATGTTGGCTGCTCAAGATCGGGGGCTTCTTGCTGCTTCTGCACTTTTCTCGGGCATTCGAATCAATCAATACTTCTCTTCTGCGGGCTAAGTTGGCATATTACGGCCCTGATCCACGCTCCATCAATTGGTTTGACAGCTCCTTGACTGGCAGGTTACAGTACGTGAAACTGAAAAAGGCAAATGGATCTAGTGTTCAGTCAAAACCACAACTCGTCACACGCGGTGTACTTCAAGGATCAATCCTGGGCCTGATACTCTACATTTTGTACAGCGCTGATATCATTCACAGCATTCATCACTCTGGCAGTGATTAATGCTGATGATTATTACTTGTATGCTGATGACCTACAGCTCTTTCTGCCATTTCGTCCTGGGGCCCTGGCACAGGCCGTGGCTACCATGAATGAGTTATTAGTACGCCTCAACACTTGGTGTACGGCCAACTGTCTTGTCCACAATCCCAGGTAATCTAAATTAATGATAATGGGCTCAAAACTGAAGAGTCAAAAAATCAACTCTGACACTCCAACAAATATTGGCATTAATGAGGAACCTGTCGAGCTTGTGGACAGGGCAAGGAACCTAGGTCTAATTATGGACAGAAATCTTAATTTGGAAGCGCACACCGTTGACTATGTCAGAAACTCATTCTACAAATTGAAGCTGCTGTACAGAATTAGACCATTCCTCAGTGAGGAAATCAGGATCACTTCATGTGAAACGTTGGTTCTCTCTTAGCTGAACTATAATGACACAGTATACGGACCATGCCTACCATGTCAGTCAAACTGATTCAGCGTGTGCAGAATGCACAGGCAGCACAGGCACAGAGCACAGGCTCGTTTTTGTTTCCGCATTCCTACAAGAATGCATGTCACCCCCTTTCTCAACTCTGCTAGCATGCTAAAGATGGAGGCCCGCAGAAGGCTTTATCTTGCCACTATGTTGTTTGGAGTACTTGGCACTGGGAAACCCAAATACCTGTGGGACAAGCTGGTGTGGGCTCAGGGGCGGGCTGGGTGCCCCAGAAGATCGTGTAAACACATCTTTGTAACCACAAAACATCGCACCACGGCCTTTCGTGGGTCTTTCAGATTTGCCGCCTCGTAGTGCTGTAATGACCTCCCCCCACCAATGCGCGACCTGAAAACAGTCCACTCATTCAGAAAAGCTTTGAAAAAGCATCTCATATCAAAGCAAATTTCAGACCCACAGTATAGCCAATGTCTCACCTCCGGTTTGTTCACGACGCGATACGCTGGGGGACTCTCATATGATCAATATCATTCTTGGTTTTCTAGACATGTTTTCCTGTTGTTTTTTCTTCTTTTTTAACTCTGCCAGGGATTCACTGCTGTTATTTTGTTTATTTTATGTGGTTGCACGCAGGTACCATGTGGCAATCAAAAGTCATTGGTATTTGATTTTGGTATCTGTCCTGCTGTTACTCTGTCAGTGTGACAGAAAGCTGCAGTCTTACCACAGATTACACACTACAACAGTTTTTATTTTAGGGACACACATTAGTATAGTACACTTGAATTTAATTGATAATTTTTACTCTACGATACATGGCCACAGATGATGTACTGAAATATTTAATGCTCCGACTTACGGATTTGTTGTTACACAATTTTTTGTACACTGCACACTATGTTTTTAATTACCTAGTTTAGTTAGTTTTTAATACTTTAAGCCTGCACGAGCACATCAGCAGGCCCTGCCAGAATTACCAGCGTCTCTGTCGTGCTTGCACTGCAGTGGCACATGCTGAGGCAGGGTCCTGATTGGCCTACCACATCTTTTTTAGTTTTTATTTCTTGTTCTGTTTGTATTTACTTTGTACCTTTTAGTTTAATCTATTTATGGTTGGGTCTATAAATTGTCCTTCTTTTTTTCTTTCTTTATCTTTGAACTATTCGTTTGGTGTGTACGCTGATATGTCAGTCTATTTGTTTCTTCATCTCATCATCATTATAATTCGCAGGTTTAAGACATCCACTGCTGAACGTAGGCCTCCCTCATAGATTTTTTAGGCGACCGGTTGCAGGTGATCTGCATTCACCGGAATCCTGATTCCTTTACAAAGTCCATTTGGGGATCCCACGATGCGTTTACCTTGAAAAGGTCTGCACTCCAGCAATTTTCAGCCCCAACGTCCATCAGTTCTCCGCGCTATAGACCCTTTCAACTTACTTACCCACTGCATGGTCTACATCAGACACTTTTTTTCTTCTATTAATGACCTCATTTATTCATGTAAAACTTATTTATTAAAAAGTCTTCATCACATACTAAATAATAATGAAAAAAAACGCTTCATTGCCGTATTTTCGTAAAATGAACAATCTTGCAGGTTGTTAACCATAACGAGAGTGCCCAGTAGAATATGGTAAAAATTCAATTTCATACCGACCCAGCTTATCCCAGCATTAAGCCAATTCCCTCCTTCCCCCAGGCGATGTAAGCACCGACCGTCAATAATTTAACATAATTTTTGACGGCCAAACTTCCCGTCATTTAAAATTCAAATATTTATGATTTGCTTAAAGCTGACGAATTTACTATTGTGAGCCGAGGTACTTATTTATTATGAAAACATTGAAAATCGACTTGTTAATCAGCTGGTGTGATATTTAGTGATGAATGAAAATAATAGCACCAATTATTATATCCGTTTAATGGAGTATCGGACTAGGGGGCCAAGGGCGCCTGCTGTGCTAACAGTGGGTCTGGGACCCGAACCAATTTAATAAAATTTCGTTTCCTGAAATAACATGTACGGGAATCGAACCCGGAACATCGCGCAAGAACTTTTATTAAAAAAGAGGATTGAGAACGTTACTGTTTTTGAGACGATTCGAAATGATTCAAAGTATCATATTTTCTTTGGAATGGTGTAAAAATATACAAAAAAAAAACCAAAATATTGTCTAACATATTATTATCACTTGCCGCGCCCTTCAATTAAGTGTTTATTTTAATGCAAAAACTAATAATTATTTTTTATTTACTTATACGAAGTTTTTATGCTGAGTTATATTCTACAGTCTTGCTAGCTGTCAAGACGGGCCTATTAGATTTCGATGACTGTAAAATCAAAACTGTATGATTTCACTGACGTTTTCTAGTTCAGATTAGTTGAACACCTTCAACGGGGTGTTCCTGAACTAGTCTAGACTTGAACTAGAAAATAGTTTCAGTGCGGTTGTGTAGCAATTACATGGAAATTCCACGACCCCAATGTCCGTGGTCCCTGCAGAGTGGGACCAGCGGGTTCTTTTCGTGATAATAAATAACTTGTGACACTTTTACATAATAAATTATGAGAGCCTTGTAAAAAAGCAAGGCTTCAGTAAAACATACGCCAATGCTCAATGGAGCGAAAATCAAGCAACATTCAATGTCATCCATAATGCTCAGAGAAGGAACCATTCGAAATTGGAACAACAGAAATATTCCTTTTTTATTTCATTTTAATTAGTACAAGTAGATGGTCAAGCAAGGCAGATAAAGAGTATTCATATCAACTGAACATTGTCTAGTTATTTATTAAAAATTGGCACTTATAGTGCATACCCATGGTATTTATGGCAAAGACTACCCTTTACTGGGCGTTTTTGGTCAGTCAGTCAGTAACGGTAGAGTTTTGACAAAATCGATTTTCTAGGCGAATTACACAAAAATATAATTTTATAAGTAAGTCAGAAACTATAAACCGCGTTTTCCGTTCGAATACTAGCAAAAAACTCTCCCTGAGGCGACCCCCACCTACTTGTCCATTCAGTGACATAGACCCTGCTCGTTATTCCAACTCGCATTGTCAACTAGCTTGAGTTTGCAATAAAACAGTCCACAGAAGTGGTGTCTCGCAACACGACGACAATTTGACAACGTCTGCAATTCGCTGCAATAAAATTGCACTCCACTTTTCAATGAAATTTGAATCTCTAAGCTGTGGACGTATTTGCTGATGCGACATCCTGTTTGAGATTGTGTGTACTGGGATATTATTTGAATACAAAGGCTGTATTAAAAGCGGTATTAAATGATTCGAATTGATGGCTATGTTGGAATAAACGGTTGTATCATTGACGGAAGGACTTGATTTGAATGTTATGGTAGTATGTAAGAGTTGATACATATCCACTACCGAAATGGTGCCAATTTTCCAAAGACAATCCGAAACTGTCGCACATTTTTCGGTCAACCATCTCGAGCTCTTGTGGAGAACTTAATAAAAAATCCTCTGAACTTTCTTATTTAGGGTATTTTAAAAAAAAAGTGTATTTAAGTTATTCACAGAAAATTTCTGAGTTCAAAACAGAAATTATTGATGAAATCCAGCCACAATTACGTCAAAATGTCATCGAAAAACTCATAGAAAAGGGTTAATGTTTGCCAGCAAAGTCGAGGTTAGCATTTCTCGGATGTTGTATCTCCGTATCCATATTTGCAGATGACAATAAAATATTCTCGAAATTCGATTGCAATATGAGTTTTATCAACAAAAAAAAACAGGTAGATTTCGAGACACCCGTTTGTTCGGAAGCTGTATTTCTTGCTCGATAAGTCATCTCCACGTTGAATCTAACGTCAAATGTAAGGTCTTTTGGCGCGATGATAGAGATCCTTGCCTAAAACGCCTAAGGTCGTGGATTCTAACCCTGAACAGAAAACAATGTAAGGCCATCGGAGTTACTCCTTTTCATTAGTGCTTCCATCCATTTTGGTATGTATTTAGAACTATTCAAGTGTGTTCATCAGTTTTTTAGTAAGATTAATTTGATTTTTAACCCCCGACGCAAAAAGAGGGGTGTTATAAGTTTAACGTGTCTGTGTTTCTGTGTATCTGTCTGTGGTATCGTAGCTCCCAAACGGATGAACCGATTTTCGTTTAGTTTTTTTTGTGTCATAGATAATTTTATCCCGAGTGTTCTTAGCCATGTATCATGAAAATCTGTTCAGCCATTTGAAGATTATCAGGTCTTTCCTAGTTTATGAGGGGGTATGACTAACTTCCTTATGCCCGATCAATTCGAAATTTAGTACCGTGTTACTTCAATGATATTGAAAGTATATGGTAAGGCAACCATGACCTGATCAGCCGTTTGAAGATCATCAGGTCATTAATAGTTGATGAGGGTATCTGACTACCTTTCATATGTCCTAATGATTTAAAATTTGCTACTGTGTTACTTCAAACTCAACTATTTAATCACTTTGAATACCATCCTAATATTTTACCTACTTTAAAAAGGACTAAATAAAACTAAAATTTAAAAATTTAAAAACCCCCGACACAAAAAATAAACTCCAAAAACTAACAAATAATATTTTAAATTCACATGACATGTATAAGGTAAGTTCAAATATTTTAATTTTCCATGCGTCGCGTCGCGTCGGGGGACTGCTAAGTCAGAAAAACAGGTGTAGTCGCAGATTGCAAGAAAAGAATTTACTCCGAAAAATTCGCAAAATCGACACAACCGTCAACGTAGTCTGCCCTCACGTGTCTGCCCCCTCTGGTCGCCGCACTTGGTAGCGCCCACCCCCGCGCCGAATACCGCACACCGAGCTCGCAGCACGCGGCATTACGAAGAAGACTATGCATGAAACTTAAGATCGCTTGTAGGTACACTACATGTAATTCGTAATAATTAATTAGCTGTTGTTGGAAAAATACTTCATAAACTTGAGCGGTCCCCAGACGCGACGCGACGCTTGGAAAATAAAAATATTTGAACTTACCTTATACATGTCATGTGAATTTAAAATATTATTTGTTAGTTTTTGGAGTTTATTTTTTGTGTCGGAGGTTTTTAAATTTTTAAATTTTTTATTTAAAATTTGTGCTTCTCAGCCTAAACTAGTTGTTCAGTCAAAAATTTGGCCAAATTTGGGTCAATTTCGGCAAAAAAAGAATCAATACTGAAAACTACGTTATTTGAAAGAAACAACAAAAAATGGTAAAATTAATTGTGTTGTGTTCTACAATTAATTTTACTATAGGTCCATCTATAAGATGGACCAAAGAATGGGATATACGAGTATTTATAATATTTTTTGGTTTTGCTACAGTCTAGTCATTTGAAATACTTTTGACTTTCCTTTTAATTACATAAATAAATATCTGGGACGTAGGATAGGTGGGATATCTGGAGCGTCGTGCCCTAGTGGTTGAGCACCCGAACTCAGATCGTGAATCGTGTGGTCCCGAGTTCAAATCTGGCCAGAACCAAAATCTTTGTGTTCATTGTTGAATAACCGACTAACTCTCCGGTGATGGAAAACATCGATAAAAAACCAAATCAACCCGGATAACGGCGAAAGGCTCACCACCTTCCACGTTGGGTTCTAATACCACCCTTCACCATGACGGCTCAGTCACTTGCCTCTGACTACCCCGCTTGGGATAAAGTCGTGAGGGTATGTTATGGTATTTTAATATCTGGGACAAATAACACCAAGATCGTCTGATCAAAAACTAAGCAGATCTTGTACCTACTATGGGTGTTAGAGACTGATAAACATAATAAAATATTTCTAAATACATACTTAAATACAACACCCACACAAAACTAACATAAACGTTGTCGCATGAATGTTTGTCTTGGGTCAATAAGTCAGTCAAAATTTGACAAGGTGCTAAACGTGCATTGTTATTGAAACAAAATGTGTCAATTCACTAAGTCAAGGCAATGGGAGTTCACATAAAAATGACATTAGCCAGAAAATGACACAGGAAAATCTTTCCAGACAACCTTGACTTGATCGTTGGCTAAAAGATCTTTAAGTTCGCAATAATAATGGACTTGTGACTTAATCTGGACTTCGAAAACCCTAAGTCTAATCCTGTGAAAGCCTCTTAGCCTACTTACTATAATCCTACTGTAGGTGACAAATTTACAAAAATCTTTATTATCTTCGCCGTTTTGATGAGGTTGTTAATAAAAAATTCGCTATTAAGATGTAAAATTGGAGATCAAATTGTAAGCATGTGCACTAACAGGTACACAAGTGCACATCGAGGCACTTCAGTTATGTTTTGTCGTTTTTTTGCAGGAAATTTACAGCCACGCAAACGTCCGGAGACACTTTACTGTGACACATTTTTTTGGCAACCGTCTGACGACACTAAAGTGTCTCCTACAAAAATGCTACGAGTATGACCGCATTCACAAAAACGGCTATTACGTTATATTGAACTAACGGATATTCATTCTGTGGTATTTAGTTGACAGAGGTCAAAATAACGAAACCGTTAATGCCTCAAAAATAGACATTGCTTTTTAATCTGTTTTTCTACGTCAAGTTGAAATTTCGGGTGCTTGGATGTGTGCGTTACTTAAAGGATTGTCCGCAATTATGTCGTAATTATTCTTTTCTTATTGCTTACATCTTATAGGGTTATATAGCAACATATTCCTGAGAATCTGCTCGTGTTTGTGATGTGAAAATATCATAGCTTTATTTGAATCATAAATAAGAAAAAAATTTATTGAAAATTGCGGTAATTGGAGAAAAAATACCCCCACTACGTTTTCGATTTATTTTAAGTATTTAGATCTGAGTTTATAGCTTAAAGACTTAAATAATTGTTTTCTGTGCAAATTAGGCTACACAGAGGTATTTTTAGTTTAGACCTAGCTAGCATAGTTTTATATTAATAAATGTGTTAACGGAAAGATTTAACGGGCTAATGCGCGCGCTAATTTTGACACTAGCGCCGGGACGTCTCTGCTGATTGACAGGTAGTGTTTTCGAACGTTTGAGAAAAACAATTATTTAAAAGTATATGCTATAAACCCAGATCTAAATACTCAAAATAAATCGAGAACGTAAGGGGGTAGGTTTTTTTTTCCTATTACCGTAATTTTTTAATTTTTATTTTTTTTAGTTATGACACAAAATAAACTATGATATTTTCACATCACAAACACGAGCAGATTCTCAGGAATATATTGCTATATAACACTATAAGATGTAAGCAATGAGAAAATAATAATTACGACATAATTGCGGGCAATCCTTGGAGTAACGCACAACATCCAAGCACCCGAAACTTCAACTTGATGTAGAAAAAACAGATCATGAAGCAATGTATATGTTTGAGGCATTAACGGCTTCGCTATTTTGACGTCTGTCTACTAAATACCACAGAATAAATATTCGTTAGTTCAATATAACATAATAGTCGTTTTTCTGAACGCGGTCATAGCATTTTTTGTAGAAGACACTTTAGTGTCCTTAGACGTAAGTCGTGAAAAAAATTTGGTACACTAAAGTTTCTCCAGACGTTAGCGTTAGTAAAAACAAAAAAAGAATCCAAGCAGTCCACAACCTTGTGAGTACAAGCGAAGGAAAATTGACAATACATACGTATGTTTGTATGTATTTATGTACATCATCATCAGGCAAGGTGTGGTGAACGGAACACTCGGAGCCCATTGTTCTCCATGCGTATTGAAGCGGTTCTGGCCAGATTCATTCATTCACGTAATAAAGATAGGTATAGTGATATAAACAGAAAGATATTCAGTCCAATGTTCTCCAAACTAGGGCGAAGACTACAGAAGCATAGTAAAAGTAGTACTTGTAAACCAAAGTTTATTCCCCAGTGCCTGCTTCGAACTATCGTTCTTCTTGTTGCATTGCAACTTGTAAGTTTTTCTTTGGATACGTTTGCATGTAAAATTGCAACCTCCAAGTTTCCGACCTCTAGGGCGTAGGTTTTGTTTATTATTTAAACTAAAACTTCTTTTAGTATTTCAGTGCGACCAAAAATAGACTTTATTCTATCTCGATAGTGTCATGACTTCTGAACAGTACCTTCATCATTTTTGTCGTCAGCCTATATCGGTTCTTTGATGAACTCGGGCCTAGCTTTAGCTTGCAAAAAGCTGAAGTGTGGCTGGTGACTGAATTTGTTAGGCAAACATACTGCCTTAGTTAGGTAGAACGTTTGCAGATATGTTCTGTTCAGTTTTAGAAATGTGCCTTTCCTTAAATTAGGACGCTTGAAATGCTGAATGATGTTTTTCCCAATTGGTGCTTTAGGGTTTGAAAATATTTTTAAATAAAGTAGGCCTACATGTCATCATCATCATGCATATCTGCCGTCGATATCGTATGAAAAAAAAAATTTACTGTTTATAAAAACGTGTTGATATTTCGAGCAGCAATTGTTTTCGAACGCTTGCTAGTACGAGTAGTTATTGCATTTTTATTGCATTTTGTTTTTTTTGTTTTGTAAGCTAAGTCCTTACAAGCAAATTCGTCTAGTTAAGAACAAATACATGGTTATTAAAAAATAACTGTTGCTGTACAAAGGGAAAAACTGTTTAATATGGCTTATACCCTATTCCCGTATGCACGCACCTACGTACCGGCGCAGTACCGACGAACTGCACTTTCAACCCGTCAGCTTATTGCCCCAGGACGTGCCGGAGTGCTCTTCCAGCTTTAGTGTCAAAACAGGTAAGTACTAAAACGGGAAAATTTACTAACCCTGTATAAAGTTTTCTGTAAACTTGTAGCTTTCCGAGAATTATGATGGATATTTCCATAAACAGATGTAAAGGATCTGAGCTGCAGTTAGTTAACAATTAATTTGATTTGACTTGGTTGTGTAGTTAATATTCTAAGCTGTGTATATCCTGTCCCACTGCTGGTCACAACTCCTAGAAATCTAAAATAAAATGTGTACCAATAAATTCGACAACACAGTTTCCCCAACCTGTGGTGTTTAATTCTTCATTTTCTTCGTTTCATCACCTCCCTATGCGTGTTCTACCGCTTGTACAACGGGTTTGGTTAGGAAAAACTGTTCGATATGATGCCTATGGCTACATTTTATCACCGCATCGCTCGCTACTGACAGAAGTTCATCCTCACACTCTGGATCCGCCGTGGTCTAGTACAGTTCGGCTTCAGAGATGTTTCCTTCCGACGACTAACATTGTGGAGATGCCGAGGTTTTCTCAATAAGTGTTTTAGTGTACTTAGCATGGAGTTCTTCATGAGGGTTTGAAAAGGTTTTTGCAGGGTTGACAACGCACGAGTGATGCCCCTAGTGTTGCAGTCCATAGGCTGCGGTAACCGTTTACCTTCAGGCGATCAGAGAGCTTAATTATCACCGACTTAATATGAAAAAAATCAACGTGGTGGCGAGCAAACGTGTGAACTCTTTGATAATATGGAGTACCTCCGGCTACCTTATTCAGCAGCAGGCCACAACACTGCCAGAGCAGTGTTATTCTATGACGACACGATTGGCGTAGTTCGCTATAGCATGGTTTCTTGCATTGACTTATTTAGTGTCTCGCGTTAGCTTACCGGTCGAGTCAATTCAAAAAACGATCTTTCCTAAGTTGGCTCGGTCCTTGATGTGCTGGGAGATGCCCCTGGCTTATTCCTTCTTGGTACCTCGTAACACAGAGATATTTATTCCTACTTCCACCACGGGCGTCTCCCAGAACACTCAGAGCCGAGCCTATTTAGAAATAATCGTCACCTGAATTACCCGACTGGTAATCAAACCTGAGAAACCACGGGAATCGATGCGAGAAACTGTGCTACAGCGCTCTACGCCAACCGTGGCGTGCCAATTGTAGACGACTTGTCGCAATCATCTTAGTGTCATTCTTTACTGATTCATGTAATAAAGAATCGTGACAAGAGCGATGTGTCGCTTGTGTTCCTTACAAACACAAATTTTAAGAGAAGCCACGAGCGGAAGTAAGTCTTGCATAAACCACGAAACTTTTCTGACAATGAAATTTTTAATTTCATACAGCTACAGATGTCAACGCATTTATATTTGACTAAAATGGTCTCTAAAGAATTTAACCGTCGTTCACACTAGATAGAGCCTTTGTCTCACGACTGCCCTTTGAAGAGTCTCCATTGCCGCAAACAATTACCCTTTTATAAGCAGCGATATGGAAAACCTTTGTGAAAGAGATTGTTAAATTTTGAATGTGTTTTAGGGTACTGCGTGGATGGTACATACTTTGTTTTGACTACAAAGTTCTTAATGTTCACGAGTGGTTTGTTGTCTTGAATATGTTAGAGTTCCAGAAAATCTTTGATAACCAGAAATAATAACAAATTGAGTATGAAAACTGGGGACCGTTTCAGGGCAGACGCAGCGTGGGACGCCCGCTTGCAAGGTGGACAGATGACCTGATAAAAGTGGCGGGATTCCGGTGGATGCAGCCTGACTGCAACCGGTCACTTTGGAAATCGGTGGGGGAGGCCTATGTTCAGCAGTGGACGTCTTGTGGCTGCGAATGATGATGATGATGATGTATGAGAACAGATTTGAACTCGAGTTCAAATCTTGCCAAAACTATCTTTGTGTTCAGTGTTAAATTTGCGACCAACTCTCTGGTAATGGACACCATAGATAATGAAGGCAACTTGAGAAAAAAAAAGATCACCACCTACAACGTTGGGTTCTAATACGCTTAGTGAAAAGTGGACTTCTGTGTATCCGGTTCTGCTGGACCGAATACACAGAAGAATGCTGACGACAAGTGTCAATTTGCGGCGTTTCGGATGATCATCTGCATATTATTCCCGGTTCGCTTTAAATCTGTAGCAAAGGTATACCAAGATAGCAGAGACGCGGGCTTATACAAAATATACGATTTGATAGATCCTTATAATAAAAGTAATTTAAATTTTGCATTTTTATGTTTACACAATTATGTGCAATCACTTGAAACGCTATTTTGACTCATCATCAACATCATTCACTCTTATATTAGCAAGTTCTTGGAAAATAAGTTTATTTTCCACCTGTTGATAATAAAACTTAATAAGAATTATAAAAATACACAATACGGAACCCCTATTGTTGAAACTTTGCTCACTTTACAGGTTTATAGCAGAAAGGTCGTCATTCTAAATTTAATTAGGAGGAACTAACGCTAACGTCGAACGACGTTCTTCGCAGAATTTAGGTATTATTTGCTTTTTATATCTCCTTCATTTCATATCGTGTGCCCACACCACAACCATTTTCGCATTTTCGGGCAGAATATATTTTGATTCAGTATATTAAGAAAGTAGAAAAACCAGTTTCAAATTCATAAGATGTATATTAATAAAAACTTTATTCGGTGTAAGACATCGCATTTTTCCACTGGCTATGAACGTTCATCCAAAAACCTATATAAATGTGCCAAAAATCCATGGCCACGGAATATACCGGCTGACTATTAAAAAGACTTATAAAAACGATAATTTTCACATACTCAGTGCTGTAGTAATTAGGTAAGTGAAAATTAGATTTTTCAATCGACTTTAATTTTAAGGTTTGCATACAAAAAATACTGACTGTTCGACAGATTTTGTTAATCGCAAAAATTTAATATTCATTCATACCATCACGACTATATCCCATACAGGGCCAATTGACTGTTGCCGTCATTCTGAATTTGCATTTTCAGAAGCCCACTTTTCACCAAGCCAAAATAAACAAAATGGCACCAGAAAGTTTAATGTCTTGTGTAGTTCAATATTTTCATACTGCAGTAGAACCCAAATATCATCACTAAACTTTATTACGTCATCAATTCTTATTTACCCATCCGTGTATTTCGTTAACTAGCAGAATGTTACGACCAACTGGAATATTTCCGGAACCGTAAATCGGCACGTGTTCCGGAAAATAAGCAATATTATCCGGAATTAGGCACTTGTTCCACCGACGAGAAAGCGACTAACTATCGACTATTTTTTCGCTGAAGAAACGTACAACAGAGTGTGTACCATGAGTGTGATTGTGATTGACGTTCTTGTATGAGATTTCGGTACAGCGCCCCTAGTGTTCAGAAATGGAACCAAAAATGGCATTGACATTTCTGAAGTTAACTATCGTAGTACACGTGACAGTAACTCATGATCGATATAGTGAATGAAATTTATTGAAGTATCAACTCATCTGTCACTTGCTGAGTGACTGAGGACAACACATAGCTGAAACTACTGGGTGTAGAAAGCTTAAACTTTTCATGTAGATTCCTTGTTAAGACCACAGGAATACCCGAAATTCATACAGACGAAAAAAAAACAGGTTATACAGGTGTTCGAAGATCTTATTGACAAGAGCTGTCGCATTTGACACCCGCTGGGCGAAGTTCATTAAGCGGCCAGTCAGCACAATCGTCTCATTATCAATTTACATCAATTCTTGTTGCCTAGTTCAAAAGACGACGATAATGTTCTTTACATAACATGTTTCGAACAAATAAATGCATCTTTATCTTTATCTTTGTATGTAATGTCTTGGCCACCCCTATCAAGTGGTGCACAGAGTATATAAACGGAACAGAGACAAATTGCTGTGTCCCTAGCTTGACTACTGGCCGAGCCGGTTTGAACTGGTTTCTCTCCGTGCTCACGCGCACACGTGTAGTAATCTCACCAGGTTGTTGAAGCTTTTTTGTTTCTTTTAAAAACTTACGTGTTTGAGTCTTGCGACAAAACTACCATTACTCGCTTCTCGTCCATCGTGAGTGGTGGAACAAGTGCCTATCTAGGATTAGTGGGAACGCGAGATAAATAGCAAAGGACCGAGCAAAGTAAACTGGTGATGGGTATTAATTACCAAGTATCATCTAGGGATAAGCGAAATTCTGGATAGAAGCACTGAAATTAGCGAAGTACAATCAACTGCAGATTTAATGAAGTCCTACGTTAGCTGAACATTGTAATTAATTAAATTCACTTTTAACGCAATTATTATTTCTACTGTCTTACGCTCGAACACTAAAAACACGAATCTGTGATTTACTTACAACTTTTACTAACACAAACTGACTGACATTCTTAGCTAGACACGATAAAATGAGATATTACGCTGAGGGCTTGTTTTTATATCTTTATTAATAAAAAACAAAAACATATAATTGAGCGGCCTATTATAAATTAATTAAAAAAGCATTGATAATTTTATGAAAATTGATACTATTTAAAAAGGAAGATTTCTGTGATGGTTAATTAAGAACCCTTATCTTTGAGTGACGAAAACCATTCGAACTCTATCTCACTCCACTGAGGTCATTACATGGTTATGCGTAGATTTCGATCCTAACTTGCGCGTTTCAGAGTCTATAGAGGGCGCTGATATAACCATTCGAACTCTAACAGGCTCAGGTGACCGAACACAATGACATGTTTACTGATAGAAAAACAATTTCTATAATATCAACATCTTAGTTTTTCAGTAAAGCGCCGTTAATATCCAGTGCTACTGATTGATTTGAATCTTACAGCGGACTCACATTGTGAGGTTCGAAGTGAGTTTTTCAGAATAAGCGTAGGCAAAATATGGTGTGATTAATATTATCGAAATTAATAAAAACCGTTCAGTGGATTGTTACAAATAACAATGTCAAAATAAGCATTGATTGAAATTAAATAATTAACATAGTTGAGTCAACATTGTATGCTTTCGGGTTTACAAAATTATTTTAGATTATTTTAAGCCAAATAAACTGTTTTGACTACCGGACCGGACCGGAGCCATTCGAAGCGTACTCTTTATTTTTGTCACTCAGTGTACTCTACATCAACAAAATTGAACCCATTAGTTATTTGCATAAAGATTGCTTGCGTTTTTTCTCAAAATACGCGAAGAGTAGTTAAATTTCGACACCGTTATTCAAATTTCTCACCATTAAAACTTTATGAGCTTTAAAAGGCTGAAAAAAACCGTTTCGTCAAGAAAAAAGGTTTTGATTAAAATTTTAAGCGTACCCGGGATTACACGATTTGTTTCGGTAATAATTTAAGGTTAAAAAGCTCCTATTACGAGACCGTAAAACTGTTGTTTTGTTATTTTGTGAAAGGGTTTGCATACCTTGTAGTAATAGAAAATCTCTTACAGGGTTAACTGAGTAAAAAGAAACTCTTCATAATTAAACTTGACATCCTGAAAAAAACTATCAAATACTGCAATAATTTAGGATGCCACATATCTTTGAGGGAACCAAAACAAATAATTATAATATCTGTTAGGTATGCTGCATTTACGCCACTAACCCCTCTGGGAATCTGCAGGTCCCGGTTCAAATCCCTGGTAGGGGCAAGTGTGTTATCGGATTTTTTTGAGCTTATTCTGGATTTGTGATCAATGATGGGGGTCTATGCCCAGCAATGGGTCAGTTTAATGACGACAAGAATGGCGCAGTGTGCTTTGGCACGGTTTTTCGCCTGGATTTCCGTAGTGTCCCGGGTTCGATCCCCGGTCGGGTCAATTGAGGAAAACGATATTTTCTGAATTGACTTGGCTCTGGGTGTGCTGGGAGACGCCCCTGGCTTAGTTCCTTGTCTAGTACCTTGTAATACAGGGATATTTATCCCTACATCGAGACCATGACAAGTGGTGTGCGCCAGACAGCGCATATTTATTTATTTATATTCATTAATGATAATTTACTTTCACTACTACTATCCTGTATTTTCAATGTTCACCATACATACACAATTACATATTTTAGTCAATACTAAAGTCAAAACAGTACGTCTTAAATGAGTTTGTATAGGTACAGCGCACCTAGTGAATATTAATGGAACTAAAGTTAGTTCCATTAATATTCACTAGGTGCGCTGTACCGGAATCCCATACAAACCTCACACGTTATTCATTATAAGTTAGTATTGAAGTTTATTCAAAATGTATATTGTACCTACGCCTGAACAGCTTGTTATAATTAACCTAAAAACAAGTCCACGCGCAAATTTTGAAGCACGGACAGCTTTGCAGTGTTCATTACAGCTCCGCAATGTTCAATGTCAAAGCGCGCCGGACGTAAGCAAGCAATAGTCACACATGTGTGGATAGGATTAGTGCTTCATTTTTGACGGGGTGGTTGTATGAAGACTATCTTTCTATACGTTATTATTCTAAGCTTAAACCAATATTACTAACAACACCTAAGGCCTTATTACCATCTCTTATAGCCAGTCAAGTTAATTTTCTAAACTGAGGGTAGTGAGCAATTGCGTCAGTAAATATCTGGCCAAAAGGATGCATTATTGACAGGCAACCGCTGACTGGCTGGAAATTAAAGATCTTATTAGGAAATTGCTCGCTACGCTCAGTTTAGAAAATTAACTCGACTGGCTATAAGATATGGTTCCTACTCAATACTCAATCATTTTATTCATCATCATCATCATCCGTGCGGTCTATCCCGGTTGTGAACCCCACACACCAGTGGGGTCCCAGGGTCCGCTTTTCTTATTTTCTTGGCCCCCTTCGCGCGGTCTTGTGCATCCTCAGTGGTGAGTTTGTTGGCACGCATGTCACCCTTATAGACGTCGAGCCACCGTTTCTTGGGTCGACCTCTTCTACCCGTACCTGGCTGGTACTCAATCATTTTATTGCATTTCCATGTGTAGTAAAAGATGTTACAAAAGTTCTTAGTTCATTACAGACCCTGTCGGGCGCAGCAAATAGGACAGAGGAGGACATTAATTCATTTAATTTTTTGTGAAAAAAATTGTCAATTGCTTCTTCTTAAGAGATTCTGGCAGTTTATGTAAATTTTTATGCTTATGATAAACGGGCTAGAAGAGTGTAGTGATAATTGTTTGCGTTGTTACTTAGTCAACAATTAATTTCAATTTCTGAATGAAGCGCGGGACGGGAGTTGAGAGGCTGCGAGCCCGCCGCCACTCACGTCGGGCAGTGTCAACTAAACTAGTGTTTTTTTACCTTTGAGTAGTTATATGAAAACTCAACATTTTAGTACTGAAAGATATCAAACAGAAAAATCCGTATTTAGCCAATTTCTCCATAGATCCTCATATTTCAATTTGGATGGTGTTCATAAAGTAACCCTGTATAAAAGAGCGCCAGGGTCTCGAAGTAAGGATAAATACCGGATAAAATACAGAGAAAGGATTAAAGGAGCCAGAGGCGTCTTCCAGCACACCCAGACCCGAGCCAATTAAGAAACACTTGTCATTTTGTGATGTACAAATGTGTTTGATTATAAATTAGTAAAGTAAAAAAGTGAAGTAAAAAGTAACTTATTGGCAAAAAACACACAAAAGCAATCTTACTATAAAACAATACACAGTCATCTTCACGTAATAATTAAATAAAATTAAATACAAAAACAAGAAACCATCATAATCAGAAAGGATCCTCAATGCAGGGCCAACCAGGTGCTTGTTTATCAGCTACCAGAAACAACTAAGGTACCGCAAGCCATTTTTAAGAATTCCTCGGGAGCTCGGGTCTTCTGGGGAATGTGTGACTCGGAACTCCTGGGAAAACGGACACCCCTACCCACTAAATCCTGACGGTGGTCGTCTTAGGCGCATAATGGAAGGGACTCCCGAAACGGGAAGCTACTCGGGACCTTTCGGCGTGCAAGGCCGCCTGGCAGCCAGCATCGGTAAGACCAAGCTTGACTCCATTGCACGATAATACAGACCACTGTGTTTGAGGATGCGCGTTAAGAGGACACAGCACGGGGCGACAGAATTGAAGAATAAGTGTTTGTGAAATCTATTGCTGTCTGTTGCTAACCTCAAGCCGAGTGCGATGGATACAACTGCAATTCGGACCGAAATAACCTTTCCTATTCTATAAAAGTACACAAAATCGACGTTTCGTTGTTGCCCGATTTACCATTTTTTGTTAAATTCTACTAGCAATATCGATGGAGGGAACAGGCGACTACGTTTGTATAGAAAAACGGCGCTCCTGTATCCTCAAAACGTCTTCCTCGGGATCGCAAGTCGAAACCTGTCGGTTTCTTCAACAGATGGGTGCACGAATAGAAACCATTGGTTTCCATCCGTCACTCGTTACCATCATGCTAAACGCGTCGTCAAATCGTGAAACATGTACTTATTACTAGCAGACAAAATGATTGATTTTTATTTTCAAGTCAGTTAACGAAGTTCCTAAAGATAACTATCCCAAACTTTTCCTTTGATACAAAGTGGGACAAACAAATTATGAAATAAATAAACAAGGTTCGTGTTCGTAACTCCTCATTTCACATTACTGAATCCTCCAACATACGAGTACCATCACGACCTTATCCCAAACGGGGTAGTCAGAGGCAAGTGACTGTGTCGTCTTGGTAAACGAAACACTCAGAAGCCCACTTTTCACCAATGGTATTAGAACACAACGTGGTAGGTAGTGAGCCTACCACCGTTATCCGGGTTGATTACGTTACGGAGAGTAAGTCGGATATTTAACAATGAACACAAAGATTTTGGTTCTGGCAAGATTTGAACTCGGGACCACACGATCCACGATCTGAGTTCAGGTGCTGAACCACTAGGCCACGACGATCCTCCAAACTATAGATAATTTATTATAATATATTATGTTGGAGCGTATTTTCAGGCAACATCTCCTGAGCCGGTATCAGGTTCAAAACTCAGGTTAGGCAAAAATAGTCGTTTTTGGTTTTTTAAACCAGCGGTATAACTGTCGCGATGACTTGATTACACCGACGGAGCAAGCGTATTAACACGATACAGGGTACCTACTCACTAACGCAATGTCCGTCGTTTCGAGCAAATTGACATGGTTTTAATTGGTATAAAAACTAAATGATTTTAACAATCGTCACGTATTTTTGTTCTCATAGATATGATATTTAGCATACACAAGTAAATATACAAGAATATCATATTTTATTGTAGTAGGTTTTTTTGACACATTAGTTTGACCGAAATTACGGATATTGCGTTAGTGAGTAGGCCTCCAGGAAGCGGACAGTGTATCGGGTAATCATTTTCACATGACGACTATTATTCATACATGAGTTAATCATCAATGCCTCATCATCGTTATTTTCATCTATAAGGCGTCGTCAGCTAGTCCCCAATTTTCAGGTTTTAAATTAATTTACAGATAATTACTTAATTTTCTTTCGTTAGTAAAGAAAAATAATTACATTAATGGAACCGAATACTTATTTGTGGTGGTGTAATAGCGTAATATCGAATACATTTTCTGATCCTAACAAACACAATAAAAATTAAATAATTGCTGCGTTGAAATTTTTCTATTATCGATCAAACCTAATGGAAACAGATAAGGCATTTGATAATGTATACCCAGTACATGTCACGTCTGAAAAATAAGGGTATGAATAAAAATTTATAGATTGTCGCTGCTATGGTTACTAATCAATAATGGCGAAAGTTTATTTACTTTATTTTATTGTATTTCATCACAAATTCCTGAAGAATTTTCTTTAAATAACGAAAAAAAGGTGTAATAATAAAATTTTAAGAAGTCTATGCAAAAGTAAAAAAAAAAAAAAATTATAATTTTAGTGCTTTTTTTGTCCAGCTAAATTTAATCGTTCCAAGTCATTTATCACAAAGAAATCTTTGTCGTCCCATCTTTACCTCTGTTCTATCAAGCGTGAACATTTTAAACACAAAATAATGGTTTTAAGGAAGTCATAAATCAACTGGTGCATAAAAAGGTATGATTATCTCTGAGGGACGTTTGCGGGACAGGCCCAAAGAATGGGGACAAATTTAGGTCAACGCTAATTTGCTGGAGAACCTTTCTCTATTTCAAAATGAGATAATGTTCTATCATTTTAATAGATTTTGAGATAATGTTCTAATTTCATGAAAGATAATTTAATATTCTTCCTAGCTTTCCACCCGCGGCTTCGCCCGCGTTATTCTGTATATATTATGGCCAATTACATAAAATGTCCATAAATTGTAGCCCATGTGTTATTCTGATATATACCCTGTATTACTGTAAAGTTTCATCCAAATCCGTTCAGTAGTTTTTCCGTGAAAGAGTAACAAACATCCTCACAAACTTTCGCATTTATAATATTAGTAGAATTAGTAGGATTCTGTTGACTTTAAAAAAACCCTTTAGCCTTACGGAGTTGCTAACACAAGTGTAAACATCTCTAAAACACATGTTCATAGATTGCAAAAACTGCTCACAAAAAGGCGACCCGCATGATTCGTTGTCACAAGCGTAGCGTACAAAAAATACGTCGCTGGCCGTCGTGACCTATTTAACATGGTTGCTACTTTGGATGCTTTTTCCACCATGAATTGGAGGCCAATACGGTGTGTAAGTGGAAACGACTTAGGACTGAGCTGTCATGTGTTTTTATATTGCCCGTCAAGATGACCTCACTCCACCTGATGGAAAGCAGTCGTGAGGTCCAGATATGAGGTTGACAAGCCCAGCCCTTCAAACGAATCACTGGGCTGGCCATCCTCACCTTGAAGGCCTGCAGAAATGCCTTTTCACGCCCCGCTTGTAGAACCCGGGACTATACGAGGAAGGAAACACATGTGCTGGTAGAGCGTTCCACGTCTGGATGGTACGACAAAGAAACGAGTCACCGAACCTTTTAGTTCAGGCCAACAAATGTTGAATTGTGTGTAGGTGACGCCGTAGTCCAGCACGCGTGGTACGGGAGTGGAAAGGTGAGGGTGGAATAAGCTGGGATAACTCGTCATAGCATTCCCCATTGCAGAAGCGATAGAGAACACTTAGCCTGGCAATGTCTCTACGCAATTGGAGAGGCCCAAGGGTCAAAGTTGCCTCTAGGTTTCCAATAATACGGATAGCACGCCGCTGCAACCTGTCAAGAGCTTCGAGTAGGTACTTGGCGGAACCGTCACAGAGATTCAGCAGTATTCCACACACAAGTGATCTTGTGTCTTATACAAGAGACAGCCCAGGCGTGAAGAATCGTCTCACTCTGTTCAGGATTCCGAGTTTACGGGATGCAGTTCTAATGACGCTCTTAATAAAGTCCCGCTGGCTTAGGTTGCTACGAACATCCATTCCAAGGATGTTTAGGCTATCCTTAATCGGTAGTAGGGTGCTCTGAAGAGAGGGATGGGAACGGAACGGCGACGCCTTTGCTGTAAATGCACACACCTGCGTTTTCTTGGCATTGAACTCGACAAGATTGCATGCACCCCATTCGAAATAACGCGCGTGGACCGTGCTATCATCCGCATAGCAATGAATATTACCAAGAGATAACATGTCATTGATATGCAGAAGAAACAACGTCGGAACAAGACTGAGCCCTGCGGCACTCCGGCATTAATCTGGAAAAAACGTGAGTTTCGACCATCGCAAAGGACACGAATTCTACGTCCCTCCAGAAATCCGGCAACCCAGTCGCATAGGCGAGGTGGCAGACCATATGCCGGAAGCTTGGAAAGAAGCGAACGATGCCATACACGGTCGAAAGCTTTGGCAATGTCAAGGCTGACGGCCAAAGATTCCCCATGCTTGTCCATAGCCTCCTCCCAGATGTGTGTTACGTACGCTAGAAGATCACCCGTAGACCGTTTTGGTCGGAAGTCGTACTGACGGTCGTGAATAAGAGAGTGATCCTCTAGGTAGCGGATGAGCTGCGTGTTTATGATCCGCTCAAACACTTTAGCTAAAACTGAGGTTACGGCTATTGGACGGTAATTGGCAGGGTCAGACCGGTCCCCTTTTTTGGGAACTGGTTGAACGTTCGCCTCCTTCCAAGACAGCGGCACAAGACCCGAATTGTAGGAGAGGCGATACAGGCTAGTGAACACTGGAGACTACTCCGCTGCGCATTTCTTCAGCACCACAGCTGGAATCCCATCAGGGCCACTGGCTTTCCTTACATCGAGTGACTGCAGCTCGGCACGAACATCACACTGCCTGATACGAATATCAGGCATTGTGGAGCCGCAATGTGGAATTTCAGGTGGCGCAAACCCCCAAATACAATGCAATGTAAACCCCCTAATAGTGACACCATTAATTTGAACTCTAAAGTTACCGTACATTATGTTTAAGTAAAAAATGATGTTTTTTTACAGAACTTTCTGGTCACGTATAGTTAATCCAGTTTACTACAAAGTTTTCCTTCAAAAATTGAACTTTTTTTGTGGGATATACTTTGTATTCACCACAGATTCTCAGTAAAATAGGTCCCTAAAATGTTCCGTCAAAACGTTATTTAACCTCACGTGTCGTGGGCGTGCTAATGGATTGACGAATTGCTGCAAAAATAAGTTAATTACAACCAGTGAGAAAGATGATTTATTGTTAGCCCCGCGCACAGAACGGATAAAGACCAGTAGCTGATATTAGAACGGAATAACTGATTTTGAATTAGTGAACACCTTTTTTTGACTTCTGCTTTCCCATTTGTTTAATTGTGTCATCATCATATTTCAGATCATAATTTAGGTTAAAATACTGCAGCGATAAATCTAAATGCTAAGCGGTGTGGAATATAGACGCAATTTAAATCTGCATCAGATCCTGGTGTCTAGTGGCTCTGTTGCTGCCGTTCATTTTATAAATTAAATATCAATTTCTCTTTTTCATTATATTGGGACATTGCGTAGTTGAGCCTTTTTAAATTTGTACCTAGCAATTGAATTTGTTCTGTCCTTTGTTCAACGTCTGGCTGGCGGGGCCGTGGTCTGCTCTAGTAAATATTTTTGTTTGACCTAATCTTTGTACAGAACTTTACTGATCGCAACTTCGGTAATTTTTGGAACTACGCACATGTGTGTGAATATCCTGTAATTAGTAAAATATCACTACTTACTGACTCTCTATTGTACTATGACCAAATTCTACATAAGCTTTCTGTAATGAGAAAAAATATCTTTATTACCATTTTTATTGCCCTTCGTAGCCACGCAATTAGTGGAATGATATGCGGTGACTCACTTTTTGCTAAAACAGACTATATTTTTGCCTAAATCATCCTGCTGTCAGGTCAATTTAGTATATTTTTGCGAAACCCAGCCCAACATGAATAAAATATAGGTTTTTAATCATCTGTTGGCCTTTAGGGCAATTTATTCATTAAAAGCTGTTTTTTAATAATTTTACAGTACCTATAGTCCAGTCAAGGAATGACTCAAAGTAGTGTATAGAGTGCGTGAGCGGGAACCTAAGCGATTTCTTATTCGTCTTATTCTTTACTAGGACGCACCATTTCATAAATAATGGAGAAAAACCTAAAATTGGGACCTTTGAACGCCCCTTCCCCCACGCCTCGCCTCCTAGACGTCAGGACTTTTAGTCTGATTTTTCCCTTAGCACCTTGAATAAGTTTCTGAACATATTGCTTACGCACTATGCACCTGATTTATTGACTGAACTATAAGTGCTAGTGTGCTTATGGTTGGAGAAGGGAGCAGTGCCTATTTTTTATCTGGATACTCTACTACTTTTATCCCACATCTGGTGCGAGTGAATATGGTACGGTTTTAGTCGCTTTTGTTGCAAAAACAGCGAACCTAGATAAGCGAGGTTAGTTAATCCAGAAACATTCACTAGTGACCAGTAGAATAGGTTTATCTTCGATAACTAATTTTAGGAATCGTCTTAAAGTCACGGAGGGAAATGATGACAGATTATTACAGAGATTAAGGATTAATTTAGAAGAGGATTTTGTAAACTTACAAATAAACGCAACGGATAAAATTTCAAATTGTATTTATTTTTATTACATTTTCTTCTTTCTTCACAGTGCATTCATCCGATTGGTCCTCCCAACATTCTCTCATACTTAGACCATTTAATAAATATGTTTTTTTTTCCTTTTACATAATTCATTTACCTATTATTTACATTTATACATTCAGAACATTCTTTAATCAATTCAAAAGGCACAGATATAAATAATTTAAAACTTAATGAAATGATTTTTAAGATTAACATGCGAAAATTTGTTTTTTTTTATGAGTTTGAAAATAGACAAACTAAATAAGGAATAATCCAGGGGGCTAAGGATACTAGAATATAACCAGTTGATCCACAAATTATTAAGGGTAGAGCATGCTATGCTTCTTTCAGACTTTTTCAAAACAAAACGGTACAATAACATAATTTAACAGTACGTCCACCACGAGTTGCCACTTCAAATTTACGTTATCAACAGTTTTAGACGCACTGGTAGAAAATAGTTTGTCCAGCTGTCAAAAATCAACACGCATTAAAACCAGAGTTTAAAGTTTAATTATATATTTACACGAATTACCAAAACTCAATTAAACAAAATAAAACAGAAGGCATGCTCAAAAAAACCTGCATCTTCCTTTAATCACTTTTTGCTGCGCTAAATATTTACAAAATTAATTTTTGATCTAGCCTTATTAAAAAGTTTTAACTAAATCATAATAACTAAGGGTTACAAGCAACTTAGTAACAATGTCTGGCGGTAGGCATATGGCTTTGAATTACACCCTTACTTTAAATTGGTACGAATCTCAAGGGGGTTCTTGATGAAAAACAACATGAAGTGCGTAAGTATCCAAAATATTCGAATAGGTACCGTCGAAATGTATGGAACATCTGTTTTTATGACATTCTAGTGCTGGACCTATACTTAATTGTATTTGGGTACCCTATAACATTTGTACTGATAAAAAAAAGGTTCAATACACAGAATTACTTCTAAAAGTGGTACAAAATGGCTAACGGAGAAGAGTATAATTTGAGATATTTCAATTTATCTTCGAGCCAATTTCGTATGTTTCTAGTTTTTTTTATATTAATGCTTAGAGCCAATGTTTCCTTTGAAAAGTTAAACTCTATTATTACAGTATCTACAATTGATTCAAGAAAAATTCAACTATCAATAGTATTTATACAATTCAACTATCTTTATGTACATAACTAATTAATTGTATCTATATATTGTTTCAATTATTATAAAAACAAAGCATTCATGGAAGATTATTATAATCATTGCAATTTGTTATTATTCTTATAAGCACCAATATTTGAATTCTATAATATAAATTTACATTTAGGTAAGTTTAACAATGTTGAAAGTAAGTTAGCTGAAATATTTTCAGTATAAATAAAACAATATGATTGCTAGTCTACATAGATAATTGATTTAATGCCTATATCTTTTCAGTTTTCCAAAAACCTATTTCAACTTAATCTGTTTGTTCAAGAAACAGCCAGACAATATCAGTATCTGAACCTTTAGTATAATAATAATCATGTATTCTAAACAGAAATATCAATCGTTACAGGTTAAAATAATGCAATTACAACAAAACCACACAATAATAGTTTTAAGCACGAGCTACAAATGAATATTTTACTTTTTTTAAAATTAACAACACTCGTCGGTTTAATAACTGTGGTAAATTTTCGTTTTAAATGAAAAGCCTCTGGTCATAAATCTATTTTTAAACCAATACTAGGTTAAACCCGCAACAGTGAATCGATATTGAAAAACCAATTATTCAATTATTTGGGTGTTTGGCCACAACTGGGGAGGGGAGCGCCCCTTCATATATTTTTCCAATCAGAAGACATGTTTTAATGAAATGAAGGTTCAAATATTTTCTATCAAATTGATTTGTTACCACAAGTTGTGACAAATCATCAGATACAATTAATAAAGAAAACGTAAAGGCATAAGATGATACTCTGATCATGTGAAGGCAAAAATTAATGATCAGATGAAATTAAAGTAATTCGATTAATTAATATAGAAAAGAGTTTTCGATAAAACACAAACACCCACACAAACACAACGCTTTGTTTATTTGATTTTATTTTGTTTATTAATGTAAAGGTTTCATTAATTTTGTTTTAATTACCTACGGTTTCGTTAAATCCAGTGTCTCGAACAAAAAAAAAATTGAATACTGTGTAATGTTGATCCTCGTGTTTAGATTACGGCGATACAAGCCTCGAGCTTAGTGCAGTAATCATTGATAAATGTAAATTGTATGTATTCTATTTGGTAAATATATATTTTTCTATTTAAAAAAAAAAAATGCTCTCGAGAAGTTTGTGTCGTACTCAAATAGATCGTGTATTTATGACATTACAATATCACGCAGTATTTTGTGCTTATTAAGCCAGAATTGTAGGTCTGTGGTTTAGAGGGTTTTTCTAATATTGTTGAGTGTACTATGTTTCCTTCGTCCAAAAACTTAAATAGAATTTATAAATAAAACGTATCACATAACACTAAAATATATAACTTCTTCAAAACAACTGGGAGAAGACTTATAACGTAGAGGTATAATATACTTTTGTTATGTTATCATCCTTTAAACATTAGTTATTATGGCTGAATGATTAATGAGTTTTACTTAATTTAATTTTTCATAAAAATCTTTCAGCCAGGATAAAAGACCGTAAACACTTAAGGTAACAATGAATTTGACAAAATCATCACTTCATTTGACTAGTCCCTGATAAGGAGCGACAATTTTTTGTATTTTAAACTAAGCGTTGCTGCTGAGAGAAAGAAGATTTGATTTAGTTCATCGGGAACTAGTTAACTTGCACATAATGAGTAAGCGGTCTTTGATCTTAGCTTATCTTATCAATACTTAACTTACTTAGCTTACACTTGCGTGGCGTTTTCGCCAGCATTCAAAAGAAATGGCTCTTTCACATCACAAGAGTTTCTCTTCCTCGGCTTAGGAGGAGGCTTTGGAACTGATTTTGTTCTACCTAAAGTACCACTCACAACGTTCACACTATACGCCACTCTCAAATCCCGAGGATTTTTCAGCAAAGTCTCGCTTTCTGATAACATAACCTTCAGAGGCCGTTGATCCGAATTCTTTGGACGCTGAGCCATTGCCATGGCTTGGAGAGTCAGTAACTGGTTATGGATGTTTGGCGAACTCAAGCTGTTCCTTGGTATCGTCGCATGAGGTGTGCCTGGCGCAGGAGATGGAGCTGGCTCAATTTCTTCAGAACCTTCAAGAAATCTAGAACCCATTTTACTAACGGGGCCTAAATCTATTTCACTCTTATTCAAACTGTAGTAATGCCCTCCGTAGCTGAAAAACCTGGAGTTGAAATTATCATAATATGGTATCACCCCATTGAGAGTAGAGAAGACTTGAGGTCTCATACTGTTATCAGGATTCTCTCTCGGTCTTCTAGGCAAAGTGACATAACCAGCTTTAGAGTTTATAAGTGGATTTGATCCCTGGAAGCTAGGAGATTGGAATCTGGAGTATATTGCAGGATTAATGGAGGACACTTCGTACCCTGGAGATTTCAAAGGACTGTTCAGATTGCTGTGGCTAAGTCTATCTTGACATGATGTGCTCCCACCAGCCGGTGATATTTGAGTTGTTCCTCTCAGAGGAAATGAGAGAAGATCTGGAGGATACGCTTGATGGTCAGAGAGATGATCCATCAACAGCGTTTCTTGCGATATTTTAGGTACTTCAATTTCTTGATGCCTGCTATCTTCAGTAGATGCTGTGAACAAAAACAATCATTTTTATTTGTAAACATGACTGTTGCTTTATTAGTTGACAAGATTCCAAACAAAAACAGTACAATTTCAGTGATTGTTTCTATTTTAATAGGTAAAGGATAACTAATGCATATTTCATGAAAAAAAAAAATAGAAAGAATAATCACAAAAACAAATCTAGACCCCAAATTATCCGTTAAAATAATAATCTCAAAGACATTTTACACTTGACTGGAACTGACTAGAATTAGTATTAAGCACTGACACACGGTATGTATGTCATATTTTCAAAATGACACCGCAGCAAACCTAAAATGTTCGTTACACGAAAATTGTTACTAGTTGAGGTTTCATCCATTCACTGACTACTGAGTGAGGCAATGAGCCAGTCAACTCTATTACCACCCATATACCATGTAGTTACATGAGTGAGTACATGTTTTTACTTTGGACCTTTATGCCACTTACTTAAGGTGTAAACTAGTGTTCATGCTAGTAGACGTTCTAACCAAACTGATATTCCCAATGATATTCTGACTACACCAATATTTTAACAACTACCATATTATTTTCTTCATTTCACAATTACAATTTAACTAACTATTTCTGTAGTTTCCACAGCCAAACCGCATTCCGATGGAACCAATTTTACGAATCATAATTTGTCTCTGACATCTAAATAAACTTTCAGCAGGAAAATGATATTTCCAACTACAATCGAGTCAGCACAAGGGGGAAACTTCATTAAGTTTCATGCTTCGACTGGCAAATCACGCAACGGTAAAGCTGAGGCTACAAAGACGGGGTGAGCTAAAAAGAAGGGAGTGCACTAGCAGTAAATAAATGCGTACAAGACGGCTGGTTGGCTTTTAACTTCTGGAGCTCAAGCCCTCAAAATCCGTTTTGAGTCATATATTTTGAATTTGTACTTGTTAATTTAGTGTACGACAGTTACCTTTTAGTCCTCCCCAAAAATTAAACTATTTGCAAATAGCGATTGATGATTGCATGATTTCATTTAATGTAAGCTTAACCAAATGTAGCGTGAATAGAGATCTCGAAATTATATCCAGTGTTCCGGGGTTTATTTATAAGTTCCACAAAGTGTTTTTTTAGCTCAACGATTTTGATACCTGGCTCCGGTCATCAGCCTTTTTCCAGCCCTCGAATAAACAAATTTGAGTTGAAATCCTTTAAATTTACGCGAAACCAAATCAACTAATTGAATATTAATAGCAATAAAAATATATTTATTGCTAGGTCTGTTACTTTGGAAACCCTGTCAGGGGCTTTATATATTCAAGATCAAAGGAAATCACAAATTTTAACAAGACAGATATTTTACTAAGATATTTTGGCGGCAATATTTTATCTGCCTCAGATGCCTCAATTGCGATTCATAAAGACGGTATGGCCGTTTCAAATTAAATCTTGAATAAATTAAGGGTCAAAGTAACTTTATTTTATGCAATACTTATCAAGTACTATTGTCTGTTAAATTTTGATACAGAATCCTGTTTTTAAAAAAAACTGTTAGCCTTTATATGAATGAATCTTATCTATGAAAACAGCTTTTCATAGTCCACTGCTGGAATGCCTTCCCCAACGCCCATCCACCTTTTTTTATTTTAGAATTTAAAACCGTTTTTTAAAATTAAACATCCTAGTTTATACCATTCAACGAAATCTATTAGTGAACATATACGTTACTTTACACGATACTAAAGCTCAAAACTGCAAAAGCACAAACTTTTTCCCTATAATATTGAAAATGTAAAATCTAATCTAGCAATTGAATCTGCCTGCTAGGGCAAAATCATAAATTCAAGCTAAGATATTACTACGGAGACTGAGTTTGCAGAGAAATATACCCATTGATAAACAATGAGCCTGGCTCCGACTCTTGGCAAAGTTTCAGCTCCAAAGTCTAATGCCTCTGCAACTGATTTAGGAGATCAACATTTGAATTAGATTAGTGAATTGCTTGATTCGAAATTAATTTACCTATTTAGATCACTGCTCATTTAAATCATTTAAATCATGCAATTCATTTCACTACTCCTTCTTAAAGTTTCATATGCTAGCTGATATTTTGTTTCATCTTTTTACCATGAGTGACTACTTAGTAACCAATAAATTTAACATAAAAGCATTAGAAAATACATTCGAACTATCTTAAATTATACGAACCAATAACATTTTGACTATCAAACTTACCTAAAATAGAATCACTGTCCAATAAAGTCTTGTTGATTTCCGACATATCCGTGCCTTTACTAGAAAGAGACGGTGCTTCATACTTTCTCGGAGGTTTTGTGATAGGATTCACCTCCGCCTTAAACCCCTTTTCTAACTCAGACGCAACCGAACCTTCAATAAGAGCCTCACCGTTAGAAGAACGAGTGTCAGTTTTAATCAGTCTTTTAATTTCATCTTTCTGCGTAGTATGATAACACACCACTAATGTTGCTCCAAAAATTATTACTATAGCTATTAGACATCCGACTAGTATAGCAAAGGAATCAGCATCCATTCCAGCTATCGTGCCAGCTCCAGAGTATTTAGAAAGGACCAGGGTTAAGGTCTTCTCGTCACGACCTCCTGGATTTTCAGTTATACAGGTATAATTCCCTCTATCACTGTACCGCGCATGCAGTATTGTCAAATTGACCCATCGGATGAGATCAACAGTGTTTTCTGTCATTACGTATCTGATCTCACCAAACGCCCGGGTCTCGATTGTTTTTCCATTAAACCTCCATACGACTTCGGGAGTAGGGTTCCCAACGACTTTGCAACTTAAAGTCACGTTTTCATCGTAACTTTTGACTGTAGAATCGGGGAGTGGCTCGAGAATAGTAGGCCGGCACGCGAAGTTTGAAGAGTCCAACTCGTTCCAAAGTTTGTCTCTCACCGTCATCGGCTCGGCGCAGGAAGTTGGAGGGGTGTACAAGTTGTGACTGATCACCCAGTCTCTGAACGTCTGCAGGTTGCAATCACACCTCCACGGGTTATTGTGCAAGTCGAGTCCAGACAAATTCCTTAACGCCATCAAAGTTTCTGGCTTCATGTGGCTTAAATTGTTACCATCAAATCTGAGAATCTTAAGCTGTGGTAAATTGACAAACGCCCTGGTCCCGATCCTTACAATCCTGTTATTGCTCACTTCTACTTTCTGCAGAAACTTCAAATTACGGAATACTCCGTCCTCCAACTTGTCGATGAAGTTATTGTTCAAGTTTATTAATCTTAGTTTCTCAGTGCCTTTGAACGTGTCTGGGTGAAGGTAGCGGATTCTGTTCTTGGAGAGATCCAACTCAATCATTATGGCTAATGTCGTGAAAGCCAATTTATGCACGGATTCTATGTTACACTCTTTGAGAAACAACTTTTTGAGGTTGCTCAAGCCAACTTTTTTGAAAGCTTCTTGATGTAATTGTTGTAGGTTGTTATTGGAAAGGTCTAATATTTGAATATCGCTGCTGAGGTTAGCAGGAATAACTTTGAGGCTTGAGTTGGAGCAGATTGCGGCTTTATTCCCTGATTGCCATCTGCAGTCACAGGGACGTTGGCATTCTGTGGTGAAGTCGGCGATGGTGGTTGTCAGGAAAGCGAAGGGTATGAGAGCAAATTTCATCCATGTCTTCCAGTATTTACGAGCCATTTTGCTATAGTGGTGGTCATTTCCTCGAGTTGGTACATTCCTGTGCGTTACACGCCGAACGCATTGGTGTTCTGAAACAATAGAAAAATACAAATGAAAAACTAAGTCCATAAATTTTAACTTTTTTAAGTTTTTTTTTTACTTTCCAATGTATTTTTTTACGAAGAACTTATATTGTCAGAGCGAACTAAAATTTCCAGAAATGGATCGTAAATATTATTGTTGCTTCCTTTGGCCTTTTATAACCACAGCTCACAAAGACAGCTGCTGAAATGCATCAGTTTAAGAGGTGGTGGATTTCCTTCCAACATTCCATCATTCACAGAATGTTCCACTTCACTTCACACATAGCAAAGTTAGCACCGAAAATAGAATCCTTGTGACACTGTCCCGCAAATGTAAGCAGAGCCGTAAGTGATACTGCCCACTTTCAGTGACGTATCAGAATTCATAAGCCAAGGATTATCATAGGTATGCGGCAAAAGTACTCGTATCTCCGTGGGATGCAGCGTCTTGCAAGAAGAATGTCTGTGACATAAATCTGTAAGCTGAGAGATCGCAACATCAGAAGAAAATTCATAACATTGCACACTACAAAATATTTTGTTCGTCAAAGAATATTCAAGCCAAAGGAGCCAGCGGTTTCAAAAAGATTATACTCTGTGGTAAAATTCTAAGTTAGTACTGTCAAATCTAAAGGGTTTAACCACTATCCAATCTCACAGCTCCAGCATTCACAAAGTGACTTCTTGCCCTTGCTGTACCTTAAATACTAGCTTTCCGGCCGCGGCTTCGCCTGCGTGAGCTTATGGTTATAATATATATTATGGCCAAATTACATAATATCTTCATAAATTGTAGCTTACTTGTTATTCTGATGTATAAGCTGTATTACTGTAAAGTTTCATGTAAATCCGTTGAAAGTAACAAACATACACACATCTTCATTTACGAGTATAATACGAGTATTAGTAAGAAGTAAATACCTAATCAACTACCGAAATCATAGTTTAGTAAAAGTTTCAATAAAAACGTTCCAATCTAGGAGGTAGAACGCACCTATAGTTAACCTAACTAGTGGTTGAACGTAAATAAATGTTGAAATATTATTCTAGGAACAAATCGAGTTTGCTTACAAATTCATACCAGAATCTAGTGCTTGTTTGCTACTGTCAGTATAAATAAAAAACCAAAACGTAGTCGTCCATAAATTGGACAAGCCAGAACAGGTGGGCGATGAGTAACGAGCCGGGTACGTGACGACGACATCCCAGCGCTTAAGACCTAAGACAAATGTTACAATGAATAACTTTATAAGCTTGGTAGGGCTGTCGAAACATGATGCGCTTTGAAATACAACTATTCTGGTAGTTTGAATAGAGTAAACTTTGTTTTTATATCTGCATTTGTTATAAAATCGTCTCTTGACATTTAAGTCTTCCTTCGTCCAAAAAATAAACTGTTATAAATTGCTGTCAGAACCTCTTCGTTATCATCATCATTGTCAGCCCTAACGACGCGCACTTAAGTGGCAGTGGGCAAAGCGCATTAAATAAAGCAACTACCTGATAGCTCACTGTGAGTTACGGAAACCACTTACGATTTTTAGTTAAGGATATTCTGAAATTGGATGAATGATGGTGGTAATAATACATATTTGTCGCCATCGCCACCTACACTCATACTCAGTGAATCAGCTTATTTTAATTAATCATTATCATCGTCAACAGCCTTAAAAAATCCATTGCTGGCCATAGGCTTTATCCGTGGAACACCACAGCATGAGGCTTTGGGCAACTGATTTTCAGCGGGTTCCTTCAACTTGCCAGGACGTATTTTATGTTGTTATAGCAAATGCAATCGACATCCTGACCTGTATTATTTGAGACTACATCCTGCAGTCAAACTGTTAATACAGTTTTGCAGGGTATTGTTAACTGTATGATCATTGTTCTGTATTAATAAATAAAATAAATAACAATAATTCCTTTTTACAAAACCACAGCTTTTTCAGTGGTATATGACAATGTATCTTAGGCAAAATAGGTTCTCGGTGGCAGCCTGAGCCATCCCTAGTAGTTGATAGTGTCTTCAAGTAGTAAGTTTACTTGCGAAAACTTTTGTTCAACAGTATTATCACATTGCTGACTTAAGCTGAAATTTTATGGTCTCCATTTATAGCACTTGAATGTTTCGTTAATAATTCATAGCTAGATTTTTTTTTTTTTTTTGTCTGGGGCTAGTGTTTTTTGCTATTATTATGTCTGTTTAAGTGTGGGTTTGTTATTTGCAACGGCTTGAGCCTCTCTATTTACTCAGAGATTTCGTAAATTCAATCAGATTTCTGTAATCATCGTCATCGTAATGTGGAATGGCTTGGCGAGTTGTTCCAACTGATTCTTTCCTCACCCTTCCACTTTGTGATCTTTATAATTAAAACACTCATCCTTACTAATGGATGGATTCGTCATCACGGAATCTGAGCTACTGAAACTAGAAACATTCCTTTTACGACGTAAATTAAAGATACGGTTTTTGAAATTCGAATACAATAGCGTTTCATATAAGATAAAAAATATCTCCAAAAAATTAATCTTACGCGAAGCAAAGGCAATTTCTTTGAATTTCAGCAAATATTGAAGTTTATCTAAGGAACTTCTTTTTTGCTCGTCAGTTACACAGTAAGACGTGGACGAAGAGTTAAGGTTGATTCTTTGACTGACCTGTTGGCGCTTCCCTGCGGTTAGGGGAAGAGAATACTATCGAGGTATCCCTGCCTGTCATAAGACGCGACTAAAAGGGCCCTTGGGGTCGCGAAGCGCACGCGGTGGGGCCTGCGTGTGTTTCGGTTGGCGATCCCGAGGAAAAAGGTAACGCGTGTCTTCGGACACAGTGGACTGTGTTATCGTGCACTGGAGTTGAGCTTGCTCCTCCCGAGGCTGGCTGCCAGGCGGCCTTGCGCGCCGAAGGGTCCTGCGAGGAGTCTCTCCCTACTTGGGGATCCCGGGTCCCTTCCATTCTGCGCCGAAGATGACCACCGTCAGGGTTTAGTGAGTAGGGGTCTCTGTTTTCTCAGGAGTTCCGAGTCCCACATATCCCAGGTCTCCCAAACCCAGGGCCTTAGGAATGCCTAAATGCATTTCCTGACGAAAAAAAAGGATCCTGTCTCTGGCAGTTTTTTTAATAGTGGTAAGGAAGCACGCGGGACGCCTGATGGAAAGACGTTCTCGCGGTTCAAGAACGCTGCAGGCGTTCGTGAACGAGGTGCATGACCCTATAAGAACCTATTGGAACCCCTCTTGCAGAATTCCGTGCTATACTTACTCGTAATTCATTAGAAAATCTTCGGCAGTCTGAGATGCCCTGGTAAACTGGTGTCTGCATTAGGATGATTTTCTTTATTTTTATTTTGTAGCGGTTGATTTGGACTTCAATACATATTGCTACAAAAGCACTGTTAAAGATTAGGTAAGTATCCTTTATATCTATTGTATACAGATTTATGTGTTAATGTCTTCAAAGTATCGATTCATTGCTGCTCTCACATAGCTACTGAAATAGTCATATTCACGATACGTTTACCTATATAATTTGTGAACCTTTCGTTTATTCAGTAAATAAGCTTTTGATTTGTGCGCAATTAAATAAATTAGTCAAACATATTTCTCTTTGTATGTTCAAGTTGACTTTGATATGAGTAAAAATAATGAATTTGTTAACGACAGGGTAACTTGGCAAAGTTTCCTCAAGTAAGTCGAGTTTCCTCAAGGATAAATTTAACGTAACGCACTTTTAATAAGATCCCAAACGTTATTATGTTAACCGGATTTTTTTCCTTATAGAAAGGGTTCTTTACTACGTTTTGGATAATTTGGTTGTAAGTAAATCACTCATGTGGAGTAGGTACAGATGAGCAGAAGGTGAGGCGAAGAGCAAACATTTTATTTAAAGAAATAAATATCTGGGACAAATTACACCTTAATCATCTGCCCCAAATAAGCAAAGCTCAGACAAGGAATTCACTATCGGGCCGCCGCGTGAACAATTCAAGGTCGATTCAGGTGACGGGCCAGGGGCAAATCCGCCAACCCTACAATTCGCGCGCAGACATGGGACAGACCGGGCAGCCCGTTGCGGGCGGACTGATAGTGAATTCCCCGTCTAAGGTATCTGTTTCAGAAGGCGATGTGGCCTGCCCATTGCCACTTCAGCTTAGTTTTGTGAACAGTTTTGTCGGATCGCTTCGGATCTGATGTAGATATACTTTCATTGCTGATGATTTTTACCTCGCAAAGAGACGTCAAGCATAGTTTTCTCCCTAAGGCACTGATTAACCGTGAGTTTTGGCTCAGAAAAAAGTTTCAATCATGTATCTAACTAGCGACCACCCCAGGCTTTGCACAAGGGCAATGTAGATACATCTTTATTTGCTTTACTATAATAATATGCTGGATAAAACAATAATAACCTATGTCTTTAATAACTCTGTCTATTGATGAAGACCGCTTTAGGACCCGGAGCGTAGATCAAAAGATTTAACATTAATACTATGTAGCTACTCTGTTTTATACTTTGTGGAGTTTTCTTTACTTTAGGTGTGCGTGAATACGGTGAAGGGGCGCGTCATTTCAGATTAGACTAGCTCTACCCCCGAATATTTCTATCACTACTTTTACGGAACTCTGAAAATTCTCTAGAGGAACATACGCAAAGTGGCAGGTATTCTGCTTTGAAGAAAGTTATAATAAGACGACGCTATGTTCTCCTTGTTAGGGCAAGTATCCGGAGTCAATTCACAGGAAAGAGTTCAACACAAACATTTTATTGTGAGGCAATTTAGGATGCCCTGATATTTGATATTTGTGTTAGAAAACAGTAAAATAAAGTAAAGTAAATCAGCCTAAATACTGTCTCACTGCTGAGCACAGGCCTCCATAATTGAAATTAAGTCGCAGATACAATTGATGGCTTTTGCATTAATCACCATTCTTGCCAAATGCCGATTGGTGATTGGTAACCGATATGGTTTCCGAAAA
The DNA here is from genome assembly GCA_947369235.1 of Udea olivalis. Taxonomy (NCBI): domain Eukaryota; kingdom Metazoa; phylum Arthropoda; class Insecta; order Lepidoptera; family Crambidae; genus Udea; species Udea olivalis. Next base: position 18,581,874 of record OX376355.1, read on the forward strand.
ATACGAAAACTCACTTTGTCTGACCTGGAACTCAAATCCAGAATTTTCTTCGCAAAATTAGTTTCATCATTTTGCGGGGTCTATTTTATTATGATTGGTGAACCTCATCTTGTGGGATACTATAACATAAGTACCATTTTTTAAAAGAGAGTTGAATTCGTGTACCTATATGGAGTTACGGTAGCAGTCCGACAGAACATCATCATAGCATCCATTCATGAAACGCAATTTAAAAAAGTATCCATCTTTGCCTTGAATTCCTAAGTAGTAGATGAACAGGAAGAAAAGCTTTTGCGTTAATTCATCAACTGATTACTAAGTACTAAATGCACTCTGTTGTGCTTTTACAAACTTAAAAGTTCAACTGCACTTCTTAACTTTGAAATATCTTATTCAAAGTAGATGGTCTTGCTTCTTTAAGATATACACCTTCATTTCAAGTTACCGCTTCTTCAACAAGGGTTACTGCAATCCTTTTTCGGTGCTATAAAAGCTGGGTTATCCACTTTATTCACTGGAGCTCTATAAAATATCACTGGAGATTAAACTTTGTGGTCCTAGTTTGGTAGATTCACTTTTGTTAAATAGCGAGTTATAAAACCGCAGAGGGACCAGATGAGAAACCTGGTCTAGGAAACTTCGATTGTATAGGTATAAACATAGGTACTTTTATTGAATTCAACGTAACAATCACGAAAATTATCCAAAAATGCGACGATGCCAATCGGTCACCAGCGCACGCCGCTTTTAATACATAAAAAAATTCTACTTTTCTACGTAATGTAACTTATAAGTGTTCAACTAACTGTTTTTTGTTTTTAATCTGGCCAGAACCATCTTTGTGTTCATTGTTTTTGCGAGTAAATTCTTGGGAAAGAAACACCGATAAAAATGAAAGCAACCCAAACGACGACGTAAAGCATTACCACCTACCACATTGAGTTATGCTTGGTAAAAAGTGGGCTTCTGAGTGTTCCGTTCACTATGAAGGCAGTAGTCAACTTGTCTCTGACTTACTCGTTTTAGGATAAAGTCATGATGGTATGTCAATGTTTATAAGGCTTCCCGTCACTATTGAGAAACGAATTATTTGGCATTATTTATTTCGTAGAGTATTAAATACCCAAACATCTAGGACAATTACACTTAGATCATCTAACCCTAGAGCAAACTGAATTGGGATTGACTCTGATAAACCACCACCTTCTCCACTAGCCGGGAGTGCCTGCACATGGCATTTAGCAGAGCACAAGCTGGTAATGAAAAACGAATCTAAACTTAAAATAAAACATATTACTGCAGAACTAATGAAGTGTGATTTGTATTGAGTTTAATGAGTGTTGTTTTGTGAGTGCAGTGAATGTATAGGTATTGGGAATGTGAATTCGTTGTTGAATGTGTGAGTGAATTTGTAGTGAAGCAAAATAGCAGAGGGTTAGAATTTACAATTTGCATACCAAGACAACTAAAAAAAAATGACTGGAATTTAATTTTATTTTATGGGGGGGGGGGGGGGTTGGTAAAGTATTGTTGTAATTTAAGACTTACTGATAGAAATAGGAAAAGAAAGAGAAAATCGCGATGGCCATAGGTTTTATTCTGCTAATGTTGTGTCTGCATTCTTGTATAAACCGTTGTCTCTGTTTACTCGTTACTCTTAGGACTGCACTCTCTAGATTTATAACATCGTTAAGAAGTCTACGATAAGTTCATTAGCTCGTCTACTCATTTTTGTGAGCGTTTGAGAGAACTACGTGATGATCCTGAAAATAGTTACAAGAATCTAAATTAGCTGTTAGGATCCCACTGGAAAGCTCTCTCTCCCCGTTTCAATGACAGTCTATCTAGCGTCTTTTTAGACCAGCTCTCTCCAGCAATCAACTCATCGCCATCTGTCTCTTGGTCTGATGGGCCGTGCGTCTTTAGTGGGGCCCACTTTTTTCCCAAGTGCAAAAATATATTTTTTCCACTTGGGCGATCCAACCTTCACATGCTGAGGGTGATTTAGTCGTCGCCCTCATAGTCATAGTCATAAATATGTATTGCTTCATGTGGTTTAGCAAGTTCATAAATCTAAAAAGTACACACATGACCCTGTTAGGGCACTGCAACATTAAAACATTTCGTACAATAATTAATTTACATCTAAGAGATCTAAAGCTTAAATTCTAAATCGTATCTAATCTAAGTATAATCTATTTCAATAAATAGAAATTACAATTAATTGAAAATGTATAACATTACATACATAATACATAATTATCTTTATTATTTATGTAAATCATTAGGGATTCGAAAAAAACTCTTCTAGGCTATAATAGCATTTACTCATTAGTAATTCTTTCAGCTTTTTATTAAATTCCTCCTCTTTGTCTATTTCTTTCATATGATTAGGTAACCTGTTGTAAATTTTTATTGACATATGGAGTGGTCCTGAGCTTACTAATTGCAATTTAGTGAAAGGTGTTGGTATTCTATTTTTGTATTTTAAGTTCCGTTTTTTAGTGTGAAAATCCTTGGCCTGTAATTGTAAAATCTGGTTTTTTCTTATGAATTTACATATTTCCAATATATATAATGAAGTTAGTGTCAGTATTTTGAGTTTAACAAAATGGGGTCTGCTACTTTCTTCGTTTGTTATATTTACCAACATTCGTACACATCTTTTCTGTAATATGAATAATTGATTTGCACCTGAGCTGTTTCCCCATAAAATGATCCCATATCCTAGCCAAGCGTTCGCATAAGCATAATAAGCAACTATAGCTGTTTTTAAATCCGTACATTTCTTTAACTCATAGAGGGCATATATAAATTTTGAAAGTCTGGCGGTTATTTTATCTATGTGTGCTTTCCAATTTAGGCCTGAATCCATGTCTATTCCTAAGAGTGTGGCTGAATTGACAAAATCCAAGCCATTGTTTTGGAATGTTATATTACCGTCTAAACATATTTTTTGTCTCGGCTTAAATTGCATTAGTTTTGTTTTTGATACATTTAGTTCCAAATTATGGTCCGCCATCCAATCTAGCAGTCTGTTAAGGGTGGTGTTGATTCGATCCTGCAACTCATCTCTGTTTGTACATGGGACAACTACTGATACGTCATTAGCGTATATGATGCATCTCTCCTTTATACATTTTGCCTGTCATTTATGTATATCAAAAATAAAATACACGCGAAAACACTTCCTTGAGGGATGGAGCGCTCTGTACTTAATTTTTTGGACGTTATTTTTTTTAAAAGGTTATTTTCAAGGTCATAATGTTCAATTTGCACCATCTGCTGGCGATTCCTTAAATATGATGCTAGCCAGCTATATGCAATTCCCCTTACACCTATTCCGTATAGTTTATCTGGTAATATCTTATGAGAAACGCGGTCATATGTTTGCTCATATCTAGCCTATAGCGTATTGGCGGTTATCAATCATTTTCAAAATATCGGTAACAAATCTATAAAGAGCAGTTATAGTCGATCTATTTTTTCGGAATCCATGTTGACTCTCATTAAATACCTTATATTTCACAAAAGGATTTTAAACGCAATGCTACTGCAATTTCAAAAATCTTTGAGGAAGTCGATAAGAAGGTAATTGGTCTAAACTGATGGGGTTCATTTGCGTTTCTTTTTTTGGGAATTGGTTTAACGACTGTTGTTTTGAGTTGAGAGTTTTGAGTAGTTGATCTGGGAATGCTTCGTCAAAAGACTGGTTTATTAAATAGGTTAGAGGTTGGATAAGCTCATCTCTACAAAATTTCACCAAAACTGGTGGGAATTCCTCAAAGCTGTAACTGGACTTATTTTTAATTTTTTTTATTATGTTGTTTATCTCTGAAACTGTAACCGGACCAAGGTAGATAGTATTTTCTGTCGTTGGTACAACATGTTGCCCTACAGGTCTTATGGTGTTTGAGGTGAGGCTAGCTCCTACGGATACAAAGCAGTTGTTTAATGTATCTGCAATCAAATGGGGTTCCTTCAAATTCTTACTATTAGATTTTAGTTGTATATTGTGATGTTTTTTTTTTAATTTTATTCGTGCGTTCTTTTATAATTTGCCACATGGTTTTTGATATATTTTTTGTAGTTTTCATTGTATTTATTCATTGATATTTTTTAGATGCATTTATTGTTGGTTTTAACATTTTAATATATTTTTTATATTAGTCATTAAATACACTGCTATTTGCTTGTGTTTTAATTTTTTTAAGTTGCCTTTTATTTTTACATGATATTATTTAGTTAACCAAGTTTTATTTTTTGATTTGACTATGATTTTCTTCTTTGGTATGTAGCAATTTAATATAGTAGTTAGTTGTTCATGAAATGCATTATAATTCTGATTTAAGTTTTTGTTTCCTGTGATAATTTTTCCCCAGTTTATTAATTGTAATTTCTCTTTAAAAGATGTCATGTTTCTAATATTAAATATTATTTTTTCTGTATAGTATGACTGTTTAACATTCACATTTTGCTTACTGAGAGTTATCGAGGTACCTTTGTGATCCGATATATCAAACTCATGGACATTTGTAATTACGTTTTTTTTGTCAAAATTGGTAAATAATACATCCAAGCAAGTAGAGCTTGTAGGCGTTATTCTAGTTGGCTCATTTATTAGTTGATAAAAATTATAGCTTTTGAATAAATTTAGAATCGTCCTAGCTTGAGTAGATTTGCTTAAAAAATCTGTATTGAGATCACCACCTAAAATTACACTCTTCTTCAAATATTTAGTTGTTAGTAGCTTTAATAATTTCTCACACTATGTATTAAATATATCTACTTGTCTTTTACCATCTGGCCAATAAGTTACTATTAGTATTATGTTTAAGCGAATAATTTCTATTGCACATGCTCTATTACATATTCTACTGCAAAATCCCTAATATCTTCAAGCTCTATATAACGAATTTGTTCCTTTACAAATATGCATACACGCCCGCCCTCCCTATTTGTTTTAGTGAACAGACTAGCAAGGGTGTATCCCTCTAAAAGCAATCATCCTCATCATTCTTGGCGCTCCTATAGTTGCACACTATGCTCCCCACGCTGCTCATCACTCTGCTCTTCGGGCTGGCGCGATGTTAGGGTTGAGCTACATTTGGCCGCACCGCATCGCACTTTGACAGTTCTGAGTGATAAAAAAGAATAGAAGCATATTCTATTCTTTTCTAACACTCAGAACTGTCATTTACTAGAGCGAGAAAGAGAACAAAATGCGACCGCACGCGGCGGAACCGACGAGGCGCTCGGCGCTTGTGCGGCCAAATTATTCCTAGACATATTATGTCTTTTGAATTAGTAAAGTGCTAATCTCATTACCTAACAGCCATTACATTTGACATGTCGCAAACAAAAGTAGCGTGTTGCTCTTGGCTAGCACCCCTGGTCCTTTGACTCGCGCCCAAAAACAGACAAAAAAGGGAGCGGTGGGCATGACCTGTGGCATGACGAGTAATGTTGCCATACTACGTCTCTAATGACTTGACCATCGCGTTTTGCGAGCAACGCGAAAAACCGCGAATTTTAATTTGATATCGCACTCAGCACTCAGATGATCAAAAAATTATCGAAAACAAAACTAAATATTTACAATATCCTCAGTAGTTCAGAAAAATGTTTGAGGACCGTCGACATCCCGACAAATCAGCTGTCGTGATAAAAACGACATTACTCCGGCCTAGTCCTAACGCGCAGTAAATATGTCGTAGGGTGACCAAATAAAAATATTGTAGTAAAAAATATGATACACTTTTTAATACTTTACACTTATTGCAATATCAGACATTAGAGCCTTCCTCTATATTTTAAGCGTTTTTCAGTTATTTAATACTAACTGTCCGTCAGCAGCTTCGGCCGCGTAGACTGTCTTTCCCGTCAAAATACAGCCTAAATTAAAAAAAAGCCTATGTCACAACCTGATAATGAAGCTTTATATTGGCGAAAGAATTTTAAAATCGGTACAGTAGTTTCGAAGTACTACACTGTGCAGGTTGTCCCAAATTCTAGCTGGTATCGAGTGAAAGCCCAGGTTAACAAGATGGCTAAAATTGTGACTGCAATTAATAGCATAGAAAAAGCAGTGCTGAGTTATAAAATTTACAATCACAGAACCCAAAAGCGTAAAATAAAAAAATAAAAAGATTTATAATCTTTTTTTTTCAGAATTGGTGCCTATCCTGGAATTGGCTGGCGTTCAAGATAAGGTTGACCTCAGTAAGTGCTCCATTACTATGCCTGTCAATATCATATCTGGCTCTCAAGGTCCCGTTGAATGGAATGGGGTCAACTTGCCTGTTAGTGCAATGGCAGCGATCTTACCTTTAGCACCAGAGGTCGTGGGTTCGATCCCCACCCATAACAAACATTCTTGTGACAAACATTTGTGTTTGTTGGGTGTGTGGGTGTTATTATCTATTAATGTATGTATTTAGAAATATTTAAGTATAATTATCAGTCTCTGACGCCTATACCACAAGCTCTGCCTAGTTTGGGGTCAGGTGATCTTGGTGTAATTTGTCCCATATATTTATTTATTAAAATAACCTTAGTGAATACATTTTCCGGACCACCAGCAATAAAAAACCATGGTCAACCTACTCCTTCGACAGTTACGAACGGGTGTGCCTCCTGAAAAAAACATTCCCTCCATCCGTGTCAGAGGCTCAGAGGGCGCCTAATGTCCCTTCAGTATTGAGACATTTATGAAAACCGACACATGTCGCACTGTCTGTATTTTAGGGAGAGCCTGTATACCCCCCCGAGTACCATATACATGTACGTAAGATATACAGGAACGTTAGTAGAAAAGAAAGGTTTTTTATTTTATTTTATTACAAAATCCACATATCTTAAGAATAATACACTTCACTACATTACATTCGTAAATGATACAGTCAATCTCGTAAAAAACTGTGAAATTTATCAATTTGCTGATGACACATGTCTTGTAGCCGCTAGTAAAAATCTGGACCCGGCCCTTAAAAACTTGCAAACTGATTTCATATCACTCTTAAAGTGGTCTCATGATGCCGGCCTTGTGATCAATGCAGAAAAACTAAGCTAATGTATATCAGTAGTAGTCGCAATAGAAGATGTAACGATCTGAAACTTTATTACACGACCACAAGTGTTTGCATACAATAAATAATCAAAGATGTCAGTGCGGGCCCATTGAAGTTGTAAATAAGCCTAAACATCTTGGGTTGATAATTCAAGACCGAATGAAATGGACTGATCATGCTCAATATGTATGTGACAAATTGCGAGCGATATTAGCTAAATTTGTACTGGTTAGGAATAAAATTCCCTATTCTATACTTCTGCGATCGTAGAAGGCCTTAGGAGAAACTATTTTAAGTTACGGCATAAGTAGTTATGGCAGAACATTTAGTTCGCATTTGGACCCCATATATACATTGCAAATTAGAATACTAAAAGTTATAGTTCCTGCCAAGATAAAAATGCAATGTAAAGATAATGCCAATTTTTTATTCTTTCATAGTAACATTCTACGCATCCATGAACAGGTGAAGCTTAATATACTTGTAGATAACTTTTTTAACAAAAAGACTTTCAAAATATCAAGCAAAACACAAAATTAACACGTAGTGCATCAAAAATTACTTTAAATATTCCGCGGTATTACAATTTCTATGGCAAACAACTGCTACAATATCAAGTACACAATTTGATTAACGACTTACCGATTTCACTTAAACAGCATATTAATAAAACCAATGTTGAAAATAATCTCAAATCTTTTTATTTATCACTAATAAGAACATAGCTAGTCTCGGAATCCACCCGTGTCTATTAACACTTCATAGATGGTTTTTCTGTATGATATTTTCGTGTTGACAGGCCGGCCGCGCGGTGTTGCGATAGGCAATGGGCGGGGGGGGGGTACTTTTATAAGACCATAGTGAATATTGTATAGTTAGTTAGACGGGCATTAATTGTTAACTGAGTGAAGGCGACGGATACCAGTGTCCGGTAAAACCAAAATTGGTTTATGTGGCATTGTAAATGTGAAATATAAATGTATTATTTTTTATATAAATGAATAAATAAAATAAATACTTTTATACTTAATAAACTAACAGACAGACAATTTTCTAGAAGATTTCTTTACAATAAGATTAGTCCGTTAGTATTTCGATAGATGGCCTTACGACAATTGGCAATTTCGACATTCCTAAAAGGCAGTGTTATGATTTTTCTAGCAGACTATAATAGTATGCTATTTATGTATGTCGTGCGTGGGTGTGTTTAATTTCAAGGTAATTTGTAGTCTGTAGGACATACATTCAAATTAAAGGCATAGTTCAACACTTGAGGGGAGATAAAGCTCCCTTTAATTTAAGAATAAGGACTTCATAATAGCAATCAAGACTTGTGTAGTTAATAACGTTCATGTTAAGCATGTCAGCCAACGGAAATCGCATTGACGCTTTCGAAATGTGGTGCTGGAGGAAAATGCTGGGCACACCATGGACAGCACGCCGTACCAATGTGTAGATCCTACGACAATTGAATATAAAAAAAGGCTCTCCACCACCTGCCTACGTAGAATCCTGAAGTACTTCGGCCATATTGCAAAAAAGAATGTCAACAACCTGGAGAGACTTGTGATCACTAGCAAAATCAAGGGTAGAAGAGTTAGAGGAAGGAGCCCTATGCGATGGTTCGACCAGATTCGCACCACCCTTGAAACCACCTTGCACGAAGCCTTTCACTCTGTTTCGGACAGAGGCAGATGGCGACAAATAATTCGCGACAAGATACTCCATAGGTATGATCACGACCCTCAGCATTGAGGAGACCGACGCGAGGAGGAGGAACGTTCATGTTAAACTAATGACGAGAGGAAACTCAAAGCTTAAGGCAGGAACTCAATAGTTAATCTTTCCAGTTTATAATTACAATATGCAGGCACTTAGTAACAAAAGATAAGATAACTTTATAAATACACCTAAGCTAGAAAAACTTGAACTACATACCAGGGTACAAGAAGGCTTTATAATTCATAGATTGTTAGTAAGAGTTTAAGAATGCTGGAGACTTCTTAGCTCTTAGCTCCCGATGTTTTTCATACAAATCTTACGCTAAAAAACGAAAAAGATAAACTCAAGTCTTTTGTCTGTGATAAAATCAATTTAACAGAAACAAGGGTAGTTCTAACAAAGCTTGTGTTGTAGTATTAGATTAGTTATTAGTTCCGTAACTAAACAAAAAACATGGTTAAAATCCCGCAACGAATAACTATTCTAATGTTAGTGACCATGGTAGTTTAAAACAATATATTGTGCTGTAGTTGACATAAACTTAAACTAGTAGGTATAAGTCGATTTATGAAGTAATTTATCTGGTGATATACTCAAACAAAACATTTGGAATTAAAAAAAAGAAATATATTTGTAAAGGGAAGACTAAATTAGTATGAATTGAAGGTTTAATTTGTGTACAAATGTGCTTGAATGTACTTTAGGTACCTACCTATGTTTGCGATTATCTGTATGTGTTCATAGAAGATGTCAAAGATGGATGTAGACTAGAGCATTTGTTAGAGCTTTACATTGTAATGAATCGTTTTTACGAATGGTACAATAAAGGCAAATGCAGTTTCACAATGCTTAATCAGTTTTCTGAAAATATTTTCATGCAATTTGGTTTTAAAATCAAGTTAAACCAAAACTGTGTGATCGCGATGTGGTTCGAGTAAATTTAAAATCAACGAATGCTAGATGTTCTGATATAATTGAATGCTCTAATCTGCTAGCATCTAAGGAGCAGGAATCGTAAATTTACCGTAATCTCGCATCATCTGTTTTGATTTTCGTCTGTGGGTCATATTCTCGGCAGATGTTGCCACAAGCGGCTTTACGGCCAAATGTTTAATACCCGAACAGCGTGTCGGAAGAACAGTGACAACTGTAATAATGTGACCCTAACTGCGAACTAATAACTTAGTTCTAGAGGTTTCGGGTAAAGCGAAGTCATACAAACTAGATTCGCCACAGCTTAATATACATTTCGCGCTTCAAAGAACCAAACCTGCGTACAAGGGCTCATAAGCGCGTCAATACTCGTTCGAGTTACGCGTAACAACATTCGCTTCCAAAAACAAGTGTTATAACACGCAGTTATTAAATTTTTCGTGATTATGATCAAATTCAATTGAAAGATTTTTTTCTTCTCTGGTATGCTTTGTAAGGTGGTCAACTTTGAGTTACGTTTTATATATTAGGTATGAGAAGTATAAGTTAAATACTAAACATATATGGTTAGCAAAAAAATATTTTGACATCATCAGACGTACAATGAAGAAAATCGCTTTTACAATGGGGAATCATTTTGTTTGTTTTTTTCTATTATTTTATATTCTTTAGATTAGACACTCAGTAGGTTTATTTGTATCAAAATGACACATTGTACTTTACCAACGCCTGTTGTGAACCCAAAACAAGTTTAAAAGAGTAACTGCTGAGTTTCTCGCCGGGTCTTCTCAGCGAGAAACAACTCCGACGCGGTGGTAGAGTCGCATTATGTCTGTAAACTGTGTAATTATATATCTATATTATTATTAATAATAATATATTATTTATTGCACACAAAACTACAGAAATAATTAAAAATAAATTATAGTATGTCTATTATTTAGTATATCTTGCTATAAATTTGACGATTTAAAAGTACTTACTGTGAAAGTCTATTTATATTTAATAAAGTTATTTGAGTTTGAGGTTGCTCTGGAATGAGGTCATCTTGACGGGCAATATAAAAAAATACTTTTTTGTATAGAATTGTCGTGCTTAGTGTTTACTATTGTTAAGTGATCAAGCTGATTTGTCTACACGTAAATAAGCAGCCTGGATGCTAAAATTTATATATGTATTATATACATATATAAATTTTCTTAGTTTCCCGTTTTTCGATTTAGCCCGCTTCTATTCCCGCTTAAATCCTAGAATCAGGTCAATTATGTGTTAGCATCCAGGCTGCTAAGATATACTCGTATATACGATTTTCGTAATTCCCCTCTTCCTCTTCCCGTGTCAATGGCAAATGGTCAATTAATCTATACGGATTTCCAGCACAAACCGCAACTTCCAGCCCAGCATCAGATGCCAAGTACAGATCCTCCAAATTGCAGGTGGCGGGACACTGTGGGCAGTCGAGCATGTTGGCCATTGTTGTAGGCGACCAACCACAGTCACACCCTTGGTCTGTTATGAACCCCCATTTGGCCATGTTATCCGTGCTTCGGCCAACCTGGGAACGAAGGCGGTTCAGAGATTTCCGGATTGGCCGGGGCTGCTCATGGCCTGGTGGCAGGCCCATTTCGAAATTAATGGGGTGATGCACCCTTTTATTTTTTTAGATATTCTTTATTGCACAAATAAAACATTTACAAAAATAAAGTTTAAATAACATATTAGTACAATTTAGGCGGCCTTATTGCTAGAAGCGATCTCTTCCAGGCAACCTCCGGGTAGAGAAACAAAAAAGAGTAAACAGTTGGGGTGGTGTAAGATGAGCAGTTAATCAATAAAAAAAATAAAAAAAAACATATTGACTAAAACAATAGACATACATATTATTAAGATAGCAATAAATAAACTTACATAAACATACTTAAATGAATAAACATAAAGTTTTGTATGGATTATTCAGTAGGCACCTAATTAACAACACTAAATCATTAAGGCGAAGTTTGAGTCAAATAAGTGACAGAAAATATGCTTTGACCCGTGATTTGAAAATAAGTAGGGATTTGGAAGACCTTATAGAGAAGGGCAAGGAATTCCATGAGCGAATAGATTGGACAGTAAAAGATTTAGAATAATAATCAGTGGAATGAGGAGGAAATGACAGAAGCAGTGAACGGCACGAACGCATATCATCACCTTTGGCAGATTGCTGAAAATTGTAACGTTGTTTGAGATATGGCGGTGACCGCGGATCGAACAGGACGTAGTAGAGTAAAGAAAGAACGTGAAGATCGCGACGAAGACGTATTGGGAGCCAGTTAAGTTGAGAGCGAAATTCGGAGACATGATCAAACTTGCGCAGACCGAAGATAATACGAATACAAAAATTTTGGAGTCGCTCGAGTTTATTAAGGAAGTTTTCACTGATATCCAGATAACAGGCATCGGCGTAGTCAAGGATAGGAAGAAGTAAAGCCTGCACAAGAGCAATCTTAGTAGGAATTGGCAAAAAGTTTCGGAGTCTACTAAGTGAACTAGCAGAAGCAAACATTCTTCTACTCACCTCGCTAATCTGCTTATCCCACTTTAAGGAGCTATCCATAAAAATACCCAAATTCTTAACCACTTTACAATACGGAACTTTAACCCCATCAAATAAAATAGGTGGTAAAGAGTTCCAGGCGATCCTGGAGATTTGATGTGAACCACCGACGACTAAAAAAACAAAAAACTCCCGAAAACCCCTTTTTTTCCGAAAGTAAAACATTTGTTTTCCTATTACATGAGCAGTATTTTACCACTTTTACATAAACGTAAAAGAATCGTAAGTAAGACTCACTTGCGGAAAAAACAACGAAATAAGCCAACATTGCCGAAAGCTATACGAGTACTGGAACGAAGTCGCGTATAAAACCTAATAAATCTGAGGATTTTCGTAATAAATTAACTGACATTACTTATATCTCATTTCTTAGCGAAGACAGAGTCAGGGTCTAACCACTATGATATTATTAACGGGGCAAAAGTATATTACGCACAGACATAATCGTACATTGAATAGACGACGCGAGCTCATGACTTCAAATCATAAGCGAGCGTCAGTTCTTTCGACGCTGTTTTGTTCATTGGTTCCCAAAGGGGTCCAGGTGGACCTCAAGGGGTCCACGTGAGACTCGACGGGGGTCTATGTTAGCGTCACATTTTTTGTCGAGTTTTGGGAATATGGTAGAAATGTAGCTGCTGGGGGTCCACCGGAACCAGCAAAATTTTGAATGTGGTCTATGCGAAAAAAAGTTTGGGAACCTCTTAGTCCATGGTTTACTATTTTAGCAGCGGATCTCAAAATTGAGCAGTACTTCAATCACAAGTTTCTATCACGGTAACCGCGATGGTCGGGTTCGGAAATCCGTATGCCATTTTGGTTCCATTTGTGATCACTAGGGGCGCTGCACCAAAATCCCATAGAAAAACGTCAACGTGGTCAACGCTAGCGGCTGCCATCGGTGTAAGCTCATGGTAGACATAAAGATTAACATTTATCATATTTGAACCGATTTCCGAAAAATCAGCTCATGAGTACAAGATTAGGGGTTTTTCGTCGTGTGGAATTTGTCTCCTTGGTAGCTTAAATTCAGAACTAGTAAACATATCGCAATCATTTAAAACGAAAGTAAAAAAAAAATTTAAAAAAAACCTTTCAAGACTTCAACCAAAAAATCATTAGAACAGTTTTATTTTAGGTGGTCTTTTTTTTAAGTCGGTTTAATTTATTTTTTATTTTTCATGAACTAGAATAGAATTGGTTCAGAAATGATGCAAGAATAATTATTATACCTAAAGTACATTAAGATTCAAAAAGTAAAACGCTTTGTTTTCACACAGAAAGAAGGACTTGCGTGCGTTAGTAATTTTGATCTATGTCTGTGAAATTATCTGAGTCGAAAACGTGAGGGAATACGATTCCGGAAAATGGGCGTTGCGTACAGAAAAAATATTAAATACGAGAATGGCTAGCCTTATATAAGTCAGCCTTATTGTAATAGAGCTGACTCTATTACATCATCAATTTAGATTCTGAAATCTAAATTGATGATGTTGGATAGTTTCTGATTATACTTGATATTTTGGCATTTTTTTGAGTAGCAAAGCAATCTACATATACCGAGTGCTTATTAAAGGACTTACAAAAACATATACAAAAAATATTGACTGTTCTGATTTGTATGGTGACCTACTTACATATGGCCATCTGATACAAAGCTAAGCAGACCTTATGTAGTGTTAACAACACAAGGTCTTTCGATTTTTAACAGCTAATCAATTCATTGATTAGCTGTTCACTTATCACTTAAAACTTGTATCGATAAGTCTCAAGCCGTAAACTTTCAATTGCATATCGAATCGAGTTAAGCATTAAGCGATACCGAATTCCTAACCGAAGTTAGGGTGAGGAAAATTAGAGATTTTATCTAACGTCCTATTGGTTGGGCCACGGTGGTGGAAATTGGAATTTCCCAGCGAAACAAGGGTCTAGCACAATTATTGCCTTATCTTAGTAGGCTTTTAGTTAGTAGGTATTAGTTTGGAATTAAAACGGGAGGCTAGTTTGTTTTTTACGAGAATTTTATTTATCATTAATCGAGGGAATTCCCTTTCACGGGCTTCTATACGGGTAATTAGAGTTTTCTTGATATGCTCTTCTATTCATATGCTTGATGCTACCCGAAACTCGATATAGTTCTATAAAATCGTTCCTATGTTTTCCTATGAACGATTGTATATAAACGATTCCACAGGCAGTGCGAAAAATATAGTTAAGATTTAAGTAAAGTAAGTAACTTAGAGCAAAATAACAAAATAATAAAACACATATACATAATAATAGCATACACACATAAACTAAAAGTATAACATGAAAAAGTAGAACATAGGTGGATCCAGGAGGAATCCAAAGCTACGGTTCTTGGGGTCATCTGCAATGTGGACCTGTTTTCTTCGCAATTTTTTGGCATCAGCCCCCCGATTCAGAACAAAGTTATCGACCGATTCGGTTGTTTTCTTTTATTTTTAATTATTTTTTAAGTAGGGTAGGTTTTACCTAATTTGTTTTATGAAAACTGAGGGCCTTTGGCTTTAACATATCAAAATATTGATTGCTACCGCTTAGCGGATCATTTACTATAGTTAAAAAAAAAACGAATCGGTCGATAACTTCGTTCTGAATCGGGCTACAGGAAGTGCATTAACGCATTCACGGGGCCCAGGGTTAGAAACACCTAGGATATGTGGGACTCAGAAACCTCTACCCACTAAAACCTGAGGTGGTCATGTTCTGCAAAAAATAGAAGAGGTCCGGGATCCTTGCTAATACTACTGCAATAAAGCCTGAGATCTACCGGCAGGGCTATTCAGTAACTTCGACAGCAAGAAAATAATAATTTTGAGCGCGACTATTGCTTTTTGACAACTCCTCACAGTCACTAACGAGTCCTTACAGTCACTATCCAAGTCCTTACAGGGCACACTCAGGGTGTGTCTCAACATAGAAAATTACTGTAAATAATGTACCTGGAATAAAAAGCATACCCCTAGCCTAACAGCCCCGTTGGCGAGTTGGCAAGGCGCTAGTACCTAAGCAGCACCGGGGTGAAAGTCGGGGGACTTTCACCCCATTGCACGGTGCTCCTGTCTGAGGTGTCCCCGTATACCGGGATGCCCCTGCTGCGTGAGGAGGCCCGGCGTGAAGGCTGGGCCGTCCGCCAGGGACGGCATGGTAATCCGAACTAGGCACCGTGTCGTCCCGTCAAGGCGATGAGGTATACCGGGGGTCTTTTTAGTGGGTATGCCGTCACCTTCAGGGACGGAGAGTCCCACACTCCCCCGCTGCCCCACCCAGGCAGTGGGATAGTGCGTAATGCATTTTTTCCCCGAAAAAAAAAAAAAAAAAGGCGCTGGTACCTATATAATCATCATCATCACAATATCTTCCACACCGTGTCCCGAGACGGTGACTCCTGTAATAGTCATAGCACACTATCCCGGCTCCGCAACAAAAAAATGTTTTCGTATATTAAATATGACAGAGAGCGTAGCCTGGCGGGTAAGCTACGAAGGGAACAGCTGGTTTATTTACAATTCACCATACCTCAAAATAACCCTTTCGCTTCGTTTCGATCCATTTCTGTTACAAATTACCAAATTGACTTTAATTCGTGGGTTGAAGTTTCTAACTCAATAATTATAACAAGGTTACCGCTATTAGTGATACCAACGGCTATTTAGGGACACTTTCGGACCCTTTTAAATATGATTATAACTGCGGTAAGTTTCTGATTTTAGATAACAAGTCCTGTCAGTAAAATTATACGGGATGTTAGAAAATTATATTATATAATAGCTTAACTTTCTTTCACTTTCACAAGATTATTTTATCCTTTTGAATAATTTCACGTAAAAGGATAGTTCCATGCAAAAAGACGCTGATTGGTGATACTGAGTAGAATTGATTTGTTTTAGTTATTAAAAATCTAAATAATACGATTTGTGCTATTCTTAAATGTTGCACAGCCGTGTACTGCACAGATAAACATTTAACTGTACCTCTCACCAGAACTAAAGCACTGAAGATAAGTCCCTATTTTTTCGTCTTCTCACCACGTGAGAGTGACCTGAAACTCCTTTAGTGATTCGATTTCAAGTGATCATTACATTATTTACTGATCAACAACAGATCAGATGGCAATAGTAATTTGTGGGCCTATTCTCCGCGACATAACTGGCTCAGTTCGCTTGACTGGCACTTCGCTACCGAGCCCCAGGGAGCGTACGCGTCAGTTAGATTGGCTATGCCATCTGCATTAGATGGCTTTATTCTGTATCGGTAAGGGTAAATTATGTTAAGTGCATGTAAGAGTGAATAAACAAGTAAATGAATAAGTGAAAAACGAGTTAACGAGTGAATGAATGAGTGAAAAATTGAGTGAATTGTGTCAATGAGTTAATGACGGAGTTAAATGAATGATTTAACTAAGTAATGAGTGAATGATTGAGTTCATGAACGAGTGCATGGGTTATTTAATGAACGAGTGAATGGTTAAGTGAATGAACGAGTACATCATTAAACCATTCAGAAAAAAAAAATTAAAGGATAAAATATACTCATCATCATTTATTTATTTATGGAAAAGGCACACCAATAGTACATACATAAACACATTTTAAAACAACAGTAAAAATATTTTTTTATTTTTTAGAACCTATTATTGTACACAACATTCATAATAAAACTAAAAATAGATGAAAAAAGTAACAGTTAGGAACTAACTGGTTAGCTGAAAAATATACCTAATAATTTCACAGTTACACTTTCGGTTTTTGACGGATAGCATGCTTAAACTTTGGCAGCCTGTCGTGAAAGATGTGTAAGCCAACAGTGCCATTTCTATCGTTTAATGCGTTATGCCTTGCACAACATCTGCTTAAAGGAGCGTTTTTGCCTACATTCGTCCTTGGAAGTGGCAGTGCAAAGGTCTTTTGTATAGGATAACGAGGAATACGCGATGGAACCGAAAGCGAGACATCCTTCAGAAGTTCTTTACATTGCAGAGATCCATTGAGAAGTCTGTGCAAAAACGTCAAATCCTGGATAGACCGACGGTGCCGAAGATTGTAAATTTTTAAGAAAGACAATCTTTGGTCGTTAGGTTCTCTATGCGATATGCCTGATGAAATAAACGCAAGGTGTCTCGTGAACAAACGCTGAATACCCTCAATCCGTTAAGAATGTACTGCATATGATGGTACACTTGTGTACTCCAACAAACTACGGACTAACGCGTTGTATAAAATTATTCGAGTTTTGACTGATCGAAAACCCTTAGTTACTCTCTTGATGAATCCCAACATCTTTAAAGCTTTCTTGCCTATACTATTAATATGCGAAACAAAGCTTAATTTACCATCTACTATTACACCCAAGTCACGAATCTCTTTTACATCCGAGAGAACGGTGCCGTTCAAGTCATAGTATGTTGGAATAATTCTTTTTTTGTGTGTGATTTTTATGTGGGTCCTTTATTGTATTTTTATCATTATCCTTTATTAAGTGATGTGTGTCCTCAGCCTCAGTTCGCTTGACTGCTGTGCCATCTGCATCGGAGTCTGTATTAAATATCTTTATGCTGTTGTTTGTGTTTAAACAAGTGCGTAATAGCAACTGACCCATCTGAACGAGAATATCAACAAGTTGTGTTTATTTAGAAGATGCATCAGTTAGGTAAATTACGTGAAATGAATGAATGTATGAGTGAGTGCAAAGATGGGATATTCCATTAATAAATATTTCAAGGAAAGGATCGAAGGTCGAATTTCCCAGTCGTTTACACATCCGCAGAAAATAATACTCCCCAAAAATTTATTTATTTAATCTTTATTGCACAAAGAAAAGTATAATTGGCGGACTTAATGCCTAAAGGCATTTTCTACTTGTCAACCACTAGGTGAAGCAGAAATCTTTACGGCGGGGTTTTATAAAACTAAGTTTCAGTAATATAAAAGTAAACAATTTTCTCATATAATATATACACCTACTTATCTAAATTACAATATATATGTGTACCTACTTACATATAAAAATAGCAAATATATATACATATAAATTCATAAATACAATGATATATAAATACATATTATGTACCCAAATGAAAGACGAAACATTAACTCGGAATGATATGATTGACGATCTGACTAATCTGACCAATGATTAAATACCACTAATTCAAACTAATTAGGGTGTCTGTAAAAAAAGCTTGTGGATAGATTTTTTGAAGGAGAACCTATTGGGGGACATTTTGATTCTGTTCGGAAGAGAGTTCCATAACCTCATAGCAGCTAACGTAAAGGAGTTAGACACATGCGTGGATAGATGAGGAGGAGTGGAAAGTTTCAAAAGAGTATTTGAGCGTTGGTTACGTGAGCTGCACTCAACCCTATATTTAAAATTACGCTTGAGATATTTAGGAGCATCGGGATTTTTAAGAACGTTTAAAAATGTATTCTTCGTGACATAGCATGACCTCGGTTTGCTAAACTGGCACACCGCTTTTGGGCCCCGGGAGGCGTATGGCTTGCCTTGTTCACTACACTTTCTCATGGAGTAATGAAATGGAGTGGCTTTCACACGCCAAAACATCAGTATGAAATTCATTAAAAAACCTTACCACGCCCCCAATGAGTGACCGATATTTCATCGTAAATTGAATTTTCTTGCATACTTATACCTCTACATCGCTCGATCACTTCTGAATGAACAGCAAAACAATGCCAACAGTGGAAATGGCTTATCGCAAATGGCGTCAATTCCTGTGGGAACGGTACATGTCAATCGAACCATCGGACAAAAGCACCGTACAGCTCACAAATGGGTACAGCTCAGACCTAGTGCTCGAAAAGTCCGAATGCATTTGACGGCAGTTTCAACCGATTCTCGTTAAAACTTTTAAATTTGGAACGCGACGTTAAAATTCAAGGTTCGGAAGTTTTTCGGTTCTCACGTCGTGGACGTCATGGCTTAATCTAGGGCTTGGGGTTTTTACAGAGTGAAAAAAAAACATTATTGATGCAGATTAACATTCGTGTCACACCTGGGGGTAGCCTCAGCACTGAGACAATGTCCGTGGTTTCAGAAAAACTAACATAGTCATAACAATCGGTCGGGTCAATTCAGGAACCGATATTTTCTGAATTGATTCGGGTCTGGGTGTGCCGGGAGACGCCCCTGGCTTATTTCCTTGTGTGGTACCTCGTAACACAGGGATATTAATCCCTACTTCGAGACCATTACAAGAGGTGTGTTGTCTGGCGCATATTTATATTTATATATTTATAATCACATTATACAACCGGCACGGTATCTCTTATCTATGTATTGTATTACACTTATTTACACTACACAATACATTTAATTACTCACCATCCTTTCACCTATATCAAATATTAATTATACTTATTTATAAGCCACATACGTCCACCGCAAGTGTCCGTAAGTCTAGGCCCTCAAAGCCCAGGCTGAATGCTGAGTGAGGTCCTTTTATTTTTCGGGCATCCTAACGTCGCTGTCTGATGGTATTGTTTTGTCTTGTTGTTATTTTGTTCTGTTGTTTTATGCCTACCACCTACGTGTTTTTTTTTCCTCAAATGTAACGATGTCCAAAAATTCAATAAATGATTTCTATTTAAGTATGAAAACGAACGTGATTTCGGACCGGATCACAGCCATTCGCGGGCCGTAGTTTGCCCACCCCTGATCTAGTATTTATATTGAACTGCAACAGAGAAATGGCATCTGCTCTCTTGGGGCTGTAGCCCATTCAGTCAATCGGAATCGAACTGACACAATACAGCATTGATATTTTGTGGATCGCAGTTTTATTTGTGATTTTCTTTCAATTCGAACTTAGTCCAAACGATAGTTTATATCGAAAATTGCCTTGACTTATCAATGTCAACTTCTTAAAGTGTCGATAAACTGATAAAAAGATAGAATGCCACGAAACTCAGAAAGGGAGCAATTTTTAAATCTATTCATTTTCGACGTTTTACTTTTAAATGTGTTTTTTTTTTATCTATTCACTTTCCTGTGAAAACTGCTTATGATCAGTAACAAAATTTTAGATATCGTACGTCATATCTTATCTATTCTAATATTATAAAGAGGAAAGGTTTGTTTGTTTGTTTGTATTGAAATAAGCTCCGAAACTACTGGTCCGATTTAAAAAAAATATTTCACCAATATAAAGTTTCTTTACCAGTTACGTAGGCTATTTTTTTATTTTATTTAGGCTGTATTTTAGTTTACGTGGGCAAAACCGCTGACGGACAGCTAATAGGTACTAAAATTAGGATTAACATTAAGATGTCATTTTAAAGCACCTTAACATGCATAGTTTCCCGATAGGTCAATTCAGGAAATGAACTTTTTTTATTCATTAAAAGCACACAGCATTATTTCTACAAACACATACTTAATATAATAGGCCTCCCTACACCAATTTTCTACAGAATTGTCATTACTATTATTAGTTAGTTTAATAATTTCACCGCTAAACATAACCAATAAGGTCAGCCATTATCGATTAAGAGTGTTCCTAAAAGGTTAAATTACCGCCGGTCACGAAAATAAAGCCACGCTGTTTCAGAATTCTGCACGCGAGCATTCGAAGGGTTGGTGCAAAACATGAAAATTTCATGGTTTGCACTCACAATGTTAAGAGTATTTAATACTCGTATCATTGTGAGAAATCAATAAAAAATAGCTATGGATTTTTTTTTCATAAAGTACGTTAATTTATGATCAGTTTTCTAGTAGGTATTTAACGCATTTTTCATTTGATCACCCGCTGGATAGCAAATTTGATTTACAGTAATGTCATTATGAAGATGTTTTTTTCACGAACGTTTATGTCTTCTTTTAGCAAATCGTAAAAAATCAATCTTCTATCTATCTAATTACGTGTAGGTAGTTAACTAGAAAAAAGCCATGTTATGTAGCCTTACTCCTAAGGTATTTTCAGTGTTAAGATAATAGCTAATCAAAACAATTATTATGTTGTAACGGTTAAAGTGTTTTAAAAAGTGAAGGTCAGTGCTACCCGTTTTTGCAGTTCTGCAGAAAATTCATTCTTTTTTCAAATGTCATTTCATGCAATGCTATTGTACACTCAATAAACATTGCTATAACGCCTACTGTTCTCTAAACCAGCTCGTAATTTCAAACATCGGAATGAACTACCGCACAGCATGGAACTTTTTTGATTTATTTCTGTATTTTTAAATACAATGCTACGTTTAGTCAAAGATGATGACTTTACAGAGACGACCACAGTACAAATAGGCGATAAACTTGACCTTAGGTTTCCTTGATAGTGATCAAAATTTACGCATGCGGAGCGGCAGCCCGGACAGATAGTTCGCTTAGAATAAACCGCCATTTTGATTACGCACACGAATACAGTGAGTTTACAAGCGATACCGGTGAGAATCGGTCACGCGACTAGCCGCACTGTCGCAAGTGTTTTTATCGAACTTGGTGCAATTTTTCACATGATGAGTTTTGTTTTTAGCGGGTTCTGTCAAGTAGGTAAAACCTACCTATTTTATTTTATAAATTAAAAGCGAATATACACTATAGTAACCTTAGGCGGACAGGCAAGTTTAGGTAATTATTCTGGAAAAAGCGAGAGCAGTCCACCTTTGAGATCTTTATTTTGGGTCAAGACCTTGAAGTCCTGTCGTCTGTTACCAAAACCAATCAGCAAACTAGCATAAATCTAACTTTAAAAAGGTTTTCTTTCAAAAACCACACACTAACTTTTCACTGAAAAAGCTATCACTGACATTCCATTCTACGATAGATAGAGGCAGTAATTGAACCCGGACCGTCACCATCTAGTATTCGGTGCTTAAATCACTGAACTCTTGGCAAGTGCAACGATTATGCAGATTTAAGCATTGTGACGACATGCCTTTACCTCAACGCTACTATAACGCTTTTGAAATATTAGTTTCCACATTTAATTATTTGCATAAATAAATTGCGCTAAAGGTGATTGTGACACTATGCTTATAGAATAATTAGTGAATATATTTTTAGCATTCACTTTTTTTCTAAAGTCAAAGTCAAAATATAGCATAAATTGTCCATCGTATTCGGTCTGCATGCGTGTAAATGTTGAATAAACTAGCTGGTTTTTACATAATTTTGAACAAAACTCTTCAATTCTTTTCAAATTTTCTCCACAAAGATAAAAACTAGAAATTTATCCTGATCCTAGGGACTCTCACCTTCCACAGTCCGGGTGACTGCTCTTCCAACTGAGCTATTAAGTCCGTTAACCAACATGTCGAATTGATTGTCTAGGCAAGCGCCCTTTAACACCCGAATGAAATATTTATTAGTATCACATGACGGTGGCGGCGTTTTTCAATTCGGCGCGCATTGTTGTAATACGACGTCACAATGTGGCTGCGACAGATATTTTGTTATTTTTGGTCTTTCGCAGAAGTGGTTCTTCTGTACCACACACTTTACTCTGTATTCCGTGACTGCGCTCCGTTAGAGAATGGCGTGACGTCCAACACTCCCTCCAGCATACATTCGCGGGTTTATTACAACAGTGTCTAACAGTAACATTGCATTTTTGTAACGTTATAGGAGATAACGTAATTGGAGCAGATGGTATTACTTTGAAGCCAATGACTGACCTGACTTTGACTGGCCCGTTGGTGCAATGGCCACCCATTACATACAATCATGTGACGAATATTTGTGTTTGTTGTGTGTCTGGGTGTTATTCTCTGTTTAGGTATGTGTTAGGAATATTTTTATCAGTCTCTGACACCCAGAGTATAAGTTTTGCTCAGTTTGGGGTTTATATTTATATTTATTTAAGAGATTTATATTTATTTAATTAACATGGTTGTATTTGCTGTGGATCGAACTTGCGAGCCGCTGCTGAACAGGCGGCTATCACGAACATAAACATGTCAGTATTTGTGAAGTTTTGGCTTTCATTCAAAATAAAGTGGACGTTATGGACGAAGGAAGTATTGTTTGCATCTGTTTGTCTTCCTTCTCAGCGACGGATATCGAATGTGCAAAGTGTTTATTGTTTGAATCAATAACAACGACAAATCGAAAAGTTACAAGGATGAGGGATGGTCGCACACAAAGGGACCTTTATGATGTAATCACGGTTCTTAAGGAGACTGACCCCGACCTACCGCCGATTTTTGTGGCGAGGGAACTGCATAAACTGCCTCCAGTTACCTTAAACTACATAGACGCAACAACGTTGCTTAAAGACATAACAGTTAAGCAAAAAGAAATAAAAGCACTACAGGAAACATGTGTAATGATGGATAGACTAAATAAATTTAAGAGGGAACTACCACAGAATAAAGTATAGTTACAAAGCACTGAATCCGAATGTTACGTTAATAAAAATCGTGGCGGTGGATGTATTTCCAGTAGTTACTGTATGGATAGCGGGCCTATCGGCCTACCCCATATTGCAGAACTTAACGCTAGCATAACGAGCGGCGACTGCGCAGGCAAAAGCAAGTCACCTGACAAAAATTGTCCGAACCAGCAGGTCGAACTATATACCTATCTCGTTAGCAACTATTTTAGCCAAAGTGCTTGACAGTGTGCTGACTGCTCAGTTAGATTGTTATTTAGATAGTGACATTCACGAACTTCAATTTGGATTCAGGTCACAATTATCCACTGAAAGTGCAATCCTGAGCCTGAAGCGCGCTATCAGGTACTACACAGAGAGAAGCACGCCTTTATATGCCTGCTTTCTAGATTTGTCCAAGGCGTTCGATCTGGCCGTGTACAGCATCCTGTGGAAGAAGCTGCAGCAAATAGGATTGCCTCCAGAGTTGATTGCCTTATTTAGGTATTGGCATGGCAATCAACTGAACACCGTTAGGTGGGCAAATGAGTACTCGGAGCCGTATAGGTTGGAGTGCGGGGTGAGACAGGTGGGTTAAGCTCACCTAAGCTCTTCAACTTGTATGTGAATGTAGGGGTAACTGATTGAGGGGCTCAGCAGTATGAGGGTCGGTTGCCACATTGGTGACATATGTGTCAATAATATAAGCTATGCACATGACATGGTGCTTCTGGCCCCCTCCGTCAGTGCAATTAGAAGAATGCTCGCAGCCTGTGAGTCATATGCTGACGCTCATGGACTGGTGTACAATAGATAGATAGATAGATAGATATACTTTATTGCACAAAATAGGAATGAAAACAGTTGTATTACATAAAACAAGCAATTTGTACAATTTAGGCGGCCTTATCGCTAGAGAGCGATTTCTTCCAGGCAACCTTTGGGTAGAGGAACTTTTTAAAATTTGAGCTTTGTGTGGATTGAAAATACTCGTAAATCTATGAGAAAAACAACAAAAAAAAAAACAATAATAAGAAGAGTGAATACCTAGTCTTTAAGGCTGGCAACAGACCATCTGAGCTCGTACCACCAATCACGCTAGACGGTACACCTCTTGTTAGAGTATGCCAGTTCAAGTACACATTGTCACAGAAGACCTGAAGGACGATGTAGATATAGAGCGAGAGCGCAGGGCGTTGTCGATCAGGGCGAACATGCTGGCTCGCAGATTTGCTCGTTGCTCGATTCCAGTTAAGGTCACGCTTTTTAAGGCCTACTGCACCTCACTCTACACGAGCAGTCTGTGGGTCAGCTACACGCGAAAATCGTACAACGCTCTGCGTGTACAGTATAATAATGCTTTCACGGCATTGTTGGGGCTACCGCGATACTGCAGTGCATCTAGCCAGCATGTTTGCGTACGCAGGGGTCGACAGTTTCCCGGCCATACTGCGCAAAAAAGCCGGCTCTATTACGGCGTGTACGCGGCAGCCGCAACAATGTTCTACAGGCGATCGCCGACAGAGGGGACTGTCCACTAGTCGAGCATTTACGTAAAATAACCTCGTCACTTTTAGTTATTAAGTATTAACACTAGATATTTAGTTCAATGTTACTAACACAAGTGGATCTCTGTTGACTGATTAATATTTTTTTTACAGCTTCAAAAAAAACTTTCATGACAAAACACTAAAAAGTAAAAAAAATATTGCGTATTCTTCTAAAACTTATACTATAATGATATAATGTAGGTACAATTTTTGTTATTGTTGGAGTCGGTGTCAGCCAAGAAAACCTACCTAGCAATATACCTTTTTTAACAGCTCACGTTTAAGTATGTATGTAGGTAGTTACAAGCCTACATTGGCTGACACCGACTCCAACAATAACAATGATTGTACCTACATTATATTTTTATCGTATAAGTTTTAGAAGAATACGCAATTTTTTGTTTACTTTTTAGTGTTTTCTTTGAAGTGTTTTTTTTTTGTTAAGATTTTTGTTTATTTCTCGATTTTCAGTGTATCGTTCTTGTACATTTTATACATCGAAAAAGTATCGTTCATTTACTCCTAAGAATTGGAGAGTTCCGTTACTTGGTCATGGATCCCATAATCAGAACCTAACCAAACTCTCACCAAACTACCCTTGAAGTATATCCTTTCCAAAAAAAAGAAGCATCCAAATCGGTTGGCGTGATATTGAGTTATTCGTCCATTTGTCACGCATTTAGTTTATCTAGCTTTAAGACTTATATGGTTTTCACCTGGATGCCACTGTCAGAACTAGACTAAATTAAAATGGGACCACACGAAAAGAACCAGCTTTTAAATAAAAAAGAATGATCAAAATCGGTTCACCCAGTCGAAAGTTATGAGGTGATAACTTAAAAAAAACATACAGGTGAATTGAGAACCTCCTCCTTTTTTGAAGTCGGTTAAAAAGAAGACTCGAGTGTGTGTATTTAGTAGATCAAAAGGGAGAGCAATGATCTTCTTTTGACGCTACTTCATTTAGCCCACACTCTACCAAAGTCAAGTAGATCTACATTTTTCATCCATCAGTCTATGGAATACTTACCTATTAATCTATTAAATTATTGATTTATTTATTTATTGGATTACCAACTCAAGATAAGCAATAATCTACTTAAAATTAAATACAAAGTTGCTTTTCTCAACTGTTCCCACACCTGAAGGTAACCACATCGTGCAATATAAAAATTAAGAACGTATTACACATTTAGTTTCAGACTTCACTATTATTAATATTACTTAATATGTTAGATTAACATTGAGCAAATTAAACACAGATGAAAAAAAGAAACATTAACCAATTTAATGTTTCTTTTTTTCATCTGTGTTTTAACATACCACGCGAATAGTCATTGCTAAAATCATATTCAAGTTGTTTCATCCTTTTTACTATGCATTTGTTATGATCGGCATGTATAATACTATGTGGGAAACAAACTGCCGAGGGTGCCATATAGGAACAAAGCCAGCATGAGCTTATTTACATAAAAACAAACATACACCATTGCGTGTTTTGTTATGTACGTTTCCTTTGCCAAAACACTTTCTTGTGTGTTAAAGAAAAACTGTTTCCAAAACTCGCGTGAAAATAACGAAATAACACAAAAGGCACTAACGATCCATCAGTGTCAAATGTATTAGTATATCAATATGTAGGACCAGTTAAACTGCTTGCTGAAAAGCTGCAGTTTGTCATGTAGCGATTTTATAGGAGAGCGCGATTTTATACCACACAGGCCGTAGCCAAGAGCAACAAACTACTGGACTATCATTTCTAAATGACGGCAAATGATAAAATGTTTTGGAGAGATTTAATGTCATTTCCATGATTATATTTTGAAATTGTCATACAGAAACTGCTCTAGGCCTCCGAAATAATAAGTAACAGTTAAAGAGTGCTATCAGCGACAACTGCTAGTGACTGATGATTAATATTTTTTTTTTAACTAGCCAGTCATTTGATCACTATCGCACCTGGTGGTAGTTAACCGTGGTCTATGATGATACATGTCTGCCCAGAAAACGCCTATTCACTCTTGTCATCACCCATCGTCTGACGAAGCACCGGCCGACGATAAATTGTATTGTTGTTCTATTGTGTCTAACACATACGACAGATTAGGTGAGAGATCCTGGTTGTATAGTTTGGCAGAAACATGCGCAATCAGTGAGTTCCACTCCTTTGCTGTTCGCATTATAAAGAATCGGCGAATGGATTTTTTAACGAATTCATCGCAAACCGTGGTCAGTCAGTGACTGCCACATGTCACCACGGTCTTCAAGACAAGCCACATGCGGCCGCTACGCCACAGTAAGAACCAATAAGACGGGGTAGCACAAATCCTGCATATAGCGCCGAAGGCACGACTTTAATCTTTATTCAGGACAGGTATTAATCTGATGGACATTGTGTAAGTCGCCAGTGTAATATTTAGATTAGATTGACTTATCGCTGTGACTGCAAATCCTAACTCGCTGACGGTCAAGCTGCAGCTTTACAGGAGCTTATAAAAATTGAAATAGTACCATGCAGGCTAATAAATCAGGAGAAGAAATTTTGATGAACAGTAAAAAAACTAAATTAGTTGTCAAAATAATGTCTTTAGTTTTAGTTAAATAGGTTTGTGATACGTGACTTTCAAAAAACGTCTACCATCGCCTTACTTCGTACTTTGATAAACCAGCTTTTATTAATTTGAAACGACTTACTTAAGAAATTCTTATGGGTTTTGAAATTAGTACCAAAATCAAGGCCAATTTTTTGCTTCCATAAAATGGTTCTGTGACCAGAAGAAAAAAGAAAGTATAAAAACTAATGGGACCGACGTAGCCCAGCGAGTTAGTTGACGTGGCAATGGGCGAGCGACATTTAGTGCGAAGAACTGATAATAGTTTTGGCAGAAAATTTCTAGACTGAAGACCAAGGAGGATGGATGACGAAATAATGTGTTATTTATAACTTTATTTCTTGTGAGAAAGAAGGTACTCAATAACATTTTTGCAGTGCCCCTACGGGAATTATGTTTTAGTACTGGTGTTCTATAATTATTTAAGATCTTGTATCTATTGATCTACATGGAGCAATAAATGAGATGACTATAATATGACCATGACTATGACTATGATCTGATTAAGAGCGCAGGATACCGGTAGACTGCCTGCAACCAGTCGCTTCGGAAATCTATTACTTACGACATTTTGTTTTTTTCTAAGATTTTCTGTACTAAATGAATCAAGAATGATCACCACAGACTGATTCAACTCCTTTATTTTCCGTTACACGTAATTGCACCGGAAACGAAAGCAGTCGTAATGGTATCGGATCCATATCCGTAGTTCCGGAATCGAATTTGCGAAACATCGGTATTAATTTAAAGGTTCGAGCAAGTTCCACCTAGGTTTTCCCCAGAGATAACAAAATTCAGAATTATCCATACGTACATTACTCGTTCTTTGAAACTGGTTTCCGATGAAGCCTTTTGTGATGATTTTGATGGATGTGTCTAAACCAAGAACACAAAATTTCACTTGAACTTTATCAAGTATTCTGAAGACATATAACTATGCAAACACGTAATTTCTTCGTCAATCAAAATCGAATGTTACTATAGCATACCTTTAACTAAATTACGATTATCCGCCAAATCACCAACCATCTCTCATTAATATCAAGCAAAGCGGGCTGTTGACATGTGTCATGTAACCGAGATCCCTTGGGACAAGCTTATTCTTAACGGGAGAATGCGTAGTGCGTGCATATGCGTGTTCTACCGCTTGTACAACGGGTTTTGTTCAAAGTAACTGTTTACTATGATGCCCTGCCCACGGCTACTTTTTATCACCGCACCGCTCGCCACCGACAGGGACTTCATCGTCACACTCTGAATCCGCAATGGTCTTGTATAGTCCAGTTTTAGAGATGTTTCCTTCCGAGGACGCTTAAATTATGGTATGAGCCAGCCGGGTTCTTTAAGAGAAGTTTGAAAAGGTTTTTGTAGGGTCGACAACGCGCGAGTGATGCCTCTGGTGTTGCACGCGTCCATAGGCTGCGGTTACCGCTTACTATCAGGCGGTCCACGCGCTTGATTGTCACCGACGTAGTACGAAAAAAAAGAAAAAAAGTGTGTGACTCTCTGACTAAGTGGAGGAACGAATTGCAAAAGGCTGTTGGCAGAAATGACATACCATACGCTCAGGACTATACCCAAAATGGAGTAGTCAGAGGTCGGCTGACTATTGCCGTCCTGGTGAACGGAACACTTACAAAACCAAACGTGTTAGAACCCGCCGCAGTAGGGGGAAAGGCTTCAGTCGTTTTTCAGGCAGGTTTTTATCACTGGAGAGTTAAAGACTAAACAATGGACACAAAGATGGTTCTGACCAGATGTGAATTCCGGACTAAACATGCTCCAAGCTGATATGCTCATCCAATGAGCTCTCTTCTGCTTGGAAGAAGGGAGAAAAGAGAGGACTACGACTCTATTCAGCAGAGGCCTAAGATGGGTTGCTGATGGTAGTGATGAGAACCAACGTGTTGTCTTGAGGTTATTCAGGTCTGTTCTAGGACCTGAACGGATCTGGAGATCCTCGTTTCGATAAGAGAAGGAATTTATTACTGGTGTACTTGTGCTTACCAGAAAATGTTTGATCAGAGAAGTGGTGTTTTCGACGCAAAGCAGAGCTTTTTCATATCTGAAACAAGATAAAAAAATATTAACTTATTGTCATTTATATCTTGATGCTGTTTTTAATACGGTGGTTATTATTCAACCTCACAATAAGAATTAAACGAAATGTTTGCGTTAAGCTGCGAACATAACGATCATAATAACGGCGCCACCAAAATAGTGCCCGGAGAATGAAAAAAATGAGGATTTAACAATTTTATTTACACATGGGATATTCATAAAATTTCAACTATATATAATCTACGAGTACTCCGTCGTTTGGGTATATTTTTAAATCCTTTTTTTTGTAAAGACAGTAATTTAAAACTGAAAATAAAAAACAATATAGATTATGAATAAATACTGATTTGAAGGGTCCAGTCATTATTTATTTCGAATTGTTCTATTTATTCTTAGTTAAATCTACACTAAACCTTTCTCGGTAATCGTCTCAATTGATTTATGGGACACTTTTAGAATCCCATAATGAGACAAAGTAAAAACGTAATTGTATCAGAGTTGTTCCGTGCTTTTAAACTGAACGACGTTATCTTTAGGGTTCAGTGCGATTGGGGACCGCAATGCTATTAGGTGATTGGTTCGTTAGCAATTGAGCTTTTGGGTATATTGCAGGTTTTCTAAGCCTTCGAACATTTTAGGCGCTCTATACGAAATAGCCGTTGTGTTTGATTCAGTTATTGGCATGCTATAATGTCATTAGATTTTGATTGATGTAAAAATTACGTGCTCGCATAGTCATTTGTTTTTAGTATATCTACCATGATTTACACCAGTGAAAGCCAAGGTCAAGCGTCTGCGTTGACCGCGTTGACTTTTTTGTATGAGATTTCGGTACAGCGCCCCTAGTGATTAAAAATGGAACCAAAAACGGTATACTATTTACCGAAGTAAACTATCGTAGTAGTATGTGTCAGAAATTCAGATAATGAAAAGGCAACCACTAGGCTGGGATACGGAGTTCTCATTTTTATACTCGTCATACTCTGTACATACATATCCACCATCACCTTTTTACCAACGGGGTAGGCAGAGACCACATCTTTCTACTTGCTACGGTCCTGACACACATCCTGCGCTTCTGTCACTCTCTTTAATCCTTTCATACTTGCTCGTCGATTAAGGGTACTCCTGGCCTGACCTTTTCTGAGCACGTCTTGGACTTGTCCTAAGTACGTCCGTCTAGGCCTTCCTCTTCCAACAGCTTCATCCACCCTCGCCTGTAAATTTGCTCCGTCAATCGCCTTTCATCCATCCTTTCCATATGACTAAACCATCTCAGGATTCAATACTCTGTAAGTATTGTTAAATATCATAACTGCAACATGAAGGCAACCCCAATCTTACACTGACTTTGCAGGTGTGTTCTCATGGGTGTGATGATCTGAATCTCCAAAAGCGAGTTCAATTTGGCCTCCACTCACTCTTTGAGCCTTAAATTACCACTATCTTTAGTATATTTTAAAGCGTTGACAATTTTCCTGGAATACCAGCTAAGGATTAAAATTCTTCATACGGAACACCAAATGATGACGCGATTCGGATTTCTCCGTTACCCTTTGTAGAGCCAAACGTTCCTGGGGGATGATTTTATTTGTTCCAATTGTTACGATTGATTGCTCCCCGAGGGATGCTAAAGACGATCCATAAAACGGGCTGGTTTTTACAATTCTCCAGTAAAGAGTTTGCTTACAATAAAACTTTTACAGTGAAGTTTACTTGCAGGTGAGAAATTGACCTGGTTTTGGAGTTTCTGATTGGTCTTCCACGATTTTTAGTAGAGTTCATTATCCTGATCCTAGGAACTCAAGCGGGATTCGACTCCTAGGATCAGGTCTAATTTTTCTAGTTTCTATCTTTGTGTAGAAAATAATGCATTGTTAAATGCTAAAAATAAAAATTCGCTTACTAGGAGTATGTCTGTTTTCAAATAAAAACACCTAATTTGAAGATTAAAATTGTATTAGGCGTGTTTTAGGAGATACTCTACACCAAGGTTGCCGGGGAGAAATCGCTCTCTAGCAATAATGCCGGTTAAATTGCACAATTTTCTTTAAAAAATTAAATATATTTGTATTTTTTTTTGTGCAATAAAGTGAATCCATTAGAACTCCTTAGGATCCCTGCTATGATGGTCCATAATACTGTTGAAATAAGCGATAGTAAAATACTCTACTGAGATATTCGTAATAGGAAATTCTAACCAAGTACTTACTGATATTTTGCCCAAAAATTTTTTATTTCTTATCTCCGAGTAACATGCCAGTAAAGTTTAAGTATTTTATAGATTGAGAAAATTGCTGTGATCTCTGATGATGCATAAAAATCTCTGAAGGTGGTATAGAGGTTTACTAGGCACAAGCTTAAGAAAATATTAACATTACATTGACGTGGATGCGACCTCAAATCTTTAATCGCAAAATTTCAAACCTTGCACTTTATGTGTAGCAATTTTTTGTGTGGTGAAATAGTACATTGTTACCCTAGGGGTGAAAGTAACTTATTTAGTCCCGAGACGGGGTTTGGCGCCGGGAACGAAGTGAGGGCGCCAATAGTTCGAGAGACTAAATAAGTCTTTAACCCGAGGTAAACACTGTTCTTTTCATTACAAATACAAGGAAAGTAAAAATAAAAACATGAATTAGCTAAAGAAAAATGACTAAATTTTATTTTCCACTACCGCTTTAGCCTCTTCTCTTATAAAATCAGGCGTTAAATTCATATCAGAATCAGATGAACTCATTTTATAGGTACAAATCTCTGCTATACGTATAAACAAAAGTCTTCAAATGGGGCTTCTACAATGGGGAATGCTCTGACGAGTTATTCCAGCTTATCCCACCCTCACCTTTCCACTACCACTTCCCGTACCACGCGTGCTGGACTACGGCGTCACCCACACACAATTCAACATTTGTTGGCCCAAACTAAAAGGTTCGGTGACTCGTTTCTTTGTCGTACCATCCAGACGTGGAACGCTCTTCCAGCACGTGTTTCCTTCCTCTTATAGTCCCGGGTTCTTCAAGCGGGGCGTGAAAAGGCATTTCTGCAGGCCTTCAAGGTGAGGATGGCCAGCCCAGTGATTCGTTTGAATGACTGGGCTTGTCAACCTCATATCTGGACCTCACGACCGCTTTCCATCAGGTGGAGTGAGGTCATCTTGACGGGCAATATATAAAAAAAATAAAATGAAGATCGAATTGCCGCTTTCCCGCCTATTTTGTTTGTTTTTTTTCTGTGGCCGGCCAGCTATTCAGCCATTATTTTTTATTTTCATCATTGGAAAAATGGTAAATATTTTGCCCAAATCTAAGTTATTTTAAAGAAATTGTTGAAACTAAATTATAATAAAGTTATTTAAAAAATATATATTCTCAATACTTAACTTCAAGTTATTTCAATTTTACATCGTGGCTGTATAGAAAGTTGGAACATGGTTCAATAGATATGTGAAAAAGAACTAGTTTTTTTAAAGTGATTCTCCCTAGGGATGAAAAGTATTACTTTCATCCCGCTCCTCAGGCAACTTCAGACCTACTTTCAGAGTATGAGTAATGAAAAAATATCATGCGCCTATAGCACTCACTGTTGACTGTATCTGGCTGACCTACACATTGTTTTGAAACATTAACGTCCAATCACGCCACCCGACCACAGCGCACCACGCAGTAACTTTTTGGGCTTACAATTGTATCTCGTGTATTACGTAAACATCATCCTCGTCCGGAATGTGTCAGCTAAAAAAAAAGGGCGCGCTGTGCACATTCAAAAAATGAAAATTAGAAGGCTTCAATTGTATCATTATTTACAATATGAACAATAGCGAGTGGGCACATATAATATGTGTACTTATCTTTATTTTAATTTTTGTCGGTCTATTTGTACGACCCAACAGCGCTTAGATAATTTGCCCACACTCACTAACTCTATAATTGCTGGAAAAAAAGGGTAGGTACTTTAAATTCATGAAGTATGACATGTTACTGACCAAATCTAGTACCTATGAAAAAATAACCTACGTGCTCATTGAAAGTCAACTAAAATCTTTCTTAATCACTCCATTTTCAGTGGAAAATAGCCAAAGAGATAGTAATAGATATATGAGACGGATCGCTCTACATTAACCGGGATCGAACTTGAGCACTTATTGATGGGACTTACTTTCTAGCGGAGATCCCGGGATATCCGCCAAATGGTCCGCTAAACAGCGGAGACTCTTCAGTGAAGAATGCTAGGCGAGTTAAGCTTGAGTTGTTAGGATGCCAAGTTTTTTCAAATTGATTCCTGTAAATGTAATTAATAACACCCGAATCATTTCCCAATTTTTGAATTTGCACCGCCAAAGCATCTCCGTCTCATCCAATGGTTGATTGGGTAAGAATGTTTTAAGCATTCAATTCGACTTTTTTACTTCCTAGTGGATTGTATAGCAAAGTTTGATCGCTTCATGTAATATGAGATATGCATTGACAGTTAGAAAACTAACATTATTAGATGTATTAAGTACGTAACTTTTAAACAATCATATAATAAAATATCTCATTTGTAGTTTAATCATCCAGCTTGTAGATATTCCTTCCAAGTTCATAATTTTTTTACCGCAATATAAACCTTACGCCCTTCAACTGATCGTCCGTCCACCTAAGAACTTCCCTGATCCAACAGCCATCATCTCCTGCTCAATATCATTACGATCCAAAATTGGTTTTCTTATCTTTTTCTATCTTTAGTTAAGAAAACAAGCATTGTAAAATGCTTAAGTCATAGTAATAACCATCAGTTCTTCGCGATATGTGCCCTGCCCCCAGGACGGTAGTCCTGTAAGCTGCAATGTGAGTTCAATAATAATAATAATAATAAATAATCTTTATTGCACAAACAAATACTTACAGCACGTAAAAACAAAAAAGTAAATATTTAGTACAATTTAGGCGGTCTTATCGCTACAGAGCGATCTCTTCCAGACAACCTTCGGCAGAGAGATTTAAAACAGAGGACGAGTTAGGCTGCGCAAAAGCTATGGAAAAAAAATAGGAATTACATTTGAATATTATGCTAATATAAAAATAAATAAATAAATACATCTATGTATACACACATATATTGTTTTAGATTACCTAGCACCAGTTTCCTTGTGTAACGAACTAAATTAGGAGAGAAACATATGTAGAAGGAACGTAAACAAAGAAAAAAAAAAAACACGAAGTCAGAGAGAGAGGAAGTACGACTTTACCTGAGATTTGAAAATAGGTAAGTAAGGATTGAGATTGACGAATGGTTAAAGGCAAGGAATTCCACAGACGAATTGAGCGAACAACAAAGGATTGAGAATAATAGCTAGAAGAGTGCGGAGGGACTGTCAGGTGGAGTTTCCGGCAAGACCGCATGCCTTCACTTTTGGTAGGCTGCATGAATTGAAACAGCGTCTTAAGGTAAGGCGGCGAACGGGGATTAAACAAAGTAGTATACAATAGGGCCAAAATATGAAGATCACGGCGATGTCGTATGGTTAGCCAGTTTAACTGAGCGCGGAATTGAGAAACGTGATCAAATTTACGTAACCCGAAGATAATGCGTATGCAGAAGTTTTGAAGGCGCTCGAGTTTATTCAGAAAATTTTCAGTGATGTCTAAATAGGCACAATCGGCATAGTCAAGAATTGGCAGCAGCAAGGCCTGCACAAGTGCTATTTTGGTGGGTATAGGTAAGAAGTGGCGGAGTCTACTGAGAGAACTTGCTGATGCGAACATTCTCCTGCTCACCTCACCAATCTGTTTCTCCCAGCTCAACGAACTGTCAAGAAAGACACCTAAGTTTTTCACTATGCTGCTATAGGAGATCTGGATCCCATCAAATACAATAGGCGGCATCGACTCCCATTCGATCCTTGATATCAACCACGAGCTGCCAATGACAATAACTTGTGTTTTGTTCGGGTTCACCTTAAGACCGAAGGCCATGCTCCAGTCCAGAATACGTGCCAGATCAGCATTAATAGTTCCGACTACCCCATGAAGGTTTTCAAGGCTACCCTGCGAATATATTTGGAGATCATCTGCATAAAGGTGGTGAGAAGAAGAGAGATTATGAGTAATAGAATTTAAGAAAACAGAAAGAAGAAGAGGAGACAGGACACCACCTTGCGGTACGCCAGCAGAAATATCGCGCCATGCAGAAAACGAGTCTTCAGCACGAATGCGTTGCCGGCGCCCATGCAAGTAACTATGAAACCAGTCAAGCACCGCCGGAGATATGTTAAGAGAACGCAAAATACCAAGAAGGATGTCGAAGTCAACCGTATTATAAGCGTTACTGAAGTCAAGCAACGTCAACACAGTCAGGCTCCGGCATTCCATGCCACGCCGAATGTCGTCAGTAATCTTTACTAAGGCTGTAGTTGTACTATGACCGGGACGGAATCCAGATTGGAAGGGATTTAAAAGGTTGTATTTGGAAAGGAAGTGACTAAGCTGATCATGTACAACACGCTCCAAGACTTTGGACAGAAACGGCAAAATGGAAATAGGGCGGTAATCGGAGAATGATTCAGGGTTGGACTTTTTTGGGAGAGGAATTACCTGTGCATCTTTCCATATAAGTGGGAAGGTGCTCGAAAGGAGAGAGTAGTTCAGGATGTGGTAATAATAGGATTTAGGACATCGAGGAGGGGTACGATCATCTTACGACTAACACTATCGTTACCGACGGCATCAGATGCAATAGCCTTAACGTTCTTCAAAACATCACAGTCAGTAACTTGACTGAAGACAAAAGGAGAAAAATCAGGAGTTGGAAGACAAGACACTTTATTTAAAGTGTCACGCTTTCTAGTATCATCAATGAAGGTAGATGAGCAGAAGTGGGAATTTAAGAGGTCGATATTAATATCTTGGGGGGTGGATTCACTACGTAATCTTCCAACTCCTAGCGATCTCAAGAATTTCCATACTTTTGTAGCGTTACCGTTCTCAACAGATTCGTGAATATGGCGCCGTTGAGCGTCTCTACACAACCTATTGCAGCGGTTTCTTATCATTTTGTATTTTTCGCGGTTTTTGTCCGATGGCTCCATCTTGATCTTTGATTTTGCAGCATTTTTCTTGTTTCTCAAAGCTCTGAGGTCATCAGATCAGATTCAATGTCAATCTTACTAAAATATCCTAGTGGTTGAGCTGGGTCATTAGACGCGGCAACCAATCACGACCACTAGTGGCTGAGGTCAAGCCATTAGACGCCGCCACTAAACGCAGGATGCCGCGCCGTGCCGCGAAAAGCCGATGGCCCTAGCGAATTATGAGCAGGAGATGGGCCACTAAACGCGATCAGAAGCTTGTGGCTATTGTGGCTCGGATGCGGCCACACGAACGCTCAGTTTGCACCACTGCTACACTAATTAGCTATGTTTATCAGTCACTGACACCCATAGTACAATTATCACCCATAATTATTTTTATTATTATACACAAAGAGACAAATTACAGAGAAAACAATAAGGAGTACAAAAGTACAGGTTAGTTTATCTCTAGAAAGAGATTTCTTCCAGCAGAACATGGCGACAGGAAAAACTCATTTAAAATTGTTATGGATAGACAAACGTGTACAACTGGAAATGTAAATGAGAGTTACATATTCAAAAATCGTAACAAACTAAAAACCCCTAAGTACATGTTTTACTTACATACAAGTAAATTAATATTCTACAATAAGTACACAAACATATAGATAAACATAATAATACATACAATAAATAAAATATAAATAAATATATGTATACATATAAACATAATGTAATAGGTAATTAAATTGTATAAAAAAATTCATCCGCTTAACGTGGCAGCTTATGCAACATGAATTCGAAAGTGAGCAAATACGCTAAAACGATTTGCAATATCGGTTCCCAAAAATATAAATACACTTTCGGACTTTTCCCTGTAATCAAAGCAACCCTCTTAACCGCCCATTTGTCACTTTAAGTCCGAAAAACTCCGTAAGTGAATAGAAAGGTATTTATGTTCGGTTACTAAAGCAATTGTCAGTTGATAAATTTACGGCCTGGAGCAGTGATTTATATGAGGTCGTTGGACTTTTTTCGTAAAAGAATCCTATGGTAAATAGGATTGTTTTTGCCCACCTTTTTGCCGATAGCCGCTATCGACTTTGTGTCTTCGGCCTTAGAATGATTAAGTGTGTGCTGCGAAGGGCGGGGACTTCCGGTGGTGTTGCGATATTCAGCTTTAGAGACTTGATGTCTTATGATTTTGATCGTGGGTTCAATTCCCAAACAGAAAACTCATGTGAAGGAAATTGGATTTTGTTCTGTGTGATGGTGTTTTTTTATTTAAGTATCTATTGAGAAATACTTTAACGTATTTATCAGTATACTTGCTGTCTATCAGTGGCTGCTCCTGCGTTGACTGTCTTTTCTGTCAAAATATAGCCTAAATATAAAAAAAAATAGCCTATGTCACTCCCTGATAATGTAGCTTTATATTGGTGAAAGAATTTTTGAAATCGGCCCTGTACTTTCGGAGCCCATTCAATACAAACCAACAAACAAACAGAATAAAATGATTGGGTACTGAAGCTGTGGTCTTCCGTATGGTTAAGGAATTATCGGACAGGTTTTTTTTCAAATTCCATACAAAGTATCCTATCTCCTACAAAAGAGTTTCAGCTAATAAATGTTAGTAAAAAATAAAATAGCGACCATTTTGTCCACTTAGCCTTCATTATTTACCGTCATATTCCGGCCCGAGTTTTAATGACGCCATAATATGACGACGGCCCGACATTTTAATGTGGCCCTGAGGCGCTATAGTAATCACTATAATTTACTTATTTATAAGGTAAAGACCTCTTTTAATGTAAAGGACTTTTAGGCATTAAATGTACTTAGGCTCATTTGCACATGAAATAAATATCATATTAAAACGATCCCGACAATGGACAGAGCACACATTCATTGTCATGGTCTTGAAGTAAGGATAAATATCCCTGTATTTCTAGTATTAGATAAGGATTTAAGCAAGGGCCACAGCACCCGAGCCATTTCAGAAAAGTTCGTTCACTAAATTGTCCCGACTGCGAATCGAACCTGGGACACCGCGCAAGTTAGGGCAAGAATACGTCCGATACACCGCTATCGGCCGATATGACGGCATTGGCGTGACTTGAGACAGCGCACAACGACGTGTCACAATCAAATTACTTATCCATTCTGGCTTGTTGAGGCGAAAGGTTTAGCGCAAAAGTATATGAGTTTGACCGCCGCTTGTGACAAATGTTATAAGGGTTGTTATTATTTTGTTAGAGTGTGCATTTCTGAAGTATGTATGTTTATCTGGCTTGAACACCTTCACCATGATTATTTAAATTTAGGATCAATTTTAGGGTGCAAGCTGACCCAGGTACTTTTTGTGCCGTGCCGTTTCCACCGCCCCATCTCCTTCCCGTGGGTGTCGTAAGAGGCGACTAAGGGAGCTCTGAGCTCTTCGGTGGGAGACATATCATGTTGGCCGGTTGATGTTACCACCATGCAGTTGCGTAAAACCCGCCAAGTGACTCTGACCTATCTCGGTCAGGTCGCGTTCCGGGATCAGCATTGCACTAACCGGTGCCAGGGCAGGCCTTCAAGATGAGTATGGCCAGATCAGTAATTGCTTTGCATTATTGTGCTTGTCATCCTCATGTCTGGACCTCACGACTGCTTTCCATCAGGTGGAGAGAGGTCATCTTGACGGGCACTATAAAAAACAACTTAAAAATTACGACTCTGAAAAAAGCCTTGATAGGAGACTTTTTACTTTTGCTTTTTCAGACTATTTTTGTGCTGGAATAGTACGTGTTTCTTTCAGTAATTGGTCAAAAGCAAGTCGACCTCTAGAAATGCACGAAGCACTCTTTAAAGGTGAAATTTATATAGGATTCCACACCTGGAAGCTGAAATATAGTTTTAGAAATTTTGTTTGTATTTTGCTCTGTGTCAAAGCTCAAATGGCTCGTATTTGTCACGTA
The DNA here is from genome assembly GCA_947369235.1 of Udea olivalis. Lineage (NCBI taxonomy): Eukaryota > Metazoa > Arthropoda > Insecta > Lepidoptera > Crambidae > Udea > Udea olivalis. The sequence goes on from OX376355.1 coordinate 18,621,782, forward strand.
TCATTTATACCTTGGCAAACTTATTGTTTATCTTTGAATTCACAGCTTTAGAATTTATCTTTTATATACAATTAAGGATTTTATTGAATCATTGTAGACAGAAAATTCGCTTTTTAGTAAAGGGGAATAATATCACGGATGGGTGATCTCCGTACATCTTATATAAGTGCTCATCCTGCGAAGTGCAACGATTAAACATACTATATTATTTTTTAATTATTATTATTAATTTATAAATCCAAAAAACCATTACCCTGGACGGTGGATCACTTGGCTCGTGGGTCGATGAAGAACGCAGTTAACTGCGCGTCATAGTGTGAACTGCAGGACACATTTATGTTGCGAAGTGCACCATCTGCGTCAAACCCCTTAAATATCTTCCCGTTTCCTTTTATTTTGACGACATGTATGACGTAGTGCGCTGTAGCACGGTTTCTCGCTTGATTTCCGTAGTGTCCCGAGTTCGATTCTTGGTCAGGTCAATTCAGAAAACGATCTTATCTGTATTGACTCGGGTTTGGTGTGGTTCGAGACCATGACAAGTGGTGTGTTGTCTGGCGCATATATATTTTTTTATAAAATAAATAATTGGTGTGTTAACCACGTAGCATAAGACAAGCTTCGTCACTCAAAAATAGTTTATTTTCATTTAATTTAATTATTTCCGTTCCCTTTACTTTAGTTTTTTCCAAGATTCTAAATTCAGATAAATCTATTATGTACTGAATATGATTATCATCGACAGGTTTAATAGCATTACTAACTGAATTATTTATGGCGCAGGAGTGGTTTCAAACTATTAGACCCTTCCGCTGACAAATGTCGAGCATTATGACTTAACTATTACTACGCCACACACTTGCGTTTCTCTTAACTGTGATGATTAATTTATGGTATAAAACTGCAAAACGTATTGTCGGACTTCTTCCTTAGTTTTGCTTATTTTGATTAGCAGAAAAACATTTTTAGAAATGACGGTAGGCTATTTTGTTTTTTATCTTCTGCAGAAAAATATACAAAAAATAAATAAAGTATTAGCCTATAAACTGTCGTACTAATGAAAAATCCCATCAATTCAATCATTGTAATCAAGTCAATGCTCCGATTTATGTGTGACTTTTAATCAACACGATTACCAAATGCCGGTTAGCTATCAAAATCCCCGGGCAATGTAAACCTAAGTAGGAAATTGTATTTTTTAAATTGAATCAAATGTTACCTCCGCTTGTCGCATCACTGTGGCAGTTTTACTGTGCATACGTTACTGGTGGTTAATTATTCCGTAATAGATTTATGGGCGTTGAAGGGTTAGAGAGATTTATGCCTGGATGTGTCTCTAAAACTAGGACGGGATTTAGCTAAGACAGGAAAAGAAGAGGGTGGCCGCGAGGGTTAAAAGTAGGTGTGGTAAGTACGTTGTATGATTTATGTATGAGATTGAAAGTGATATATCGTAAGGGATGGGAAATAAAAAGATAATGTAGGCATAGTAAAGATATTATTCCGTTATCCACCGGGATTGAAAGAAAACGTATGAAATCGGCTTTGCGATGGAATATTTAAGGGTGCACGCCCACGTCAGACTTTTTGTGGGACCGATAATCGGGCCGATTTCATATTTCACTTTATTTCTGACCTACTTTTACACACACACACACACACACACATCTTTCCTCAGTTGTTTAATATCAAATTTATTGTCAATCCTAGATGTAAGAATGTGTTAAGGAAGAGTGGCTTCTTCTGGCACAGGTGCTTCTTGCACTTAAAAGAAGAAGTCAACCCTATGTTTATTACTTTAAAATGTGTTTTTTATGATGAAATAAATATTATTATTATTATTATTACTTTTTGTAGGATTTGTGCGTTGCTCCATTGCTATCAGTACGTTCTATTTTTCTCCTACAAAAAATCGGTCACCGATTATCGGACGTGGGCGAGCAGCCTAAAATGGCATCCGTGACTTCGGCCTAGTGGGGTCCAATAATCCCTTTGCGGTAGAATTCACAATATGCATCCGCTCGCTTTGGGAAAATAGGGCAGGACTATGTAGCAAACTATAGCAAAGTTAGTTATGAAGTAATTAGCATTATACTGTCCCACTGCTGGGCAAAGGCCTGCATCATTAATTTAATTAATGGGCATTGGCTTCACTAAGCTTGGTAATAGCGATTTGGTGATTACAAACATTTACATAATATAATAATATGATGGAGGCCTTCGTTGTGATACATTACAATTATACATAATAAGGTACAAGGTCGCGATCCCGTTTTTAAGTACTCTAAGTTATTAGAGATTATAGCTCTAAGGGATTAGAGTTAGTTTTCTATCTTTAGATACGAAAAACGAGCATTGTTAAATGCTGAAATAATCAAAGTAATAATCAAATAGCATATTTCATCTTAAACGAAAGTTTAAATATTCTTCGATGATAGGTACTTGCCTTGAAACATTGATGAAATAACGTTGGCTTGCAACGTGCATATACTGGAAAGATTCGTTCGTCTTTCTAAGGTTTCGGTAGCTCAGTGGTTTAGAGCAGTCACCCTGATTGTGAAAGACGCGGGTTCGATTCCCGCTCGAAATCATCAAGGTCCGAAATCGAATTTTTCCAGTTTTTCTATCTTGTGATGAAAAACAAGCGTTGTTAAATGCAAAAATAATCAAAGTGATACTCTAAGTTAGTGAAGAACTTTATATAGTATAATAAAATTATTGGCTTATTTTATCACTTTAAACGCCTCCGCGGCATATTGATATCAGAGTTAAGTGCCGGAGTCTTGGGTTCAAACCCCAGGTCGCGAGTGTGTTTTTAGATTTTTCAGAACAAAGCCCAGGTTTGTGATCACCCGCTTTTTACAAGCGTGGTGAATTATCTAATACCCATCAATTGTAGCGCTTAATTGATGTCCATAAAAAAATTACTTTACTTTATTTCAAAAATGCCATAATTTTGATGACATAACTGGCATAGTGCGCTGTAGCACGGTTTCTCGCCTTGACTCACGTAGTGTCCCGGGTTCGACTCCCAGCCGAGTCGATTCAGGATACGATATTATCTAAATTGGCTAGGATCTGCGTGTTCTGGGCTTAATTTTTTATCTGGTACCTCTTTACACAGGGATATTTATCCCTACTTTGAGACCAAGACAAGTGGTGTGTTGTCTTTGGCATGTGAGTATATATCTTCATCTTAAGCGCTAGTAGAAGCTTTCATAAAATACTGAAATACCTGAATTATGCACTGATTAATCTCATAAGGCACCTAGCTTAAACCTGAGCTCGGTTCTACCGCAATTATAGTAACAAATTAGTTTATAACCGCGACTCTGTTTGCTCAGTTCAAGAGCGAATAAAAGCTTTTGTTTATTAGTGTCTATTTTTAATGAACTTCCGTAGTACTCGTATAAAAACTGGAGAGTTCCTGCAAAAATTTTATAAATACTGTAGTTTTAAAAATATCATGCTGAAAATTTACCTATACACCCTTTGAGGACTAGTAATAAAAGTTTCAAATTCAGAGACCTACGTCTACCACGAGTAGCCACTTTAAATTTACATTATCGTTCGCGTAAAAAAATGTGTTGGGATTTGACATTGTCATGTCATGTGTAATGTCAATACCATTGTTTTACGCGTACGGTAACGTAAATTTAAAGTGGCAACTCGTGGTAGAAGGCAAAGGTGCAGGGTTTAAATCTTAGGTTTGGTGTCATTTGTGTTACAGATTTATGAAAAAAAAAAAGGATTTGGCAATCGTAGTAACCAAGCCAAATGCATAAATTGTAGTGATCTGTTTGTCTGGGTGTTATTATCTGTACATACCATCATGACTTTATCCCAAACGGGGTTTTCAGAGGCTCGTGTCGTCATGGTGAACGAAACACTCAGAAGCCCACTTTTCACCAATGGTATAAGAACTTTTTAAGTATATATTTAGAAATAGTTAATAATAATTTAATGTTTATCAGTCTCTGACACTTATAATACAAGCTCTCCTTAGTTTGGGGTCAGATGATCTTGGCGTAACTTGTCCCAGATATTTATTTATTCCTCATAGCTGCTAGCAGCTGGTTTTTATTAAATGGGAAGTTAAACTAAAACATAAACAATAATAAAACGATTTTGCCGAATTTAACGGAAGAGTGTAGAACAAAGGAGGTTACCATTAGTAACAGATTAAAATGTTTTTTCCGTACCCACTTACGTACTCTGCGAAAGGAAATTATATTCGCTACTGTTCCCAAATAAAATCACGAATACCAAGCGAGCTATTGTTTTTCATATCATTATATACATGAAAGAGGCCTTTGCGAACATCAAAACTTGATGTGTCGTAATTTTCTACCTGAAGACTCGTCAGAATCACAGATATGAGTCGGAATAGATAATGCAAGCTCTTTTCTGTTAGAAAACTTAGCGTACCTTTTTTAACGCTTATTTGAAAATCCTTCATTTCTTAATCAATCGATCAATATTTTGACGCCTGTATCCCTACCAAGAGTTTACAGAGATAAATTTTATGACATTCCGCAGAAACGCCGCTAGCAAATAAAAATAAATAAATAAATTAAAAGTTTTATTATTTACAAATCTAATACAAAAGAAATCAAAATAGAAACGGTAAACATTAGGCTGTAATTTACAACCGTAGTTTATTATATTATTCATAAATAAATAAATAATAATAAATAAATATCCGGGACAAATTACACCAAGATCATCTGACCCCAAACTAAGCAGAGCCTGTACTATGGGTGTCAGAGACTGATAAACATCTGTACTTAAATATTTCTAAATACATACTTAAATACATAACAACACCCAGACACACAACAAACACATATGTTTGTCATGGATGAGGATCGAACTCACGACCTCCGGTGCTAAAGGCAGGACTGCCATTGCACGAACAGGCCAGTCATGGCAAATGGCAAATACAGACTTATAGGTCCCACTGCTGGGCACAGGCCTCACCTCAACTATGAGGTGGTACATACGAGCCATACTCCAACACGCGGGCTCAGTGCGGATTGTTGGAGAGGTGAACGTAAGGCCAGTGATAAACCTTACCGACAGATGTTATCAAGCAGTCTTTTTAGGCCTCTCACTAGGCTTTACGACTGAAATCTTGCGACGTCAGCCGGGACCAACTGTTTAACGTGCCTTCCGAAACACGGAGATGCCCGAAAAACACATCACTTAATTTCGGTCGGGATGGTCACCCATCCATAACCCGACCTGACTGGCGTTGCTTAACATCGGATCGTTGCCGATCCGCTGCCATCACTTAGCCACGGGCATCTCCCGAGGCCAGTCATGTCAAATATATATTATATTTATATCGAAATTTATATAATATTATAGTTTATATTTATATCCAAAATATTGGTAAATCGCGAAATCAACGCAGCGTCCAAAAACAGCCATTGCACTCGTTTTTGACACGCATGACACTCGCGTCGTCTATTGTAATGTATGTCTCTAGTCTTTTTTTATCTGAGGACTCGTTTAGAATATTTGAATGATGATGGAGTTGTTCTTTGGATACGAGTTCACATTTCGCATACATATCGTGAATCTAAAAATATGTTTGGTTTTCGAAGAACGAAGTCTTAGGGCGTATCAAGAGCAATAAGAAGAGTTTTCATCAAAAAAATGTAGTACTCAACCATACCCACGTCTAAATTAAGAAGTAGGCAGAAATACATGACAAAATACAAACAGGCATTCGTATCCAATACACTCCATGCTTGGTTTTAGGAGGATACAGCTAAGGTCGAGAGAATTGAAAAATAGGTATTTGTAAAATCTATTGCCGTCTTTTGCAAACCTCGAGCATCGTGCAGAGTGCGATTTTTTCAAGTTACCAATCAAAAGTACACAAAATCGACGTTTCGTAGTCCCCTGATCCCTTTTCTAAAAATTGACCGATGTAGTTACTTTTTTCGTTAATAATTAAAGAAAGACTGTGGCCGTGTTCCTATGTTTTCTTTTCTTTAAATAAACTAGTCAAATTAGTTCTCTGTGTGTTTAAACACAGCGGAAAATCGGGCCATTTTTTTCGATTTTTGAAGGTTCATTTCTTTCAAAATGATAAATTCATTAAAAAAAGGAAAACAAAGAGACATGCCAATAGTGGCAATAGATTTTTTGGGAAAACGTTATTCGTCTACTAGCAATATCCAGGGAGGAAACAGTAGACCACGTTTTGTATGAAAAAACGGCGCTTCTGTATCCTCTTAAAAATACCTCATTTCAATTTCGGGTCTTTAAACATTTAACCGTTTCACTGACTTATTTATTATCAAAAGCTATACTTTTCCATATTTTCAGACCCTCCCAAACACGGACAGTAAATCATCAGCTCACTTTATATTCCACCAACCAGGCGGCAGTGGAACTAACGATTTGTATCACTATTAATACCCTCGGGGTTTCCCGAATCATTTTATTATACGAATACATTGGCATTTCATTTGTTGTGGTACTTTTCATAATTTTTAGTGCTTTGATTTTATCTTTTATTCGTCTTAGTTGATAATAATATGTTCTGTTAATGGATATTCAAAATAGTAGTAGATATAAATGCTTAGATACTTGTCATGTTACTTGTCTTATACTCGCGGTACTATTTAGAGGTATTTCGTTCACGTCAGATATGTTGTATAATCAAGACCGTATTATTATTGTTTTCGCTTAGTACTTACGAGTATCTTTCCTTGTGTTCTTGTAAAATATGATCATAACATATATTTCTTACCTTCTTTTCTTATCTCCTAGTTTCCGTAAGTAAGAAGCTACCATATTTAAAAAGTCAGTATTTTTGTAATAGTTTTCCCGCAGCGAGTTCCTCGCAATAATAGTGCAGGAGCTACACATATACTTTGTTTCTAACAAGTTTCTTTGGCTGGAGAATGTCGATGGAGTTGTTTACCCATATTTTTGCATTCATGAAGTTAATTGACAAATTCTGAAGATCCAACCAATAGAAGTAGTTGAACCCAAATGTCATAGCAATCTTCCCAGATGGCTCGTAGAATGGGACTAACTATGACAAAGTAGGTACTCAAGTTCACAGCTTCTTCTGTTGCTGTCTGTACTATGATACTTGAACGGTAGTATATTAAATAAATAAATAAATAATAAATAAATACCTGGGACAATTCACACCGAGATCATCTGACCCCAAACTAAGCAGAGCTTGTAATATGGGCGTCAGAGACTGATAAACATACTCAAATATTTCTAAATACATACTTAAATAGATAATAACACCCGGACACACAACAAATACAAATGTTCGTCACACAAATATTTGTCATGGGTGGGGATCGAACCCACGACCTCCGGCGCTGAAGGCAGGATCGCTGCCATTGCGCCAACAGGCCAGTCAATTGCAAATCATACTAAGAATATATCCGGGTAGGAATATAGTTAAATGTATGTTTTTAAGTTTATTTGAGTTAGTATTAGGTTAGGTCGGTATAACCTTTGACAGCTAGCTTTGCTTTCTAGGACGATTTAAATGATGAAATACTCTCTTATGAGAGCGCCGTGGCCTAGTGGTTCAGCACACGAACTCAGATCGTGGATCGTGTGGTCCCGAGTTCAAATCTGGCCAGAACCAAAATCTTTGTGTTCATTGTTATGTAACCGACTAATTCTCCGGTGACGGAAACCATCGATAACAAACCAAATTAACCCGGATAACGGCGGAAGGTTCACCACCTACCACGTTGGGTTCTAATACCATTGGTGAAAAGTGGGCTTCTGAGTGTTCCGTTCACCATGACGGCACAGTCACTTGCCTCTGACTACCCCGCTTGGGATAAAGTCGTGATGGTATGTTATGTTATGTAATACTCTCCCTGCCGGGGATTTCCCAATGAGCTAGTATAGAGATGTATTAGGAAGAGGCCTATGCCCAGCTTGATGGTGATTGTAGTGAAAGATGTCTCTTGTCCTTGTTGTCTTTAGGTCTGCTGGCCCTTGGTCCATTCCCTTGACGCAAGCGCAGTCTTCAACCCCTACCTCCGTATGTGCTAGGCTGTTCAAATTGTTTTACTTTGCATACATTATTCTGGAGTTGGTTCGTTATTTATCTCATCCCCTTAAATAGAAGAAAGCAAACGAACGAAAGTTTGCAGAGTTGAAGTACCTCTGAACAAAGATTAAGGGTTTAGTAATTAACCTATGCAATATCCTAGTCTTATGCTTTGCCTGCTTGGCAAAGGCCTTCATCATTGAAATCAATTCAGCGCCAAGAATGGGTATAGGCTTAATCACAGAGGGGATATATGGTATAGTGATCACGAACCCAGACTATGTTTAATTTCAAAATCACACATGGCCAGACCTGGGGTTTTTAAGCCCAGGTTCACTGGATTTCGAAACGAGCGCTCCTACAGAGAGGCGTTTAAAGGCTTATATTTTCAAAATAAAACTGCGTTTTAGGCCTGGTTTCCACCAAAGCGGATCCAATCAGATTTCTTTATTTCCACATCTGTCTGTGAAATGTGGAAAAAACTAAATCTGATTGGTTTTCAATACGCATCTTCTCTCTTTGCTTTGGTGAAAACCAGGCCTTGGTTGATACGTAACATACGCCCACGATCATTTCCCAAAACGGGGGGTAGTCAGAAGCAAGTTGCCGTCCTGGTGAACGGAACACTCAGAAACGATATCAACGTATCGTATAACGATACGTACGTATTGGAAGCCAAAGGTGCCTTCCGCCTGTGGCTATTTGCAAATTTAACGTTGAACAGACAGATGGTTATGACCAGATTTGAAGCCAGGACCAAAAGGGTTCTGAAGTGCAGGGTTTAACCTCAAGGTCACGAAGCTAATATTTATATAAATAGACCTCCCGGTGAAACGATGCCCTACCTGGTATAAATAGGCTAGCCATTGGATTCAAAATGCAAACAGCCTAAGGCTGCTCCCTGTGGTGTTCTGTGGGGGAGGCCTAAGTCCAGCTGTGGCTAAAGACTGTAGATGAAATCCCAGGTCCAAAGTGGTTTTACCACTCATCCAACGAGGTTTTCTCTACTTTTATTTACTATTAGCCTCCACAAGGTACATTTCATCTAAAATTTAAAAGGGTGGATTTCATAAAATGTAATGTTATTTTCTTAAATAAAGGAAAGCTAACCAACTCTTGTATTAAACCGCATAGTTTATGAAAATTGTTCACGTAAATTCTTATTCGTTTCTTTGTTTACAGTACTAAGGTGAGTTTCCTGCTTTTTGATACGATGTTACCAAGATATACTTGTAATAGTAGTTCGGTATAGTTAAAAATTGTGATTGTGACAAAATTTTATAATACAAGTAATATACACAAATATTAAGTGTTAGGAGAAACAAGGTTGGACCAAGTCCCTTTCCCAAAAACTACTGAGATTTATTTTAGTGGCCCTCCCGACCAACCTCGCGGTTATGCAGAAAGGCACACTATTCCTAGCACACCGTGAAGTGTACCAGGGACCATCTGCGGTAGGTCCTGCCGCCATAAAGCACAACGCACAATGCATTACACATTATGGTACTCATAGGCGAGTAGCCCGTGGCATTACCCACTCCCATTTATCCAGAATGGTACCGGAGCAGTTATAGTCGCTCACCGCGCACATCCAAAGAACGCTAGCGGCTTCCATCTCCACTAGGGACGTCAGATAGCTAACTACCATTTCTCCAGAATGGTGCCGGAGCTGTATTGCACGCTCACATCTCAATGCACTGCTGTACATCTACCATTAGCTACAGCAGGGTGGCCGGATGGGCAATCTAGCGGATACCCATCTCCTTGCTATCCAGGCAAGTACCGGAGGAGCAGCAAGCCGCTATAAGGGTTCCTCACTAACCCCGCATCTAAACACTTAGCGGCCCAACGCCCTAGACCAGTGAATTTAGATACTCGTTGCGCGCGAGGAGGGACGCTCAGTACACACTACCGAGCAGACGAACATGCCACACCTCTGCAACTAACCACATGCCACCACGAATACACAAGGTTGGACCAGTGACTATTTCTATTTTGTTAGACTACGAGTATGTAAGGGGTCTCTTGTATAGTCAGCAAGAAGAATTAAGGTTTCCTAGCTAACCAAAACACAGCTCTCTATTTGCGCTCTTGCTACCTTACTCACCAGCAACTCACTTTTTTTTCAGTTAGGAAAATCCTCATGGATAACACGCTGTCGGGGAACAACGTGGTTATGTCGGACTACTACCGACTTAAAACCTGAATTGTTGCCCTCAACCACTTTTGGGGAAGGTATGGAGAAGCCAGTATTACCACGCCGTCCCCGTGGTGCGGCCGAGCCGTAGCGTAAGCCCGGTTCCTGCTCCAGTAGATCCGTGCAATGGAGATCAAGGTCCCCCGACCTAACCCGCTGGATCCACTTGGTAATAGCGACAGCAGATATGGACCATCCGCGGGATACTCCTAGATGTCCCAGCCCGCGTCTAGGGTGCAGAGCGCCCACTACGGAGAGCGAATCATCTGCTGGTATTGTGCAGAGCCCAGAGGCGCGTTTTAGAACATCCCCCTTGCCCGAAAAAGTACCGGCGCCGCAAGCATAGCAGGCCCGCCAACCAACGCTACCAATGGCAGCCGCTGAGTCCGCAGAGTCCCCTCAATAGGACCCTATCCCGGAATTCCTCCCAGGGTAGTATATGGGAGCGGTCCCCCTCGAGCCAATAATTTGGCCAACGAAGAACAAGAACCGCGTGAGCAGAAGTTGTTCCACGATGCCCAGGGTGCACCGGAACAGAAACCCTCCGGTGCGGAGGGTGCAGGCTTGCCGATTAGCAGTAATTAGTAAATCTAACCAAACAAATCTAAATCAAACTCTGCACACGCGAGGAGGTAACTTGGCGTCGCACTCCGTAACTGATACGCCTGAGAAGAGGTATTTCATTCAGGTGCATAGCTCAATTGCGGTTGGTGGAGTACTCTGTGCTCTACCTCTCCTGTTGATTTTTACTTCGAGCTTCAGAACAAAATCAAGCCCCAAAGCTTATCAGAATAAAGCGGCCATTTGAGACGTCGTTACCTTTAACAGTGCAGTCGTATTCTTCATTCATAACAATAACTCCGGTACAAAGCGAACAATTACGTAGACAAAGACCAGGGCGAATGAACGTAAAGAATGAACGCCTCATTTCGTTAACGAGTGGAATTTGTCCGGAAACGTTACGACTACGGAATCAAAACGCGTTTTATGAGACAACTCTAATGTGAGGTTTAATTCGGGATTTTATTATTTAACAGTTTAACGCAAGAGCGCATGAAAAATGTAGTGGTCCGAAAATATCTCGATTAGTGATGCACACAATGTAATACTATTATCTGTTATCTATCGATATTATCGTGACCAAAAAAGTGGTAGCGAAAGTTTTGATAGCGTTTTATTAGATAAAGTATTTCGAATCTAATTGCAAATCATTCTTGTACTTACATTAATTTATAAAATTAATTCATCCTCTCATTTTATTTATTATATTTTATTTAATATCCTTCTATTTGAAGTAGGTGAACTATCGAAAGGACAGAATTTTAAAGAATTGGTTGGATCTATTCTATTAGTGTTAAGATTTTTATTTAAATTAATGCAGGTTAATAACTTTTCCATCATCACTATTTAATCTTAAACTCTCTTGTTGCATTTTAACTACTATTTCTAATACTGGCAGAGTGACTGCGGTAACCTGCAGTTGTCGCCAAAACGTCTAGATAAATAAGTAAAACAATGCACCGTGATTGTTCGTTGCAAAAACCCGTTGGAATTAGAAATAGTATATTATCTTATTCTAATAAAAACGGGTTTTTGAAACGAAACCTAAATTACGGTTAATTGTTTTACCTATTTTTCTCGACGTTTTGGCGACAATCGCATGTCAGCGCAGTCACTTCGCTGGGATTAAAAATAGTAGAAATAATAGTTAAAATGCAACAAGAGAGTTTAAGATAAAATAGTAATAATAATAATAATAAAACTTTATTTCAGATCGTTGATCCATACAAAATATGTTAGTATACACACAACTTAAAATCTAGGTTAGTAACTATTTAAAAATTAACTAATTTACATTTTTCATGGTCCCACGCATGTGCATTTGGGTCCAATGCTTGAAGACATGGCAGTCAGGCCTATCTTTAACGACCTCCAGGATGCCATTGGTACTTTCCCGTTCTCTGCTCCACGCTGAGGCAATACGCTTTCTCACAACACAGTGAAAGTCATCGACTCTCGCCTCTGCGAACATGGCTGACGCGCTGCAGAATCTAGGAAGGCCCATCAACATCCTGAAGGCGTTATTGTACTGCACCCTAAGTGCATTGATTGTCCTCTGCGTATAGCTGCACCACAAGCTGCCGGTGTAGAAGGTCTGACAGAATGCCTTAAAAAGGGTTATTTTTACGGGTATTGTACACCTGGCAAACCTGCGGGCAAGCATATTGCATCGGACTGCCAAAGCTCTCCGCTCTCGCTCAATATCACAGTTATCTGACAAGTCTTCTGTTACAATGTGCCCTAAGTATTTAAACTGTGATACCTTGCTTAATGCAGTGCCCATGAGCCTAACCGGAAGCACATGTGAGGGAGTCTTTTTCCCAGCTCGAAAAATCATGAACTCACTCTTCGCTACATTATATCTGAGTCCATGCTCAGCGGCATACGCCTCACACACTGCCAACAGCCTACGAAGCGCACCCACCGATGGGCTCAACAACACCATGTCGTCAGCATAACTTATACTGTTGACCATGCAACCGTCAATAGAGCAGCCTACACCGGTGTTGCTAAGCCCAACGATGAGACCATTTACGTAGAGATTGAAAAGAGCAGGAGATGTTAGACCTCCTTGTCTCAGTCCGCACTCCAGCACATAAGCGTCCGACAGAGCTCCCGACCATCTGACCTGGTTAACTTGATGACCGTACCAATATTTAAAAATAGTGATAAGTTCCACCGGCAATGCCATATCATGGAGCTTAGACCATAGCAGGTCATAGTTAACCAGGTCAAACGCCTTGGAAAGATCCAGGAACGCGGCGTACACTGGCGTTTTTCTCTGCGTATAGTACTCCACGGTATGCTTCAGAGACAGCACAGCACTTTCCGTGGATAGGCCAGGTCTAAAACCAAATTGTGCATCGTGTATCTTAAGGCGCTGACTGAGCTGTCTCTCAAGCAAACCATCAAGCACTTTACCGAGTATAGTAGCCAGTGAGATTGGCCTATAATTGTTTTTGTCCGACAAATCTCCCGTCTTGTTCTTAATGATAGGTAACACAATGGTCCTCATCAGTTCAGTAGGTAGGTATGAATGCCTAATACAAAAGATGTAGAGCAAAGACAAAACCCGCGGCAAGTGTGGCCCTGCATGAAGTAGGTGTTCTACACTGAGGCCGTCGTGTCCTGGTGATTTCCCTCTATTCATAGCCTTTAGAACAGACTTAATTTCACTTGGCTTGATTTGGGCTGGTATTCCAGACACGTCACCCCCAGTATATCCCACCCCCACTGGCTTCCGTGTTGACTCGACTAGGAAATGGCTTTTAAACAGGTTCGCAACCTCCACAGGGCTATCGACTCCATCAACACTTAAGGGGGCGGCCGACCTTGGACTAAGTTTCTTAGTTTGTTTCCAGAATTTAGGAAAATTTTTGGCATTATGCTGGGTTGCTAGAATATCCATTTTGATCTGGTCTTGGTTTTTTTGACATAATCGCAACTTGCATTTGAATAATTTACGGGAACTACACATATCTTCATAGACCTGTCCTGAGCGAGGCCTCCCATACCAAATCCATGTATGAAAAGCTCGCCTAGCATTACCGTGAGCTTCTTTGACAAATTTATTCCACCCCACAACCAGACGGCCATGTTGTTTACCCTTCTTCTGCCCATAACTAAATTCCGCCGCCTCCTTCAGCGTTTCAACAATTTTGTCGTACAACCCATCAATAACCTGGCTATGGTCTGAATCGTTACACATACCATCACAACACAAACTCAATTTTTCGGGAAAGTCAATTTCTTTTAAGCCCTCCGTACATCTCTTTGTAAACGCCTCGACTTGACCAGCATTTCTTTCACCCCAGATAACTCTATTTCTTACCTGACTGTCTAGAGGTCTCACTACAGTTGGCCTTATCATCCCCAAATTTACTTTAACCATTAACGGGAGATGGTCAGACCAATAAGTATCATAATACACATCTACGCCGACAACAGACTGCAACGCCGCCTCAGTTACCAGGCAGTGATCAAGCCAACTTGTAGAACCGTAAACTTCGCTAACAAAGGTATAAGTCCCAGAGTCGACTCCCAATTTAATGCAATCTACACAATGCCAGTTTTGCTCTGCACAAAAACTTTGCATTTCTCTACCAAAAAGCTCTTTCGGGTCAGCATTAAAATCACCCAATATATAAACTGATTCAGAGTTTGAGCTCTCGATGATCGCCGCTATTTCGCTCATACAGGCACAAAACTCAATTAAATTGTCAGCAGCATTAGTAGGCATATACACACTGAATACTAACATCGTACGTTGATCGAAAGTGATTTTAATCGCGGCTATCCGATCATTTTTACATTCCACTATAGACACCATACTGAACATTGACTTTCTCCACATGAGAGCTATCCCACCAAACGGGCGGCTACGGGTTGATTTGGTTGAATCCATGGATGACTTACCGTAAAAGCCGAAATCTTTATCAATACTGCCAAGTATAGGGATTTCATCAGACCATAACCACGTTTCCTGAAGCGCTGATAAATCAACGGTTTTACACAGTGTTCTCACACATTCAAGTGATCTGTTGATATTTTTACAATTGAAGCTGATAAACTTTGACATTAAGTTAGACTTACAATTACCTACACAATCTTTAGTATCCATAGTTTTGTTAATATCCATAAAAATTATGTTTTTAGCTTCTATTTGACCGCTGCTTAGCTGGCCGTTGTTCACTCACACTCTTGTAACTCACAAATTTCCGAAACGACACACCCGACGGCCACATGTCCTCGTTCATAAACACCTCCAACTTGCTCTTCGGTATATAAAATTTAAATGCCGCATAACCCTTATTCCTTTTCATTTCAATCTTGTGTGGTGACACTTTAACTTCCGTCTTATTTTTTATATAAGCAGTTATGTCGTTTATTTCAGCTTCCGTGTTAACATTGTAAATGTAAAAAGGAACAGACACATCAGCCGCCTTGAAAGAACAGTCCGTAAGGTTGTCTGCTTTGCCTTTCTTTCCGATAAAACGATTTCGTAACCTTTTATTTTGGACTTTTATCCATTCATCTGACGGCAGGTCCTTTTTCCACTCGCCGCTCTCCTTCAGCACCTCAGACATCGTTTTACCTCTATTACACCCTGCAGGTACCGCTCTCTGTGTGGTCTGATCCTCCTTCTTGGCATTAGACACCACCGGAAGTTCATTTGTTTCATCCCGCTGCGGTAACGCCATCGTTGTTGATGCGCAAGCGTTATTTGCCCCAGAAACTACTTGACTGCAAACACTAACCGCCACATCACACTCTGTTTTATCCCTCGCCCTGTTATTAGCGGGGGAGCCAACACTACTATTTACAGCAGTATCGTTGCACCTTTCATTTACGTCCTTACTAGACACATTTATGGGTGCATCTGACACAAGCGGCAGGAGACCTATAGGGCCACTTTCACATTCAAAACTCTCCATGAGACATGCCCCTCTTCTGCGATTGACATTGATACTCCTATAACAATGATTGCTCGACCGCTTTTGTTCAGCAATATCGTCTACAGTAACATAGTTTGATTTAATTATTGACACATCCTCCTTCAGCTTAATGATATCTCTTAATATCCTGGTAGCATCCACATGATCAAACGTTACCGGCGGAAGTTTGTGAAGCTCTCGGGCTACAAAAGTAGGCATTAACTCGGGGTCCATTTCTTTTATTAATGCTAAAATGTCCTCAATATCCCGTTGACATTTACCTTCCCTCCTTCTTGTAATCTTTCTACAAGATGTAGCCACAGATTCAAACAGAAGCTTTTTAGCCCGCGCAACTTCTTCCTCAGTGAAAGCAGTAATACAAAGGCGGTTAATACTTTCCTCATCCATAATATCCGCTTTATTTTGTACAAAGCAAAGCAACTCGTTTATAACGACATTACAGCTATTGCACTTTACTGTAGATATTGCCATGATTTCTATCAAAGCTAATCCAGTAACTTTTTTCTAAAAAACTTATGCGCCTGGTACTCGGCAAGCAGAAGACGCGAGAGGTACCGCTAGTGCGCGTGACTCACGTACCTCAGCTCCTGCGCCAGCGACTCACGCGTCGGGGACTCGCGCGGTGTTAGGTGATTCGCTGCAGCGACGTCACGCCCCCGTGGGCGGTAGCAGAGCTGCCGTGGGCGGGTCGATTGCTGTGCGCCTGGTAGCCGGAGGACTGATGACTCACTGCTCGCGCGCCTGATTCCACGCTCACCTCTTCGTGTTTATGCACTCCTATTTCTTCAGCGTAATTTAAGACTTTACAAATTCATTTAAAATAATTTAAAAATAAAAAGCGCGGTTTTAGGTAGACACGTCTGACCTCCTCAGATCTCCGGGGGGAAGGGGTGAAGTGATGACGGAAAAGTTATGACCCTGCATTATTAAGTATAAAAAAACTGTGAAATACTTATGCTATGACTTTATTAAACTTGTCTAGAAAAACAATCTCTATTGCAACAATAAGCCTCACAACCGCAAATTAAATCTAGGCGAAGCAAACGCTACCGAAAGGTGAATTTGTAGAAAACCATTACAGAGTCCGTCAAAGCTAAAGTTGGGGACAGTCTGTGGAATTACAGCCGCGCTGATACGACGCGGAGCCGCTCGGCTTTAGGCCTGCCGTGGACTTAGCAGGCCTAGAAATGATACTGTAATTTCTACATGCTTTTAAAATATATGCTTCTGGAACTTAATTTGATGATTAACGATCTGCCAGACGTGGTTTCGGTATCGACTTGCCTTCTTTTTGCAGATGACCTGAAGTTGATACTGGAAGTCAGGGACAAGTCAGACTGCAATAGATTGCAGGCAGATATTGATAGGGTGGTGCAGTGGAGCCATAAGAACCGGTTACATTTTAATGTGTCCAAGTGTACAGTAATGTTCTTCACGGTGTCACGATAGCCATACCTTTACCAATATTACATAGATGGGGCCCGATGCAAAGAGAGATAGACGATGCAAAGAGTGATGAGACATGAAATGAATCTGAATTTTAGGAGGCAAATAATCAAGGTTTGCAAAAGGGTGTACCGGAATTTGGGTTTTGTCCAGCGCCAGGCTCAGGGCTATACCAATATGAATGCCGTGCGAGCTTTGTATGAAGCCTTTGTATTTTGTGTTATGTTCAGTTTATAATAAGAATGTTTATAGTAGGTATTGACAGTGTTTTGTAAATTTTAACGTTTAATCATGTATACACTATCGCATTAGTGAAACCTGTAATAGTAATGTATGACAATGAATTGATAAATAAATCAAGATACTTCTTCTAACCCTAGAGCCTAATAATTTTGTGGCCAATGTTATTAATATTTATTATAATATTATAAATTGCGAAAGTTTGTAAGGATGTATCTAATATATTATGTATGTTTGTTACTCTTTCACGCAAGAACTACTGAACGGATTTGAATGAAACTTTACAATAATACAGCTCATACATCAGAATAACACAAAGGCTACAATTTATAAAGATTTTATTTAATTTGAGCATAATATATAACGATACCGCGGGCGAAACAGCAGGTGAAAAGCTAGTTTTCTGATAATTAAGTAAAAAACAAAAACAAATATTCTAACAGAAAATGTATTTATTTCAGTTTCTGGTGGTGTGTTTACTGTGCCTTACTTTCGAAGATGCTGCGGTGGATGTGTGGAGTCTCACGCAAAGATCGCGTGCGGAACACCCACATCCACGACAGCCTTCGTGTTCGTGACATCGCGGACAAGCTGCAGGAGTGCTGTCTTCGTTGGTATGGTCATGTCTCACGGAGATCGGCAAACTAAGTGGGCAACAAAATGTCTGGCCATGCCGTCCCCGCCAGGTACTGGTAGAAGAGGTCGACCCAAGAAGCGCTGGCTCGACGTTGTCAAGGGTGACATGCGTGCCAACAGTCACCACTGAGGATGCACAAAACCGCGTGAAGTGGGCCAAGAAAATAAGAAAGGTGGACCCTGGGACCCTACACACCAGTGTGAGTTCACAACCGGGATCGATCGCACGGATGATGATGATGACTTTCGTATATACAATACTTACAGGCATATAATTACAAATGTATTAATTTTTATTTAAAGGTCCCCTACCTGGAGCATTTTCCTGTAATGTAACATTTCAGATTCGATTTTGAGCATTACAATCCAATACTGGCTCATGACATGACGAACATTTCCCTGTAATTTCCATTTCAGATTCGCTTTTGAGCAATACATTACAATTCTGCCTTTCAAAGGTTGAAAGAGGAGAGATTGTATCAAAATATCACATTGTAACAACAAATTGCGCACTGTAATGCGCGGTTCTCCTCCCTCACCGATGTAACGTAGCATTACAGGAAAATGCTCTAGGTGAGGAAGCACCTTAAAATTCTGAAGGAATTTAAGATTTCTTGAAAATACTGTTGTAATAAAGTGATGAAAGATTGTTAAAATTTGATTTACCGTCATTGTTTATCGCAATCGATGCAGAAAACTTCACTATTTTGGCCCAAAAATCAATGTTATTCACTGCTGAGCATGGTTGTAGTATTAATACTGAAAATAGACAGCTTCTAACATTTATTCAGCATCCTAGTACTTCAGGTACAATTCAAGAATCTGTGAATGTGTTTATTGGTATATTTCTTGCTTCTTGCAACAGGACTGAAAACGAAGTGTCTGTTACTTGTACACCTACATTAGTCAACGTTCTCAGCTAACTCAAAGCAGTATATTTTGTCTCATAATTGTATAAATGAAAAAAAAAAAACATATTTTAATTTATGTTACATCAATTTAGCTCTGAACTACGTAATTCATTGTTAAAGCCAAAGAAATTAATCAGCTTGCTTCTTTGTACTTTTTGAACACTGGTAATTGTAAACCGGTGATATTTAAAGCCAGTTTGTGTAGTTCTAAGTTGGAATAGAAAATTAAGTTCTAGATTGAAGGGATCTTGAAAACACAATAACCCTACATTGCCGAGTATCTGCAATCTGTCTGAAGCAGCAAATAGATAGCTCGTCATCACAAATTCGACACTTCAATGTACCAGAGTCCAGAATCATTTATTTATTTATTTAAACAATAACAACACTGCCATTACAGGTAAGTCCCAATGCGACAGTGAAGTAACTAATCCTAGGTACAACGTACAAATTCACAACATTTTAAACTTCATAACTATTTCCTAAAACATCATCATGTGTAACCATCTCAATTTCCTTTGAAAGCAAAATCGTCGCACTTCACAAACATAACAAACATAATAACATAGACGCAAAAGTAACAAAAAATGTCCTTCAAATGATTCTATTTGTGGTCTTCGGTGCATAAGGGATCAATAACCAAGTGCAAGTAAGAAACAAGTGCAAGCTAAAAAGAAAGCAAGTTATTTTATTCCTTGTGAATGAACCTAAAAATTACGTTCCCTCTGCAATTTTGCAGCTCGGTATTTCCGAGCCCACTGCACTTGTGTTCCTCCAATGCTTTTTATTGCAGTCTACGGTAACTACTTGTATTACAAACTTTTACGAGTACACCCCCAAAGCTTTGGAAACTAAAAAAAGATGTCCGAGAGTCACGTGTCCCTTCCATCGTTCCAATTTCCTTGCTCTCGCAATTCTCGCTTTGTACTATTGCGACAAAAACTGCGCCAATATTTTTACTGTTGAATTTTAACCCACAAAGGAGCCTTTTAGAGTTTTCAGCCTTTTTAGTGGATTGAACATAGAGTGGTTTGTTTTGGGGTTTTATGGAAATTGTGTTCTTTGATACATAAATACTTGGGATTCCAGAAAGCGGCTGTTAAGTTATATTTCACGATACGATAATATTATTATGTCCGGTTCCTAGTGACGCCCTGAGCGGTATTTCTAGGGCGTCCTTAGGAACTATGCAAAAGTTTTAGATGAAAAGCCAAAAAGTGTGAATTCTGACTGTAACATTACCACCCTTTAGAAAAAAAAAAAAAAAAATTATTTGTGATGCACAGGTCTTAAAATTATAATTATTATGTACAGTCTGTGATCCGTTCTTTGATAAACATACAATTATTACAATTAATGAATACAAATATTACACTAAACAATAACAGAATAGAATTAAGATTAAAAAATAAAGATAATTAAAAAAAGAAAACAAATGTAAAAACTATTAAGTCAGATACAGATATAAGATAAGATTAAGTATTATGATGTCAGCATTCACATTCCAAATTATTACAATAATAAATAAATACATTTGAGAGATGCCAACCAAGATGATTATCAGACTAACATTCACCAAGTCGTCTGGTTAAGTAATCGCTTACCGTGTAGAATGCATTATCAACAAGAAATTGTAGTAGTTTATGTCTGGAAGTCCGAGTATCTACACTATTAGAAATATCTTTAGGCATTTTCGTAGACCTAGACGCCGATCACCAACTAGATGGTCTGATCAACTTAAAGATGCAGAACACCTACGTTTTACACAGGAGGAAACAATTTGTCCGCGCCAAACTCACACCTAACCATAAATCACGATCTACAATCATGAAATACCGACCAGAGAGAGACGTCACCATGACAATTTGTATCCTTGCTCAAAATGTGCATGAAAGTTACTATGATGTTAAATGATGTTATTGGTATGTTTTCATTAATTAATACATAATGCTGAAAAGTGGACTGAGTGCTGAATTATATTTCACTGGTGACTTTGTGAAATACACATTCAAAACATTTTCATGTATGATTATTTCGGAGAAAACCCTTTTACGTACTGTGCCATTTGTTTTAATGTGGCTAATAAAGACAAATAAAAAATGCTCTCATTCATTTCACACAGCAAAAGTTTGCAATCTGTTAAACACTCAGATATAATGAAATACATCCATACATACCATCACGCCTTTTTCCTAACGGGGTAGGTAGAGACCACATCTTTCCACTTGCTACGGTCCTGACACACCTCTTGCGCTTCTTCCACTCTCATTAATACTTTCATACATGCTCGTCGATTATGGGTACTCCTGGCCTGACCTTTTCTAAGCACGTCTTGGACTTGTCCTAAGTACGTCCGTTTAGGCCTTCCTCTTCCAACAGCTCCATCCACCCTCGCCTTTCGTTAATCGCCTTTCATCCATCCTTTCCATATGCCCAAACCATTTTAGCATTCCCATCTCAATTTTGGTGACAACATCCTCTTTCACACCACTACTACTACTACTACTATGCAATGTCGGTAATATACCGCAGATATAGGATATGGAATAGTGTATTAGTTACTTTTTCAATCAGTATTTTTCCAGAATTTAAATCAATTGATGGTTGGCAAACGATTTTATCGTTGGAAACAAGTCCTTGCTCATTGGTGAATCATCAAACCTAAGGCCTAATCAAGGGTCCTCAAGATTATTAATACTTTACAAACATATAATTTAAGGCTGGGATTTAGCGCGCCGTCCGATAGAGCATTCAGTGGGCCACTGATTAGTTCTGCGCGAACGGAATAACGCCGCGGTTTCCTTCTGTTTTCGTGTAATTAATTTATTTTGAAATAACATTAGACAAATTAAGAAGTTTTAAAAATTGTCGACCTAGAATATACAAAGACCTATCTATATGTATATTTTTTAAGTGCAAAATGTTAATAATTAATATTTGAGAGAAAAAAAAATCGTCGACGTACTTCTTTGTGTTTTTTTTACTGGTGAAATTATGCTATATCGTATTTTCGAAAAGTTTTTGCCTTAGTTAAAGACACTGACCTACTCGTAAAAATTTTTATTCGCTAAAATATCTTTTAAAATTAAGTTGTTATTTTCAAACAAAATCGATCAAATATTGAGAATCTTTGGAAAGCATAGCCTTAATCTTTAAAGTAGTCAATATACAGCACACAGTCTTAGCCACTGTAAAACAATTTTACCACGCATTCGTTTTTTTTTAAATCATAAATTTTGGCACGTTGAAATATCACTTACTTCTGCTGTTGACTGTACCATTAGAGTACCCCGCAAACAGGCATGCTTGCCACGATATCGGAGACTACAACAACGCAGTTTCAACTGAGATCGCTTCCATAAACTTACTAATTAACCAAAGTAATAAAAATAATAATAATAATAAATATCTGGGACAATTCACACCAAGATCATCTGACCCCAAACTAAGCAGAGCTTGTTATATGGGCGTCAGAGACTGATAAACATACTTAAATATTTCTAAATACATACTTAAATAGATAATAACACCCAGACACACAACAAATACAAATGTTCGTCACACAAATATTTGTCATGGGTGGGGATCGAACCCACGACCTCCGGCGCTAAAGGCAGGATCGCTGCCATTGCGCCCACAGGCCAGTCAAATAATGAGAATACTATTTTGAATTTTCAACATTTTTAAGCTTTCTTGCTGCCTTATTGTTTTTTACTTAGCCCGACTGATTTATGGATAGTTCAATGATGTTGGTGAAGCAGACTGAATCTGGTTCTATAAAATATGTGCCAGACAACATACCACTTGTCTTGATCTCGAAGTAGGGATAAATATACCTGTGTTACGAGAGGTATCAGGTACAGGCGCCTCTTCCAGCATACCCAGACTCGAGCTAATTTAGAAAATATCGTTTCCTGAATTGACTCGAACCCGGGACACTACGTAAGTCAAGGCGAGAAAACGTGCTACAGCGCACTACGCCAATTGAGTCATCGCTATGACTACTGAATGAACGTTATTTATGAAAATACTACAAGAGTTAACACAGAAGGTTTCCGTCAAAAGACTCGGAAAAATCCGAAAACCTAGATTTTCTGGAGACTGTATTAGTGTCTAAATCCGTGTATTTTATTTTTATGTGATTAACGATTCGTCTTTCTACCTGACCCTTTTCCATTGCTCAAAGACAAATTCTTAATAGTGTTAGGTGCCCAAATGAAAGCGAAAGATTTATTCAATTCACGGTCTCCAAGCTCTGAACACCGGAATCCCAGAAAATCATGTTAGAAAAACCGTGAGCCATTTGTTTGAGGATGGGGACACTTGGACCGATGTAATTTATTAGGGATAACTCTAGGACGGGACCGGCCGTAGGTCATTCGGTTCGATTCCGGCTGACGGCTGTGTTCGTGCGTGAATCGATATAATAAGTTCAGGGTTATGTGAAGATATTGGATATTTTTGGGTGGAATAGAGAGTATGGTTCGCTCCGTATACTGCAGTTTGCGTCATGATGAGAGTATCTGAGTTTTTACGATTATCAAAAAATATCAGTAAGTTTTTCCGGCAACCGCCTAACACGAATGGCAGAAGATTACATAATGTTCAATACTGGTTTTGTGCCAAACAAACTCTTTTGAGTAATATATTAAATTAACTAAATCAGAAAATTATTTGCGTGCATGTAAAACTATTTGTGAACTAATAAAAAAATACAGTTTCATCATCATCCGTGGGGTCTATCCCGGTTGTGAACCCACACACCAGTGTGGGGTCCCAGGGTTCGCCTTTCTTATTTTCTTTTCTTGGCCCACTTCGGTCTATTGCATCCTCAGTGGTGAGTCTATTGGCAATAGTAAAAAGCAAACTACTAGCAAATAATCGGTATTATTAATAAAACAATCTTGATCGTGGGTGTTTTCCCTCTGCATGGCGTAAAGCCTTTGTCATTCCACTTCCCAAAGTCTCTAGCCCTTCAATTTTACCTTTTTTGTCCAAAGTCTTAGAAGCTGCTGCTCACAAACAATTATCCTCCTTTATTTACGCTAATAACCTCCTTAGTCCCTACCAGTCTGGTTTTCGTCCCAGTCACAGCACTACCACTGCTCTCATAAAGGTCACTGATGACATCAGAGCCGGCATGGAGGAGTCGTGCCTAACGGTACTTGTTCTTATTGATTTCTCTAACGCCTTTAATATCGTTAATCACGACATTCTCCTT
The DNA here is from genome assembly GCA_947369235.1 of Udea olivalis. Classification (NCBI taxonomy): domain Eukaryota; kingdom Metazoa; phylum Arthropoda; class Insecta; order Lepidoptera; family Crambidae; genus Udea; species Udea olivalis. Next base: position 18,645,999 of record OX376355.1, read on the forward strand.
GCTGTGCTCTCGTACCTTCGAATTTTCCCTTCAGCGCTTGATTGGTTTTCTTCGTATCTCCGTGATCGCCACCAAGCTGTTCGAGTGGGACAATCTCTCTCTGATTGGTCAGGTTTGGATACTGGTGTCCCTCAGGGTGGCATATTGTCACCTATGCTATTCTCAATTTTTATAAACGTTCTGGCTGGCGAACATGGATGCACCATTTTTACGCAGATGATCTACAGATCTACAAGCAGGGAAAGACTGTTGAGATTAACAGCGCTATTGGACAAGTTAACCGCGATCTGGAGTGCGTTGTTGAGTGGTCTGCCAAATTCGGAGTCAAGGTTAATCCTATCAAATGCCAAGCCATAATCATCGGTGGCTCACGACAACTGGTGAAGCTTGATATGAGTGCAGTTTCACCTATTGTAATGGACGGGATCGTTGTTCCTTACTCCCCTTGTGTGAAAAATCTTGGCATTCATATGGACTGCTCTCTCAGCTGGACCAAGCATATTAGTGAAGTGAGCAGGAAAGTAACTGGGACTCTTCGCGCTCTCTATCGCCTGAAGAACTTTCTGCCGTCATCTACAAAGACACTGCTAGTGCAAGCCCTTATCTTGCCGTTGATTGATTATGGTGATGTCTGTCTCAGTAACGTTTCACAGGAGCTTTTGAACAAAATGGATCGACTTCTAAATAGTTGTATACGTTTCATTTTCGGACTGCGCAAATATGACCACGTCTCCATTTTCCGCTCTAAACTTAACTGGATGCCTATCCGGCAGCGTAGGTCCATTCGAATTTTAAATGTTCTCTTTTCTATTCTTTTTGATCCTAATTCTCCATCTTATTTAAAAAGTAAATTTCAGTTTCTTCATTCTTCACATTGTCGTCAGTTGCGTTCTGAAGATACTCTTTCCCTTCTTACGCCCTCTCATTCTTCCGGTTTCATGTCTAGTTCTTTCGCTGTATCTGCGATTCGTCTTTGGAACAAACTTCCTGTTCCAATAAGAAAACCTATTAGTAAATACAGGTTTAAAGTGGCTGTTCGAAAGCATTACGGATCGGTGGTCACGCATTAGGGATGGGTCCTTGATTCACTGTTAGGTGAATGTGGTTCAAAGTTAATACGTGGTTATTCTGAGCGGTTTATATGGCTATTATTATGTAAATTTTTTTTTTTGTGGCAAGCAATTCTTGGTTTGGTTGGTTCTATTTATATTATGACTTCTATTTATGTATGTTTATTTTTATCGATTTATATTGAATTTATATATTATTTATTTTGTTGTTTTGTTATTTTATAATAATTAGCATCTGTTGTTGTTTTCAAAAGTAATTTATTTAGTTTAATCTCGTGCACCGTGTTTAATTTATCTGTTTAATCGTGTAGTTGACTGGTAGAGAATGCCCTTTGGCATCAAGTCCGCCAATTATATCATTAATTTTGTGCAATGAAGAATAAATAAATAAATAAATAACAATTGTACTCTACAATTATAAAAAAAAAGATGGTGGAACAAATAGATGCCCATATTCAACAAATACAGATTTGATTCAAAGTTCTGCAAATAATATAAATATTCAAAAGATACAGTTATATGGACACAGCGTGAATATTTTGATTCATAAACACACATTCTGTGATATTTACTTTTGTTGGTAAGTTTCTTTACATAGAAGGTTCAGTTCAACTATCATAATCCTAGTGAAGTGTAACTTCCTCATGTATTGTTAAGAAAGATTAATAGACCCGTGATGACAATAGCCTTTGTGGTAGTGACCTAATTTTATCGTTTTTGGTGCGAAATTTTGATTATTACCTACAAAGAGCAACCAAGAGAGTCAAACAGTCAATATACGATCATATTTATAAAACTCTTTCGTTACTCTCGGAGTGACCGTCTAATGAAAACGCACAGCAAACAGAGTACTATATGACCAATTCTATGCCGAAACTACTGGGCGTAGTAAATCCAAATTTGGCGTGTCGGTTCCTTAGTGTATCATACAGAGAGCACTAGACGAGGCTTTACCGAAATGTGTACGGGAAATGTAATGTACGGCAAAGAAAGTATAAGTTAGCTAGGTGAGAATAATTAAAGCTATTGCAAGGCTTGGAATGTTCGAAACGTTAGAAAAGGTTAGGTAGAGCACCTTTTACCGTGAGGAATGAAACGATTAATGAAGGTGGAAGAAGCGCAATGTGTGTCACGATCCTAGTACGCAAGTGGAAAATTATGGTCTCTATTTACACTTTAGTGAGAAAGGCGCAGAGTTGTGAATGGTATAAAATGAGGTTTTATTTACCCGAAAGTTCTGCAAACTCAAAACTCAAACTCAAATATCTTTATTTAAATAGACTTAATCAGCACTTTTAAATAGTCAAAAAATATATTAAATAATAGACATAAATACTATAATGATATAGGTGTAGGCTTTGAAGGTAGGTGTCAAAAATTTGCGGAAATTTGCGGCATAAACGGCTGTATCTTTTGATTGCGTTGGCTTAGTTAGAAGTTTGATTTTTTCACAGCTCCAAGGGACAGTAGACCTGAGTATTTGATATAAATCCAGTTTGATACCTTCACGCGTTCCTGAGAATAAGGGTCTTGACAGACAGACAGACAGACGGACGGACGGACAACAAAGTGATCCTTTGGGTTCCGTTTTTTCCTTTCGAGGTACCCTAAAAACTGTATATTGTTTAAACTTATGGGATTTCTACCATGTACCTTTTTGTTTACGAGTTTCCAATATTTCGCCACTCTTGCATATTCCATGACCACGGAGTAACTGAAGATCTTGCGGGTGAGTTGTTATTGGCAGACATATTGGTCATATTCAAAGTCTTTTGGCGCAATGGCAGCGATCCTGCCTTTGACGCCGGAGGTCGTGGGTTCGATCCCCACCCATGACAAACATTTATGTGACGAACATTTGTGTCTGTTGTGCGTCTGGGTGTTATTATCTATTTAAGTATGTATTTAGAAATATTTAAGTATGTTTATCAGTCTCTGACGCCCATAATACAAGCTCTGCTTAGTTTGGGGTCAGATGATCTTGGTGTGAATTGATATATTTATTTATTTATTTTATTACGCTCGCAGACCGTACCACTTGCAGCAGTGCTGAAATATGGGAAACTCCAAAACAGGAAGGTCAAGGTGGAAATCCCGTAACGAATAACTAGTTCAAGCTATCGCAGACAAAAGCCCAGGTGTAAACTACTATGGATCTACGAGTAGGTATACCTCGACGTTATATTCAAATTTTCTTTAGGTTTATTTTCAGGAGATTAATTAGAACCCACTTCGGGTTTGCGACGTCGTTACACGGGACTCTATGTACCGAAATAGTTGGTCCCTTGGTCCTTCTAAATTATGGCAGTGTAAAGGTGCCTTATAATACGTAAATTGCGTTGCATTTATGCTTCAGATGTCGATGCTAAAAGGTTTTCTCGATGTTGAGCTTAACAATTTTGTGTGTTGGTGATAGAAACCAGAGTCTTGCAGAAAAGATTGTATTTATTTGGTATACGAAAATCATTTTGATAAAGGACCGTTCCAGAATTTGTAGCTTTATGATAACCTACCTGAAAGGTTACTAAAGTTCTTATTAGAAGCATGCGTGTCTGAAATTGTATGATACCCTTATGGTATTACAATTAATTATAGTATTCCACTGCCTGCTTGTGGATTTAAGTCTTAATTTTTATGACGTTTCTTTTCAGTTTTCGTTTAAAAGGAGAAATAGATTGATAATGATGCTGCATTCGACTCGACTCTCGTGTTACTACCTCTCTTTCCTACCCCTTCTAAAAACTCAGTCATATGTGAGGGTTACATAATAAATTCGTTCTTCCCAAGCAAGCTTGAAAACCCCACAAACTCATGCATTCAACATTCACGAGCAGTGACACTAGAAAAATCTCTAGTACAAACATCATTTCGGTTCGGACTGTATACTGCAGTATCCGGGCTTCGGATGAAATATGTACGAGCGGTGGCAACTTTCTGCCATTACTGAACACTACACACGGACACCTCGACTAGAGAGCTCGTTTTTAATCGTTAACATATTGGAGCCACAGTCCACGTGGCGTTGCTGCATAGACGCGTATAAGCGAATAAAATCGAGTGCTGTACCAAACTTTCCATGGAAGATACGAAATAAGATAGAAAACTGTGTGCATGGAATTTGTATGGCAGCTTGCAACCGATCGTATCATCATGAGTAAATGAACCGAACAGAGAAAAGGCTTCAACAAAGGCGTTGAAATAGCTATCTCTCCGTGGAGGAAGATTTAGTTTGATACCTGTGTGATTTTAAGGGATAGATATTTTTTGGCATATTTTTCTGAGAATGCGTATGTAAGCAAACGCGTAATAAATCAGGATAGAAATAATTAAAAAAATGTTTCTTAATCGGACAACAGAGATCCACTTCTGTTAGAAACATTGGACTTAGTAACTAGTGTTAATACTTAATAATGATACCTGCTCTTCTAGTACGCTATATGCATATCTTTATTTTTTTTTAAAATTATCACGACATGAAAGAATAGGCATTTACTGGATCGACAGGTACCAATATAGACCACATTTTCATATACCACGTGTGTTGTGACATAATTCTTTTCCTTCCCATCCTATTTGAATTTCCCGCGTTCCGACCGAACAATGCAATGCTAAACTTGCGCCGCCCTCACCCCTCGACGGCGCAAAGATGAACTAGAAGTTGGTTACCGCCATTACTCGGGACGCGTGTTGCTGCGAAAAGAAAATTGTTTGGTGCTAGAAGTTTGGTGTTATCTTAAGAACTTTGGACGTTTCCCTGTGTGGTTCCATACGCTGGTTTGAGTGTATTGTGGTGAAGCTTGGATTGCACCCTGATATCAGGGTCTTGGTTTGCAGGTCGGTGAGTTCCTTGTCCTTCCCCTTTCTCTAATGTTCTTTATATAGCCATATCCCGGGTCTTTCTGGGATTCCGGGTTTTCCAAAGCAGACAGATAGAAAGAACCTACTTCTTCAACGCCCGCGGTAATAATCAATCAAAGTGCGTATTTAAATTACTGGCCATAATTTATTTAAAAAGTTGGCGGTTTTCCTAAAAACCGTGTGTCCTGAACGAATGCAAAAATAACGAATGAGGTGAGAACGCCCGATGTCACAGAACCACCAGTTTTCAGTTAGGACTCCGGAGCTCGCTTCCGACTTGCCAACTCAAATGATGATGGTGGTAATTCAGTTCTAGCATGAGTCTTAATTATTTTTGAGCTGGAAATATTCTGGGAATGTCTGAAATTTAATTTGGATAGCGGAAAATTATGACGTTAATGCCTGGTAATTTAACATTCTTCTTGAAGTTTCTGCGGCGGAAACGTTGAAGGTTTTGAACTTTGGCACGGTAATTTGACGGTTAATCTCGTATAATTTAGTATTTATTAATGTGAACCGGTTGTAATGTTCGTTGCATAAATAAGCAACGGTATTGAGATATCAACAAACAACAACGAATGTTACTGAGTTAACGATGTCAATGAATTGAAAGTACGGTTCTGGAATCTACTCCATGCGGCAACCGCAGCCCAAGATGCCGTCAACCGCAAACACATGCAGGCAGGAAATACGTCGGGAACTAAAAATAAATTTTTGGAGTGATATTAAATGTATATTTACTGGTTGTATTAGGTACTGTACATGAGTCCGTAGGTACCGTAAATTGCAACGATAATAGTTTTATTCAATTTGTGATTTTATGTTTATTAACCCGATTGAATTGCATTGACAGTGAATCGCATTGTTCGAACTATCTCTATTTCATACGAGTATCAGTAATTTGAATATTTTTCATTGCTGACTTATACTGTCTTATACTTATGCTATGGGTATAAGTTTGGGTACAATTAGCTCACTACACGATAAAGGCAGATTTAACTTCATGATACTAGTATACTTGACCTTAATGAAACTTGTACTTGACCTAATCCTTTCTTTTCAAAATTCTGAACTTGAAAACTACTACAAACACATTGTCTAAAAAGCTCCCAAAAAGAACATTCAACAGCCAGGCAGACAGCCCCTGCGATTGGTCGCTGTGATAACATCAATCACTGTCGTTTTTGACTGTCTTTTCGAAATTGATTCATACTCTGTTCAGTATGCAAAATTCATGTCAGCAACTATAGCAGCTCCAGGCCCGTCGTGTATCTTGATCATGCTGTTAATAAACAGCTCTTTTGGCAGTTTTGCTCATGGTTTTTACACAGACATTAATGGAAATAGATGACGTTTGCACTTCGCATGACAAAAAGTGAGTGTAATGCTTCGTTCAGCCCGCACTTCACTGTTATGGCGACAGATGTCAAAATATATCTGTGAACTTGATAAAAATTGATGGATAAATTGAAAAATCACAGCGTGAAAATGCTACTTATGACGTCACATTATACATGGCTGTTAGACATGACTGTGCTCCTAATACTTAAGTTAGACATTTTGCACACAAACCTCCTTCACATAACGCAACGATAATGTAGTTGTGCTTCATCTCCGTTTTCAGTTGACAATTTTAAGTACGTGTCGTATCTTTCGCTATTTGATTTAATCTAAGAGCGACTGTCATTCCTCTACTACTGACATACTGGGCACGTTTGCCTCATTGCGAAATCCTTGAAAACCAAAATTATGATTAATTGTCCAGCCTGCAGACTTAATAAATAAAATAAAATAAATAAATAAATAATAAGGTGACTACTTTACATGAAATGGATTGGTAATGTGGAGTAGACGAGCTGATGATCTACCAAAGATATGTAGCGACATCTATCTCCACATACGAATTAAAAAAAACTGACGTATCCTACATCGCGATATTAAAGTTATCCGAACGATTGAACATATATACAAGAATCCGACAACCACCGTCGGGCCGTAGCCCACCAGACACAACACCCGACTGGTCGGAGGATCCTCCCTTGTCAATGGTGGATAAGGAACTTTACGCCCTGTTCCTCACGTCTCCCAAACTGGTGACCCCGAGCATGAACGTCAGCGCAGCCTTCGCAAAGCTACGTCATCGTGACGTCATCATCACTTCCTCAAGCTTTTGAGCAGCGAGTCTTACAGCCAGCCAGCATCCACGGCTACTACGGGTATCCTGATGCAGCGGACGCGCATTCCTAGTCATCACCCACAGCATTCTCAGCGACCTTGGCACAGCACACTGCACTTCGGCCGGTCAACAAAGCAGAGACGCACTTATCTCCTGGTCGACGCAGCAGCCAGGCACTACGCAGCACTGCACCGCTCCGACTCACTGGAGCATTTGCAGCATCACCCCGACTCACTGGGGCATCACCGCAGACAATTCCGACTCACCGTGAATAATGCGGCATCTGGTTCCGACTGACTGGAACATTCCACTGGCCCGGCAAGCATCACAAGATGTATGGACGACTAAACCTGCTATCGGCCTCCGGTCTCGGGGGGGAGTGATGTAGCGACATCTATCTCGCCACATACGAACTTAAAAAACTGACGTATCCTACATCGCGATATTAAAGTTATCCGAGCGATTGAACGTAAATACAAGAACCCGACTAAGCCCACCAGATACAACACCCGTCCGAGGATCCTCCCTTTTCAATGGTGGATGAGGAAGTTTACACCCTGTTCCTCACGTCCCCCAAAGGTATACTGGTTCAGGAGTTTGCCTCGTGGAAAAATCATGGAAGGAGCTTTGTCTAATGATAATGTTGCTTTTATTTTCATAAAAGGTTTTATCAAACTTTGTGAATAATTAATATTTAAAATAATTTACACCAGTGATAACTTTTCCTGAACAAAATGTTTGCATGAGAGTTGGTCAGCAATTTGACGTGATCAAACAATATTGATGGCTCATATTATGGCTATAGAGTATATATTGATTCTGTGTTGAAAGTGGCTTCAAAAGCCCAATGCCTAATAACGTCATCAATCTTAATCCAAAGTTACAATATTCGACTCGCGCTCTCAATCAAATGCCGCCAATTGTTGCTGAACATTTCAGTGCTGAAGTGAAGTTCTGACTGATATTAGGAACCTGGAACAGCAAGAAGTACTTTAATTGTAAAAGTAGGTTTTTGACCAGCTAAATTGAAGCGTTTAGGAAATCAAATGATGAGTTTTTTTACTACGCTAAGCGAAAATGAGATTCGTGATCCTAGAAGCATAGCAAGTGTTTTTTTAGCATTAAACCAATGCACTATTTTCCATCTAAAAATAAAAACTAGATTTTGTAATAGATATATTCCAGTTTCTAGATTTATATGGAAAAAAGAAGTCTACTGGTCGTAGACTTTGTTAAATTCAAAGACAGCTAACTGCCGAAACTAGAATTGGATCTTAGTTTCAACTCGTATACAAGAACAACATTTTTGACATAATCATCACTTTTGTCAATGCAGGTTGGTGAACCCATTTCCTTAATATGGTCAAGTTCAAGTTCCGAAAAATCCAAAAACACACTTTGCCTAATCTTAGATTTGAACTCAGGACATCTGGATTTTGAAGAAGTTACGTTTCTACAACGTAAAATACTCGTACACTAGACAAATTTGCCAGGTCTGTTAATGACCTCGATTGCTCAGTTGGAAGAGCAGCCACTCTAATTTTGAAATTCAACCTGATGTCATCAGGTTGAATTTTTCTAGTTTCTATTTTTACGTATATCAATCCTAAAAATTATGATTTTCTAAATCCAGCCGCCGCAGCATTCCTAATCTCATTTTGAAACTAAATCCATAATCTCATTTTGAACATATTCTTGCGATATACGCAACAAAAGTACAATCGGTAGAAACACGGCTTTCTCCATTTTATTTTTCCCGTATTATAATATTGCGGCCGAGCTCAAAGGAATGAATTTGCCAGAGGGGAATATTTTTAGATGTATTTATGTGCATTAAAACGGTGCTTTTTAACCGCAGTCGGTGGAAATAGGTGGCCATGAATTAATGAGAGGCTTTCTTTGCTCGTTGAGTTGAGGTTAAACTCAACGTGGAGCGAAAGCTAGGCGATAATAATTTGTTTTCTATATTCAAGCATAGGTAGCTGAACTATAATCCCTATCAGACTGTGGATCCCCTATGTTTTTGCTAGATGGTACGCCTTAATTGAGGAAGGAGCTGGTCAACGTTTTCACAATGAGCTAAAGCATGAAACCAATGAAAACAATTACCTCCCTTTTCAAAAACCACGTCTAAACAACTCCTAATTCGATTGTGATCCAGACGTCGAACGCTCTTCCAGCACATGTGTTTCTGTCTTCTTATAGTCCCAGGTTCTACAAGCGGGGCGTAAAAAGGCATTTCTGCAGGCTTTCAAGATGCGAATGGCCAGCTCAGTGATCCTTTGCATTACTGCGCTTGTCAGCCTCATATCTGGCCCTCACGACCGCTTTCCATCAGGTAAAGTGAGGTCATCTTGACAGGCAATATATAAAAAAAAAAACACTAGTTTAGCAGTTTTGTGTTCTTGCTGGTAAGTTAAGTGACCGGAACTTTTCGAGGAGCTGTTGTTTAGTCAGCCGAGGGACTTCATTTCTTCTTGCTGACTATAAAAAAGTCAATCTTGCCTTGCAGGGTGAACTTTATGCCTCTACAGTTATATAGCCTTGCACGTGTTCATAGTGCAGTAACAAAATTTCTACGGTATATTATCAATTTGTCAGAGGATTGCAATCTTTAATCCACAAACTTAATACTTCACAAGTGTATAACGCGGACGTCGGCTGACGAATTCATTATTTTGCTTAACAAAACCCCAACAAGTAAGAAACGGTGGAACAATGACCTAGGGCTGGCAACGGCATAATTAAGGACTTTTGGAGGAAAATAAATTCAACCTCTTTTAAGTTCTTTCAGCCTACGTGAGTATGGTTGTGGTACATTTACTATGTCACCTAAAAAGAGTGCTGCACCTTGTGTTTCTGAACATAGATATTTTAATCGAATGATAGCAAACTAGATAAAATTGATCTAGATATAAAGCTGGACATGAACCTGCGACTTTTCACGAGGCAACTGCTTTTCCAACTGTGTTCCTTTTTAAATATTGAATAAAAAGAATAAAAAACATTTATTTCGTTAATTACCTATAACGTGTTAGTAACCAAGGACTTTTATACTATATTAGTAACTGAAATAAAATTACGTCTTTTGAAATGTGATTTTTGTGTCTTTGGCTAAGTGATGCAAGTCCTGTGCTTTTCACGTCCAGACTGGCCGCAACACACTGCAGGAGGCTTTTGGAGCCACCTCGCACTTGCTGGATCAGGGAAGCTACGCGTTTTCGCAGAATAGCCGCAAAGCTATCAATCCAGCTTCTGCCAGCATCCCTGAGGCATTACAGAAACGTCGAAACCTCATCAGCATCCTGAATGCGTCATTATATTGAGTGCGCAGGGCTCTTTATGCTCCTTGGGTGTAAGTTGTCCTCAGGCGGCACTTTTAGGGTTAAAGTAATTTATTCTCTAGAAAGACACACGACCACATTTTATGAAAACAACTTTAACCTCAAATAATAATGATGTGCATCGTCGCTCGAAATAAGTACTTACTTACCCGTCTGGGGAATTCTTATTTCACGGTTGGGTTTCAGGGATGTACCGAGCGCGACTCTTTATTTAAATGCAACAAATGATTTACACTTCTGATGCCAGAGAGTATTTTGTTACCGAGACCCTTAACAGACTTCGCGAATTATTTTAGTGTAAATTAAGGCTTCTGTTGGCTTTTCTTGGCCTTTCAACATCCGAAAGAGAAGCGGAAAACTATGGATGGAGCTGGAAACATTTCTGCGTTTCTTTAAAGTTATATTCATGGAACTAGTTATATTAGAATTAACAAAACCTGATCTAGTGTTGGAGGTGCAAGCAAGGTAGTAGACCATAAATACAATTGAATTGTTTTTCTCACCTAAAACTCTAAAGTTTGGCTTGATTAGCAACCGAATGGTGGCCACGAAATGTAAAATGGCGTTGTGGTCAACCAAGGATAGCAGGATGAGTTGGGCTCATTTATGTTAGGGTGGTAATAGCAATGGACTACTAAAGTAATACAGGTTTTTGATATACAGTATGTCTACTGTAAGTTAACTCCAATAACAGCAGCTTGCGTCAGCGGTGATTGCGCTGACATTTTTGTTACATCAGACAACACACCCACGAGATAATGGTCTCGGAGTAAGGATTAATATCCCTGCATTACGAGTACCACACAAGGTAATACGCCAGGGGCATCTCCCAACACACCCACACCCGGATCAATTCAGAAAAGATCGTTTCCTGAATTGACCGAGGAGTCGTACCCGGTACACTACGGAGATCGAGGCGAGGACCGTGCTACAGCGCACTACGCCAATCCTGTCGCCAAATTTTTGTATGGGATTTCGGTACAGTGCCTCTAGTAATTATAAATGGAATCAAAATGGAATAAAAAATTCCTAAGTCACTATCGTAGTTTAGGTGATAGACACTCAGGGCAGACAAACAGTAGTAATGTATAATGCTAGTATTTATAATAGTAAAAGTAAGAGTAAAAAATATCTTTATTTATATAGACTTATGAAAAGTACTTAAAGACAAGTCAAAAAAAAATTACTAGTTGAAATACACTGACATAAAATAATACTATGATAGTAAGTATCGTAAATAATCATGTGACTCTACCACCGATTCGGAGGTTGTTTCCGATCGAGAAGATCTTTTCTATCTGGTTTTTTTGCAACAAAAATTGAATTGACAGAGTAGTAACAAAAAATGTGCAGAGGAGCAGATTATACCTAAGATAAATGATAAATGATTCATATGCTTGTTTCGACTGATGCTTTGTTCATTTTTTATATCAAGTCGACTGCTGATTCATTAGACACTTCTTTAGGCAGGGCGCTGGTGTGGACACTTTCATGTCTTGTGTCAGATGCGACTCTCGGATTCGACAGGAGTGTACAATCTCGGAGTGTCAGTATGGGTTTCGACCGGGTTGCGGGACAATGGACCCCGTATTTACTTTGAGAACGGTCATGGAGGGATAAAGACTGAAGAATACACCTCTGCATCTCCTTTTCTTAGACATGCAGAGGCCTTCGACTGTGTCCCTCGTAAGATGATCGGCTGAGCGCTGCGGTCCAGGGCCGTCCCCGAGGTCTTTATTAAAATTATCCGGGGCATGTTCTACGATTTCAGTTCCATGTTAGGACTGCGGTTGATGACACGCGTCCCTTCCCTATCACCATTGGAGTACACCAAGACTCCGTGCTTAGCCCGTTTCTCTTCAGCGTAATATTAGACATTCTGTCAAACAGCATCCGAGACCACCATGAGCAGCCACCCTGGTTGCTCATGTATGCTGATGATATTGCGCAAGCAGATTCGGACAGGGGACGGCTGGTACAACGGGTGAATAAGTGGAGCAATTCACTTGAAAACAGCGTTCTCAAACTTAATGTGGCGAAGATGGAGTGCATGGCCTGCAACACCACAGTCCGTCCGCATAGGCGATGACGTGGTCAAAAGCACGGACCGTGTCAAATACCTGGGATCTGTGTTAAGCGCGTCCGGTGACATCGACCGCGACGTCAGAGCCCGAGTTTCCGCCTCCGCCGGGGACCGGCAGAAGCGGTCGACCCAAGAAGCGCTGGCTTGACGTTGTCGAGGGTGACATGCGTGCCAAACAGACTCACCACTGAGTATGCACAAGACCGTGCGAAGTGGGCCAAGAGAATAAAAAAGGCGGACCCTGGTACCCCACACACCAGTGTGAGTTCACAACCGGGATAGACCGCCCGGATGATGATGATGATGAAATCATCCACTCTCTGCGGACACAGTTATCTGTGTCCGATCACCGCTACAGGACACAGCCACTACGGTTCCCTGTGATGGTGTGCCGAGTCGGCAACAAAAAGTGTCTACGTTTGCACCTAAACTATGAATATAGGCCAGTTACAGAAATATAATTTTACTGGTCATAGAAACAAGTACAATTTATCTAACAGCAATTCTTTGCAGACTATAGGTACCTTCTATTTCAACTTGCCGACAAAGAAATAATACCTGATTTTATATTCTGGTGGTATAACAATTCCAAACAGCGAAGTTTCTTCGGTATTCGAAAATACTATACTTCAAAGGGAGATATTTATTAATTCTGAAATTATTTGTGTTGGTGGTTACTTCGTCTTAAGAAAATTAATAGTTGGTTTTACTTTGATGAAAATATAAATAAGACCTTTGAAATTGGACCATCAAAATTAATTTAGGTCAGTAACTAATATTATCTTTTGACTATTTTGAGAACTAACTAACCGAAATGCCTAGTAATAACCTCATCGTTAACTTGGGCAAAGGAATTGCCCCTTTTCCGAAACTTATCATATTGAAAATAGCAATAAAATTATAGTATTAAATACACGTTTAATCTAGTGACCTTTTTGATAAAAGCACAATATTTAGCCATATCACAATAGGGGGCAAACAAACAGAACAAGTTTCAAATACCTAGGAAGCATTATTATGATTTTATTACTCAAGATGCACTCCAGATATGAAAGCCAGAATGGCGATGGCAAAAGCCGCTGACAATGGGAAAAAGGAGTTATTCAGATCACAAATCGCAATTAAACTAAGGAAATAGCTGATTAAATTATATGTTTGAAGTATAGCTTTGTACGGGTGTGAGACGTGGACAATGACACAAAAGGATAGAGAAAAGCTGGAAGCATTTAAAAATATGGTGCTGGAGGCGAATGAAAGGAAAACAAATGTGGAAGTGCTGGAGATGGTTGGGGAGAGTAGAAGTATATTAAGGACCATAGATAATAGACGTGGGAAAATGATAGGCCACATTATTCGACATGACGAACTTTTAACAACAATTATAGAAGAAAAAGTAGTAGGGAGGAGAGTTAGAGGAAGACCAAGACGAAACTACATGGAACAAATAAAAGAGAAAGTAAACGTCATGTGGTATAGAGAGGTGAAGACGCTGGCGCAGTCCAGGGAAGAGTGGCGGTTGCTCCACCGACAAGAGCATGGCTCTCAAATTAAATGATGATGATGATGATGAAACTTTAGGGAAGGCAATTTTAATGAAAATTTTACAATACATTTAATAAACGGGTTTGACATGGATATTATTGGATAGATTTATAATATGGCACTTATTTTTTTTTATAAAGTATAAACGTGAAAAACGGCTCGCGCGCACCGCGCCAGTGCCGCCATTGACCAGCCGGACGGAGAAGGGCCCTTAAGGAATCAAACAAAAATAAATTACTTCAAAAAGACCTTGACTGGACTTTAAAATTAATAATAAACCTAACAGCACTATTTCAGAACTATTGTAGCCAATAAGCCTGATATAGAGCTGGTAGACCTGCCATCCCGCATGACGATAACCTCGTGAAGGCCGAGAGGGACAAGCTCAGCCAGTACCTTGACTTGGCTCACAAGGTGACCGCCATGTGGGATGTAGATTCGACGATCATTGTTCCGATAGTCGTTTCGGCAAACGGCTTGATAGCGAAGAGCCTCGACCAACACCTCGAGAGGCTCTTGCTTAGCGGCTGGATCAAAGGTCAGATGCAGAAGGCGGTTGTATTAGACACGACACGTATTTTCAGGAGGTTCCTCTCTCTGCAGCCCTAACCACCGGTAGTCTGGGCCTCGCCTGCCCCACTGCCGGCGGCACCCTAAGTTGAGTTTTTTTTTATTATAAGATGTCAAGATGACCTTACTCCCCCTGACTGAAAGCGGTCGCGAGGTCCAGATATGAGGCTGACAAGCCCAGTCATTCAAACGAATCACTGGGCTGGCCATCCTCACCTTGAAGGCTTGCAGAAACGCCTTTTCACGCCCCGCTTAAAGAACCCGGGACTATAAGAGGAAGGAAACACATGTGCTAGAAGGGCGTTCCACGTCTGGATGGTACGACAATGAAACGAGTCACCGAACCTTTTAGTTCGGGCCAACAAATGCTGAATTGTGTGTGGATTTCATAGTATTTTTATATATATCATTGTTTTTATAACTTTATGCTTAAGTTTTATAATTGTAATTATTTCGTTTTTATAATTTTAATTCAAAGGTTGTTTTCATAGTTATAAATCTCTGTTTTTGTTAGAATACTATACAAATTTTATATTAAAGATTTATACTGAATAAAGATAATAAACCTGAATATAATAAATACGTAGCATCCTTACTTTAACATAAAGTGATTCTACCAACGGCGTAGGAAGGTTGTTTCTGTCTGAGAAGACACGACAGTCGACAAAAACCTCAGCAGTTTCAAAATAGAATTACCTAGTAGCAAATGACGAACTTACATTTTATAGGTTTGTACTTGCTTGTTAGAATATCCTGAGCAAAGTTATAGTTTATGTTGTATTATATGGCTGTTTGTTGATAAGTAAGTTCATATGTAATTTTATGACATATTATAATTTACATATGTTTGTACTTGTTAGAATATTGTTGTTGCGCGCAGTGGCAACCTTTTCTCGACTGGTGACCACGGAAGACCAGCGATGAGGTGAAGAATAGGTCGGTTTCCCGTCACACAGATGTGTGGGCATCATTGTAGTGCTATTTAGTTTTAAGATTTACGTATTTGTAGTAGTTAGTTTAATGTTAAGTCGTTATTAGACGTCTAGTTTTGTTATTCACTAATGAGACCTGCTATTGCACCTTATTTTGAATTATAAAGTAAATTTTTTTCAAAAATTTTAATATTGTGAAGTCAAAATTTGTTTAAAAGTTTACGTATTGTCTTTGGCCTAATGGAACTGGCGACTGCCTAGAAGTTACTTAGCTTTAAGACTTTTTAACAAGTTGTAGGATTTATAAAGTACTCGTTTAAGAGATTTTCAATCGTAAGCGATCGCGCTCTTCGCAAGGTGACAAGGTAAGTCCCGCGTGCGTGATAAATCTTACATGTTAAAAACACTCTTAAGTCTGAGTATAGAGTTCATAACATTATATCGAATGAACGAATGTTTATGGTATGGTAAAAAAACAAATAGTTTCAGATCATTTCTTATCTATAACATTGTCATACCGAGTACTAAAACATGATCGCTGAACACATCATCGGTGCCATGGTCTTGAAATGCTAAACCAGCGGTTTTTGCATTCAAATACCAATTATTTAGCATTCAAGACCACATACGTGCTACCTAGCAGACTAAGCTGTTGTCAAAAGCGAAACCCTATGCGTTATTCTGTATAATATAATTGTGCAATTCTAAATTCTTAACAAACACTCGAGTAGGATTACTGATAACAGAAGTTCACGAAGATTAATGATAAGGCGAGGTAAAGGATGTACTCCATTATCAAAGATTACCGGAAACACTCCTTCATTATTCAAAGTTGTTCAGGCTTCCTTTTAATGTTGGTACTAGTAAATGTTTGCAATTATAAGATTGGTTTTACTTTCTTTTGTTCAATTCTTTGGTAAATAATTCCCTATTTGTGATAATTTCACAAATACCGGGTGAGTGTCAAAAGACTTACGAAAACGATATGGCATGTCTCTTAGTAAGTGATGTCGTAACTTTCTTTTAAAATTAGTGTATTTATTTATTCCATTATTCAACTGAAAAATACAGCAAGTGACCTAAACTTATTGTTGAAATGAAAAATATATAGTAACTATTTAGGTGAAAATTAGATTTTTTCAATTGACTTAATTAATAATTAAACTAAATGTTCGACTGATTTATATGGTGACCTTAAAAAGTTAGTTGAATACATTTATTCTTCCCTTGGATAGTTTCTATATCATCTGCTGAGGTATGGCATAAATATGGTTAAGTCAGTTATAAATTGTATGTAAGTTGTAAGTCTCTTCTTACCCAGTATAATATTTCTACATAAACTAATTACTTTCTTCAACTTTTTACACACACAAGTAAATATACACAACAACAACAATTACATTTTTGCATGCCAAGTATCGGTGAAACATGTTGACCTATGAACAATGAATTGAAACCTAGAACTACCAAGTCTTATGCAAATAAATGATCTTATCTAGGCGTTGACGTTTTGTATGGGCTTTCGGTATAGCGCCTCCAGTGATTCGATATGGAACTAAAAACGGCATACAAATTGCTGAACTCAACTATCGGAGACTACGTGACGGAAATTCATGGTAGTCACTGGTTAGTATAAATATTGTTTTTTAATTTCGCAAAATCGGGTTAATGGTTTTTGATGTTCATTTAACCCCTTTTTGTAAAAAAGGAAATTTTTAACCGATCATCATAATAAAAGAACGCGTATTTAATTCAGAATACTTACTATTGCACCAATTATATTGCTACAAAAAAACTAAAAGCCGATCAAAACTTGTTATCTCAAAATAAAAATAAAAACAATACAGGAACCTTTAAAATAATATCCCTAGAAAGATAACTACGTCTTTAAGACGTATCGAATACAGAAAAATCGCTGCAAATTTTTATTACGCGGCGTAGCGCGTAGGCGTATCTTGGCCAACTCAGTCGCTGGGTAGAGCTTCAGAACGACGGCTTTTACCCGTGGTAAGTACATTATTTTCCGATCTAAGATTATAGTGTTCGTCGAAGAGACGTATGATTACCTTATAAGACCTTTTGGACTTGTTACCACAGTCGGTTATACACTTTCTTATGTAATTTTTACGTTGTTTGAGATAACTTTGGTATATAATTCCTATGACTAGACTCTGATCCAGTCAGATTAGGGTGCCTTGAAAAAAAGTTATGACAAAAAACACAATTTTCTATAGCAACGCGAACTCAACACCACTAATTGCCTTTCAAGTATTCAGTTTAGTTTTGAGAAAATATTTTAACTAGCGCCGTGGATTTATTGTAAATAAATAAATGAAAAAATAAAATTAGATTAAGTCTGTGTTAAAATAACTTAATTTCCAGGTAACACAAACTTCTAGACATTAATTATTCCTTTCGCTATCCGGATCTGTACCTAGTTTATTTGTAGATGATCGCTTTGACTGCCCGTTGACGCTAATCGAGTTTGCGACTGGTCTACCAAGTTGCAACTGATGCTAAAGTGGTACAGTCGGCAACAGAAGTGGCACTCTGGTATCTTGCCACATTAACTTTGTCTAAGTTGTCAAAGCAATTATAAGAGAAATAAATGATAGAGCAGGTAGACTGGGATCAACTTGGCAAAGTAATCATGAGATCAGGTACTTCTGTTGTTAACCGTACGGTTATTTAGATGGTAGTGATCAACACAACGCAAGTTTATGATGAGTTGTAATTTTTTTATTACAAAAAAATAGAATTGAAAAAAAAATACAAAAAATAAATATGCGCCAGACAACAACACACCTCTTGTAATGGTCTCGAAGTAAGGATTTTTAGCCCTGTGTTACGAGGTAATACACAAGGAAAGTAAGCCAGAGGCGTCTCCCAGCACACCCAGACCAGAAATGCCACGACCGGGAATCAAACCCGGGACACTACGGAAATCGAGGCGAGAAACCGTGCTACAGCGCACTACGCCAAATCAAATCAAATATTTTTTCTTGCCAAGTTATAAGTTTGCGTATTACAATCGTGTGTAATGTAACGTTACAGAGTCGAGCACTACATCAGTAAGGGAGGAGAACCGAGCATTACAGTACGTAAACTGTAATGATACAGATTCAACATTACAGTGCGCAACATGATGATATAATGTGTAATATCTTGATACAACTTCCCTGAAGTTTTGTAATGCTCAAAATCGAATCTGAAATGTAAATTACAGGCAAATGTTCGTCATGTCAGGTAGGCAGTACCTACTGTATTGTAATGCTAAAAATCGAATCTGAAACGTTACATTACCGGAAAATGCTCCAGGTGAAGAACCACCTTTGCAAATAATCAACTCACGTGAAACGTGAATAACGTTATTCACTGTGACTCATGTTCATCACGTGAATAATAATTGACTGATTGAAACCACGGCGTTAAGGCAGGACTTCAATTTTGGTGTGAACAGTAGAAGTATGAATTTTTAATTGCCATGGATAGTAGATGATAGATAGTATAGAAACTACCCTTTGTACGATGAATGAATGAATGAAGTGTGGAATGAGCTCCATGCAGAGGTTTACCCAATGAGCTATTTTACATGGTCAGCAACGCGCGAGTCATGCCCCTAGTGTTGCAGGGTGCGGTAACTGCTTACCATCTACTTGTCAGCCTACTTGTTTGTCACCGATGTAGTATTTAAAAATAAACATATTTTATGAAATTACTCTTAGTGTTCTTTTTTAAACCACAACTTGTCACGGTCTCAAGGTAGGGGGGGTAGGGTCTCCCTGTATTACGAGGTACTAAACGGGGAATTAAGCCAGGGGCGTCTCCTTGCACACCCAGGCAATTTCAGGCAATTCAAAAAGATCGTACCGACCGACTTGGTGTAATGGTTAAGAAGTTGGCTACTACACCAGAGGTCGCGGGTTCGATCCCCGCACAGTACAAACATTTGTGTGCATGAACATGTCTGTTTGTACTGGTCTGGGTGTCTCCTATTTATAATAAGTATGTATTTACAAAAGAAAATGTATTTAAGTATGTTTATCCGTTGTCTAGTATCCCATAACACAAGCTTTAATTAGCTTACTTTGGGGCTAGATGGCGCTGTGTGGAATAATGTCCAGGGATATTTATTTATTGTCCAGGGATATTTTATCGTTTCCTGAATTAACTTGACTGGGAATCGAACCCGGGACACTACGGCAATCGGGGTGAGAAGCCGTGCTACAGCGCACTTCGCCGATCGTGTCGTCGAGTTTATTTCGATGTTCATTGAAGTATGTACCACGAGTTTTTCAACAACACAGTGTAACGGGATTCCTTTGAGTTGTGGTCGCCCAAGGCCGACCGCAAGGTCCCGCAATCGATACCTAGCCGTAGCCGCATGTAACATGATACTCAACACACTTGTTTAATACGCATTAAATAATGTGGCACAATTGCAGACATAGATCGAAAATAGGTGAGTGCATCTTCTTCTTATAATACATACATACATACCATCACGACTTTATCCCAAACGGGGTAGTCAGAGGCAAGTGACTGTTGCCGTCATGGTGAACGGAACACTCAAAATCCCACTTTTCACCAATGGTATTAGAACACAACGTGGTGAGCCTTCCGCCGTTGATTTGGTTTTTATCGATGTTTTCCAACACTGGAGAGTTAGTCGGAAATTTAACAATGAACACAAGGATGTGGTGCAGGCCAGATTTGAACTCGGGACCAAACGATCCACGATCTGAGTTGGGGTGCTTAACCCCTAGGCCACGAACTCTTATTAAATAAATAAAATAAAAATAAAAATAAAATCAATTTATTTCAGACGAAGTCTATACAAATTACACACAATTTCGATTACATTTAATTAAAATTAAATTTCAGATTGATATAAAAATAATAATAAAAATAAAAATAATCAATTTAGGTATAAAATAAAAACAATAATAATAAAAGTAATCAATTATCTTCCACCCTCTGCGGCACCGGGAACTAGCGTTTGCGCTTGTACCCAGTGCCGCAGAAGGGGGCGGTCCGGCTTGTCGCTCAGCACATTCAGGATGGTGTTGGCGCTCCCGCGCGCACGCAGCATCAGCGAGGCGATTCGGCGCCTCAGCACGGCGTGGAAGCCGTCAGTGTGCGCATACGCAAACATCGCAGACGCACTACAGTAGCGCGGGAGCCCCACCAGCACCCTGAATGCATTGTTATACTAGTACTAATTATTATCGAATCGAAAAAAAAAACGACACCCCATGTGACCAATACTTCGCTACTTTTACGGCAGTCATAATGTGTTCGCGTGTGCAGCTAGCCGACCACGCAGGGCAAAGTTGAACTGAACATGACACATGGTTTGTGCTGAGACACCTTGTGAGTATATTTCGTGTCCAAAGGGAGAGTCACCTCTGCCACAATCTCTCTCTCTACCTAATCAATCTCAATCGCTTTCATACAGATCTCTGTCGGTGTGATTTCCAGTCATCGAAACGCTACGCCTAAAGAGTGCTACGCTTGGTTCTCGTAGGAGCGGGGGAATTTATGTTACCTACTTTGATGTATGTCTTTGGACAGAACATTGAGGTCAAAAACTTCACATAATATAAAATGTGTAAGAAACAGTGACATTGACACAACGAGATCACAATCTGATCCGGAGATGAGTTTGCGAGAATGGCCTAAAGTAAAGTTATAAGAGTAAAAAAATACTAAGCAAAAACCTTTGCTTGGCAGAAGACCGCCGCCTACCTAGATAAAAATAAATGTCTTCGACACTTTACACCAAGATGATCTGGCCCCAAACTAAGCATACGAGCTACGAGTGTCAGACTAATAAACATACTTAACCGAAGTCGAAATCACTCCTTCTTCTTGTAGAGTCGACAGCAACATCATATTTTACCGGACCAGTATTCCGCCACCTTTGCAGCTTCGTCATTGGCACACATCAGGTCGTCGTATGTGCAGTTGTTCAAACATGAGGGGCATGCGAGAAGGTAACTCATGATCTGGGGGGAGACACCACACTCGTACACGTTGTTCGCGCTGTCAGTGTCAACCCAATTGCACAGATTATCCTTGCAGCGGCCGACCTGGGTCCTCACTCACGATGGCAACACAAATCTCTGTCGAAATCACTCAGGCATAAAGAAGTCCGCACTTCTTCTAAAGTAAAAGTAGTGGAGGTATTGACCTCGATTAATTACAATTTTTAATATAGTTGTTTTTAATTACCATTAAACCTCCAGTCGTAAACAAACTTCCTGAAACAAATTGTTAATATGACCTACATGCAGACAGTTATTTCCTCACATTATGATTCTGTATATATCCTGCAGCAAACATTTAAATTTTCATTCAATTACATACATTAAAAACCCTCCCCTGATCATTTTAACGTTTGCCGAGCCGCCGGGGCGTGTAAATATCTCCAATCATGCTTGTTAAATACGCGTTTCATTACAGACGCAGGGATGGTGCCCTGTATTTTAGAAATTATAAGTGTTTACATATACGGCTACACCAACCCGACACACAGCTACAAATATATCCCAAATCGGGTTGAGTTCCTAGTCCTACCCATTTTGGGATATAATGTGACATATACCTACATGAAAATATTTCTTTTGTTACACAAACCGAGACAGAAAGATCAGGAAAAAGTCACAGATTGTAATACCAAAAAATCCCGCACAAATTCTGCGCACAGTTTAGTATAAAGAAAGAAAGAAAGAAAGAAAAACAATTTATTGACCCAAACACAAATGGTACAGAATAAATACAAATAAGACAAGAAATAAAAACTAACGAAAATGTAGTGGGCCAATCAGGACTCTGCCTCAGCATGTGCCACTGCAGTGCAAGCACGGCAGAGACGCTGGTATTCTGGCAGGGCCTGCTGATGTGGTCGTCCAGCCTTGAAGTATTAAAAACTAACTAAACTAGGTAATTAAAAACATTTTTTTTTTTTATTTATTTATTTATTTAACCAAAACTTAAAACTATCATTACAGGTATGCACCCAATGCGATAGTGAAGCAACTAGACTAGGTACTAATTTATAAGACTACACAATAATACAATATTCAGTTATTACAATAACAAGATATGAACAGTGCCACTCTTGTGAAATCACTCAGGCTACAATAAAACAGGTCTAAGTGGTCCGCTATGAGATTGAGAGAGCGAAGCGCACGCGTCAGCGGCGCCTCACTCAGCAAGCGCGTCCTCGCCCGCGGCACCGCCACCAGCCGCGGCCGGCGCCGGCGCCACACGAACCTATCGGGCACACACATCCCTACTCGCCCCAGTATATCTGCACTATGTACCTTTCCAATTAAAATTTTAAAAATGTGAGAAACGAGCGCTACATCCCTTCTGACCCGTAGTTCATTGTACCCGACCATACCCAAAACAAACAATGTTGGGTACATAAGTGGATAAAATGGATATACACCGTAGAGCCTTAAGTTAACAATTCGTGCCGTGCTGGTGGCGGCACTTTAAAAGAATACTTTCCACAGCCCCATATCTTCCCATGGGTGTCGTAAGAGGCGACTAAGGGTTTCTTCCAGCAGACCATCTGCTCTTCAGGTGGGAGACTTATGTCGGCCGGTTGTTGTTACCACCATGCAGTTGTGTAAAACCCGCCAAGTGATTCTGACCTATCTCGGTCAGGTCGCGTTCCGGGATCAGCACTGCACTAACCGGTGCCAGGGGGACTGTGATCGTGGCAATTGTTGGACCAGTGGGAGCCCTAGCGGCGGTATTGTGTGTGTAGTGTGTATCGGCCCGCCGGCCAGGGAGACCCGTAGAAACGGTGGTGCCGCTGGCCGCCCGCGGCATAGTACAGGGGCCCAAAAGGGGTTAACCACCTCTGGAGGCTGCCCCACCACGTCGCGCATAATCTCGGGGTGGCTCGTCGTGCCGGGTGGTGCCCGGTTCCGGTGGGGCCCGGCGACCACACCCGAGGGGGTACGGGGGCCCTTCCGTCCGGCGGACCGGCCTACACTGTTCCACGCGATTAATACCAATGCAGGGCACCACGCTTTGTCTTTCATTGCCTCGATCACAGTCGTCCTTTCACGCCCCTCCCATCCTCCAACTTCTATGGCAGTCAGAAGCACAAAAAAACGGCCTACAGCGGCATCCCCATCCCCCACCAACACGCTGTTTGAGGTGGAGTTCGCTAACATCCGCGGACTCCATGCAAACCTCAACGCCCTCCATCAACACCTTGAGACGGCGAGGCCTGCGATGCTCTTTTTGACGGAAACACAGATAGGCCGTCCTGCCGATACGTCATACCTGCACTACCCCGGCTATGTGCTGGAAGAGTCCTTCCAACCTAAAGCCGGTGTATGTCTATTCGTCAGGGCGGACGTCAGCTGTAGCCGTCTCCGCTGCCTAGAAGACCCATCCTTCTCCACTCTCTGGGTGCACGTTGACCTGGGCTCCACAAGCCGGGTCTATGCGTGCATATACCGCTCCCACAAAGGCGACGCCGAGACAACTCGACTCTTCGAGCATCTGAGTCAGGCCGCAGACAACGCTCAGGCGCAGTTCCCAAATGCCGAAATGGTGTTTTTGGGAGACTTCAATGCCCACCATGAGTCCTGGTTAGGCTCATCAAAAACAGACCATGCAGGCCGAACTGCCCATGCGTTTGCTCTCACGCAAGACCTGAAGCAACTGGTACACCAGCCCACCCGGGTACCAGATATTGTCGGTCATACTCCCTCTTTATTGGACCTTCTGCTGACGAGTCACCCAGCCGGGTATAAAGTGTCGGTTGGTGCCCCATTGGGCTCCTCCGATCACTGTCTGGTTGGCGCTACAGTGCCTTGTGCAGCTCCCCCACAACCTGTGGAGGTGACGCGGCGGTTATGGCACTACTCGTCGGCAGATTGGGACGGATTGCGAGAGTATTTTGCCTCCGTCCCTTGGCGGCAGTGCTGCTTTGGAGAAAGGGATGCTTCAGAGAGTGCATCTGCTATCGCTGACGAGATCAGTACCGGAATGGAATACTACATTCCTTTTACTGATGTCGTCAGTGCTAGCAAAACTGGTCCCTGGTTCAATCGCGAGTGTGCCGCAGCTGTTGAACAAAAACAGGCGGCGTACCGTGCTTGGTCTAGGGCCCAGGCACTCAATGATCATTCAAACCTTGCCTCCCTGAAAGCAGCCTTTAATAAAGCCACCAAGGCCACGAAGAGGGCTTACATTAGAGCAGACGCCCAGCGAATTGCACGTGTTGGCCAAGAACTCATCACGCACCCTACGGGTAGCCGCTCCTACTGGCGACTGGCTAAACACGTGCAATCTAACTTCTGCGTGCCTTCGCTGCCCCCATTGAGATTCCCTGATGGATCGTTGGCTCATCAGCCGCAAGAGAAAGCCGATTTACTGGCTAACCTCTTTGCCGCAAACTCTTGCATCGATGACTGCGGTGCTGCGCCGCCTAATATTCCACATTGCGGCTCCACAATGCCTGATATTCGTATCAGACAATGTGATGTTCGTGCCGAACTGCAGTCACTCGATGTCAGGAAAGCCAGTGGCCCTGATGGAATTCCAGCTGTGGTGCTGAAGAAATGTGCAGCGGAGTTGTCTCCAGTGCTCACTAGCCTGTATCGCCTCTCCTACAATTCGGGTCTTGTGCCGCTGTCTTGGAGGGAGGCGAACGTTCAACCAGTTCCCAAAAAAGGGGACCGGTCTGACCCTGCCAATTACCGTCCAATAGCCGTAACCTCAGTTTTAGCTAAAGTGTTTGAGCGGATCATAAACACGCAGCTCATCCGCTACCTAGAGGATCACTCTCTCATTCACGACCGTCAGTACGGCTTCCGACCAAAACGGTCTACGGGTGATCTTCTAGCGTACGTAACACACATCTGGGGGGAGGCTATGGACAAGCATGGGGAATCTTTGGCCGTCAGCCTTGACATTGCCAAAGCTTTCGACCGTGTATGGCATCGTTCGCTTCTTTCCAAGCTTCCGGCATATGGTCTGCCACCTCGCCTATGCGACTGGGTCGCCGGATTTCTGGAGGGACGTAGAATTCGTGTCCTTTGCGATGGTCAAAAATCACGCTTTCTCCAGATTAATGCCGGAGTGCCGCAGGGCTCCGTCTTGTCGCCGACGTTGTTTCTTCTGCATATCAATGACATGTTATCTCTTGGTAATATTCATTGCTATGCGGATGATAGCACGGTCCACGCGCGATATTTCGAGCGCCCTGGGGCAAAGCAGACTGACATCGAGGAGAAGAGGCGAAGTCTTGTTGTTGAGCTTGACGGAGTGTTGGACCGCATTTCAGAATGGGGTGCATGCAATCTTGTCGAGTTCAATGCCAAGAAAACGCAGGTGTGTGCATTCACAGCAAAGGCGTCGCCTTTCCTTTCCCATCCCACTCTTCAGAGCTCCCCACTACCGATTAAGGATAGCCTAAACATCCTTGGCATGGATGTTCGTAGCAACCTAAACCAGCGGGACTACATTGAGAGCGTCATTAGAACTGCATCCCGTAAACTCGGAGTCCTGAACAGAGTGAGACGATTCTTCACGCCTGAGCAGCTCTGTCTCTTGTATAAGACACAAGTTCGCTCGTGTGTGGAATACTGCTTTCATCTCTGGGACGGTTCCGCTAAGTACCTACTCGAAGCTCTTGACAGGTTGCAGCGGCGTGCTATCCGTATTATTGGTAACCCAGAGGCAACTTTGACCCTTGAGCCTCTCCAATTGCGTAGAGACATTGCCAGGCTAAGTGTTCTCTATCGCTTCTACAATGGGGAATGCTCTGACGAGTTATTCCAGCTTATCCCACCCTCACCTTTCCACTCCCGTACCACGCGTGCTGGACTACGGCGTCACCCACACACAATTCAACATTTGTTGGCCCGAACTAAAAGGTTCGGTGACTCGTTTCTTTGTCGTACCATCCAGACGTGGAACGCTCTTCCAGCACATGTGTTTCCTTCCTCGTATAGTCCCGGGTTCTTCAAGCGGGGCGTGAAAAGGCATTTCTGCAGGCCTTCAAGGTGAGGATGGCCAGCCCAGTGATTCGTTTGAATGACTGGGCTTGTCAACCTCATATCTGGACCTCACGACCGCTTTCCATCAGGTGGAGTGAGGTCATCTTGACGGGCAATATAAAAAAAAAAAAAAAAAAAAAAAAAGTAAATATAGCGAACAAACTTATTCTGAACCCGTTCAAGCATAAGCTTGTACTTAGTTTCGCATGGATCCCATATTACTGCGTTAAACTCAAGTTGACTGCGTACTAAGGCGTTATATAATGTGACAATAGCTGTGATATTTGTAAATCCTTGAACCCGTCGAAGAACAAATCCTAAGTTTCTATATGATTTTTTACATATAGAAATTATATGTTCACGAAACGTTAAGCCTGCATTAAGACAAATACCCAGATCCTTTACTTCCGCTACTCTGAGCAATGGCGTTCCGTCTACCGCATAGTTGTGTTGGATGGGAGAGTGTGCGCGAGAGAAGATGGTAGTGACGCACTTTGAAGTATTAAACTCCAAGAGATTTTCTTTGCACCAGGAGACCACTCTGTCTATGTCTCTTTGAAGCTTAACACAGTCTTCCTCGGTATCAACAGGTAAGTATAGTTTAAGGTCGTCAGCAAACAATAAACATTTCGCATCCTTCACTACTTGCGGCAGATCGTTTATCAAGATTATGAACTGGAGGGGTCCAAGGTTACTCCCCTGGCTCACTCCCGACCTGGTAAAGTATGTGTCCGATATATGACCCGCGTATTCTACGTACTGCTGCCTATTTTTCATATACGCAGCAAAGAAGTGTCATAACAACATAGTGTGCTGTGTGCAAAAAAATTATCAAATTCGAGTGTAGTGGAATGTAGTGTGTAATCTGTGGTAAGTCTGCAGTTTTCTGTCACACTGACAGAGTGACAGGACAGATACCAAATCAATTATGTACCAATTACAGCATTACTTTTGTTTGATTGCCACGTTGAATGCTAACCGCGTGCAACCACACAAAAAACAAAATAACAGTTGCAAATCCCTGGCAGAGTTAAAAAAGAAGATAAAAAACAGGAAAACATGTCAAGAAAACCAAGAATGATATTGATCACATTCGAGCTCCCCAGCGTATCGCCTCGTGAACAAACTGGAGGTGAGACATTGGCTATACTGTGGGTCTGAAATTTGCTTTGATAAGAGATGCTTTTTCAAAGCATTTCTAAATGAGTAGACTGTTTTCAGGTCGCGCATTGGTGGGGGGAGGTCATTCCAGCACCGCGAGGCGGCAAATCTGAAAGACCCGCGAAAGGCCGTGGTGCGATGTTTTGTGGTTACAAAGATGTGTTTACACGATCTTCTGGGGCACCCGGCCCGCCCCTGAGCCCACACCAGCTTGTCCCACAGGTATTTGGGTTTCCCAGTGCTAACTACTCCAAACAACATAGTGGCAAGATGAAGCTTTCTGCGGGCCTCCATCTTTAGCATGCTAGCAGAGTTGAGAAAGGGGGTGACATGCATCCTTGGAGGAATGTGGAAACAAAAACGAGCGCAGGTATTCTGCACACGCTGAATCAGTTTGACTGATCTGGTCAGTAGGCATGGTCCGTATACTGTGTCACAATAGTTCAGCTTAGAGAGAACCAATGTTTCACATAAAGTGATCCTGATTTGCTCACTGAGGAATGGTCTAATTCTGTACAGCAGTTTCAATCTGTAGAATGAGTTTCTGACACAGTCAGCAATGTGCGCTTCAAAATTAAGATTTCTGTCAATAATTAGGCCTAGGTTCCTTGCCCTGTCCACAAGCTCGACAGGTTCCTCATTAACCCCAGTGATTATAGACCCGTGGCAGTATTGAGCACTCCAGCTAAAGTGTTTGAGTCGGCCATTTACAGTAGCCTTCATTCACAGGTGAGTTCTCTGTTGTCTGACGCGCAGCACGGTTTTCGTCCTGGGCGGGGGACAGCGGGGAACTTACTGGATCTTATGACACACATTGTACCTGCAGTAGATGCCGGACAACAGGTGGACGTGGCCTACTTCGATTTCCGAAAGGCCTTCGACACTGTGGATAATGACATCCTCCTAACGAAGTTGGCCAGCGCAGGCTGCACACCGCACACATTGTTTTTTTTTTCTAATTACTTAAGAGACCGGTGTCAGTATGTTGACTGTAGCGGAAGCCTTTCTGAACCCTACTTTACTAGATCAGGGGTGAGTCAAGGCAGTAATTTAGGGCCTTTACTTTTCATTTTAACCATAAACGACTTGCCGAACGTAGTTTATAATTCTAGACCATTGTTATTTGCTGATGACCTGAAACTAGTTCTGAAAATAAATCAGAGGGAGGATCATGACATACTACAACAGGATATAACTAGAATCGAAGAATGGAGTGTAAAAAATAAAATATGTTTTAACGTAGCCAAATGTTCCGTATTATCATTCAGCCGAGCGCAAAGCCCGAGTCATCATCAATACTACATAGACGGAAAGCTGCTGCAGCGTGTTTCCGAGGTCAGGGATTTAGGTGTGCGCTTCACTGCTGATGTTAATTTTAGGGTCCATATTATGAACGTTTGCAAGAAAGCTTACCGGAATTTAGGGATGGTATTACGTTTAGCGAACCAATTTACTAACATAGGTTCTCTGAAAGCACTATATGAAGCACTAGTAAAAAGTCATTTGGAGTTCAATGCGGTTGTTTGGTCACCGCATGAGGCTAAATATAAATTAATGCTCGAACGTATACAAAACAAATTTGTAAGATTCATCTATTTAAAAATGTATGGTGTTTACCCAGGTTATCCGCTATTGTACCCTACACTATTTATATTAGGCATGGTCGGTTATTATGAAATTGAAGTAAAGAGGGATGTAGCTGTCGCCACGTACTTATTTAAAGTACTGCGTGGAAAAATACATAACCCTAGTGTTTTGGAGCTGCTTCAGCTGTGTGTCCCTGATGAATACGTGGGGCGGCGGCGGAGGCCGAGGCTGCTGGCGGTGCCGCGCGCGCGCACCAACCTCTTACAACGCGCGCCCCTGACGCGTGCGCTGCGGGCGCTCAATGCGTTGGCACAACAGACTGACCTATTTAACTGTAGACTGAACGAATTCACAAGAGTGGCTTATTGCATGTGTACCTATAGTGTACGTGAATAATGATAAGAATATGTAACTGTTCTGCTCTTATTGATGCATTTAATTTGTCAACTTTTAATCTTAATATAACTACACTATTGCATTAGGTATTATCCTGTAATGATAGTTGTATGTGGTAAATAAATAAATAAAAATAAATAAATAAATAAATTAATGACAATATTTGGTGGAGTGTCAGAGTTGATTTTTTGACTGTTCAGTTTTGAGCCCATTATCATTAATTTGGATTTCCTGGGATTGAGGACAAGGCAGTTGGCCGTGCACCAAGTGTTGAGGCGTACTATTTCCTCATTCATGGTTGCCACAGCCTGTGCCAGGGCCCCAGGACGAAATGGCAGAAAGAGCTGTAGGTCATCAGCATACAAGTGATACTGGCAGTGATGAATGCTGTGAATGATATCAGCGCTGTACAAAATGTAGAGTATCGGGCCCAGGATTGATCCTTGAGGTACACCGCGTGTGACGAGTTGTGGTGCTGACTGAACACTAGATCCATTTGCCATTTTCAGTTTCACGTACTGCATCCTGCCAGTCAAGTAGCTGTCAAACCAATTGATGGCGCGTGCATCAAGGCCGTAATATGCCAACTTAGCCAGCAGAAGAGAAATATTGATTGATTCAAATGCCCGAGAAAAGTCCAGAAGCAGCAAGAAGCCCATTAGCCCCCCATCTTGAGCAGCCAATATGCCATCAACAACATCCGCGAGAGCAGTCGCTGTACTTAAGCCTTTACGAAAATCAGATTGACATTGGGGTAGCATGCTGTGCTGCTCGAGGAACCCAGTAAGTTGGTCACATACTATTCTCTCCAAAACTTTCGAGACGCAGGGGAGTAAGCTAATGGGTCTGAGATCCTGCATAGTAGCAGGCTGGTTAGATTTCGGCGAAGGCCTCACAACAGCTGTCTTCCAGTCACTTGGGAAAGTACCTTCTGCTATCGACTTATTGACTATGGCAGTGATAGCGTTCAGCGAATGTGGCAAAGTCAGCGTTAGCATTTCCAGGGTCAGTCCATCGTGACCCTGCGCATTGGATTTAAGATTCTTGATCGTTTTGAGAACAATATCACTGCTAACCGTATTCAGTGAGAAAGTAGCACACTCGTTGTGTCTATGGTACTGATAGTAGGTGAGTTGGGAGATCGTGACTCTGTCCTGACCAGGCACATTCAAAAAGTGGGCGTTAATCTGATCAGGGCAGTCAAATGCTGGTGGAAGATCAGCCTCAGTCTTTCCACTGGGCAATACCATGCCCCTAAGGCTCTGCCACAATTTCTTGGGATTCCTCGCATTTAAATTTATATGATTGCTAAAGAAGCAAGTTTTTTCCCGCTTAATAGCCTCTACCACCAATCGCCTCATTGTCTTGTAGCACTCTCTGTCTGCATCTGTGCCATGCAATTTGACCTTCCTATGGTAACAATCCCTTATATGCATCATGGTTTTTACAGCATCAGTTATCCAAGGATTAGGGGGGTGCTTAAACCTTACTCTCTTGACTGGAGCATGAAGATCGAAAAGACCCACAATGCTGGTGGTAAAGGCCGCAACCAAGACATCAACACTTGAGGCCCTGCCCACATAGCTCCAGTCAATATTGCCTAGGTCAGTGCTTAGCTGGTCCTGCAGGATGTCCCTAAAAGGTCTAAAGGTAACCCACTGGGGACATGGCTTTTCTTTTTTTATCTTGAACTGAGCTGTCAACATAGCATGACCACCCAGGTCTGGAGTGTGCCTTACTGTTACCTTAAGAGCCTGCATATCAGCACAAATGAGGTCGATGAGTGTGCTACTGTGGTCAGTAAAGTGGGTCGGCTCTGTGACCAATTGATGGAGCCCGAGGCTCTGCAGGAATCCCAAGAGTTTCTTTAGATTTGCTACTGGTAACATCGTTGAGGTCAATGTTGAAAACACCAACAACTACACGCGCATCACACTTTGAAAATGATGTTATGGAGTCAGTGACAGCATCGAGAAACAAGTCAACATCTAACCAAGGTGGCCGGTAAGCAGTGCCAACGATAATACTCTGCGTGTTTAAGCGGACCATTAGCCACATCTGCTCGATGGTTGTCGAGGTGATCGGGGAATGAATTGTACGCGCATTGATGCCCTTCCTTATATAAAACCCGACACCCCCTCCTCTGCCCCGCCTCATGTGATCTGGCCTAGGCGTAAGAAGTAGCCGGTAGCCAGGCAACTTCGGAGCCTCATCGCTTCTCCCAGTTCTCAACCAGGTCTCATTTATCTCTCTATCTCATCTCATCTATCTCTCAAGTAAAACACAAGTAAAACAAACTACATTACTTTTTCGATTCTTAACTCTCTTCAGCCTAATGTTAACCTAAAAATCACTGCTCACACCTGTAATAATCACATCACTGCATTTAATTGTAACTGTTCAGCTCTTGAAAAAGTCTCTACGGCTAAGTATCTTGGACTTTACATTGATCACCAATTAAATTGGCACACACAAATACAAAATTGTACTTCTCGAATCAGAAAATTAATTTGGCTTTTTAAATATCTCAGACATATTGCTGACAAACAACTTCTCATATATATTTATAAAACTCTAGCGCAGTCAATAATCAGCTACTGTTTGCCTGTTTGGGGTGGAAGTGACAAAACTAATCTGATGCAGCTGGAACGAGCTCAAAGATCCATTTTGAAAGTTCTCCTGTTAAAGAAACGTACTTATAGCACAGTAAAAGTATATGAAGATTGCAATGTTTTGACTGTTAGACAACTTTACATTTTGTTAAGTGTTTTAAGAACTCATAAAATTACTATTCCTGATGACAGAGTTAATGCAAAACGAAATCCCTACAATGTAATCAATATTAAATTATCAAAAACGAAATTTGCTCGCAACCAATTCAATTCAAAATCTGTAATCTTATACAATAAACTAAATAGGAAACTAAAGTTCTATAATGTGTCTTTCATGGAATGTAAAAATAAAGTATTTCACTGGTTAAGAAAAATGGACTATATGGAAACTGAAAACTTAATGATGTAATAATAATAATGTTTTAATATTTTTGTAATTAATTAGTTAATAAACACGTATCATTTACCTCACGCTACCAAACTGCTACTAAAACTGAGGATTATTTTTTAAGAACATGTTTGTTATCCAATGGAAGAGCGGCCTTATCCTAGGACAGGTTTTTATAAACTTAATTGGATAAGGTCCTACACATTTTTGTAGAGGCCATGTTTATTTCAATAAATTATTTTGTATTTTGTATTTGTTGTATTTATCGCCAGGAGATCTGGTGCCAATCCCCCCACAGCCACAACAAATTCCTCATGCCCCGTGCCCAAGGACCCAGCATTAAAAAGACCAACTGTCAGATAGCTGGACTTTGTCATTTCACATATTTAAAATGATTATGTGCTGTAAATAAGACTGTAAATAGTGAATGACAATGTGTTATAAATTTGGTAACTGTAGGTAGAATAATTATTACTGAATATGCTAACTTTGTAAAGCATTCTGTTATAAAATATGACATATCATTATTATAAAATCTAAGGTTCGCTCTGTAAAAACTAGTGATTTTGTTGTTTTTATTAGTAATTAAATTTATATTGTAAATTATGGTTTCAATTGTCTGCCACACACACAGCTCAAATAACACACAGAGGAGAAACACGGTTGCATTAGTTGTAAGTGGAAAGAAAAACAGTGAAAAAAGTAAATACACATTGACAACTAGCAGTAAGTACAGCGAGCTCAATATAACCATTATATTCCAGGGTTCATCGGCCCGAATACCCGCTCCATGTCGGCCTCCGAGTGAATCACAAAGGCCTGTTTGCCCTCTCCCTGACGGGCGTAAATGCGGCCCCGTTTGGTCCAGGTGAATTTCCATCGCAATCTGTCGCACTCCTCGCGGACGCGGCGGAAAAGCAGGCGGTTTGGGCGCGTCAGCCGCTCGTTGACGAAGATGTGGGCCCCTCCAGTGGTGGTGACGTGGCGGCGCACGCGCGAGGCCTGCAGCAGCTCGTCGCGCAGGTGTCGGCGTGCCAGGCGCACCACGACGCGGCGCACACGCGGTTTGACCGTCGCACTCGTCGGACCTGGTTCTACTAGCGGCGCGCCCACGCGCTCGGCGAACACCACGTCCCTCTCGTCTAAAGACACCCCTAAGCGGTTCGCGAGCGTAGCCACTGCGTGGAAGACATTCTCGCCTTTCTCTTCCGGAAGATTGCCGATGTCTAAATCTGCAAGCAGAGCTTCCTGGTCCCTGTTCTTCAGCTCTTGCTTGAGATCGGCAATAGCACGCTCCAGCTCCGCCGTTTTTGCATCGACTGTTGATGTTGACTCTGTCTGGCGCCGCTCCACCGTCTCCAGCCGCTGCTCCACGCCGTCCAGTCGTGACATCACGACCGCAAGCGAAGCACTGAACCGTGCCATCTCCTGCCGGAATGCGCGCATCTCCGCCATCCCATCCAGGAATTCCTGGCGAAAATCCGGTGCGATAGGCGCCACTGTCTGGAATTGGGAATTGGGCGATGGTGTTCGGAATCCACCCGGTGGCGCAGCCCCCTGGTTACCTGTTGCCGGCGCATACTCGTGGGGGCGCTCGTCCCCAGGAGGCTCATCGCAGGACATATCCAGCTGATCGCCTTTAATATTCAAGTCGTGCTGTTTGCGTGTCGGCGTATCGTCGCTTCTCGGTCGACGCTTTGCGTTTGTGCAGCTTGGACATAGCCACGACTTCCTGAGATCGGAAATGTGCTTGTTGTAGTATTGCACCGTCATATTCAGGCACTCAAAATGGTAGGTGCCACCACAAGGGACGCATTTCAAAAGTTCATCTGCTCTGATGGAGTTGTTACAGGCTAGGCACTTCATTCCTGCTTACTTTGCTTTGGCGTGGCCAAAAACCAGCAAAAACGAAGTAAAATGGAGTCCACAAAAAGTCTCGCTTGGGCGGAGGTCGGGATTGAACTACCGTCCGCCTATTCACCGAACAGCGCGGTTTCAACTGTACAAAAAATCGCACTTGGGCGGAGGTCAGGATTGAACTTCCTACTTATTCGCCGGACAGCGCTGTTCCGACCACTGAGCTAAACTGTTCGTGAGGATTCTGTTGAAATAACAGATATTAGCTTGCCGCTGTTTGCATTAGGAGAGTGTTTTTTCTATATGGTTGTTCGCGTCTATTGTTTATAATAGGCGGTAGACTATTTTTTAGGCATTGTACTCTTTCGCAACACTGGAATACGCCACGGATTACTCGTATTATTTATACTAAAGCACACTTGAATTACTAAAAATGATACACAGTTATTTTGCCCACTACTTTAGCTCTGTATTGGTATAAGATTGAGATCGAACTCTGCACTTTTTCTCAGGTTAAACAATTATTTTTATGGAGTAAAGACAAGACACAGTCACTCTTGCGAGTACCGCCGGACCAGGCGGATACATAAAGGGGATATTTGGTACCAATTTTGACCCTAAAATTTTTTTTACATGACTGGAACTACTCATTACTAGGTCGACAGCGCGAAGCTGGGAACTACTCGTATCATTACGAAATTGACGTTTATGTTTGGTATTCTAGTCATCGTATTTATACTACTGAACACATGAAACCTAGTATGTAGTATATCTCACTATTTTAGGGTGTGTTTTTAGCCCGCCAAAGTTTCACGAAACTATGTACCCTTGTACTAAAGTAGGCTCCACGGTCCTCAGAGTCCTTAGTATGCAAATACAACGGCTATTCCTCAGATAAATAAAAACAACACTATTAAACAGTAGTTTGAATTCATAACCATTTAGCTTACATAATTAGTATGCAGAGTTTTTAATTGCTATCATTACAAACATAAATAAACAGACTGGTGGAAATGGATAACTTAATTGATCAACACAGCCAATGTAAATATTGTAACCTTTTTGTTAACTTGTTGGAAAGCTTGATCACTGAAGAGTTTAGCAGCTAATTTCAAAATGATCCAAAAGTAGGTATTATTAATTTACATTTCTAATCGACTTTATATTGTCTGTGACAATAAGTGACATTAGCTGGTAGGAAGTGACACTGGCTGGATGAAATAGACGTCTTACTGATTTTTGAGTTGAATAGTCCATTTAAAATTGTTATAAAGTTGAATCGAGTTTAATTTAAGTTTCCCTCTAACAGTATGCTGGCCAGAATTGAAACGTTCAAATACTATGCAACCGACTATACTATCTGTTCTCGTTTTACGTCCACTGACCTTGAGGATTGAAGAGAAGCCGTAGCGACCTGAAACAAGAAAGAAATCATAAAAATACTTCAACAATGTCTTATAATTCTACGAAATACTTTAAGAACTTAAAAGGGTGGTCAAATAAAAATGTCAGAAACGCGTGAATGATACCTCTGGTGTTGCATACGTTCATGGGCTGCGGTAACCGCTTACTATCTTGCGGCACACATGCTTAATACACCACTGAAACTGCATAATGGAAAGAACTTTTAACTAGCCCAAGGAACAACAAACAGATTTCAAAATTTCTTCCTAATGTCATGCGGACTTTATTTGACTTGGCTCGCCATCCCCGGCTTCCTTATTAGGCGCATCACTAGCTCGATTTATTTGAAGCAAATGAAAAACAAATATAACAGGTCCCAGGGATTCAAAGCGAGCTTCAAGAAACTAAAGCTTATTAAGCTCAGAAGATGGCGATGAAAATTGCTTTAACCGTCCCGTTGAGCAAAACAGTGTTTGCGTTGAACAAATTGTAGTTGTGAGTTGGCAATGGAGGGTTAAGTGACGATTCGTCGGAACTGAGATGGATAAAAGATAAAACATTTGTTTTGCTCTTTAGAGAATTCGTTTGAGCAAATTGGGGCTCAACTAGAAAAGCTTCTTATTTTGTTAATTCTTGAATAAAGAGATGTCTCTTGACTGAATTAATGGCTAGCATAACATTTACTGTGGTAGGTGCTATATAATTATATGTGGTTGTTACTTGTTTGTAGTATTCTGACATTGGTTTTAACTAATTTTCAACCAACTTCTAAAGGAGGAGTTTCCTAATTCACTTGTATGTTGTGTTGGTGATGATTTAGAAAATTAATTTATTGTCCGATATTGGTCCGAAATTTGAAAAAAATTAGGGCCTACGCTAAAACTCGGAAGGGGTCGGAATCGAAAAATTGTATGAAACGCGCTCTATGGCGCGGGCGCATAAGACGTGTGGCTCATACTGTTTCGATACCGACACGCGTGCGTGTGTGGGTTCAATGTTATATGCGATATACGGGTTAAATGACATCAAAAAGCCAGTCAAAAATCCAGATTTCAAAAACTGACTAAACAAATTCCTGCATTTTAAACGGATATTTTACATTACATTCAGCATACTAACATTTTCCTTTTAATTAAGTCGACGCAGTGGTCATTCAGCGGAACGATCCGCGAAACGACCTCATGGACTGGTAATGTTGTTGTATCCCATTCCAGGCACTTGCTGAGATAGAAATAGCATTTCACTTACTATTAGGGGGCATGGGCCACAAAACAATGAAATTCTATCGTACTAATGTCGTGTTAAACGAAAATCGTACCTCCCCTTCGATAATGAATTAAAACCTCAGATGATCTTAATTGTTGAATCTTCTTGATTTTTTTAAATATGTTTAATTCTTTTAGTAAGATATTTATATTTTTTATATTTACAATAGGTATATAATATGTTAGTTAGTAAGTATGGATGGTATGCTAGTCCATTTAGAGTAACATTTACATGACCTTTAAATAAATAAAATAAATATAAATAAATAAATATGCGCCAGACAACACACCACTTGTCATGGTCTCGAAGTAGGGATAAATATCCCTGTGGTACGAGGTCCCAGACAAGGAATCCAAGCTAGGGGCGTCTCCCAGCACACCCAGACCCGAGTCAATTCAGAAAAGATCGTTTCCTGAATTGACCCGACCGGGAATCGAGCCCGTGACACCAAGGAAATCGAGGCGAGAAACCGTGCTACAGTGCACAACGCCAATCGTGTCGTCGAAAATTATTTGTACACTGTTGTCTATCCATCACTCTTTTTATGTTTTTCCTGGCACCATGGTCTGTTGCAAGTAAAGTTACTCTTTTCAACTTTGTTTGTTTTACAAAAAATAAATTCAGAGTACAGTCAATGCGAGTAGAAAAAAGAACACAATATTGAGCAGAGGAACTAATTATTCCTACTATGACCACAAACTTTTGTCGTTCAAGTAATCCTCTACATTATAATAACCTTGTTTCATTAACTTTGCTTTAATTGCAGACTTAAACTTGTGAAGAGGTAGATCAACAAGACTTTGAGGTATTTTGTTAAAGTATTTTACAGATTGACCCACAAATGAGTTTCCCACCTTGTGTAGCCTAAGACTGGGAGTTTTCAATTTGTTTTTATTTCTGGTATTATGTTTATGAGTGTCACTGTTTTTTTTGAACAGATGCAAGTTTTTGCGCACATACATTATGTTATCTAAAATATACTGAGCATGCACAGTTAAAATATCGATCTTCTTAAATATTTCCCTAAGCGAGTCGCGTGGTCTAAGTTTGTAAATGGAGCGGATGGCTCTTTTTTGAAGTACAAAAATGGTGTTCAAGTCTGCAGCTGAACCCCACAACAGTAGACCATACGACATAACACTATGAAAGTAGCTAAAATATACTAGTCTTGCTGTTTCAATATCAGTCAAGAGTCTTATTTTTCTAACAGCACAAGCAGCGGAACTGAGTCTCCCTGCCAGGGCCGTTATATGCGGACCCCATTGTAACTTAGAATCTAAAGTTATTCCTAAAAATACAGTAGAATTTGTTAATTCTAATGGCTCGTCATTCATAGTTACAATAGTATCAACCTGTCTCACATTGGGCATAGAGAATTTGATGCACTTTGTTTTTTTTGCATTAAGTAATAAATTATTACTTGTGAACCAACATAGTACTTTTGAGAGAGTATTATTTACATCGTCAAATGCTTGCTTACCTCTGTCGACTTTCAAAATCAACGAGGTATCGTCAGCGAATAATACTATCGCACAAATATCTTTGACATAGGTAGGAAGATCATTTATATAAATAAGAAAAAGCAAAGGTCCTAATATAGATCCCTGGGGCACTCCCATACGTATGGTGGCACCGGAAGATGCAGTTCCGTTGATACTAACTTTTTGAGTTCTATCTGTAAGATAGGATTGTATTAATTGAGATGAGATACCTGAAACACCTTAATGTCTTAGCTTAATCAGTAATATTTCATGATCCACGCAATCAAATGCTTTTGAAAGATCACAAAATATTCCTACTGCATCTTGCTTGTTTTCCCAAGCATCAAATATGTGTTTGATAAGTGCTACACCTGCATCAGTTGTGCTCTTGTGTTTAGTAAAACCAAATTGTTTCTCATGTAGTAAGTTATTTAAATCAAAGTGTGAAAGCAGCTGGTTCAATATAATTTTTCAAGACAAGAAATCTCTAACCTCTTTAGAGATAAGCTCACCTGTACTTTGGCTCATATTTCTCTGTTAAAACTGTAATTTGTGTACAAACGAATAAATAAAGTAATTAATTAGCTAAGAACAAAACTTTTACGTTCGTGTCTTTTACGAATGTGTTTTATAGTTTTTTTTTTTTTTTTTATCTTTTTGTCCACAACTTCATATACCCGTACGCGTTTTTTCCGTTTCCGTAGAGATCTCGGGAAATCCTTCTAGTCAGTGTTCCCCTATGGAACCTACATACCAAATTACAGCTTTCTACGCCAAGTAGATTCTACTGTGCGCTGTGATCAGTCACTCAGTCACACACACAGCACAAATTAGACTCTCAGACAGATAGCCCGCTTAGAGCAACACCCGATTTTTGACACACACACAGACAGAGACGTGAGTTTACAGGCGAAGTCAGTGAGTTTCGCACAGTGAGTCGCACTTTTGAGATATTATTTGTACGTCGTCAGATATTTACATAGTTCAATTGTCAAAAATGGTTTCGCATTCTGTTGCAGTGTATTTGGATGTATGAACACCACACGAAATTTTGATTATCCTTTTTTTAAGTTACCAAATGATGTTGAAAGGTAAGTAAAACTCAGATAACGTTTGCAAGTTACTATGTACGAGTATTATGAGTATATAAGTAGTTAAACCATTATATTTCGTAACACATTCAAATCTAGTACCTACAAAAATGAGCTTTTACTTTTTCCGTAACTTATCTTATCATGCATTGGTAAAACACCAGTATTTTTGGTATATTCTTTTATTGGCACGCGCGGCTGCTGCATTTGCGCCGCGCGCCACGCCGCCGACAGGTGACCGCCGCAGCGGTGGCTCATGGTGTTATGTACAGCCTACTAGGTAGGTAGGTATTTTTCACTTGAAGTTTTTTATTTTTGGCAGTATCTGTCAAATCGCGTTTATCTGGCGAATAGCAACCCTAGGCGATCAGGCAAGTTGATAGAAATAGGCGAGAGCGGTCCTTCTGTAAACTCTTTATTTTGTGCACACAGTTTGACGACACGATTGGCGTAGTGCGCTGTACCACTTTTTACCGCCTTTACTTGCTATGTGTCCCGGGTTCGATCCAGAGGAAACGATCTTTTCTAAATTGCCTCGGGTTTGGGTGTGCTAGGAGACGCACCGTGCCTAATTGTTTGTCTGGTACCTCGTGACACAGGGATATTAACCCTTACTTCGAGACCGTGACAGGCGGTGCGATGTTAAGTGCATATTTACTCAGTGAGTTACGGAAGAGTTATATGTATTGATTACAGCTTCAAAGAAGTTTAAAAAGTATGACATTGACTATAAATCGAATATCGCTGATAAGTCTAGTGCTAAAGTAATGCCCATACGTCATATAAAGTTTGCTATATGAAGAAACGAATGTGTGGTAGCGATTTTTTCTTGGTTAGGTTCTCAGCCATTCTAAAAAGGCCGCGTCAGCAATATTTAAACGAAAATTATTCCTGTTGCTTAAACTTGAAGTCCATTTTACGGTGTTGCAAAGTGAACTAAGAATTATGAATCGTCTAAACGAGGCCTTTTTGGAATAGCAGTTGGACAAATTATATTAAGACACAGTTTCTGTTTGTTGGAAGCCCCTTCAGCTATTTAACCTGTATTAACTGGGTTAGAGAGATTGTTTAGGAAAGGGGACTCCTCCAGCATCTGTTAATACTTTCACCCGGAAAACCACAGCGTAGAAACATTGCTTGGCAGTATTAGGTTTCAATAATCAGTGAAGTGGTCAAAGCTCATCAAAGAAATGTTTTTTGGTTAGATAAGGATCTTATTTCTTTTTGCTGACTTGACAACTGTTCTCCTTCGGCCAAGCACTAGTACGGCTTCTAGAGTTACAAAACGAAGAGTCACAAAGCGAAAATCGCGATCCAACACGAATGGGTCACACTGTATAACCGCTAAGTTGGGTAAAACAAACTCCCAACAAAATACATATTTCCATTCCGTCTCACATGAACTTAGTTGGCATAATTGCGTAATATCTATTTGAATACGTAATGGGCCGTATCTCGTTTCGCTCAGGGAATTCCCGACGCGACTCGATTGGCAGTTCATTATGTTTTCAATGTATGCCATGTTCGAATAAATACCTTTTGACGGAACCCTTTGCTTTGAATGCGGGCATAGGGCTGGCTGTGAATGAAATAAGGAAAATTTTAAATATGGATAAAGTAGAGTTTTATATAACTGTACTGCTCATATGCCAGAATTCAAATAGTTTAATTTTTTTTTTTTACAAAAGAGTGATTTTTATGAACAAACGAAGAAGTCAAAGGAGTTTGAACCTTTGTGGCATAGCCAGCCAGCCACCATTTAGCTTTTCCGATGATTCCGCGCACGATAAAAGTGGTATATAATATTGAAAGAGGACACTTATACAAACAAAAAATTACAAATATTAATATGGTACGAGCATTATAGGGTCACGTTTCCGAGTTATATGAAGGTAAGGATCGATTAGAAAAAGGTGATATTCAATAAAAATCTTCTAATTACTTATAAGACTTTTCAATTTAATTCAATCGTTTATTACGTGTCACATTACAATTTAAAGATGTTAAATGTAATAAGGAATACTGTAACTGCTAACAAAATAACACGAAAAGTCACAAATTTTGTAGATTTTCGATAAATATTTAATTTTTTATATCGATCTTTACTTTAAAATAACTCTTAAACATGGCAGATATTACAAGACATTTTTTGTTTGTTTATGTGTCTCCTATCCATTCTGTCGAGCGCGAAAACTTCTAAAAAAAATAGCTGCAGGTCGCTATGTCAGTTTTCGTACAAAAGCAGTACAAACTACATTAAAAAAAAAACATAGCTTCTTAACTAATTATAGATTCTCGCGAAACGAATGCTTTCGCTTTTAATTACTTGCAATGATGTCCTCTACCTAAAGAAATGTTCGGACCGCTGAAACTAGGCCAGCCTGCATACATGGATTGATTATTTTCTGCCCTAGATTAAATTACGATCAGATGGACTTGTCGTAACATGTCCGAGATATTTTTTTAAACAGCTATTATTTATTGATGCTTATAGCAGCCCTATTCGAATCGCTATAAGCCTGTCGATGCCGGCAGGCTCACACGGATCATTTTCAATTATACTGCTCACTGCCCTTAGGCATGACAGTGACACTGACGCGCTGAACCCGGCATCGAACGCGCTATACGATGAGAAATAGTATTATCACTGAGAACATTTTTATGTTAATGTTTACATTCGTTTCGTACCCGTTGTGTGAAGTCCGACGATGTGTGATACATAACGTGGATAAACTTTCAGAGGTTCTCAACAATATATTTAAGGTGTAAATGACGATTGTGGTTTTTAAAGGCCAAATTGTATACATAAAAATGTCATCAGTGGTATCAGTCTTACAAGACTCTGTTAGTTGAATATTGTAACTATACCGGGTAATTATCAAAAGCCTTACAACATCGATATGGCATACCCAGTAAGTAATGTAGTACAACAGTTACTATGTAAGTGTAAATTTTATGTTTTCAATTGACTTCAATTTTAAATTTTTCATACAAAAAATGTCGACCGCGATTTTGCTAGGAAAAAGCTAACAACGCCAAAGCAATTGCTCAACTATCACAAACCGCTCAGTTCATAATCTTAATTCCGTGATAAGGTAAAGTAATTAGGCTTTAACTAGTAAATATCAAAGGCTTACATTATTGACACTCGTAGATACTCGTAGTCCGCTTAGAAGAAACCGCCATTTTGATCACGCACACAGACAAGGTCGGAATCGGTCACGCGCCGAGTCGCACTGTCGCGATTGTTTTTGTTTTTGTCGAACTTGGTGCAATTTTTCACAGATGAATTTTGTTTTTAGCTAGTTGTGTCAAGTAGGCATAACCTACCTACTTACTTCATTTTAAAAATTCAGAGCTAGTACGGGTATAGTAGTGTAACGATGCCGTTTCGTTCCAGTCTCATGGACGTTGGAACCTTCACGATGGCTGAAAACTTTATAGTTTAACTTACTGGCCATCAATAGTATTCTGTACCTGTCCATTCAAAATTCAATTTATCGTTCCACGTTCCCTGTTCAGCATTTTGATTCAGTCCTACCAAAACCATCGTACTGAACAGAGCTTGCGAGTATTTGACCAGATTACCAGTATAAGTTTGATTAAATTACGTGATAATAAACAGTTTACAGAAGGACCGCTCGCGCCTTTCTCCTTAACTTGCCTGACCGCCATGGGTTACTACTGTGGCGAAATCCTCGTTGCAGGCCATAGCAATACAGGAGCCGGAGCGCCGGGATTTGTCACACAATATTTAGGAGTAGACGTAGTTATGGAATAGTGAGTAAAAGATTAGCCAATCCAGTGACTTGTTTATTGAATAGGGTGAAATATGTGTGTTTTATTATAACTGTTACAATTGGTTATTTAAAATATTAAAATTTTGTCCTTTAATGTTCCAGAAAAAGGATACTTTGTGGGTTAACTTCTCAGCTACAGAGCCGTCATAATGTATTTCAAAAATAGTTTTTGCTATGCAAAATAGCATAAACGGCCAGAATTTAAAGCCAAACACACGCTTACGAGAAACATTGCTCCAGGGTATTTTTACGGGTCATTTAACCATGTACGAGTATGAAAAGCAAGCACCCGGTCATTACCGGAGGAGGAAACCCCCCCAGGGTTTCAAAGAACTGGGTGTTTGATAATAACTCTTAATATTCACCGTAAATTTTTAT
Organism: Udea olivalis; assembly: GCA_947369235.1. Classification (NCBI taxonomy): domain Eukaryota; kingdom Metazoa; phylum Arthropoda; class Insecta; order Lepidoptera; family Crambidae; genus Udea; species Udea olivalis. Next base: position 18,690,028 of record OX376355.1, read on the forward strand.
TGTTTCGTTAAAGCAATGTACAAAAATGAAAAGGACTTGGGTTCACGTTAGGTATAATGTTTTGGTAAAAATATTTCTATGTAATGATGTAAATTCAATGATTAATGATTGAAAAGAGTAACTATCGAGTTTCTTGCCGGATTCTTCTCGATGGGAGCAACTTCCGGACCAGTGGAGGAGTCACGTTTTATTCATGTGCGTTTTTATTATTATACCACGTGGTTGGTAACACTCTATTACACTACACGCGTTCAATATAGTGGCACGATTCCACGCGCGGGGCACAATTGTGGCCCTAAATATTATGTTTGTTTAGTAACATAGAAAGAGAAATAAAATAATTTAGTTTTTTATAAATAATGTCTTTATTGAGTAATCAAGATATAACAAAAAAAATTGTCACATCTAAACTAAAACAAGAATAAAAAGTATTTGGCTTCATATCGAAAAAACTGAACTAAAATGGCACATGAACTTTTAAGGTTTTCGTCATAATCAGACTATTATTTTTGCTCGGTTACATATTCATTATAACAGCTAAGGCATACAGCATATCAATGGTCGTTGCACACATTTAGTACCACTTACGTAACTAGTCCAGTTACGTAATTACACGCGTGGGGTACTGGCGTGCCCCAGGGATGCGTAAATACTTACACATGACAAGTCCGAGCGCAGTCAACAGAAGAGATTTGCAACAGCTACTCAAAAAATCAAAATCCTGGCTGGGGCACGCCTGTACCCGCGCGTGTAACGAATTGTTAAAAGAAGAAGAAAGAAAAAATAATGACTGTTTGACTGAGTTTGTAGGTGAGGTACCTTGAAATAAAAGTTAATTAAATAAATCGCTCTGTCACTACATCTCTTACTGAGTATGCCAAATCGTTTTTGTAAGTCTCTTGATAATCTTGATAATAGCGGCGTGCTATCCGTATTATTGGAATCCCAGAGGCAACTTTGACCCTTAAGCCTATCCAATTGCGTAGAAACATTGCCAGGCTAAGTGTTCTCTATCGCTTCTACAATGGGGAATGCTCTGACGAGTTATTCCAGCTCATTCCACCCTCACCTTTCCACTCCCGTACCACGCGTGCTGGACTACGGCGTCATTCACACACAAATCAGCATTTGTTGGCCCGAACTAAAAGGTTCGGTGACTCGTTTCTTCTCCGTACCATCCAGACGTGGAACGCTCTTCCAGCACATGTGTTTTCTTCCTCTTATAGTCCGTTCTTCAAGCGTAGGCATTTCTGCAGGCGTTCAAGGTGAGAATGGCCAGCCCAGTGATTCGTTTGAATGACTGGGCTTGTCAGCCTCATATATGGACCTCACGACCGCTTTCCATCAGGTGGAATGAGGTCATCTTGACGGGCAATATAAAAAAACAGCCGGTATAATGTATTTTATTCATTAGAGACTGTGGTTTACTTACGATGAGTAGTTTTTTCTCCTACACTTCGTTTCTAACTTACGCAACTAAGTAACAGCTCTTTAACAAGCCGCGAGCGGTTTTACTTAGGAATGCAGAACTTATGCATTTAGCGTAATGGGATTATTGCTCAACCTACCTTCGTAATAAGCTATTACTGCAAGTAACTAAACACAATGGCAAGTGAGTTTTTATTTTTAGCATTATCCAAAGCATTGTTTTCTACGCAGAGATAATTTCGGATTGGGTTTGAGTCCTTAGGATCAGGTCGATTTTCTAGTTTCTATATCTGTGTAAAATTCACTTAGCCATAAGATTTAGTTTCATCTTAAATAAATAAATAAATATCTAGGAAAATTCGCACCAAGATAAATTACACCAAGATCATATGACCCCAAACTAAGCAGAGCTTGTAATATGGGCGTCAGAGACTGATAAACATACTTAAATATTTCTAAATACATACTTATAGATAATAACACCCAGACACACAACAAATATAAATGTTCGTCACACAAATATTTGTCATGGATGGGGATCGAACCCACGACCTCCGGCGCTAAAGGCCAGTCAATCTTAATCGTAAGTCAAATATTTGCATATATATTTCTTTCGGGCGTTGAAAGGCATTATAACAGTGATGAAAAAAACGTTGACTCACAAAACGTAAAATACTAGACAAATTCACCCACCAGTTAACGGCGTCAATAACTCAGTTGGAAGAGCAGCCACACGGACTGTGGAAGATCACGGGTTCGAATCCCACTTGAGTTCCCATGATCAGGTCGATTTTTTCAAGTTTCTATCTATGTAGAGACAAAGGTTTTTAGAATCGCACTATGGAGCAATGCACTGGGAGCGGATTGGCAACGTCGCAAATTTGGAAGATAGTCCGGAGTATTTTGTTAAATTGTAACTTAAGTATGTTTTTTCTCTGCTTAGATATAAACGATGTCATTGTATAATTATAACTGTAAGTCTATACTAATTTTTTTTGCTTTTTCCCACTAATTTAATTAAAACTGTTTTTTATTATACTAAGCAGTTAAATGTCTGCTCCATAATATGTAACAATTCAATGTGTTCCTTTATGTAGTAATATGCAAAAAATAGCAGAGGAGAAAAATTTGCATGTGAGTTTGCTGCTTTTATAGCGGTAACTGACATGAAAAAAAAAGATAACAAAAGAGGTGTCAATCTGTCAAGAGAATTCGAAACTAAGTAGCCCGATAAAAGTTAATTAAAAACGATAGTCTGGCCTCGTTCAGGCTAAATCTCAATTCGACACCAGGCCTAGGCCATTTAATTATTCACTGACCGAATACCACTGAAGTCCCTTTATTTATAGAAGCCTAAAAATCACTATCGGTTCGTCTGTATGAGCGGTGCTAGTCTGTACCAGCGTTTTAAACGCGTGTAAAGTCTCGTTTTTGATAGCGCATGTAGGCGCGTACAGGCGCGCCTTTTGCCACACCAGTAACTCATACGAGCGTTGACGCTCGTATTATCCATCTAAATTCTGACTCACCAGTACCGTTTCGAGCGAACACGGCACAATACCAGACCTCTGTCACTGCATGTACTTGCACGCGATAATTACCTACCAGCCGCCGGGTCTTCCTAGACCTATTTGGCGGTTGGTTGTCAAAAGCCGCGTAGAGCATTTGTACGCGAATCTTGCGGTTGTGACGCGATGACGTAAGTAAGTACCGACTACTGACATCTATATCGAAAGGGGTAGCACTCTCAAATGTTATGCCAGTCGCATGATAGCACGCATTTACAAATTGACTAAATGATACATTTTCTATGAGTGATTTATCTGTTACATTGTAACTATTAGGTAATATTTGGCAATGCGCCCGAGTACGCGCGTTTGACTTTTTAAAAAACGCTCGTCTGTAACAGCTCTATTAACTCACAGTTTAATAATTCAAATCGAATGTAGGACCCGAATGGGATCCATTTGAGTCAACATTCAAAAAACTTTGATGAACGAGAGAGAATTTGTGAAAGAATTAATAAATGGCGTAGCACGTGTTTTTTTTTAAATCTCGGAAGCTTTGATATTGGAAGTAGTACTCAAAATAGCATGGGGAAGGTCGGAGGGCGAATATTTTTTGCATTAGCTAGCTGTCCGTCAGCGGCTTCTCCTGCGTAGCCTATTCCTCCGTACAAAATTTTAAAAAAAATTGCCCATGTCACTCCCTGATAATGTAACTTTACATTGATGAATTTTTTTTTTAAAATCGGTTCGTTAGTTTTGGAGCCTATTTAATACAAACATAAAAACAAACAAAACTTTCATCTTTATTAATAGTATAGACTAGTTTCTATTTGCACTTTCATCCGTTTTTTTTAAATTTCAATTTACACGCTTAGATGTTGTTCAGGTCAAAACATTTTAATGTCTTAGGCCCGAGTTTTCAATTCTTAGTTCATTCCCTAGATAGCTAACTGAAGTATAAAATTAACTGGCTGTTTATAAAGCGAATAGATATTTTAAATTTTTCAATCGTCTTTTATCCAAAGAATAGCTATCACACTGATTATCCACAAGCGAGATGCACTTATACAATCATTGCAATGTTAGAATTAAACAAGACAAAAGTTGATACTTGACAAATTGACACTGACGTATAAGAAAAACAACCTCCGCTTTTTTGTTGTCTAAAGTTGTGGTAAAAGTTTGTGATTATAATAAACACTCCAAAACTCCTTAACAAAATAAAAATAATCTTAAATGACACACCATGTAACCTCAAAATGTCAAAGAAAACGCATCTTATCCAGCCTCTCAAGAAGCAGATAACTTTATTCCTCATTCAGCGGCTTCATTCAACAGATAACATCTATCTGACCATTGAAAAATCAAAAATCTAGTCTAACAAATAAGCTAACATCACAAATCCGTGCCACAGTATAACAACATAACAGTACGAAACGTCCAAAAATAGCTTCCAAAACTAAGAAAGAAGATAAACGCAGCCGTGGAAGCGGCGAGCAAATCTTGTTGTTTCATAAATTTTCAATTTCATACCGCACCCACTTTTCTTCGGGGATTGGATGTGGTACAGGTAACAAGATACAATGTTTTCATAATGAACTCGATAAGTCGGAATGTTAAAATTGTACCTAACTTGCTTGTTCTTGTTTCAATTTTAGTGTCATCGTGCGATTGCCATCGAACGATAGATAGATATAAATAAATAAATATGCGCCAGACAACACACCTCTTGTAAATGGTCTAGCAGTAGGGATTAATATCCCTGTGTTACGAGGTACCACACAACGAAATAAGCCAGAGGCGTCTCCCAGCACACTCAGACCGAGTCAATTCAGAAAAGCTTTGACTCGCCCGGGAATCGAACACGGGACACTACGGAAATCGAGGCGACAAACCGTGGTACAGCGCATTACGCCAATCGTGTCGTCAAATGAAAATATAAAAATGATTTTTGTATCATACAATTTTATCTCCTTGTATTTGCTAAATTTTTTACTAACAGTCGATAAAAGAGCAATAGCAAGTTAGTGTGCCATATTGAATTATTGCTTTTTCAAATATAAAAAAATAATGAAACTAAAAATCATTGATTTGATACTGAAAGTGCATAACTTTATTCACACTCCTAGAAAACATGCAAATGGACGATGGATGGCGGTGACTGCTAATCTGGTATAAAGTTTTGTTTGACTATAATCATGTTTCTCTTAACTTGTACCACAACCAACCAAATGAAATAAAATACACACGGCCAGGGAGTACAAACCAGAAACCTCCCAGACCGTTGCCTACCTGATATTAAGGCATAAATTCCAAACGAAGATACATTATTGGAACTTGGCTGTTATAACTTCTGTCAAGTGTTATTGAGACGGTGTAAGCCTCTTATTTTCGAGGGTTTGACAAATGGGACGTTGTTACTTTGGTCACTGGGGTTTCGTGAGCAAATGGCAAAGATAATGACCGTTTTGTGTTCAAGATACATTTGCCAATTTTTTGATGATGAGGATGGCCAGCTCAGTGATTCCTTTTCTTTACTGTACTTGTCAGCCTCTTATCTGGACCTCACGACCGCATTCCATCAGGTGGAGTGAGGTTATCTTGACGGGCCATATAAAAAAAAATACAGTATGTAGATTCGGTGCTTAAATGCTGTTAAGCACTTTAGCTAGGACCTCGTCCCGAGTTCAAATCCACATATATTCTTCGATGATGGAAAACACCGATAAAAAACGAAAGCAACCCGAATAACGACGGAAAGCTCACCGCCTACCACGTTGGGTCACAGACTTGATAGTTACTACGTAACAGATAAATCACTCCATAGAAAATGGACAATTTCGTCAATCGTGAATGCTTGCTGTCATGTGATAAACATATATTGTCAGGGCTAGCTCCTTCTATATGGATATCAGTAGTCAGTACTTACAGTACTTCATTGCGTCAGGTCAACTGCAAGATTCGCGTACATGCTTTATTCGGCTGTTGACAACCAACTGCCTAGTGGGTCTTACAAAGCGACTGGTAAGAACTTATCGCTCGCAAGTACATGAAGGCCTCTGCCAAGGCCTGGTTGGGTTCTTATATGCTTGGTAAAAATAAGACTCCTAAGTGTTCCACCATGACGGCACCAACTTGCCTTTGATAACCCCGTTTCGGTTATAGTCGTGGTGGTATATAATGTATTTATTCACCTCTGTAAGACGTCTACTTACATCTATCAGATGCAAAAGTGAAATGACAGGTGACCACTGATATGTACTCGTACTTAACAGCACGTTGGCGGAAGAACCGGTGTGCAAGAACGGTCACTTTAGGGGAACATAAGCATACGCCAGCTTTTAATATTTAGGCAAAACTTCGATGGGCTTTTAATACTAGTACTTTTTCCAGATTCGCTTGATGGACCGAGAACAAAGAACCATCTTGACAGAGCCTTGACCAGACCTTTGTGTTCATTGCATTTGTGACTAACTGTCCGGTGGTGAAAAACACCGATAAAAAACCAAAAAAAAACGAATAACGGCGGAAAGCTCATCTTCTAACATGGTGGGTTCTAATATGCTTGTTGAAAAGTGGGCTTCTGAGGGTTCCGTTCTCCATGGACGACAACAGTCTAATTGCTTTTGACTGCCCCGTTTGGGATATAGTAGAACAAATAAGTAAATAAAACTGAAATAGTTTTCTAAATATCGGTTTTATTAAATAAGTATGTTCAAACAACAGAAAGGTTCTTCTACGGAACTCACAAATCATTCGATTGGTGCTTGGCCGTTATTTCAAGCACCCCAGATTTTTCAAGGGTGCTTGGCACCCTGTAAACATTTGCCTGCAATTTGCTCGTGTTGCTTATTTGTATTAGCTTCGGCATAAAAGCTGATTGATAATGATTTAACGTTTCAGCATTTTTATTTGATCCATTCGCAACGATAATGATGAGTCTTCATCATACGTAATATTATATTGTATATGTGACCGTTTAGAAACACACTCTGTTTATGTTAAAACTAACTTCACTCGTTTTCCTATCATAATCTCATCATAATCCAGACTGATATTATAAAAAGGAAAATTTGATTGTTCGTTTGTTTGTATTAAATAGGCTCCGAAACAACAGAACCGATTTTAAATATTAATTTACCAATGCAGGGTTATTGATATAACATCAACAACCTCGCATGACTAGGTAGCTACCATCATACACAACAACATTTAATTTTGTTTTACGACTTTTGATAATTTGACACATTTTACTTTCATACAGAAATGAATATCAATTTAATTTTACGTCTGAATGTTCATATCTCTGTGCGCACGGCATCTCATCGTGTGAATCCGAATCACTTATTATTATGTAGTTCATTTCACTATCAGGAGAATCGCGCGCGAGAATGTCAATGGAACATAGACTTACAAATGTCAGGACAGTACAAAATAAATTTTAATTATTGCGTTGAGGTGTGATAAAACTCGTAGAACAAATGTTGTGAATGATGGTAGCTACCTAGTCTTGCGAGGTTGTTGATGTTTTATCAATAACCCTGTATAAATCGACATTATCAGCGAGTGGCATATGCAATTTTTTTTATTTGAGCTATATTTAGACGGGAGAAACAGTATACGCGGGCGATGTATTTATTATAAAGGTGTTTTAATTAAAAACAAATTATTTGGGATTATAATAAAAAAAATTAACACAACAAATTCAGGAACATGCAGCTTTAATGTAATAACTAAACATGAACATTTTGCAGTCACTAACTCATATAACCTCAAAAATAACTAACTACGTACGTACGCAAGCTCTACCTTAAATTTGAGCAGGTTCCTTTAAGGACACGGCAGAGTTGGGTACTTGTAACTGGTGACAAGTAATTTTACTCGGTGATTATCAAAACACTACCAAAAAACGAAATGGCATACTCAATAAGTGAAAATGAAATTAATTTGATTAACTTTCATTTTAAGGTCACCATGCAAATAAGTCAAACAGTCGCTATTTTTTGTATGAAAACCTTAGAATTAATGTCAATTGAAAAACTAAATCGCAAATTAGGTATTATGGCATCGTTTTTGTAAGTCATTTGATAATCACCCGGTATACCTTGAAATGGTTATTCACTCTTATAAAATACTAACTTTCCGCCCGCGGCTTCGCCCACATTTCCCAATGATTATTATTATTGATTGACCCAATGATTATTTATATTATTATATATTGGTCAAAAAATGAAAGATCACTCTAGTAGTTTTTTAGGTTTATCCATTTCAAACAAACAAATTTATCAAGAAAACTATTTTGTTCTCCTTATAATATCAATGTAAGACAAACTAATCGTAAAAAAATAAAAATGTATCCAAATGATTCCAAAGTACAGTAACAAACGGAGCAATGTAGCAGAATTTTATGATATTATTTAAATTGTGAGTACTTACTTGTTCTGGAAAATTCAAACTGCATTCCGTTTCGTTACACAGAACACAGAACAACACTTTATTCCGATTACCCGCCGCGGAACTGCCTTACATGAGAAATAATACTCGATTTCCGTACGAATGTCACAGAGTAGGAAATCGCAGAACTTTAAGAGCCTGCGTTGGTTGGAGATTCGCAACGTCGCCTTTTCAAAAGATTTTATTTTTATAAAAAGTTCAAGGGGCACCCAAATTCATTTTACACTCATCTTAAATCTCTTCTTGAGGTAAATATTTTTCAACACCAGAGAAAAAGTATTAACAGTTGTGTTTCTACCCTAGGAAACCTTGTGCCATATTGCTCTAGGGTAAGCTAAGGCCTCAAATCTGTATAAAATTCTTAAATGTGATTATTGAGCAGCTAAGAAGACCCTGCTGTTAGCAGTATGTAATGTATCTGATACTCAACACGTAGAATTTGACGCGAGCCTGCAACGAGACCGCTGCGAGCCGTCAGTGGACCGCAGCGATGGATGGGCGGCTTGACACTGAATGCATACTGGCCGAGATGTACTTATTTACGTAAACTTAGTAACTGATACATTTACTAAGTACATTTTGAAAGACAAATATAACTTTAAAACTAATTTAATAAACGCATTTAAGCCTTTCACCCTCACTTTGAGGATGCCAGCTTTAGCTTCTAATTGCGAACAGCAAAGGAGTGGAACTCGCTGCCCGCACATGTGATTCCGAACCAATTCAATCTAGGTTTCTTCAAGACAAGAGGGAATAGGCATTCACTAGGCAGACATGTACCATCATAGATCGCATCGATCGCGATCGCACCTGATGGCTGATGGGTCAAGCTGTCAAGATAAGTATAAAAAACATATTAAATGATGTAGGTTTTTGCTCAGCGATGTGACAGCATATTAAAAGCTAATTACTTAACCTATTTTACTTCTGATATTATTATAATTCTGATATTTATTATGTCTGGTAACCAATTATTTAAGTGGAACTTAAACTGGCCTTCTGTATTTCTTTAGCATGTTACTTCTTGGGCTGACCTAAACAAAACGCTTGGCTTGTTTATACCTGTTCCTCGCGATTTCCCAGCGGTCTTGTAATACGACGAGAATTGACGAGATCGAGCGGCAGCGGACGTGAGCCGAATACCTCCAAGACTTGAAGCTTGTCGTGGTTTTTCGCTTACAGAACAGAAATTGCCGTAAATATCCCACTGCTGGCCAGATTCCTTCCCTGAGCTAAGATGTAAGGTGCATATACCCCAACCCGCGAGGTATAGATACCCTTTCATCTTATATCGAAGAATAATAGTAGCCCTCATTTTAAGGGGCGATACGATTGAATTCTGTTTTCATATAATTAACTAAAAAACAGCTTTTACTTCAATATTGACGATACTAACTCAAATATTTTGCAAGGAAAAACTTATTTTTTAAGATTTCAGATTCTGTGCAACTTTTACTCACATATTCATATATTTTCAATAAGCAGAGTTTGTACTATAGGTGTCGAAGACTGAGGAACGTACTGAAATATTTCTAAATTCATAATTACACCCAGACATAGAACAAACTTTCGTCACGTGAAAGGGCGGAGAAGAGAACCCACGCTATTTGGCACATATGAAAATACTTCGAAGAAAAGAATGTTTTTGTGATCTGATTTTGTACGTCACTAAAAGGCCTTACAGATCTGCGAGTCCAGTATGAATTATTTCAAACCTTCATTTGGACATGACAAGAACCAGAAACAAATTTACAAAAATTGCCTCGATACATTTTAATTTCGAAATTGCTTCAATAAATTGACATCGTTAATTCTCACAATCGTGAAGAACCATTTTGTTCCTCAAAGTTATTTTTAAATAAAATAATTAGTGTTTTGTCGCTTCGGTCGTTATTTTGAAGCGATGTGATTGCATTTCACGCGAGCGCAGTGCATTTACGACTTTAAAGATAGATTTTTAGTACATCTTCATAGCCAGTATTTTTTTTCAGAATATCACCATAAGGAATGACCACTATCATCTCAGGACGCACCAACAGGCCACTCATAGTACATATATAGTTACATCAGTCAGCAAATACAAACCATTATTGATATTGAAAGAGCCTTGAGACTCGAAATCCCTTCTATCTTTGTATAACGGACAAAACCCAGTGATTCTGCACTTAAGGCTCTTATATCGGCAGTCTACCTCCCAAAGGAAAATTGAATTACATGTTTGTATGGAACAAAAAGCCGCGTGTCTTTACAACTACACAATAGAAGCACAGGAGACGAAGTTAATCACGCTGCATTCTCTACCAGTCAACGATGTGAAATTAAGTATAACGTGTAGTGACTGGCTTGTTTATGCAGCGGGGTGAAGTAGCTAAAGGATAATGGTTCGATTCTAGCTTAGGACAAACGGGTAATGTGCGGGAACATGTGTTGTTCCTAAAAATTATTCGGGTGTAAGATGTCTCAAATATTTTTAATTCTTCAGAAATTCTTTTTTTACAGCATCAGTGATCCGAACCTGCTTTGTAAATGCTAAATAAGCAATATACTTAATAATCATTTTTACACATATTTTTAACATATGATCTGTAAACACAAATAACCTTTGCGTGAGTGAAACCTACGATCTAAGCGACCGGTCCACTGACCCAACGAGCCAGCCCTCCTGAAGCGAATACTTTTAATACTTAATAGCTACAAACGCAATTACCTACCTGATTAAGTGATCAATTTTATATTTACCGTCATAAACAGGTAACTAAGGTATATACTGGAATCGATAGATTAGCCACAGTAAAGTTATTTAGCCTATCTGTTGAATAGACTAAAGCAGTACTTTCAAAAAGTCAAAAAAACACTAAATACTATACATTCCCTCTTACCCACAAACGCTAATCAGAAGTTGAGCACACCTCAAATTGATGCAGGCCTGTCACATGTCAATAGAAATGAAAGGGACAGCTTTACATGTAAGGACTGCTCAGCTTTGATTGACGTTTGTGGATTCTGGGGTGAATATAATACTATGATAATTATATGAATATGTAAGCAGTATACAAACGTAATACGACTCTACCACCGCGTAAGAGGTGTTTCTATACTGAGAAGACCCGGCGACAAACTGAGCATTATTTTACTCTTTGAAACTTGTTGTGGATTTATGATGCGAGAAAATCAAGTTAAATCATATTGTCATTTATTATTTAAGCATGTAATTTGATTATTTTTAAATCGCTTGACATTTTTTTACTTGTTTTTATTTTAATTTGGCTTTTTCCTTTTTAGTTGGTTATCTGACAAATGTATTTTATTTTTTTCGATTAATTTTGACTATTTAAATTTTTGTTTTTTATTTTATCAATCTTTTTATTGTTAACGATTTTGATTGTTTTAATGGATATGTATAAAATTAAACATTTTTTGCAATACCTAAAAAAGGTACTAAGTATTAAGAACCATATGTATTTAATATTAAATAAGACCTTATAAAACACTTGGTATGCGAAATAAATACTTGATTACTTGAGTTTTCAAGAGAAAATTGCTTATTATTATTATTATTTCGACTGGGGACGCTGGCTGTGGGCCGGGTGATCGGTCCGCTAGTTATGGGCCATTTCACCCATTTCCCCGGGCCCCCTAGCAGGGGGTCTTTAGGTTGTCCCATTTTCACGGCGTCCCGTCGAATCTTCCCGTTGCTTTGCAGAATCTTACTATCTGGTCCACCGTCAGTTCTTTCAGGTTACCTTCATCTAGCGAGTCTGACCCCATGAGCTCCCACCGTATGTGTGAGTACATCGGGCATTCGGCGAGTAGGTGGAAACTCGTTTCCTCGCTGTCCATGCACTCCATGCATGTGGGGTTGTCTTTGATGCCTATTACTGTTAGGTGCCTGTTTAGTCTAGAGTGTCCTGTGGCGATTTCAGTGACCATACGTACACTGTTCCTTGACAGCTTCAGTAGATGACCTGTCTTCTTCGTGTCCAATCCGTTTATGAACATTTTAGACTGTCGCATGCCTGTTGCAGCCTTCCATCGTCTGTTTGTTGCTGCTGTGGTTAACCTTTTGATTACTCCCTTGGTGATGTTGTGTGCTATTGGCAGCCTGGGTTCCGGACCCACTAAGCCTTCGGCCGCACCACCCCTGGCTAGTTCGTCTGCTAACTCGTTGCCGACATTTCCCTCGTGTCCAGGGACCCATGCAATCACTACGTCTATTTTGTTTGCGAGTTTCCCTAGAGCTTTTTTGCATTCTTTGACAGTTACCGATGTCGTCTCTGCTTTGCTAAGCGCTTTCAGCGCTGCCTGGCTGTCACTGTAGATAGTGGCCTTGCTGACACTGTCCTGATTGTCTAATATATCTGCGCATTCCATGATAGCGTATATTTCTGTTTGGAATACGCTGGCGAACCTGCCTAGGCAGATTGATCTGTTTATCACTGTACCGTCCTCGCACCTTATGTGCACACCCGCGCCAGATAGCTTCAGTGACTCAATTCTGGAGCCATCTGTGTAGCAAACTGTTCCGCTTGTGTCTATGTTCCATTCATCTCTTTGTCCTATGTGTACTTTGTATTTCTTGTCAAAGATCTTTTCTTTCCTTGTTAGGTCGTTGTTGGTAAAGATCATTGACATGTTGCTCTCGATTTCACTTCCGATGCGTAGATGCCCTCGGTCCGTGTGGTTACCGATCCAGAGGTTCGTGCTCCTGAGTTTGAACCATTGTTCGGTCGCTTTTCCTTTGATCGCTAGATCTAGCGGATCCAGCCCGAGCATGATCTCTAGCGCTGCTGTGGGTGTTGTTCTCATTGCACCTGTGATCATCAGTGCCACTAGTCTTTGGACCTTGTCTAGCTCTAGTTTGTTGGTCCTTAGTACCGCCTTATGCCACCAAACCAGTGATCCGTGGAGGATTCGTGGCAGGATGATTGCTTTGTATATCCATAGTACAGTCGCCGGTTTGATTCCCCATGTGCGTCCTATGGCTCTCTTACATTGCATCATGGCCATTTTGGCCTTAGAGCAGGTGGTACTTATGTGTGCTTTGAAAGTTAGTTTGCTGTCCAGCGTAACTCCTAGGTATTTGATCTCCTTGACCATTTCTAGTTCGGAGTTGTCTATTTGCACTATTTCTTTACTACCAATTTTACGTTTATTGGTGAATAGGACTAGTTTCGTCTTTTCGGGATTGAGGTTGAGTCCCTTACTTCTGCACCATGATAGCGCCGCTTTCAGTCCTCTGTTCATGATGTTGCACATGACGCTGAGGACCTTTCCCGTTACTAGCAATACCCCGTCATCAGAGTACACCTGTGTGTATATGTGTGTCTTGTTTATCTCGTGTACTAGTTCATCTATTAGAATGCACCATAGTAGAGGGGATAGGCATCCCCCTTGCGGGAATCCTCTCCTCGCCCTGACCGTGTGTGTAACCCCTGCTAGCTCAGCCTTTATCAGGCGTTGTTGAAGCATGTTCTTCACCCATCCTGATATATCTTTATGAATGCCTTCGCGGTCTAAGGCGGCTTCTATCGACTTAGGGCTGGCCTTGTCGAATGCCCCTTCTACGTCGAAGAAGCAGCCCAGTGCGTATTCCTTGTTGCTCAGAGACCTTTGTACTCTAGTAACTAGGTTGTGGAGGGCTGTTTCTGTGGACTTACCCTCCATGTATGCATGTTGGTTCTCATGTAGCGGGGATCCACTGTTCTCTATCTGGGCTCTTATAGTTCTGTCAAGGATCTTTTCCATTGTCTTCAATAGAAACGAGGATAGGCTGATACATCTGAAGGCCTTCGCCTCCTGATATGTGGCCTTGCCAGGTTTCGGTAGGAAGACTACCTTGACTTCCCTCCACTTCTTGGGAATATACTGCATTCTTATACTGCTGTTGAACAGTTTTAAGAGATCTTCCTTGATGTACTTTAACGCTACTTGCAGCATTTTTGGAAATATTTCATCCGGGCCTGCCGCCTTGTATGGCTGGAAGCAGAAGATGCTCCATACTAGTTGTTCTTCCGATATGGCGATGGCCTCGCCTGCCCTTACCACTGTGGGGTTTGAGGTTGGCATGTCTTCGTCTATGTCGTGCTCGCAGTCTGGGAAATGAGTTTCCATCATGGTCTCAAGTATCATTTTTGGGTCAGTTATCAGTTCTTCCCCCTTCTTGATACTTCCTAGTTTGCAGGTGTTGTCCTTGGATAGCGTTTTGACCAGCCTTGCGGCATCTGGGTGTTTTTCGATCCCTTCGCAGAACGCGCTCCAGCTGTTCCTGCATTCTTTTCTGCTCTCGCCCTTGAACTTGTTTCGCTCGTCTTTGTACTTACGCCAGCTCTCTTCGTCACCCTTTTTGAGGGCCACCCTGAGAGCACGTCGGGTCCTCTTTCTGGACTTCTCTAGTGACTTAGTCCACCACGGTTGTCCCTTGCCTAGTTTGATTTCTCTGAGCGGACATGCTTTATGATAGGCTTCCCTGAGGGCCTCATCTAGTTTTGTCGCCTCTTTTTCTATCTCCATTTCGTGCTTGTGTAAGTTGTTACTTCCAGGTGTCCACTGTTTGATATAGTTTTCGAAAGTAGACCAGTCTGTCTTTTTTGCGTTTCTCACTCGGATCCTGTCGATGCTGCAGTCTATACTGAAGGTTATACGTCTGTGATCTGACATGGATTCATTTTCGTCTACCTTCCAGTTTCTAATTTGTCGGCTGATCGTTTCTGATGCGATGGTGATGTCCAGCACCTCACTTCTCGCTCTGTTGACAAACGTTGGTGTGTTACCTACATTTAATAACTCCAGACCGGATGCGCTAATGTACTCTAGGAGTGCTTCCCCCTTCCTGTTGCAGTCCGTGCTGCCCCATACCACGTGGTGTGCGTTGGCGTCGCACCCTAGAATAACAGGAATGTTCTTACCTTGGTACTTCTTGATGGTATCTTCCATTTCTCTTGTTGGCGGCTCAAACTCACTCTCGCTGGGAAGATATGCGGAGACGAGGAGCACCCTTGCTTTGTTCTTGTTTAGGCTCGTTATTGTTAATTCGACGCTTGCCAGATCTCTGTAACAGTCTGCCTTGATTAGTCCTAGTGTGCTTACTCTACTGCTCGTGAAGATGCATGCTCTCGGGTTGGACTCACCATCATTGTGGTAGATGAGGTCTCCACCCAGGGAGCCAAGCCCGGCCACCCGTCTGTTTATGACGTATGGCTCTTGCAGTAGAGCGATATCTATGCTCTCCTCCACCACATATCGGCACAGCTCCGACATGGCTTCCCGGCAGTGGTGCAGGTTGAGTTGAACTATTTTTATCCTTTGTTTGTGTTTTTGTGTTGTGTTACTGTGTGTGTTCATATGTGTGGTGAGTGTATGTGTCGTGTGTGTGTGTGTATATTTGGTGTGTTTGTGGCCCCCTCTTGACTACTCCGTTTCGGTCTTCGGGTCCCCGTACCAAGGCGGTTGCAGAAGCGCCACACTTGGCGGGGGAGCGCGATCCCTGAGCGGTGTCGTGAGGGGGGTGGGTGTGGTGTGGTGTGTGGGAGGTTCGGGGCTGGCTATTCGGCTGGGTGTGCGGTAGTCTAGGGGTCCTTCTGCAGGGTTCCCGATCTGACTACTGCTCTCCCCGCCGGCAAGCACCCCCCCCTCTGTGTCCTGTACGGCGTGTACTGGGATGGAGCCCCGACGGTCGTTGCTGCATCCTGCAGTGGGGATTCCTGTTGAATCTCCAGGCTGAGTGGTGCTTATCCCACCGACGGGCTCGTTTCCCCCCTGAGTCGTCTTGTCGCGGTTTAAAAGCCGTGCTTGCACCTTGGTGTACTGGTAGTGCAGCATCACGTGGTCACTGAGGGCGTCCTGAGGGACCCCCACCACAAGTCGTTGGCCAGTTGGCAACGTCTCCCTGTAGATGAGGTTCCACTCAGGCAGCCTCAGTTCGACCCTGTGATCGTTCTGACCACGAAGCATCTCCAGCGGATCACTACCCGGCTCCCCGAGGTTACCCGGCAGCCAGATTGATACTCGCTGGCTTTCCAGTCTGCGAGCCCTCAGTGGCATTTTGCCTTGCCCGCTAAGGTCGCAGCCGAGCAGCCAGTTGCACGCCTCCTCGGTGCTGGGTGTCACGAGGAAAAATCCCTCTGCCACCAACCCCGAGGCCTCGAACGACAGGCACCGCCCCCCGACCTTAGCCCGCACGGCGCTGGTCATGATCGCCACTAGCCGCTTCCGAACCGTCACTGCTGTGGCCTCGTCCATCCTGCCGCCATCCACCCGCTCGATGATGATGGAGAGATCTGTCTGGCCCACATGGGGTCGCGACGATCCCTCGGCGCGGGTGTTCTGCCTTTTAGGTGGACGCTGCTGTGTCGGCTCTTCTGGGTCTGTCCCCTGTCTTTTGAGCTTAGGAGCCCGAGAGCCTGCCCCCCCTCTCGATGATGTTTGAGGTGTCTGGGTTTGGTTCTGCTCCGCCAGCTCTCTTTTCTTCTTGGCCTTCAGACGCTTGTACTTGCTTTTCGAGAGCCATTCTTTAAACTCTTCAGTACTGTGCGTCTGTCTGTCTGTCTGTGTCTCTGTGAGTCTGTCTCTAAGGGCTATACGTGACAGGTCGTCCCCGAGAGTCTCAGAAATAGACCTACCGGGGCGCACCTGTGTAGCCGTGGATGTTGTGTTGTGCGCAAATTCGCCCCCCCCAGAGTACGAGGGGCAGCCCGAACCTGACGGTCCAGGGAGAGATTCTCCGGCCTTGCCGGTACCCTCCTGGGGTATTATATTTTTATTTGCACTCATGTTTTGTTTTTTACCGGGACTGCCGGAATGGGTTGGGGGATAGGAAAGGATGTGGGGGAGGGATGCCGACTTAATGCTCGCTTTGCCTGGGCTCCCCGTAAGGGCGCCGGGGCAACGAGCGTATAGTAGCGGGGATGCGGAGGGGTGGGGTGAGGATGTGGGGGTACGGCCTGAGTTTTCAGTTACGTCTGTTTCATAAGGAATCAGACCAATAACAGGGGGCACCTCGAGAAGGATATTACACAGGCCCTGCCTTGGGGATCTACACGACCTGCGCTCTCCCCCAAGACCATTCGCCATTCTCAGCACCGGACAGGTTTTGAAAATGAGGGTACGTCTGATCGCTTGTCATGTCGCCCCAGAGGGTACCCGAGGGAAGCGCACTAGGGCTCTCATGCTAGGGCTCTCATGTAAGGACTGCTCAGCTTTGATTGACGTTTGTGGATTCTGGGGTGAATATAATACTATGATAATTATATGAATATGTAAACAGTATACAAACGTAATACGACTCTACCACCGCGTAAGAGGTGTTTCTATACTGAGAAGACCCGGCGACAAACTGAGCATTATTTTACTCTTTGAAACTTGTTGTGGATTTATGATGCGAGAAAATCAAGTTAAATCATATTGTCATTTATTATTTAAGCATGTAATTTGATTATTTTTAAATCGCTTGACATTTTTTTACTTGTTTTTATTTTAATTTGGCTTTTTCCTTTTTAGTTGGTTATCTGACAAATGTATTTTATTTTTTTCGATTAATTTTGACTATTTAAATTTTTGTTTTTTATTTTATCAATCTTTTTATTGTTAACGATTTTGATTATTTTAATGGATATGTATAAAATTAAACATTTTTTGCAATACCTAAAAAAGGTACTAAGTATTAAGAACCATATGTATTTAATATTAAATAAGACCTTATAAAACACTTGGTATGCGAAATAAATACTTGATTACTTGAGTTTTCAAGAGAAAATTGCTTAAGATCCAGCTGTTTTATACATAATATGTATATGTCTAAAAGTACATCTGAGCTGCAGAAGAGTCCACTGCGGAGGACCACATCATCACTTACCACCAGGTGCGATGGTGGTCAAATAACTGCCTAGCTAGTCTAAAAAACAAATTGCTACGATGCCACGAATTCCCTGAACCGCCAAACGCACAAATGTGTCAATCCTATCACAGCTGGGGGTATAAAGTGTCTTTTAACCATGACTACTCAAATGTACTAAATATCAAACACAATTTAATGATA
Source organism: Udea olivalis (assembly GCA_947369235.1). Taxonomy (NCBI): domain Eukaryota; kingdom Metazoa; phylum Arthropoda; class Insecta; order Lepidoptera; family Crambidae; genus Udea; species Udea olivalis. Next base: position 18,708,451 of record OX376355.1, read on the forward strand.
TGCATTTCAAAGATTGTATGACATAGCCCTGCAATCTATATATTTGCATTTTTTACATCTAGCAATACAGGTTCGTTAATAAAATTCAACGAAGCTATACACTTTTAATTACTTTTTTAATTTAACACCAAAGCGAGATTCCGGAGCAATAACCTATACACAAAAGAAAGTATTTCAATTCAAATTTACCAGGCCCCAGGGAATAGTTTATTTTCAACCTTAACCCATGAAGACAGAGTCCAAATCATTAAAAATGAGCATAGGCTCGACCCAGTAGACGGCTGTACTAAAGTGTATTATTGAACCAAAACTTGTCGTCTGCCAGCAGTCCAGCACTATTATTATTTTTATATTAAAGAATAATAACTTCTTATTACTCGTAACATATTATAAAGCGACTGCAATATATGTAAGCAGTAAGAAGTATAGGGTTTAAAAAAACATAATGATTGTTCAAAACAACAGCGATTCAGAGCAGTTCCAGACTAGCGTTTTATACGCGCGTTTTTGGAAGCGCATGATGCACTGCCAGTTCGAGCGAATACGCCGGAATAAGCCCTTAACCAAACGCGAGTACGTTTTGTTTTTTGAAACGCAAAATGTAGCGTGCGTGCGACCGTATACGCGCGAAAAATTACTCTTGGTCTGTAACAGCTCTTAAAGTTGTTTAATCACCACTGATGCTTCGAATGAGTAATATTATTTGTAGATAGGATGATAATTTTGACAGTTCACGCCTATGAAGTATTGTATTTTTTTTCGAAGAGAATAATATCGTACTTCATTGACGGGCATCGCCCACTTAACAAACCTCGCAAACGTACAAATAACAATTAGACAATAGAAAATTGATTCGAATTCTTAACACCTACCTTATTATAGGCGTAATTAACCTATATTTATTTATTTATCTCTGCACATTAAAATGTTTGAATAACATTTTCATCGTTTATCTATAAAAACTAACGATTCTAAGTTCTATGAAATGATTAATAGATAATGGACTAGATTCACTAACAATTATAAAACTACCTTAACCGCAATATGAATTTTCAAAATTATTGTCCTCCTATAAAACTCTCCTCCAATCAACATCCAAAAATCTACCTCCAAACTTGTTCTGAAGAGGACGTTGCGTGATCACTCTGGTGTATCCTGTCTTAGTCAACTATGTCATTGAGTTCAGATGCTGACTTTTTTGTTAAAATTTTTTTGGGGCATTATGATGTATTATAAAATAGTATATTTATTTTGAATTATTTAAGTATGTATATTTGCATGATTGGTATTATATCATATGTATATATGTATTATTATTTTTAATATATTTAAGTATTAATATCTGAGATTTGTTGTTCTCGCTGCCACTTTTAAATGTTGCACAGCCCAATATTCCAATGTTTCTGTTATACCTTGACTGGTAGAAAATGCCTCTAGGCATTAAGTCCGCCAATTGTACTTTACATGTTTGTGCAATAAAGAATAAATAAATAAATAAATAAATAAATAAAAAGTGAAGTGTTGTTCTGAAATTTGAGAATTGCTCGCCGTCATTTCATAATTCTATCTTTGACGTTTTAAAATTTGTGTTGATACTTGTTTAATGTTTGCATTTTGTATTTACAACGTGTTAATGAAAAAGCGCCAAACCTGAAGTTAGTTTGTTCAGAATAGAGAGTAGTATCGATCTAATAAAAAATAGGGGTCAAATTTAACCAAAATAATATTTTAATTACGCCGTGTTTAATCATTACTTAACTCTATTAACACGGCGAAACCGCGAAAGAACCAAAAAAGAGAATATCTTCAATCCGCGACAATTAATTTTAATAATAATAAGTTGGGGTGTCTGAAATCTTATGCTTTTTTATTGACACGTTGTTTAAGTAAATATATTTTTTATGTTTATTAATTTTACAGGCCTCAGTGCCTTATGACTAAATATATTTATTTTGTCTCTATTAGTTTTTATTAGGTACCTCTGACTTCACTGACATCCCCGCTGTCAATTTTTTGTAAAAGAAAACGACCATTTAAGTCTAGGGCTCGTAACACGAAATCCTTTTTGAAAGATTTGTCACAAAACCCTACAGGACATGACAGATGGACGTTCGTATTGCAAAAGTAATCGGGTTAAAAGATGATAAGTGATTTAACACGTATCAGTATTATTTTCCAATTAGTGATGTGCGCCATTCGAAAAACTTTGCTGCAGTTAAAAAAAACATGATTTGTGAAAAAAGACGATTCGTCAAAAACACGAATCGTTCTCTTGTGATTTACATGATTTCAAAATGACAACGTTCCAAATCCCTAGTTTTCTTTCGAACCACTGTAAAGCTCGAACAGAAACAAAAGAAACACTACAATGCTTCACACCTCGTGTCACTAAGCACTAGCTGAAGGTAAATCGACTCTACCCTTCAGCAATACGGTTCAATATGGCAAGGACACAGTTCTTAATTAACCGCGCGTGAAAGAAGTGGCAAGAAGGCTGTGACGATGACGTCACGTAACGATATTCTATAATTAAAGAGACGATTAGAGTTGCGGTCGATAGGGACGCGATTCTTGTCGATTTGTTTTAGTCGATGTTTTGACATCATTTTTGACGTTCAAGTGTTGGTTTTAGTTGTTAACGTTAATTTGAAAGCAGTTAATTGCACTTTAAAGTTAATCCAATAAAATAAAGAAAAAATATTTTTCAAACAAAGAAACGATAGACTAGCATTGGACACGACCAGTTTATCAAACAAGACATCGAGTATACGAGTTTTAGTCGTAAATTTATTTTCCAAAATTTTTAAATTCAAACCTACATGCTTGTCTTTATTATATGCAAAATGTCTTGTATGTTTTTGCCATGTTAAACGACGGTCCAGATATATTCTCAGTTAGCGTACATGGTCTTCTTGGGGAATCTCAACCCTGTTCAGATATACCGGATGCGAACGAAACAATTTAAATATACAGTTACGCTGCTAATTTATGTTGCTTGCCTAAATTCATAGATATATTTTGTACACAGCATTTTGGGCCAAGCGCTCTAAAGGTGGCAGACGGCAGACTTTAGCTGAGTATTACAGGGAATTTGTTTACTCATGACTGGATGGAATATTATACCTCATCATTAGAAATACCTATTATGATCATAAGATCGTTCCTACTGAAAAAAAAATTAAAATGTTAATTTAGCGTCTCAAACTCAAACTTGGAAAGGTTCTGAGGAGATACACATTTTAAAACATACTTTACATACTTTTTCATTTGAAATGTATATTTTTATCCGGCATGTAACTACTTCCGGCTTAGGATTCTAGTAATCAGACTATTTTCAAAGTTAAAAGCCGTGTACACCACGTTTTTGAAGCGCGCCGACGTGACGCGCCGACGCGCCAGTTGCAGCCAGTAGACCTTTGTAGAACATTTTTTTTGTAATTTAGATATATATAGTAGTAGCGCCCCTAAGTTCAGAAACGATGTATGTAAAATCTTATGGAGCAACAATTTAGGATGACCCGTGTATTTGTGAGCATTTTAAGTTCCTATTATTATTTTTCATTTTCAGTTTGTAATTCAGAGTCTTAGCGTTGATAACGTTGATTGTACACAGCACCAGCGCCGCCTATAAGTAAACTTTTCCATATAAATACTTTTCGCGTGTACCATCGAAGAGGACGCGAATGAAAGTGACAGTGACAAGAATCCGAAATATAACCGATATCAAGCGAACACGGAATTTTCCTTTGCTCCATATTTTTCCATATCCTATTAACATTCTAGAAATATAATTTATTCATGGTGACCCCGAGAACAGTTACGCGCGCTAAGTATTTCGGGTCGTGTAGGTTTCAGATTTTTGAATCCAACGATACTTGGAAAACTGCAAACTTCAGACGACGGACACGGCTACTATGCAACCGAAGCTTCCAGAAGGCAAAAGAAAAACGACTATACTGATGTTCCAACGAATCGCCTCACACATTACCTGCAGTTACAGCAGCTTCAACAAGACTTTTGGAGGCGATGGTCGAGGGACTATATTGGCCTGCTGCAGTCACGTAACAAGTGGAGAGCGTCTAGAGGACAAGGACTCTGCGTCGGCACCATAGTACTTTTAAAGGAAGACCGTTTACCTCCAACTCAATGGCGGCTGGGACGTGTCGTAACTTGCTGTCCGGTAAGGGACGGCATCACGAGAGTGGCGGAAATTCACACTGCGAAGGGCGTCATCAAACGTGCATTCAATAATATTTTCCCTTTACCCACTAGCGAAAATTATTAAATTATCATTAATTTTAGGCGGCAGCATGTCCACAGACAGCACCAGCGCTGCCTATAAGTAAACTTTTCCATATAAATACTTTTCCCGTGTACCATCGAGGAGGACGCGAATGAAAGTAACAGTGACAAAAATTCGAAATATAACCGATATCAAGCGAACACGTAATTTTCCTTTGCTCCATATTTTCCCATATCCTGTTAACATTCAAAAACAAAACTTATTCATAGGGTTATACCGCATTTTTTAAATATCGATGTTTTATATCCAGCATATAAGTCGCATCACTAGTAACGCTACAGTGTACTTGTATAGTCTTGTTAGGAGTGGATGCCGTAACAAGCACAAAGATTACGCAGTGGTGTCTATACACCAAGTATCTGAGCATACATCACTGCCTCATACGATGGTTTATTAACGTGTGAAGTATTTTAACGTATTGCTTAGATTATTATATTTATGGAAGGAATATTTCACCACCTTGAGGTTAAATATGTATGAAACCTACTGTTTCAACAACTGTGTCTGTTCAAACAAGAAAATAAACGCAAGACGATTTTAGCTCCGTCTTTTATACAAAGAAGTTCTAAATATATTCTTGCAAGCAAATATAACCCACTCTCTATCGACTCAAGTGTCCCTCCTATTTCGGAAACTCGATACGTAAAGAAGCTCTCGACACCTAGTCAACCCAAGAAAACATTTGTAACAAATATACAATTGTTACTCGCAAAAATAGGGAAATGTGTAAGAGTCATGACAAAAAGCAAACCAATTAAATAGTGGTATTATTTTTAACATAATGGAGATACTTGAGTCTAATGAAAATCTAACATTTATAATTACTAACTAACATTGTTCACGGCCCTATAAATGTTTTATAATAGATTAACTTCACTATTTTAATCACTCAGTAGAGTTAAACGTTATTAGACTGGGACTATTTTTCAACCTATGTCGTAAACAGTGTAGTTTTAACTTCATACCATCAAGTCAACAGTTCCTTTATTTCTTTTTTTTCATACTACGTCGGCGACAATCAATAATCGGTTACCGCTGCCTATGGACGCGTGCAACACCAGGGGCATCACAGGGGTGTCGACCCTGCCCCTGCAGAAACCTTTTCAAACCCTTCTTGAAGAACTCCATACTGTTAATCATTGGGAAAACCTCGGCAGGGAGCTCATAAACATCTCACACATTTGACTTTAGTTCATATTCACTCATTTAAATTTCGAATACTATGGTTGACCATGTATTTACACGACATACTAAATACCATTTATTCCGTGCCATAGTTGGGTTTGTAAGATATTATTTCAAGGAAAAATAGCTAGCTACCTACTTTAATAGTGTCTGAATCGCCAGATATTTCCTGTATAAATTAATAATAACGGCCCCGCTGTGTTTCAAAACGCCATCTACAAAAATAACAGGCCTTTAGAGATCTGTTTATCTTAGGAAAGCTTAATTGAGTACTTTATAAGCTAAGTAGGATGGAGGATTGTACACAGAGGAGCTAGCTACCTGAAATGCTATAACAAAATCGCTAATATAAGTTACTTAAGAAATAAAGGTAAACAGTCCAAAAAATCTAGACTACTTAGAGGCCGGCCAAGAATAAGGTGGAGTGCCGACTTAAAAGAGCATGAGAGGACTGGCAGGCCCTAGCATTAAATCGAGACGCATGGAGAACCTTGGGAGAGGCTATTCCTCAGCAGTAAGACATTACAGGTTCATATAAAAAACTAATTTCTATGGGTATGTCTCTATAGAGCTTCATAAACAACACTTTTATAAAAAAAAACTCTTTAATACTTTTTTTTTTGTTTTTTTTTTTCTTGTATTTTCGTAAATTAAAAAAATCAAAAAAAAAAAAAATATTGTGTTCAGTCAGTGCATTGATGCCAAAGTCTTCCCGGCAAAAAGTTCATAATATGTACTTAGCACATTATGGATTTTTGTAATGGGGTGTCGACATGCTGCATGCAGGGTGTTCACATGCAGGGGTATCATTTCAGTCACTGTGGCGCGATTTGTTACGGTAAATGCCTGTTTTTTCACTATTAGATGAATAATAGGTGTGGTTAATTATAAAGTGTTTGTTTAAACATCCATAGCGCCTAACAGAACAGTAGAAAAAAAACTGAAATTGTTTTTTTAATATTGTATTTACAATATTTAAAAACCTAAATATTTTACCTGAATTTTGAAGGCCTCTAAAAAAAGTAACATGATTTTTTTCATCCAAATCATTTTTAAAAACTACTTCTTTCAACTATCTATCATGCGAATTTGAATTAGTTACTTCAACAGCATCATACGTTAGTATCAAAGTATCAGAGGTGTAAAATTGAGCAATATAAAAAAAATACATGTACCTTAGGAGCACCCCATATATTTTGTGTTTGTTAATACTAAAAAAAAACAAACACACAGAGGTGATTAAAAGTAAATTGAATTATTTATTAAAGTTGCAGATGCAGACCAGATTTGGCTTATATTTTTCGTACTTAATTTACTGATCTCCCAAACTCTGTTTTGATTCCCTTGATCCACACGTTACTGAATAATTAAACAATGAATTACAAATGATGATGGGAAAAGCACACAACGCAATCTGACCTGAGCATGCGGCTTCTGTCATCATTTGCATATTTTATTTTTTAATATTCTAAAGGTACGCAAACAAGCTGTGGATTATAACCCAACAAATAAAAAGCCACCTGTATAAACTTTGAAAAGATCATAGAACACGAGGGTAAAATTTATATAAATAAATATCTAGGACAATTTACACCAAAATCATCTGACCCCAACTAAGCAGAGCTACTATGGGCATCAGAGACTAATGAACAAACTTAAGTATCATGTTTTTTTTAAATATTACTCTCCACGTTATATCCCAGTTGAATCGGGAATGAGGAATCCGTGAAAAACCGATGTAGTTAGCTCAGTGGGTAAAGTAAGTTGCAAACCACCTGCCACCAGTTACCTACTGTGCACGGGCACATAGGTCGAAAAACGAATGGCCGTTGGGCACAAAATTAGGATTTAACACCTCTTGAAGACAAACACAGCCTGTTATACCAGCCCGCAAGGTGAACGGACTCCATAATGAAGTTTACAGGATTCCTTCATTCAGTCTGGAAATCCATGAAGGATGTCTATTTCAATAGTGGTCTTTCTATGGCTGCGAAAGATGATGATGATTACGTTTAAAGCACCATATTTTACCCTCAATTTGCTTCTCTGCTCTCAGCTTTGATGAGACCTTTCTGGTCTTTGCTAGTCGTTTCTACGACAGAGTTCATGGGGGTTACTCTTGAGTCCAGAATTTCATATCAGCCTTGAAGGAATGGCAAGCATTAAAATTAAGAACCTTTTTTTAAAGCAATTATGGTATTATTAATAGCATACCAGTAGCCGATACGTGGCAGCAGAAGCAGCAGATTTTCCATCAAATGGATGCAGGATCTTGACGGGTGGAACATTTTACACCATTTAATTGGCTTTTGCTGTCACGAGACTTCTACTGGCATGTGTATTCGGGCTTTGTGCCAATATGTGGCAACTGGCAACATTGGATTCAAGAGTCAGGTCCCTGGTGTTCAGTATGAGCACAAATAATAAGTCACTAGTTCAATACAGTCCAAAAAATCTAGACTACTTATAACTATGGGTATGTCTCCGAAAAGTTAGATTCAAATGCGCTAGCTAGTGATTTTAATCTAGCATAGGCGTGAAACTTTAAACCGCTCTTGGCGTTTTTCCAAAAGCTTGCCAAGGCTTAGAGTTTTATTTGCTCGTCTGTTGGCCACCTAACTGTCTCCGGACAGTTTCCCGACGATAACGCCAGCATAGTGACGTTTATTGATTGACAGATGAAAAGTAATCAAGCACAATCTTGATTGAAAAAAATATTGGACTAACGTATAGGTTTTCCTGGTGACTATCATAACATATGTAGTTCTGTAACATCGTAACTCACAATTCAGGGGTCTGACATTTAAAATACAAGACCGAGATCAATTTCAGTAAAAATTAAAGCGACCACTATACCTGAAGAGGTTGCTCAACGTTTAGGTATCGTCGTTTCAGAATTTGGTCAAGAGACTGCCGAAATACTCGTACCTATACTTCTTTTGCAAATGGGACAAAATTTCCAGCTAACGCACGACAATGCCCATCCACATACGGCGCGTATCGTTACAAGTTGGTTACAACAGCAATTAAATGTAACTAACAAGTACACACATCACATACGTTTGCAGGAATGGGCATTGTACTTGCAACCTACACAGGAAGTAGTATGTACCTATACCCAACAGTTCAGTTCTCCACCAAAAAAATCCTCGGTTACACCCTACAAAGTGTTGGTAAATTAAACACGAAATAATTTCGCTGTGCACGAGGCGCATGCCACCATTATTATAAAAGCCCGGTATTTTGCCCACTCATATTAAATTGGGTTTTTAGTTGACATTTAAGTAACAGACATCAAAAAGGTAATGTTATTGTGATGAAATGTGAAAAATTTCAGGCGAATCACCACATTTAGTGTCTGTACCGCTTCCATGAGTTTAGGTATTGTAAAGTACGATAGTTAACTACTGTTAATTTATATAGTTTAACACCTAAATAGTTTTAAATACCACGGAAAATTATTTATTTAAAATATACGTCACTCAATTAGCTTGCTCTTGATCACAATTCATACCAAGGGAACGATGCAATTTTTAAAGGGAGGCGTTTCTTTAAGGAATTCTCACTTTGTATTATTGAGAAATGTTAAAATTTTTGATTAAAAAGCTGCAATTACAAAATAGCGTTGTAACATTTGTTTTTATATTTTGTTGACTTCAATAAACTCCATAACAACGATAAAAGCGCAGCAGGGTAGTACAAATCTTAAGGCTGATTCACAAACATAAATAAAGATGATGCACAATGATTTTGATAATAAAGGTGTTTACATCTTTTTATCTTTCTACACTTCAAGGACGAAAACAAAACTATTAGTATGGAAATCTTTCACCACTATCAAACCTATTTTCTAACCAGACACGAAGAGTGCTTGAACATTTTCGCGTGTGGGGTGTAAATAAGGCTAGATTAGTCTTAGTACAGTTAGCAAAAGAAATAATTAAATTGTAATTTTTAAAAACAGTGCTTGTTTTTTAATTATCCACGATTATCACTATAATATGTTTGTTGATCGTCTAAAATAAGAAAAAAAAAACAAAATTATAGAAGGACAAAATATTTTTCAAAATAATTGTCATAGATTTTAAAATACCCCGGGCGGCAAAGTATCCATTCCGACTACCCTACGATTATAAAAAAAATGATAACATTATGTAGCTGATGCTGCTGATGGCGATGACTGCTAGAAATTAGATAAATCTTTTAACAGCTATGGCTTTCAAGGTAGGATGATGAAAGATCAATATTTGTCATGTGTCATTGTGTCTTCTAGAAAGATCCAACTAAATTGAGATCGTGCCAATACCGATAGCAACATTTGAATAACCCCAAAAATAGCCAGCCCAATTTTGAAAGAGTAAGTACTGAGTTTCTCGCCGGGTCTTCTCAGTATAAGATCAACTTCCGATGCGGGGGTAGAGTCACATTATGTTTGTATGCAGTGTATTTATGTATTCATTTTATTATAGTATTTAAGTCTATTATTAAGTTTTTTTTCTTGTAATGACGATTTAGAAGTACTTGCTACAGGTCTTTTAAAAAAAAAACGAATGAAAATGTTAACGACTAAAACACAACTTTACCAACTTTAGTAAGTCCGTCACTTTTGACATGGTAACTTTTGATGTTGACTGTACAGTAAACAAATAGCTAACTCCTAATTATTTGAATAAATTTATTTAAAACGTACTCGTATAGTGCACTCCAGTAATTTGTTCTAATCTATGTTAATAAGATGTCATTAGCATAGTAATAACTTGAAATTTTCGGATTCAGTTGCTTTTCTAGAATATGGACCTCGTCAAGACTTTACCGCAGTATTAGTAGTGGTGAAAAAATGAACGTTTTAGTTTTTTCTGCATAGCCACAAAAAAGAGTTCACAGAAGGAAAGCTCGTGCCTTTTCCCTAAACTTGCGTGACTGCCCAGGGTTATTACCATTTGCACCCTGAAGACATGTTTCAGAAAAGAAGTAGCAAACAAGCTTACGAGTCATCTGTTGGATAGTGTTATCTGCCCGTGGTAGACCAATCAACCCAAACTCCAGGTTTCTCCAATGCTTTAACAATAAAATTTGAACTGCCCATTTTGTGATTTAAGATTTCCTTGTTCTTGTTTGTATGATTAGATGCATTACAGACTTCAAGATCACTTTTGTTATCTAATCGCTTCGTAACTATTGAAACATGACTTGAGTCATTAAATATCTAGCAGTTGACTAGTTGGAAATAATATATCGTAGTTCAAAATTGCTCTTATCGCCCAATTTACGGAATTCACCAAACTGGATACAAGCGATTGTAATAAAGCCGCTAATCAAATTTACGAAATTCCAGAGATCTCTGGGGGATGCAAAGGATTAGATCGTATGGTTGCAAATGATCATGAAATTAAAAAGGACTGAGCAGAACCTTTTTCAAAAATGCCTTCACATTTTCAGCGCCGTCCGCTTAAATTAAATAACGTCCAGTAATGACACAATTTGCGGAATTCGTTCAACGTTCACCATTAAAGGTAACAATGCATAACTCAAAATTATCAACGATTTCGAATCGTACGGCTCGCACCGAAACTGCAATTTGCAAAGTCCAAAGCAAAATTTATTAGCCCCATTTTGCTGACCGTACGTCCCGCATGGCACTGCGCGAAACAAGAAGTACATTAAAATTTAGTTTACGTAGCTGATATTATCGGCTCTGAAAAGCTAGTTTTCGAAACAACGGCATAATTGGAGTTTATTTTACATGAATACACAAAAACATTTTTCAGAACATTTTTACTCATCACCGTTTTTTGAGCATGTCTTGAAATGCCGCCTTAATGTCTTGAGTTGAACCGCTTTTTCAGCGATTAAAAATTAAACAAAAAAATTGCAAACTAATTTTTGAAGTCAACTATTGTAGTTACGAGACAGAAACTCATGGTAGACATATTGCTGTGCGTTGACATAGGCTTTGCGTGCGTACTTTAAAAGATTGACGCCCCAAAAACTGTAGTTTTGTTATTCTCTTGGATCCACCTGTCATCTGTCTGTTATTTTATTTTACTTTTTGTCTATATAATGTGTAATTGCTATTATTATGTATATATTATGTTTATGAAATCTCTATGAAATCTTTTTATTTTGATTCAAACCATTTCATCTTCTGTACACCTTATTTAAAACTTTTATCTTTAGCACTGCCTGTAATATCTCTGTCTGACTGTGTGGTTGACTGGTAGAGAATGCCTCTAGGCATTAAGTCCGCCCTTTGTAACATAGATTATGTGCAATAAAGAATAAATAAATAAAATAAATAAATAAATATTGAAGTCATGGTTTGTATAGCCCGCATATTTCAAGACACAATTGGATGACTTATGTAGCACAATGACTTGATTGCAAGTATACTGCCCTTCACTCGCTAGTGGTTAGGCTTATCACATATGTTTAAGGATTAAGAGCTTTCCGAACTAAGGGTAAAAGCTTTAAAACGCAAAAAAAAGAAAGATTATTTTGTATGTGGTCTACATTTTTTTTATTCAATTTTTTTTTGTTGCTGACCTTACACTTACGCTGTAGGCAAAAACACAAAGAAAATAAAATATAAAAACAGCCCTTTTCTAAATGTCCGGTCTGTTCCGCTTTGATATGATTTATATCGTATCATTTCTGAACGCTTTTGTAGTAATACCCTTGTACTAAGGTTCAAAGGTTTTGAAAATCTATTATATCTCATAGTGACCTTCGCTCACAAGGGGCGTTTGATGTATGAGGATTTTTTACGTAAATAACGATAATGATGGTAACAATGGAACTAGGAAATAATGGAATGTAACCTATGAAATCACCCCTGATGCGGTACGGTTTTATATTATACATCATTAGTCGCAAACTAGCATACGGGCAAATAGATCACATCAGTCCCCCGATTCAGAACAAAGTAATTAACCGAATCGGTTATTTTCTTTTATTTCTTTATTAAACTTATTTACTTTTTGGGAAATCTATAGGCTTTAACATGAAAAAATATTGAATACTACCGTTAAGCGTATACTTAATGTAAGTACTCGTAGTTAAAACAAATTTACCCAATCGGTCGACAACTTCGTTTTGAACCGAGGGGCTGATGTTAAATCTCTAAAAATCGACACCACTGTAGTTATTAGCTTCGCTAAAATAATGTACAAAGTTTAATATTATTCTCAGTAGTTGAAAAATATAGCAATTTGCTAAACCTAAAAACAGAGCTTTGTACGTTTTAGAATGTTGGTTGGGGCAACGAGCCAGTCATGATTAACATAATAATAATATATTTTCTTTATATATTGCTCCCAATAGAGTACAATACTTAGTATTACATTAAAAAATAACAAACAATGAAACAAGTACAGTGGTACAGTAACTATACTACTGGTTATAGTACCCGAAATAACGAAAATACGTCTAAATAAACTTTTTTTTATTATTATTTGACAGACACCACACCTCTTGTAATGGTCTCGAAGTAGGGATTAATATCCCTGTGTTACGAGGTACCACGCAAGGAAATAAGCCAGGGGAGTCTCCTAGCACACCCAGACCCGAGACAATTCAGAAAATATATTTTCCTGAATTCGAACCCGCCCGGGAATCGAACCCGTGGAAATCGTGGCGAGCGCACTACGCCACAGCGCACTACACCAATCGTGTCGTCTAATTTCATTTTATTCCTTTCCTTTCTTCTTTATTTACCTATTCAAAACAATGACCTAACCTCACTTGGGGCTGTTTCCCTTCAGCGGGACATTAACAGCTGTTATCCTACCACTGAACATTTAGGGGTCCACAGGACAAAACATCCCACGATAAATAGGCGTCATTTATCACGGGACCAATGAATAATTACTTAATTAATATGGCCTGATAACCTGGTATTGCCATTTGTAAGCCTGATGGAACTAACCGGGTATTTAGGGTCTGTGGGGGTGAGATAGTATATTTTATCTTTTCTGTTTATCTTATTAACTAACTAGGAAAACATGCCAAAGGTTCCATACTTTAAAAAGAGCACAAAGGTCTTTATTATGAAGGCCAAGCTGCCTTATCATTACCCTTACCTTATGCGAGTTTTTGATCAGGCCAATATTCATGTTGCATGACCCGGTTTTTGAACTCAGGCTCTCTATATTTCGGGCCTCTACTACAGAAAATTAGTATTGGCGATCCATTTTAATTATTCATGTGTCATGACATCATACCCACTTTTGAATAATAACTTAAATAGTGATAGCACTATTAAGGTGATACACCAGTTAACAAGATTAAGTTTTCGAGAATGTGTCTTCAAGGCCAGAGTAGGCATCTTCTGGGTATGCGTGTACCACTAGGCGAGCGAGATTAAGGTCAAAAGGGGAATAAAAGTACAAAAAATCTAGATGCTTCTACTTCAGGAGAATGGCAATATCCTGCGTACCTTTCGTGGCCTCTTCCTCCATTATGAAATCGGCTGGAGAGGCCTTAAAAAGTAAGTTTCGAAACTTTTCTTTGGGGGCTTGGTTTACGCAGTTTTAGTCAGAACGAGTAAGAAAGAACCTTATCCTCCTGGTGAGATATTCATGAGAACTTCTCCACATGAAAACCTAAGCCTATTACGAATGTACACCGATGACAGTCGCTGGCGTCAGCATTGACATTTTTGTATGTGATTTCAGTACAGCCAGCGCCGCAACAGGATAATATGTGCTTGATGTGAAATGTCCTCGATGTTTTTTAACCAACTAATTTGCCCTCAAGTGCTATTTTTACTAGTCCCCGTACAGCAAAGTCCTCGTCTCTTTAAATATAAAAGTTAGTGTGAGTAACTTTTTAATCGAAACACCGCTGCAGCCTCGTTTTACATTTAAAAGCCTGTGTACAGGGGGATGTCCATTAGTGGCCACCGGAAAAAGTAGCTTGGGTACACAGATATACCAGATGTGCGTTATTTATGGAAGAGCCTCAACTTTTTTCTAACTTATTATGAATTGGGAACTTAAATTTCATTTCATGATGATGGGCTAAATAAACAGCGGCTCAAATAAAATAAAAAGATTTTAATCTATATGGCGAAAAACTCATCGTCCTGCAGATTCTACACCGTTGTAAGAGACGCACGTGGAGGCAGACCATCCGCTCCAGGTGCAACTTTGAAGCTGACCACGATCCTCAGACATGAGGGACCGACGAGAGAGAGACTGTAGGTATCAATACAGTTTAAGGGTATCGACATTTATTAAAAAAATACTAAATACATGCTCAAAAGCTACTATCGCGACATTCGCGACTGGCCACAGACAAACTATATTTGTCTCACGCATGTTAATCCCGGATTAGGGACCAATCCCCCAATATTCGGCACATCTGGCCGCTGGTCGCATATCATCACCTTATTGCGCCAAAGGGTCACTAAACGACGACGAACGAAATGAAAATATATTTATTCAAATAGACTTATATAAAATACTAATGGTAAGTCTTATTATTGCTTACAAAATACACTAACTTAAATAAACCTAGATAAAATAAAACTACGATAGTAAATATCATAAATAAACATAATGTGACTCTAAGGCCAAGATCTATTGTCGTTATTTAGCTAAGCACAGACTTTACATAACAATTCCTATTGAGTATTGTTATAAATATTACTAACGAATACCTGAGTTGAAGTTTACTTAGACAAAAATAATTTAATAAGAAATAATTCGATAAGAAATAACTGAAATAGACTGCCAGCTACTTAAAGTCTAAGATAACTAAGTTTAAGCTAAGCACGCTCTATACGCATAGATTTCGGCCTAAGACCGAAAGTTGTTTCCAATCGAGAAAAGCCCGGCAACAAACTCGATGGTTACTCTTTATAATATTGTTTCTCACAACAATTTAATTAACTGAGTAAATTCATGACAAAAAAAGTAGTTTCAAATACTCATTTATATCGTCTTCGATATACAATTGTGAATAATAATGAACACTGGTTTATAGTATCTGTGTTTAACCAGCATACTTAAACAGCGCATCCAGTAAACTTACTATCCTTTCATGAAAACCGCAGTGTATTTATCACAGCGCGGGATTGCAGGTGAAAAATGCAAAAACGAATGCTGACTACACGCCGTAACTAAAGGTTATCTTAACTGCTTGTTTGCTCAGGCTTTAACCACTCTTACACTTAACTGTTGGGTAAAGAAATTGATGCTGAAATTGTGGAATAAGGTTCTCGCTGGGGAATTATACAATGAGTTATTTTAGAGCATCGTGGCCTAGGAGCTAAGCACTCGGAACCCTTGTGGTCCTGAGATCAAATCTGGCCAGAACGATTTTTGTATTCATTGTTTAATTTGCGACTGACTCTCCAATGGTGAAAAACAGAGGAAAAAGAAAACGAAGCCGGAATACCGGTTTTTAATAAGTTTGGTGAAAAGTGGGCTGATATGCGCTAAATTTACCTGCAAATTTCGGTAAAAGGTGTATTTTTCTTTTTCTCCGTCAAATTGATTCGTATGGCCTATAGAGCAATCGTTTCGATTTTCATGCCTTTAACAACATTTGCAGGTTTTGACTGAATTTCTTGGTGTACCGCTAGCACCTTGACAACAAAACTGAACTTGCCTCTGACTGCCCCGTTTGGGATATAGTCGATAGTCGTGGGTATGTATGTATATATCATACTAGCATTCCACCCGCGGCTTCGCCAGCATGAACAGGCCATATTCCATTAAATCTTAAATTACCTCCTCCAATAAAGGGTATAAATAGTTTGTTCTTATTTAGTTCTATACTCCAATCGTTATAGCATTAGACAAAAGTAAAAAGGGTTCTTTTTAGGGTAAACGTTGCGGTAAAAGTACTAAAAACATTATTACTTTTAAGATTTATGCCGAATTTATTAAAATCTACTTAGCAGCTGTCACACTTAATTGTTCTCATTCAAAGTAAAGTAACTTCAGAATGTATGAGGCTTTTGCTTAGATAAATTATTATGTCTTGCATCTAACTAATTGTCGATGTAAAAACCTAAAAGAAGCAGGGTTTTTTATCCGACCACATTTATTCTGTCACTAAAACTCTATCAAATCTAAAATGTTACATAATCCCTTCATACGTCATCGCCATGGCAACGTCAAATATAAATTGTCATTCATTTTAGCACCCCTGTTTCTTAAAAATTTCTAATTTTATAATGAATGAAGTATATTTAATGAATGATTTTTGCTATCAAACTGTTTTTATTCTATGCAGGAGTATTTCGAAATTGTTTAAATTGATCATATTATATTATATTTTAAAATGTAGCTACATGAAAACTTATGTTTCTAGTTAACTTACCTATTTATTTTCAAACTATCTTGCACTGCCTTAGCAGGGTTTATGTAATTGTTCTTTATTTTATTTAAGACCTCTATTTTACCGTATCAAGCATCGAATAAATGAATTATAAATTATGAATCTATTAAATTGCAGCCTATGTGTTATTTGATGTATTAGCTGTTGTGATGTATACTGTAAAGTTGTAACAAACACACATACATACATATTGTCAATCTTGAAGGAGTAACAAACACACATACATACATATTCACAATCTTTTTTTTCGTATTTAAAATATTAGTAAGATTGTAATGTATAGCTTGTAGTTCTATAAGAGAAGTTCCGAGGACTATTTTCAAGGAGGACATCCTGCAAATTATGGTCAGTGTGGTTACATGCATCGTTCCATAACTGTTTAAACTTATGGTTTTTTGCCTGCTTTATTAATGCATGGTAGCTATAGTATCCTTTTTTTGAAGATATTTTTTATATATGACAGGTAGCAGTTCCGTGACAGCAGAAGCCAATTGCGTGGTATCAAAAAAGACTCCGTGACCTCTTCCGTTTTGAAATTGGTTCGTATCTGTCAATCCTGCAGATTTCGAAATCATTTGATTAGCTTCTGCTGTTACGTGAACCACTGGAATGCCAGCGACAGGCATGTGTATCCAGGCTTTAAGTCTTAGCAAAATGTGACGTTCCAGCCTCACCACATACCCTGACGTACGCAACTTGATACTTCATTCGGCCACTTGATTGCGCAACTCGCATCACAGTTGACCTACATTTCTGTCTGAAGCCGGCACGTGTAAGTTACGGGAATTAGCTTTGCCTAACTTAGATATCTAACTCATCGCATAAATTAATGTACGTACCAGTAAGGGATACGCTTAATTCTAAACACAAAATCAACGTGAACTATTTCATTAATAACAGAACTTAGATCTTGGATTAACACAAGACGGAAATATTTACCTAATAACAGTTGGGGTTAGTATGTTTCAGAGTAGAAACCGCGTCTTGGCAAACAATTTTATATAAGACGCCCTTCGGCTGTGTGAATTATTTTCTGTTGTGATTATTCGTGAAAGACTGTTGTTAACTGTATATTTTAAGAGGTTAAACCAGGTCACTTGGGGTCGCGAAGCGCACGCGGGGGGGCCTGCGTGTGTTTCGGTTTGCGATCCCGAGGATGACGGTAACGCGTGTCTTCGGACACAGTGGACTGTGTTATCGTGCACTGGAGTTGAGCTTGCTCCTCCCGAGGCTGGCTGCCAGGCGGCCTTGCGCGCCGAAGGGTCCTGCGAGGAGTCTCTCCCTCGTTGGGGATCCCGGGTCCCTTCCATTCTGCGCCGAAGATGACCACCGTCAGGTTTTAGTGGGCCTACCCACTAAAACCTGACGGTGGTGGTCCTAGGTGACCTAGGGGTCTCTGTTTTCCCAGGAGTTCCGAGTCCCACATATCCCAGGTGTCCCGAACCCAGGGCCTTGGGAATGCCTAAATGCATTTCCTGACGCAAAAAAAAAAAAAAAAGGTCAGGCATGTTGGCTAGTCAAGCGTAAATGTCTATGTCCAGCAATGGAGTACCAAAAGCAATAATAAAAACAATAAAAAATTATTTCCAATCACAATGGTACATAGTAATCTTAAAATAATGTAACAATACGAAAGGTTTATTTAATGTTGTAAAATGTTACCAACGTGAGAGAACAGTACTAGGAAATCGTGTGTTACAGAATTCCGGCCCCCACCATCGGACCATTGTAGTAAACACTATATGTTACTCGTAAATTTAGACAAAAATTAAATAAAAAAATGTAACATAAAAAAGAATTAGATAATATTATAAGGAAAATAGAGATTTAAGTTTTTACAATTTAATACTTAAGTTTACAAGAATCTACTTAAACCATTTTAATGTCATAGAATTGTAAATGAGTGTATGTGATGTGTAGGTGTGTGCCTGTTGAGTGAGTGTGAGTGTGCATGTGTGTTTTGTGAGTGCGAGTGTGCATATGTGTGGTGTGAGTGTGCATGTGTGATGTGTGTGAGCATGTTTGGGATGTTGGTGAACTAAGTGCTATTGTATTGTGTCTTGTTTCTTTTTTAGTTTTTTATCATACCATTGTTTTTATCTCCTCAGTTTCTTCGTAGGATTTTAGGCGTAAGTACTTATTCACTGTTTTTTTGCAATTAAATCGAGTCATCGGATATATGTTGAAATGAAAAAGTCACGACAAAAAACCGTGTTTACGATTTCAACCGCAAAATCCAAGATATAAAAAAACAAGGTTTTGTTGATGCTGGTCGGCTGCAATAATTCATTTTTAAATTCCACACGGTGAATCTATGTACAACAGTTAACATCTTTTTTACGGGTGAATGTTACCGGAATTAAGTAGGCTCACAGCGAGGTTTCGTAGATCGTTTATATCGCCACGTGGCGACAAGGCGTATGCAAACTTCTTGCATGCGCCTGGCCACTTATAAAATGTAATTATATTATGAAGAAAATGTTGTGTTCGATTAGGTTTTGACAGATAAGAGAAAATCGTCTCAAGTAAACTCCATTCATTATAGCATTAGACAGTAGTAAATAAGGTTCTTTCTAGGGTACACTTTGTGGTAAAAGTACAATAAACATTTTTACTTATAAGATTTATGCCGATATTATTAAAATTTACTTATTTAGCAGCTGTCACACTTGATCTCATTAAAAGTAAAGTAACTTCAGAATTTATGAGGCTTTTGCTTTAATAAATTATTTTGTCTTGCATCAAAGTATATTGTTGATGTAAAAACCTAAAAGAAGCAGGGGTTTTTATCCAAATACATTTTTAATGTCACTATAACTCTACCAAATCTAAAATGTTACATAATACCTTCATACGTTGTGGCGGAACGGGTAATTTTGCCAGGTTATACTCAGGTATGATGCCATCGTCATGGTAACGTCAAATGCGAATTGTCATTCATTTTAGCACCCCTGCTTCTTATTTCTAATGTTATAATGAATGAAGTATAGGTACGTGCAATTTAATATTATTTTGGTTAACTTAAATTGTAAATAATGGAACTTTGCTCATAACTGCAGTTTATGTTCTATGTTGTAAATAATATACTAGTACCTATTTCATTACAAGCTGTTTCTTAAAGGAGGAAAACAGCAATTTTATTTTCTATAGCCAGAGTTAGAAGAGTTAGGAATTTCTAATTTCTTTAACTCTTTCTTATTAAGAAAAGTAGTAAATGAAATATCAAGAGCGATAATATGTAGACAATTATTAGTATATATATATACATCAATGTGTCATATCTCCAGTAGTAAGTAGGTCAGATACATCCTTGTCGACGTAGAACAATGATTAGGTAAACACTATCACCTTTGTTGCATACGTATATGTTGACGTTTCGCGGCGGGTGCTTACCAGATTAAAATCACTGTAGGGGACACACTGCCATGGAATCCGGCGAACGATAATAACATTTTAGCTCACTTTAAATCGAGCAGTCTATTCACATGCCAACAGAAATGAAAGAGACAGCTATACGGATAACGATACGGGTGTCAATTATCGTTTTTGACTCAGGTGATTCGCTCAAAACTATAGTTTTCGTCTGCCTACCCCAGCAAGCTAAATGAAGTAGCAACCCAACCTACTAGGTCACCAGTCTACTATAATCTGATTTGCTTAGTTTTTTTACTAAATAACTTCACTCGGTCAAGGTCGGCTCGGTTCAAGTCGGTCGCAAATTGTATAACAAATGCTACTTAGTGAGGCTATTATTAAACTCTGATCCAGTACTTCTTTCTATGAGCCTTCGCCGTATCGTGACAAGGCCTCATCATTGGTGGGAGGTGATGAGAAACAAGAAGGCGAAGGCTTGGCGATGAAGTAGATTTTACACCATTGCCATACACTACCTGCCACCGGAAGTGGTAACGATCGACGTTGTAAAATAACAATGCTGCATTATTTCACCTTACCTAACCTACCTTACCTTAAATTTACTTTGTACAATTTAAGTCACATATTATGATTTGGGTTTAGAGTTTGTGAAGTTAAGGCTTGTAAAGTTAGATCGAATTAGAGGCTTGGCTCTTCATAATATCTGACAACTTATTATCAGTGCGAGCCCTAAGGTCTCGTCTTGGCAACTTTTACATAAAACTGTTTTTGGTGGAATTAAAATTTTCGGCTTACTGATCGTCTCAGCTGTGAGTCACAGCAAATATTTCAGCGCGTAGAGTCGGGGAACTAATAAATTTGACGGAGTGAAACTGTTGTCTTAATTACAGACAATGTGCCGCATCTACTTACCTCTGAAATTCAGTGAGGTTACGTTACCGTTACTGGTAGTGTGTTTACCTGTAAACAAAAAAACACGGTTATTAGGAGCAAACAATAACATTGACATATAGTTTACAAAAAAGCATTCACAAGTTAATAAGAAAATTAAGATAATAAACTTAATTAAAAAACACATACGTGGTATACTTTAAACAAAATGTGACTCTAACACCGACTTCGAAAAGTTGATTTAACTGAGAAGAAATGGAGTTTACACCATTAATTTTCACTGATTGATAATAAAAATCTCTACAAAGACTTTTCAAAAAATATTCGATCACAAGTGCCCTAAGAGAGTCGTACTTAAGTTCTACTTTATGAATACATGATAAGCCACACTGAGAATAAAGCGTATAATCTTTTCTAAGAAACCATCAAAACTTAATGATTGGTTTATGAATGTTTTATCTCACATCAAACATCATAGAGAACGATTTGACGCTGGCGTTGCACGACATTGAGGTACTACGAGGACAACGCGTAAGACCAAACACCGCCAAGACGCAATCTTGCGCATTCTATCTGCGGAACCACCAAGCAAACCGGACCCTCAATATAACTTGGCAGGGGTGCCAATCGGTCACTGTGATAAACCTTAGTACCTAGGTGTAGCGTTGGACAGGTCTCTAACTTACAAATCTAACTATGTGAATATCCGGCAAAAAGTGAGTGCCCGCAACAATCTCCTGCGGCGATTAACTTCCACAAAATGGGGAGCACTTTGTTTTTCAACGGGCGAATATGCTTGTCCTGTTTGGAGACGCTCGGTGCATGCAAGGCAAGTGGATACGGCACTTAACGAAACCTGCCGGATTATAACAAGTTGTTTGAAGCCGACCCCGGTTGATATGCTGTATCTGCTGGCTGGAATAGCGCCGCCGGCAGTCCGCAGAGCAGTTGCTGGCTCTGTTTAGAGGTCTAAGGTTGAACGGGACTCATGCCACCCCATGCACGGTTGCTCTGTCTTGCCTTAAAGTCAAAAAAGCCGATGGAGTCTAAAGTCAGTTTGCCTTTTGGCTGGCTCTCCGCCGTAGGCTACAATTAATTTGTGGTGAAAATCGCAACCTAATGCCACGTTCGTTGCACTTGCGGAAATACTACTCCTGGCTATGATCTGCCGTGGTTGACCTGGAAACCCTTAATTGACTACGGACCCGGGGCGGGCGCTGCAAGGACAATCTGTGTAGATGAGGCTACACGGACGGTGCAGAGAATGTGTGCGAATGTGGTGCCTCTCCCCAAAACATGAGTCACCTTTAACTGTGTCCCTTGAGTCCGAACAGCTGCTCACATGACGTCTTTATATGTCCTAATTCAGATGCTGTAAAGGTGGCAGAATACTGGTCTAGTAAAATATAGAGTTGCTATCGACACGAAAGAAGAAAGAAGAAGATGACTTACCCTAAACATGTGTATGTATGTATGTATCTATTTTGTATGAACTAGCCACATTCGTGTAGCTAGCTAGTGACGGCTTCTCGCGGCTTATTGTCTGTCAAACACACGTGAGTCACATGACACGCCACCGGCGGTTCGCGATTGCGGGCAATGAGGCGGTCACCGACCATCTTCGTATGCGCGGTAATAAAGCAAGTCACGTGCGATGGCCACCGGTGACTCCTCTACGTCATCTTTTACTGTTCAAAATACATTAAGCCTTGTGGGCTTTACCTGACTGACGAATGTGTTAAGGTTAAAAATAATTTTAAGGTTTTACGATCAATCGTAAATTTTGCACCGGAGTGACTTTTAGAAATGAGAAAATCCTGAAGAGAAAATGTCACCGAACCGAAGATCACGGGATTAAGTAAGTTGAAATGGCAGTGGCCGGCGCGTAGGTTCAAGACTGACCGTTCGGGCAGAAAACTCCTATGTAGGAAATGATTTAATGTTACGCGGCTTGGGACGCTCATACACCCAAAAATTTCTACGCGACCCATCAAGTTTTTTTCTTGGAAATCTGTGGACAGAGGCTGTGCACTGTGTAGGGTTGATAGTAACATGACGAACGTTTGATTTGTTTCGTGTCGGGGTGATATTAGCTATTTAGTTATGCACCTATTTAGATAAATTTAAGTATGTTTATCAGTCTCTGAAACCTATATAGTACAAACTGCGTAGTTTCGGGTCTTATGTACCTAGTGGAAGATGTCCTAGATATTTATCCTATATATTCACAACACTCATCAATCCATTCCTATAATTTTCCCTTCATTTGCTTCGCGTAAATGGCACTATATGCACTATATTCACTCCTGGAACGCCACAATTAACTTTTTTAATGAAAGCGTGAAAAGGAAAAAGCTTGGTTCGTAATTCATTTCTTATTGTTGGCAACACTGGACGTTAAACGTTGGAAAAACTGGAACAAAGGTTATTATGGAATTTTTATGTTTTACAATTTTATTTGCTGTCCGCCGTGAACTTTTCTGGTTTTAAATTAAAGACTTTGAAATAGGACGTGCTTTTTTGTTGCGGCTTTGTGATAGCCAACTATGTATGAGTGTATCCATACAACATACCAGTATCATGATTGGCGTAGTGCGCTGTAGCACAGTTTTCATCTTGGCTTACGTAGTGTCCCGGGTTCGATTTTTTCTAAATTGGCTTGGTTCTGGGGTTTGATGGGAGACGTCCGTATTGATTTCGTCTCTGGTACCTCGTAACACAGGGATTTATCCCTACTTCGAGACCATGAAAAGTGGTATGTTGTCTGGTGCATATTTATTTATTTAGTACTAGCTTTCCGCCCGCGGCTACGCCCGCGTGAACTTCATCGTTGCATATTATGGCCAAATTATATATAATCCTTATAAATTGTAGCCTATGTGTTACTCTGTGATTAAGCTGTATTACTGTAAAGTTTCATTAAAATCCGTTTAATAGTTTTCGCGTGAAAGAGTAACAAACATACCACATTTATACACCCTCACAAGCGGAATGCTTATAATATTAAATAAGAAGTCTTTATATTATTTGTACATACTGGTACGGTTTTCTGAAAATATCAACCTCACAAAAGCAGTAACCGAAGTGTTTATAATTCCATGATTATCATTCGTAGCCATCTACTTGAACTTTGACCTTCTAGATCAGCTGTCCTCATTGCCAGTAGCCGCAGTTGAACACTGCGGCTACTGGCAATGAGCGTGGATTAATATTCTTTCATTATTTTTCTAATTGGAATGCCCGTGAACAAACTTAAAACCTACCTAATTAAATATAACACTTCAAAATATTATACCAATTAATGTTAATTAAACGATTCTACAAGTATGGTTATGTATACTTTGCCTTCAATCCAACATTTTCGTTTCAGCTGAAAGCAAAAAATATATTTCCGCTCTACAATCTTGTATTTATTACCAACCTAAAAACACCAAACTTCAGGGCGGGCGTCCCAATTTTCCGTTCTGATTCGTTAATTCTTGAAAAAATAAAAGTCTGAAAACTTACTGTTGGTTTAACTTCAAAGTAAACGTAATAAAACGGGGGAATTCACAAGTAGCGCAGCGAGATGTAAATAAAATTTCAGTTTTCATAACTTGAAATTTTTGAGTCAACTCGTAAAGTCTACGAGTCTCGGAGA
This sequence comes from Udea olivalis, assembly GCA_947369235.1. Classification (NCBI taxonomy): domain Eukaryota; kingdom Metazoa; phylum Arthropoda; class Insecta; order Lepidoptera; family Crambidae; genus Udea; species Udea olivalis. The sequence goes on from OX376355.1 coordinate 18,733,191, forward strand.
CGGAAACTAGCGGAAGTAATTTTATAGGTTCTTGGAGGACTTTGTAACTTAAGCTTGGGATAAGTGAATTACAATCTTATCGAAACGCTATATTAAGGCTTTGACTTGATGACATAATGGAAGATAAACCCTCAGCTGAGGTGGTATTATCTTATTAGGGAAAATGAGAGTGGACTGCCTTCAATTCATTTCACTTTAGGAACGGGAGATTTTATTTTAATGCAATTTACTTTTTACATTCAATTTTACAAATCGTTAACCTAAATAGTTAACCAACGTAAATAATCCTACATAATTCAACATAATGGCGATGTTATGTGAACGATACCGATTAAAAAACATTTAGATCTGCGTGGGTCTGTTTGTATGTTTACCATCATGTGAAAAATAGGTAAGAGATTTTAAGGAAACTTCGTAAGGATAATCTATAACACCGGGATTTAAATATTGTAGGGCTTAAATTATTATGAAGCCTATGCCGGGTGATTATCAAAAACCTTACAAAAAACATTAACTTCTACTTGAATATCCCGCTTGAGTCCCTAGAATCAGGTCGAATTTTTCAAACTCAAACGTTTATTTGCTTAACATTGTGTATTACATTGGGATGAGTGAAAAAGTAACAACAACATTATACCCTAGTTATGTAGGCATGCAAATGTTAATTATATGTTAGTTATATTAGACTTATGCCAAAGAATGTTCTTTAAGAATATATTTACTACAATAATCGGAAATTAAAATAGGAGTAGAATTGTTAAATCATTTAGCATTCGAATATACAAGATACAAATAAATTCAAATGTCAAGGTCAATATTAATAGATAACAAAATATTAAATTATTATTACATTATCACAAATTATTGAATTGTTTGAATTACCATGTCCCCTTAAATTCATTATCTCTCCATGAACTCATTAATGGAGTAGAAGTTGTGTTGTAGTAGCTATTGAGTAATACTCTTTTTAAATATATTTTTATCAAGTGGCTTTTCAGTAATTTCTAACGGTAGCTTATTAAATATTTTAATAGCCATATAGTACGCGTTCCTTTGAAATAAGCCTAAATTATAATTTAGTACTACTAATTTGTGTTTTCTAGAATTTCTAATGTTAGATTTTAATTTGTCACATTTTATAAAGAATTCTGGGTGCTTTTTCACTAACAAACAAAGTTCCAGTATGTAAATGCAGGGCAGAGGAAGAATTTTGAGTTTTTGGAATTTTGAGTTTACACGATTCCCTTTGTTTTATGCCGCATAAGGCGCGAATGCACTTCTTTTGGGCTCTAAAAGCTCTTTCAGAGTCCACACTGTTACCCCATATTACTATACCGTAGCGCAGCTGTGAAGAAACATATGCGTGGTACACTTGTAGAGCTATTTGGAAAGACGCAACATTCTTGATTGTATTCAGTGCAAATACAAATTTGTTTAATTTAGTGCAAACATTATCTACGTGTTTTTTCCAGCTGCAGTGTTCATCTAGTTCTATGCCTAAAAATACTGTGCTGTCTACGATGTCAATTTTATTATTGTTGTAGTGTATGTCAATATTATTCTTGTTAGTTTTATAAAATTGAATAGCTTTAGTTTTAGATATGTTAATTTTAAGGTCATTTTTATTCATCCAATTAATTATGTCATAAAGAGTATTGTTAATGTCTCGTTCAAGTTGATCAATGTTTTTATTTTTGAATAGCAGTGTACAGTCATCTGCAAATAAAAAGCAATCATTTTTAGTAACATCTGGAAGATCATTGATGTAAAGAATGAATAGCAATGACCCCAAAATGCTGCCTTGAAGAATTCCGTTAGTTATTTGTCGAAATTTTGATCTTGCCTTTACTTGTATTTGGTTTTCTATACGTAATGTTTCGGTACATTGTGGCCTAGTAGATAAATAGCTGGCGAACCATTTAAGTGCTATTCCTCTGATACCATAGTCATGAAGCTTCTATAGCAGTATTTCATGGCTCACGTGATCAAACGCTTTTGACATGTCAAGAAATACTGCTACTGTTGGTATCTTATCATTAATTTCTTCTGTAATTTCTTTAAATAATGAAAAACAAGCTAAAGTGGTCGGTTTGCCCTCCTGAAAACCGTACTGTCGTTTATTTATGATGTTATGCTTTGTAATAAACGAGTAAAGACGTGTTGCCATCACTTTTTCAAATATTTTGGATATCACCGGTATAAGTGTGATGGGCCTGTAGTTACCCATATCTCTATCGTCCCCTTTTTTGAATAAAGGCTTAACTACGGAAAATTTAAGGTTGTCTGAGAAAGTGCCCTTTTCTGAACATAAATTTATTATGTACGAGTATGTTAATGTAGTACATATTTTTGGCGAACACATTTTAAGAATATCGGTGCTGATTTCATCGTATCCTACTGATTTTATAGTTTTTAACCCCCATAGTGATTTTATGTACCTCACTTTCAGTTGTAGGGTACAAGAATATACTGTTATTTAGTCTATTTTTATTCGTATTTACTAATTTACTACCTGTATTTCGTGCAATGTCAATAAAATAGTCATTAAATAATTTAGAAATGTCATTTATATTATGAGTAATGTCATCTTTATGTTTAATTGATTCTATTTCATTTTGATTAAGATTTTTGTTTATGCTATTATTTATTATTTTCCAAGACGCTATGCATTTGTTTTTAGCATTTAGAATATATTTAGAATTGTTAATTCTTTGCGCAGCGTTCATACATTTATGTAGAAGTTTAGTATAGTTTTGGTATTGGCATTTTATATTTCTTTTATCATTTTTACTAGAATAAATATAGTTATGGTATAGTTTGCGTTTTTTTACACAGCATTTTGTAAGACCTTTTGAAACCCATTTTAATTTTTTAGAATTTAAATCTTCTCTAGTTTCTATCTTTGTATAACTTTCAGTTCATTTCAAGGTCACTATAAAAATCAGTCAATTTAAAAAAACTACATCACTTACTGAGTACGCCATATTGTTTTTAAGTCTTTTGATAATCACCCGGTACCTATGTATTCTGCCCCTTCATCCAACGAAATCACTCGTGAGGACCTTTGCCCACACAGTCTCTCTGTTTCATATCTTCCTCGCTTCGCGCTACGTTTTATAACTAAGGCAAGGTAGGAGGCCTTCCTATCCGCAAGTTGAGGTACGACTTAATAAAGTTCGGAGAATTTAAAATAATTATTTAAACAGATTAAGTAAGTAATTTTTGTTTAAAAAAATACATGACAAATGCTGGAGGCTGAGAGTGATTCATTAATTTGAACTCTTGAATATTGTGTAGGAGTCATTGAAAATGTCAGTGTGGAGTAGTTGTTTGTAAAGTTGTTGAATAAGTTCTGATGAGATAATAAATATGCTTGTTTTCGTTCGAACTAAATAACCCAAGCATTTTATTTCAGAAATTTCACGATAAAGACAAATTCGATTTACTTAAAACACTGGTCTTATAACATGATCGTTGAGCAATAACATGCTTAAAGCAATAAGTCTTGGTTAAAAATTGGTAAAACGGAAATAGTTGCCTCCATTTCTTTTCAGAAACCCCTGGTTTTCTTAAGAAAACCCTATAAACCATAAAAAGTACATTAATTAGCCAAGTTAGTAACAGACTTATCTCACTGTTTGACAAAGGTATATGATGAAATCAGGCCATCTATATAATTGAAGAGTATATATTATATAGCTTATTCACCACGCATGCAAAAATGCGGGTTGGTGATTGTTCCGATACCACACTTTGCCACACTAAGCTGGCATTTGAACCCAAAACCTTCGGATTTCAGGCCGACCTCTGTTACCCATCAGCCATGGAGGCGTATCTATAAAATACCACTACGCTCCGCGCCCCTGGTCTCTCTCGATTGTGCCTTAGTAGGTCGAGCCAAGCGATGTCGATTTTTGTCATATAATTAGAGCCTCGACGGAGTCCTCTACTTTTTCACTCTCGTGTATTCTCGTTAAGCCAGAGCCAAACTCTGCTGTAATGCCGCAACACTATTTTAAAATTGCCGTTGGATTTTTTTAATTTTCCGGAACAACAGCACCCTCTTTGTTGGTTTAGGGAAATCTGTCTAGATCAAAATATTGCTTAGCTTGCTTACAGGATGTAAAGGATTTTCGTTATTTCCGGCAGTTTGATACGAGAACTTCATATTTTTAAATTTTTTAAGTATCAATCTACTAATTGTTGCTAGTCGTCCGCGTGAACTTTGGGTATAACTAATAACTATAAGTTTAAAGTACCCTATATTTTAACTTGGTTTTTATGGCATAAGTGTATTTAGTTTCATTAGAAACCATCCAATAGTAGTCACGTGATGCTTTAATACAAATTCTAAAAATGTTTGTAGGTAGGTATTCAATGTCGTTCATAATATACACCGTAAAAAATATACTACGCCGTTTCATGGATGTTTTTTGAAGAAGGAGAAGCACTGTACGAGATCCCGGGTTCAATTCCCAGGTCGGGCAAAGTGTGTTTTCGGATTTTCGGAATAAAGTCTCGCTTTGTGAACACCAACCCGGCATTTGGCAAGCGTGGTGATTAAGCCAATACCCATCAATTGAAGCGATGACTCGATATTATTGATGGAGCCTTTGCCCAGCAGTGGGACAGTTTTCAGGCTAATTACTTTACTTTACTTTTTACTGCTTGCCTGAACATTGGGGACTACAAACGAGAGGCTAATGACGTTGATCAATCAATAACACATTATTCAATTAGCCCATTCACAATTACATTCCTTTCAAATTTCTGATTACGATTGATACACTCCGTTGATATATGACTGAATTCACAATGGCTACGTTGTCTGTCTAATGTTCATTCGTAATAGCACTATGTGTTTTCCTTATAATAGCTGTATACTTGACGACCGACTTGGTGTAATGGTTAAGAAGTTGGCTACTACACCAGAGGTCGCGGGTTCGATCCCCGCACAGTACAAACGTTTGTGTGCATGACCATGTCTGTTTGTACTGGTCTGGGTGTCTCCTATGTATAATAAGTATGTATTTACAAAAGAAAATGTATTTAAGTATGTTTATCCGTTGTCTAGTATCCCATAACACAAGCTTTAATTAGCTTACTTTGGGGCTAGATGGCGCTGTGTGGAATGATGTCCAGGGATATTTATTTATATTTATTTATTTATTTATCTGTACCCTACAAGCTGGAATTAAGTAAATTATCATTTGATTCAAATGAAAGTCTATAAACGAAATTCTCGCGGACAAAATCGCTCGCAACAGCTGGTTCAAAATAAATACAACTGAATAAGTTATGTTTCGTAACCATTTACTTCAAAATCCTTCATATAAATCCAGACAGAATGTTTTCCCAACAATCGTTACTTATACAAATTGTTGTTTTGTTCTTTCTTTTATCCGCAGTCGCATCACAAATGGCGAAAGCTTTGCCCAACGTCACGAATATTAAGTACGAAGACTTGGCATCAGTTGTGTGCGATCTACGATACGGAAGGAGCCCACATATTCCACCAATAAGGTTTTATGTGTTTTGAAAAAACGCGCTTCGCGAAAAGTTGGCGGAACGCGAAGATGTTAAGTGTTTTGGAAACGGTCCATAATTGCTTATTCCACTTATCTGACATATTAGATACAAGAATATAGATCGAAGGACGAAGTTAGCATGTAATAACCTAGAATTTGGGACCTTGTCATGAGTTTTTCTTCTTCCGCGAAGAACTTTCACATTCAGTTCTACTGCTAGCGAAACGCTGATTATTGGTTTAATCAACTCGTTTGTCGAATGCGTGTCGGTGGTTACAAATTCACACTTCATTGAACGTACTTTTTAAATTCAATTATTGAGATAGTTACGTTGAAAACAGTAACTAAATACTAAGTGATCAGTAATTGCTCGAGTTTTTTATTATTTTATTTATTAGTAGGTACGTACCCAAAGAATACTTAGCAAGGGACATTATTTAGGAAAGCAAAATTACAGGTGAGCTTATCTCTAAAAGAGATTTCTTCCAGCAGAACAAGTTAGGATACAATAATAAAGTGTGACCAATTAAGACAGACAACTCTGGACACATTACTAAAAAATTCTTTAGTAATTTTGTCATATTTAAATAGCTAACAATACATTATATTTACCATTATTTATTGATCTTATATTTAAACATTGCAACAAAACTAAAATAATGGACTTATGTATAGGTAAGAGCACTAGACTCGTCAATGTATATGTATACATCTATACTAATATAATACCGAGGAAAGATTTTTTTGTTTTTATTGAATAGGCTCCGAAACTACTGGACCGATTTAAAAAATTCTTACGACAATATTATCAGGAATTGACATATGCTATATGTTTCAATTTAGGCTATAATTTGACGGGAAAGATAGACTACGCGGGCATAGCCGCTGACAGACAGCTATAAATAATAAATATACATAAATAAATGAACCAATGAAACTCCGTTTATGATTTTTTTTTGTTCTTGAGATGTCGGAAATGCTTTTAGCTTACTTGAATATATTGTTTGTCTGCGCTACCTACTTCTTTTTGACTTGGCCCGATTTTTAAATTCTATATTTTTTTCCCTAGATAACTAACTGAAGTATAACATTAACTGGCTGTTTATCAAGCGAATAGATATTTTAGATTTTTCAATCGTCTTTTATCCAAAGAATAGCTATCTGACGTTTGCCTATGTACATAATATTATATCGATAACTTCACACTGATTATTCACAAGCGAGATGCACTTATAGAATCATTACAATGTTAGAATGAAACGAGAAAAAAGTTGTTATTTGACAAATTGACACTGACGCATAAGAAAAACAACCTCACCTTTTTTTGCTGTCTAAAGTTGTGGTAAAAAGTTTGTGATTATAATAACACTCCAAAACTCTTTAACAAAATGAAAATAATCTCAAATGACACACTACATAACCTCAAAATGTCAAATAAAACGCATAGATTTCGTTTGAATGACTGGGCTTGTCAACCTCATATCTGGACCTCACGACCGCTTTCTATCAGGTGGAGTGAGGTCATCTTGACGACCAAAAAAAAAATTCTTATTCAGTCCTCAAGAAGCAGATAACTTTATTACTCGGTTAGCGGCGTTATTTAACAGATAACATCTATCTGACCATTGAAAAATCAAAAATCTTGTTAACCTTCGAATAAACTTCATTCTACAGATAAATTTCATCATCTGAGGATTAAAAAATCAGCCCTTATTCTTATAAATACTGGAAACCAAGTATAATTCATTCCATTATCCTTTCGTTGTCACGAAATTCGAGACCCTTAAATCCTGTCATTGCAGTCCTATAATTTTAATTTTCTAGTTCGTCGGCGCGAAAATTATTTTGGACTTTTGCGTCTAGCTAGAGGCTTCGTTTGGATTATTTCTAAATAATCCTAATAGGGTTTTGTGAGTAAAAAACCTAACTAGCCGGTGGTAATTATTACTACAGAGATGGGGCTAGGGAATAGCACATGGATATGAGCTATTTAGAACGACATGATTGGCGTAGTGCGCTGTGGCAGGGTTCTCGTCTCGATATACGTTGTGTCCCGGGTTCGATTCATAGTCAATTTAGGAAACGATATTGTATGAATTGGCTTAATTTCGCTGTCTAGTACCTCGTATCACAGGGACATGTTTCCTTATGACAAGTAGTGTATTGTCTGGCACATATTTATTTATTTATTTTGCCATGATACCAAAAGGTATTAGTAGAGTTTACTAGTTATGAACACAGATATTATAATGAAATAGATGGTGCGTGTATAAAAGGAGTACAGTGCATTATCCCAAACTGCAGATTTCGAACTGTAGGTGTCAGATGCTGATAAACATCCTTGAATATCACTAAATGTATACTTTATTGCAATACTCGTAGTAACATTCAGACACGAAACAAAGACAAATATATAAAATATATGCGCCAGACAACACACCTCTTGTTGGTCTCGAAGTAGGGATTAATATCCCTGTGTTACGAGGTACCACACAAGAAAATAAGCCAGGGGCGTCTCCCAGCACACCCAGACCCGAGTCAATCCAGAAATGATCGTTTCCTGAATTGACCCGACCGGGAATCGACCCCGGAACACTAGGGAAATCGAGGCGAGAAACCGTGCTACAGCGCACTACGCCAATCGTGTCGTCAAATGTTCGTCATATAAATATTTCCTCGAACCCTACTATTTTCGGCGCTATAGGCATATCTCAACCATTGCGCCAACAGGCCTGTCATGTGACATATGAAATATATCCACTGTTTCACTACAGCGTACGTACAACGTACGAATATAACTTGTGAAATGTAGTTGTAACACAAGTACAGTATGGACTAGCACTACTAGCAGTCCTCCAAGTTCCTCCAAGAGTTCGAGTTTCCCTTGAGGAAATCCTCAACTAAGACAAGCGTTGTCAGACAATTGAATCGGGACTATTCGGACCGTTTCCGATTGCGGTAATTCAATAGTGACCGAAGTAACCTTTGAGTTTAATTGATCGCATTATTTGCAACTAAAGACTAGTTTCTTGCACATATTTACAGGTGCAGGTGTACTTGTGATCACAAAACCAAACATTAGTAATTCCTTCATTTATTCAATTTTGAATAATTAAGTTAAACATAGATGTGCGTAAACCACAATCGTTAAAATAGTTAGTGTTCCCCTATTTCAACTGTCTTCAACATTTTATAATTTATGAAAAGTTCGTTTTTGGTTTTAGGGGTAAAAACTTTCCGATTGGTCCCATTTAAATGTAAATAAAATATTATACCCCAATAGTACAAGAATGAGGGTTGAACATTTTTGTCGAGTGGGATTTTATCTATTTAGAAGCTAACATCCAGCCAGGCCCAGGACTAAAAAACATGTCACAATTATTAACACTAAAATGATAATAAAGTTAATAAAAAAAGATGAGCCTAAAAAACAAAAAGTAATGATAAAATATCTGAAATCATATGGGCCTATAATATTAAAAAATATATAATTACTTCCAGTATCTACTCAAATCTGGCGAATTTTATCAGATCACCATCTTATTAAACTTCCCTGCCAAAAAATCAGCTGCTCCAACAACTTCGTTCAAAATACAGACTCAACTATCTTTCCCATTAACAGGTGATATCATACCAGTTCGCTTGAACTGTTGCAATATTTCTCCCGCCATCACCCGCTCCGATGTGGCGTGAAAATAAACAACAACTGTGAAAAATTGTCCGTGACGTACCGCCGCAATAATGCATACAGTAACAGACATAATTTCGAACAGATTACACAAGTAATATATTCGAATCGCCGGCTTCAATGGGCGTATTAGCAATGCCCCTACATTTCAGAAAGCGAAAAATTCAATTTATAATAAATATATGAACGAAAATTTATATTTGTCCATGAAAATACTTTCTTAATTAGGTAAAGTAAATAATTTCCTTTTTAAAAATTATGAACCTCCAACCGCTGTACGTCATTTTGGCATGAAAATAATACCTGACTGTCGGGCGCCATAATTCGAAAAGTCATTCACCTTTTGAAGTTATTTGCCGATTGTTTTAAAAAATGAGGTTGTGTTTATCGGTAATATTAGGTATAAAATGCCTATACTATACGCCCCTCTTGCTTGAAGCCCGCGTTAAGTGGTACGAGTACATCACGGGTTAAATAGAGAAGATGGAAGTAAAAAAAAAAGTTTAAAAGGAGTGCAATGTTTATTTCATTTAGTCCACTTTCAATTCTATAATCTATTTATACACCTATTCAAATTATTAAAGTATAGATGTCTGTTATTTAGTATATTTTTTGACTATTTAAAAGTACTGATTAAGTACCCCGACTCATAAACGAGTAACCGCTTGAAGTCCGCGATAGTGTTACGCCAATCAACATTAAGAACAAGCTTAGGGTTCACTTCCTGCAGCAATGTTGGAGAGGTGAGACTTAGGCTTGGTTAATTGATGTGAAACTAGTAATTTATGACTAATGTTAATGGTTTATAGTGTATCGATGCAGAAGGCAGCATCGTTACAAACCTTAGTGGTTTATCAAATGCTGTATCACATGTTATTATATTGTAATATTTCTTTTTTATGTTGGTAAAAAAAAAAAAAAGTATATTTAAATAAAGATATTTGAGTTGAGTTAAGTCATTTCCTGAAGGGAGGGTTGCTTTGAAGATATCGTATCCTAGCGATAAGGCCGCTCAGGTTGTACGACGAACTAATGTTCATTTAATGAAAAACGGTGTAATTGTTATTCCTACCATAAAGGTTTATTCATTTTATCTTATGGCAATCGAAGGTGCTTGCCTTTTAACATTGATGAACAACGTAAAAAACACTAGACAAATTCACCAGATCTATTAATGGCCTCGATAGTGCAGTTGGAAGAGCAACCACCCGGATTGAGGTTAGGTTGAATTTATTTATTTATTTATTTATTGCAAACCATAATGTAGGTAGGTACACAAGATAGTACTGAAGATAAGTATCAATTATGGACCCTGTGGGGCGCTGCAAATGTAGGAAACAGAGAGATGAATAATAAAATCCACGTAATGACTAAATTACTATCGGACCATGCATCAATCACAATAATCAATATCACATTTATACATTTTCGAAAATTTTCAACATTTAAAATAACAATTCAAAATATATTATAATTATTTATATTACGTATATTATATTTACATTTATGTTGGTATCTATTTATTCAGTATATTTGATCTGTTAAATATTCTTCAATATCATAATAAGATTTTAAAAGCAATAATTCCTTTAAACCAAGTTCAAACTTTTTATCGTCCGGTTCATCTGCTATTTTTCGAGGCAACTTGTTATATATCTTAATAGACATAATGTATGTACTGGAAGAGATAAGTTGAAGGCGACAGGACGGAAGAACTAATTTGGTTTTATGCCTTGTGGAATATTTGGAAGGTAAATCTTCGCGTTTTGTGTTAAACTTTTTGTAGTGTCGCACAAACTTACAAGTCTCCAGTATAGAAACAGATGACAGGGTAAGAATCCTATACTTTTTGGAATAAGGTTCGCAGCTTTTCGTTTGCTGTATGTTGGCAATGATGCGAATGAGCTTTTTTTGGAGAACCAATAAAGTTGACACGTCAGTGCTGTTGCCCGATACAATAACTCCATTACTTAACCATGCATATGCATAGGCGTTATGTTACTTTAGCTGTTTCTATTTTGGGTTTTTTTTTAACTTGTCGGAGTGCATACGCAAAACTTGACAACTTTGCTCTAACTTTTTGTATGTGTGTTTTTCGATTGATATATCTGTCTAGTACTATGCCTAATAATGTAAATTCATCAACGTGCTCTATATATATGTTGTTAAATGAAAAGTTTATATTTAGGGAATTTTCGGGTATGGGTGGAAAGTCATTATTTTTGTTTTTTTGAAATTTATTTCTAAATTGTGTTCCTTCAACCAATTGGTTGTTTTATTTTCCTAGTTTATAGCTTTAGATGGCAAATGGAGCGTTGTTATAATGCTAAAAATAAAAATATTCTAATTCGATTTTCGTATATAATTCCTGTGTCATTAAATAGAGATTTTTTACCAATAAAACACCATCGTGACGCCACGAGAACCTTAAAAACGCACCCTGCACTGTCTTTTTATTTATTTCTTTGATTCAACAATGTTTGAACAGTTTTTATACAAAGAAATAGACGATAAAATTCCTGGAACATAAACAGATGTTGTCAGTGGTCAGGTTAGTTTTCATACAGATGAAGAGACCTGCGTTATCTAACTCGATATATATCTGTGCATACACCTGTGCACTCTCTGTCTCTGTCTGCGTATTGCGGTCTCTGGAATTTTCTGAAAATACTCGTTGCATCTTCTTGTGGTATCTTTGAGCGGGAACGAAATCACAAATGAGATTGTAGCACTTGGTTTTCCGACGAAAAACAGGAAAGGCCTTCTCCTCAAAAAAGTTGGGAAATGAAAATGTCACTAAAATCGTCTTTTACCACCTTCTAAACTGTGTGTACCATGATCACGCTGCTAAACGTGAGATAGATATTTTGATCAACAGAAATACTTTGGAGTTTTTTTCGAGATATTCTAAAGTTTACCCTATCACCCAGTCCCGAATCGGTGCGAACGCGCCACGACGTGTTCTACCTACAGCCAGAGCGCTCGTGCGTGCCCGACTCGCCCGTGTGGTATAGAGTGATGTCATTTTTGGGCATTTTCTTGCATTGGCCAGTCTTAGGCCCGTATTCTAGAATCGTACTTAAGCATTAATCTGTACTTGAGTAGATATTTCAAAACGTCAGTTCATACAAAAACGTCACTCAGATATGGATCTGAGTGACGTTTTTGTATGAACTCAATACTGATTTTATTTTAGAATACGCGCCAAAGGGCGGCTCGATTACATCAGACAGTGAGGATCATCTTTAGCCTTAAACCATTCCACAATCTGCACCGAACCCGCGCGTAGCTTATACCATCTTATATTTGAGGCAAGGCCTACACCCTGTCATTGCAAACATAAGGCCGTATTGTTATAAAATAGCACTATTATAGCGTTATGAGGAAACAATGAGCTACAAATAGTAAAATACTATTCGTCAACGACATAACTTCAAAACCAAAATGAAAATGGGAAGCAATTAGGTCCCTTTTAAACGAGCTATTGTTATCATCATTATCAACCTTCCTTCCGGTATTTTCGTAAATTGCGATAATCAAAAGGGACCTACCTATAATCAATAGAACCGTGTCTTTATCGAAGGGAAACGGAACACCATTAATCTATATGCAGCGTTGAAATACAGTGAATATATATAATGTGGTTTACGTCTTTTGGTGTCTTAGGGATAAAGGTAGGGAGTGAAAGAGCAGAGTTTGGATTCGGAACGAAATTACACACATCAAAAGTGTCTAGGGATCAAGCATTTTTATGCGGATTTCTTGAGATTGAGATGTGGCTTTGTAATAAATTTATGATTTTATAAATTTATATGGATCCTTTTTGGTGCATTTCATAATTTGAAACAGGAACTGTCAATCAAATTCAAGTAAAAGATGAAAATCAGCTGTCAATATTTTCCCTATAAAAACATACAACGCATTGAAGACATTATTGGTGCTACTGTTTCCCTACTACTGATTAAAACCAACGTCATTATGGAGCGGCGACGTCATTTAAGCAGGGAAGAAATGCTCAGAGCCGGGGAATGATAGAATGATAGAAGCTGGTTCCCGGCAACGTACTGTGGCTTTAGCTCTGAATACAAGTCAGAGTGTTATCAGTCGACTTTGGACACGTTACCGAAGCACTGGTACCGTGGCTGAGCGCCATGGAGGACGGTATCGCTGCACCACACGGAGACAAGACCGATACATTCAAATCACAACTCGAAGAGCTCCAACAATAACCGCCATGATGTTAGCCGTGAGGCTTCATCACTCTTCAGGGAACTTAATTAGCGACCAAACAGTCAGAAACCGCTTGCATGAAGTGAACCTTCATTCCCGAAGACCGCTAAGGGTACCACCTATAGCAATGCACAATCGTAGGATTCGATATCAATGGGCTCTTGAACACAGAAATTGGGCAGAAGAACAATGGCGTTTCGTGTGCTTTTCTGATGAGTCTCGTTTTGGTATGAGACCGGATACAAGACGTATACGACACTGGAGAACCCCTGGACGCCAACAGCGATTAAAATCCTGCCAGGAAGTCCATCCTTATAGTGGTGGAACCATCATGGTATGGGCGGGTATCTGGATCGGCGGAAGAACTGAGTTGATTTGGATCAGAGGCAACCTCAACGCTCAAATTTATGCTGAGACGATTGTATCAGACGTGATCGTTCCTCTACAAGTGCAAATCGGTCCCTTATTTCAGTTAATGCATGATAATGCACGACCGCACACCGCAAGAGTTGTAAGACAGACTCTCGCCGCAGCTAACATCAATGTCCTGCCCTGGCCTGCTCAGTCGCCTGACTTGAACCCGATTGAGCATGCATGGGATATGCTACAGAGAAGAGCTCTGCCGAATATGGAGGGTATCCAGTCGCAAGAAGACCTTTTTTTGTTGTTGCAACGAACATGGGCGGCCATTCCACAGCGTGATTTGGATGAACTCATTTTGAGTATGCCAAACCGATGTTCTTGTGTTGTTAGTGTTCGCGGTAGAAACACGGATTATTAATTTTTTAAGTTACCCAATAAAATTTTAAAGAAAACTGTTATTTCAGTCTTTTTTTTGAACTTTAATGTTAGTGGTTCAAATGTCAAAAATCCCTTTATTAGGAAAATGGCAAATTTCTTTATTAATGCAAAGGTGACTTGGTTTATCGTTACTGTAGACAAACGAAAACACTTTATTTGATGAATCCTTAAAGAAAATTTTAATTGATATCAATCAGGAGAAAAGTTATTGCAAAAATATATGTTGATCCCTAGACACTTTTGATGTGTGTACTTGCTACGGGTGCGCTAAAAGGTATTTATTTGGTACTCTTTTACGACAACAAATGACATATCACTAAATTATTTTTTCTGTCATCCATCGTGGCGGTGTTGTGTTCCTGCTGGTGAGTAAGGTTACCAGAGCTCGGAAAGCTGTTGGGACATCATTCCTTCTTGCTGAACATATAAGTTCGACTGAGCCTAACTTGACCTTATCCCTAGTGTGACCAGAGTGTATAATGCGACAATAGCTTGCCAGCAGGCGACCTACATGCTAGTTTTTCATCGACGTTTTATAAAAAAAAGAGTCCTTAAGTCACAGTGTAGACTTCATAGTAATCGCAACATGAGACGCCTATTCGTAAAGTAAACGGTTAAGACGTGGCTCAGTAGAACAGCCCCCTGGATACAGAACGACGTCATCGACCGAGTCTTTAATTTTGATTTTAGTAGTCTCCCTACTCAACGACAGCAGTACCTAAAACAAGTCTACGAGGCTCCCATATTGAGCAATACAGTGATCTAAAAGTAAAAGAAATTGGAACGCTCATGCACGCACGTGTGTCAGTAAACCTGTGACAGAGCCTGTCCTGAACCTGTTTTTCCATCAGTGATGTGCAATGCAGCTGCTGCGAGGATGTGCAAGCTAAGCCACAAAACTATTGGATCGTTTCCACTGATGCTATGCTATGTAACGGAGCGAGTAAGATGCGCCGCAGAAAAGTTGCTGTGCGCAGCTCGAGCTTTGCGACAACACACATTCATGTGTCATGTCATGTGGCATATTAAAATCAGCTAAGTAGCACCCGTTTCCCTCAGTGCTATGCTTTTGGACCAATGAATGTGATTTGATACCAAACGCATCCACAGCAAGGTAGCATAGCACATCTCTGTTGTTGAAGCTTTGTCTCTCTTCATTACATCATCATCATGTATCTGGTCATTTGTTAACTACTGTGCAACATCAGTGTGAGCAATAGCTCGCTACCTCCCATGCCTTAGCCAGCCACCGGTCTACCTCGACTCGGTTCGAAAGAGAATCGCCGAAGTGGCTATTAACCTCATTAAGGCTTCCGTTCACATGTGGATTTTATTTCTCTCGGAACAACTTCCTGCCGATTGCTAACGCCATTAGGACCCTATTTCACAGGAACGCTTCGGCACTAACAATGCCGAGAAATCTGGCCAACCTGACGTGGAAGATGTGTGGTTTCGATGGCGGAGAACTTTTAATTTTCAGTGCTGAAGAAATAAGCAGTCAGGGTTCAGGTTGCCATGTGCCATGTATTTTCACTTATTATTTATTAGATAGATAGCATTACATCTATCAATGATTATTTATCATGAGAGAAACAATGAGATTATATAAGGAAGATTGCTAAATGTTGAAAGTTACCTACTTGCTAAGAACAAAAAAAAACAGTAAATACTGTACATAATTATTGAAGAATGTAAAACTGAAATATAAAATGCACAGTGGATAATATTCATGAGGTGCTTAACTTCTCGCCTTCTTGAAGGAACCAGAGGGCCTACTCCCGTTCGTCGAAAACGTAGTTCCGTGAATTTACAGACGTTAAAAAAACAATGGTTCAAAACTGATATTGATTTTTTGTTATTCTAATAACCATACTCGAGCGTCGTGGCCTAGTGGTTCATCACCTGAACTCAGATCATGGATCGTGTGGTCTCAGAACCGAACCAAAATCTTTGTGTTCATTGTTAAGACCCGACTTACTCTCCGGTTATGGAAAACATCGATAATAAACCAAATCAACCCGGATAATGGCGGAAGGCTCACCACCTACCACGTTGGGTTCTAATACCATTGGTGAAAAGTGGCTTCTGAATGTTTCGTTCACCATTACGACACAGTCACTTGCCTCTGACTACCCCGTTTGGGATAAAGTCGTGATGGTATGTTAATAACTATACTTTATAGTACAAAATACTACTTCCAGTGTTTCACTAAACTTCGTTAATTTGTACCGGAGTAGGCCCTCTGTTCACATCTTTTACATACCCATTTCTGTTCTAGACAAGACATTCTAAAATTAAGAAAAATGTGTTCTATTAAGCAACATTAAATTTTACAGCTGGACAAAACCATGGCTAACCTTGGTTTGTTAAAGTTTTCTAATTCTCTAAACGCTAAGTCGATACTGTAAATAAGCGTGACGCAACAAATGGCCTGAAAAACGCCTGAATAGTATTGCTTTTGAACGTGTAATTTGCCGGAATAGAACTTTATTATTGAGTTAGAAAGTTAAACAAAGATTCTTCAAGTAAGGGGTGAAAGAAGAAGCTGTCGGCGCTTCTCTTGGAATCTAATCTATTCTCCAAAACACATTTCGTTGATTTACTTCGGTTTGTAGTCACAAACGTGCTTGGGATTTTTCTGTCTGAAATTAAGATTCGAATTGAAAATTACCTTTTTTTCTAATAAGTACATAATTTACTATTTCCACACGTTATTTGCTACGTGATCGAATCAGAATTAGGGATATCCGAACAAAAGCTTAAGTCACCGACGCAAGCGATTAAATAGTGGATATTGCAGTGGGCAGTTACCAAGATCATGAACTCCGTATTTTACCGGAAAAAAATATTATCAAGGCTTTTTAACTCAAACAAACAGCAGTGAACATAACGCATCTAAGCGATGGCTTTTGGGGGCAGGGTTGACCATGTGGTTGGTATAACGTAGTCAGATGACCTGGTGAAAGTGGTGCGGCAGTCTTTGCCTGGATGCTTTTGCTGAAATATAATACTATCGATGGCATTGAATTGAGATACTATTAACAGTTTTTTATTGAATACTCCATCTTAGTTCCAAATAATTCAAAGTACCAAATTATTGTCACAATGGATGCTTACCTTATATTTCTAGGCTTCCATTTTGGTGTTATTTATGAATATAGAAAATAGATTTTCTACCTGATATATTACAGCGATAGATTAGTAGGCGACTCTAAAAATCTCTGAGTTTCACTATTTGCTGCTCTGAACATTCCAATCGCTAGGAATGATGATTCTGATGAGATGACATGATGATAGTTTCATTCTGAAACCTCAGTGAGACTTGAAAGACCGCCAATGTTTGCCGTCGCGTTATACCAGGTGATTATCAGTGACTTTGAAAAAAGATATGACATACTCAGTAAATGATGTAGTAACTTCGTGAGTGAAAATTAGATTTTTTTGACTAATCGATTGCTTCGTATGGTGACCTTGAAATAAAGTTAAATTAAATAAAATTTAATTTCACCTAAATAATTGCTAAATAACTCACCCTATATTGTATATCATATCATTTTTGTCAGTATTATAATAGAATAGAATATTGTTTATTTACGTGAATCTGGTATAAAAGATGGTACAAATAAAAATGAGCTCACATTCACCAGAACCTGCAAACAGATTTAAGTTAATTATAAAAAAACATCAACACGAAACAATAAACCCTTGGTTAACGATAGCACTCGTCTAAATGAATCGAAATATTCTTTGACTGAATAACAACACTCTTTTTGTTAATTACCCGGTATCGTAGTAAACTTTTTTAGTCACTGTTAGAACGTTTTATTGAAGCGCCAGGGAAGAAAGATCAGTTCCCGGCTAAGTGTGTTTTGGTTTTCAGTACTTATGTATGTACTTGAACTAATTTTGCAAATGCTTAATACACACATCAAAAGTGTCTAGGGATCAAGCATTTTTATGCGGATTTCTTGAGATTGAGATGTGGCTTTGTAATAAATTTATGATTTTATAAATTTATATGGATCCTTTTTGGTGCATTTTATAATTTGAAACAGGAACTGTCAATCAAATTCGAGTAAAAGATGAAAATCAGCTGTCAATATTTATAATATTGATATATAAAAACATACAACGCATTGAAAACATTATTAGTGCTACTGTTTCCCTACTACTGATTAAAACCAACGTTATTATGGAGCGGCGACGTCATTTAAGCAGGGAAGAAATGCTCAGAGCCGTGGAAATGATAGAAGCTGGTTCCCGGCAACGTACTGTGGCTTTAGCTCTGAATACAAGTCAGAGTGTTATCAGTCGACTTTGGACACGTTACCGAAGCACTGGTATCGCTGCACCACACGGAGACAAGACCGATACATTCAAATCACAACTCGAAGAGCTCCAACAATAACCGCCATGATGTTAGCCGTGAGGCTTCATCACTCTTCAGGGAACTTAATTAGCGACCAAACAGTCAGAAACCGCTTGCATGAAGTGAACCTTCATTCCCGAAGACCGCTAAGGGTACCACCTATAGCAATGCACAATCGTAGGATTCGATATCAATGGGCTCTTGAACACAGAAATTGGGCAGAAGAACAATGGCGTTTCGTGTGCTTTTCTGATGAGTCTCGTTTTGGTATGAGACCGGATACAAGACGTATACGACACTGGAGAACCCCTGGACGCCAACAGCGATTAAAATCCTGCCAGGAAGTCCATCCTTATAGTGGTGGAACCATCATGGTATGGGCGGGTATTTGGATCGGCGGAAGAACTGAGTTGATTTGGATCAGAGGCAACCTCAACGCTCAAATTTATGCTGAGACGATTGTATCAGACGTGATCGTTCCTCTACAAGTGCAAATCGGTCCCTTATTTCAGTTAATGCATGATAATGCACGACCGCACACCGCAAGAGTTGTAAGACAGACTCTCGCCGCAGCTAACATCAATGTCCTGCCCTGGCCTGCTCAGTCGCCAGATTTGAACCCGATTGAGCATGCATGGGATATGCTACAGAGAAGAGCTCTGCCGAATATGGAGGGTATCCAGTCGCAAGAAGACCTTTTTTTGTTGTTGCAACGAACATGGGCGGCCATTCCACAGCGTGATTTGGATGAACTCATTTTGAGTATGCCAAACCGATGTTCTTGTGTTGTTAGTGTTCGCGGTAGAAACACGGATTATTAATTGTTTAAGTTACCCAATA
The DNA here is from genome assembly GCA_947369235.1 of Udea olivalis. Classification (NCBI taxonomy): domain Eukaryota; kingdom Metazoa; phylum Arthropoda; class Insecta; order Lepidoptera; family Crambidae; genus Udea; species Udea olivalis. The sequence continues at coordinate 18,752,647 of OX376355.1, forward strand.
AAGTTTTAAAGAAAACTGTTATTTCAGTCTTTTTTTCGAACTTTAATGTTAGTGGTTCAAATGTCAAAAATCCCTTTATTAGGAAAATGGCAAATTTCTTTATTAATGCAAAGGTGACTTGGTTTATCGTTACTGTAGAAAACACTTTATTTGGTGAATCCTTAAAGAAAATTTTATTTAATATCAATCAGGAGAAAAGTTATTGCAAAAATATATGTTGATCCCTAGACACTTTTGATGTGTGTATAAATAACTAGCTGTCCGTCACCGGCTTCGCTCGCGTAGACTGTCTTTCCTGTCAAAATATAGACATTATCAGGGAGTGACATTCACTCCCTGATAATGTAGCTTTATATTGTCACCAATGTGAAGGAATTTTTAAGATCGGTTCAGTAGTTTCGGAGCCTATTTAATACAAAATAACAAACAAATCTTTCCTCTTTATATTAATAGTACAGATTAAGACTAGATTTCAAAGCAAAAGCCCTTAGTCCGCCAGCACTTACCTTGTTTCCTTGAAAACTTCGTTATTGTGGACAAAATAGTTTCCTAACCGAACTGCAATCTAAATAATCCGCCCAACCCATTTTGCCCCAGTTCGTTATCGACACATCCTGTAGCTAATATCCCGTTATCGTCGAACCAATTTCCGCTTCCGTAATAAGAAGTCCAGATAATTATCCTTAACGAGGTTGCCTATTGTAGAAGAATTTTGGCAACAATGAACGGTGTTCGATTAATGTTAAGAATAATTACCCTGATCTTTACTCAAATAGCAGATATTCTTAACAACTTGTAAGTTGAAATACAGCTAGTAGTAAGTCCTCACAAATGTTGCAATTAGTGGTTTATTTATTTATTACTAGTACTCACTTACATTAAGAGTGTTCCACTCCCCAGCGGTGCGTACCAGGAAGGACGCAGCAAACCGTTGAGTGCGAATTGCTGAAAAATGAATTACATGAGGGTGGAAGCCTTCGCGGTGTCTCGTGGTCTGGAGGGAGAAAGTAGATATTTAGTTAGAAGTCGTAGAATTTCTAGAAAATACGTTTTGGACCACTTACCATGTTTAGCAGCAGAGTTTCTGACTTCGATAGCATAGCTCCACTTATTTTGGCGTTAGATGACCTTCAAATAAGTTGTTTCACATTTTATCCATTTCACTAGCTTTTGAAATATAAATAGATAAACATTTATTAACTGTCAGGACATTGTTACATTTTATAAAAAAATACAAAAGTACATCCTAATGCATGCCACAGTAACTTTTAAGAAATATGTGTGCTTGGTGTCTGCTTCGACCTTAGTATTAGCAACAAAATAACAGTAGAAAAAGACCATACCATCAGACAGCGGTGTCCCGATGCCCAAATATAAATGGACCTCACTCAGCATTTAACCTAAGCTTTATAGGCCCAGGCGCTGATTTTCAGTGAGCCCAAACTGTGTAGACGCACGAACATACGAGTATGTTGTGGACACGTGTGTGTATTTTATAAGTATCAAAAATGTTATAATACAGGGTGACTGGGAAAAAATACCTATTCTTTGAAAAGCGTAATAGTAGATGTTATTTGCCAAAAATTAAGCACCGCGAACTAGGTGTCCAGAATTTGTAGTTAACGGAATATTGATGTTTTAATATTTTTTCTAAAGTTTCGACTTGTCTCCGAAAAACAATTGCTATAAAAAAAAACTAATGAAGTTTGGAGAATTAGACGTAGAATGCTCTCCTAGAGCATTTTCCTGTAATGCAACGGTTCAGATTCGCTTTTGAGCATAACATTACAATACCGCATTAGAAAACTTCAGGGAAGTTGTATCAAAATATTACACACTAGCTTTCTGCCCGCGGCTTCGCCCGCGTGAACTTAATTTTTATGATATATGGGATTTTTTGTTATTCACAAAATCCCGTCTTAGTTAGCACCTACGTCCTAAAAAGACCCCCAATGCACAATTTGAGACTCCTAGCACTTAAAGTAACGAAGTTTCATACAAACAAACTATGAACCCGAAAAATAACCCCTTAGAAGTCGATTTTTTGAAAATTTTTAAGGGTAACATTTTTACAAACTTTGAATGCCATATTTATTATTATTTAATCAATAGCCTAAAATATAAGTTTTATGCTCCTAGTTCTGAAAATGACAGTACTATCATACAATCTTTCACCCCCTTTTCAACCCTTAACAACACTTTTTTCCCATTAAAAAGTAGCCTATATCCTTTTCTCAGGCTCTAGACTATCTATGTACCAAAATTTCATATAAATCGGTTCAGAAGTTTTGGCGTGAAAGCGAGACAGACAGACAGAATTACTTTCGCATTTATAATATTCGCATTTATTGTATGGATTGTAACATCAAGTTGCGCATTGTAATGCGCGGTCCCCTCCCTCACCGATGTAATGCTCGAATTTGTAACATTACAGTTTGCGCAATGTAATGCGCGGTTCTCCTCCCTCACTGATGTGATGCTCGACTCTGTAAAGTTAAATTACAGGTAAATGCTCCGGGTGAGGGGGCATTTCTGAATTCAAGGGTAAGTTCCCCTTATTCACTCAATGACACAGTGAGTACCGGAAAAGTTTAAGGCCTCATTTACGGAGATGCTATGCGTTGCACCGGGCGGCCCGGTAGCACTCATACAACGCCATACTCGTATGTAACTACTCAATGCGGGACACGCCGTCACACGCGACGCGCAACGCCCCACGTCTCCGTAAATTTGGCCTAATATAATCTGATTTAGCGGATAAATAACGACCTTCAGAGGCGAATTTGCTCCAAATACTTAAACGAACATGAGCCCTAGATCTTAGAAGGCCTTCCATTTCCGGCAGTGCATGTGCAACATAACGCATTCGAGCTAATCCTAACACGTTGCAGTCCGCTCGGCTTACAGACTTACGGCGACGTATGACCGTTGCATGTTACGACAATACATGGAGATGAAATCTGTTAGACTTATTGTTGAGAGAGTGAATCTCTCAGCAATAAGTCTGTTATTTGTATTTAATTTTGCAAGGTTTTAAGACAAGATAAGTTAAGAAGTCCTATGGAAGACACCAAGTTAATGTAATTTACTTGTGAGTCATACTTTATTGTGTTAATGTATAGTTAAGGCGGTCTTACTGTTAAAAGCAACTTGAGTTAAGAAAGGTGTCTAATTTGAGAAGTGTTCGAGAGCCTTTTTTTTGGTCAGCATCAAAAAAATCGGTGACTCGTTTATTTGTCGTACCATTCAGACGTGAGCCAAACTGTATTTAGAAATATATAAGTATGTTAATCAGTCTCAGACGCCCATAGTACAGGCTCTGCTAAGTTTGATCAGATGATCCTTGTTTAAATTGTCCCTGATATATATTTATTTATGCAGCCTCCAAAGCTCGATCAGCTCAGTAGTTACTGTGCTCGTCGACCACATTTCTAGACTTCAAGGCCGCTTTCCATCATCTTCGCCTGAAGTGATGTCATTTTGACGGCCAATATATTAGAAATTAAATGTCTTCATAGATGAAAATCTGTTGATAACAGTTATCTAATATATAGACTGATGTCTAGAACCTTATTATTTGCATTATGAAAACCTTTGCAATTCTACAGCATAGCACACAAGTAACATTACATAACCTCCAAAACAAATTGTTAATTTCATCTCAAATTGCACAAGAAATACGTTCAGTCGTTCAGGGTTAATTCAAATGTTTACAAGGGTTGATTAATTTGAGCGCAAGCAGGCATTTGTTGTATGTGGTTCAACCTTGTTTGTTGGCTGAAAACGGAATATACAGTGGCTATTTTAGAATTATTTTGTAACATTTTGAAATGTTGCTTCCTATAGTTTCATTGACCATACATGGTTTCCACTTAGATAAATACAGTTTGTAAAAAGCAGTTACGTCAAAATGTTATGTTTTCCTATATTGTTTTAGTTACCGGATTTCTACATACATATCTATGTATTATATTATATGTTATGTAAAGGCGTCACATACCATGACGCCTTTTTCCCAACGGGATAGGCAGAGACCACATCTTTCTACTTGCTACGGTCCTGACACACCTCTTGCGCTTCTTCCACTCTCATTAATCCTTTCAAACATAAAAAAAAATACGGTTTTCTACTTTGTACAATAAAAGACTTCGAAAGTCCGCGATATGTCTGCCAATAACCACTCACCCGCAAGATCTTCAGTTACTCCGTGATCATGGCACTTGCAACAGTGCAGAAATATCGGAAACTCGAAAACAAAAAGGTGCATGGTAGAAATCCCGTAACTAATAACAATTCCTAAGTTATCTTGTACGTCTACCACGTGTTTCTGTCACGTTAACCACCATAGTTGACTACAGGAATTCGGATGCTATTTTTAGTTCTATTTCTATTCGCTAGAGGCGCTACGCGAAATCTCATACAAAAACGTCAACGCTGATGCTAGCGACTGTCATCAGGGTAAATTCATCATCATCATCCGTGCGGTCTATCCCAGCTGTGAACCCACACTGGTGTGTGGGGTCCCAGGGTCCGTCTTTCTTATTTTCTTGGCCCACTTCGCGCGGTCTTGTGCATCCTCAGTGGTGAGTCTGTTGGCACGCATGTCACCCTTAACGACGTCGAGCCACCGCTTCTTGGGTCGACCTCTTCTACCGGTACCTGGCGGGGGCGGCATGGCCAGACATTTGTTGCCCACGTAGTTTGCCGATCTCCGTGAGACATGACCATACCTACGAAGGCGGCACTCCTGCAGCTTGTCTGCGATGCCACGAACACGAAGGCTGCCGCGGATGTGGGTGTTACGCACGCGATCTTTGCGTGAGACTCCAAACATCCACCGCAGCATCTTCATTTAATGCCATCGGTGTAAACTAATCATTAGTTACTAATGGTAGGGGTATGGTGGTCTATAAACTCTGTCAGCAAACAAGTGAGATTTACGTAACAATCGTGTTATGAAAACTAAATAGAATGAAAGAAGACCCAACACTTAAAATTAACTGTTTTAACAAGTATGCATTGAAACCACAGAAATTGGGGCTCATAGAAATTTTACATCTTCTGAAATCCTCATTTCTTTATCAGATTTTCTTCTTCACGGTCCGTATCGCATTTGCCATTCAATTTTTTCTGGCATCAGTTCATCAGCCATTATTAGCGGATCTACACACGATCAAGGCAATATAGCTACACCACTTTTTTCGGACTCAACCATCGCTCGGAGTCAACTAAATCCAACACTTTCTCAGAAAAATATAACCGAAGAATTTCTAAAACAGAACCCGCAAACATCATATATGTAACGTCACATATCTCCCAGCTGTACATTTCGTGGTGTGTCCTGTACGTGCCGGGGTGACTCCGTAAGCCGACATGGCGAGCCCGGTTGGACATCGCCCGGATTACTCTCAGTGTATGGTTACTTATGTTCACATGCAGTGACTGGTCAGGGCAGGGTAAATGTCCTCTAAGAATAAAATAGAGGGCAGGAAAAATAACGGCTACATTCCGAATGGCAGTAGCCAGAGTTTATGCACAGATTACTTAATAGTTACTACGTAACAGATAAATCACATCATAGAAAATTGACCATTTTGTCATTTGTAAATGCGTGCTGTCGTGTGACAGGCATATATTGCGAGGGCTATCACTTTCGATATAGAGTAGTGAGTACTTACTTGACGTCATAGCGTCAGTTCAACCGCAAGATTTGCGTACAAATGCTCTACGCGGCTTTTGACAATCAAGGGCCAATGACCCGGCGGCTGGTAGGTAATTACCGCGCGCAAGTACACGGAGTGACAGAGGCCTGGTTCAAGCATTGGTGGACGGGACACTCAGTAGCCCTTCGTCAAGTTTATTGGAAGGTGGTGAGAATACCTTCGTTATTCGGCTTTCTTTTTACGGTTTTTACCATTATCTGAGTAGCCGCGAATTTTAGCATGAAAGAGTAAGTACTTAGTTTCTCGCCTGGTCTTTTCAGTTAGAAAAAACTTTCCAACGACACTGGTAGTCACATTATGCTTAATTATTTATACCAAGTAATCATTATTGTATTATTGACTTGTCAAAAGTGTGTCATGCGTCATTTGTGTAAATATTATCTTATTTGTTTGATGTATTTACCAACAGAGAATCCTCCCTAATCCCCGTATCCACAAACGCTAATTAAAAGATGAGCACACCTCAAATTGATGCAGCCCTGTCACATGTCAATAAAAATGAAAGGGACAGCTTTACATGTAAGGACTGCTCAGCTTTGATTAACGTTACTGGATTCGGGCAAGTATCAAAAAAAAGAACTGAAGGGATCTTGCTATGTAACCATCATCATCATTCACACCCCTAAAATGACCCCCATTTTGTCTGCCATCACCTTACCGCTCCAACAACAATCCATTCTTTGCGTAAAAATATCCCTACCGTATTTAATATGTAGATTTTTTACAATAAATCTCCCCGCGGTTTCGGTATCGCCATTCTTATTTGGATGCAAATAGCGCAAATACATATATTTGTATATCGAACGACGAGCGAAAGAGCACTTATGGGAACATGCAGGAACCGGATAGCTAGCCGGATTGCTAGTTTTTTTTCTCTATTTATTCAGCATGTTGGTATTAGCTGAACCTCTCGGATTTATTCGCCCATTTCCGTTTTGAGAAAAATCTCTTCAATATTAACCCACTCAGATACCCCGTGAGAGATCTGTGAAGGTTTTGTAAGAAAAAACATGAAATACTATGTAATGTACGACGACACGATTGGCGTAGTGCGCTGTAGCACGGTTTCTCGCCTCGATTTCCGTAGTGTCCCGGGTTCGAACCCCGGTCGGGTCAATTCAGGAAAAACTATCTTTTCTAAATTGACTCGGGTCTGGGTGTGCTGGGAGACGCCCCTGGGTTATTTCCTTGTATGGTACCTGGTAACACAGGGATATTAATCCCTACTTCGAGACCATTACAAGAGGAGTGTTGTCTGGCGCATAAAAAGAGAGATCTAATCAGAGCGAATCCGTTGAAAAGGTGGAAGGATGAAAACTCTAGGCATAGATGTCTCACGGGGGCATAGTTTTAGTGGGCAGGGCACAAATCCAAAGAACAGCCGTTAGGGCACTAAAATTTGAAATATCCATTTTATTATTACATTACATACCATTACAACTATAAGTTAAAGTCAAAGTTCTTTATTTGCAGTAAATGTGGTAACCAGTGGTCTTATTTTAACAAAATTCGTGCACACACTTAACTGTACAACAGCATGCAAATATTACCTATATCAATTGAGGTTCATTAATAATAATTTAATACAATTTTAGAAAACACCAATTAAAATTAAACAAAAATATATCCCAAACGGGTTATTCAGAGGCAATTGACTATTGCCGTCATGGTGAACGGAACACTCAGAAGCCAATTCACCAATGGCATTAGAACCTGACGTGGTAGGTGGTGAGCCTTCCTTCGCTCAGCAGTGACTGGCGCGCGCGACATCACGCCTTTTCTCAGCTTGATGGATGCTTGAAGGATGCGTTAAGCTAAATTGAATCTAATATAAATAAATTACCTTACCAGATTTTTCAACTACTTATGCTCATACGCAATGAGTACCCTACAAAAGAGCAATTAGAATCCTCTGCCACTGTTCAGTACTAATGAAAACCTCTTTTGCGCTAGCATTACCCATCGAGTCCTCGCGTCCCTCAGCCAATTACGATCTGTCTGGGAGAGGGAAAAATGGCCCTTTCCTCCCCATGGGTAGGGTGCAGTCACGTAAGTGTTTTGTAGGATATTTAAATAGTGAATATGCTGAGATCAGTGAGCTCTTTTGGTGAGATTTATTTGCAAAAACATTGGTAAATCTTGATCGATTATGTAAAGTTACAACATTGAATGAGGAACAATTTTGGATGAACAACTAAATATGTAATTGATTGTTAAAACCACTGATCTAGTAAACTTATTTCTTCAGTACCTATAGAAAAAAAATCAGATAGGAGAGAATGGCTTGTTAATAAGTTAATTCTAATAAAACGGGGTTTTTGCAGCGATACAAAATTACGGTAAATTGTTTTTCTCTATTATTACAAAGTGTAATTCGCGAGTTGGACCGTCTCGAAAAAACCCGGACACTGTGAGTGTAGTTTGTCGGCCTGACTGTACTATGGACAGAATCATTGAAAATGTGCGGGTGGATGAAGATCGTTCGCCGCGCCCAGCTAGACGACGCCGCGCACTACCAGTCCGCTCGTGACCACGGTGACAGGCAATTGTCGCCGAAACGTCAAAAAAAAATTGGTAAAACAATTTATCGTAGTTTTGTTTCGTTGTAAAAACCCGTTTTTATTAGAATTAGTTACAATGCAACAAGAAAAGTTTAAATTGTATTTGTTAATAAGTCTCAAAGTAGTATAAATAAACATGTTATTAATCCCCATGTATACGGTGGAGGTCGTGGTGCAAGGAGCTGAAGAAAAATAAGACACGTTTTTCACAAAAGAAAACAGCCAATCCGGGCGTGCGTAGCGCGAGCGTTCCTGCCGGAGATTTGCGGGCGACTAAAAGACAGACGCCAACGCCAACGCACCGAGACGCAAGGGCGCGGGGCACGGAGACGTGGTATAGCTATAGCTAGCTGATAGTGTGCGGCGTGACATACATGACTGCCTGCGCGCACCCGGGTTGGCTCGTATTTATTTTTTAAAAACATACATACAGTAAAGGCTACTTACAAACTACTACTACTTTACAAACTATGTTGGGCTGCCATCATCAACACCCCACATAATAAGAGCCAGAAAACTGCATCCCTGGGAGTCCCCAGGTGACGCGCTCGAAGTCTGAAAGTCCAGTTATGAAAGAGTTTACCCTAAAAATTCAAAATCACATAAAAAAAGCTAAACAAAGAGGTATCTGCTAAGCAGTGGGATATCGATGGCTAGATTAGACCAAAAGCTGTGTCTGTTGTGTGCCCGAAACGTATATGTTTCATATCATATTCTAGGCCATTGCAATTATTGATAACATGCAGAAGCGAGGTCGCAAACCGAGAGTTATCCCCACGCTTAAACACTTTAGACGCTATGTTACTAGTTTCCAACTGGAACTAGTTACAAACTAAAATCACAAACTGATTTCTGTGAAAGTTTCGTCAATGCGGTGAAAACTTTTGCGCTCGAACCTTTGTAATTATTGTCACTCACGTGAGTTTTGCAGAATACTTAGCAGCATGTTGAGGTTTGTTACATTTTTCTCAGTTTGTAGTAAGTCGAGTATTAGAAACGTACAAATATATCCAATAAATTCATTAATATGTCAGAAAAAAAAAATTTTGTATTTGTCCTCCAAATAGGCTGAAATTGCGCGCTTCATCTCTGCTTGTATTCCAGGGGGGCTAGCCAAGAGCAACACGCCAGGACGATTTCTATTGTAGAAATCGTCGTGGCGTGTTGCTCTCGACTTACAGTTACTGTCCACAGATTTTCAAATTTGTTTAAATACTAAAGCATTTTGGCTCTATGGTGTCCAACTGCTTGAAAGAGGCCGCAATTATTGAACTTACCAAAAACCTTTGTAGTTTTTCCAATGCTCAATTATCTCTAATTGTGGATAAATGACTTAATGAAGTAGTAAATGCAGCAAAACAAAGGACTTCTACCAGTTTGCCAAATTGCAAGCCTAAACACACTTCGTTTGATTCAGCAATATCGCAAAGAGTCGCATTATGTTACAAATATAAATTTGCAGATAACACACTACTTATCACGGTCTCGAAGTGAGGATAAGCATCCTTGTGTTACGAGGTACTAGACAGGGAAATAAGCCAAGGGCGTCTGCCAGCACACCCGGACCAGAGCCAATTTAGAAAATATCGTTTCCTGAATTGAACCCGGGACACCACGCAAATCAAGCCGTAAAACCGTGCAACAGCGCACTACGCCAACCGTGTCGTCCGTGTCGTGTTTGTAAACTGTGATTGTAGTTTTAAATTAGTATTTAGGATATATTTTGTTTTGATGATTCAAAAGTACTTTTAAAGGACATTTTAAACTTTCTTGTTGCATTTCTCACTACAAATTTTAAAAAAACATAATCCGTTAATGTTTGAAATTTGTACTTTCAAAGGGTTATTTGAATTCAGAAGTTTAAGTTTGAGACATTAGAATGGTCACCCTACAAGCCAAGCACTACGATTCCGATTGTTTTCAGCTGAATGCTCACAGTGTAGAGCCCGAGCGACCGGAAACAATAGCGTAAACAATGTTTAACTCGCGTTTGTTTGTTTCTATCTTTCTTACGTAGTATGGGGTTCTTCAGGGGGTTTGAAAAGGTTTTTAAAGGGTAGGCCAACTCTTAGTTATGCCTCTGGTGTTTCGCGCGTCCGTAGGTAGTGATAATCGGTTAGCATCAAGTTTGTCACCGATGTGGGAAAAAAATTAGGGTTATTCCAGCTTATTCCACACTCCCGTACCACGCGTGCTGGACTACGGCGTCATCCACACATAATTCAACATTTGTTGGCCCGAAATAAAAGGTTCGGTGACTCGTTTCTTTGTCGTACCATCCAGACGTGGAACGCACTTCCAGCACATGTGTTTCATTCCTCTTATTGTCCCGGGTTCTTCAAGCGGGGCGTGAAAAGGCATTTCTGCAGGCCTTCAAAGTGAGGATGGCCAGCCTAGTGATTCGTCTGAATGACTGGGCTTGTCAGCCTCATGTCTGGACCTCACGACCGCTTTCCATCTGGTGGAGTGAGGTCATCTTGGCGAGCAATATAAAAAAAACACATCTCCTGTTTAAGAAGCTAATCACCTGAGTCATAATGTAATAACATGTGAGGAACATTTGTTTTTCCGTATACAGGGATGGTAACTGACGCATATCTAATATTAGTAAAGGATCATTGCCGACCCAAAATTACAAATGGTCGTAAATGATGGAAATTGGCATCGATCCCAAATCTCGAGCTAAAATATTAATGTGTCCATTATGGGTGTAAATTCTGTATTTCTGCACACATCTCCGAAGCGTGTTCAAGGCTAAAATAAATAGGCCATTTTATGGGAACCGTGTTTCCGGTGCTTATTTTTATAAAATGGTTCGTTTACGGTTATTCAAGTCAAGGTTATACGGAAGGAGTTTTACGCCATATTTGTTACGTAAAAAACCTTTGTGCGTAAATAAAAAGTGCTGTTTAGTATGTAGTTTTGTTCCGTTTACAAATAAGGGTAGGTTTTTGAACGTGTATTTTTCAATCAGGCGTAACATCTAAACGGCTTGATGTGTCTTTATTCGTGAACACGTAAGTAGTTAGGTACCTACGGTTTTTCAAATTTTGAATTTGAGTAATATTTGCTTCACTAATGCCCTGTACTTTGTAATTTTTTTTAAAATTAATTTTGGAACATAAACTTTATTATGCGAAATAGGTTTGCGTTCGGCCTCAGTCTCGCTCGATGGTAAGCGATAACGCGGCCGATGGTGGTACACGCTTACCCAGAAGAGAATGCCTTTTCACTCTGGCCTTAAAGATACCAAGGTTGTAAGTATCCGGAAATACAGACGCAGGGAGAGCGTTCCACTTTCTAGCGATGCGGTCGCGGACGCAGCAAACCGTTGAGTGCAAATTGCTGGAATGTCAATCACATGGGAATGGAAGCCTTCGCGGCATCTGGTGGTCCGGTGGTAGAAAGTAGAGGGTATTATCAGGTTAATAGTTTTGTTTCGACGTTTAATAGAATCACAGCGGTGTGAGTGTGCGTGCATGTAGTTGTGCATCATCCCTGTTTTCAGTTGACAATTTTAAGGACGTGCCGCATCTTTCACTATATGATTTAATCTAAGGCGATGAATGATACTCTATCAGTTGACAGTTGGACATATCTGTCCACACACTGGGCCACTTGTGATGGCTAGTGGCTGAGGGCAATCTACTAGATGCCGGTACGAAGATGGTGGGCAACTAATAATGTTTCACCAAATAACATTAAAGTGAAACTTAAGAGTTATTTTCTAGAATAACTCTTAAGTTTCACTTTAGACTTTTTAGAAAAAGGAAAACGCTGACACTTGAAAATGCATTTACCTATTAAGAAAATATTTATAAGTACATACTTAATAATTTTTATAGTAGGTATCTTTATTTTTTTTTATTTTTTTTACTGTTACCTACGGTTCTTCGCGGACCGTTATTGTCTCTCGTTGACAAGTTTAAGTAAATAACATTGCAGCATTATCACAAACCTTCGTAGTTTTTCGAATGCTCAATTATATCTAATTGTGTTGTGTTACTATTTAGGATGGTAAATAAATTAAAAAATTAAAAATAAACGCGGTTAATAGTAGCTTGTGGCTCGGAAGCGGCTACTCAAACGCTCAGTTTGCGCCGATTCTATCTTCGGCAGCATATAGTGGCCACCTGTTGCCGTGACTAGTGGCCATGTGTGCAACACTTACACTCCACTTCCCATGAAACGAAGCATTACGAAACCAGCGCGCCAGCACTACTTTTTGCCAAAAAGCCTTTTTTGGCCCGTATCAGAATCATAATCAAGCGTTGATCTGTACTTGAGTAGAGATTTGAAAATGTCAGTTCATACAAAAACGTCACTCAGATCTAAACTCAAGTACAGTTTTTGTTCCAGAATACGGGCCTTAAATTGGCAAGATCTCAACTGAAGAACATTTCTACATTATATTTAATGTACAGAGATATTTAAAATGCTAAAAATAGACATAAATATTCATATAACTAACTGTTATTTGAAATACAGGAGATGATATTACACCAAAATATTCTGTGTTTCACAAAGATAAGTTTTTCTCAAAGTTTTTGACTGACTGACAGGCGCAGAACACAGACAACTGACAAGGTAAGATACGAGATTATACGAAAAACATTTTTATACAGGGTTACTTTATGAACACGGTCCAAATTGAAATATGAGGATCTATGGAGAAAATGGCAAAATTAAAAACGTAGTTTTCTGTTTGATGACCTTCAGTTCTAAAATGTTGAGTTATTATAACTACTAAAAGGTAACAAAAATATACTAGTTTCGTTGAGACTGCGCGACGTGAGTGGCGTTGGGCTCGCAGCCTCTCAACTGCCTCTCAACTCCCCGCCCACGCTTTATTCAGAAGTTGAAATTTAATTTTGACTAAGTACGCCGCACGAATCGTTCCATCAAAAAAAATGAAAAAATATTGATCCCAGTATAAGCGTGGTGAGCATTACAATTGAGTATTGTAGAACCGATAAGAGTAAAGGAAATAGTAAGTCGTGACTACGACTTAGCCAACGTAACTGAACTGGAACCTTCCAGCCAGTGGAGCGATGGCTTGCGAGAAGCTGATAGCAGCAAGGGTCAAGCTAAGGATGGCGCGTCTTGGGTAGGCCTATGCCCAGCTGCAGACTACGATAGGCTGTTGATGATGATGATGAAGGAAACAACAAAGTATACAGGTGATGATGAACTGCCGATTCTAAATTTTGAATCGACAAATGTATTCAATAATTTGTTCTTCCTGGCTGCTATCACTAGATAGCAGGTATAAAAACAAAAAATATCAAAAGCCTGAAATGACTTTGTGAACTCTGATCCCCAGACTAACAGAGACGCCAAATTAAATACTGCAGTTTAATGGCTGAGTTAAAATGGTACGTATTCACATTTTAATAATTAATTCTTAAATAAGGCCGGTGAATTTCCCACGTTTATAAGGTAATCAAATTTTTCACTGCAGCAGTAATTAAAAGCAAAATACTTAGGTAAAATTTAAGTTGAACTCCTTTTTTTGTTTGCGTTATTAATGGCAATGATTTAACGTGGCAGTTCTATTAAGTAGTTTTGATGAAATAAAAATGTCAATATGCATGTTTAAATAAAGTAGCTGCCCTTTTTTTTTCAGCGAAAAAAAAAAAAAAATGGTTGCCGTTATAAATTTTTAACACAGATATACATCGAAACAGATGAGAAGAGTTCACATACTTTGCTTGTCAAATGTCAAGTGAAATGCTCTTCTTTTGACGGACGGACGGCTACGGTAGTGAAAATCATAAAGATTTACAATAATAATTTCCATATAAACGTGATTACAATCTATTGACTACCGACTTGGTGTAATGGTTAAGAAGTTGGCTACTACACCAGAGGTCGCGGGTTCGATCCCCGCACAGTACAAACATTTGTGTGCATGAACATGTCTGTTTGTACTGGGCTGGGTGTCTCCTATGTATAATAAGTATGTATTTACAAAAGAAAATGTATTTAAGTATGTTTATCCGTTGTCTTGTATCCCATAACACAAGCTTTAATTAGCTTACTTTTGGGCTAGATGGCGCTGTGTGGAATAATGTTCAGGGATTATTATTATTATTATTATTATTATTGAATCTCATCACTAAAGCTTCATCTTGACGTAAGCGTCGTCAAAGTGGCACGTTTGGTTTTCATTAAGACGAAGGAACATATTACGTAATCTATTTTTATTTTAGTCTGTGATCGGGGGGTACGGTAGTGCCCCCGCCAAGTCGAGCGCGAAGCAAACACTGCCGTACCATCCTTTACTGGAACCATTTCGCCGCATTTTCAGGCCCCTATACCTCTGGATAAGACCAGAACGCAGAAATTTTCGTCCTCTAGTAAGCTATAATCACATACTTAAAATCTAAAATTTCAAGTCTGTAGGTCATTTAGTTCCGAAGTTAAGCGAAAGCAAAGTTTCGCATTTATGACACTCACTCACTTATGATCATCAAAATAGAACTAGTACTTCCCATAAACTCGGAGAGCTGAAATTTGGTACAGAGTTAGGGTTTAATGGCCACATAAAGGGAAAACTATAAAAACTAGGATAATCGAAGATCTGGAGTACCTGGTGACCCTGATTAGAAAACACAAACCGGCTACGCGTGCCCGGGTACGCGCTATCCGTACGCAGCTTTATATAATAAATTAATATGCCCACGTTTCTACAAAAAGAAGTGAAATCCCGCCAAAAACATTCTGTAAAAAACTAGCCAAGTCTCGATGGAGCTGCTTGTTTATCTCTAAAAAGTAATGAAATCTAGACAAAGTCGTGCCAAACTCAAACTCAAACTCAAATAACTTTATTCAAATAGACTGTATCAGTACTTTCAAATCGTCAAATTTACAGCAAAATATACTAAATAATAGACATAAATACCATAATAATATGGATATGTAAATAAACAGTATACAGACATAATGCGACTCTACCACCGCGTCGGAGTTGTTTCTTACTGAGAAGACCCGGCGAGAAACTCAGCAGTTACTCTTTTAAACTTGTTTTGGGTTTACAACAGGCGTTAGTAAAGTACAAGCAGTGTGTCATTTTGATACAAATAAACCTAAAAGAATATAAAACAAAGAGAAAAAACCAACCATAAAAGAATATAATAACAAGAATTCATTTAAACAATTCAAAAACAAAAATTGTTAGTCAGTACATACATACTAGGTACCTTTTAACTCTTACAATAAAACATCTGTTACAATAGAGCTATTTAATCCCGCATCGAGCAGAGCGCTTATACCCAGGCATCTTTATCTATAAGGTAGTCTTTTGTAGTATAATAGCCCTTTTTTAATAAAGCCGTTTTTATGTGATTTTTGAATCTATGTAAAGGTAACTCACAAATTGTTTTTGGAATTTTGTTGTAATAATGTATACCTTGCCCCATAAAGGATCCTAAAACTTTTTGTAACCTAAAGAGTGGAAGTGCAATTTTATCCTTATTCCTAGTATTTCTGCAATGTATGTCACTGTGTTTAGCATAGAGACCAATATTTTTTCTCACCAAAACAATGCAATTGTAAATGTATTGTGACGCTACAGTGAGGATACCAATTTCCTTAAAAATCTCCCTAAGTGAAGCCCGTGCACGAAGCTTATAGATGGATCTGATAGCTCGCTTCTGGAGGATAAAGATGGTTTGTATATCCGCCGCTTGACCCCAAAGTACAATGCCGTAAGACATTACACTATGGAAATAACTAAAATAAACTGAACGAGCAGTATCAACATCTGTTAATAACCTAATTTTTCTCACTGCAAATGCAGCCGAACTAAGTCTGCCTGAGAGAGCTGTTATATGAGGGTTCCATTGCAGTTTTGAATGTAGTGTGATTCCAAGAAAAACAGTTGTATCTACAAGCTTCATAGCATTACCATCAATTTTTAGACTAATGGGGTTATCTTTAACATTAGGCAACTTAAAATTAATACATTTAGTCTTTTTGCATTAAGCTGTAGATTATTTACTGTGAACCATTGTAAAACCTTTGAAAGTGCGTCATTAACATCATCAAAAAGGTTTTTATTTCTGTCAGTTTTAAAAACTAAAGATGTATCGTCTGCAAACAATACAACATCACAAATATCTTTTAAGTAAAAAGGTAAATCATTTATATATATCAGAAATAGTAATGGACCTAGAATGGATCCTTGAGGGACCCCCATTTTAACTTGTGAACCTGTAGACAGTACACTGTTAACATCAACTTTTTGAGTTCTTAAACTAAGGTACGAAATTACCAAATCTAAAGCATTATCCCTAACCCCGTAAAAATCAAGCTTGCGTATAAGTGTATCGTGATCAACGCAATCAAAGGCCTTGGACAAGTCACAGAAGACGCCAAGAGCGTTCTGTGAATTGTCCCAAGCCCTAAAGGTGTGTTTTAGAAGTGCGATGCCAGCATCAGTAGTAGAACGGCCTCTCGTGAATCCATATTGTTCACTGTGTAAGAGATTGTTCTCATAAAAATGGCTTAATAGTTGTTCTTGAATGATTTTTTCAAAGATCTTACTGAGAGCTGGTAGGATTGAAACAGGCCTAAAGTTACCTGGGTCTTGTTTGTTGCCTGATTTATAAAGTGGTACAACCCTACTGTGTTTCATTAAGTTTGGAAAAACACCTTCATCAACACAATCATTGAATATTACGGCTAAATAAGGGGCAATCACGTCAATTATGTGGCTAACAATTTTGACTGATATACCCCAAAGATCAGCGGTATCTTTTGAATTAATTAATCTGAATGCTTTTATTATATATAGTGACTCAACATGTTTAAATTTAAAGAATACACTGCAACAAGATACATTATCTTTCAACAAATGTTCCGCTCTAGTTGGTGAGGAATTTAATGAAGCTGTAGTGATTATAGGTATATTACTGAAATATTTACCAAATGCTTCAGCAACAAATGCTTCTGATTGTAAGATGTTATTGTTAATATTAAGAGTGTATGAGGTATCGCGCTGTTTAGCTTTACCTGTTTCGTGATTTATGACGTCCCAAGTGGTTTTTATTTTCTTAATGGACTTTGATATTTTATCACGAATGTGCAATGCCTTAGCTGTAGTGCAGGCTTTTCTGAATATTTTGGAGTAGTTCTTGACATACTCAACAAAAAGTGGATCGAAATTGTATTTTTTCATGCCGTACAACTCATACATCTTACGTCTGCTCCTGTAAATTCCAGGCGTGGCCCATTCACAAAACTTAGATTGAACTCTGCAAGTAACTTGTTTGGTGGGAAAACAAGCATCAAATTCATTTTTAACACAATCAAACAGTCTTTTGTAGACTGCATCAGGGTCACCCTGCTTGTAAGGAATGGAAGATACTTTATGCTTTAAATTAGTTTTAAAACTATTAATGCAATTACCCGTCTTCGGTCTACATGTTATTTTCCTGTAATTAACGCTATTGTTAGTTAAATCTAAAAATGTTATCTTCTGCCCACAATGATCAGACTTTAATTCAGTTACTATTGCCTTTTCAATGGGTACACAGTTGCAAAATACATTATCCAGACAAGTAGATGTTGTGGCTGTTATCCTCGTGGGTTCATGGAATTGATAATCCAGACCAAAGGATTTAAATAGCGACAATAACCTAATGCTTTCAGATGAGTTTACTAGCAAATCTATATTGAAATCACCACACACAATAATGGGTTTAGACTTAGCACTTAACCTACCCAAAGCTTCCTCCATAACTGTCTCAAATCTATCTAAGTTAGTTTTTGGGGGACGGTATACACTTATCACAACAAAGCCCTCTAACTCAACACAAGACAATTCGACAATACGCTCTATGGACAGGCCTACAATGTCAGTGCGATCTTTACATTTCAAACTATTTGCAGTAAAAATTAATGAACCACCATGAATAGTGGTTTTTCTAAAGAACGCGCTTGATAATCTAAAATTATTAAGGACAAAAGACTGATAGTTTTCATCAGTCAGCCAATGTTCAGTAAAACATAAAATATAAAATATCCAAGTCTAAGGTTCCTTACTGCGATTTCTTTATTATTATAGTTAATGTTGTATGACTTTGCCATTGAAGGGTACATCATCATCATCATCATCCGTGCGGTCTATCCCGGTTGTAAACCCATACTTTTGTGTGAGGTCCCAGGGTCCGCCTTTCTTGTGCATCCTCAGAGATTTTCTTATTTTCTTGGCCCACTACGCACGGTCTTGTGCATCCTCAGTGGTGAGTCTGTTGGCACGCATGTCACCCTTGACGACGTCGAGCCACCGCTTCTTTGGTCGACCTCTTCTACCGGTACCTGGCGGGGGCGGTCCACTCTACCCTTCATCGGCCAAGTCACACAACATTAACTATAATAATAAAGAAATCGCAGTAAGGAACCTTAGACTTGGCACGACTTTTTCTAGATTTCATTACTATTTAGAGATGAACAAGCAGCTCCATCGAGACTTGGCTAGTTTTTTACAGAATGTTTTTGGTGGGATTTTTATTTCACATCTCTGTTGCTGCCGGTACTCCTATGTGACTGGAGTTAGAGCGATTGTTTTCAAGGGGTCCTGGGTTAAATTGAATACAATACATATTTGTCACAGTCAGTTGAGAATTCGAGATAATCCCATTGATTAGTGGTTAAAGTTTTAATTCTTGAAATGTAAAAAAAAAATCTGATGTTTAACACCAAGAACAAAAATTGCTATTCCGTCTCCAGAATTAGTCAGTGAACGGTGAAGTGTTAAGAGGCACTTTCGTTATTGTCTAGTTGAAAATAAATATGAAAATTAACAATTTACGGTCCGAGTGGCGAATGATTTTGTTTTGAAAATTACACACAATCTATTCATTACATAAAAGAAAGTCGTGTTAGTTACACCACTTATAACTCAAGAACGGGACCGAAAATGTTCACAGCTGTCAAGCATTTGCCAATAACTTTTGACAGAACGAAGTTTGTCGGGGCCGCTAGTTAAAAATATTTTTTGTTTTTGACCTGACTTTTTAATTCACATTTCATTTTCAAGCAAATATGTTCTCAACAACTAGAGCGTGGGGTGGCCACTGGCACGCCACCAATTCCGTTTATGTCCGGAATGGGTGTTACACGAAAAAATGCCAGAATATATTCCATAAAAATTCCTTTCGGCGTCGGACGCTGTGGACATTTTTTTAGGGTTCAGTTAGGTAGGTGACTAAACGCTAAGGTGGATATCATATCAATTATTTTCGCAAATCTGATCACCGACACGTTCAAGTGCCTCGTATGTGGTCTTCATACGCTTCTCTGATACAAAACGGGTCGTTGTATCTATTATATTTAATTTAGTAGCAAATATGTAATGTATGGATTTACGTTACTCGAAAAGTCTTCGAAATATATCTTAATTAAATGGCGTTCGAGATACGAGTACGTTTATAGTTGTGCCTTAGACGTTCTTTGTTTTTCTTTTGTTTTTTTTATATTGCTCGTCATGCTCTACCTGATGGAAAGCGGTCGTGAGGTCCAAATATGAGGCTGACAAGCCCAGTCATTCAAACGAATCACTGGGCCGGCCATCCTCACCCTGAAGGCCTGCAGAAGATATAATCAATCCTAACATATGGATGAAGGTACACACCTTTGAATAATAACGTATAGGTAGATAGTCTTCATACAACCGCCTTGTCAAAAATGAAGCACTAATCCAGTCCACACATGCATGACTATTACTTGCTTACGTGCGGCGCGCTTTGACATTGAACATTGCGGAGCTGTAATGAACACTGCAAAGCGGTCCGTTTGGAGCCATTTATGGCTCCAATTAAGGTGCTTCAAAATGGGCGCGCGGACTTGGTTTCTACATGTAATTATTCTAAGGTACACACACAGTTTTCACAGAAATTCATTTGACATTAAGTTAGTAGACGATGCGTTGCTTTTCCAAACCCATTTGAAGGACCAAAATGTCTGTCTCTGAAACAAGGAATCACATCTAGGCTGGATATTTACTGCCAAAATTGATTGTTACAGTCAGTTTAGGAAAATTAAGATGACTGGGGTAAGCAATTGTAATAAGGCCTCTGTAAAATCATGGTAGGGGACTATGAGTTTACATAAGGGTCACAAGTGTCAGTGCTACCTTTTTGTATGGGATTCTAAAATGACTAAAAACTACAGCTGTAGTTTACCATCGCAGTTTACTTGAGGCAAACTAATCGTATAGGTGCAGAACCCATCTTACAACAACCAAACTCACGCTTAACTACTTTCTGTACTAGTCGTTACTGTCCCTGTTCATAAAACAACGCGATATAGGTGTAAAACGAAAAAGTATCTGCCCAAAACAAGCTTTTTGTATATGAACGTTGTTCGTACTTTTGAGAGCACTTCGTTTTACAGATGTGATGCTCGAAATTAATGACCTAGTTCAAAGAACATGGCAACAATTTGCAAAGACAGTTTTAAAATTCCGCGTGATTATAATAAGACTGAAAAAACAATATGGTAAGTGTAAAGTACAGTAACTAGTGTAAAAGCTACGTTAGTGAAAATTAAGTATAACTATTATAATATTTAACCTTCATTTCAAGGTACGGTAAGATACGATCAGTCGTCCAGTCAATTTTTTGGATGAAAACCTTAAAACTAAAGCCAATTGAATCAATTTTTTTTCACTTACATAGTCATGCCATAGTCTGTTGTACACTACCTACATTATTTATTTATTTACGTAGGAAATACTTTTTAGATCACATAACCATCACTTAAAATATTAATTATAAAGCTGTCTTTTTCTATTGACATGTGACACGGCAGCGTCAATTTGAGGTGTCTTCATCTTTTGATTAGCGTTTGTGGATACGTAGGTAAATATGACTAATGGGCACACAGGATAGCTGAATAAGTTATACCTTATGCTGCAGACGTAAGACCTATATTGTTATTCTTTTTTCAAAGTTGATCTGTTGTCGTCCGTCGTAAGAAATGACCTACAGACATCGCTGCTGTCTGTAGGTCATTTCTTACGACGGACGTCATAAAATAATAAAATGGATTTCACTTAGACAATGCTTGAGCCTGACAGACTCAGACGCTATTCTAAGTATCCCAGCTGAGCGTCATGTGATCATAATGCTATTTAAGTTATACTATAGGTATTTGGTCTTTTTTTTATTCTGGGACAACTAACACCAAGGTCTTCTAATCCCAAACTAAGCCAAGCGGTGTCAGAGACTGATAAACATACTTAAATATTCACAAATACATACTTGAAATAGATAGTAACACCCAGACACGAATCAAACACAAAATTATCTTAATTTTCACGGGTTTTATAGATGGGGATCGAACCAACGACCGTCGGCTCTAAAGGAAGGATCGCCACCATTGCTAATAGGCCAATCAAACTTGTTCAATTGAAACTTAGCTTCTTTTTACGCCATCAGTACCAAAAATAACAAAAAAATACAATTAAAAACGACGTTAATATCACTGGACAGGTCGTCATCTGGCCGACGCCTACCGTTAATGGGATTACGCGTCCTGAATACTGCTGTTGTGATATGATAATGTAGTCTGGCGTAAGTTAGTTTTATGGGAGAGGCCGCCCTTGGAGAGAGGCCGCCCTTGGTAGCTTAAACGAGGGCGGTTTTGAAGCAAAACCGTTTTGTTATGTAAACTGTTTTAAGTACATCTCGAATGAGTAAATGTTCTTACATTTAGAATTTAGATCATCTAACCTAGGCAAGGCCTCCAAGTAACATTCTGTTTATTACATTCCGAACATATTTTTATTGTCAACCCAGGTTGACACACAAATCAATACTAATATTTGTGAGTATGTTTGTTTCTCTTTCACGCAAAAACTACATAACTGATTTAGATGAAACTTAACAGTAATACAGCTAATACATCAGAATAACACATAGTCTGCCATAATTCATGAAGATTTTATATATAAAAATGATGTTCACGCAGGCGAAGCCGTGGGCGGAAACTTATTATTTCAATGTTCAACGAGTCGTGGCTTTTAGTACAAATTTGAATGTCTGCTGATGAAACAAATATCTTAGTCTACTGAGTCTGATTCCTACCAACACCAGGTAAAGCCCAATTTAGACCACGTTTAAAAACCAGTACCATCAAAGTTTTGTATTTAAATCAATCTAAAATTCTGCATCCATTTGTCACAGCTGCCAAACATTATCCCATTCACAGCTTAATATTCAAATTTAAAAAAATGGTCGCAAAAATGCCATTTTGTCTGAGGCGACCGTCATCAGGTACGTTACTGTTAATAGAATTACGCGTCCCAAATACTCGAACTGCTGTTATGTTATGTTATGGTAATGTAATCTGGCGCGAGCGTTCGGTGGGTTAAGTGGGGACATTCTACGCATTCTCCGCTTCTACGTGTAGCTAAAGTGAAAAGTTAAACGAAATTGCTTGAAATTCTATGAATTTTTTCGTTTTATACTCACATAGATTACCCGTAAAGTAATAAGGTTTGTAGATTTTTATTATCGAAGAAGAAAAGGACGAAAAAACGGAAAAAAACTGTCGTTTGTTTCAGCATCACAATCGCACACGTCCAACTGATTCGATAACGAAGTTTTGCGACAACGTATTCGTTAAGTTTTATTTTAAATGCATTAAACAAGCTCAAAAAAGTGTAGGCTACTTCTATTGCTGACTGTGCCTCATGAGGTGCCTCTATACGTCATCTCAACTCTTTCTTAGTCATTATATTGTTATATATGTTGCCACGGTTCTTCGCGGCCCGTCATTGTCTCTCGTTGGCAAGATTATGTAAATTACATTGCAGCATTATCACAAACCCTCGTGGTTTTTTGAATGTTAAATTATTTCTAATTGTGTTGTGTGACTATTTATGATGGTAAATAAATAAAAAAATGAACTATGAACATGTAGTGACGTTTATAGGCGATATCAAAACTCATATTTATTCGATACCACAAACATAGTGAGATAATAATATTCGTGTGCTTACTGCGAAAACCGAATTAATGCACTTTTTTACAAAATCAAGTTATGAACACAGTTAGATGTAATTGTTCATGCCCTTTCTACTGGTAAAATCGAATAAATGTTATGTATTACCGTTACAGGGTTAGCCAGAATGAAAAACTGAATACGTAGAGATTTTACATGTAAATAATGATAAATATATTGTTAGAAGAAAATACGAAAGAGGCTGTGGCGTTTGTGCTGCACTTCGATTGGCTGACGATTTTTGAGGAATGTTCGTCGTAGCAACGGGGGCGCATCGCTCACATTTTGGCTGGCGATCGGACACAGCGGACGTTACCTCTCTCTATCGTTAGACCTTAGTGCCTAATTTGAGACCTAGATACCCTAACTTGCTAATATTTCGTTAAATATTTGTATTTTCTGTGCGAATAATCAATGTGAAGTCGGCTATAATTTTGTTATTAAGAATTATAAGTTTTCGTTATTTGATCTGCGTTATTTTTTTAATAAACCTGCTTCTGGTTCATAAAAATATTTATATTATTTTTAATGTACGTGAAATGACTTTAGCACAAACAATTTTTGTGCAGTAAAAAACTATTTAAACGTTTATTAATACTTCATTTCTTATTCAGGCAAATCCTGATAATATGAATACGCTAATCGGTAAAAAAAATTATGCCATTTTTACTATCACGAAACAAATATATTCATTGCATTCGTAAAGACATTATATATTTCACAACTTTCGTATAAGTCATTTATCTGTCTTGATGTTTTACACCGATCTTAAAGGATCTTAGAGGAGTATGTAAGTTTCAAATGCCATTTTCTCGAAAAATCGAAATCTGCACTTACTCGGTTTTCGCAGTAAGCATACGAATTATGTCAGTTCGTTTTTCTACGACAAACACAACATTAAGCCACAGTCAAAACCTAGGTTTAGTCTGGGTCTAGACTCATTTACATCCTATTTCCCCAGCGTCTCAAGCTAATCAACTAAGGGACACTGAGTTTCAGCTAACGACCCTCAAGCGAAACTCACAAAGACATTTCTTACACATTCTGTTGACATACGACTGGGCTAAATACTAAACACGCCATTCAACATTCCAAACATGAAGCCTGAAAGCATAGGAAGCGAAGCTAGTTGAAATATCGTGTAAGGTAACTGGTATTAATTATCCTGTGTGATTTTCTGGGAAAACCCGGTATAGAAAAACTAGGACGGCTCAAACTCTAACCCACATCTTCTGAAATGCCCAAACAGCAAGACTTTAGATAACTTGGCGAATACATTCAGCGTATCATTGTGATTAGATTACTATTTTTCTGTTTGGAAAATGTATAGCCAGCACACACAATTTTGTTCTTGCGTCCATAATTCAAATGTATATGAAGGCAATACCCATCCAACGTAGGGATGACTTGATTTCATTGATGGAGGCCTTTTCCCAGCCAGGTACAGTTTATAGGGTAATTACTTCACTTTACTTTACTTTATGTATACGTGAATGCGGCGGAGGGGCGCGTCTTTTCAGATCAGATGTGACAAGCTAAATATGAATGAAAAACTGCCCACAAAACTAAAAAGCGAACCATCGGACAAGGCATTTTCAACGTCCAACGTTTTTTACTGAAAAATCCATTTTATTCTGCAGTGGAATTCTTGAAAAATGATTTCACTGCAGCCCAAACCGACATTTTAAATTGATTGTAAATTGTTTATTTAATTTATAGTTTGTGTAACATTATTTGACATTGTTCATTGTTCCTTTTGAATTGATATTGACGACACCTTATCTTATATTCTATTTTGTGATTGCCTTGACTTTTTTTTTGGGACTTTTTGTATTTAATTCAAATTATTGTTACTATATAACTAATTTATCTATACAAAATTTGACGGGTTTCACGTTTGTATGTTTGATTATTGACAATTGTTATTTTATTAGCATACGTTTAATGAAACTTACGGAACAGTGAAGATATCATCAAAATGACCTCGTTTATGCTATGAACTACGAGTATATCATGTAACGGCCTGGCTTATCGATAGTAGCTCTGGCTAAAGTATCAATGGAAAATCATCGTATATCCTTAGTAAAACTTTAGTGCATGTAAGTCAATGCAACTTAAAACCTAAAGTAATATTAACTAGACTTACTTTTAATAAATAACGACTTTTACTTATAGTTAATAATCTAGCCTCACAGTTCAAGGATTAGTAAACATTATAGACCAAAACAATCAAATGCTAGGATTCGGATCTGTAAATTTCAGACTCTGTGAAGATATTACCATCCAGAACTCTGTTATTTCTGGCAACCGCAGTCCGCTTTCCTTGTGCCCAGGCCTTAATTGACAGAGTTAGACCGGAAATCACAGGCTGCACGTTTATCTAGAGTATTCCACAGCCTAAACAAGACCTGGGTAACCTGAAACTCGTTAACGTTGACGCTTAGAGAGAGCCATTTGACGAACAAATAGCTTATGGGTATGTTGACGCCAGAGTTCAATTTGATAATAGAATCTGCATAGTTGTTTAAGGCGACGGTTTCCATCAACTTTTTAAGTCAAAAGTACCTTTATACCTCAGAAACAACTATTTTTATTTACTGAATAATTATTCATCATTTTATGAATTTAATGGAACCCATGACATAGAAATGAAGATTAGTGACTGAGTCAGAATTTTTGTTTCTGGGTAGAAGAAGAGATCTCTATGTCACGGATTATTTAAATGTAAAAAGTATGGCTGATATAAAAATAAAATAATGCTAAGGGGGTCGTGGCCTAGGGTTAAGCACCCCAACTCGAGTTGGATCGTGTGGTCCCGAGTTCAAATCTGGCTAGAACCATCTTTGTGTTCATTGTTAAATTTTCTAGTAATTCTCCGGTGATGGAAAACATCTATAAAAAACCAAATCAACCCGGATAACGGCTGAAGGCTCACCACCTACGTTGGGTTCTAACACCATTGGTGGAAAGTGGGCTTCTGAGTGTTCCGTTCACCACGACGGCTCAGTCACACAAAACAAACATAAACGTTTGTCGTAAGAATATTTGTCATGGGTCAGGCCAGTCAAAATTTAACAACGTGCATTGTTATTGAAACAAAATGTGTCAATTCACTAATTCAAGGCATTGGGAATGCACATAAAAATGACATTAGCCAGAAAATGACACAGGATAATCTTTCCAGACAGCCTTGACTTGATCGTTGGCTAAAAGATCTTTAAGTTCGCAACTTGAGACTTAATCTGGACTTAGAAAACCCTAAGTCTAATTCTGTGAAAGCCTCTTAGCCTACTTACTTTAATTAATCCTACTGTAGGGGACAAATTTATGAATATATATGTATGATTAGGCTATCACTTTAAATAATGCTTATATTAATTTGATACTAAATATTTTTTGGAAACGAGCGTGCAATTAAACTAATTTTATAGGATTGTCCGCTCTGTTACGAGTATATTTCATGAATAAGGGTTAAATCGGCTGTTAAATCGTGTGGGGTTTGTAGAATAACGGTCGAATGGTTATAAACTAAATTCAGAAATGCAAATATAAAATATGCATTTGTTACAATTCAATTCCGCGATTAACGCAGTGTGCTGTAGCACGTTTTTGGCCGTGACTTGTGCAGTGTCCTAGGTTCGATTACCGCTCAGGTCAATTCAGGAAACGAAATTTGCTGAATTAAATAATAAAAAATAAAATTAAATAAATTTATTTCATCATTAACCATGGTTACATCAATAAACAAGGGTCGACTTCTTCTTTTGAGTGCGGTTAGCACCCGAGCCAGAAGTAGCCACTCTTCCTTAACACACTCATACATACAAGGTTTGGCTCAAACAATACAAATTGGCTCTGGTATGGGTGTGCTGGGAGACGCCCCTGGCTTAATTTCTTGTCTGCAATGTCGTTACACAGGGATGTTTATCCCTATTTCGAGACGATGACAATCTGTGTTGTGTTGTCTGGCGCATATTTATATTATTTGACTGGCCTATTGGCGCAATGGCAAAGATTCTAATAGCGTACGAACTGGGTTCTGTGCCTTGCTATAACTCTTTATTTTGGTATGTATTTTTAAAGCTATCCAAAAATGTTTTACAGTCTTTAAATATCTTAGTCCTACCCCTGGTTAGCTTGGTGTTGGTTATACGTAGAGCTAGATGTCCCAATTTGTTATTAATTTCATAATGACGGCGCTAAGTGAGAATTCTGATGTAATTTATTGAATGGCTTCTAAAACACATTCCGAAAACCTCACTCATGAAACAAAAGAAAAAAATTGTTCCTTAACCTTGAGTTCAGTTCGGTTTGGCGCTCTAGTAAATAGAAGTTGTTGGGAATTGAACGTGCTGGGCCCTTATCGATTGTGTTAATTAATGACAATTACGAACTAAATGTAAAACAAAAAAAACCAAGTGATAAATCTTAAAATCTAAAACTTACAAGTTCGTGATCCTTATCACTTACGATTGTCCAGGTGGGGAAATTCATCGCTCCAGAGGCGTCCTAAAAACCCCCCAAAGCTGGCCAGCTAAAATTCACCCCAAAACTAAAGAGTAGGTATTCTCCCAGGGCGAGCGACCGCGCTCCAGCCCGAGAGATGCTTCCTGCACACCGCGTGAATGTCCAACAGAATGACAGCAGCACAACACATACACTTACTCAAACAACAAACGACTCCAAGTGTCTAAATTATAATAACCAACGAATTTCACAAATCTATCGGCGCCAGCGCCGCACCCGTCCGTCACCAGGTTTCCAGGCACACTCAGCCCGCCGCGACCCCTTCCAGACGGTCGCGCACGGACAACTTTTTTCAATACTACCCGTTATTAACTCACGATTTTAAAGTCCATATTCCAGACCGTTTTAGATTCAACAGAAGTATTAGAACGTTTTAGATTCAATAGAAGTAGAAAACCAAAACCAAACTTATACAATTTAAACCCTACCAGAAAAAAGCGCTACAGATGTCTTATCATTACAATAATACAAAACTAGACACTGTAAACTCTGCTAAGCTATTGGGTATACATTTCGACACACATCTGAACTGGAATAGGCACACATTCAATACTTACTGAATAAAATATCATCATTCATCTATGCACTTTATCATCTAAAGCGGGTAACAGACTTCGGGACGGCCCTAACGGCATATTACGCCTATGCGTATTCGAGACTTTCCTACGGTATAATTGCTTGGGGGAACTCTTGTGAATCAAACAAATTATTTGTACTACAAAAAAAGTGTATTAGAATATTAACTAATATAGACCAGGTTGAATCATGTAAGCCGCACTTTATCAAACACCAAATACTCACGCTAACGTCTATATACATACTTGAGTCGTGTACATTTGTCAGGAGCCACCCAGAGTTACTCGTATACTCACCACTGGAAGGTTTAAAGAGAAACAATAGAAACCAAAATAAACTTTTTCCAAATCAAAACTAGTCCCCCGACGATGCTAATAAAAATTTACAATCATATACCAAATAATATTAAAAATCTAGAAAAATCAACCCTGTTCAACAAAACACTAAAATCATTCCTAATGAACAAAGGCTACTATGACTTACCAGGATTTTTTAATGACAAGTTCGACTAAAATTTAATTATTGATTTTCTGACATATTGAACTGCTTCGACATCGCAAATTCAAATTGTTTTGTAATATAACAAAAAAAATAGTTTTTATAGTATTTTTGTAAATCATTGTTTTATAGCTTTATTTTAAGCTTAGGTTTTATAATTGTGATTAAGTATTTTGTTTTTATAATTATAATTCATAAGTTTTTTTTTTATTGTTGTAAATCTTTGTTTTTGTAGGAATACTGTACAAATTATATACCTAAGTTTTATGCTAAATAAAGAGAATAACAATAATAATGATTTTGTCTGTATAATATTGACCATTTAAGATTAACTTAATCTTTTTTTAAAATTATTTTAAGGTGAATACTAACCCTCTCTCTGATGTTTTGTTGTGCCCTTGCAGGGCGTCACATGTATATCTCTGTTTTGCCATAACATATAAATTGTAATGTGACATGCAATAAACGTTTTGAATTTCAAATTTGAATTAGTACTGTAGTTAACTATCGCAGTTTATCTCACAGAATCTCATAGTACATGTATTTATAGGCAATTAGTGTTAGCAAAGAAACTTAGTAATGATTTTGATAGCTGTAGGCCGCCCGGCTTTCGGAGGACAAGAGTTCGAATTCACCGAGCTTTAAGACCTGTATTGGATTTTTCCACTTATCCTATTGATTTAAAATAGAGTAAAGTAAACTATTTATTTGGTCCAGGTACATACAATTTATAAAAATACAAATTACAATTTAATAAAATCTATACCAAAAAGGTAACCGCTCAACATGATGTCAGGGCTAGGACTGAAAGTCCATGCCTAGACGCTGATTTTCCGCGGTCCCTTGCAATTTAAACAATATAAAATGAAACAGTTCACGAAATATAAAATATAAATGAAAAGGAAGGCGGTGACAGACATAACAACACAACGATTCACTTAAAATAATAAATTCAAAGAAACATGCGAGTAACATAGAACTGGATATATCTACAATAAATAATACAGAATATACGAAAAAAAGTTTCACCAAAAGACGCTTTAGAATTTTTGAACATCTAAAATAATACATCTTGATTTACATAATATTAATTCTAGCTACTAAGCAAAAAACTTCATTATCTGATGACAGCAAAAACATCCACAGACTAAAAACCAGCAAAATAACAAAATAACTCACTAAAATCCCCACAATGTATATACTGGCTAAAACATATTTCAAACTTTGAGCTGAGCTGCAGCTTGAACTTCCAAGTCCGTTCCGTCACCGGACAGCCGGACATTGCCGTCGTAAATATGCCGTAAACAAACCGGACTGGCCGGAAATTATCATCGGGGGCAAGACGGCCTTCTCAGGCCTATGTTTTGGGACCTAATTTAGACACTAACATGCTGTATTATGCTTTAGTCCAAAGCATTACTTACACTTGATGAAAGCTTTTTTAATTTATGTTTCGGTTTCAAATCATCAAGAATTATGTTTCGCGTATGTTTTAATGAAAATCATATAAAAAAAGACTATATAAGCGTCGTGGGGTTAAGCGATACAGCTCGAAACCCGTGAGGTCTAGAGTTCAAATCCGGCCAAAACCATTTTTGTGTTCATTGTTAAAGCGACTAACTCTCCGGTTATGGAAAATGCAGATAACAAACCAAAGTTAAGGCCCATATTCACTTTGATTAGTGCGAGTGGAGGTGCTTAGTGGTTATGAGAAATCACGTGTAGACAATCATGGATTATTGCGAGTAATTAGTATCCTGCGTGGTGAGGTGATTAGAAGCGTGTTCTATTCAATCGCACTAATCAATCGCTGTCCACACGTGTTTTCGCTTAATCACTAAGCACCAGCACTAATCACCTGCACTTGCTACTAATCAAAGTGAATACGGCCCTTCACCCTAACGGCAGAAGGCTCACCACGTTGGGTTCTAATAAGCTTGATGAAAGATGAGCTTCTGTGTGTTCCGTTGGTGAAAACAGTCAATTTGCCTCTGCCATCCCGTTTGGGATATAGTCGTGATGGTATGTATGTATGCCAGTTTATGTAGATTCAAACAACTTCAGTGGCAAATGCTTGCATGCGTGCTGCGCAAGTGCAATGGTGAGCAGGTACCACAGTCTAAAACACGTACAGCCCTGAGGCTTGAAAACTGTTGTACAGTCAGCCAGAAGAAAAAAAGGTCTACTAATAACTCGTTGACTAGCTGGCTACCTTAGTTATAGTTTATAATATTTATTTACTGATTTATTTGGTACACAAAACAATTTGCCTCGTTACATGATGAATGTCTTCTCTTATCTAGGATTAAAATTAGAGTACAATTATTTAATATGTGTACACGGCATGCCATGCAATATTGCAGACTTTCGTAGTAGCCGCCGTCGTAGTATACGACTACGAACTGCGCGTACGTCCGTACGTACTACGACGTAACTTAAGGGTTATTTAAAAAAAGACATTTGAAATGGTAATAAATAAATGAAAAATTTGCTCTAGTAAATCCTAAGCTCTAAATAGGACAGGCTGAAGTTTACTTCTGAAAGAAACCAATCTAGACCCAAATATATCTATCTCATGTTTAGATGACAGATTATCGTACGGTCGACACATTCTTGATGGAGGGCTGTAGAAATGCAGAAGGATGTATTGTTTTTTTAAACCTTATTCGAAAAGGTTCTTGGGTTGCGCATACTGTACAAAGTATTTATATTAATGGCAGCGGGAAGGCATTGCTGATCAATACAATGACTTCAGTAACTTGTACATAAAAGAATATGTTCTATGTATCCGTGAACCATCTTCAATGAAGTACGCTTCCTTTTCATTGCAAGTGAAAAAAGTAACAAGTTTAGCTCTCCTTAAAGTTGAGTGACCCTGACAGATTACACAGCCATTTTCCAATAACTTCCTTGAAGTAATCACCTCAATTTTCACTTCAAATTAGCTACTTTAGTTTAATTTCTAAACCAATTACCCGCGTTAGAGCCCAAGTTGAGTGATAGAGGGCGCGACGATCTATGAATAAAAGATGGCGGTGATGGCGAAATCTCGCGACGACGCGTGGTTGTGACGCTGACGTATTAGTGGAAAGATCTGGAAACTGATTTGTATGCAACAGGCATTACCCAGCAAATGCCTGAGGCACTTACTATACAGTATCGCCGAAATAATTTTATGTGATTGAGACACCTATCGATTGATATGCTTACTTATCAATAAAGTTTCACTTCAAAAGTCTGATGTTAGCCTGATGCTGTTCCGAGAACAGGAAGATACAGCTGTCTTTTGTAGCTGTGCTCATAATTGACAGCACATTAGCGGTTCAGTTTTCAAAAGGCCATCAAATAAAAATTTATTTATCGCCTAACGTACAATCAGAAGTATTTGCTTCAGTGATGATCTTTAATAATTAAAAATCATCACTCGATACTTTCAATTAGATCTTAATTCTCACGCTTTCATAGCTTTCTTCAATTTCTGGTTCCTGTGTTCAATTTCCAGACCAGAAGCTAGCTCGGTAATAAATCCAATACTCGTCGCTTGACAATGACCTGTTTTCAATAAGAAAGACTATTGACTTTCCTTTCTATCTAAAAGTAATATTACACCTAAAATTGACATCAAAAAGATACCGTCCATTTTTCGGCCGGTCAATACAGGTCGTGAAAGTGAAAAATATTGGAGTCATTCCAAAAGCTGTACGTGTTCAAAATAAAAGAACCCCATTGTTTGGTCACGTGCGACGTTTTATCTGAAAGCTTCATTTTTTCTCATCATCCCGAATTATAGCTAACTTTGATATGAGGGACACACTGCTGGTTTGGTTATAACAAAGACTATTTGTTGTTAATAATATAGGTATAAAGAGTAGCTTTATGCTTGCTTATTCAAACTTCTTACTTGGCGGGCCATTATGAATAATTTGTTGTTTATGATAGAACAAATAGTGTGCGGGTGAAGTTGTGGGAGCAGACTAAATATATATCGCGAATTAATTAAATAACGAAGCTGTCAATTACCGGGCATTGGCAAAGGAGGCCCCAACCATCAGCAAGAGCCATATTAAAAGTTAAAACAAAAATACATAAACGTTTACAAACGTTCACGTCTTAATCGTACTAAGCTTAGCATTAACACGTCATTTCATAAGTCTGTTTTAAAATGACTACAAAATCTCATAACCAGTTCGTAGTAGCTACGCACTAGCTGCTAAAGGCCACCGTCGTAGTACGTACGGACGTACGCGTAGATCGTAGTCGTATACTACGACTGCGGCTACTACGAAGACGGGCCTCAAGTAGCCAACGCGTAGCATCCCTACGATACCGCTACCGTATCATTATTGTAACTTAATATATTTTGTAATCGGTAAGTACAACTGAGCAGATACAATTGAACTGGTGCTATTTTGATTTTATATGCTGTGACACAAATTAAGCATGCGGTGCGCGACGTAAGACTCTTTATTTTGTGGCTGTGACCTTTGAACATTTTTTTTTAAATAAAGACTGTTTGTAATACTTTTTACATATGACTATGAACTAACTACTCGTAACTGAGCGAAGGTTTTATGACAGTCAAAGATTGTTATGCGTATTATATTTCACAACAAATTTAAATGTTTGTCGAGGCTACAAACAAAAACACGGTTTGTGTCGTGATTTATTTAGTTATTATTATTACTTTAATTTATATGATCTTTGGCGCAGTACAGCGGTTACCACACTAGGACGAGCCTGTATCGTGGTAACCATTTTAAATACATGGTACCATTTTTAACATTGCGAGCATAGTAACAAAAATATTTCTTTGAGAAAACAAAACAAAAATTATTCTGTCATTTTTCATATTTAATCTTAATTACAATTGATAAAAAAGTACAATTGGCGCCGATATGCATTCTAGTTGTAATACTGTGCTCATACGTGCTGCAAATAAATAATTAAGATTTTTTGCTGTCCGTGTGTCCGCATAACAAAAACGTCGTAGGACATTCACTGAAACGTCTGTCATTTTTGGATTCCTTCTCATTTCACGCGCCAACGACTCTATTCCTTTTGATTCCCCTCATTATACAGGAACATTCCAGAATATTCCGAGGACCGGAGGCGATCGTCCCGTGACGTCCCGGAAGCGATGATGTTATACTTTTACTTGACAAATTGGCTTTAAACCAGCCATAGAAACGGGAGGGACATAGAAATAAAATCACTTTACGGATCATAAATTGTATTTTTTTTGGCATAAAGCGTCTTTGTCATCCTTTATTACGAATGCTTAGAAACAGTCAAAACTTTGAAGTTAGAAAATAAAAAAAATATATACCAAGCAATTATTTACCACGAGTACATTTACCACGAGTTTCCACTTTAAATGTACAGTAAGGAAATTTATTTGACACATTCAGTAGGTTTCACTGTCAAAAAAAAATATAAAAGTAAAAAATAAATAAATATAAAAATATAATAAAAGTACCTGAGCATAGGATCAGGGTATACTTTTGTGCCTTTCGGAGTCGAAACCCTCGGTCCGTGGGGTCCAAGTGCACAAAACCTCATTAAAATACTGTCTAGAAGACTGAATACTTTTTAGTTTTATTAGTAAGTAGTTTTTAGTTTTATTATTTAAATTTAGGTTTTTCTTTTTAATTTTCACTGAACTGTGTATATAAATATCATTTAGTCTATTTAAATAAAAATATATCACTTTTAATTTGAGGTTTGCAATTTTGCATAAAAAGTCAGTTAAATATTCGGATATGTGTATGAAAACTTAAAAATAATAATTTTATGTAAATAATGGTATTATGTGGGAAGTTTTAACACCACCTATAGTAAGTACGGCATATTATGATGTTCCTAGCAGTATGAATAGTCAGCTGGTTTATTAATAAAATCACGAGTAGAATCCGTAAAGCTGTTTTATTTCAATGTGAAGTGTTCGCGTGCATTTTGCAAAACAATAGGAGTAACCTCTTAGTAAAAACAAACAAATACAGACCTTAATGAAAATGTTAAAGTAGTAATTTACTTGACTGAACTGAAATGATTGCGGAATGTCGAATCGTGCAACGGACTGTATTGAGTGTTCACTCAGATCAGTGACACGAGCAGCGTACCTCTCACGACTTTTCATCTCTGTTCCTTTCTGTGGGCTCCGTGATGAGTCAGGGATGCCAAAGTTTTGAGAGTTTGACTGTTATTACTTTTAAGTTGAGGATTTTCCTCAAACAGCATTAAAAAGTTTTTGACATAGTCATGGGTCAGTCGTTTAAAAACGTACATATAGGGATGTATCTTTTGACCTGGTTTCTTGTTTTAGACGGTATAAGGGGCAGCTGACGACTCCTGATGAATAACTCCCGGAGTTAGGGTCGTATTATTACTATAAAAGAACATTTCCAGACCACTCAAGGGCTTATTGCTTTTAATATAAATATGTGTACAATCAGAATTTAACCCGTGAGTATGCCGACCATTCTACGAGTAATGGTCACAACATATTTTCACGGCTCCGCAAAAGCACAGCTCCAACCCGGCAATTAACTTGCCATTCAAATTAGAGCATTGAATTGTGTGGACTAAAGTATATTTTACAATGGGCAGCGCGCGCCCCCCGCCTTTTTAATACGAAGCGATGACAGTTTGGAGCGGTGCCGTTGCCACGCTGTGATAGTCTGCTGTGACCTTTAGTCTCAATCATCGCCATCAACCATAATGCTAAACAGGTCATGAAATAAGATGTTTATCAACGATGAAGACAAAGTATGTTGTAAATTTTACAAATAAATCACTCATTTACGAAAAAAGCTGGTTCGCAATATAACAACACAAATATTTCCTTAGAAGTTCAAATAACCGCTATAGCTTAATTATTTTTCTCTTCTCCGAGAATTCCTGCCATAACTCAAGTGCAAACTATATTGTGTGTAAGAGCAGATATTATAGCAGTATATCTTTGCAGTGGCTGCTATAGATTGCTTTCTCTTATAGAGTTATTATTTGCTTTAATTCAATACCGGAATCCTTTGATGTAGGGGCACTGTCATTTTATGGAATGGGGGATATTTTGAGACTGTTTTATTTACTGTTCTGTTTGCTATTTTAAGATGAAATTTGGTTGAAATTCATTGCGAACAGTCCCGGTCAACGTGAATATGGTCCAGATAGAATTACTATAAATATTTCTAAATTCATATTTACACAAACCACACACCCAGATACGAATGAACATGATTGAACCCACAAACTTCAGCGTTATAGCCAGGATATTGCATCAACAGAAACGTAATGTGATATTTTTTTTTCATATTAAAAACAGTTGCCAAATTCCATGAAGTACGATTTGTTTACAAGTACCCACTTCATAGATAAGTGGATTTGCAGTCAATTCATTTTAAAAAGTACGTAAATATTTAATGTTAAAAAGGATTAATAATTATAACCAAAAAATACCTTTAGTTAGAAGGCAACGCGAGTTTTCTTCAAATGACCTGTAAAAAGATGAAGAAAAATTATTATAACATAATATTTTTTATAGTCAACACCATAAAACAAAAAAAAATATTAACACTAATTATAACATGTCAGATACCCTGTCTAGGAAATATAAAAATAGAAAATTCGTGACGTAAAAACATCATTAACGTGACGCATATAGTTACAACTGACAATTCAGACTGAGTAATGGCGATTCGTGCAACGGAATGCATAAGAATGGTCACTCATTTCACTCACTCACTTACAATTTTTCTTTCTCTTCTGTGCGACCTGTGTGGATAAAAGCAACCTATCCGTCTAAACCTTCGTCACTCACCCCATACAGTGAATTGAAATTCATTGCCTTCAGATAATAGGGAAGGAAGGGGAGGTGCGATTCAAACTAAAATTGCTCGATTCAGCAAAATATTTGCTAGCTTTTTACCAGTGGCTTCGTACATGTGGTGGTACTTCTTCCGATAAATTATAGCCTAAAAACGAAAATATACCAAAAAAAAAAATTTTTTTATCGGTTAGTTTTTAAGTGTATTTGTTACAAACATCCAAAAATACCAACATACAAATTAATATAGATTCTAGTAAGTCATTTTTGCAACCTACTCCTTAACAACTGATTTAGATTGACTCGACTTTTTTGGAACCTAGATATTTTTGAATCATCAAAAAATGTGTTCATCACAGGATGGACCGATAGGAACACTATATTGTCGTTTGAATCCCCATGTAAGTTCAAAGCTTTATTGGATTGTTGGAGATTAAACTGTTTTTAACTGTCGGAGTTGGACATGGGTTGGAATAAAGATTAAACTATAACGCTTAAGTTCTAGTTTGGTTGGATTCTTTGATTGAGTATGCAATACCTGATCAGTAAGTAGACTACCACGTCTACTTACTCGTTTTAGGGCCTAAGCAGATTAAAATGTACTAGTTAGCACATGAGCACATTGTTTAAATTTCGAGTTTGACCTGCTCCCGCAAGTTGAAAAGTTGAACCTGGGACCAACCTAGTTCGATAACTGGTACAGACGTACTCATCGACGACTTCGAAACTGTAGTTTCGGATAAATACTGGCCTACTGCAATTTACAGCACGCATGTTAATATTCAGAAGTTTTATGATCAAACTTGAGAAACGTAAGTGAAGATGGCGGTTTTCGTCCCTACCGAGACAGGAGATATTACCTTTTCATAGTGGCTTTGTATAGGCGCCAGTTTTCATGCACGACGAAGATTAGATACAGAGACGCGAGACACCCAAAAAGCCTTGGTCTCCGTGCCAACCGGCTCCTTTAGACAATCTTAAAATGACAACCTCTCATTTCTCTTGACGCCTTGTTTGCGTGGTGTCCCGTGTTCGATTTCCGGTCAGGTCAATTCAGGAAACAATCTTTTCTAAATTGAAATAGAAACAGAAATGTATTTGCAAAACCAATATTTTCTTATAAACTAATAATAACAGTGGTTATATCAAATGTTTTTACTTATAACAATTAATGGAAATAGTTTTAGTTTATACTATCTTAGATATTGTAGTTTATGTTAAGTAAAGGTATGGAATAACAATTGTATCGCCAATTAGTATTTACTACAGAGTAAAAGCAATGCGCAACAAGAAACTTTCTTAACTTATTTGTAAATTGGCTCGGGTCTGAGCGTGCTGGAGTGGAGACGCCTCTGGCTTCCTTGTCGGGTACTACGTAACACAGGGATCTTTATCCTTACTTTGAAACAGTGACAAGTCGTGTGTTGTCTGGCGCATATTATATTTATATCAAATAACATAAATAAGTGGTTTCGCGAACCTCATCTTCAGCGTTATTAACCATGTGAATATGCTATCCGAAATATTGTTTTTAAAAAAGCTGGTGAAATCTGGTGGGACTGAACAGTCCTACGGTGGATAAAACTTTAACCTCTTTGTGAAACAGGCGGCTAGTAGCTCTTACATTCACTAAATGTTAATTTCTATGACCACAAGAGAACGCGAAACAAAGAAATAATCAAGGACACTATAAAAGGCTATTCTTCAACGCCGCATTTCCGGCTTGCATGTCCCGTAATAATATCAATTTGCGTCTAAAATGCATTCAACTTCCATTTTATAACAGAAATAATATCCAACTACAAAAGTTAAGTCGAGCTGAATTCAAAACCCGTTTTAACATAAAATGCTGTACGGAAGATAATAGTTTGCACTTCAGCCATTTTTATTTCAGTCCCATTCTCTTTGGAAGCGTGGTTACTCACAGCACTTTATATCATGTCGTAGCTAGAGTTTATTTCCAGTAAACTGGCAGAGTATCTATTTCACAGCACTTTATAGCAAGTAGTGTCACTTCTGTTTCATTGTTATAGGAAATATTTCACGGTTACAGCACATTCAATGTTAAGTGTTTCTTATTTATTTTATTTATTTTTAGTTTATGAAAACGAGTGAATTAAAAGTTTAAAAGTTAGCCGGTCGTAGACCAGTAGGATAAATATTATGGATAGGAAATTTGTGTGTCTGAGTGTAATTATTTATATAAGTATGTATTTAGAAATATTTAAGTATGTTTATCAGTCTCTGACTCCTATAGAACAAGCTCTGCTTAGTTTGGGGTCAGATGATTTACAGATGTCCCGGATATTTACCTATTTATTTATATTACGGAATTTGCCAATAATTATTTAGTTTGAAAAAATTGTTCTGTATAATTGATTGTATTATAATTTAAACACAAGTAGCTAAACCCTACCTTGTCATTGTTGCTCCCATTCTGAAAATATGAAAAGGTATTAAAGTGCCTAAGTACTTATGTTGCTGGCCGTACTAACTCACATTTGGACTGATGTGACGCTTAGAACTTCGGACAACCGCTATTTTTTTAGTAGCGGAATATCTGGTGGTGAATAGACGGACTAGCATATTTTCACTTGTGAAATCAATCGTCATAACGCAAACGTTTACTTTAAGAGAAAACGTAGAAATATAATCGTTTATTACATTTTTGGACATCGTTACATTTGAGGAAAAAGAAACACGTAGGTGGTAGGCATGAAACAACAGAATATACTATATAATATAGAATAGGCATATAACAACAAGACAAATCAGATAGCGACGTCCTGATGCCCAAAAAATGAAAGGATTTCACTCAGCATTCAGCCTGGGTTTTCAGGGCCCAGGCGCTGATTTTCACGGGGCCCCAGACATTAGACTTAGACACTGGTATAAAACCAGCGTTATTGTTTGTTTTGTAACACGGATCGATTTCACTAGGCCTGTTTTATTAATCTTAAAAAACGATCTCTATAAAGTTACAAATTATTTGTAAAGTTACAACAGAATTCGTTTTTATCCTTGCGTTACGAGGTACAAGACATAGATTTAAGCCAGGGGCGTCTCGCAGAACCTTCAGAACCGAGACAATTTTAAAAAGTAATATTCCCGAATTGATTGGATATCCTTGATCCTTCATTCGTGCATCGAGCCTGGGACACCATGCAATTCAAGGCTAGAAACCGCGTTACAGCGCACTACGCCAAATTTGTATCAACTATATTACATAAAACCAAAGAAAAACAACAATTTTATAACAAAATCTTAAGCATCTGGCCTAGATAAAATTACCGTCATTTTACACTGAATAATAGAGGTACCAGTAAACTCAAACTTAAATAACTTTATTCAAATAGACTTTCACAGTAAGTACTTTCAAATCGGCCAATCTACAAGAAAATATACTAAATAATAGACATGAATACCACAATAATATGGATATAGAAATACACAGTATACAGACATAATGCGACTCTACCACCGCGTCGGAGTTGTTTCTTGCTGAGAAGATCCGGCGAGAAACTCAGCAGTTACTCTTTTAAACTTGTTTTGGGTTTACAACAGGCGTTAGAAAAGTACAATGTGTCATTTTAATACAAATAAACTTACTGAGTGTCTAATCTAAAGAATATAAAATAATGGAAAAAAAACAAACATAAAAGAAAATAAACAAAGGGCATACGATTAAAAAAGAGAAATTGTTAGTCAGTACAAACTAAGTATTAACTAGGTATTACAATAAAATATCTGTTACAATAGAGTTATCTAATCGGCCCCGCATCGAGCAGAGAGCTTACACCTAGGCATTTTTATCTTTAAGGTAGTCTTTTGTAGTATAATAGCCCTTTTTTAATAAAGCTGTTTTGATGAATATTTAGCTGCTGTCTAATCTTGACCAAATTTGATTTAAAATTTCTTAACTTACATACAGGGTTATTATCAAAATACTTACAAAAACGATATAGCATACTCAGTAACTTATGTAGTAACAATGTAAAGGAAATTAGATGTTTTAAATTGACTTAGATTTAAAGATCATACAAAAAATACTGACTTTTCGACAGATTTGTATGGTGACCTTAAAATGAAAGTCAGTTAAATAAATTTATTTATTCACTTAGATTGTTTCTACATCACCTAGCTACTGAGTTTGCCAATTATTTTTTGTAAGTCTTTAAATAATCACCCGGTTTATAACCCCGAGTTATTGTCTCAAGCATGTAACAACGAACTCACGCAAATATGGTCCGCATCAAAATTAATTACCCTCACAAAATCTCAAGAAAATTTATTACTTAATAACTGAATCTTTGATTTACGTTCGCCGACTGTACCTTATTAATTTATTACGCAGAAATGCCGGGGTGACGTAATTAACTGCTCTAATCTATTTTGTCCCTGCCTGTACCTGTCCATCGCAGCTATCTCTGGAATGCCTTATTATCTTTTAAAGAGGCTACTTTTGAATCTAAGTTGCTATGATTTAAGATTCCATGAGCCAATCTAGCCATAAAGTAAAATGTCATAATGTGTCACCTGTTTGCTGCTTTAGGAAAAAGGAGGAAGAAGAAGAAATGGCATTTATTTATTAATAAACATCGTTACACTTAAGAAGGAACAAAAAGAAATAAAAACAGACAACAGGAAAAAATAACAATAAATCCCCACCAGACAGCGGTATCCCGATGTCCATTAATAAAGAGGACCTCACTCAGCGATTGCCTGGGCCCGATAGGCTCAGGCGCCGATTTTCAGTGGGAATATGGGATGGTGGGAGATCCGCTCCGGTAGGTGATGACTCTGAAGAGTGGTTTCAGGTTAGCGTATTTCGCGTGTATACGGTCGCTTTGGCAAACGCGCTTACACTATGCTTGTTACTACACACGGCGTGTTTGCCCGCCCGAATGTAATGGTGAGTCAGTATCTCTATGGAGTTATATAGCCCCATATTGGTTATTGGCCCACCTGTACGCACCTATACGCGCGTATAAAATGCTCCACGAACGAGTGTATCCCGGCGATTTATTGTCGTTTCACGTAATTCTATACACACTGTTATCGCAGCGATACGAGTGCTGAATGTGAGAAAAACGACTACGTAGCGCCGCGGGCCCGTCGCTGCCCGCGACGTCGTCGTAGCGCGCTCGCAACGCGAACGTAACGATATAACCTTAAAATGCAAATGGAGCCTATTATCTCTGATATTTTCTTTTATACAGCCTTATACGTCCCACTGCTGGGCACAGGCCTCACCTCAACTATGAGGTGGTACGAGCCATACTCCAACACGCGGGCTCAGTGCGGATTGTTGGACAGGTGATTGTAAGGCCAGTGATAAACTTTACCGTCACATGATATTATTAAGCCGCCTTTTAGGCCTCTGATTAGGCTTTATGACTGATATCTTGCAACGTCAGCCGGGACCAACTGTTTAACGTGCCTTCCGAAGCACGGAGATGCCCGAAAAACACACAACACTTAAACCACCGAAAGGTCGGGATGGTCACCCATCCATAACCCGACCTGACTGGCGTTGCCTAACATCGGATCGTTGCCGATCCGCTGCCGACACTTAGCCACAGGCACCTCGTTATCTCTGTTAATATAGCTTTAATCAGTAAAAGTATTTTGAAGTTTTATCATATAGCTTGCATGAATTGAGACTTTTATATGTTTTAATTACCTATATTTACATAAAATAATATGTCTTCCAACATTTAAGCGTGAAATGACTGAATTGCTTATTAAGAAGCAGTCTCTCCTGTTTGGCTTTGTTGAAAAGTAGTAGCTACCTGATGATGTACGAGTAATAACGTAGTAATTTTCATTGAAACATCCTTTTAATTGTATAATCTTCAATGTCAAATGTATGTTCATTGTTCAAATGTTATATGGCAGGCTAGGGCAGAATATCAGCAGCTGGCTAGGCTGATCCTTGCAGCAACTTGCTGAGCCTTAACCCTTTTTGTCAACTTATGTTACTTATGTACCTACTTAACTCTAAATAAAGCTCATTTATGTATTTCTTATAGTTCACGTAGTGCTTACTTGTAAGTAGTCACTGCATCAGCGTTTAAACAGTACAATAAACACAAAAAGGCAAATGTGTTAAACATCTTTACAATATAAGAATCGATATTTTATGATGACAAGGCATCATTGGACATTAACAAAGGAATACGTTACATTTCTTAGAATAGCACTTCTCCTGTTACGGTAGTATAATAATACCAGCGCTGCGCAATCCACACATAACTCCACATTTAAAACGGTTGAATCAGCCAGCAGGACTAACTATAAGTCACAACTGAGTGCTACTTAGGAGCATCTCTCCCAAATCATCTGAGACGCAATTTCCGTTCGTCATCTATTCGAGGAGTAAAGTGCTTTTTAAGATTCGGAGGGTCGCCGATAACAAATCCTGTTAATCTCACTTTGTCGTCGGCAATCATAGACTTATATCTTTATAGATAACGCAATTTGCATGCTGTAATAAACTCAAGCGTGCCACTTCTTTGATGCTTATCATGACGTCACGATCGAGTATTTTAATTGAATCCCCCATTTCCTAGTCAATTACCACTAAGAAGAGCAATGACAGGTGAAAATCTTCTTGAACACACGATTGGTGTAGTGCGCTGTAGCACAGTTTCTCGCCTGGAATTCCGTAGTGTCCCGGATTCGATTCCCGGTCAGGTCAATTTAGGAAACGATCCTTTCTGAATTGACTCGGGTCCGGGTGTGCTGGGAGACGCCCCTGGCTAATTTCCTTGTGTGGTACCTCGTAACACAGGGATATTAATCCCTACTTCAAGATTCCCTATTACATGAGGTGTGTTGTCTGGCGCATATTTATTTATTTTAACTAAGAAGTGGAATGACAAGTGAAAATCTTCTCAACGACACGAATGCCGTAGTGCGCTGTAGCACGGTTTCTCGCCTCGACTTACATACTCGTAGTGTCCCAGGTTCGCTTGACGAGTAGATTTAACAAAACGTTCTTTTCTAAATTGGCTTAAGTCAGGGTGTGCAGGGAGACGCCTCTG
This sequence comes from Udea olivalis, assembly GCA_947369235.1. Taxonomy (NCBI): domain Eukaryota; kingdom Metazoa; phylum Arthropoda; class Insecta; order Lepidoptera; family Crambidae; genus Udea; species Udea olivalis. The sequence goes on from OX376355.1 coordinate 18,796,412, forward strand.
GCTTGATTCATGGTAGGGATACGAGTATTTATCCCGAATTAGACCATGACAAATGGTGTATTTTCTGCCGCATATTTATGGTTTATTAATTCATATTTTGACATCCATTGTCATACCAGTTAAAAGCGGACTGTATAAAGCTGCTTCAAAAGACTGTACTGCACTGCTTTTTGATCCGCGAATTACGTTTGCTAGCTCTATTCTTTACTTACATACTTTAACACACACACTCACATACATACACATGCGCCACACAACCACACCTCTGGTTATGGTCTCGAAGTAGGGATTAATATCCCTGTGTTACGAGGAAATAAGCCAGGGGCGTCTCCCAGCACACCCAGACCCGAAAAGATCGTTTCCTGAATTGACCCGACCTGGAATCGAACCCGGGACACTACGGAAATCGAGGCGAGAAACCGTGCTACAGCGCACTACGCTAATCGTGTCGTCATCTATGTCTCATTTATGTCTGTGACGGCGATATTAAAATATTTAAGGCACCTTCTGCGGAAGGCCCAAAGTTAGGGGAAACTAAAAAAACCTTATATTAATAACTTGATAAGTGATCAGCCCCCGATTTATAACGAAGGAATCGAATTAAATAAATAATAATTATAAATAAATAATAAATTCTTTATTTCACATAGGTTACATCAGCATTAACTGTGGCTGGAACCTCCTTTTAAGCATAGAAATGCTTGTGTCAGGAGGCACCTATCTTCTAAACATATGTTTATGTTGTAATATTACATGAGTGTTACCTAAGACTAGTAATAACAAAAGAAAGAAAGTTAAGATTAAATTAAAATCAAAAGCTATAAGTACGCGCGCGCGTGTGTATAACTTGTGTGTGTGTGCGCTTGTTTACTTGTGTGCGCTTGTTTGTGTGTGTGTAGGTATGTGTGTATGTGTGTCTGTTTTTATGCATCTGCCCAAGCCTAGCAGAGCTTTTACTATGGGTTTTATATGAACATACTTAAACATTTACATATATTTGTATACTTAACACGTTCAGCGCCAGTGTATCATTATTGATACACAAACAATAAATTTTCTATTGTGTCTGGTTTTCTGGCAGTCAAAGGGTTAATAACACCTAGACACACAACAAACACAAATTCTCGTCTCCCGATCGATCCTACGACCTCGGGCGGTAAAGGAAGGACTACTATTGCGCCAACAGGTCAGTACAGACAATGAAAAAAAAAAATTCAGGAGCTTTTGTGTGCTTTTTTTACATACACCATCACGACTTTATCCCAAACGGGGTAGTCAGAGGCAAGTGACTGTTGCCGTCATGGCGAACGGAACACTCAGAAGACCAGTTTTCACCAATGGTATTAGAACCCAACGTGGTAAGTGGTGAGCCTTCCGCCGATATCCGGGTTGATTTGGTTTTTTATCAATGTTTCCCATCACCGGAGAGTAAGTCGGAAATTAAACAAACACAAATATTTTAGTTCTGGCCAGATTTGAACTCGGTACCACACGATCTGCGATCTGACTTGGAGTGCTTAACCACTAGGCCACGACACTTACTTTTTTTTTATTATTGTAATTTGTAATAATTATTTGGTTCGGCAAATAATATCGCTATAGCTCTTCCTTTTTTTAGCCAATTTAGAAAAGCCAATTTAGAAAAGAACGTTTTGTTAAATCTACTCGTCAAGCGAACCTGGGACACTACGAGTATGTAAGTCGAGGCGAGAAACCGTGCTACAGCGCACTACGCTAATCGTGTCGTCATCTATGTCTCATTTATGTCTGTGACGGCGATATTAAAATATTTAAGGCACCTTCTGCGGAAGGCCCAAAGTTAGGGGAAACTAAAAAAACCTTATATTAATAACTTGATAAGTGATCAGCCCCCGATTTATAACGAAGGAATCGAATTAAATAAATAATAATTATAAATAAATAATAAATTCTTTATTTCACATAGGTTACATCAGCATTAACTGTGGCTGGAACCTCCTTTTAAGCATAGAAATGCTTGTGTCAGGAGGCACCTATCTTCTAAACATATGTTTATGTTGTAATATTACATGAGTGTTACCTAAGACTAGTAATAACAAAAGAAAGAAAGTTAAGATTAAATTAAAATCAAAAGCTATAAGTACGCGCGCGCGTGTGTATAACTTGTGTGTGTGTGCGCTTGTTTACTTGTGTGCGCTTGTTTGTGTGTGTGTAGGTATGTGTGTATGTGTGTCTGTTTTTATGCATCTGCCCAAGCCTAGCAGAGCTTTTACTATGGGTTTTATATGAACATACTTAAACATTTACATATATTTGTATACTTAACACGTTCAGCGCCAGTGTATCATTTTTGATACACAAACAATAAATTTTCTATTGTGTCTGGTTTTCTGGCAGTCAAAGGGTTAATAACACCTAGACACACAACAAACACAAATTCTCGTCTCCCGATCGATCCTACGACCTCGGGCGGTAAAGGAAGGACTACTATTGCGCCAACAGGTCAGTACAGACAATGAAAAAAAAAAATTCAGGAGCTTTTGTGTGCTTTTTTTACATACACCATCACGACTTTATCCCAAACGGGGTAGTCAGAGGCAAGTGACTGTTGCCGTCATGGCGAACGGAACACTCAGAAGACCAGTTTTCACCAATGGTATTAGAACCCAACGTGGTAAGTGGTGAGCCTTCCGCCGATATCCGGGTTGATTTGGTTTTTTATCAATGTTTCCCATCACCGGAGAGTAAGTCGGAAATTAAACAAACACAAATATTTTAGTTCTGGCCAGATTTGAACTCGGTACCACACGATCTGCGATCTGACTTGGAGTGCTTAACCACTAGGCCACGACACTTACTTTTTTTTTATTATTGTAATTTGTAATAATTCTTTGGTTCGGCAAATAATATCGCTATAGCTCTTCCTTTTTTTAGCCAATTTAGAAAAGCCAATTTAGAAAAGAACGTTTTGTTAAATCTACTCGTCAAGCGAACCTGGGACACTACGAGTATGTAAGTCGAGGCGAGAAACCGTGCTACAGCGCACTACGCTAATCGTGTCGTCATCTATGTCTCATTTATGTCTGTGACGGCGATATTAAAATATTTAAGGCACCTTCTGCGGAAGGCCCAAAGTTAGGGGAAACTAAAAAAACCTTATATTAATAACTTGATAAGTGATCAGCCCCCGATTTATAACGAAGGAATCGAATTAAATAAATAATAATTATAAATAAATAATAAATTCTTTATTTCACATAGGTTACATCAGCATTAACTGTGGCTGGAACCTCCTTTTAAGCATAGAAATGCTTGTGTCAGGAGGCACCTATCTTCTAAACATATGTTTATGTTGTAATATTACATGAGTGTTACCTAAGACTAGTAATAACAAAAGAAAGAAAGTTAAGATTAAATTAAAATCAAAAGCTATAAGTACGCGCGCGCGTGTGTATAACTTGTGTGTGTGTGCGCTTGTTTACTTGTGTGCGCTTGTTTGTGTGTGTGTAGGTATGTGTGTATGTGTGTCTGTTTTTATGCATCTGCCCAAGCCTAGCAGAGCTTTTACTATGGGTTTTATATGAACATACTTAAACATTTACATATATTTGTATACTTAACACGTTCAGCGCCAGTGTATCATTTTTGATACACAAACAATAAATTTTCTATTGTGTCTGGTTTTCTGGCAGTCAAAGGGTTAATAACACCTAGACACACAACAAACACAAATTCTCGTCTCCCGATCGATCCTACGACCTCGGGCGGTAAAGGAAGGACTACTATTGCGCCAACAGGTCAGTACAGACAATGAAAAAAAAAAATTCAGGAGCTTTTGTGTGCTTTTTTTACATACACCATCACGACTTTATCCCAAACGGGGTAGTCAGAGGCAAGTGACTGTTGCCGTCATGGCGAACGGAACACTCAGAAGACCAGTTTTCACCAATGGTATTAGAACCCAACGTGGTAAGTGGTGAGCCTTCCGCCGATATCCGGGTTGATTTGGTTTTTTATCAATGTTTCCCATCACCGGAGAGTAAGTCGGAAATTAAACAAACACAAATATTTTAGTTCTGGCCAGATTTGAACTCGGTACCACACGATCTGCGATCTGACTTGGAGTGCTTAACCACTAGGCCACGACACTTACTTTTTTTTTATTATTGTAATTTGTAATAATTCTTTGGTTCGGCAAATAATATCGCTATAGCTCTTCCTTTTTTTAGCCAATTTAGAAAAGCCAATTTAGAAAAGAACGTTTTGTTAAATCTACTCGTCAAGCGAACCTGGGACACTACGAGTATGTAAGTCGAGGCGAGAAACCGTGCTACAGCGCACTACGCTAATCGTGTCGTCATCTATGTCTCATTTATGTCTGTGACGGCGATATTAAAATATTTAAGGCACCTTCTGCGGAAGGCCCAAAGTTAGGGGAAACTAAAAAAACCTTATATTAATAACTTGATAAGTGATCAGCCCCCGATTTATAACGAAGGAATCGAATTAAATAAATAATAATTATAAATAAATAATAAATTCTTTATTTCACATAGGTTACATCAGCATTAACTGTGGCTGGAACCTCCTTTTAAGCATAGAAATGCTTGTGTCAGGAGGCACCTATCTTCTAAACATATGTTTATGTTGTAATATTACATGAGTGTTACCTAAGACTAGTAATAACAAAAGAAAGAAAGTTAAGATTAAATTAAAATCAAAAGCTATAAGTACGCGCGCGCGTGTGTATAACTTGTGTGTGTGTGCGCTTGTTTACTTGTGTGCGCTTGTTTGTGTGTGTGTAGGTATGTGTGTATGTGTGTCTGTTTTTATGCATCTGCCCAAGCCTAGCAGAGCTTTTACTATGGGTTTTATATGAACATACTTAAACATTTACATATATTTGTATACTTAACACGTTCAGCGCCAGTGTATCATTTTTGATACACAAACAATAAATTTTCTATTGTGTCTGGTTTTCTGGCAGTCAAAGGGTTAATAACACCTAGACACACAACAAACACAAATTCTCGTCTCCCGATCGATCCTACGACCTCGGGCGGTAAAGGAAGGACTACTATTGCGCCAACAGGTCAGTACAGACAATGAAAAAAAAAAATTCAGGAGCTTTTGTGTGCTTTTTTTACATACACCATCACGACTTTATCCCAAACGGGGTAGTCAGAGGCAAGTGACTGTTGCCGTCATGGCGAACGGAACACTCAGAAGACCAGTTTTCACCAATGGTATTAGAACCCAACGTGGTAAGTGGTGAGCCTTCCGCCGATATCCGGGTTGATTTGGTTTTTTATCAATGTTTCCCATCACCGGAGAGTAAGTCGGAAATTAAACAAACACAAATATTTTAGTTCTGGCCAGATTTGAACTCGGTACCACACGATCTGCGATCTGACTTGGAGTGCTTAACCACTAGGCCACGACACTTACTTTTTTTTTATTATTGTAATTTGTAATAATTCTTTGGTTCGGCAAATAATATCGCTATAGCTCTTCCTTTTTTTAGCCAATTTAGAAAAGCCAATTTAGAAAAGAACGTTTTGTTAAATCTACTCGTCAAGCGAACCTGGGACACTACGAGTATGTAAGTCGAGGCGAGAAACCGTGCTACAGCGCACTACGCTAATCGTGTCGTCATCTATGTCTCATTTATGTCTGTGACGGCGATATTAAAATATTTAAGGCACCTTCTGCGGAAGGCCCAAAGTTAGGGGAAACTAAAAAAACCTTATATTAATAACTTGATAAGTGATCAGCCCCCGATTTATAACGAAGGAATCGAATTAAATAAATAATAATTATAAATAAATAATAAATTCTTTATTTCACATAGGTTACATCAGCATTAACTGTGGCTGGAACCTCCTTTTAAGCATAGAAATGCTTGTGTCAGGAGGCACCTATCTTCTAAACATATGTTTATGTTGTAATATTACATGAGTGTTACCTAAGACTAGTAATAACAAAAGAAAGAAAGTTAAGATTAAATTAAAATCAAAAGCTATAAGTACGCGCGCGCGTGTGTATAACTTGTGTGTGTGTGCGCTTGTTTACTTGTGTGCGCTTGTTTGTGTGTGTGTAGGTATGTGTGTATGTGTGTCTGTTTTTATGCATCTGCCCAAGCCTAGCAGAGCTTTTACTATGGGTTTTATATGAACATACTTAAACATTTACATATATTTGTATACTTAACACGTTCAGCGCCAGTGTATCATTTTTGATACACAAACAATAAATTTTCTATTGTGTCTGGTTTTCTGGCAGTCAAAGGGTTAATAACACCTAGACACACAACAAACACAAATTCTCGTCTCCCGATCGATCCTACGACCTCGGGCGGTAAAGGAAGGACTACTATTGCGCCAACAGGTCAGTACAGACAATGAAAAAAAAAAATTCAGGAGCTTTTGTGTGCTTTTTTTACATACACCATCACGACTTTATCCCAAACGGGGTAGTCAGAGGCAAGTGACTGTTGCCGTCATGGCGAACGGAACACTCAGAAGACCAGTTTTCACCAATGGTATTAGAACCCAACGTGGTAAGTGGTGAGCCTTCCGCCGATATCCGGGTTGATTTGGTTTTTTATCAATGTTTCCCATCACCGGAGAGTAAGTCGGAAATTAAACAAACACAAATATTTTAGTTCTGGCCAGATTTGAACTCGGTACCACACGATCTGCGATCTGACTTGGAGTGCTTAACCACTAGGCCACGACACTTACTTTTTTTTTATTATTGTAATTTGTAATAATTCTTTGGTTCGGCAAATAATATCGCTATAGCTCTTCCTTTTTTTATTATACGCATTTATTTATTATACGCATGGCGGTAACGTTTGCTAGTCACGAGAATTGATTTACAACGGTGAATTGGTTTATTTTCGTTACTTCCGTGTGGATTTAGGTGTTATTGAAATATATTTGTAGGTTCAAAAGGCCGAGGGTCGAAAGGCTTGTTTGACCTTGACATGCCTTAGTAACCCACTTTGCAAAACAAAATAACAGTGTTACTAGGATACGCCATATAACCACATTTTTTTTATTGTTACTAATCATAGGACGACAAAATATAGCTTTATACGTCCCACTGCTGGGTGCTGGCTATATTCGAACATCCTGGCTTAGTGAGAATTATTTGGTTGAAGTATGTACAGCGAGTGTCACTTATCTCATCAATCCACCATAAGGCTTTCAAACTCAAACTCAAATATCTTTATTTAAATAGACTTAATCAGTCCTTTTAAATAGCCAAATAATATATAAAATAATAGACATAAATACCATAACAATATGAATATATAAATAAACAGTACACAAACATAATGCGACTCTACCACCGCGGTGGTAGAGTCCTCCTCCTCGGAGGAGTTGATTCTTACTGAGAAGACCCGGCGAGAAACTCAGTACCTAGTTACTCTTTTAAACTTGTTGTGGTTTTACAATACGAGTTAGTAGAGTACAATTTGTTTGTTGATAAAAAAAACTGCTTAAATTCTAACATTAAAAAATAAACACAACAACCTAACAAGTACAGCAAAGCCAACCAACTCATACAATTCCAAAAATAAAAATTGTTAGTCATTAATACACTTAAGTCCGGTATTTAATTAATAAGTATTACAAGAGGTAACTGATCCCGCACCGAGCAGAGAGCTTTAATGTCAGGCTTTTTTAATCCCAAGGCCATGGGATGGGACAAATTATCAATATGTTAATAGTTACCACTATCACGATTATTTCTCAAACTGGGAAGTCAGAGGCAAGTGAATTTTGCCGTTGCCGTCATGGTGAACGGAACATTCAGAAGCCCACTCACCACCAATAGTATTAGAACCCAACGTGGTAGGTGTTGAGCCTCCCGTGGTTATTTTTTCGATGTTGTCCATCACCGGAAAGTGAGCCGGATATTTAACAAAACACAAAGATAGTGGTTCTGGCCAGATTTGAACTCAGGACCACACGATCCATGATCCGAGTTGGGATGTTTAACCCCTAGAACACGACGCTCTCTATACTTTTATACTAATGACAAAATTAGCTGCCTCGACAGACTTCGTTCTGTCAAAAGTAATTGCACGTCGCGGCGTCGGTAAAGCAGCACATCTCGTTTCTTCGACTTGATTCACATATACTATTACATCTCACTGAATGCTCCCTGATAATGTAGCTTCTTTTTGGTGGAATAATTTTTAAAATCGGTCCAGTAGTTTCGGAGCCTAATCAATACAAACAAACAAAAAAAGAAACAAACCATCAAATCTTTCCTCTTTATAATATTAGTATAGAAGTATAGTAGTCAATAGTTGCATTCGTTTCATTTCCGGTGTAAGAAAATTTGACCACATTTCCCCGTTCCGCTCTAAATTGAAATGGCTTAAAATCCGCCAACGAAGAGATTCTCGAACGCTGTGTTTACTGTTCAACGTTCTTAAAAATCCCGATGCTCCTAAATATCTCAAGCGTAATTTTAAATAAAGTGGTGAGTGCAGCTTACGTAACCAACGCTCAAATACTCTTTTGAAACTTTCCACTCCTCCTCATCTATCCGCGCATGTGTCTAACTCCTTTACCTTAGCTGCTATACGGTTATGTAACTCGCTTCCGAACAGAATCAAAATGTCCCCCAATAGGTTCTCCTTCAAAAAATCTATCCACAAGCTTTTTTTACAGACACCCTAATTAGTTTGAATTAGTGCTATTTAATTATTGGTCAGATTAGTCAGATCGTAAATCATATCATTCCGAGTTAATGTTTCGTCTTTCATTTGAGTACATAATATTTGAGAATCAAACGAACTTACCAAGTGAAGTTCGATACCAATTTTATTATGTGACAGCTTCATTCGACGCGATTTATATTCTCACATATTGTAGTAGCGTTACCACAGCCTTCTTACACGATTTTTTAAAGTAAAACAAAAAAATTAAGTCACTCATTTGACTTCCTAAATCAATATCCCTACTACCCCCACTCTACAGACTCAACGGCTCGTGTCGACTATTTTATTCATTCAGTTTAAAGACACTAGTTTTTTATTTACATCGTATAATATGCACTCTTTTGTGGGTAGTCAATGCTCTATGATCTAAATTAATTTATAGGGTAGGGTATATGACTCGTCTCAGTAAAAATGGTTCACAACTTATTGCAAGGTGATTTTACTCTAATAAATTATCGGGTGGGTGTATATAAATCGCGTCGAATGAAGCTGTCACATAATTGGTATCGAACTTCACTTGGTAAGTTCGATTGATTCTCAATTATGTTTCCAGCTTCATTCTTAGCGATTTATATTCTCACATATTGTAGATGTTCAAAGAATTAACAAATAAAATGTAATTTTCAACTAGTATAGTGCTAGGAGTTCTGGTAAGTATTGAATAATTGCGTATGTAAATAAAAAATATAATTTAACAAATCAATTTATTTATTTGCAGAGAAAGTGTTGACAATACATCGTATCTATCTCGAGGATGACAATATTGTTCTGGCAAAATGATTACTATCCTGGGATGTTACATCTTTGTTATAATATTTGGCGAATGTCAGGGAAGAGTCTGACCAACCGGCGGTCTTCCGAATCATATCTATCCCGACTCCAAGTCCGTTCGCCGCAGACGTAGATGCGTGGCGCGTACTGTGCGCCGTGAACACCGAAGTATCAACTCCACTTTTAACAAGAACATCGCTTATCCAGTGACTCATTCTTTGGGGAGAAATTTTGTTATGTGGTTTTTTATAACTTATGAATAAGAAAGTGCAATTATTTCTACGCAGACTACTAGTTTTATTTATATATTCCTGCAAACACCTACCGGGACTAATTTCCGGTTTATTGTGATAAAATGGAAGCTTAAGAAGTGGTTGCAATGAGTTAGGATTAGATGTTTTTATTAAGTAAGGAATTTTAATATATATTTGTTCAGTGCTAATAGAAATATTTTCAAGTTTAATGAGCGCAAAAGTTTGTATTCGATGTGCGGTAACCAGGGCCAACAGAGTTAAAGTCCTCTGTGAAAGCGTTTTTAGATTAAGACCTTCGTTAGGCCATTCTTGGGCTTAATAATCCAATACACAGCTGGGATTCCACGTTATGTCATATTTTGGTTTTGTTGGTCTTAACCTGAAAACTCCTTTCATGAATATTTTAATCCTATCATCATTAGTTATGTTGTTACTGATTAACAAAGATAAAGCTGATAAATCAGCTATTAAGAGTTCCATATTTAGCTCCTGAATCAAAAACTTCAGTCAAGAAATGTATTACAATTGGTACTGATACTGATGTATGATCATAACAATGAGAGTTACAATAATTCAACCATTTCCTTATGGCACAACCATATTTTTTATATGTATTTTCCGATAAAGAAGAAAGCATGATTTCGACTGACCTATCGGACAATGATCTTTTTAAAAGAGCTTGCCTGATAACCTCGCGGCAACCAACCGGAGGCTGCGGTGCAAGTTGTGTGGTTTCCTGAAAGGAGAAATTAATAGGTTGATGTCAGGGTCAAATGTTATCATACTATTAGGTATAATTAAACTTTGGAAAATTAGAAACCAAGGTTGTGTTGGCCAGTAGGGAACGACAATAACGCCTTCTGCCTTATCGTGAATAATTTTTTGCACTATTTTAAAATAAGCGAAAAGGGGGGAAAAGCGTAAAATAATATTTTCTGCCAAGATATTGTAAAAGCGTCCACGGCGCATGCATCAGGGTCCTTCTTCCAGGAGACATAATAAGAACATTTTGAGTTTTGGCGAGTGGCAAACAAATAAATTGCAGGTTTTCCCAACTTTTCTTTTATTTCAAAAATTTATGACGCAAAAATAAAATTTTTACGCTTCTCGGACCACTGCCAAACCTGTCTTGCAATATTGTTTAAATGAGGAAATTGTACACTACCCATGCGATTAAGGCAAGATATCGCAGTGACGTTATCAATTATAAGTAAAACTTCACAGTCACTTAAATTTGTGGCAAATATTTTTAAAGCAAAAAATGCGGCTCTCATTTCTAATTCATTTATATGTTGTTTAAGCTCATCGTCTTTCCAATAACCGAATGATTCTTTTTTGTCACAATAAGCGCCCAGCCGGAATGACGACGCATCAGAAAATATTTCAGTACAAAAATTATTAAAGCGGAACCGTGACACGTCCTTCTTTATGTGTTCTACCCACCATTGTAATCCATATTTTAGTTCCTCAGGTATAGGAATATTTTGTTCATAACTCGGGTTTAATAACAAACTTAAGTATTTGTGACGTTCTAAGGCTTTTGTATACATCCAAGAATAATGAATAGCAGGCAGATACTAATAAGCCTAAAAGTCTTGCAAATTGGTGCAGTTTGCAGACTTTTAATTTAATGAATGTGTTTAAAGCTTCAGTGATTTTTGTACGTTTAGTGTCTGGTAATGACAAATGCATGTTCCTTGAATCGAAAAGATAGCCGAGAAAATGACAAACTGTGTTTGGTATCAAACAACTTTTGTCATAATTAATAATGAAACCTAATGATTCCAAAACTGTTATGGTGGTGTTTCCTCGCATTCTACGTATGAACGACCGATGCACTGTATGTCATCTAAATAAATAACTGACACAAATCTCTTAGATCTTAAGTATTGCATGACGGGTTTGGGAATCTTTGTGAAGACAAACGGCGCTGTACAAAGACCAAAGGGTAAACAATTGAATTCGTAGAGAGTGTTATTTTAATTGAACCTGAGATACTTTCTATGTGATTTTTTGACTGCAATGAAAAAGTAAGAGTCCTTTAAATCCACTGTTGCCATGAAACAGTTTTCAGTGATTAGCTTTAAGGAAGTTCGGTAGTCCTCCATTTTAAAATGAGATGTAGTAAAAAATTTGTTTAGGCTTTTCAAGTTTAAAATAAATCGTTTTTCTCCATTTGGTTTTGGTATTAAAAATACACTAGAGATAAACTCTCCCTGAACATGTTTACATTTTGAAATAGCATTAATTATTAAAAAATAGTTTTCTAATGGCAATCTCAAAATCTGATGAATCCTGTTCGGATTTTGGATAGACTTTTGGCTGTGAAAACTGTTTTGGGATTGATTGAAAGGGTATGGTTTAACCTTTTACTCAAGCAAGAACTGATGTATCGTCAGTTATATCGGCCCATTTATGAGCATAACGAGTAAGACGACCAGCGTACTGTACCTCAGATCGGTGCGGATCTAGCGGCGATAGTGTTGGTGAGTCCTGGGAGGCAGCGGCGGCGGTGGCGGTGGCTGCGTCCTGGGTGCTGGCGGAGCTCTGTACGCTGCTGACCGATTCTGCCCTGCATCGGACCTGCCCGCCATTTGTCTCGGATGCAGGGCTTTGGTGTTTAATCTGCCCTTTGATCTGTCTTAATTATTAAAATGGTTTTTATTCATTTGCGGTCGATATTGATTTTTCAACGTATCACCTGATTTTTGAATTGTTTTTGCAGCATTTAATTTTTCTGTCAAATTTTGTCCGTAGAGGAATTTGTCTGTGTGTGTATCAACTAATGCGCCTTTCAAGTTACTGTTAATGGAAGATATCACAAAACTGCGCCTGGTCTTCGTTTCTAAGTTATGGCTATCACAAAGGAGCCGACTAGCATCGCAAAGAGGTTTAAGCAATGTTTCTCTCGAATATTCATTCGAAATCAGCATTTCAGTTACTTGCGCCAGTGCTGTTGCTAAGTGTTTTTGATTATTCTGCAGCGAAAAATCCCTTTTCACTAATGCTTCTGAGAGCGCTGCCTTAGCCTCTGGATTTAAGGTTGGTGGTACTAAAAGATCACAATTACCAGGTATATGATATTCACTTATAACGTAATCCTCGATGCTGGCCAGCAATACAGGAGCCGGAGCGCCGGGATTCGTCACACAATATTTAGGAGTAGATGTAGTTGTGGAATAGTTAATAAAAGATCAGCCAATCCAGTGACTTGTTTATTAAATAGGGTAAAAGTATAGGTAGGAAAGAAGAACTGTAACAAAATAACAATAAATGAATACAGAGAGTCCTAGGTAATAGATTATCTAATAGTAATAGGTAAGTAAATAGGTATGATATGCTTACCCCGATACACGGGTTCCTGTTACTTATAACTGTTTTAACTGTTTACAATAATTGGTTATTTAAAGTATTTAAAAATACACCATCACGTAAGTTATACTTAAACTGGTAATCTGGTAAAATGCTCGCAAACTGTTCAGTACGATGGTTTTGGTAGGACTGAATTAAAAAAGCTGCGCATGCAATGCGAAACAAAAATAGAATAGATTCAAATTTTGAAAAAACAAGTACAGAATACTTTTAATGGCCAGCAGTTAAACCATGAAGTTTCCAGCGATCGTGGAGGTTCTAACGTCCACGAGACTGAAGGGAAACGGCATCGTTACACACTTACAAGTTTTTCTTTAGTTTCTTTTGGCAGTCCTTTGGCTAGTATTTCTTGCCATCTAGTAGCAATATCTTTATGGATATTTTTGCCAAACGTGGTTTCAGGTTTAGGCGCATCACCAAGAATAGTCAATATCGAATCGTCCAGATCGTTTTCGTCCGTCACTAATGTTACGGGTGCGGAAGATGGTCCTGATTGTGGTGAATAGCTGATTGCAGGTTGAGGTTCCATTAACTGCGCTGGTACGTTAGCAGACATGTATTGCTCAGGAATCGGTGTGACAGTGCCAGCCCAATCACTCGGTGGCATGTGAATAGAATCACAGTCCTCGTTAAATGCAAGGTCGATATTGTCAGTCCTGAACGGACCTGAAAAATAAACCAAGAACGTGCGAAGGCTGCAGCACGGACACGCAGAATGAATAAAATGTCGAAGTCGACACGAGCCGTTGAGTCTGCAGAGTGGGGGTAGTAGGGATATTGACTTAGGAAGTCAAATGAGTGACTTAATTTTTTTGTTTTACTTTAAAAAATCGTGTATGAGGCTGTAGCGTGGTAACGCTACTACAATATGTGAGAATATAAATCGCTGAGAATGAAGCTGGAAACATAAGTATTTATATATCATTGTATTTATGAATTTATATGTATATATTTGCTATTTTATATGTAAGTAGGTATACATATATATTGTAATTTTGATAAGTAGGTATATATATTATATGAGTAAATTGTTTACTTTTATTTTACTGAAACTTAGTTTTACAAAACCCCACCGTAAAGATTTCTGCTTCACCTAGTGGTTGACTGGTAGAGAATGCCTTTAGGCATTAAGTCCACCAATTGTACTTCTCTTTGTGCAATAAAGATTTAATAAATAAATAAAAGTATTACTTGGAGCTCACATTCGACATATTCTAGGAATGTTTTTCAAACACATCTTCCTAACGCGCAAATCTAATAAAAACACTGAATTCCGGCAATATCGAACATGGAACCTTGTCAATGAATAAGCCATAGCAAAAATTAGATTCACATTCTGTGCTCTGGATATTCGAATGATTCACAACTAAAGTGTCTACCGTACAGTCAGCCAGGTATATTAGTGATGTGATTATAGGCACATTCTTATTTATTAGCAACTGAGATTGTGAATACTTCTTCACTTGCGTATAATATGTTTGAAGCAAAAAGCGCTGGCGTGTATTTTACGACCATAAATACAAACATATTTCATCATATCTATCGCCACATAGAGATCGGTTCAAATCGGATCATTGATAAACTATAAAAATTGGAAATTGTCTGGAAGAGATCGCTCTGTAGCGATAAGACCACCTAAATTGTACGTTATTGTGTTTCTTTCTTTATTTACCTATTGTATTTCATTGTGCAATTAAGGTTATTTATCTTATTTGAAATTATTTGAACTAAACTCAGAACATCTTAAATATAAGTCCAGCTTAATGAAAGTCGAACGTGGCCTAACAAAGAAACCGAAAATGAGTGAAAATTCAACACTCACGTCCGAGTACAAAGATTTTCTCCTTTTATCTTAGTTGTTGCTGGAAAAATATTAATTCGTAGAAAGGACAGTCGGAACAATAATTTAAGGAAGATTATTTTAGACAAAAACTGAAGCTTTTATAATTTTTTTAAACCGTATTATCCTGCCCCTATTGCAAGATCTAGACGATAACTTGTAGTGGTTTAATCTTATCAAAAAAATAACGAATAATTTTAGCAATTATCCATTTACGGCCGGTACTTCAATAATATAGCGAAAGCACAGTACTGTATCTCTAAATTGCTTTCCCATTAATCAATATCTCTGCATTCAGTTTGAGGAAAACAAAACAACATTATTCTGAAATAAACCGCCATAATATGTTTATAATGGAAACGATTCGAACGGTTCGCTCATGGGTTAAACTTATTTGCTTGAAATAGAATTGTAATGTTTTATCAAAGTTGAATTATACTACTTTTGAATTATTTGTATATCGACTGTATATTGGCTACTCATTTACATTAACACATTAGCTGCCATGGGGTCACCGGTGACCCGCAAACAATAGATTTTCTATTGTGTCTGCTTTAGCGGCAGTCAAAGACTTAATAATATATAATACACCGCCGCAAATGACTGATGTTCATGAAATTTACAAGTCACAGAATTAGTAAAACAATTAAAAATTTAAATATTCAAATGACATTTGTGTACGTCTCAAATTTAATACCAGTGGTTAAGGGTTTAGGGCGCTTTTAAGGGCTGTAGGTTATTATAAAGAGATTTTCTTCTATAATTTATTTCAAGTCTAAAAGCTGTTGCTAGCTTATCCACGCCATAGAAAAGGGTAAACTGTAAATAAATGTAAAATACTCTAAATTGCAATCCATTGTTTAAATTTTTACGTGATACTGAAACAAAGTAATAAATTTCAAATAATGTATAGTCATGGTCTCGTACAGTTCGGTTTCAGAGATGTTTCTTCCCGAGTACGCTTATCATGAGCTTACAGCATTGAGTCCTTGCAAAGGTTTTTACAGGGTCGGCATTTCGGCAACGTGCAATTCATGCCCCTAATGTTGCACCTGTTTATAGGCAGCGGTAACCGCTTACTACTACCAGGCGCCTTGTAAGCTTTTCCCTAACGTTTCAAAAAAAAGGGTAAAAATAGATATGTATTTTTTATTAAAATACTGTTACCATTTTCTTTGGATGACTGTACTTGAGGGTGTCACGTACTACGTCGCCGGATCACGTACATGGCGGTCTGTTTACGCTTGATATGACTATGTCTATGTTGTCTGTAGAACCTCAATGAATCCCGATAAGGGAAAATCGAGCAAAAGTCAACAAAAACTACATTCCGAGAAAACGAGCTAAAAGAAAGGTCCTTTTATTGCCATAAAAGGAGCTTTCTTTCACACGTTTTGATGCCAGAAATAGTAAGCCATTCCGGCTAAATGTCAAGTTCTTGTGATGGGAGCTTCAAAAAGTGCACATCATCATCATCATCCGTGCGGTCTATCCCGGTTGTGAACCCACACTGGTGTGTGGGGTCCCAGGGTCCGCCTTTCTTATTTTTTTGGCCCACTTCGCGCGGTCTTGTGCATCCTCAGTGGTGAGTTTGTTGGCACACATGTCACCCTTAACGACGTCGAGCCACCGCTTCTTGGGTCGACCTCTTCTACCGGTACCTGGCGGGAGCGGCATGGCCAGACATTTGTTGCCCACGTAGTTTGCCGATCTCCGTTAGACATGAATGGTCATTTTTGGTATGGACCAACGAAGGCGGCACTCCTGCAGCTTGTCTGCGATGTCACGAACACGAAGGCTGCCGCGGATGTGGGTGTTACGCACGCCATCTTTGCGTGAGACTCCACACATCCACCGCAGCATCTTCATTTCCGTGACGCGCAGCTTCTGCTTGTGTCGCTCTAGTAACGGCCATGTTTCTCCGCCATAGAAAAGGACAGGCCTAATGATGGTTTTATAGACCTGCCCCTTCAGCTTGATTGGCATTTCGGGGTCACAAATACACCAGTCACCTCAGCTTCAAAAAGTGAACATTTGTGCGATAGTAGGGTGTTGACAACAAATTAAAAAAGTTCGATCGATATTCGTACATGTTAATACTCAACATGAGAAACACAATCATTTTGACAGTAGATTAATACAGTGATTTGATATAAATGTATACCTTTTTTTTTGCTATTAGGTAGAAGTAGTTAGTAGTATATTATTAGTGTTTAGATTTATAAATGAAATACTCTTCAAAACGGAAAGTATAATGTATTTTCTTCTCTTGTAAAACTTAATTTTGCAACAAATACCATGTAATAATATTGCTTAGCGTTATTAGAAAAACTGGCCGGCTTAAGTAGCTATTTACAAAAAAAACTAAACATCGCAAGAAAATACAATTTTAAAATATTTTCAGCCCTGCTGAAAAGTGCTGTTTCACCCACGAAAAACTTGTATAGTTTTACAACACAACCCTTTATTTTAGATGATGTTCAACTTCACCCTTAATGTATACGGATTACATTTAAATATTTTCAATGAAAACTGTTTTGCTGATTCTGTGACGTGCAAAATTCATGAATAATCAGCCATTTGTAGCATACATTATCATTGTAACTGATGAATTTGTAATTAAGTGAGTTTTGATAAAATATTTAATTGTAATTAAGTAAACATAATGGTTGGTAGGGCAAGCCCGCATGAGATTCGTTGCCAATTCATATAAGTGCTTTTATTAAAGAGGTTTATTTCAGTCAATTATTGTTCTGTTTCATTTCGTGTTATTGTACTTTTGATACTGATGATAAATAATGAACAATCTCACTTATGGCTGCTTGATAAGCGTGGTTATTAAGTTAACACCCAATTATAGTAGCGAGTCGGTTCCTCGTATAATAAAGTCCTTTAATTATAGTTGGTGTAGGTAGTTATTTATTAAAGATCGCGTTAAACAGGTTAGATGCCAAGAAGTTTCGAGTAACCGCAGTTAACAATATTAACAAGACCCCGACTTTTCAGAAGCACGATTAAAGATTATTACGAAACCGAACTCAAGCCTAACTTTCTATCTAGATGGTAGGCGGCTAAATGTTTCTGAAGAGCCTTGACATAACTTCTAAAACATTTCTACTTAGCCGATTAAGAACGAGTTAGCGTTGAGGCGCGGAACGTAAAAACTTCAAGAGTTAATTTGTTTCGGATATCTAGTGTCGATTAAAATGTAGATTTGAGATGATACTTTGATTTGTGCGTCACGAAAAGGCAAGTTCGGTATACGTTACTTCATATTTTTATCTGGACATGACAAGAACCAGAAACACAATTTACAAAAATTGCCTTTATACATTTTAATTTCGAAGAGACCTCTAGAAAATAAGAAAATTTAAGATTTATAAGACGACTTACGATTTTCAATATGAAATTGCTTCAATACGTTAACATCATTAATATTACAATCGTAAATAAAATTTTTTCCCACAAAGTTATTTTTGAATAAAATAATTCGTTTTTATTATTACTAATTTAATTACTTTTTTGTCGCTTTTGTCGTTATTTTCTAAGCGATGTGATTGCACGCGGGCGCAGGGTATTTACGACTAAAAAGACATAGTAATTCAATACATTTTTGTAGCCACGCCCCTTGTGATTTGATTCATTTTTAGAGTATCCCCTTAAAAAAAGCAAAGCGAAAGAGAAACGGTATCTATCCGTTTCCGTCAATGATTATCCATACACAGGATATAGCACGTCATATGTGAAAGTTTAAGCTTAGCACAAGCGTGACAGTGAAAGCATGATTACCGTCTCTCTCTAACATAGAGTATAGGTATTGTAAGGACACACAGTGCAAATCCATTTGCTTACATAAATAGCATACAAGGAAGGTTAACTCGAAGATATCGTTTTGTTAAGTTACGCCTTGTAATCTGTGCTCACGGTAGACATACTATAATACGGTAGGTAAGTGCCTATTTTCGGTACTTACGTGAAGCAGTTGTTTGTTTATAAATAAAATAAATAAATAAATAAATCTGCGCCAGACAACACACCTCTTGTAATGGTCTCGAAGTAGGGATTGATATCCCTGTGTTACGAGGTACCACACAAGGAAATAAGCTAGGGGCGTCTCCCAGCACACCCAGACCCGAGTCAATTCAGAAAAGATTGTTTCCTAAATTGACCCGACCGGGAATCGAACCCGGGACACTACGGAAATCGAGGCGAGAAACCGTGCTACAGCGCACTACGCCAACTGTGTCGTGTGTGTGTGTTTATGTAATAAAAAATCTCTGATCAAGACTGCTCAAATCAAAAATGCACAAACGAAACATTCAATTGTAACACACACACATGACAATGTCCGCTACACGCCAAAGAACGACCAATCCTTATACCCAACAAACTTCAACTTTAACGTATTAAAACCTTTTTTCAGGGCGAACCATAATAGCTTAACCTTCATATCGGACCGCTACCCAAAAGTTCACGTAGGTCGCCCTCAGGCTGGTAAAGTTACCATCAGATAACCCGCAAGTTGTAAATAAATCTTAAGGGATTTGGCACTTAAGGTAACGAATCTGACCCGGCGGTCGAATCATCAAGATAAGTAGGTTATTTAACGTTTTTGGATATTATACTATCCAATATGAATTTAAAGAGAAACTGGATAATTCACTAATTGAGTGTATGATTGACTGATAGATACAAGGTGATTATCAAAAGACTTTTTCATTTGACTGATTTTAAGGTTATCTATCATACAAAAAAATACTGACTGTTCGACTGATTTTTATACATACATACCATCACGACTTTATCCAAAGCTGGGTAGCCAGAAGCAAGTGACTGTGCCGTCATGGTGAAGGAAACACTCAGAAGCCCACTTTTCACCAATGGTATTAGAACCTAACGTGGTAGGTGGTGAGCCTTCCGCCGTTATTCGAAAATATTTAGTTTGTTATCGGTGTTTTCCGTCCCCGGAGAGTTGGTCGGATATTTAACAATGAACACAAAGATTTTCTGAACCACTAGGCCACGACGCTTCTTATGCTGACCTTGAAATGAAAGTTAATTAAATTCGATACTTCGATACTTTCTTCATCATATACTGAGTATGCCAGATCGTTTTTGTAAGTCTTTTGATAATCACCCAGTATAATTAATAATAAAATATCTGAGAATGCCACACTAATATCATCAGAACTTAAACTGAAGCAGATGTGTTGTCAGAGGCTGACACAATACTTAAGTAATATATTTCTAAATACATAATTAATTATCATGTCGTCCACACCGTATCCGGCGACGACGATTCCTGTAAGTTGGGTCTCTATTGCGGCGAACTGCGATGTAGCTAGCAAAACCGAACTTCGTTATGAAGACGCACAGTATAATATAGAATAGAATATCATTCATTTCAGGCAACAAATGACATTTAAAGATCTTAACTAAACATAATCGGCCCATATATAAATACCTTAAAAACTAACATACATAATACATGATGTAATTAACTTATTTACTAACACACGTAAGGTCCATCGGCGACGTGTGACGCATCATGGTGTCCGGTAACCGACCTCGAAAGCGCCGGTAAATGACACCTTTCAGCCAAAACTCCTCTTTCATATAGGTCGATAGATGTTCAGTCGGCACCTTCACCACAAATGAATTAAAATTCACATTATGGTTGGATACCAACCGCTCGACCCTCAGAGTGAAGTTAGCTTTGGTGGTGAACTTGATGTACTCTGCGATTTCCTCAGCCTTCGTAGAGTAGTGGAGGCGGAAAACGTACCTCAGCGTCGTGGGTATTGCAGCACGCAAGAGCAGCTTCGGTCCGGCCGGCGCAACACCACAAAGATTGCGGCGAACGGGCTTCTTCTTCCTACTTTTTACTTTTTGGAAGCCCTCATCGTCGCAAAGATGTGCTTGTGTTGCGACAAGTGCAGGACACTCGATAACCGAACTGTAACGAGTGTTCGATTAAGTATAACTGGCCAGCCGAATTTTGTGTGTAAGTGTAGGAGGGCTTTGGCATGGTCTTGGTCTTCCGTATTTGGCGTTTTGCTTCAAGTTCAACCCAGACGCGGAACAAAAACAAAAGCTAGTCACAAGAATGTTTGTATTGGGTGGGGTTCGAACCTACGACTGTCGACACTATAGGATCACTAAGTACCATTATGTCAATTACTAGAACTAAAGACGTTGAATTCGGAGTTAGGCCTTCTTCTGCAATGCAGGCAAATTGATGATGAAGGCATTTGCCTAGCGGTGGGCTACATGCTGTGCATTTGTTACTTTACTTAATGTTTTTTCCCCTATAAAGTAAGTTAAGCTATTCTGTCCCACTGCTGGGCAAACGCCTACATCATTGAAATCATGTCATCTCTGCAAAAGATAAATCTGTAGGACCGGGGATCGATTCCCAGGTCGGGAAAAATATGATTTGGAACATAGGCCGGGTTTTTGATCGCCAACCCGCATTTAGCAAGCGTGGTGATTGACCCAATACCAATAAATTGTTTACCACTGAAGTTAGAACATTTTGTGTTAAAATTTGTACTGAAATAGATTTGAGTTTAACAAGCCAAATATGATGAATCGATGCATCGACCGAGCAGAACTTGGCTATTCAACTGATAAATGATTGATTTGACTAGGGTTGCTCCGCTTGTCACCGAACAATAGGTAAATAAAGGTAAATAAAAATTGCGCCATTTCAAATTCTGACGTTTAAAATAAAATTATGTGTTATGTAACAGTGTCAAAAATATGCTTATAGGTTTTTAAAGGTAGATTGTTTGCCGCCTTTTATCGTTAGAAGCGATCTCTTGGACACATGCAAACATCTTAACCAACCCCTCATAAAGAACTTCAACTTCTATCATGTCATTGTAATACCAACCTCGCTAGTTTTTGAAAATAAAATAGAAGAAAAATAACCACTAGGCAGTGGAACGAAACTCTTCCTGCGTCTGTGTTTCCGGATACTTACAACCACCAAGTCTTCAAGGCCCAAGTGAATAAGCATTTTCTGGGTAAGCGAGCACCACCATCGGCCTCGTCATCGCTTACCACCAGGCGAGACTGAGGCCAAACGCAAACCCGTTCAGAATAAAAACTAATAGAAGACAGCCCTAGGCTATTCGGTTATTAGAACAAGACGCAATGGAGCAGGAATTCTCCAAGTTTAATAAAGCTCATGCCAACTGAAAATCTTGTAGTACGCAAAAAGGAAGAAAAGTGGACCTTAAAGCGAAAGACGTATTTAAAAAGCATTCAATGTTTTTCTTTTAATTTTCGTATAATGCCTTGTATATATTATGTTTGTATACGGTGCATTTATATATTCATATTATTACTGTAGTTATGTCTATTAAATAAATGTTTATCTTGTTAACTTTCGATTTGACTATTTGAAAGTACTTGCTACAGGACTTTTATTGACATACTGACCCCTAAACTAAGCAGAACTTGTACAATGGCTGTCAGAGACTGTTATGCACACCCATCTAAAAAAATATGAAATAATTCCCGTAACACGCAGGCACAGAACGAGAACAAATGTTCGGCAAATGTCCTGGGTCAAACCGACGATCTTTAGCGAAGTAAACTATAGTTAGAAGCACCACGCTTGTAACACAAATAACGCATGCGGCGCGGCGCATCTGACAGATAGTCCGCTTAGAACAAACCCGCCATTTTGATCACGCACACAGACACAGTGAGTATACAGGCGATACCAGTGAGCATCAAGTGCTTTTGTTTTTGTCGAACTTGCTACCGTTTTTCATATGATGAATTTTGTTTCTGGCCGGTTCTGTCAAGTAGGTATATAGTAGTAACCCTGGGGGTCACGCAAGTTAAGGAAAAAGGCGCGGTCTTTCTGTAAACTCTTTATTTTATGCTTGTAACTTGTATGAAGCAAGGCGTAAAAGTCTGCATATCAAAATAAACTTTCACCGCGAGCCTTTAAGCACAAAACCTTCAAATAATAACTCTCATGTTTACCCTCTGCTAGAGTATACACCCTGATGATATCCGATGTGTGCTTAGCCTAGATATTTTCTAGGGCGAACGCATCGAGCAAACATTGCTCCAACAAACAGACTCTAGTGGTGCGATGCAGTATTTATTTCCTCATGTTTCTACGGACTTGATGTGAACTTCTTGTACTCAAGAAGTTATGACTAGTTCATCAAAGAAACATTAAGACCGAAAGAAAACACTAGGAAACATGGCGACTTTTTCTACATATCCATTGATAGATATTTATTGATGATTTGGTAGCTTAGTGGTAGAGCAGCGGCAGCAGTTTGCGGAAGACGCGGGTTCGAGTCCCGCTCGAGACATCAATGGCCAAAATTTGTCTTTTTCTAGCTTTTAAATGTTAAAATTAAATTAATGAAGATACTTACCGAATAATATAGTAAAAAATAATCCACATGTATACGTAAATTAAAGATTTAGTACTTCGCGTGTCAAAAAGCAATACACTCTTTACATTTACACCCATCATTCCTTTTTTTTGATGAACCATATTAAAATCAATCTAGAAATGGGGCATTTATATCGTTAAAAAGCTATTGTGATTCATGCGTCAGATAGTGGCACGATTGGATTCTTTACAAACGGACGGCTATGTGTTATCTATTCAGAAACATTCTCTATTTACCATCTAAAGATAAACACTAAAAAAACACTTAGACGTGTTTATAACACTAAGTGTTTTTTTAGGTTAATTTTGAGGGAACCAAAAAAAAATCGACCTGATCCCAGGGCTTTTAGAAATTTCATTTTTAGCATTTTTAAATGCTAAAAATGAATGTTCACTTATTTAGTTTGTTATTATAATTAAATCCCGTAAGATTTTGAAGAATCAACTCACCAAAATATGTTTTTTTGGGACATTATTTGCTACGTCCGCCACGTTAGAGTGTCAGTATGCCCTTGAATTCAGCTGATATTTTCTTATTTATAATCAGGTTTAGGTAACTCTGCCTATGCCGGTCCCAAGCCCGGATGCAAAAAGAGGAGGGTTGGTTCGAGGTTGACAATGCCAACCATAAAATGTCAACGCCGAGCAATGGGCGGCGGTCAATTACCCCATCCACCATATCCACCCAGAGATATGGAACGGCACCAGCAGCCGTGAAGGACTAAATCCCTTCAAACGGCTGATGTGGAAGGACGTGGGAACCCACCACAATTTAACTCCCAAGAAAGTTATGAAAAAAGGAGCAATTAAGAGAAATTTGTCGGACGATCCGGCTAACGCCCGGCGCCATACAGTACCCGGGCTGGATGGTGTGAAATCTGCTACCGAAGCTTCCAAGGAGGCGTGCCACCAGACCTCCGAAAGAAGTGATGCTACTGATGGCACAAAAACTGCAAGAAATGGGATCTCAATACGAACCCATCAGCGTATTGGAACCTGGAACGTTCGGGGACTACTCCAGGCGGGCAAACTGAGCATCGTAGACAAAGAGAGGAAAAACCACAACATCTCTATCCTGGGTCTAAGCGAAACGCATCTCCGTGGTCAGGGCCATTTCACCACTACTTCAGGAAGCACCCTATACTTCTCAGAGTGCGATGATTCCAGCAGCAGCGGCGTGGCTATTCTACTACCACCGAATATGACCAAATACGTCCTAGGATATAACCCGGTGTCGGATAGAATTATTACCATAAAACTGAACACCAAACCCTGCCTTCTTAACATCGTGCAAATCTACGCCCCGACCGCAACTTCGTCGGAACAGGCCATAAATGATTTCTATGGTAAACTCGAGAAGACATTGGACGACATTCCCGGCAGGCAAATCACCATGATTCTTGGTGACTGGAACGCGAAGGTAGGCACAACAGAGCCAGATCATCAAATCAAGGACATCATCGGCAGATATGGTCTAGGCACCAGAAACGAACGCGGGCAAAAGCTCGTGGAATTTTGTGCTGGTAGAAACCTGAGCATATCCAACACTCTCTTCCAACACCATCACAGACGTCTCTATACATGGATATCTCCTGGCGATCGGTATAGGAACCAAATTGACTACATCCTATTAGGCAAACGCTGGAGATCCTCCGTGAAAAACGTAAAGACTTTTCCTGGTGCCGACTGCGGCTCTGATCACACGCTCCTAGTAGCAACTTTTTCTCTGCGCTTGAAATCCACCCAAAAGCACTCTCGCCCAAAACCAAGAACTCTGAATCCTATCGAACAGTCCCACCTACGGAATATAGTTGAAGTCAAGCTTGCTGATAACCCCCCACCACAGGTGGCTGACGCTGAGGTACAATGGAAACATTTGGAAAGCAAAGTCAACGAAGCACTTGACGACATCACCTCGAAGAGAGAAAGCGTTCGCAAAAGATCGACATGGATATCATACAAAACGTGGGAACTCATCAAGCACAGAAAGGAGGTCAAAAGAAAAGGACTTCAGAGCCCTGAAGCTGGGAGGGAATACTCTGATTTGGGCAAGGAGATCCAAAGAAAGTGCCGGACCGACAAAACGAACTTTATTAAGGGAATATGCTGCGAAGTAGAAACACATGCCTTAAAACTGCAAACTTCTGACCTTTTTAAGAAGGTTCGCTTGCTGAGTAAGCAATTCAAGCCCAAATCCTGGGTGATTGAAGACGCTAATGGAGAACCGTTGCATGAACTGGACAAGATTGCGGAGCACTGGCGTGGCTACTGTCAGCAACTTTACAAAGCACCCTGTGAGACGGCCGATTCCCGACTGGACTGGAGCACACTAGAACTGGAACCTAACATCCTAAAATCTGAGACAGTAGCAGCAATTAACCTTCTCAAAACCAATAAAGCACCAGGTCCAGATAATATAACATCCGAAGTGCTCAAAGCCCTAGGGGATAAAGGCGTTGACACACTGCACAACATCTGCAACAACATATGGCGTTATGGTGAGTGGCCACAGGACTGGACCCAATCAGTGATCTTACCGCTGCACAAAAAGGGATCTACTAAAAAGTGTGATAACTACCGCACACTCGCCCTAATATCCCACGCGAGTAAGATACTCCTTTACATACTGAATAACCGACTCCGCCACTACCTTGATTGGCAGATATCACAGGAACAGGCAGGTTTTGTGAAGGGTAAAGGCACCAGAGAACATATACTGAACGTCAGGCAAATTGTGGAAAAATGCTACGAATTCGACACACCAGTAATTATGTGTTTTATCGACTACAGCAAAGCCTTCGACTGCGTCAAATGGAGCTGTTTATGGAGAGTCATGACTGAACTGGGTGTTCCGCGTCATCTTACTGCACTACTTCAGTCATTATACCATAACAGCCAGGGAGTGGTGAGAGTCGACAGGACCACATCTAATCCTTTCCACTTCGAGAAGGGAGTCCGACAGGGTTGCATCCTTTCACCCATCCTGTTCAACATCTATGGAGAATACATCGTAAGGAAAACGTGCGATGGCTGGAACGGTGGCATTACAATTGGCGGGTGCAAAATATCAAACCTGCGATACGCTGATGACACCACCCTATTTGCATCAAGCGAAACAGAGATGAGATCCTTTTTGGACAGAATGGAACATATTAGCGAAGAACTGGGACTCTCAATAAACAGATCCAAAACCAAAATCATGATCGTGGACCGTTCCAGCAAAATGGAGCTCAGTGGCACACTCAACCTGGATACTACTGACAACTTTTTATACCTGGGCTCCAATATTACTAACAACGGCTCTTGCGAACCTGAGGTGCGCAGAAGAATTGGGATGGCAAAGGGGGCCATGGCACAGTTGGACAGGATATGGAAGGACAGGAGCATTTCCACTAACACCAAGAGTAGCCTCGTCAGAACCCTGGTGTTCTCCATATTCTTATATGGCGCAGAAACATGGACACTAAAAAAGGCTGACCACGATCGCATAAACGCCTTTGAGATGTGGTGCTGGAGGAAGATGCTGGACATACATTGGACAGCACACCGCACCAACGTGTCAATATTGGATGAGCTTAAGATAAAAACGCGACTCTCCACCATCTGCACACGTAGGATCCTCGAATACTTTGGTCACATTGCCAGGAAAGACAGCGACAACTTAGAAAAACTGATATTCACTGGCAAAATCGGCGGAAAACGACCAAGAGGCAGATGCCTGACACGGTGGACCGACCAAGTCCGCTCCACACTCAACACCACAGTATACGATGCCATACATATAGCCGCAGACAGGAACAACTGGCGTCGCATCGTGCGACAAGGATTGCTCCGATCGAATGACCACGACCCTCAATGATGAGGATATCGATGCAAGGAGGAGGAGGATAATCAGGTTTGTTAGTCAATTTGGGTCACTAATAATGATATTCGAGCTCTGTTCAAGTAGATTCTTTCGCGTCAAGTGATTGCATTAAAAAAATTAAAATAAGAAAAGCACCGTCAAATCTTTGAAAAATCTCAACTTCTACACAGCAAATAGCTTTTTTACGACCGAAGGATACGCGTTTTATGCCTCGAAAAGTCTCTAACACCGTGACATTTAAGCATGCCTTTTACGAGGTGGGAACTTGGCCTCGCGTGACTCAGGCGCGGATTTTTATAGCACATGTGAATTTTCGTTTATTCATACACGTATTTTTCTCAAACACTACACGCGATAGTTTTGGCTGCGAGAGGTTTTGGAGCATGAAAATACCCGAAATTTGAACGGGTGTAAAAACAGGAAATAATAGTTTAACGTATGTTGCTTACACGATTGATTTTACAGTATTCGTAGAATTTTTTTACACTCGTGTATCTAAAAATGGCGTTGGTTGGGAGTTCAAAATGAGCGCTAATTTTGGCAAATAGTTCTGTAATCGAGATCATATTATATTTATGGAGACCAATTTTTTGCTTTCCTTATTTTTAGGGTAAAACGCCATCCTAAATGATGAAACGACAACATCGTTTCTTTTAAGGTCTAGACAGAAAGGACAAAGAAAGGATTTTGGTGGATAAAGATGCCTTTCAAAATTATAATTTAAATTATAATTAAAAATTTCAACTCGAGGTAAATATTGAAAATAGCACAGAAATAATGCCAAGATGCAACAAATATTTAAAAAAATACTGTTACTTAGTGAATACTTTTCCGACCGAATCTGCCATGAAAAATATCTTAATAGTATTTTTGTGGTAGAAAAAACTAAGCTACTCAATAAATGGGATACCTGAACGTGCCGACGCAATGGAACGGCAAAGAGGGGTCCTAAGCGGCTCAGGGGATGAAGACGCGAACCGCTTCAGTGGGGCGATTTGTTCACTTCAACAACTCGCGACTTAAGTTATTTTTTATAATAATATTTCAAAATATTTATATAAAAAAACTGCCGTTACTGACTCATAGCACACAGCCGAAACTACTGGCCGAAATTTGTCATTTTATATGTTCTTCGTGGAATGTAGGTTAGCAATCATTGTAGAGTGTACGAAGTCGCAGGCAAAAGCTCGTTCAATTAATATAAAGCTTTTCAAGTACCTTACACGAATTGAACTAATTGAGATCATTGGTTTCACAGTTTATTGCTAAAATAAATCTAGGGACCTATCTTGTTGAGTATTTATTGCTTTTACTGTATTTTTATAAACAAATCCGAAATAAAACTGATACTGATAGCCGTTGAGGCAAAAAAGCTGTAGAATGAAGGATTCAAATTCAAATGCAGCAAAAAATGAAAAGACAAGGTAGACCTATAATGAATGGCAAGGTGGACGGATGATGCGATGAACATTGCCGGATTCTGCACGGTGAAGTTCGCCTGCTACTAGCTGCTCTGGGAATCGATGACAGAAGATCACGTTTAGCACTGGTCATTCTATAGCTACAGTAATGATGATGACGGTAAGTTGTCTAACTTATTTCCAACCGGTTTTCGTGTTCAAGAGAGACGGGTTATTTATTAGGTGACAACATGGGCGATTGTCCTTGAATAAATTGCTAAATTTTCAATCAAATTCCAGTTAACCCAAAGACCCATTTCCATTCACCAAGAATACAAAGTCCGAATTTCCATCACAAAAACTAAACGGTATTTTCCTTTAAAAGTTTAAACCATACAAAAGGACACTTTGGTCTGAAAAACCTGTGAAAAATATAATTGTTTCCACAGTTCCCGAAATCTCAGGTTTAAACTATTATGCTTTTGTTGACTTTGTGAAGAGCTTTTCAGTCGCTTTTTCAGTTTCAGAGCCGTTCGCACTGGTGCGCTTGTTTGCTTTTGTTTCGGTAAAAGAAAAATGAAATGCAGTGTTTTGTGTATAATTCACGGATTAAAAAGGCGATGGCCAAGAGGTACTATTGTGGCGGTTTTCTTCAATCTGCGCGTAGCAAGTCAAACACCGCTTTTTGTTGTATTTTCAAACCGCATGCTGGTTCTCTGGCACTCATGTTTGCTTCAAAATATTGTTGTTGACCGATTCAGGAAACTTTTTATTACGTATTTTGACAATTTCTTTCTCAAAATGAAGAACGCGGTTTTTAATTTGGAAAAAAATACGTTCACCTCTATGGCAACAATTATCATGCTAGAACTGAAAACAAGTAGTGTACTGACCAGATGTGAATTTCCAGAAACGACCACTAGATAAACAGGGAATAATCGTCGACATTTACCTTATAATCGTTCAAGGCCGTCTTGAGATCTGTAACAAAGATAACGCTCATTATTTTATTGAAATTAAGAACAGACGGATGAGTTTCAAATTGAAATAACACAGTTACAACACAAAGTTGTCTAATAATTTTGAAAAAACATTCTCTGAAATGTAATTGACGCAAAGGTTGAAGTATCTACGAAGAGTAAGAGAAATTGAATTCACATGAACCTAAACCGAATGGTGGTAGACCACATTTTTGACCGAATGTACATCTATTGACTAATAACTGCATTGGTGTTTTTTTTTTGTATTTCTTTCTTTATTATTTTGCAGAAGCGGAATAAGCAGATTTCATTAATAAAAAGACTGACACATTTACCTCGCTATTGATAAATTGCATATCGCTTCTTTCAGCGGCTATAAGTACACAAAGCGTGCCCTAATAAGGTATTCCGAACCCCTACTTAATGTGCCAACACAAAATCACCACACGTGTTCCACCTCAAGCAAATTAAACCATGTCAGTCGGTTCACCACCTGCCCATATTCCCACAGTCTTGCCAGCATCGTAAAAGAAACTTCACTATAACTTACCTTCCAACTTTACGCCAAAGCAATAAAGTTTATTTTTGTTAAACAATTCACAATTTCGACTTACGACTTTAGTGCACTCTAACCCATTAAAATAACGACCATTTTAGAGTTACGCCACTTTTGCATAAATTAGTGCAATGTTGTCTTGAAAACTTCAATAAATTTTGCGGTGAGCAGACTGCAGGTACTTGAAATTTGAAGGCTAAAGCGGCGTATAGTAGAATTTAATCTGCTTATGCAACAAAGATTTATTTGCATACTTGAATAATGCAAATAATGAGGGAATGTAAAATGTACGTAAAAGTAGGGTTTAAAAGTTACAGACGAGCGATGCAAACGTTCTGCAGGGCTTGTTATTAAATAAGTAATATATTGGCAAGATACAAAGCTTGGTGTAACTCAGGGGGAACCTGAATTATGAAAGTGGCTAAGTAGGTGGTGATAGAAAACACTGTCATAAACTCAAACCCAAATAACGGTGGCAGCCTCACTCTATCACACTGGGATCAAATACAAGCGTAGGTATTGACAAAGTGTTGGCTTCTAACTGACTCGTTAGTCACGGGAATAGTCACTTCTTAGTTCTTACTAACGGCCCCGACAAACTTCGTTCTGTCAAAAGTTATTGGTAAATGCCAGCTGTAAACATTTAGTATAGAAAAAAAAACTTTTTTTTTTTCGTCAATTTCGTAAATCTTTTAATACTTATTATCCTTGTCCCGATGTAGACAAATCCAAAAACATAAAAATCATGAAAATCGCTCCACCCGTTCTTGAGTTATAATGGTGTAACTAACACGACTTTCTTTTATTTAATATATATTTAGATTGAATTCGTGAGCTAGTTTATTTGACTACATCATCAGATTCTAAAATGCATTAAATATAATCAAAATTTACATTGAAAAAGGGCCTTATAAAAGTTATAGTTTGTTCACTTATGTGCAATTCATTTTATGGCCCTTTAAACTTGGGTGATAAAATTAATTTTTGAAAGTGTCAGACCATCCTTCGAGTTTTGCGCTTGCCAACACATTTGCCGATCAATTTTTATTTCAATAGTTAACACATTTAATCCTTTCGAAAAAGATGTTCAATTTCAACGTGACACTCACTAATAATTGTCCCTTCCTCCCAGTAAATAAAAAAACTTTACCATTTGATAATTTACACAGCTTATAGCAACTTTTGTTAAAAAACCATATTCAAAAACGCAAAATTTAATATAGCTGCCAAACAAATGTTTTGCAGACCGTAAATCACGTCCTTTGCAACCGGCCAGTTTGTAGGGAGCGTTTTGGATCCAAAAAAATATTTTTTTTTGTTTTCTTGGTGAATTCTGGTGCTTTCGAAATATATTTTTTGGAAAGTTCATATTTTGAGAGGTCTTTTGAATACACCCTAACAAGAAATAGTCAAATACCGTATTACTATACAAATTAATATGACCACAGCATTGTGTATTTTAAAAACCCTGGCAATGAAAGGAATGAAGTCAGAAGTTGTATTCCTAAAACAGACTCAAAAAGAGCTACATGTTTGAACAAATAATTAGCTTGAATAGACTCTATCGAAATAAATAAAATTGTTGGTAATTCAATGAAATTAATCATCAGAATTGATTTAATCAGTAACATCTTACTTGCAGTTAGACATCTTGAATTTTCCAGTGTTCCTTAATTAATAATCCATATCGTCGCAGGAAAGGCAGAATTACTGAAGCGCCAAAATAGGCATATTGAGTTATATATATATTCGGAATCAGCGTTTTTTTCTGCGTCGATCAGTCTGGGTCCCATAGCGATACGAGCACTTTTTTGGCGTTTCAGTAAATGGAAAAAAGGGGGATTTTTCATCAGCCCGAGTCCTTAAGCGACACTTTTTTGGCATTTTATTCGTGCCTGTCACCAAAGTAATTTTGTTTTCCTGCAATAATTTACAAATAAATTTTAAGTAAATTCGGCATCCGGCAATTTAAAAGCTAATGTTTTATAAGCGTTTTTGGACTATTCTAAACAAACATAAAAGTTGGTATAAGTAATTTTGAATTGAAGTATTTATACTGAGTAAGGCTTGTAAGAATATTAGTCTTTCCATTTTTATGCAGGAAGTGGCGTATAAGTAATTTTGCCTTACTGTTATTGAGCAAGTTTTTGACTTTCAGTATCTTTACTGTGAAGTAATATTTTAGTAAAAGTTATACAAGTAAAAATAGAAAGCTGGTCAATACCTCATTTACGTCGCTAAAGTAAAAAATATGGAGCTACAATACTTAAAAACCTGATTATAACCCGCGCGTACGCCGCGCATCAGTCAGTCTGCTCGACAGAGCCACTAAGAGTACACGTGTGTCGGTATTTCTTGATGCTCAAATAGATCGAGAAAACAAGGGAATACTGGTGATAATAATGCAATAACGAACGCTTTAATCGGTAAGTTAGCTATTTATTAGTATAAAAATTGTAATAATTCACATAAGAAAAAATAATTATTAGTAAAGTCACCTTCGGTAAGTACCTAAATACCTTATAATTTATGAAATATGCCGAATTGTCATTTGACGCTGGTTCTATTCGTTGTATAATTATGTTACGGATATTTGTGAAGGTTAACTTAAGATTACCCAGCTAATGTTGAGTTTATTTTTTAAGAGTGTGTAATGTTGGTTTCGGTGTCGAGAATGGCTTGTTACCATGTGGTGTCGGTCGAGATATAGTACCACCCCATTTCCGAAACTGGCCGTGTGGTTATTGCCAACCTCAGTTGATTCCTTTGGGAAAAATTGCGGGCAAGACTTATTTTTAACCTATGATGTGCCACTGCTGGGCAAAGGTCTCCCCTAAATTCATCCACTCTTTACGATCTAGTGAACAATCCGGCTAGTCTTCAAGGACGGTGTCGAAGACTTTACTCATTATAAAAAAACTAGATGGTATATTAAACCGTTTTTTATTTTACTATTCCTTTCTATTTTTTCAGCTCATAATGGATAGTAAGAAACAGAGTTTTTACAAAACGTACGCAGCAAGACTGAAGGATGAACAGGAACCTGTAGCTGGAACATCAAAGATACCACTGATGGAAACAGTCTCAAAGCCAGCAGTAGTTAAAAGACTGATATTTAAAACACCTAAACAAAAAGACAGAAGAACAAATCAAATAACTTGAACAAGGAACTATGGATACCAAAACCAGTTGTTATGCGCAGTGCAAATACAGAAGCTGAACCACCATGCATTGATTTTACAGTTTGCGATTTGGCAGATGACACAAAAGAACCATACCAGGAACAAAATCTTACAGAAAAAGCAAGTTACGAAGTATTACAAAAAGAAATAGACACCTTCAGAGAAATTGAACGACAACACGAAATTGAGGAAGCTTGTGAACAAATCCGACGAGAACACTTTGAAGAGATGAACAAGGGACCAAAATTTGTACAAATTGAATCTAAGACACCTGAACTGACAGACATTAAAAATAGAAGATTACAACACTGAAACACCTGAGATAGTACCAGACAACATACTGAAGCGATGTGATAGTAAGCAGTTTTTCGAGACAGAAGAAAACAAAGGAGATATTGTAAAAGTTACTAATGAAACTATAGAATCTGAAAATGATGCTATAGACGGCATGTTGTTATGTCTTCAAAACAACGTGGAGCACAACAACGACACAGATCTTAAATGCATGGAAGATTTCAAAGAAATAGATAATAATTTACAGGAAAATTACAAAGTAACCGCTGAAAAGAATTTTATGAATACAGGAATGAATATACAGGAAGACCAAAAAAGCTATGAAGGAGAGATTTGTAAAGATCAGAAAATACCTGAAATAAATGAAATAAGTGAAACAGTACAAAATGAATCGTATATAAGCGAAAACGCCATTTTGGATAATAAGATAAGTGGAGATGAAGAAGAAGAGATAAGAACTGAAAATGATAAAGATAGTAACCAAGAGAAGCATGAAAATGTTACAAAAACAGATTATGATGAATACATAAAAAATTAAAAAGCTCCACTGCGACGGTGCCCACACTATAATGCCTTAAAAGCACAATTTTTACGATGTCTAGGAAGTCACCAAGACCATATGAAGTAGAGGTCCTTCGTTATGCCGATTTTAACAAATGGGACACAGTTGCTGAAAAATATTTCAAAGGTAATTTAACCGGAAAAATAAGCAAATTAAGGACGGTAACATTTAAGAAATCGGTGGCAAATATGGCTTTTGTGAAATACTCTATGAATCCGGATGCGCAAACAGAACAAATCGAGATAGTGAAGAAAAATAACCTACAGCTTAAACCATGCTACAAAGCGATGCTGCCCATTTGCAAAAAGAAGTACACGGATCTGAACAAATTGTGTTCGAATAATGTGATACCAACTGTGTATCATACGGAATATCGAAGTATGAATAATGATCCCAAAGTTCAAGACTTTGGCTGAAACAGACTCACCTTTTGCTATTTTATACTCGTTTTTTTTAAATACCGCCGAAAAAGTTTATTAGTTAATGAAGATTGTTTTGATTAGAAGTTAATTTTATTCTTATTTTAAATGTCAAAGACTGAAAGAAACATTGATTCTCACTTTTATTATTTCAGTTACTCTGGTTAAGGCTCTGTTACTCAATGTAAGTTTATTATTTTTGCCGAAGAGGTAAACGGCTTTTTGTTTCAAAGGAGTAAAATTATAAAGTCGAAAAGGTTTATTAGTTAATCAAGATTGTTTTGATTAGAAGGTAATTTTATTTTTATTTTAATTGTCAAAGACTGAAAGAAACGTTGATTCTCATTTTTTTATTTCAGTAGTTGATAATTTTTTGTAATAGGTACTTAGATACCAATCTCTGTGATTCTAAAATTGTTAAGTAATTGTTATTGCCAAAGAAGTTAAAGGCTCTGTTACTCAATGTAAGTTTATTATTTTTGCCGAAGAGGTAAACGGCTTTTTGTTTACACCAAACAATTCATAATTAAAAAAAAATATACGAATTACCAGCTGTATTTTAATTATTTCTCGAAACTATTTCCTTCTTAACTCAAATAGGAGGCTTTTGCCCAGCTATCTATCCAATTTAAGAGCTGAGCTCTTTTGAGAGGAGGCAGCCCAGCTCAAACCCATCTCATTGCCCTACTAATATCTAATATACGTAATATTAAAAAAAAAGATAGGAATTTTCATAATCTTAGGCAATTAAGACTTTACTCTTACATATTGGTAATGGAGTATACGTTATTATTTATGGTTCAAGTAACTTTAATTTAGGCACTTCAGTATTTAAGTAGCTCTTAATGTGGATTAACTGAAGTTATAAGTAGTTTTAAAGGTGTGATTAGACAAAAGTAATTATCTCTTACGTCTTTTTACTCGCAAAAACTAAAACAATAACCTACTGTTGAGGATTTTTAGTGATTCAACATAATGAGCCGATCACTTTATAAGTTGTTTTGACATGATGACACCAGACTTGTAAAAGTCCTTCCAGTAATTTAGGATAACAACCATTACATTATTGTTATAGTTCCAGAAAATTTGTCATTTTCCAATTTATAAGCGTAAGAGTTATAAGTAATTTTGATCGCTATAAATATTTGAATCAAATGGCGTTTGAGAAATTTTGCTTTATTGTAAATTGAAGTCATTTTTACTTAAGCGCCACTTTATCGCAAACCAGCAGTCTAATTATTATGATTTGTACTTCTGGACATAGAAAATGACAAATTAATAAAAGTTTACCTTGACGTCATCGAAATTCGTGTGCTGGAAAAAAAGTTATAAATTAAAAACGAAAAAAAAAACTTTAAACGGTTTTTTCTCGAAATGGTCATTTGGCGCTTTAGTAAAGTTGCCTTTACTGCGACGATATAGAGATAAGTGAACGATGAGCCAAGTTTTGTAAACGTTCGCTAACCAGGTATAAACATAAATGATTATGGGTAATCATGCATGATCATGAGATGTATCTTCATAAGTTACAACTACGAGATAATATTTGTACAGTTAGTTCACATAGCAGATATTAGCAAATTCACGTCTTACTCCAAATTATCAACTCTTTTTGCATCACTAAACTTTGAAATTCCCCCGAATGTCATTGCATGACTCAGGCAGGAAAAATTAATGATGAAAACTACTTTACCACTCATTCAAAAACTGAATATAATACTTTTTATCATATTTTAACTAAGCTATTTGTTACGCAAAACAATTCATCTTTCATTCTAATTTTGACCAAATCAGCTAATGCCAAAGAACTTGGCCCGCAACACGATCGCACGCCTACTAAAAGTTTTATCGCCGCCCTACTTTTTGATCTCTAAACCAGTTCCGCCGTTAATAATTCTTCATTAATATTCACCAACAATAATTTGTACCAACAGAGATACGGACGCGGACTAAGTAAAGGTAGAGGGGTAGGGGGGTTAATCAGTGGAGGTCAAACTGAAAATTGAAAATTACGGTAAACAGGAGTAGGTAAGTTTTGAATTAATTTGATGTAAATATTAAAAAACTTTACTGTTTTGTATTTATCTATAGATAAGAATTTCATTGACAATTTTATACATACATTATTTTCGAGAGTAAATTGTATTTAAAATTATTTATTTCAGGTGGTTATACATGACCAAAATTGTAATTTAATACGATTTTTAGCTAAATCTAGTCTTGTCAATCAATCTTTTTTAGTTTGTTTATAAGTATTTCCAGATAAGCAATTATTTGTAATATTAGAAAAAAATTATTCACGGTTCTGCAATAATCCGCGATTCCGTCTAGATCTTTACATAAATAAACCCCGAGTTTAGCGCTAAAACCTCTATTTAAGAAATAAAAATGCCATTCTAGAAAGAAAATAAAAATGTCAAGTCACTAACCTCAAAGACAAGGTGACACTTTGAACTTTGGACGAAGAACGAGGTTGAAATTGAAAAACAGTCGAATGTAATAAAAGGTTAAGTAACATTTTATATTTATGTTGTTTTATGTTTATGATTGCTCTTGTCGAGGTTTCAATTCTCAATTGTTATGCAAAGTTTCAATTTGAATTAGGTTACCTTGAGGTAATGCTACTGACATTCAATACTTTCCTTATACGCAATCTTGCGCACCAGTAGTTGGTTTTAATGTATTTTAATTTTGGATGTAAAAGTTCTATTGAAATAAGAAGAAATTGACTGAACCTCTTAATGATGAGACTCTTGATGTGTGACTGCAATTTAAAAAAAAGTACTAAACCTTTGAAACTGTACAAATGATCAACATACGAGTACTGCACTTGGGTCAATCGTAGGATATTATTTTAACGAAGGTTGAAAATACTAAAAAAAACATGGTATCAAACCAGTAACCTTTTATTATTTAGGTTCAGTATTTTATCTTCCAATTTATTTAGTGCATGCTTGCTAGTGCAAAATTATTTTCATTTATTTAGTTATGTAATATTTTCAAACTGACAAATCTATTCAAATCGTTCAATCATCAAAATTCGTATTTGAACAGTCGTATTGGAATCGAAATGAAATGTATCTACGAAAATATTCGTATGCTCAAAACAATGAAAATCTAGTCTAAGTCTAATCTAATCTATCTAACAACAATAAGAGTTTTTCCAACATAAATACTGTTCCATTACTGACGCAGATATTCTATATGTTCCAGAAGCTTCGAACTCGTTGGTATAACTACAAAACTAGGTACATCTACGTAACTAGCTCCGTAGTTGATGTAGCATAAACATTCCAACAGAAAATGTATAATTTCGTCACCCGTTGACAAGTTTAGCTTAGCTGGCAGGGTGAATTTCGTGTACAAGACTAGTATAATTATACCAGGTAGCTGTGTAATTATACAGGTCGAATCCTGTACACGGTG
This sequence comes from Udea olivalis, assembly GCA_947369235.1. Lineage (NCBI taxonomy): Eukaryota > Metazoa > Arthropoda > Insecta > Lepidoptera > Crambidae > Udea > Udea olivalis. Next base: position 18,834,480 of record OX376355.1, read on the forward strand.
GAGACCGCAGGATTATGTCAGAAACAGATGCCTTTATGGCAGGGATGAGCAAAATTTCGGCATTGGTTTCGGCTCTAACTCTAGCCGAACGAAAATAAAATGTCAGATGTCTGATCGTCATATCATCAGCTTACTAATGGGTCAGTCAGTCTACTAATGGGGGGCTAGCTACGGGCAAATGCTTTCGATATGTCTAATTTAAAAATTTATGGAACTGTCTGAACTGTCATTTGACATGTCGACACAAAAGTAGCGTGTGCATACACGCTTGATTGTGCCCTTGGACATACATAGATAGATGTCGTCTAAAGCCCGCATGACATTTGAATGACAAAGACTCCGCATCAGCGCTCAGTCAAAGGAACAGAACCAGGTGGACTTGACGTCATTCTAATAACAGTTCTTCCTCAGTTACAATATATTCCTAATACAATACAATATACTCTTTTCGCTCATACATGTTAGAAAAAGACAGAAGGTAGGATGACACTGTGACACGTGTGCTATGATTAAGCTTTTCAATTATACGGATTACGTTATCCAGTTATGTAAAGTCATGGCCATTGCCCCTATTGCTTGGCTTGACCTGGGTGGTGGAGGTCACATCCTTACGAGTAAGTATGGATCAGAGTGACGTTTTTGTGTTTTGGGGGGGGGGGGGGTACCTTGTATACTGAAAACGGCATTTGCTCAACATTTTGGCGTCTTCTTATTTCCTCACTTGTACAACATTTTGGTTTTCAGACTTAAATTTAAACAGGACTCAGTAAGAGAGTCCAGTATCTGCAAAGCTTTGCTTCTTTGGCCGTACTTGGAAGTCTAGACTTTGATTAAGGTTTGATTAAAGGTTTAAAGGTTGACGACCGACTTGGTGTAATGGTTAAGAAGTTGGCTACTACACCAGAGGTCGCGGGTTCGATCCCCGCACAGTACAAACATTTGTGTGCATAAACATGTCTGTTTGTACTGGTCTAGGTGTCTCCTATGTATAATAAGTATGTATTTACAAAAGAAAATGTATTTAAGTATGTTTATCCGTTGTCTAGTATCACCATCCCATAACACAAGCTTTAATTAGCTTACTTTGGGGCTAGATGGCGCTGTGTGGAATAATGTCCAGGGATATTTATTTATATTTATTTATTTATTTAAAGTAAATTTGTAGATGCACACTCCAACAAAAACCCACTATCGCACACTCACACATACACACAACATGCACATTATAAATTTTAGGGAAATCTGATCCTGTTCACTTTTTTATTATTTTCCTTCGCATTTTCGTTAGTTACCTTTTAGGTACTCGTAATGTTCTTTACCGAACTACGTGTTGTAAATCGTAACTTGTCATCCAGAGGACAGGCAATGCGCCTAGTGTGGGCGCCAGTTAATTATGTTATTTTCAATATTTTGATAATAAAGCATTTTTATTTAATTTATTCTATTTTTATCTGCCCTATTTTTATATATTACCGAAAACAAATACGTAACTGAATTCCTAAATAACATTTTCAGAATTAAAAATATATTAAAATATATTTTTTAGAATTAAAAAATATATTAAAATATATTTTTTTAAGCACATGAAAATATCATAGCAGTTGCAATACAATACATAAAATCCTTAAAATCCGAAAAAAAGCTGTCCAAAGTTCGGCCTAAACACAAAATGGTGTCTTGTCCCTACCTAATTTGAGTCCCTTAGCGACTACCCGACCCCGTTTTGTCCTGATAAGGAGCACAATACAGTCCCTAAAATAATATTGCTTTCAGAAAACCTAGTGTAAAGATAACCCTTGAGTTATAAATTAGTAGCTGACCGATACATCACCCGTGAGGATTAAGGGGGAGATGCTTAATTATGATTACATTATGATATGTGGTGCACCGGGTCAGTCGCAGTTTTAAAATAATTTCAAATACTTTCTACGTGTAACGCGACGATTAGGTTCGATATTAAAAATTATTATGGGAAGCTAATAGTGTTACCCACTCTGACTATAGGTATACAACTTACTTTAAAGAGCAGCTTTCGTAACTATCAACAAAGTTTAAGGCAGGTGACACACCCACCACAACCAGATATTATTACCTACATTTGTCATTTCATAATCATAAAAAAGTTATAGTCTTAATTTTTTTTAAGGGGTTGTTACGAGTTTTACCGGAAGGTAGTACAAATTCTTCCGATGTAACAACTCTAATTTGTTCGTTGTTAAAAGTTTGACCTAGTTTACATGGGGACTGATTTATTTTTTTTCGTTAAAAACAAAACAATGGTTTCTTTAGTAGTTTCCAATTCTTAATTTTTAAATTTTTAGGAAGTTAGCGTACCAGTTCGTGTTTTAATTAATTTGATTTGATGTTTTTCAAACTTGCCTTTTATTCGTCTGCATTTTAAGAGCAAGTATAGACTTAAACTTTCTTCAACACGCATTAGTATTGTGTAGCAAAATTTACATTAGTTTCTTCGTGACTTAAATTTTGCTAGAATATGAAGTCACCCTTTACATTGTTCCCTCATCAGAAGAATTGGCCTGTTATATAAGAATTGAATAGCTTATTTTCACAATGAATACCTACCACCTCACTGCCTGACCTTTTTGTGACCGGTTTTTTATAGTGCCCGTCAAGATGACCTCACTCCACCTGATGGAAAGCAGTCGTGAGGTCCAGATATGAGGATGACAAGCACAATAATGCAAAGCAATTACTGAGCTGGCCATACTCATGTTGAAGGCCTGCCTTGGCACCGGTTAGTGCAGTGCTGATCGCGGAAAACGACCTGACCGAGATAGATCACAGTCACTTGGCGGGTTTTACGCAACTGCATGGTGGTAACATCAACCGGCCGACATTATATGTCTCCCTCTCCCACCTGAAGAGCACCCCCTTACCAACTACTGAGATTTATTTTACTGGCCCGCCCGACCAACCTCACGGTTAACCTGAAAAGCAGATGGTCTGCTGCAGGGCTCCCTTAGTCGCCTCTTACAACACCCACGGGAAGGAGATGGGGCGGTGGAAAGTATTATTTTAAAGTGCCGCCACCAGCACGGCACATATTGATCGGTTGCGTTCAATAATTGTAATTTCAAATCGGAACTATTATAAATATAAATATGCGCCAGACAACACACCTCTTGTCATGGTCTCGAAGTAGGGATACATATACCTGTGTTACGAGGTACCAGACAAGAAATTAAATTAATTAAGGGGGGTCTCCCAGCACACCCAGACCCCAGGCCAATTTAGAAAAGATCATTTCCTAAATGGACCTGACCGGGGATCGAACCCGGGACACTACGGAGTTAAAGGCAAGAAACCGTGCTACAGCGCTATACGCCAATCGTGTCGCATTACTAAGCAATTGATCCCGGTGAGACAACTCCCTTGCGATACTGTTACTTATATTGGTTAATTCTCGATATCAGCAATGCCGATCCAGTCCCATCACTAACGGGTGACCATAACGGGTTGGTCGCGAGTCACGATGTCGTTAAGCGTGCCAAATAGAGAAATCGAAAGGTATCGATTTCGTGAAATCTATTCGTTATTAGGAACATTTTGTGTGGCCCTAGTCAAAGGAGTTTGATACTATTCAATAATATTAATTCGGATTTTGCATTAAGTATTTCTACGAATCGTGAACAAGTTTAAGACGTGCTTAGAAAGGATCGGATTGTGAGTGCCCGTAATAGTCGAGCGTACTTGAATATATTGATGAAAGTAGGAGAATCGCAGGATTAGTCTCAGAATCGAAGCAAGTCGAAATATGTGGTCTCGGTCTGCCCTGTGGGGAGAAAGACGTGTATGTATAATTTTGTATGTATAAGATTAGATAAATATACTTTATTGTACAACAAATCATACTTAACATAAGCATTACATAATCTTAGATTATACAATGTAGGCGGTCTTATCGCTAGGAAGCGATCTCTTTCAGACAACCTGCAGGTAGAGGAAATGACAAGATTAAAAAGAGAAAATAGGTAAGGTAGTGTGAGATAGTGAGATAATTATATATATACTCGTACATGAAGGTATTTTATGCATTCATGAATGCAATTACATAAAGGTAGTACTTATAAACGTAGTAAATATCTGTAAACATACACAAAATTATAAAGAAACGGTAAAAATAAAAATAAAATATTCAGGGTTGGTTTATCCACGCACAAGAGACATTTAAAAGTTACAGTGTGAGGAAATAAGCTTTGAGTCGGGATTTGAAAATAGGTAAGGATTGAGATTGCCTAATAAGTATGTAGTATAAGTATGTATTTTACCAATATTATTAAAACTCAAGAACATGCTTTATTTGTGCTCTCACGTCTACTTATTCAAAACCTATCGTCTGGTCTATGTACACGCAATGAACAATTTCTCATCCCATAAAATCTAAATTTGCAACGATAAGAAAAATATTGATCAAATTCGCACATTATAGGGTACAAATATTCAATCCAATAGTAGGTTTAGTTCATAAGCTACCGAGGAATTTAGCAGGGTGGGTGTAGAAATATTTTCACCAACACGCGATTGATGCGCAGGAGTTGGTTCACCACTTTGGTTCACATTGAATTTGGGGCATCGCCAGGAACAGGTTATATATTTTTAAAAAAATTAACATCACACTTATAGTTTAGGAGTCTTAGCAAATTGAAGTTTTACAAAGACCCATTTCAAGATTTTTTTTAGTAAAGTAATAAATTCCAATGCTACTACAATTTCAAACTAATAAAATTAAGATAACATGTTTAAAAAGTTGATTGTATATATATTTTAGATTTTTTGCATCCGTTTGGGCCTTTGACCACGTCGGAGTTTTCGATTTTAGCTTGAGTTCTCGGCATAATAGAAAAATTGTGGTTACCTAAATCGCTACTGCCCACATCTTGCAATCTTTGCCAAATGGTAATGTTTGCATAAAGTCACGGCGTGGCGGCACTCCTCGCATTGATTGAATTTCATGAACGTTTCCGCTTCCGGTGCTGCAAGCAAAATGTAGACAATAACCCAGGGGTAACTAATAGTGTTGAAGAACTAATTCCAGTGCTAGAATTGATGGTAAGCATTTGGAATTATTTGGAATACGAACAACGTTCTATTTCGCTACATAATCATGTTTAAGTGCTTATAGTACGTTAATGGTTATTGTGTCGTTGGTAGAAACAATACCGATAGTAACGTTAGTTTAGTAACTGTGGCAGTTTGGTACTATCAATACTACTTCAAGTACAAAAACTTGGCATCCTCTTTAAGGTTCGGCGATACTTCACACCGGAACAGCTGCTCCACTTGTATTTAGCAAAAGTTCGGTCGTGTATGGGGTACTGCTGCTACTTGTGAGATATCTGCCAAGTACCAGTTGGATGGATTGAACTCAGTGGACCGTAGAGCTAGGAGACTCAATAGGCGACGATGCGCTCGTTGGAACCAAACTCCAGAGTTTGGAGCATCGGCGTAAAGTCGCCTGTCCATAGGTTTTTTATAGGGGGTATTTTGGAGAGTGTGCGCAGTAACTACACAACCTGATACCACCCTCTTCTTTCTACTACCGGACCACTAGACGCCGGGAGGGATTCAACTCCGATGTGATTGACTTTCCAACAATCCGCACTCAACGGTTTGCTGCGTCTTTTCTGGTCCACACCGCTAGGGAGTGGAACGCTTTCCCTGCGTCTGTGTTTCCGGATACTTACAACCTTGTTGTATTTAAGGCCTTCAGAGTGATTAGGCATTTTTTGGGTAAGCGTGTAAAAAAAATAAAAGAACTTAGTAATCTGATAACATTTTGGTTTCCTTACTTAAATTTAAATAATAATTCCATAATCTTCAAAGCTTTGCTTCTATAGCCTTATCGGAAGTCGAGACTATGATTAAAGTTTTGAATAAATGCACACCTCCACACCCATCCACTATAGAACACACATACACACACTCACACTTTCACATAAACACACGTATACACACACACACATTATTAACTGTAGAGTAATCTGATTTTGGTCACCTTTTTATTATTTTCTTTTTAAATTTTGTTAGTTATCTTTTATAGGTAAGGTAATGTACTGTACCGAAATACTTTATGTATACCGTAATTTGTCCTCCACAGGACAGGCAATGCGCCTTGTCTAACCAGTTAATTATGTTTTGTTAAATAATTTTGGTAATGAAACATTCTTATTATTTATTTTTAAAATAAATAGTACTCGTATTCCCACCCTTTGCACACTCCATACTTTAACAGTGGCGGATGTTACAGACTTGAAATGGTCTATCGACATCAAGTGATCGCGAACGAAGCATACACACTAGCTGGTTGTTAGTATCTGTAAGTGCAGCAAAGTTAACATTTCGTACCTACTTGCATTGCGATTGCTATTGGACAATCAATTCAAATGGATTTGTAAAATAACGATAGCAAATTGACAATCAGGCAGAATTGACACTTGCTATTTATCGTTTTATGATCGTTTACGGACGATTCAAACCGAACGGCGCGTCTTGCAATAGGTAAGGAAACTTGAAGCGTCTGTGAAGGGATTACGGGCTAAATTTGTCCAAAATATAACTGCTAATTTGAGCTGCACTTACTGAATTGAAACATCGATTTCCTTTAACAATCATATATTTCGCTCTGAACTGCTTTGTTAGGTCTCTCAATAGTACGTTAAGTGCAAACGCGCCGGCAAATACGTTATACGGTAAAAACGTAACGGGTCTACCTATTTTCAACACATATAGTAACGCATTTATGTGAAAGAGCATAACACTATGTGCTAAAAATAAAAATGCGCAGTCTAGTCGCACAGGCATTGTAAATACAGCTCTTACATGCTAAAAGACAGCTAAAAAGTATATTGTGAATGTTCGTTGACTGACCCAACCTCAAGGCTTAAAGTTGGATCAAACATCATATTACTTCAATTAAGTTCAGCCCGAGCATAACTTTTTGAACAAAAACATGGAACCTGTAAACATATGTATGTACCTGTGTACACGGGTATTTGAAGGTACATACTTTTCTTAAAACTTTGTTGGTTTTTCGGTCCAGTGGGATTTCGGTAGCTTTGTGGTCAGAGCAGCCGCCCGGTTTGCGAAAGACGCGGGTTCAAATCCCGCTCTAGCATCAAGGTCCAAATTTAGATTATTTCTTTATTATCTTGTCTTATTAACCTCAGGGGTGTTGGTTGATGCTTACAAAATAAACAACTTTCCTTAAGAAACAGATACAAAATCTTGGCATCTATCGGCTGGTCAATCTAGAATGAGAATGATTTTTGAGATAAACGAGTTTGAACATGTCTTGAACTGATTGTATTATTTGACTATTTGAAAAATAGCAATGACAACGCATCGTAGTGAAAACCTACAAAAGGGTACACTGGATAACAGTGATTAAGAAATTAATTGAAGTCATCGGTAAAGGTCAAAGGGTTTCATTGTTGGTATGGAATTTAATTAAGATCATTATTGCTACAATGAAAAACGTATAAAATATTAATATGAGTCGTTTGTCTGACAACGTTTACAGGATACATTTTGTTTAATTTCGTCAATTTAATTGGAACACGACTATTTCAATGATGTTACAAACTTTTAACACTAACGCCTTTATTTGAGCTAAAATAGGTGAAGCAATATTTCTCGTTGTTTTGATTTGTTGCTAAAAGTCTTATATAATGTACTTAGTTAAAATGCAACAAATGTTATTCAGTGATGTTTTTTAATTCAAACGTTATATATATTGACTTGTCGTAGCTTGTTCTCCAACCAAAGCTTGCTTTTATCGACTGTGTTTATTTTGTGATTGCAAGCAGTTTTTTTATTTATTTGTACAAAATCATTAGACATAACAAACGCGTTACCAGTACCATTACCAGTCTCTGACTTCCTTAAGACATTGTGTATAAGCTCTGCTGTGGTTGACGTTAGGTAGACAAATCTGAAGATATCACAGAGTTCTTTCAATAATTGTTTGCAGAACCAATACCTAAAGCACAATTTTCTACAATGTTGAGAATAAGTTAATCAATGATTTCTACCCACGCTGCGTAAAAATGGCGCATCTATCCACTGATAAATTCCAACTTAAATAGTCTAATGGGATAGCAAATGTTGGCGTCAAATTTCACGACCCGAATTATGGCGACAACGTCCTGTCACACACTAATTACTTGGAAAAAGCGCTAATTATGAAATACGAGGCATAACCGGGAAGTTGTGTTTGACACTAATGGACACGGCAGACTGACATTGTTTTAAAATTATGTGTTAGGAACACTCGAGCGTGGTTGTTGGATGATCTGTTTAAAAGTTACGTGAACTTAGAATTAGTGAAGTAATTATCCTTTATAATGTCCCACTGATCGGCCAATTAATTGAAATAAAATCATGGCTACAAAGTGTGTTTTCATCGACTTAAGTATGTATTTAGAAATATTTTAGTATATTGGGTATCAGTACAGTCAAAAGCATAATTATCTATACGTTTCCATGGATTCAAAAATGTCTGAGCAAAACATTAGCCACTAATATCTATACGAGAGTTCGTTCGGACTCTTTATTGACTTGTATAGATATTTATGAATAATGTTATGCTCAGATAACGTACATGTATTTATGCTTTTGACTGTACAAGCTCTGCACAGGCCTCATTTACGGAGACGCGGGGCGTCGCGCGCTGCGTTGGGCGGCGCGGCAGCACTCACACAACGCCCTCGGTCGCCCCGCAACGCCCCGCGTCTCCGTAACGGATACAGGCGTTAATCTTCTAATGTCTCGTAAAAAACCCATCCCTCAGAAAGCCATTGAAAAAATAATCTAAAAGGTATCAAACAGATCCTTTCCCTGATGAAGGTTTAACCGTCCATTGGCTGTTCGTTACGGTTTTATAGCTTTAATAAAGCATTATATCCGATACTTTTTAGATGCCATAAAATTTGAAATCGCTTTCGATAAGAATGTTAAGGAGCTACGGTTTACAAGTGTTGAGATGAAACTTACAAAGAGAACTAAAAGAAATGTCAGTGAAAAGCTGTTTGCAAACCATATTTACAGCAGGTATAATTAGATTTCTCCATAAATGTGCCAACGGCCTTGATGTAAAAACTTTCGCACGTCATACAATTAACCGTTTATTTTGTTTTCTTTGCAAAAACCCGATACCTAGTAAAGTTTTATCGTTGAAATGCAACAAGTAAGTTTGAAGTGTTATTTAGGCGGTCTGATTGCTACTAAAGTACATCGTTTCAACTTATAATTCAGTGATAAATGGCTCGGTGAGTTTGGATCTTCTACGGACACCCACATTTCCGACCCCCACGATTTTACGACGATGACCGTAGCTATCGTCTGGGATAACAGACGAACAGTTACAAGAGAACAGTACGTCTACCACGAGTTGCCACTTTAAAGGTGCATTGTCGTTCGCGTGAAAAAATTGTATTGGGATTTGACATTGTCATTTTACTGTTTTGTATGAGATTTAAAAAATTATGTTAAATATCCCTGGACATTATTCCACACAGCGCCATCTAGCCCCAAAGTAAGCTAATTAAAGCTTGTGTTATGGGATACTAGACAACGGATAAACATACTTAAATACATTTTCTTTTGTAAATACATACTTATTATACATAGGAGACACCCAGACCAGTACAAACAGACATGTTCATGCACACAAATGTTTGTACTGTGCGGGGATCGAACCCGCGACCTCTGGTGTAGTAGCCAACTTCCTAAAAAAAAAAAATGGCATTTCACTATCGTAGTTTACTTGAGATAAATAATAAATAAATATGCACCAGACAACACACCTCTTTTAATGGTGTCGAAGTAGGTATTAATATCCCTGTGTTACGAGGTACCACACAAGAAGATAAATCAGGGTCGACCCAGACCTGAGTCAATTCACAAAAGATCGTTTCCTGAATTGACCCGACCGGGAATCGAACCCGGGACACTATGGAAATCGAGGCGAGAAACCGTGCTACAGCGCACTACGCCAATCGTGTCGAGATAAATTACTTATAGTAGGGGTAGGTACTGCAAAAACAGCATACCCATCTATGGAGCGCCACCGCTCGATAAAAGACTTTAAGTTTTCCTAAAAGGACAAGGTCCAAATGCATTTAACTTTACTGTTGCAAGGTATCTAATTAAACTACCCCTACCCTAGCAGCGATAAAGCTAATGAGTATAATTTAGTTTGCCTGCAGAACTTTTTTGAAAAACCAACAAAGGTTAATTTAAAAAAGTTTATTTTCTAAATTTACAGGAGCAGAAAATGCAAAGCCGTTCTCGTCGCAAAGTCTTACATTTTTAGAGGTAATTTGTACCGCAAATTATTTTAGCTAAGCAAAAGAAACTAGAAACAACCTTTCTACTGATATTATAGAAAGGAAAGATTTGATTGCTTGCAAACAGCATTGAATAGGCTCCGAAACTACTGGACCAAAATTAAAAAAAGATATTTTACCGTTAGAATCCTACATTATCCCTGATGAACATAGTCGATGGAAATTTTAGTTTTTTAATATATATTTTTTAAATATATTTCTGAATAAAGCTAATTACTTACAAAATAAATGAGTCTTTCATATGTGATCGTAAATACCATTAAACATTGACGGAATGACAGTGGTTCACACCGTGAAAATATACTATAGAAAATCGCTGGGGTCTCGGTAGTTGGTAGAGCCGCCGCCTGGTTTGCGAAAGACGCGGCTTCAGTTCTGACACCAGAGCCGGTTGATATTTTAGTTTAATTAGTAGTTTTTTTGTAGATCATCGTATACATTATTAAGCAAGCAAAAGTTATATATTTTGGTCATTGGCTTAAAGTCAATTATCATCGTTTTATTTATACTTTGTAAGCTAAATATGCTCTCGAAAATTTGTCAGCATCCATTATTATGTTCATGAATGTTTAGCGGTGAATGTTGTGTAAGGTTTATTATCACGTCATCCTTCTGTTTTCGTGCAAATAATGCAGCAAAATAATGCAGAGCTGAAATTGTGTCACCCGGCCATGCTGTAGCATTGCAGGATTAAGGCTTTCCCCCTATTTAAAGGGAGGATTTCTCCGCGCCGTAATTGACCTGACTGTCTAGATGTAATAGTACATAATAATGTCAAAGCAAAGGCAAATGCAATAGCAAAGGCAGCGAAATAGGCAATTGCAGGTCGAGTATGAGTTTGAAGGCCGAGCCGCAGGCGAGGACTTCAATGATACGAGACAGGCAATTGCCATTTCGGCCGAGGCATATATATAGGTGCTTTTCTTAAAAAAATGCAAGGAAATAAAAAGGGCCTTTTACAAAATAAATTTAATTAATATTATTAACAAAATAACAACTCCGCTTTACCGCCAATTAGTTTTTTTTTATTTTACAATTTGTGCCGAAAAGTAAACGCATGTGGCTATACAGCCACGAGAACGCAATGTGTACGATAGATGAAAGAGTTCTAAATTCAAACAGTTCGAAATTCAAGGAACGCGCCGGGAAGTGGTTTTGGGTTTTCAGTCTACGTAAATATGATACTTCGCGTGTTCTTTATTCAAAAATAATGACAATATTTCCGAGCATATTTAAGAAAATAATAATTCATATCTGTTAGACAACACACCAATAGCCATAGACTCGAAGGATAAATATCGTGTTACTCGTACGAGGTATCTGACTAGGATTATCGCCATTGGCGTCTCCCAGCACACCCATACCCGAGCCAATTTAGAATAGATTGTTTCCTGAATTGACTCGACCGGGAATCGAACCCGGGACACTACGTAAGGCATGGCGAGAAACCGTGTTTAAGCGCACTTCGCCAATCGTGACGTCATCAACCCTAGTTAGATAACACTACTTTGGCCGTGTTGTGTTCCTGCTGGCGAAAGTAGCCAAACTGCCAAAGCTCTCAGCTGAAGCCTTATATTAGCCTTATATTTCTTCTAGCTGATTATAACCTTTAGTCTATTTAGGCTAAAGTAAATTTTTATCATCAGAAGAACCGTATGCAACCCAGGTTGTATTAAAAAGGGAAAAACTTTGGGGCAATCCCGTGCATATCATCTGCTAAGTGACATTCAATGGCCTCTACACACATAAGCGGCAGATGGTCAGTGACATAACCCGGCAGTTTTTATGTAGGAGACTTGTTCAAATGTTCAAAATTTTTAGCATTACATTCGCAATGTCACTTGATTAGTCTTTAATGATAGATCAGTAAATCAGTTGATGGAACTGAAAATAATAATAATTACTCACACAGTACGTCTACCACGAGTTGCCACTATAAATTTACATTATCGTTCGCGTAAAAAATTGTATTGGGATTTGTCATGTCAAATCCAAATATATTTTTTTAAATTTAAAGTGGCAACTCGTGATGGAAGCACTGGTCTGCTTTCAACTTCAAGGGACGTCGATAGTGAAACACAATTCTTGATATAAGGTTACATGTCCTAATATAAATATGTTGTTTGCTGACAATATTTATAGTATTTCTCACATGGTCAAGATGCTCTATTCTACGGCCAAGCAATCACTCAATACTCAGACACATGAGTATGTAAATGAAACAGAGACGAAGCTTCATACAAGTTAATGTGTTACTATTACTGTAGTATTATGATATACACTACTACGCATGTGTGCGTGAGCCTCTGCTTGACCACTGGCCGAACCGGTATAAACGATTATCTCCGTACGCGACAAGGCCGCCAGTGTTCACGCGTGCACATGTGCCCAAATTACGCATGCGGGGGGCCGCCAAGATAGTACGTTTAGAACAAACCGCCATTTTAATCACGCAAATGGACACAGCGAGTTTACAGCCGATACCGGTCAGAATCGGTGTCGCGGCCAGTCGCTTTGTCGCAAGTGTTTTTGTATTTGTTGAACTTGGTGCTATTTTTATTTATTGACGACCGACTTGGTGTAATGGTTAAGAAGTTGGCTACTACACCAGAGGTCGCGGGTTCGATCCCCGCACAGAACAAACATTTGTGTGCATGAACATGTCTGTTTGTACTGGTCTGGGTGTCTCCTATGTATAATAAGTATGTATTTACAAAAGAAAATGTATTTAAGTATGTTTATCCGGTGTCTAGTATCCCATAACACAAGCTTTAATTAGCTTACTTTGGGGCTAGATGGCGCTGTGTGGAATAATGTCCAGGGATATTTATTTATTATTTATTTATTTTTCACATAATGTGTTTTGTTTTTGGCGGGTTCTGTCAAGTAGGTATAACCTGTGCTTCATTTTAAAAATTCCGAGCGAATATAGTAGCAACCCTAGGCGGTCAGGCAAGTTTAGGTAACTATACTGAACGAAAAAGCCGAGGGCGGTCTTTCTGTAAGCTCTTCATTTTGTGACCTGTTGTAGTCACCTGTCACAGCAAGGATGTTGAAGCTTTGTCAGTGTTCCGTTCATTTACACATGTGCCTGAGATGTTGGCTATTGTCCTGCCTGAGGCTAACTTGTCCGCTCTTGTTGGTATTGATGACATAATGGATACTATCACATGCCAAGTTACTTCTATTGAATTATAGTTCTGAATAGATCTAATGGTTTAGTGTAACTCGCTAACTAGAGCTTAGAATCTATATATATAGCTTAATACATTATTCACAACTTAAGTTTTTCGCCATGTGAATCGTTCATATCATTAGCGAGACATCAGGTAAAGATAAGATATAGTACGACCATTTCTTGCAGTTCGAAATTAATGATGATTTTTTGGTATTCCTATCATCATATTTTACGGTACAAAATACATTAAACTTGTTCATATCTGGAGGTGGTCATTACATGACTGAATCTGACCAGATATGACCGATGTTTTTTTTATCAAATTCGATCCAAGTGACTCAAGCATTACTGTTGTTCAAATTAATTCCTACTTACTATTAAAACTTTTTTTTATATTTTTTTTTATTTAAAATGGGTTTGCGTTTGGCCTCAGTCTCGCCTGGTGGTAAGCGATGACGAGGCCGATGGTGGTACACGCTTACCCAAAAAATGCCTATTCACTCTGGCCTTGAAGACACCAAGGTTGTAAGTATCCGGAAACAGACGCAGGGAGAGCGTTCCACTCCCTAGCGTGGTGCTGAACTAAAAAAAAACGAGTACTGAATTTTTCTGACGTCGTTTACGGTCAAATTGGTCGAAAACGGAAATTCTTGGTCGTTATGATCTGCTGTTTGATTATATTTCACAATTTATGGCACACCCTTTTTGTCTATTTTAGCGTCTTCCAAAAATTCACGAAACTTCGTAAATTTTACACTGGAGTAGGCCCCTATGGGTACTGTCGACGCTGATCCTAATGGCTTAATTAATTTCGAAACCTTGTTACAGATCTGTGATGACAATTCGGTGTATAGAAGCATGGTTGCTACGATTAGCTTAAAAGCCTTAAGAATGAATTTTGCCACAAGCTAAGCTGACAGTTAGGGTACTATTTGGAAGCGAGCTGCACATTGCAACTGCCGACAGCACGTGCAGCGACTGCCTGCAATCCTGCGGCGGCTGCACGTGCTGCTGCCGCGGCGCTTTGAAGTCATATTATTTTATATAAATACATACAAACCATTAGTGCAGCTGCAGCCGATTTTATGCAGGCGCTTTAAGTGCTGTCGGCAGTTGCAGCGTGCAACTCAGTTCCAAATAGTACCTTTAGGCAATTTTAAAAGTTCAGGTTTCAACTGATATGTTAGACAAGAGCAACTGTTCGGCACCAAAGTTCTTCTCAATTTTCTATTCACTTGTAGGAAGCTCTAAAATAAGCAGTTTTACAATACAATGCTCTTTCCTAGAATCTAGTATCAACCAAAAACTGTTCGTAATACGATTCTCATTATTTTTAACAAACGTGCAAACATAGAAGCCCAGTAATATTTCAAAATTGTATAATTTTTTTAATTTTAAGGTTTTTTTTTTGATTATTCATATAATATAATATTTCATGAGGATCACTTTTTCATTTGTGAAGATTCGTTCGGTTCTGAGCAACAGGCAGGGATTTTAAAAGTTATAGGCGTGCTGCATTCACGATAATACTCTTTCAGTACCTATGTCTACTAATGAGTTTCTGTAATTTTTTATAAATGACTTGGTACAGCCTATTGTTTCATATTATGTAGCTTTGCTGTACTTGTTAGGTTGTTGTGTTTATTTTTTAATGTTAGAATTTAAGCAGTAATTTTTCTCAGCAAACAAATTTTACTCTACTAACTCGTATTGTAAAACCACAACAAGTTTAAAAGAGTAACTACTGAGTTTCTCGCCGGGTCTTCTCAGTAAGAAACAACTCCGACGCGGTGGTAGAGTCGCATTATGTTTGTATACTGTTTATTTATATATTCATATTATTATAGTATTTATGTTTATTTTTTGACTATTTTATAGTACTGATTAAGTCTATTTAAATAAAGATATTTGAGTTTGAGTTTATTGTGAGTTTTAACTATGATAGTAAAAAACAAAAAGTATGTTCAGAAAGTATGCCATTTTTGGTTCCATTCATATTCACTAGGGGGCGCTGCACCAAAATCCTATAAAAAACGTCAACGTGGTCAACGGAGGCGCTAGCGAATGTCATTGGTATAAACTCATGGTAGATATAAAGGTGTGCGAGTATTTCAACACCCCTTTCAACTACTAAGATTAATTTTAGTGGCCCCCCCGACCAACCTCTCGGTAATGCAGAAGGGCTCACTATCCCTAGCACACAGTAAAAAAAAAAAGTAAATGTACCAGGGACCATCTGCGGTAGGTCCTGCCGCCACAAAGCACAATGCATTACACACTATGGCACTCATAGGCGAGTAGCCCGTGGCATTACCCACTCCCATTTATCCAGAATGGTACCGGAGCAGTTATAGTCGCTCACCACGCGTATCCTAAAGAACGCTAGCGGCTTCAATCCCCGCTGGATTATATCGAGTATTTCAGCAGTATTACTGTGTTTTAACATTCATTTTGAGATTCAAGAACAACCAAATTCTGCAACGAATTCTAACTATCACGAACCCAGGCTCGGCCAAGTCGTTCGGCCCATTTTATTGGGTCCAGAGCCATAAATACTTTAGCGTAATCCAGATTGGATTGTGATCATGTACCTGCTGTAATTTATTGCGCAACAAGCGGGTTAATGTCGCTTGTTTTTCTACAGATTTGGGAGCAAATTGTTTCTGCTCAATGTACGGTGAAGATTTAAAATCGTCAGAGCCGTCTTACTATCGACCTTTACTCCTGCTATGATTTTACCTAGAGTAACAATAGTTACCTACAGCAACTTGTAGGCCATTTTTAGATTCATCACTATTCTCAGTCATCCAAATATAGGGCTCTACCAAGCTCGCCGTTCTTATTGGCTTTGGAAAATGAAACTAGATATCGCCATCTACCCGAAGAAACTAGAAAAGTTCGACCTAACCCTATCACTCAAGCGGGACCCTAGGGTCAGGTCGATTTTTTCTAGTCTCTATCTTTGTGTAGAAAATAGTGCATTGTTAAATGCAGAAACTAAAAATTCACTAGGGCGATATGTTATTTGCCCATAGTAGGTGAAGGTGTGACTGCGTTTATAATCAGCCATATTGCAGACATAGAAACAGTATCGTTGTCAAATTTTGTGCAGCCTGTTCTGAGCATGTAACCAACTGCAAGTTCAGAGGCAGCCTGCTTAAGCATGTTGCTACTGCGGGCACATTGCATACATAATTCGTGTTAAAATTAGTTCCGTTTGCTCCAAAGTTTAAGGTGAAAATATGTTTGTGAG
This sequence comes from Udea olivalis, assembly GCA_947369235.1. Classification (NCBI taxonomy): domain Eukaryota; kingdom Metazoa; phylum Arthropoda; class Insecta; order Lepidoptera; family Crambidae; genus Udea; species Udea olivalis. The sequence continues at coordinate 18,851,278 of OX376355.1, forward strand.
CGCCAGCTAATGTATAATTTAATTTGCTGTAATATTTCATTTCGAACTAGCATTGTACTTGCGAATTCACGGACTGCGTTAAAGTAAGAGGCAAATTTTGGAGCAGATTTTGCAAATTGAACCAACCATATGATCCTCCATCCAATATTATGGACCTTTAGCAGGCGTTATTTTTTGAAATTAATTAATAATAATAATAATAAAGTGGACCAAAACTGATATTCACGGTATTGAAATTAACACCAGGACCATCCTTACAAAACATAATTGTCTGCATCCCAAATCCGCGATTGAAAGGATGACGTTAAAAAGGCAAATAGGCGGAAGAGGCCTGATCAGCATTGTCGCGCTTTGGATTAAGCAGACTGCCAATCTCAAAGCATTCTTTTAACGCAAAGCTAATGATAGTGACCTTCATAAGGCAATAGTTTCCAATGATTCAAAATTTACACCACTTAACCTGATTTCAGAAGATAGCCCAAATATTCAACACCATTCAGGAACTACCACATTAGAGCAGTGGAAAAAGAAAGTCTTGCATGGCCGACACCCTCATGACCTGGAACAAGCACACGTAGATCCCATAGCATCCAACAAATGGCTATCTTTAGGATTCTTGTTTCCAGAGACTGAGGGATTCATGATTGCGATTCAAGACCAAATAATTAACACCAGAAACTACAGAAAGTTCATAATTAAGGACCGCTCACTCACAGACGACAGATGCTGCAAATGCCATATTCATTCAGAAACCATTCAGCACATAACCGGAGCATGCCCTAACCTCATTCAAACAGACTATACACATAGACACAACCAAATAGCTAACATCATTTATCAAAAACTAGCACAGAAACACGGACTCATACAAGATACCCACACACCATACTATAAATATAATCCTAATCCAGTCTTAGAAAATAGCACACATAAACTGTACTATGATCGCGCCATTTTAACTGACCGAACCATCCACTACAATCGCCCCGATATCACTTTACAAGATAAAACCACTAAAACCACCTACCTCATTGATATTGCTGTCCCTAGTACTCACAATATACTTAAAACTATCACCGAGAAAATCAACAAGTACACAGACCTTAGAGAGGAAGTAACAAGGGTTTGGAAGCAGGATAAAGTTTATATTATTCCGATCGTCCTTTCCACCACTGGAATCATACCAAATTACCTCCACCATAGTTTAAAAGCCATAGACCTGAAACCCAATACTTATATACAACTTCAAAAAGCCGCGATATTGAACACATGTAGAATAGTCAGAAAGTTTCTGCAACTAGGCGATGACAGCAATGATGTCATACAATCTAGCAATTAAGTAGTGTGTCATCTATTTGGTTTTGGCCCGTAAATGACACTCAAATTACCAGCCTCGGCTGAGATGTAAATAAATACTGAAGAAAATAATAATAATCTTTATTAAATAGAACATTATAACAAAACAATTTACAATACAACAGTTTGGGAATGTACTTCGTTCGCATACACTTTGACTTACTCGCCCTGTATTTACTTAAAGTACCTAATGTTTTAACTTTACCTTTGAAAAGTGTATAAACATACAAACAAACCGTCGATGGTTCTGAAAAATATACTTTATTAGTATCCAGTACTAGCGGCCCTCCCTGGCTTCGCACGGATTTTTAACAAAAATTTCGTGTTTTCCCTTCATGAGAAGCTTCTTCATGCCTTAATAAAAATATGTGAAAAAATTAGCTCAATTGGTCGAGCCGTTCTCGAGTTTTGCGCTTAGCAACACATTTAGGCAATACTACATTTTTATTTATATAGATAATAAACACAATAATAGTCTTCCGATAAGTTATCAATGTACAGCAGTTTTAGATCGGTTATTGTTTTATTGTTTATAGTTAAAGACTAGTCCAATCCAAAGGTTCTAACGGTCAAAATCAAATACAACTCACTATTTTCTGGACAGTGTTTTTTTTATATATTGCCCTTCAAGATGACCTCACTCCACCTAATGGAAAGCGGTCGTGAGTTCCAGATATGAGGTTGACAAGCCCAGTCCTTCAAACGAACCACTGGGCTGGCCATCCTCACCTTGAAGGCCTGCAGATATGCCTTTTCACGCCCTGCTTGAAGAACCCGGGACTATAAGAGGAAGGAAACACATGTGCTGGAAGAGCGTTCCACGTCTGGATGGTACGACAAAGAAACATAAGTTTTTTTTTTGCGACTGGCAAGGCTTACAAAAAAGGTTTGCATACGCCTTGTTACCACACCCTGATCTGAACAGACCCTAAAAATGCTAATCACAACACTTCAAGGAAGCAGGGGTCTAACAGACCGGAAAAGTTTTACCTTACAAAACAACTTAAGTCCGAACTCTAAAGTCGGTACGGCCAAAAATTAATCTTAAACCCAATTAACCTGGAACTTCTGAAAAATTGTACACTACCAAGTTTCGTTATAACAGCCAGAAGGCCTACAACGATTTTGCTAAAAGTTCATCTGAAAATTCTCTCAAAGCGGACGTCCTGTGTTCACTTTAGCTTTTTCTTAAGTTTAATAGGGTACATCATCAACAACGACAGGGGCAACATCATCAGATTCTAAAAATATTTTAATATAATCAAAAAATACGTTAGAAATAGCCTTATTTTTTTGTTTCCTTACTTATCTACACCGATAGATGTTATTAGACCGATCTTAATGTACGGCTGCGAGACCTTGACACTGACGCTCAAGGAGGAGAAGTTGCTGGTGGCAGAAAGGAAAATATTCCGAAAAATTCTGGGGCCAACCAGACGCGAGGACGGGACCTGGAGCCTGAGAAAGAATGCGGAAATAGAGGAGCTTGTGGCTGAACCCAACATCATGGGCGAGACGAAGTCAGCTAGACTGCGCTGGCTCGGCCACGTTGAAAGGATGGAATCGGATCGGGCTGTGAAAAGAGCATATCTGGTTCGGCCAACCGGAAAGCGACCAGTGGGCCGGCCCAGGTATCGCTGGATAGACCAGGTCGAGAAGGATCTCCGTTGCTTGCAACGGCCCGACTGGCGACGGGTGGCTGGAGATAGAGCAGAGTGGCGGAATCTCGTGTCGGAGGTCAAGATCCACTTCGGGTCGCTGAGCCAGCGCAGTAAGTAAGTAAGTACTTATCTACAATAAAATTCATTTATGACCCTTCAAACTTGGGTAGACAAATCCATTTTTAAAAGTGTAAATAAATAAACAAAATATACCATTTGAAAATCTACACAATTTATATTGCTATAAACTTTTGTTAAGAACCATGTTCATAAACGCAAAATTTAATAAAGCTGCTGAACAAATTTTGAATTTTGTAAATTATGTATATGATTTTTTTAATTATATAGGGGAGTTTTGGTGCTTTCGAAATATATTTTTTACTAATATTTCAATTTTCGAAAGGTCTTTCGATAATACTTCAGCAAAAAAAATTATATCTACTATCTAACTATTTATATAGTTTAGTTAGTAGATATTTTATATCTACTAACTATCTGTTTGTGAAGCTACACGAGTATTCTGACGAGCATGAATAAATAAAAGCTTAAATAAATTACGATGTTAGTCGATTTGAATAGCTTCTGCAAGCTATGGATAAAGACTAAGACTTTGTATCTCAAGAAGACATCACACATTAATCTCACTTTAAAAAATATATAATAGAAAGATAATAATTTATTTGGAAAGACTTATGATCTAAAAAACACAAGAGTACGCAGAGATCTCCATCGGCTTAAGCTAAAAGAAAATTCTAAGTCTTCAAAATTTAATAAAAGTTGCCTAGCAATGTGCGTTAAAATTTACAATCATATACTTAATGACATTAAAAAATGTAATTTACCAGTATTTAGAAGACATTTGTTCCGCTGACTGAACGACCATAATTTCTATAGTCTAGAAGACTTTTTCAAATTTAAAAAAGGAATTTATGTTTAGTTTACATTGTAATCTAATTTGCCTGTGTGTATTATTAATAATTTGAAACTCGGACATAAGCAGATTTGACAATTTGACATTGTAACTATTATTAGCAGATTTATTTGACATTTTAACTATTATTACTTATTATTTTTCATCTTTTATTGTACCCTGAAATTTGCATGCTAATTAATATAGCTCAAAAGTGATTCTTTTATTGTAATTTGACACCTTGTATACCATATTTGACGCAAATAAATGATTGATTGATTGATTGATAGATATAGTTGGGCAGAATACGTCGCGAACAACACCTTAACCAAGTTGACTATTATTTATATATATTCTTTGTAAATAAACTGTTCTCATCCGTTTTGAAGTTTAAAATAATACAAACCAGTGTAGCGATTTCCACAATATTACGCAGGAATAGGCAAATCCGAATGCTGAGAGAATACTTGATAACGTCAGATCAAAGAGACTCCTGCAAGATTAACATCTTACTCTGTCAGCGAGCATACAGACAAGAAGGTTTTGCTGCTGATAGTATAGATAAATGTTCACACTTCTGTTTGTGTAAGGAAGGTTGTGAAAGAAAAGTAGGTTATCGGGTTAATTCACAGTTACATTTATTAGAAATAGCCTAGACTGTTTTACCGGTTAAAATACTGACTAAATAAAAATTAAAAACCGGCCAAGAGCGAGTCGGACTCGCGCACCGAGTTTTCCGTACAAACCTTTAGGTACTCGTATATTTATTAAACATAAATGTTTATTAAATGATGTACCTAAAAATTAACGGTTTTCGCAATTTTTCCTTTATCTGTGCTAGACGTAGCTTCGTACCAAATTTCAAAATTCTGAGTTCACGGGAAGTACCCTGTAGGTTTTGATTCCCTTGCGAGTGTCGAAAATTTGCGGATATTATCGGCATAAACGGCTGTATCTTTTGATTGCGTTGGCTTAGAAGTTTGATTTTTTCACAGCTCTAAGAGACAGTAAACTTGAGTATTTCATATAAATTCCAGCTTGATACCTTTACGCGTTCCTGAGAAAAAGGGTCTTGACAGACAGACAGACGGACGGACGGACAACAAAGTGAACATAAAAGGGTTCCGTTTTTTCCTTTCTAGGTACGGAACCTTAAAAATATAGCCTTTAATTAGAGAAATATTTTTTTTAAACGGCCCTGTAGTTTCGGAGTTTTGACGACCGACTTGGTGTAATGGTTAAGAAGTTGGCTACTACACCAGAGGTCGCGGGTTCGATCCCCGCACAGTACAAACATTTGTGTGCATGAACATGTCTGTTTGTAATGGTCTGGGTGTCTCCTATGTATAATAAGTATGTATTTACAAAAGAAAATGTATTTAAGTATGTTTATCCGTTGTCTAGTATCCCATAACACAAGCTTTAATTAGCTTACTTTGGGGCTAGATGGCGCTGTGTGGAATAATGTCCAGGGATATTTATTTATTTATTTATTCGGAGCCTATTCACTACAAACAATCAAATCTTTCTTCTTTATAATATCAGTAAGTATATATAGGAGACTAGAACACTCTGACCGATCGTCTCCATAATATTTTTGCTATTAGACCGGTTATATATTAGATTAGCGTTTTTTTTCGCGCGTACAACTTACACGAGCGCTACATTTCAAAAAACTAAACGTGCGTTTAACCCGATTTTTACAACAGTGCACCTTGAGTTGTCAAAATTGTTAGGTTGTCAGCATTGAATTTCACCCGCCCGCTAACTTCCTCACTATTCCGCTCACACCCTCCAAGGTCTCAGGATATACACGGGCTCATTCCGACGTATCCGAACCGGTATTTGTTTTAGTAAGCCGCTGACGCTTATACGAGCTTACTACCGCGTCAACGCTCGTACGAGTTGCACGTGTGCAAAAGGTGCGCCCATACACGTCTACAATCACTTCCAAAAACGAAGTGACCACCGTGAGCGTAACAAAATTAAAGGCTGTGTTGGTATAGCTCCGTCGAGACTGTTTTCTGTCATAATCATCATCATTTCAGCCGAACGACGCCCACTGCTGGGCATAGGCCTCCCCCAAGGATCTCCACAACGATCGGTCCTGCGCTGTCCGCATCCAGCGGCTTCCCGCGACCTTGACCAGATCGTCGGTCCACCTTGTAGAGGGCCTGCCCACGGAACGTCGTCCGGTACGCGGTCGCCATTCGAGAACCTTTCCGCCCCAACGGCCATCGGTTCTCCGCGCTATGTGTCCCGCCCACTGCCACTTCAGCGATGCAATCTTTCGAGCGATGTCGGTTGTTTTTGTTCTCCTGCGGATCTCATCATTTCTGATTCGATCGAGCAGGGAAATACCAAGCATCGCTATCTCCATTGCTCGCTGGGTGATCTTGAGCCTTCTTATGAGACCCATAATAAGGGACCACGTCTCACTCCCATAGGTCATTACTGGCAACACACACTGGTCAAAGACTTTTGTCTTGAGACACTGAGGTATTTCGGACGCAAATATATGCCGGAGCTTCCCGAACGCTGCCCATCCGAGCTGGATTCGACGAGAGATCTCTTTCTCGAAGTTGGACTTACCTAGCTGGACTGTCTGTCCCAGGTAAACATAGTGGTCAACAACTTCGAGTGTAATGTTCCCAACGTTAACTGGAGCGGTGCCGTGTAGTGCCGGCACATAAAAAAGAATAGCACTACCCCCTCTCTTCCCGTGGGTGTCGTAAGAGCCGACCGAGGGAAAATTGCCATAAGGAGATGGGCAGCAGCGTCTCCGGATAACAGCAGGCCATACTGCGATCGCCAACCCGCCTGCCAAGCGTGGCGATTATGGCAAACCCCCCCCAAAATGACTGCACAACCAGAAAATCGGCCCCCAGTCCCCGGCGGCCCTGCTATTCCTAGCTACGGCAGCTGCTATGGTAACGGCGGGGCAGGGGGTGCTAGGAATCCCCGGGTAAGATCCGGCTGCCAACAACGACGACTCGACCTGGCAACATATAACACGCGCACACTGAGGCTCGACGCGAAGCTCATAGAGTTGGAAGAGGTAATTAGTAAGTTACATTGGGATATCATTGGGTTATCCGAAGAGAGGGGGAGGACTCGATAATCCTGCAATCCGGTAACTTACTATACCACCGGGAGGGCGACCAACAGTCCCTAGGTGGTGTCGGGTTCATCGTCCACAAATCCCTTGTCAACAACGTGATTACTATCGGAAGTGTTTCGAGCAGGGTAGCGTACCTGATACTCAGAATATCGAAACGATATTCGCTGAATGTCATTCAGGTCTACGCTCCGACCTCAAAGCACGACGATGTCGAAGTGGAGGCTATGTATGAGGAGATCTCTAAAGCCATGCATAGCTATAAAACCCACTACACGGTTGTGATGGGGGATTTTAATGCAAAGTTGGGGCAACGTTGCGGTGATGAGCTGAGAGTGGGGCAATTTGGATTTGGGCAACGGAACAACAGGGGCCAGATGCTGGCAGACTTCATGGAGAGGGAGAACCTCTTTATGATGAACTCCTTCTTCAAGAAGCCCGTAAGCCGCAAATGGACCTGGATCAGTCCGGACGGTAGAGTCAAAAACGAGATCGATTTTATCATGTCGACGAAGAAGCATATATTCAAGGATGTCACTGTGATCAACGCTGTTAAGACAGGAAGCGATCACCGCATGGTCAGAGGCACATTGAATATCGACCTAAAGCTTGAGAGAGCGCGACTGATAAAATCCACGCTCCGACCAATACCGGCTCAAATTCAAAACCCCGAGTGCTTTCAGCTCGAGCTTCAAAACCGCTTCGAAGCCCTTGAGAACAGCATCGATGTGGACGATCTGTACAACATGGTGGTGAATACTGTCCGTACGGTAGGGTCCAAGCACTTTAAAACCCGCCGTCCCAAATCAAAGAAACTCTCCAGTCAGACTCTCCTACTCATGGATCAGAGAAACGAAATGAGGCTACAGAACTCAGCGGATGCCCATCGTTATCGGCAACTCAATAGACATATATCTAAGTCTTTGACTAGCGACCTTCGCCAATTTAATACCCAGCGTATTAAAGAGGCAATTGAGCGGAATAAAGGCTCCAAAGTGTTCGCCAGAGATCTGTCTATTGGGCAAAGCCAATTGACGAGGCTGAAAACTGAGGCAGGTAGCATCATTTCGTCAACACCTGAAATCCTGCGGGAGATTGAGAGTTTCTATGGACAGTTATATTCCACGCAAACACCTGTTGAAAGCAAGGCTAAAGATCCTAGAGCCAAGCTTACCCGACACTATACCGAAGATATCCCGGACGTCAGCCTGTACGAGATTAGGATGGCTCTCAAGCAGCTTAAAAACAACAAGGCGGCGGGTGGTGACGGAATCACAACCGAGCTCCTGAGAGCGGGCGGTAAGCCGATACTCAAGGTCCTCCAGATGCTCTTCAGTTCTGTCATCCTCGAGGGAAAAATGCCAAAGGCATGGGGCAGAGGCGATGTGATGCTGTTCTTCAAGAAGGGTGACAAAACTCTCTTGAAGAACTACAGACCCATCTCGCTTCTGAGCCATATCTATAAGCTGTTTTCGAGAGTCATTACGAATCGCCTCGCTCGCAGGTTTGACGACTTCCAACCTCCCGAACAAGCAGGGTTCCGAAAAGGCTATAGTACCGTAGACCACATTCATACGCTGCGGCAAGTTATACAGAAGACCGAAGAGTATAACTTGCCACTTTGCTTAGCGTTCGTGGACTACGAGAAAGCCTTTGATTCGATTGAGACCTGGGCAGTACTGCAGTCTCTCCAAAGGTGCCAAATAGACTACAGGTACATTGAGGTGCTAAGGTACTTATACCAGAACGCCACCATGTCGGTCCGATTACAGAACCAGAGCTCTAATCCGATCCAACTACAGCGAGGCGTGAGACAAGCAGACGTTGTTTCTCCGAAACTGTTCACGGCTGCGTAGGAGGATATTTTCAAGCTTCTGGACTGGAAAGGACGCGGCATCAACATCAATGGCGAGTACCTAACACACCTGCGATTTGCCGATGATGTAGTTCTTATGGCTGAGACCTTGGAAGACCTGAACATAATGCTCGAAGATCTCGGTAATGCTTCTCAAAGAGTGGGTCTTAAGATGAACATGGACAAAACAAAAATCATGTTGAATGCCCATATTGCACTGTTTTCTGTATTTTATGGAAAAAAAAAATTCCTAACATACCGTGTTTTCATATGCTATTTGATTTTGCTGAAAGTATCAAAATCGTCCGGTATACTTGAACAGATTACATAGGCTTTTCACATTCCACTAATAAATCTTACAGCTAGTAAGATTCGTGCAAAACTTTCGCGTTCAAATCGCAAATCACGCATGGGACTAGCGGTTTCACATGTACAACCCAACTTTCAACAAAGCCAGTTTCAAAACTGTCCTAAATAACGTACAACCTCAAACTACTGTTCCAAATAAAGGACATGAAGTCATCCTGGTCTCAAGTACTTACAGCTTATCGCGGCCAGAAACACCCGCGTTCATCCCAGATTAAACGGTTAAAACATTTAACCCTGCGAGTGACGTGTTCAAATAAGCCTAATGGATCGTATTGGCACATTCGGGCCTTTCGTGACAATGGCCTAAAATGTTGGAGGGTTGTCACGGTATATCGATGACAGTAACATGATTATAAAGGTTGATGGGTAGATTACTTTTAGACGATGTATTTTATTGAATAGATACATGTAGGGAGGAAGGTTTTTTGGTCCGTTTTTTTGTGTAGGTGTTCGCATTGAACGTTTTACGTTTGTTCTTTGTCATTATACATATTCGTTTTTCTTTTGTTATAGGGAAAGGAGTCCCACTACCAACACTGATGAGTTGTTCAATTTTTGTCTGTCGTCGGTGGGTATCGAACCCACAACCATTGAAGCTATTATGTAGAAAGAAAAGGAAGAATAATATGGCGTTTCAAAACTATTTATGATTGTATACTTAAGTTACGAATGTCCGTCTGTTTTTGCTCAAGAACCTTAAAATAAAGTGGATTCAAAAATTCTAATTTTCGCTTACCAAGTTTCAACATCAACTTCAGAGTATCTATGCCATTTTTTCACAGTATAAATAACCACCCGGTATAAACATACAGACTGAAAGTGTAACTGCAATTTAGTATAGGTACTTTACCCGCCAGAGGGTCGTCCCAGCCGAGTTGCCGACCATTTTAACAAAAAAAGTCCTTTTTAAACGAAATTGGGTCGGACACGTTATACTGGGCCCTGATCCTTCGTGAATATTCATGAAGACAAGTTTAAAAGTCCGTAAGTTGAACAAAATGTACTTTGAGCTGATAAAATTGTTTGTTTGACTTTAGAAAAAACGAACACATCAATTTATGAAATATGATTTTAACTTAGTTATGCATTGTCCTCTGGAGAACAAATTGCTGCATTTAAGTACAGACTCTGAAAATCCTATAATTATTTGTGAACTACTAAAAAAGATCCTATAGAATCGTAAAAGTCAAAATGGCTTCTTGACTTTATTCAAAGGTTTAACAACGTAAATGACCGCTTAAAGTTCATTGAGTTATATTGTTATTTTTTTGCAGCATGTTTATAATATATATAAAGTTAAGTGTTATAGGGCCTTCAATACACCATTGAGGTGTAATGAAGGCTCTCTCAAAAGTACTAAGTAGGTATTAATTGCTCGTTGCCGACCTTGAAAGGCTTTCGTAAAGTCAGCATGGAGAATTAAGGTCCCGAAGCAGACCGAACAAAAGCTCCGCGATGAGCTTACTAGCTGTGACACACAATTGTCAAAACAGAATTACTTGGTAATGTTCTGATCATAAAGGAATCGTTTTTTCAATACCCGCTTCTACCCCTCAGCAGTTTTCAATAAATAAAAGAAAATTTAATGACAATAACATAAATACTTTCAAGAACGAACTCAATACTATTAATTGGAATGAGGTATTATTATCTACAAATAATGTTAATAAAAACTATAACGCATTTAGTTCGATTATCCAAAAACTATTAAATAAATGTATGCCTAAAGTCAACCTAAAACTACGAACTAAACCTACGAAACCTCATCTTACTTCAGGCCTTAAAATCTCATGCCGAAATAAACGATTATTAAAATTCCTAACAACGCAAACAAAAAGTAAAATAATCCATAACTATTACAATTCATATACTAAGACATTAAGAAAAGCTTTTCAAGTGTCAAAAAAGATTCATAATACAAATGAATAAGCAAATTCACTGAATAAAAGTAAAGCCATGTGGCAAATTATTAACAAGGAAACTAATCGAAAACCTAGAACATTAAAACAAAATATAGTCTTAAAGTACAATCAGTCCCTTCAACAATGTCCAAAATTAATTGCCAACTGTTTTAATAACTATTTCACTGAGGTAAGCAACACCCAAAATGATACATGCAATAAAAACAATAATACAGTAAAATATATAATACATAACTCCCTTTATTTGCAACCTGTTGACTTTAATGAAACGTTTAATATAATAAGAAACCTCAAAAACAAAACTAGTTTTGGGATAGATGAAATTCCCCCGTTGTTAGTAAAATCGTGTGCCCGGGAGCTTGCCCTCCCGTACACTTTGCTGATCAATCAATCTTTCGTAGAAGGTTGTTTCCCCGACTCTCTAAAAATTTCAATAGTCAAACCAGTCCACAAAAAAGGTGTAAAAACTGACACAAATAACTACCGCCCCATAGCGCTTCTTCCGACATCAGCAAAAATATTGGAATCCGCCATGTCAAAACGGCTCAGCTCCTTCCTTGAAAAGTATAATGTTCTCCATGCTACACAATTTGGCTTTCGTAAAAATAGAAATACTATATTAGCAATCTATCAATATGTACAGAAAATACTCAACTTTGTTTATAACAATAAAGAATACGCGGTAGGCTTGCTCCTCGACATGAGCAAGGCATATGACAGGGTCGACTACAGGATCCTATTGGATAAGCTCTATGGACTCGGCATTAGAGGGGTAGCGTTTGAATGGTTTAGGTCTTATCTTCTAAACCGTTATCAGTACGTCGAAATAGAATATACCAACTTTGTCACTGGAATTATTGAATTTGTGAAATCAGATCTGACTCCTGTCACTGGTTCTATTCCCCAGGGAAGCGTACTGGGTTGTACCCTGTTTTTAGTGTACGTAAACGATTTGCCACAATCATTTCCCTTCGAAAGCGTGTCCTTTGCAGATGACATCTCAGTTATTTTATCTTGCACAAATACAAACTCTTTAACAAAAGACTTAGACTCATTATTAGATTCCATTACAGACTGGCTTAATCAAAACAACCTACAACTAAACCTCAATAAAACTAAATTAATTCAATTTAAACCCTACCAAAAAACTGCTTTAGAAATTAACTATACCTACAAAACTAATAAATTGGAAACAGTAAAATCAACTACTATGTTAGGCATAGAGATAGATACGCAAATCTCTTGGAAACCCCACATAGAGAAATTGTCTAGCAGATTGTCTTCCTTCATATATGCCCTTGGTCGTCTCAAACGTGTTACAGACGTGAAAACTGCTCTCACAGCATATTATGCTTACGCCCACTCACGCTTTTCCTATGGAATCATACTTTGGGGCAACTGTAGTACTATCCAGGACATATTTATTCTCCAAAAGAGGTGTATTAGAATACTAGTAAATATTAAACAAACAGATTCTTGTAGACCTCATTTTAAAAAACTTAGCATACTTACTTTGTCTTGCCTGTACATATTTGAAGCCTGTAAGTTCGTCAAAAGGAACGTCAACCTTTACTCTCCCATAAAAAATATTAGACGCAATAATAGATACCAAAATAAACTAAAACTACCGTTTTCTAAATTAAAACTATACTCCTCTGCCCCACATTCAATGTTAATAAAAATATATAACCACATCCCAAATAAAATTAAAAATACTGAAAAATTATTAACTTTTCAGAACCAGCTAAAACAGTTTTTAATCACAAAAAGTTATTATAGCGTTAAAGAATTTTTTGATGATGATACTAATATTTAGTTCGAAATGGTATTTACATTTCGGATAATCTTGTGATACAGCTGGTAATAATGTACAGCAAGAATTTGTTATAATGTATAAGTGTCTAACCTAGCACCTAAGCATAGTCATTAATTTGTAAAGCCCTTTATAAGGAGAAAAAAAAAAAAAAATTGCATTGCCCTTACGGGGCGCTACATTGTATTTGTTTACACCTTATGTACGTACTTTATAAGTTCCATGTACTCAATGTAGCACGCAATAAAGATTTTGATTTTGATTTTGAGGACCAAAACTCTCGGAGATATAGCAATTGTAAAAATCATATTTTTGGACTTGCCCAAAACGCTTCCTACAAACTGCCGCTGGTAAGTGACGTCAATTGCCATCTATTTATTTGCGTACTGAAAACATTTGTTCGACAGTCATGTTAAATTTTGCGATTATGAATATGGTTTCCTAACCAAAGTTGCAGTAAATTCTGTAGATTATCGAATGGTATTTACGTAACACTCAAAAATGAATTTGCCCACCCAAATTTGAAGGGCCACAATTTGAATTGTACTTAAGTAAACTTACTAAAAGTTTTATGGACCCTTTTTTACTATATTGTATTAAATTATTTTCAGAATAAATAAATAATTATCTGGGACAATTCACACCAAGATCAGCTGACCCCAGACTAAGCAGAGCTTGTACTATGGGCGTCAGAGACTGATAAACATACTTAAATATTTCTAAATACATACTTAAATAGATAATAACACCCAGACACACAGCAAACTCAAATGTCCGTCACATAAATGTTTGTCATGAGTGGGAATCGAACCCTCGACCTCCGGCGCTAAAGGGAGGATTGCTGCCATGGCGCCAACAGGCCAGTCAATTCAGAATCCGATGATGATATCGACAAATACCTTAATAGAAAGCCGCTATGCCCTACACCTCTTCCAAGCTCTGTTTATTGTTTCATGCGCATATTTATATTGCTTTTTACAGCAAAAGAAGTTACCCCGCTGAGCTGTTCGCCGACAGTAGTGAACTGCCTGTATCATGAATATGCATTTCTGCGCGTACGCTCGTTAAACTTGGCAGCTGTTAAGCGGTGTCTAGGTAGGCTATAAGCTGACTTTGAGTGCTGGCATTACACCGTCAGCCATATAAATACACCGAAATAGATAACGCAGGTTTGGCTGAATGAAAACAGTACTTCACTTCTAGGCAAAGACTGCTGCTGTATAAAGCGCAAGTCAGGCCACACGTGGAGTTCTGTTATCACCTTTGAGCAGGAGCGCCTGGATATCAACTCAGTCCTTTTGACTCAGTCCAGAGGCGTGCGACCCGGATTGTCGACTATTCCAAACTGACAAGCGGTTTAGAGCCGTTACGTCTGAAGAGAGACTTCGCCTACCTATGCGTGTTCTACCGCTTGTACAACGGGTTTTGTTCTGAAGAACTGTTTGATATGATGCCCACGGCCACTTTTTACCACCGCACCGCTAGCCACCGACAGGGCGTTTATCCTCACACTCTGAATCCGCAATAGTCTCGTACAGTTCGGTTTCAGAGATGTTTCCTTCCGAGGACTATCAATCGATTTCATTCATTCATCATGGATTGATTTATTCGTTTATTTTTTATTACACATGAAAACATTACAAACAAAACACATAAAAATGTTTAGTTATCAAAGTGATAACTACAACAGTGATTACATACAATTAACTCAACTGCAAGGCTAAACAGAGAATTAAGGAAGTTTGGACTGTGAAAGTTACAAGAAACAGCGGGGAAACTAAATTAATTTCTGAAATATCCATAAAACATACGATTTATAACTAAACATAATAGGATCTACTTGTTTGCTCCTGTTGCTAACTCGGTTTGAACCTAATTGATTTTTGTACTTGTTGTAACAACAGCTGAGCGTGGACTAAATTAAGCAGCGTCGAAAAAGGTGCATTGCACTCCTTTTTGATGAGCAAAGTAATAGATATATAGCGATAAGGCCGCCTAAATCGCACTAGACTAAGTTTTTTGTAATCTCCTTAGTTGTACTATAAAGTATATTTATCTTATCTTATCTTAAATACACTCGCATCATCGATTTAGATTTTATGTCTGTGACGCCAACGCTATCTTAACTGTCTTTACTCTTTTAGTAGTGTCTAGATTTTCGAGTTTTCTATACGGACGGATCTATTTACGTACACCTTTCGTAAGTCGCCACCAGACTGGGGGTGTCTTGAAGAAGGTCAACGTACGGTAGGTACTACTAAGTTTTCAAAAATTCTTATACGTTCACTGTAACTGCCAATTCAAAGTCAAAAAATCTTGAAATGAAATGAAATGAAATGAAATGAAATTTATTGTGAATATAAATTTGGGTACACAGCATTTAGCAGTTACAGTGGCTTGAGAGAGAATCTCCAAATTTTACCTTTTCAAGCGTATTCACATACTTTTAAAATACTAAATAAACCTATTTTAACCTATTTTCTTTACTTAAATCGACCAGCGGCCTTATTAAAGGTTATTGTAGGACAGGTTTTATTTTGGAACCTATTTCAGGCACCAGTCCCTCACAAAATGTGGGCTAAATTCATTGTTTATACCTAACATTAGCCTTAAGTACCTACAATTGTGAAGGGATAATAAATATATCTTTAAGTTGAACTGAGTGCTATTTCGTCAGTAAATATCCAACTCAGATGATGCGTTAGTGCCAGTTTGACCGACTTGGTGTAATGGTTAAGAAGTTGGCTACTACACCAGAGGTCGCGGGTTCGATCCCCGCACAGTACAAACATTTGTGTGCATGAACATGTCTGTTTGTACTGGTCTGGGTGTCTCCTATGTATAATAAGTATGTATTTACAAAAGAAAATGTATTTAAGTATGTTTATCCGTTGTCTAGTATCCCATAACACAAGCTTTAATTAGCTTACTTTGGGGCTAGATGGCGCTGTGTGGAATAATGTCCAGGGATATTTATTTATTTATTTATTTATACGCTGACAGACTAGAAATCAAAGATTATATTACGAAATTGCTTGCTACGGTCAGTTTAGAGAATGAACTTGAAAATTCATAAGAGATTGTAATAAGGCCCCGTAAGAAGCACTTTTAAAACAAGTTCAGCTTGCATGACCTTAGCTCCGGTCGCATAAATGGCGAAAATTCGTTGTAAAATAGCCATAAGTTTGGTACGCTATGTGTTAAAAGAATTCTCCCTGCCTGTTTATTAAATTTTCATGCCATAAAAACCTAACCAACGCCAACGTCCATAAATTTTGGTATAGAGATAGATTAGACCTCGCAAAATTACAAAGTATTAGTAAGTTTTTTGCTCTAAAATGAAGAAAGAAAGAAAGAAAAACTATTTATTGACAAAAACATAATTTAGCTTAAACTAGAGGAGAAAGGGCTAAGGGTTATACTATAAATGCACAAAGAGTAAGAATGGGAATTCCACCATTTCTCAAGTTAGGGATTCAAAAATTAATATTTATGCTTTGCACTAGAAATGAAAACCACGTTTGAATAATGATCTCTCAAGCCGGTACAATAGTGGAGGTTTTTCTGTAATACTAACTAGCCGGTTTTCAGGATGATACTATACGAAACAGAAATAGGCCACCCCCTTTCCAACTATGGAGATTTATTTAAGTGGCCCCCCCGACCAACCTCTCGGTTATGCAGAAGGGCACACTATTCCTAGCACACCGTGAAGTGTACCAGAGACCATCTGCGGTAGGTCCTGTCGCCACAAAGCACAATGCACAATGCATTACACATTATGGTACTCATAGGCGAGTAGCCCGTGGCATAACCCAGACACAACAGAAATAGGCCACTCAAAATAAATAACAGTAACAAATAAACATGCGCCAGACAACACCACATTAATAATCATGGTCTCAAAGTAGGGATAAATCTGGGCCTAAGAAGCATAACACTATAAGTCCGATTTTACCGTTTTTTAAGCCAATGTATTTAAAAAACCGTCTTCTATCCAACGATAAAACTGTATTTCTAAAAAGTCAGTCAAATGCCTCCGTGGCCGAGTGGTTCCAGAGCTCGGCCCAAAAACCCGGAGGTCCCGAGTTCAATAACCAGGTCGGGAAAAGTGTGTTTTTCGGAACATATGATCACCAACCCGCATTTGGCAAGCGTGGTCATTAAGCCAATACCTATCCATTGTAGCGATGACTTGATTTGAATGATGGAGGCCTTTGCCCAGCAGTGGGACAGTATATAGGCTAATTACTTATTAATTAATTACTGGTCAAGCATTGATTTTCAAAATTGAGCAAATGTAGCAAACCGTTACGGTTGTGACACATATTAATGCAGGTGAAATACAGTAAAATACTCGTGACACCTTCATATATATATATATATATATATATATATTTTTACGTGGCATGCATTGTTAGCCGCTGATGACTTTCACAATTTCACCGGTCAAGTGGGTGAGCGGAAGGCTCTCAACCCTTACCTTCATATATATTTTATCGTATGTGTGTCATTAACATCGTTATGTTACTAATTGTATCTAGGATTATATCATGGCATATTAATGTAAGTGTGAAGTTATAATGTTGTGCAGCGACTGTAATTAAATAACGTACCGAAGCATAACACTGTGAGTAACGGAGTTTTTCATAATAACTTGAAATTTAAGTTATTTTAACTAAAAAAAAATCTCTTGTGCTTTTCTTTATCTAGGATAGTTTTTTTATTGAATAAATAAAAAGTCATGTTAATAAAACCCGTGGTTTTAATTGTTTTTTTGGGATAGAGTTCAAACACCACCAATTTTATCACAGAATAGTCTGTACTGTAAATTTATTGTGCTTTTTTCACTTACAGTTGAATCCTTTTAGGTCCAGAAATATCCTTGGGTTACGAGATGTTAATCCAGCCAGGGGCGTCTCCCAGCCACACAGCCAATATAAAAAAGATCGTTTCCTAAATTGACTCGACCGAGAAACGAACCCCGACACTACGTAATTGTGTGGTCATAAATTATTGTTTCACGCAGACAAAGTCACAAGCATTACTAGTGATAGCATAAATGAGAAGGTAACACAATATTTAATACACACGGCACCAAAAAAATATAATTTGTTAAGTCAAGGATTCCGGTCCCAAGCAAGGAATTCCCGTAGTAATTTTTGCGTTATCCGTTACATTTCCCTGGTGGTTCCGTAATAAAGAGCCTGAAGGCTTTCAGAGGTCCGCTTGAGATTACAAAAAACGGGCAAGCGTGAGACGGGTCTTATTTTTTTTTTTGCTAATAATTCTCGCTCACACTCCTTCTCATATTTCTTCTGTTGGAGCTTGACTTTGTCAGCTTCTGGCGGCGCCGTGATCCTCATCTGGGGCCCTAGCTACGAGTAAGAACAACATGCTATTTTCATTTCGACATGTCAAATGTGAAAAATGAACGGGAATGACATTAGCACTCGTCTAATCGGAATGACATTTATGTCAGATCCATACATTTTAAATCCACCAATCAAGTGGCCCAGAGTTCGGTAGAAAGAAAATAAGATAATATTTATTAGACGAGATGTAGGACTAAACCGGCTATCTTAAAGCTTACGCTATTCCCAACACGTTGAGATCACGTCTTAAATATAAAGGATGAGGTAGAGTACACCGTAAAACAGAAGTGTAACATTCTGTTGTAATCGCTTGTAAATATTTTATTAGCTACGTCAAAGATTAGACGGTTAAAAGTAGGGCTAGTTTTAAATATAAACTAAGGAGATTGTTATTATTATTTTATTTAATGACTAAAAAGTAAGAAAAATGTATTATTTGATGTAAACTTAAAGGCATTTTAAAATTTCTTGTTGCATTTTAACTAATTCTATTAAATACGGGTTTTTGTAACGAAACAAATAACGGTAAATTGCTCAAAGGCCTGTTCAGACCTGAGCGGTATTCGCTGCCGCTGTGGGTAGCGATACATTTTGCCACGGAACTTGATACTAAATACCTGAGCGAAACCCGCGCGGTATTGTACCGCTACCCTCAGCGGCAGCGAATACCGCTCAGGTCTGAACAGGCATTTACTTATTTTTCTCGACATTTCGGCGTCAATTGAGGAGTCCGCTCGTGACCACCCGTGAAACCGTAAACCTTGAAACCGTGAGCTCGTGAAACCTTGGGGCCTTAATTTACGAAATTTCGTGAAACTTTGGAGGGTAAAAAGGACACAAAATTTAGATACGTTATGATAGATAAGCTTTATGTAATTTATATTATGTAAAGGCCTGTTCAAACCTGAGCGGTTTTCGCTGCCGCTGTGGGTGGCGGTACAATATCGCGCGGGTTACGCTCAGGTATTTAGTATGAAGTTCCGCGGCAAAATGTACCGCTACCCACAGCGGCAGCGAAAACCGCTCAGGTCTCAACAGGCCTTAATATGGTTATTAGAATATCAAGAAATCCACATCAATTTCGAACGCTAAGTATGTTTTTAACGTCCGAAATTTCACGTTTCACGTGTTCGACGAACCGAACTGGATTCCCCTGGTGTTGATTGGACTTCAATTCCGAAGTAAATGATGTAACAAAACCGTATGTATTTTCCTAATTAGAGTCTCTAATTGTTCTACGAATTGGGTTCGGACCCTTAATTATCTAGAACAAGGTTGTATTTTTTACATAATACCTTTAATTAAAACGACTTACCTATTATTCCTTCCATTACTTAATGGAATAATTACTAATTGCTATACCATCTGCTAACATTACGTGTTCCGTAGGACATTTATAACGTAGTTTTGAAAATTTAAATTCGAAAGACAACTTAGAACTGTGTCTACCATGAGTTTGCGTCACGTGAACTGAAATCGTTGCGTTCAGAAATTTGTATGCAATTTTTGGTTCCATTTTAAATCACTAGAGGGCGCTGTACCGAAATCCCATACAAAAACGTCAATGCGGTTTTCGTGAACGCTAGCGGCTGTCATCGGTGAAATCTCATGGTAGAATAACACAAGTGACTTTCAACATACAAGGATCTATCACCTGCGCACTGGCAGCGCGACATCAAAAAGTGACGTCACTCTGAGCATACTTTTTCCTTAGTTAAAGTGTATTGTTTCCTATTCTAAATGAACATTTTGCACCGCCAACCGCATTTCTGTCTCATCCGATGGTTGACTGGTAGAGAATGCTTTTAGCATTAAGTCCGCCTAATGTGAATTTTTTGCAATGAAGATTAAATAAATAATAAATAAATTCCTTCCCTCTTACACATGGTAGAAAAAGCCAGAAGGCACGATTTTACTGGCACGTATGTGCTATGTTCAAGCTTATCAATATGTATGACGTGTATCTATTTTTTTATCCAAATTCTAGAACATACCATCACGACTTTATCCCAAACGGGGTAGTCAGAGGCAAGTGACTGTGTCGTCAAGGTGAACGAAACACTCAGAAGCCCGCTTTTAACCAATGGCATTAGAACCCAACGTGGTAAGTGGTGAGCCTTCCGCCGTTATCCGGATTAATTTGGTTTTTATCGATGTTTTCCATCACCGGAGAGTAAGTCGGATATTTAACAATGAACACAAAGATTTTGGTTCTGGCCAGATTTGAACTCGGGACCACACGATTCACGATCTGAGTTCGGGTGCTGAACCACTAGGCCACGACGCTCTCACCAATGTAGGTTTGTAACTACCTACATACATACTTAAACGTGAGATGTAAAAAATAGTTATATTGCTAGGTATATTTTAGTGTTTCCTTGGCTGACACCGACTCCAACAATAACAATAATTGTACCTACATTATATTATCGTATAAGTTTTAGAAACATTCGTAATATTTTTTTTACTTTTTAGTGCAAATTAATCTGTTTTGGAATAGTTTTTTTTTGTTAAAATTTTTGTTTATATTACAGGTTTCTCAATTTCCCTGCTGAACACTAATATAACATTACAATTTGTGCGACGTCACTTGTGCCTTTCATCGCGACACACCCACGCGCCGCGCGGCGCTGACAGCGCTGTGACAGCAAGGTGACAATTTAATTTTCACTGAAAGTCACACACAACACTATTCACATATCGTTTGCGTAATCTATTTGTGAAATAATAGTACTAATAATGGTATATTAAATGTGTTTTAGTAAACTGAAGCATGAACGCTAAACGTAAGGTACGTTTGCAGTTATTGGCCGTAAAAATTGAGACTAGACACAATGACGGATAGGTTTTCGTATAATGTGAATATCTATCTAGTCAGTCAGGAGACGAGAAACCCCTAAATTGGATACGAACAACATTAATAAGTGGCTGCTAATGTCATTGGTATACCATTTGAAGTTTTAAAAAAATGTAAACTTGCGTGTTGTCCGCAATCGGGTTTTAAACAAAAAAAACTCTTAATAAATAAATAAATATAAATATGCGCCAGACAACACACCTCTTGTAATGGTCTCGAAGTAGGGATAATATCCCTGTGTTACGAGGTACCGCACAAGGAAATAAGCTAGGGGCGTCTCAGCACACCCAGACCCGAGTCAATTCAGAAAAGATCGTTTCCTAAATTGACCCGACCGGGAATCGAAACCGGGACACTACGGAAATCGAGGCGAGAAACCGTGCTACAGCGCACTACGCCAGCCGTGTCGTCAAAATTAATATTGGAAAAGTTACAGAATATTCCTAACGATATATTGACATGTTAAAAAAGAGGCTGTTTATTTAGGCTAGTGATTCAATGTCCAAGTAGTTCGAAAACTATGTCACCTATAAAATAGTTTTTAACAGAACTAAAAAGAGCTAATGTATATGGTTGTTTGCAATAAAAAAATGGCATGGTAATAATATTACTAAGTAACCAGATTATTTTATTTGTACAGATTCTGAGAGGCTACACTCAAGAAGGCAGAAAAAGCCAAAACCTTTGTTCTATTTTAAGGCCGCCTCAAAGCCTTACAGGCCCCACGCATAAGGCCACATTAATCTCAATATATGTTTGTTGTCGGGCCCTTCCCTTGATATTGTTTCACTTTAGTGAATTTTTTAAAGTACTGCGTGGAATACGGATTTACGAGCGCGGCAGTAAATTTTATTTTGCCTGACTGATAAAGAAAGTGCACTCAGGAAACAGCTGTGTTTTTATAAACAAGAATTGTTTTTATAGGCGTGGTTACCAGCGGCTAAACACCTGCAACATCGGTACTTCCAGTTGCGAGTTTTGTTGTTGTAGCCTTTTAAAGATTTTGTCTAGTAGTGGATTGAGTTCTCTATTTTGTTTTTTTTTTACTTAGCCTGTACTGTCGCTGCTGAGCGGCGCTGCCGCCGCGCGACAACTGCGCACTGCTGCCCCGTGGCTTGGATTAGTGAGGCGCACTCCACGCAATAATGAATCTTATGGTGTTGGACTCGATCATTTTGCAGTCTGTCAACAATCGCAAATCCCGCCTGCAACACTGGCTCGGCGCCTACCAAATGCAGTGAGTGCACGCGACTGCAGCGCGCCGCCCACGCGCCGCTGCCACGTAGTCGTTTAGATCGCTTTCACATTAGGGCGTCAGCAGCACGACAGCAGAGCGACAGTAGAGCGACATCAGCTCGACAGCAGCGCGACTGCAGCGCGACAGCAGTGCGACAGCAGCGCGACAGCAGCGCGATTCAAAACTCAAAACTCAAATAATTTTATTCAAATAGACTGTATCAGTACTTTCAAATCGTCAAATTTACAGCAAAATATACTAAATATTAGTCATAAATACCATAATAATATGGATATGTAAATAAACAGTATACAGATATAATGCGACTCTAGCACCGCGTCGGAGTTGTTTCTTGCTGAGAAGACCCGGCGAGAAACTCAGCAGTTACTCTTTTAAACTTGTTTTGGGTTTACAACAGGCGTTAGTAAAGTACAAGCAGTGTGTCATTTTGATACAAATAAACCTAAAAGAATATAAAACAAAGAGAAAAACCAACAATAAAAGAATATAATAACAAGAATTCATTTAAACAATTCAAAAACAAAAATTGTTAGTCAGTACATACATACTAGGTACCTATTAACTCTTACAATAAAACATCTGTTACAATAGAGCTATTTAATCCCGCATCGAGCAGAGCGCTTATACCCAGGCATTTTTATCTATAAGGTAGTCTTTTGTAGTATAATAGCCCTTTTTTAATAAAGCCGTTTTGATGTGATTTTTGAATCTATGTAAAGGTAACTCACAAATCGTTTTTGGAATTTTGTTGTAATAATGTATACCTTGCCCCATAAAGGATCCTAAAACTTTTTGTAACCTAAAGAGTGGAAGTGCAATTTTATCCTTATTCCTAGTATTTCTGCAATGTATGTCACTGTGTTTAGCATAGAGACCAATATTTTTTCTCACCAAAACAATGCAATTGTAAATGTAATGTGACTCTACAGTGAGGATACCAATTTCCTTAAAAATCTCCCTAAGTGAAGCCCGTGCACGAAGCTTATAGATGGATCTGATAGCTCGCTTCTGGAGGATAAAGATGGTTTGTATATCCGCCGCTTGACCCCAAAGTACAATGCCGTAAGACATTACACTATGGAAATAACTTAAATAAACTGAACGAGCAGTATCAACATCTGTTAATAACCTAATTTTTCTTACTGCAAATGCAGCCGAACTAAGTCTGCCTGAGAGAGCTGTTATATGAGGGTTCCATTGCAGTTTTGGATCTAGTGTGATTCCAAGAAAAACTGTTGTATCTACAAGCTTCATAGTATTAACATCAATTTTTAGACTAATGGGGTTATCTTTAACATTAGGCAACTTAAAATTAATACATTTAGTCTTTTTTGCATTAAGCTGTAGATTATTTACTGTGAACCATTGTAAAACCTTTGAAAGTGCGTCATTAACATCATCAAAAAGGTTTTTATTTCTGTCAGTTTTAAAAACTAAAGATGCATCGTCTGCAAACAATACAACATCACAAATATCTTTTAAGTAAAAAGGTAAATCATTTATATAAATCAGAAATAGTAATGGACCTAGAATGGATCCTTGAGGGACCCCCATTTTAACTTGTGATCCTGTAGAGAGTACAATGTTAACATCAACTTTTTGAGTTTTTAAACTAAGGTACGAAATTACCAAATCTAAAGCATTATCCCTAACCCCGTAAAAATCAAGCTTGCGTATAAGAGTATCGTGATCAACGCAATCAAAGGCCTTGGACAAGTCACAGAAGACGCCAAGAGCGTTCTGTGAATTCTCCCAAGCCCTAAAGATGTGTTTTAGAAGTGCAATGCCAGCATCAGTAGTAGAACGGCCTCTCGTGAATCCATATTGTTCACTGTGTAAGAGATTGTTCTCATAAAAATGGCATAATAGTTGTTCTTGAATTATTTTTTCAAAGATCTTACTTAGAGCAGGTAGGATTGAAACAGGCCTAAAGTTACCTGGGTCTTGTTTGTTGCCTGATTTAAAAAGTAGTACAACCCTACTGTGTTTCATTAAGTTTGGAAAAACACCTTCATTCAACACAATCATTGAATATTTACGACAGCAGCGGATGCCTATACATTACAAAAATAGCGCGACCACACTTGGATTAGTGCGGTGCAATCCACGCAACAATGATTTTTTCGGCGTCGAACTCGCTCATTTCGCTGTCTGTCAACAAAAAAGATCGCTCAATTAAGGTGGGTTTAGCCGCCAACTAGCGCCACCATTTAATTTTTTTATAACTTTCAAATACTTTTTTTTTTCACGTCGGTGACAATCAAGCATGCGGACCACCTGATGGTAAGCTGTTACCGCAGCCTATGAACACGTGCAACACCAGGGGTATCACTCGCGCGTTGTCGACCCTGCAAAACCTTTTCAAACCCCTTTCGAAGAACTCCATACTTTATCTCATCGGGAAAACCTCGGCAGGGAGTTCATTCCACAATTTAAGCGTCCTCGGTAGGAAACATCTCTTCAACCGAACTGTACGAGACCATTGCGGATTCATAGTGTGAGGATGAGCGCCCTATTGGTGGCGAGCGGTGCGGTGGTAAAAAGTAGCCGTGGGCATCATATCAAACAGTTCAGTAAATGAACAATGAATACCTCAAAAAATACTTCTTATAAATAGAATGTATGTCCACGACTTTTCATTCTGTTTTAAACTAAAAGTGGCCATTTTAGCAAAAACTAAAACTACTACTAAAAACAGAATTAAAAGTCGTGGACAGACATTCAATATTTGAAAGAAGTCGTTTTTGAGATATTCATTGTTCAGTTTTTAAAAACAATGTCTAATTTGGAAGTCATAAAAATAAATAAATTTTGTGGCGCTAGTTGGCGGCTAAAATCGCCTTAAAACACTAACTCGGCGCCTACTGAATGTAGCGACTGCCGTGCGCTGCCCACGCGCCGCTGCCGCGTTGCCGTTTATAGTACGAAATTATCAGCAGACAGCACCCAGACATGTGATAAAAAAAGTCGTGCCATGAATATAATTATGTCCTGGTTGTCGATCGCAATTACAGCCTTCTGCACTAGAGATGAGAGGCCTACCCATTTTAGCTGAACGGATTTTGATAAACTTTTTAATTTTGATATAACTTGGTATAGTACAATCATTTTACGAGCGCGCGTGCCGACGCTCTTATTACCGAATAATAAAGTTTAATTTCGTGAGCGGGCTCGTGATTTGCAAGAACTATATATAAATAGATTAAAACCTATCGTCTATTAGTTTTACATAGGCTAGGATTTCTCTTAAGAGGTTGAAACTAGGCATTAAAGTTTTTATGAAAACCGAAACAAATTGATTTTTTGACGACACGATTGGCGTAGTGCACTGTAGCACGGTTTCTCGCCTCGATTTCCGTTGTGTCCCGGGTTCGATTCCCGGTCGGGTCAATTAAGTAAACGATCTTTTCTGAATTGACTCGGGTCTGGGTGTGCTGGGAGACGCCCCTAGCTTATTTCCTTGTGTGGTACCTCGTAACACAGGGATTTAATAATCCCTACTTCGAGACCATTACAAGAGGTGTGTTGTCTGGCGCATATTTATTTATTTATCTGCAAATAAATGCCGAAAATACGTTTTTCACCTTTTTTAAAATTAAACGTTATACTAAGAAGTAATCGCGGTAAAAAGCTTATACAATCATAGAATAAACAAAAGTCTCCCCTTTTCAACCCCTAGACCCAGACAATCACACTTGTTTGAACACAAAGCCTAAATGAAACGGCTTTATGATTCAGACGAATCTCCTTTGTGAACCGCAGCTGAGTGGCCTTACAAAATAACTAGTTGGGAAAATAAAGGAAAAAATAGGACTTGTTACAAACTAGAGCCTTTCTGCCTAAAGATGACGGAATCTGAAAAAAAATCTGCGAAAATAGGGACATCTTACGTCAGGATCAAATGTAGAAAAAAAAATGTAAACCACCTCTTTTTCGAAAAGAGTTACTACTGAGTTTCTTGCCGGGTCTTCTCAGTGGAATCAGCGTTACTTCTACCATGAGTTGCCACTTTAAATTTGCGTTATTAAATAAATAAATATATAAATATAAGTACTGCGCCTCTGTTGAGTCGAAATATAGCTAAAAAAACGGTTCCAAGATGCTATTGTTACGTTGTGGTATCGTTTTTTAGTGCCAGCCAACTATATCAAATCATGTTTCCACCGGATAAATTACCTCAACTGTCCCAGTTATTAGATTTTTATTTCACTGTTTACTACTTCAAAAATGAATTCTAAAAACGTGTTTTGCAGTAATACCTGACCTTAAAGCCATGTTATGCGGTCAAAATGCGGTTTACTTTTGTTTGGCTTTTAGTTTTTAATTTTATTCCTCATGTAATGTTGACACTCGGGCATGCGTAATTAAGTTTGCATTTAAAAATAAAAGTAAAAAAGTAAAAAATATCTTTATTCATATAGACTTATAGAAAGTACTTATGACAAGTCATATAGTTACAAAAAAAAATTAAAGCAAAAACATACTAAAATAAACTTACATAAAATAATACTATAATAGTAAATATCATAATTAAACATAATGTGACTCTACCACCAGTTCGGAGGATGTTTCCGATCGAGAAGACTCCGGCAAGAAACTCGATGGTTACTCTTTTCGATCATGTTTTTTAACACAAAAATTGAATTGACAGAGTAAAGTCATAACAAAACAGTGTGCAGAGGAGCAGATTATACCTAAGATGACCACAAATTCTTATCATTTAAGAAATCTTCAACACTATATTAACCTCGCTTCATTAACTTAGCTTTAATTTGTGACTTAAACTGGTGAAGAGGCAGTTCAACAAGATTAACGTATGAAACATTAGTATGTAAGTCATTTACCTTATTATAATGTAACCTTGTTGGTTATCTAATAAATAAATAAAACACACCATCTAAAAAGTCATACCACCAAACTTACGAGTTCGATTGGTTAGTTCTTTGTCCTAACTATGAATAAAACATGTAGACTCATCTCAAGTAACAAAATATAAGCAATAACTACAGCTTACCCACTATCCAAATTAACGAATATTGGTATAACATACGCTGTTTATGTAACTACAAATACTTGTACTTAGGTTATACAATAGGTACTATCTATTAAACATAATGTGAATGTCGCGAGTTACTCGGAACAATAGTGGAACATATTAAAGACCTAATGTTGGATACGTGTAAGGCGATTAAAACGTAAAACGGGGACCTTGTGTTGAAATCTAACAATGAAGGATTTATCAATGTAAGGTTCTCACGCGCCAGAGAATATACTCGTATATATTATTAATGTCATTAAAATTATGGGTAAGTTCCGATGTTTTAAGAAATAAAGTAGAAAAAATCGACCCGATTCTAAGACTCAAGCAGGACGTCTACCGCGAGTAGCCACTTCAAATGTACGTTATCGTTCGCGTAAAAAATTGTATTGGGATTTGACATTGTCATGTCATGTAAATGTAAAGTGGCAACTAGTGGTAGACGCACAGGACTCGAACCCGCGTCTTTCACAAACCGGATGGCTGCTCTTCCAACTGAGCTGTCTATGGCTTAGTTTCTTCTTTTCGTGAAAATAGAGCATTGTTATAATGCTAAAAATAAAAAATCTCTCTCCCGATTGAAATGAAACAACTTCACGGATTCTACTCGCGGAATTTATATTTTTACATTTTCTAACTCGACGTTTCGACTCCTTGAAAGCAGTCGTAATCACTCTTCCGATGTTGGAAACTTTTTCTATTATATAATTATGAATCTATAGAATGTCTGGATCTTACTTCTAAAATAATGACCTGTGAGCGCAGTTGTAGCTATCCTGCCTTGAGCGCCAGAGGTTGTTGTTCGATTCCCTCCCTTGACAAACATTAATGTGTTAAATAATTGTTTTTTTGTACACAATTGTTTAACACATTAATGATGATAACTATCTATTTAAGAGTATTTGAGTATGTTTATCAGTCCGACACCCATAGTACAACCTCTGCTTAGTTTAGGTTCAGATGATCCTGTTACAAGATGTCCTTTATTTATCACTTGTTTTCCGCCTGTGGCTTCGCCCGCGTGAAGCCCTCAAAATGGCAGAATTTTTTTCGCCTTACGATACTTATCGCTTTATTGCCAAATTATGTAATATACAATCATAATAAATTGTAGCCTTTTCGTCATTCTGATGTATAAGCCGTATTACTCTGTTAGGTTTTATAGAAATATATTCAATTTTATAAGTATTTAGTATCAATTGCATCGACATTTATAATAATATAATACTGGCCACACCTTTTACGCTGTCAAGTTGTAACGGACAAGATGGCGAATCGAGTCATTATCTCGTGAGCAGGCTTCGCCGACGGTCGCAATTGTAAGTAGCGGCAATTACTATAACTACCGCCATTTTGTAATAAATATTTTCTGTAGTTGTGTTCGGTTGCTAATTTGTTTTAAGTGTTTAATTTCCGTGTTTAGTGTGAAGTGTAAGGTGCATAGTTTAGGGATGAAGCCTTCTTGATAAGTCGAGTCAATGAATGGATTTCCTTAGTATGTTGAGTGCATTTTATTAAACTCTAAAGTTTCATCTAAATCCGTTTCGTAGTTTTTGCGTTATTCGGTACGTCGTTAGTCGACAGAGTAGACACAATTACAACAACAATACAATTTACCGCATCCAGTGCATCAGACTAACGTGTTAGAAAGAAACAAACACACATCTATTACATACATAGGTACTTACAAACTTTCGCATTTATAATATTAGTAAGATTCAAGATTTTACACGATTGGCATAGTGTGCTGTAGCACGGTTTCTCGCCTCGATTTCCGTTGTGTCCCGGGTTCGATTCCCGGTCGGGTCAATTCAGGAAACGATCTTTTCCGAATTGACTCGGGTGGGTGGGTGTGCTGGGAGACTCCCCTGGCTCAATTCTTTGCCTGGTACCACGTAATACAGGGATACTAATCCCTACTTCGAGACCATCACAAGTGGTGTGTTGTCTGGCGCATATTTGTATTTATTTTGATAACTCCATACAATGTTTTTGTCCGACCGTTCTCATACCGCAGGGCGCGAACTGTCGCAGTCCGACTCTAAATCAGATTTAGAATCGTCTAGCGATACAAAACAAAGAGAATCCTTTCTGCAAAGAAAGAAACAATATAAATAGGAATACTGCATTGTCAAACATTGGCTGCAATATGATTTATCGGACTGCTGTCTGCTAGCATTGTGAGCTACGAGTAAGTTAGTAGTCTTCAGAGGATGGCAATCAGAAATTGTATTTTATGAATCGTACTTAACGTAAGAGAGCGTCGGGGCCTAGTGGTTAAGCACTCCAACTCGGATCGCGGATCGTGTGGTCCCGATTTCAAATCTGGCCAGAACCAAAATCTTACTGTTCATTGTTTAATTTCCGGCTAACTCTCCGGTGATGGAAAACGTCGATAAAAAACCAATCAAACCCTGATAGCAGCGAAAGGCTGACCACCTACCACGTTGGGCCAATACCATTGATGAAAAGTGGGCTTCTGAGTGTTCCGTTTACCATGACGGCAACAGTCACTTGCCTCTGACTACCCCGTTTGGTATAAAGTCGTGATGGTATGTATGTACTTAACGTAAATCAGATTAACATTTAGTTATAGCATAGCTAGCTATAACTGAATGGAAATCAGTTTATTTTCAGTCAAAACTAGCTAACGTTTTAATTTCATCGTTGTGAATGTTATGTACGCCGTACTTGTCATGTATATAGGACTATTTTAGAAAGTAAAATTATTCGTTAGTGTTGGATACTCGTATATATGATGTAAAAATTTTTTTTTTTAATGATTAATATTTATTTATTTATTTAGCTTTGCTTACAGGTAAACATGTACAGCATTTATATAGATCCACTTATTATCTAGGACATACTCGTACATGTAAGCCTTTACAAGCATACACAACATTTTTGAAATAAAGTGACATGTATTAAAATTTACAGTTAAAAAAAATGCTTTTACAATTTTATTTCAATATTAGCTTTTATGAGACTCGAGCACCTTCAACAAATTACTTTTAAAGACTTTCCCAGAAACGCAGATAACATCCAGATCAGGTGACTTTAGATTGAAATTATTGTACCAAGTGTTACAAATTCTAGCCAAGGGATTAATGAAGACCAAGATTCGTTCTGTGTGGAGGCAAAGTAATTTTATTGTGAGAGGCCGCCTAGGGCATCTACGAGGCACAGTCAAGTGCACGATTGGCGTAGTGCGCTGTAGCACGGTTTCTCGCCTTGAATTCTGTAGTGTCCCGGGTTCGATTCCCGGTCGGGTCAATTCAGGAAACGATCTTTTCTAAATTGACTCGGGTCTGGGTGTGCTCGGAGACGCCCCTGGCTTAATTCCTTGTCTGGTACCTCGTAATACAGGGATATTTATCCCTACTTCGAGACCATGACAAAAGGTGTTTTTGACATTTTTGATTAATAGACATTGTATAATTTTTTAATTCTATAATATTATTCCTTTTTGACATTTTTGATTAGTAGACGTTGTATGTATAATTTTTATTAATTCTTTAATTTTTCTTTTTGTTTGTATGGTTTGGTTTTTGTTGTTTTTGTTATGATTTTATGTTGTTATTAGTGTAATAGTTGTATTTTTTTTAATTTTAAGCTTGTGTGCGTCTTGGTTCTACTGTAAGCCACAAGTGTATTATGAATAAATAAAAAAATAAATGGATAGTATTCAGGTAGGTATATCCGTAAAGGTGAGTCAGACCTGTAGGCAGAGCCTAAATGCGCTTCCAAAAACGAGCTTATAAATATAACCGCTCTTAAATAGCAGTATCTAGGCCTTGGCAACCCTATCTTAAGCCTTGTTCTCAGTGTCGCGGCTGAAACAAAAGGTAACGCGGTTTCTAGCATTTGATTTAAATTTTCATCGCACGAGCATCGAGGTGTGTCTTGAAGAATTTATAACGTGAGCTTTTCATAGCAGAACGTGCCGTAAAATGGGAGACGAAATTTATTCTTGTAGTTCTTCAAAGGACTATTGTAATTTTTATCTGCGGATAACTAGAACAAAAGAGAGTGCTCAAGATGCACATGATAATCCAAAAGGGATCGCAATGATAGGGAATAATAATAGCGAAATGGTTTTATTACGATAATAGGCAAAATTATTATTGTAACATTTCTACTCACTGCTTAAGCGTTAAGCTTGAACAATAGACTTGATTTCCTGTAAATGTTGCAATAATGTGTTTAATATCATTTTATTTTAACTCGAAAACGGGAGTGATCACGTGATCAGCATTTTTACGTACGTAAGAAAACCTTTACCGTACTAACTAACACTTAGAGTTAAGTTGGCTTATTCTAATAGGTTTGGATAAAATATAGAAAACTAAATTTTAACATTAACATTGTCACACTCACTATATACCTATCTCTAAGAGTTGACTTGTAATGATGTGCTTTCTGAGAAGTCGTTTTTTTGAGCAAGAAAATCAGCACAAATACTATATCAGTCTGAATTGAAAAAGCCCAAAATATTTCAATGCATAGAAATGAAAATGGGAGGAGGTGCTCATCAGAATTTAGTCCTGATAAAAAACAGAATGAGTGTTTGCTAAATAAAATGCGAGGTAAGAAGGAGCTCTTATTTATTTTAAGGTTCCGTTCATAATTGAACAGTAAGTAGCTCAGTTATACGTCCATTATACCACGTGCGTGACATCACTAATAATAGCTCGACCTTATGACTATAACTTTTATACTCTTTGGCTTATTTAGTAAATTGAACATTGTGAGCATCTTCGTATTATAATATTTTATGGTACTATTCCATCTTTCTAGGTGGATGTTTACTGTTATCTTGAAGGCGTATTTAATCCGTCTTAAAACAAAAAATGACGACGCTCAAAACGGCCAAGTGAGCTGTTTTACGAAAAAATATTGTGAAAGAGCCTTTGAAATAGAAAAACACTGAAACTGTTTCAATCAGAGTTGTTAATCTAATTTCGGCTGCAGACCTAAGTTGAATGATCGGACCGTTAAGCACCGTTTCGTGTTTTATACTCCTGGATCAGATTTGTTAAATTCAAACTCTATTTTGAGTGCGCCACCAGACTAGAATGTTCATTCCAGTGCATGAAAATATCCAAGAAAAAAGTCCACTAAACAACGTATCGGTTCATCATCATCCGTGCGGTCTATCCCGGTTGCGAACCCACACTGGTGTGTGGGGTCCCAGGGTCGTCCTTTCTTATTTTCTTGGCCCACTTCGCGCGGTCTTATGCATCCTTAGTGGGGTCTGTTGGCACGCATGTCACCCTTAAGGACGTCGAGCGACCGCTTCTTGTGTCGACCTCTTCTACCGGTACCTGGCGGGGGCGGCATTGTCAGACATTTGTTGCCCACGTAGTTTGCCGATCTCCGTGAGACATGACCACACCAACGAAGGCGGCACTCCTGCAGCTTGTCTGCGATGTCACGAACACGAAGGCTGCCGCGGATGTGGGTGTTACGCACGCGATCTTTGCGTGAGACTCTACACATCCACCGCAGCATCATCATTTCCGTGACGCGCAGCTCCTGCTTGTGTCGCTCTAGTAACGGCCATGATTCACTGCTATATAAAAGGACAGGCCTAATGATGGTTTTATAGACCTGCCACTTCAGCTTGATCGGCATTTTGGGGTCACAAATGACATCAGTCACCTCACGCCATTTGGCCCAAGCCGCGGAAATTCGGGCTCTGACGTCGCGGTCGATGTCCCCGCACGCGCTTAACACAGATCCCAGGTATTTGACACGGTCCGTGCGCTCGACCACGTCAACGCCTATACGGACGGACTGATGATTTGTGGTGTTGTAGGCCATGTACTCCGTCTTAGCCACATTAAGTTTCAGACCGCCGTTTCAAGTGAATTTTTCCACTTATTCACCTGTTGTACCAGCCGTCGCCTGTCCGAATCTGCTAGCGCAATATCATCCGCATACATGAGCAACCAGGGTGGTTGCTCGTGGTGGTCTAGGATGCTGTTTGACAGAACGTCTAATATTACGCTGAACAGAAACGGGCTAAGCACGGAGCCTTGGTGTACTCCAACGGTGATGGGGAAGGTAAGCCTGTCACCAACCGCAGTCCTAACTATGGAACTGGAATCGTGGTACATGTCCCGGATAATGTCAATAAAGACTTTGGGAACGGCCAGCCGATCATCTCACGAGGGACACAGTCGAAGGCCTTCATCATGTCTAAGAAAAGGAGATGCAGAGGTGTATTCTTCAGTATGTATCCCTTCCATGAGCGTTCTCAAGGCAAATACGGGGTCCACGATCCCGCAACCCGATCGAAACCCATACTGACACTCCGAGATTGTACACTCCTGTCGAATCCGAGAGTCCACGATGCGCTCGAGGAGTCATGGTGTGGGGACATTACCTTTGTGCGGCGATAATTTCCGCACTCCTGCACCGAGCCTTTGCCCTTGAAGATCTGCGTGATAATGCTCAGTCTCCATTGGTCAGGTGAGGAGAATGCGGTTGAAAAGGTGGGTAAGTATGCCCACAGCACGATAGCCCATCGATTTCCACGCTTCGAAAGGGACTCCATCGGGTCCTACAGCTTTTCGGTTCTTCATGCGGCGAAGAGCCGACTAGACTTCATCAGGCGTTATCGGGGGCACTAGTCCCTGATCTGGAGTGGGTTCAGTTGGATGCACCTCTTTGTGCTGCTTTTTGAGCAGCTCGTGGAAATCCCAAGAAAAAAGTCCACTAAACAACTTATCGGTTCGTTACGTGGTTTCTTGGTTTGATTCTCAAAAAAAAAGTCAAAGTCACTCATATAGATATTGAAAAGGCTTGAATGTCACACATTACATAATCAGCTGACTTCAGAATTAATTTCACTAGGGTGGCTGTACCAAAATCCCTTACAAAAATGTCAACGCAGGCTGTCATTATTTTAAATTCATGGAAGACAGTTTTGAGGTAATCTATAACAAGGTCCGTTACTGATGTTGTTTTGTTTAAGTGTACATTGTTGTACATTTTTATTGTTGTAATAATTATCAAATGATGACTGAAGTTGCTGAAGTTGCCCATTCTTCTTCTCATCGTGTCGAGTGGCAACACTACATTACGTGCGACCAAAATTCCGCCACTTGCACGGCATTGTTGCTGTCACTCATGAGGTCCTCATATGTAGCCCATTGCTGAATAAACCATGTTACTAGCATCCAGCATGGATGTGACTTATTTCAAGTCGTCCGTGGAAACAATGCCATCTAATTCAGGACATATTGTCATTCAGTTTCTAGTACTGCAAAGCCTGTCCACTGAACGTCGCATTATTTTTATAGTCATTGTAAACGGGACAGTCAATTATCGCTATCGGACCTGGTGGTAAGTGACGATGCGGTCCGGACCCAGATTGTATAGGTTTGAAAACACTTGCACGGGCAGCGAGTTCACCGCAAAATGTGTATGGCTGCAAAATTCACAACAAATGTGCACCTAGTGCTCCGATGATGAAAAGGTGCCGGGAATCATTTTCTCACGGACCCCCAAAACGTGTAGCCTCAATCGCACTGGCCGGGTCGCTGTCGCGTGAAATACACAAATTACGACGAAATGAAAAACAGAGAGCCCAAGGAGGCCTTTATTTAGCACTCTGAACACAGATTAAAGAAAGCTTTGGTTATGTTTACGCACTGGGAATAGAAAACGCTTCATTATATTGCTAAACAGATGGAGTTCGGGTATCGAAAAAGACTATCTGTATATTTTTTTGAGAGAATTCCGTCGCGAGTATTTATTTTGCATAGTTGCATATAACAACACGAAAGTACACACATCAAAAGTGTCTAGGGATCAACATATATTTTCGCAATAACTTTTCTCCTGATTGATATTGATTAAAATTTTCTTTAAGGATTCATCAAATAAAGTGTTTTCGTTTGTCTACTCTTGCATTCATAAAGAAATTTGCCATTTTCCTAATAAAGGGATTTTTGACATTTGAACCACCAACATTAAAGTTCGAAAAAAAGACTGAAATAACAGTTTTCTTTAAAATTTTATTGGGTAACTTAAACAATTAATAATCCGTGTTTCTACCGCGAACACTAACAACACAAGAACATCGGTTTGGCATACTCAAAATGAGTTCATCCAAATCACGCTGTGGAATGGCCGCCCATGTTCGTTGCAACAACAAAAAAAGGTCTTCTTGCGACTGGATACCCTCCATATTCGGCAGAGCTCTTCTCTGTAGCATATCCCATGCATGCTCCATCGGGTTCAAGTCTGGCAACTGAGCAGGCCAGGGCAGGACATTGATGTTAGCTGCGGCGAGAGTCTGTCTTACAACTCTTGCGGTGTGCGGTAGTGCATTATCATGCATTAACTGAAATAAGGGACCGATTTGCACTTGTAGAGGAACGATCACGTCTGATACAATCGTCTCAGCATAAATTTGAGCGTTGAGGTTGCCTCTGATCCAAATCAACTCAGTTCTTCCGCCAATCCAAATACCCGCCCATACCATGATGGTTCCACCACTATAAGGATGGACTTCCTGGCAGGATTTTAATCGCTGTTGGCGTCCAGGGGTTCTCCAGTGTCGTATACGTCTTGTATCCGGTCTCATACCAAAACGAGACTCATCAGAAAAGCACACGAAACGCCATTGTTCTTCTGCCCAATGTCTGTGTTCAAGAGCCCATTAATATCGAATCCTACGATTGTGCATTGCTATAGGTGGTACCCTTAGCGGTCTTCGGGAATGAAGGTTCACTTCATGCAAGCGGTTTCTGACTGTTTGGTCGCTAATTAAGTTCCCTGAAGAGTGATGAACTTCATCATGGCGGTTATTGTTGGAGCTCTTCGAGTTGTGATTTGAATGTATCGGTCTTGTCTCCGTGTGGTGCAGCGATACCGTCCTCCATGGCTAACAGCCACGGTACCAGTGCTTCGGTAACGTGTCCAAAGTCGACTGATAACACTCTGACTTGTATTCAGAGCTAAAGCCACAGTACGTTGCCGGGAACCAGCTTCTATCATTCCCACGGCTCTGAGCATTTCGCCGCTCCTTAATAACGTTGGTTTTAATCAGTAGTAGGGAAACAGTAGCACTAATAATGTCTTCAATGCGTTGTATGTTTTTATAGGGAAAATATTGACAGCTGATTTTCATCTTTTACTCGAATTTGATTGACAGTTCCTGTTTCAAATTATGAAATGCACCAAAAAGGATCCATATAAATTTATAAAATCATAAATTTATTACAAAGCCACATCTCAATCTCAAGACATCCGCATAAAAATGCTTGATCACTAGACACTTTTGATGTGTGTATGTATGACAGACATTACCGTTGAAGTATGTATGAGTAAGCGCGTTTAAAGAACACTTTTCTAGATATCTTAAGATGAAATAATTAGGTAGTATAATTTTATAGCTCATTAAAATCAGGTAAACACACAAATAAATAATGCTTATGACAAAAAAACAACATTAAGATAAATAATCTTTATTGCACAAACACATACATCATCATCATCATCCGTGCGGTCTCTCCCGGTTGTGTGGGTACACTGGTGTGTGGGGTCCCAGGGTCCGCCTTCCTTATTAGGCGGTCTTATCACTACAGTAGTACACAAACTAGCAAATTTTACAATAATATTATATTATTTCTTTTAGCTGTGTAAGGTATTTACATTATTTAATAACAATAGTAAAATTAAAAAAAACGGCAGATCAGTAAGTCTACCACGAGTTGCCACTTTAAATTTACATTATCGTTAGCGTAAAATTTGGTATTGGGATTTGACATGATATGACAATGTCAAATCCCAATACATTTTTTTACTGTAAGGGGTAGCCTTGTTCGTTTGAGATTAGAGGTTCGATCCCCGTCTTTTACAAAAGAAAATAAAAAAAACACCATGGTTTTAAAAAAAATATCTTTAGATACCTAATGTACTGATTATTTAAAAAGAAACTCTGCTGATAAACTTTCACGATGCGAATAAAAACAAGTCTGAAAGCTGAAGCGATAACCACCCTGTATAACGCAGCCGGTTTAATGCAAACGACGCCAATTATATGCGGGCTTTGAACACTCACACTCGAGTTTCTGTCGCCTTGTTAGCTGCGTACAGTCGCCGACAAAAGTGGCTCGCATTTGCTCTATAATGAAACAGTTGGGCGGGAAAGTGGAAGTTGTTGGGCGGTATACTGAAGTTGTTGTCAGACCTATGGTTGCGAGGCAATTTAATTTGCTATAAAAGTGATGTGGGATAAAACATGTATTTTGTTTTAAGCGCCAAAAAAATTAATTTAAGGAGCGCATTAAATAGAGTAACAAATTATAATCTATGAATACAAAAAGAAAACAACAATATTACTGAATGACCGACAACGCTGGGGATTCTTATTATTTATAAAGTCTTATTACTTACGTCTAATTCACTATTAGTCACATGGTGTTTCATTGTCTAAAGAAAACAATATTAAAATGAAACTTTAATTTGTGTACAAACTAATAAACAAATAATAAATTGGTTTGCCAACCCTAATCAACAGCTGTTCGAAATCAAGGTTACTAACTTGATGATGCATAACAGAATAGAGGAAAAAAAGAAAAACTAATGTAAAAATAGAAAGTGGAGTTAATAAATTTAGCTCTTCAAAGACGCAGAAGCTAGCTGAAAAGCGCAGTTATTAGTGCCGCTTGATATCTAATATTTTTTTCTAATTTATATATTTAAGTGGAAAACAGAAAATTTTAAATACTGAAAAAGTAAATAAAAATAAATTAAAAATCTGTCAAAAAAGTCCAGTGCGTAACAAGGAAAATTGTAAACGATACACCGGCGAGCCCCGGTTAAGGCGGTCACCCAGCTGAGTTGTCTCATCGCTTTCCTTTTATCTTGAATTTCAATTCAGCTCCGAACCCGTGATGAAGTGAAAATAAAGGGTCTTGAGCAACTCTCAAATCAGAGAAATGGTGATTGATAACAATAATGAGGAAAGGAAAGAAATGATTTTTCTGCCCGTTAATACATATTCTCGCATTTCACTCACAACAAAAAATAAAAACGTCAGTTCAAATAAAGACATTGAATAAATCAATGTAATTCGACAAATTATGTAATGTGCACGGACGAGTAAAAAAGTATGGCTGGATTAAGTGCTACACGGAGGGTCCGTACGGATGAACTGTACGGCCCGCCCGTAACGGAGCATTCGGTCGGTCGACCGTTTAGTGCTCCACGGACTAACGTACGGCCAGGACAAGTAATGTCGCGCAGAAAATAAAACTGAAGCGCATCAGGAAGCGCTTACGGATGTAAGGAGCACGGACGCGCCCGACGAATGGGTTTCCTCCGGACGGACGGACGCTCCGCAGGCTAGGCGTGTTCCACTAACGCAATAGTTGATTTTCTATACGATAGCTCCGGGCGACGGTCCTTCGTACGGACCGTCCGTATAGCACCAAATCCAGCGTAAGGACTCCCCGTTGTGTCCACTAGAGGCACTTTGACACTTTCAAATCTTTGTGTGTGTGTCACGCGACTGTCATGGGCAAATGATAGATCGCAAAACGGCGGCCCAGCCGGCATTCAAGTGTGTAAATGTTGTACGTAATTACGATACTATTGGCTTATTTACCATCACGTCAATTGAAGAGTCCTTATTTTTTTACTTGTCCGTGAATCAGAGCTTTCCTGTGATTCTGTTCTTCTCAATGAAATTTTGGCGCAGAAATTGAGGTCCTATGCCTCAAAGTGAGGTTTTCATTTGTGTTATGGAAGCCCTGAACCAGAAACCCCCAGAACTGACATAAATATATTAAGTTTCACGCAATCATATTTATGCTGAAACGATACCCGAATCGAAATCCTTTGCGGCTCAACCTGCTCTCGCACCAAAGAGCTTTCAAGCCACCGGTCGTCAATAATTTCTAATCCAGTCAAATTAGACATTTCAACTAACAAAAACTACAAAACTCCTCATGTCAAAAGTCCTCATGGATCCCACGTGTGAAAAAAATGTTTTTCAAGGTCAAATCGTCCTTAAAAATCAAGATTCTATAAGGACGATTGAATCAGCTTGCTTTTTGAAGGATTTTAAAATAAATTCTAAAAGGCTTATTTTACTTTGAAAAGGTTTCAGTAACTGTTAACACTTCGGATTATTTCTGTATTAAATAACGAAGGGAAAATATTTTTTTTTAACAATGAGAATGTACACCTAGAAAAAAAACAATTATATAATCAAAAAAATTTAAAGTCCTATCTAACTAGGTCACTTTGTAAAAAAAGTAATTTTGTTAACGTATTACAACAATTTTCATCTTGAACAAAGTTAAAAACAAAAAACTATTCCGATATTCAAGATGGCATAACCTCAACCATTTTGAAACGGAGATACTAACTAGTTTGAATTCATGACACATTGCAGATATATTGTGTCGATCAAACGCTTGGCACCAAACAAAACAATTTTCCCAATATCAACCACTTGGCAAAAAAGGTAAGAGGTATTGACATTAGAATCATTTTACTTTCTTATGTGGTCCCTATTATTTATTCAACCATTCCCAGTGCAGGCTGCGATGAGAATTTAAATTTAAAATCAAAGTAGTCACTTGTCTGTTTTCTTCGTAATAAAAAAAAACACACACATGTGTGTATTCTGCAATTTACCTTACCAAAAGTTGGTTTTATTTTTTTGATAAAAGTTGTTTGTACAATAATACAATTATAACTTTTACCTAAACTATAATTTTT
This sequence comes from Udea olivalis, assembly GCA_947369235.1. NCBI lineage: Eukaryota > Metazoa > Arthropoda > Insecta > Lepidoptera > Crambidae > Udea > Udea olivalis. Next base: position 18,891,554 of record OX376355.1, read on the forward strand.
TGTACTGCGATAATCATCATACTGTGGCATTGTAAACCTAGAATAATATATCCTGGACTACGCCTCTGTGATACAACTATTTTGTTAGTATAGATCTTTTGGTTTTACAATTGACTTTAAAATTCAAATTTCTTGTAATTTTATTTGGTTAGTAAAGGATAGTGTACATTCGCCCATACATTGCCGCCTCAGAACCAACAGTCATGAAAAATACCTCTCAGGGTTCATAAATACATACACTTTAGTGTCAAAACGTAGTTTATGGACGGACGACTTCTGAGAATTCGTTAAATATCAAAAATCTGAAAAATTTTGAGGTTATATTTAATAATAATATAATGCGAAGTTTTATTTACGTGAGTGGTATAATGTTCTTCAAGCACATATTTTGTTGATCTGCCACTTCTGCCAGTACCATGGAACCACTAGCTGAGCCACAATTTACACAAAATGTTGATTCCACTGCGATGATCGTAAATCCGTAATTATCGCTGAGTTAGCTATGTGCAGGTTACAAAGTCTTTAAACCGTTGTTAAATCTAAAAGGAGGAGGTCACTACAGAGAGCCATCAACGTCCGTTTTTTAAGCCGAGTCGTAAGAATTAAATTATTAATAAAAAAACAATAACACAGCATTGCAAATTGAAAGCGAAAAATACAAGACAGATGCCGGTATTTTTTTTGCGTTGAAGTGTCAAGTCAACCAAACGTCATTAACTTCTTTTTTGTTTGGCTTCGCACAAAGCTGATTTGAGCCAATGTATAATCTGATTTAAAATAAAAAGTAAAGTAAACATCTATTGTATTGTTACTCATTTCTAAGAGCCTTTAGTAAGTTCACAACTACATTTTCTTGCACATACAAGGTTTCTTTTGTCAATACAATGTAAATTAAAATATTGTTGCGATGGCTAAACACAAGAGGGCACAGACGAAGCAACATAAATGGGATTAAAAAATGTTGTCGTACGATAAATCTTTTCAGTATTTTTAATTTTGATATCAAAAATCATATTATGTGTCCGTGACAATCTATTAGGTGATAATTATGTCTTAAATCTTAAAACCCAGCTTAAGAAATTGCTTTGCTGACAATGCTTACGTACTTTGTAACATGTTATATTACGCCGCGTAACATTGGTCAGTACCAACGTGACACGGCGTAATATAACATGTTACACAGCGAGCATTCATCAAGTCAGTATAGGAAAACAAGCGAATAACCCGTACTGACTTGATGAATGCTTGCTGTGTAACATGTTATATTACGCCGCGGAACGTTGGTCAGTCCCCAGCTTTAGATAGTCAGGTATGCGACCATAGTCAAACATAATCTTTTTAAGGCATTCATTTGGTCTAGACTAATAAGTACTGATAGCAAATGCCTATTAATTATGTTATTGAAGAGTTCCAAACTGTAATGATCTAGAAATACTAGTGTAAGATGTTTGTTTCACTCCTTTGCCTTTCACGTTATGAATGAATTAACCAAACAACTTATAACAACAATTAGCTAAGTGCTTTATCGAATATTGAATTCAATAGGAGGAAACCTATAGGCCTATAGGTCACTAGACTTATGTATACTCCTTTCAGAATATCTTTAACAGCAAAGTCTAGTCCAATCTCGAACAGAAGCCGAGAAGTTTAAACTTAATTGTAGATTTATCGTTACGAATAAATATACCCCCGTAAGTAAAAAAAATGTGTCGTACTGATTTATCAATTTAAATGTAATAATGTTTTTTCCACAGCTTTAATACAAATAATGATATGTTAGAAATTAATAGTAATAGGAATTAACTACTGTACTGACTGTACTTAAAAAATAGGAATGTGAATGTAGCTTAAGTGAAATCTTGTGGATGTTAGTTTTATTTTATGGTTTTAAAACTGTCCCGTTTTACAGGGACATCATTTTTCATTCAGATTTGTGTTTTAGCCTCTCTATTATGAAACGTCATACAACGCTAGGCATTCCTCACAAGTATAGCTTGACGACACGATTGGCGTAGTGTGCTGTAGCACGGTTTCTCGCCTCGATTTCCGTAGTGTCCCGGGTTCGATTCCCGGTCGGGTCAATTCAGGAAACGATCTTTTCTGAATTGACTCGGGTCTGGATGTGCTGGGAGACGCCCCTAGCTTATTTCCTTGTGTGGTACCTCGTAACACAGGGATTTAATGATCCCTACTTCGAGACCATTACAAGAGGTGTGTTGTCTGGCGCATATTTATTTATTTATTTATTTATAGCACTTTTAGTTTTTCTGTTGAAATTCAGGAACAATTTGACAAGTGGGACACAGTGGAGTAATTTTTTTTGTCATGAAACAAGTAACATGATCATCAGGCGTTCCGGCCACCTTTTATCATACGCTGCTTCAGAAAGATTTTTTTTAAATGATCAGCCTTATATCACGCTTCCTACTACACCTTGCGTTCTCCGCATCATTCGCCGCATCGAAACTAGTATGTCCCAACGGCCATCGGTGGTTTGCTTTATGTGCTCTGCACACTTTATCTTAAAAAATCATGCATGCAATGCATTTTATAATCAGCAAGGAGTTATCAAGTTCCCTAGCTAACCACACACTAGTTTCCCGTGGAAGGAGCTAGCAGACGAGTCTACAGCATGCCAGCGACTGCTCGCAATATCAGCAGGTGACCATTGGCCACCATTGGCTGGCCTTGGCTCACTAACAGGCACATCACACAGAATGCCCAAAAAGTGTTAAATAACATGACATATCATCACTACTATATCCCAAATGGATACCCCCTAGTCAGAGGCAAGTGACTGTTGCCGTTGTGGCGAACGGAACACTCAGTTCACCAATGGTATTAGAACCATACGATGTAGGTGGTGAGCTTTTCGCCGTTATCTGGGTTGATTTGGTTTTTTATCGATGTTATCCATCACCGGAGAGTTAGTCGAAAATTTTAGTTCTGGTCAGATTTGAACCTGGGACCACACGATCTACGATCCGTGTTGGCTGCTTAACCCCTAGGCCACGACGCTCTCTAGTAAAGTGTTAAATTCAGCTGTCGTATTTCGTAAAACGGAATGGCATTGGCTAAAATTATGTGTGTCCCGATTTCCCTGTCCCGCAACCCGACAGCTATAACGTCTCTGCTCAGCCACACATTTCCACATCCGCCGGTATTTTAATACAATTTCCATTTCGTCAGAGTAGAAATAAATTTAAAGGCGCACCTGGGCGTCCTACTTTTGTCGCGGCCGAATGAAAGTACATTTTGTGGAGGCGTGGCGTTGCAAGACATATTTAAATGCATTTTAATGTAAGTACACAGATTGTTTAGGCACGTTTTTTATGACGCAATCGTAAGCGGTCCCCACAGGAGTCCATCTCTCGTTTCTCTGAGTATGAAATATCGTATTTTATGCTTGGAAAAATCATTTTTTATAATGTAAACTTTGAGTTAGCCTCATTCCACCTAATAAAACGCCAACTCGTTCAAATGTGAAGTTGACAAGCACAGTAATGCAGCAACTACTGAGCTGGTCTAGTTCATCTTGAAGGCCTGCATAATATTTACAGTATAAAAGGTCATTGTTATTCTAGCAATATTATTAGTATTTTATAATATATATATAATAAAGAGGAAAGATTTGTTTGTTTTTTTGTTTGTTTCTATGGAATAGGCTTCGAAAATACTGGATCGATTTTTAAAATTCTGTCACCAATATAAAGCTACATCATCAGGAGTGACATAGGCTATATTTTTTTTTAATTTAGGCTATATTTTGACTTGGAAGACAGTCTACGCGAGCGAAGCCGCTGACAGGCTGACACTCTTTTTATTGACTTTTAACCTGTCGAGCTCTTATAAAACTTCGTACATTGGAGTTGGCCCATGAAAAATTCAAAGGAAAGGCTTAAATTTTTCGGTTTCAGCAACGTAAACAAATGGAGGTGAAATCACATACCTCAATTCGATTCAAATAATATTCATTATCCCTTCACAATTATGGGCAAATCTAAGTACGTTTTTTCTTATTGCGTCTGGAAATGCATTTAGGCATTCCCAAAGCCCGGTTCGGGTTCGGGACACCTGGGATATGTAGGACTCTGAACTCCTGGGAAAACAGAGACCCCTAGCCACTAAAACCTGACGACGGTGGTCATCTTCAACCCGGAAGCCCCAACAAGGGAGAGACTCCTCGCAGTACCCTTCGGCGCGCAAGGCCGCCTGGCAGCCAGCCTCGGGAGGAGCAAGCTCAACTCCAGTGCACGATAACACAGACCACTGTGTCCGAAGACACGCATTACCGTCATCCTTGGGATCCCAAACCGAAACACACGCAGAAACCCCCTCCGCCCCCGCGTGCGCTTCGCAACCCCATGGGCTCTTTTAGTTGCCTCTTACGACAGGCAGGGATACCTTTGTAGTATTCTACTCACGGAACAGATAAGTCTACCTAGGCTAACCTTCGGTCTAAAAAATGATTTTTTTAGTGAGGAACTGGTGCCTTAAATGGGTTTCAAATTAGAAACCTGGCCTACAGGCCCCCTAACTTGTGACCAGCAAAGTAAAAGAAAAAGATTAAAGAAAATACAGAATGATAGAAAATAAAAATGAAGCACTAAAATTAGTAGTATTTGTGGCTGAGGTTTGGTTTATGTTTGTTTGTGTGTATGTGTATGTATGGTGTAGGTGAGGTTTGTGTATGTATGGTAGTAGTATATAGTATCTCAAAGTAGACCCGAGTCTTATAACATCTCTAAAGGTGGGTATAAACTGGACTCTAGAGCATTTGCAAGAGCATGACAATTTAATGTAATGATTTTAAGAATAGTGCAGTACAGCCTAATGATCAGTTTACTAACAAAACTTCAATGTAATGTAATATCCTTGCTTAGTTTTTCAAGTTGTAATGTGGTTCGATGTTCTGATGCAAGCTAATGCTCAAATTTATCAGCCCTTTAATGGGCCTGAGTAGTTTGAATATCTAACTTTCTTTATATACAAAGGTGACTGGGGATTCATTGGTATCCTTTTTAAATAAGAACCTACTCATGATAAACAGTACTTTACCCAAGTATGAGGCTATTTAATAGGTACAAAATTGCATATTTTAACCTTATAAACATCATATTTAAACGGCTTAAAAATATGAAATTTTGTACCTACTAGATAACTTTAAATAGCCTCATACTTGGGCAAAGTACTGTATATCATGAGTAGGTTCTTATTTAAAAAGGATGCCAATGGATCCCCAGTCACCCCCCATAATCCCGTGCCGATCTTTTATTTCTTGATATAAAACGCTAAAAAGCCTTGATGGACATTTAGCACGCTATTATTTTGTGATTGTGGATAATACATCACGGTTTTATATCTGGATACCACTTAAATAAATAAATTTATTTCACTTCCGGTGTTAATCAAGCGGTGGTAATTAATAGAAGCAATTATTCGCTAATCTTATTAAAACTGTGTCAACACCAGTGTCGATTTCAAATTATAATTTAAATGTTGGCACAAACCGCTCATAGTTTAACTGATATTTACAATGGCTAGTTAACGCTAAAATTAATCCGATTGATAATTTAAAGCTAGTCAACTGAAAGGAATTAACTCGAATTACGTAATTTAGATAGGAACATTGTTTATTTTTCAGACAGCTATTTGGACCGACATGTTTCAATGAATTAAATAATTAATTAACACAGTAATTTGAACAGTTGCAGAACAAAAAGGAAAAACTACAGTAGATTAATTGACTGACCCATTAACTTTTAGCAAATAATAATGCACTGTTTGGTTCATTAAGATAGAAACTAGAAATTTTAATATTCGAACTGATCCTAGTGGTCCTAGGATCAGATTTGAACTCAGGATCTCACAAGCCACGATCCGCGTTGGGGTGCTTAACCTCGAAGCCAAGACGCTCTTAAACCAGACTGATGATATAAGACTATTCAGATTAGATTAGATTAATTTATTTCATAATGCAACATTACAATATACATTAAATTTGATGTCACATATAAGAATTTGCATTATGATCGTCAAAATTATTATAAAAAATAAAATTTATACAATAAACAGAATGTCCAAACCGAATAAAATAACAAATTAAAAAATAAATATTAAGTAAAAAAAACATGTCAAATCAAATAATGAAAATAAAATAATTCAATCAAAAATAAAAATAAATAATTAATAAGTCATCCGAAGGCATCATTCAAAAAATCTTTAATACGAGGTTATTCTGAGGGGTTTATATGGCTATTATTATGTAATATTTTTTTTTTTTGTGGCAAGCAATTCTTGGTTTGGTTGGTTCTATTTATATTATGACTTATATTTATGTATGTTTATTTTTATCGATTTATATTGAATTTATATATAATTTATTTTGTTGTTTTGTTATTTATAGTAATTAGCATCTGTTGTTGTTTTTAAAAGTAATTTATTTAGTTTAATCTCGTGCACCGTGTTTAATTTATCTGTTTAATCGTGTGGTTGACTGGTAGAGAATGCCCTTTGGCATTAAGTCCGCCAATTGTATCATTAATTTTGTGCAATGAAGAATAAATAAATAAAATAAATAAATACAATAATAAGCTTTTCCAACAAAAGATTCAGAGTCAGTCATTCAACTTGACCTGCTGTTCGGTCATAAACATCCTCTGGCTTTCTTACCCAATTACCTAGTTAACAAGAATTTAAAATAAAGCATTCGACAATAAGACCCAGGATCGAGTTATGTAATGCCGGGAAATAACAGTCGGCGGAGTTTCGTGTCGTGAAAAATAAAAGTTACAATGAATTACGAGGAATTGCTGACACACTGACCGATAAAATTGCCAGCAGATTAGATGAAACGTTTTTATATAAACTTATGTAACCAATGGAACTGGTTTCTGCGGACTCACGCCTTTATTAATAAAAATAAAACATTCATACACCACTGCTTTAACTATGATAATGCAGTCTGTTTCAAGTTTAATAATAAAGGAAGTTACTCAATTATTGAAATCAAGTCATCATTGATGGGTTGAACCCGCACCGAATGGGGGTTGACTTAGCATACCATCACGACTTTATCCCAAACGGGGTAGTCAGAGACAAATATGTGCCGTCATGGTGAACGGAACACTCAGAAGCCCACTTTCCAGATGAGCCTTCCGCCGTTATCCGGGTTGACTTGTTTTTTTATCGATGTTTTCCTTCACCCGAGACACATACATACATACATACCATCCCACCTTTTTTTCCCCGCCCAACGGGGTTGGCAGAAACCACATCTTTCCACTTGCTACGGTCCTAACACACATCTTGCGCTTCTTCCACTCTCATTAATCCTTTCATACATGCTTGTCGATTAAGGGTACTCCAGACCTGACCTTTTCTAAGGACGTCTTGGACTTGTCCTAAGTACCGGATTTGTCATTCACCGGTGAGTTAGTCGGAAATTTAACAATGAACACAAATGTGTGGTTCTTGAACTCGGGACCACACGCTCCAAGATCTGAGTTGGGGTCCTAGGCCACGATGCCATGGGGGTTGGTAATCACATATACGGCTATGTTCCGATTTATCCAAAAACACACTACCGGTACTACCTAACCCGGGATTCGGACACAGGACCACCATTTACGGGGGTAAATTAATTTAAATTACATTATAATTTTGGTTCAGCCATAGTATGAGTGACAAAGCTACATTAACTTGAAGAATTTGATTTTTAATGCTTCATTTGTGTTCAGAATCGTTCATATCAGATTGAAGTCACAAAGCTCACTGCTTTCAACAACAATGAGTAAGCGTAGCACAAGTCTCGTTAAACGAAAACCTAATTTTATTTCTTTCATACTTCCCACAAGACCTCTACAAAAATAAGCAATACAATAATTCTAGATTCGTTTTTAAGTAATGAACCTCTTTTACTTGTATTGGAAATAACGTAGTTTTGGACGAAAACGATGGAATTACGATAGTTGGAAGGTTTTCATTGTTTCTGACTTTTCGTTGGATTGCGATTATAAGAGCGTTTGCTGGGGGTAGATCGTGAACGTCGCATTTTTTGGAGATTTTCGAGATAATGTATCAAATTGAAATGAAACTTAAAATCGAACCAACCCCAGCAAACGCTCTTAATTAATTTGTTATGCGAAATGAGCATTTTCTTGGTCAATTTTATGTTGTTTGCAGAACCAAAAATGATAGCGGAACTTGTTCGTTTTCTTACAAAGCGGAGAGGCGAGTAGATGTGTATTGATAAACAATCAGGTTTCACATCGATAGATGTGGAAATAAAGAAATATGATTGTTAAATCAAGGCAGTATTCACTTTAAGTGATATTTCGCAGTTCATAGTAGCTAAATGTAAAAATAACACTTTCAAGAGAAAACTTAATGGTCTTCCATATAACTAACGTTAACAACATGTATTTTGCAGCTAATTATATATTATAGAAAATAAAATATGTTGCGAATTAGCGCCTCGAAGGCTTCTAAGGCTATTCATTTTATACGTTACGTACGATTTTTAATTAATTATGATGAATGCCGAAACCCTCCTCACTGTGTAATATTTGGTTTGGTTTGTTTTAATTTTTATTTTCAATGAAACACTTTTTTCTAAATATTTAATATATTTAGATAGGGTGTTTGGTAATTGCCATATCAAGCCAAAACTTACCCATGTTAACATGCCTGTATAAATGTTATGTCGAAGTCAAAAATTGGAAATTGTAAATATCAACTAACTCTGTCAGCTGACCGGTTTTTTTACATACCATACCCATGTTATCATTACAGGTTAAGAGCAGTATACAGAAAGATGCAGTTTTTCCTTGAAAGTTGTTTTTACTCTAACGCTTACGAAACTTCACCGGGCAAAAAAACTATGATAGCCACCGAATTTGGAAATAGCTTTCTATACAATATTACAACTATTATTACTCTATAATTTGAGATACAGTTTTTTGCGTCGGAACGGGGGTAAATTTGGGAGATCCCCTTTCCGCATAACTCTCCGGCTCCGGTGATGATAAATATCCATAAAAAAACAAATCAACTCGGAAAACGGCTGTAGGTTCACCACCAGTATTACTCAGTAGGTGATGTAGAAACTAAGTGAAAATGAAATTTATTTAATTAACTTTCATTTCACGGTCACCGTACAAATACAGACAACAACATGGTCTAGGGATATTCAAAACTTTTTTAAATAACTTTAAAAGTACTGGCCTTACAAAAAAACTATTAATGACAGATTATAAAAACATTATTATGTTCCTTTTTCAACCGACTTCAAAAAAAGGAGGAGGTTCTCAATTCGACTGTATGCTTTTTTTTATGTTTGTTATCTCATTACTTTCGACTGGGTGAACCGATTTTGATCATTCTTTTTTTATTTGAAAGCTGGTTGAATTCAAATTTGTATATCCAAGGTTTTGTTTTAAGATTAAATTCGCATTCATTGAATTTCTTCCAAAGAAGTAAATCTTCACGAACTTCTTACTTGATTAAAACTCCATAAATTTCTTAAAATCTTTGTCAAACGCATCTCTGGTGTTCATTTAATCATGCCACGCAGACACTTTACCAGGAACGAAATGTTAAGAGCAGTGGGCATGGTTCAAGCTGGCGCTACCCAATTTGCGGTTTCTGAAGCAACGATGACCAGTTAGAGCGTTATATCCAGGCTTTGGTCATGTTATCGTGTCACGGGGGAAATGGTGGAACGGCACCAAGAACCTCAACGCATTACAACACATGTACAGGACCGATTCATAGTAAATGCTGCACGAAGTAACGGCGATGCAATGGGTTCAAAGGCTACAGAGAGAGTATGGTTTGTTGGTAAGCGGTCAAACTTTGAGAAGACGACTGCATGAAGTCAACCTACGTGCTCGTAGGCTACTTCGGGTACCAGCGCTAAAGAGAGGCAATCGAGGAAGAAGATTACAATGGGCTATTGCACACGAAAACTGGAACCATTCTCATGGTCACTTGTGCTTTTCACTGATGAATCCAGGTTTGGATTTCATCCTGATTCGCGAAGAGCACACGTTTGGAGAGAACCTGGACGTTGGAATCGACTGCAGCACCCACAAGTTCAGGCATGTCAAGGTGGCTTGATTATGGTTTGGGCAGGAATTTGTCTCGGTGGTAGAATGGACCTCGTTTGGATACAAGGCAATATGACTGCTCTAAAATACCGAGATGAGGTGCTAGAACCTGTAATCTTGCCCCACAGACAGCAAATGGGACAAAATTTCCAGCTAATGCACGACAATGCCCGTCCACATACGGCGCGTATTGTTACAAGTTGGTTACAACAGCATGGTATCCAAGCTTTAGACTGGCCTGCACCATCCCCTGACTTAAATCCTATTGAGCATGCCTGGGATATGCTTCAGAGAAGAGCTCTTAGAAATTTCCCTGAAGATATTGTGCATGAAAGCCAGCTTTTCTTGCATCTTAGCAGGACTTGGGACAGTAGGTATTCCACAACAGGATATTGACACCCTTGTTTTGAGTATGCAGAACCGCTGCAGATGTGTCAAGAGAGTCTAAGGTGGATCCACGGATTATTAATTTTAAGTTTTCAACAATTTTTATAAACAAAATAGTGTTTTGTTTAGGTTTTGATGTTTCAAAAATAAAGTTAAGATTGAAATTTTGTCTGAGTTTTTCCTCTTCTTCTAAGTTTTTTTTAATTTAACTTTATCTAAAAGTTTATTTATCAGATTAGATAGGCTATTAACAAGGTTTATTCTAATGTGTAGGTGTCTCAACAAAAAGTTAATAGAATTTTAGTTATTTAGGTTTAATTGAAATATCCCTAGACCATGTTGATGTGTGTAAGTCGGTCAGTCTGTATTTTTTGTATGAAACCTTGGGTTGTATTACTATTGGTGTAAAGTGGGATTGAGTGTTCCGTTCACTATGACAGCAACAGTCACTTGCCTCTGACTACCCCGTTAAGGATATAGATCTAGTCGTGATGGTGTGTTTATGGTATGTATATAAGATACAATTTGTGGCGACATAAGTTGCGACAAATTGTAACTTAGCAAGTGCGGTAACCGTGTTACTCTTTCTCTCTTACCTTATGCGTTTTTTGTTAGTCTTTAGTACCTGAAATAAAAACGTATATTAATGTAAAAGAAAAACACGCACAAGTTATGGAAACCATATTATGTCCAATTAATCAAATGTTTTCGGCATTTGTCTTTCATTCTCAATTATTCATCGTACCCTACATGAACAGACCAGCATTATGTATACGAATGAATAATAAATTATGTTGTACCTATTTGAGTTACCTATTAGTTAAATATCTATTCAAAGGTAAAATGGAAACATAGAAGCATAATGGTATAAATGTATAAAGAGAAATCAGTGGGCGCCTCTCAGTCTAATAAACCACACCTTTAATTTAAACTTTGTATGTACATTAATTTAGGCAATAATTTTCATGACACATCAAACGCCAAACGACTAAAAATTTATCAAAACGTGTAACGGACTGAATTCATTTTTAATATACAGTACGTTTTAAAAAATGGCTTGTGTTTTTTTAAGTTTGACAATTTTTTTTGTTGCAGTGATATCGAAAGACCTCTCAAAAATAGTTGAACATTGGTAAAAGAATATTTAGATAGCGTCAAAACGCTCCGAGGTATAACCATTTTAAAGAAACATTTTTTTAGACTTTCCCAAAACGTTCCCTACGAACTGCTGCTAGCAAATGACGTCACTGTTATCAATTTCTTTACGTTCTGCACAATATTCGGCAGCTATACATTTTGCGTAAATGGAAAGTAGATTATAAATAAGATATAAATCGTGTAGATTATCGAATGGTATAGTTTTTTTACTTAAGTACTTTACATTTTCAAAAATGGATTTTCCCACCCAAATTTGAAGGGCCATAAAATAAATAATATATAAGTAAACTAAAGAAAAGTTTTATAGGGCCCTTTTTTAATCCATTTTTTGATTATTTTAAATCCGATGTTATTGTTAAATACTCTTCAACATAACAAATTTCAGTAAGGGTGGTCACTCATCTTATCACCGAACTGGCTGGCATAGCTTAACACAGGATCGATTCCGATTCGTAGGCGCCGCTAAACCACTTAGCCGAACTCCTCCGACACTTATTCAAATATAATTTGTGTTTTCACAAAGTAATCATCATATTTAAGTCCAACCGCACGACTTACAACAAAGGTTCGGTTACTTTCATCATTAATCATTTAAATCACTCGCTTTTGATATTTGAATATAAACTGTAACACCAGGCGGTAAGTAACAAAATTTTTGATGTGGAATTTAGGCACCTCTATTTGCTTAAGATTGTATTACGAGTACTTGAAAAAAATAATAGAAGGAAGGTAGCTCTCATTCACTCCTAACAGGTTCACAAGTGCAATTCTTCAAAAAGACTGTCACTTTGTCATAAATGGATAATTTATATTTGTTGTGAATTTTTCATTAATAATTTGTGTTACTTTTCTTGACATTATGTATTTCTATCTTGACTTGATATTGACGATAATTAACTTATTTTATATTTTATTTTGTGATTTTAAGCCGTCGAGGCTATATTATTTATTTCATATTTAATCTTCATTTTTGTGTTATTTTACCTAATTTTGTTCTATTATATATTATATTTATCTTATTTTTTTCTCTGAAGATCTCATTGTGAAAATCCATTAATTGACCATGTACTAATGTAATTGAATGTGTATTTTTGCAATAGGAAAGAAATATTCTAATCTAATCTAACACACGCTAGGGGTTCAATATCTTCGTCAACTTCATGCGGGGCGGGGAAAGGCATTTCTGCAGGCCGTTAAGGTGAGGATGGCCAGCCCGGTGATTCGTTTGAATGACTGGGCTTGTTAACCTCATATCTGGACCTCACGACCGCTTTCCATTAGGTGGATTGAGGCCATCTTGACGGGCAATATAAAAAAAAAACTTAAAACCACTCAAGCGTTAAAGTTTAGTTTCCTTGTCACTAAGTTATTTCCTGAACACGAACTACTTTCCAAGATTTTTGTTACATGTTTTAAACAAAATGAAGAAAGTTTGAACTCTACAATTGATTAGGTGCTTGACTCCCAAGGGTGAGACTTGGCAGGGTTCCATCGTCTCAAGCCAAGACATTGTGAGGTCTACTCCTTTGGAATATTTTCGAAGATTCGTAAGTTAGATCTGTCAGGTTGTATACTGTCTCACTAACGTAAAGTAAAAAAGTAATGTCATAAAAAGACTTGCTTATGACAAGTCAAAAAAAAAATGCAAAAATACACTAAATGAAAATAAACGTAAAAAAAATAATACTGTGATAGTACATATCATAAATAAACATAATGCGACTACCACCAGTTCGAGGGTTGTTTCCGATCAAGAACTGGACAAAGATCTCCATCATTGAAATCAAGTCATCGCTACAATAGGGATTTTGACACATGTTACCAATTCATGTAAAGTTCATTAAACACAGTATTTAAAAACCTATTATAACATTGTAAGATATATTTATTCGTAATTGCGTTATTTTATATCCATTATCACGTGACTGCGAACGCCAATCAAAGCGCGATGACGTCACTGACCGGCAAACAAGCTGACACAACTGTCATACCCAAGTTAAAATCAGGTTAACTTTGACGTCTTTGACAGAGCGCGAGATTGTTTATCGGTCTGTGATGTAATCATAGTCACGTGACAGTTTTGAGCGTTTTGGCAGGTACTCTACAAACTAATTCATATTATGTATTTTTAAATTTGAGGTATTTTTTCATGAATTTATTATTTTATTGTTTAAATAGGGACAACATCCAATATTGATGGGTATTGGCCTAATCACCACGCTTGCTAAATGCAGATTGGTGAACGCAAACCCAGGCTATTTAGCAGAGCTTACACCAATGACAGTTGGCGTTCTCGTTGACGTTTTCGTATGGGATTTCGGTACAGCGCCTCTAGTGACAAGAAATGAAATTAAAAACGGCATTCAAATTTCTGATCTCAACTATCGCCGTTACATACATACCATCACGACTTTATCCCAAACGGGGTAGTCAGAGGCAAGTGACTGTTGCCGTCATGGTGAACGGAACACTCAGAATCCCACTTTTCACCAATGGTATTAGAACCCAACGTGGTAGGTGGTGAGCCTTCCGTCGCTATCCGGGTTGATTTAGTTTACCACCGCCGTTAAATGACAGAAATTCATGGCAGAGATACTGTTACCAGTCGGCCACGGAGGCGTTAAATAAAGATGAATTATTTTTTTGGGCTAAGAGCCTACGTTTGGAAGACTAACGATAAACGATACTTCGTATTGCGACGGTCGAGAGTAACCTCCTCTTTTCCAATGGCGGACGATAGACATCAATATTACGAGGTCGAAGACATTTATATCGTCTCCCAGTCCTTTAAAATCTGAACAAATGGTTAATAATCAAAACCGAATATGTTGGTACCAGATAGTATTTACATTATATAAAGATTTGCGGCTGTCTAGACTAGGTCTGGAATAGATATTTTTAGAATATCATTTTCTAAATATACTACTTCTAAAAAAGGTGCAGAAACTATCAATTTAGTCGCTTTTTCTTAACAAGCGTTGATAAGGTGGCATAAATAGTCGTTTAGGGGCTTTATAACAATCGCTTACCAGTCAAGTTAATTTCCTAAACTGAGTGGATCGAGTAATTTCGTCAGTAAATTGCAACGAAGTATTACTACCTCGGCTACAGAAATTGGTAAATTTCCTTAGAAACACCTGTTGTATCTAGAAAGAAGACTTCCCTTCAGATTGGTACAAGACATTTATTTAATTTTGCTTAATATAACAATCTCACCTTTCACGTATATGTTACTTAGTTCTAGATTTTGACTATTAGCCTAGTACCAATTTTGAAGGAAAACAGGGTGGTGTAATTAGAGAATTACAAGGTTCGTGTGGTGAGTATTGTTGCAACTTTAATAGTTATACTATATAAAAATCTCAGAAAGAGTTAACACGAGAAAGAAGTCATACTGGTACAATTAGAGTGATAAGGGAAGAGATGTTATCCGACCTTGGAAGCGAGAGTCCTCGAAGATGTAGTTACGGGCAAACCTTGGTTCCTGTTTGGTTGAACTCCTCATATATTTCGGAGAAGGTACAGGGTCTTCCTCATCCAGCGTCACTCTACCGCACTAATGAAAGATAGCTGGGAACTACGTCCGATGGCAATCTTTACAACAAAAATCTTCTAAAATGGCTTCCAGATATGGAATCCATATCTCAATATTAAATGCTCTGCAATAATATTAAATATCTGCGATAATAGCGAAGCTTTTACTTAATTTAGGGTACTCCCCAAATTATTTTTTTTGGGCCTTGAAAAAGATGTCAAAACTTCACTCCACAGATGATTAAAGGAATGCTGTCATTGGTTCAGCAATTGTGTTGCATCTCTCTTGCTCAGGACATAGGTCGTTGGTTGCAGGAAAGCGCAAGGGTTCTAGGGTAGCCTTTGCCTAGCATTTGTTGCAAATTATAGCAATTTCATCGAATTTCGGACCTTGAAGAAATTAGGCAGGATCTTCAAGTCTCAATTCGATTTTTTTTAGTTTTTCTATCTTTTGATATGAAAAACAAGCATGGTAAAATGCAGAAATAAACAAAGTAATAACCATCTATTTGGTTTTCTAAAGTGCCTTGTAGTAGGTCAGTAAATGAGTTAATTGAATCGCTCCATGTTAAAAGGGTCATAAAAAGTCACCATTTTTCAAGAAATGAGTTAATGGCGCCCTCTATTAGAAAACACTCCAATACACCTTTTCGAGTTAGTTAGGTATCAAAAAGACATCATCGATCTATCCAAATACGAACCAAAAGATAAGGCTCAAATTCTAATTTCATGTAAAAACGGCGTTAGTCCACTTTTACACCACTAAAAATTGGTGGCCGGAATTCTATAAAAAAACTTGTATCTCAAAGGAAACTATGGGAAGAAATACCCCCAAAGGAAGAAAAGTACATTTTGGCATAAGTAGCCACCACCAATAAACATATAACAAAAGATATAAAGGATATATTGATGCGAGAAAATTCATTGATGGTTTGATGGTTCAAACTTTTAAATTAGGCCGCAGAAATAATATTCCCGGTGGTTTCCCTCTAGGCAAGCTTATGCACAGGGTTTTGTGCCCCTCAAAAGTGTAAAACATGTGGATTTGAAAGAGGTTTTGACCTATGTGCCGGAGGAATACCAACAGTTTTATCAGGAAATCTTGGGACGTCCTACTGTAGAGTGCAATCATGATAGTGACAATGATTTTGCTGACAATTAGATCTAAAAATGTCTCTCAATAAGTATTATTGTTGATTAATAACATTATTGTGCATTATAATGAATATTATTCCTAAAACTCGTTTTATTTTTATAATAATCTTTATTAAATACTGAATGGGCATCAGTCAAGCAACTTTAAACAGTAATATCATAAAAACTATTACTTAAGTATTTGAGTTTTTAAAATATGCCAAACTATAATGGTAAAACATATCTATAAATCATAGCATAAAAAACGTAATATTTTTTGAATGATTTTCGAGGGAAAAGTTTTTTCTTGTTTTCCAGAGTTAGGGTGTTTGGACATTTTCCCTTTTAACATGGAGCCATTCAATGTGAAGTGAATGTCTCACTCACCATACTGACACTGTCGGCCATATTAGTCGCCCAAGTGGTTTCAACCCACGATCTGCGATGATTTTACATACATAACACTTCTATAAAACTCATGACTGAGATGCTATTTTGTACGCCTTAGTGCAGGACACGGATATTGACATGGACTAAGATTGTATTTGCCTGTGCAACACGAAATAAACAATTTGACTTTGACTCTGGCTGAGTTCTTGTACATTGAAGGTCATTTTTCACTCGTTAAGAATACGCCGTGTGCATACTCCCTAAATGCTACGCGGCACCCCACAAACGAATAAAAATCTCCTATCACAATAATGCCAGGAATGAAATACCCTTTTGTTTGAGAAGAAAAAGGATGATATGATATTTGAATAAAGGATGCCTGATTTCTTTGCGACAATGAATTTTCCCTGGGGTCTTATTACAATCACTTATATCCAGTCAAGTTAATTCCCTAAACTGAGTGTAACGAGCAATTTCGTCACTAAATATCCAGCCTAGAAGCAGGGACCGCACAACCCCCTTTTTTGATTAAGCTTATTCATAGGGTAACCCTGCTGATGGGTAACCACGTGATAGGGTTACCCTATCGATAGTGTTAGCCTTAAGTTAAAAATAAAAATAACTAATCTTATCTTCTATAACTTATCTCCAATGGTTTTCCATATTAAACGGGTTTTTGGAAACAAATCTTCAAAATAACCTTTTAAAATCAGGGTTAGCGTAAGCGGTTCCGGTCTCTGCCTAGAAAATGTGTTAGTGCCAGGCCAACACAGACTGGCTGGAAATGAAAGGTCATATTATGAAATTGCTCGCTACGCTCAGTTTGAGGAATAAACTTGAGAAGTTATCGATAAAGACAAGGTTTGTAATAAGGCCCCTGTAGTTTTTCCCTCCAGATTTGTTGGGTACATCCTTTTTCTTTGTTTGCCTTTCTGATGTCTTTTTACTAAGGGTGGAACAGATTTTTTGCGGAAATGTGGGCAGCCATATTTTTCAAGAATAATTAAATGATATTCCTCAGAGCAGATTAAGTAGATTTATTATCTTTTTATTCACTACGTCACAATCAGGGTCAAATAACCTTGGTGTATTCATCCCAGATATTAATAATTCATCTGGTTTACAGAAGTTATATTTAGCAGATATTTGAAGAGTAATAAAACATCTTTCAATTCATAATTAATTTGGAAACTCAAAGATCGTTTTATATTTAATACGTCAATAAGGACCATCGCGAATTATTTATTTTTAGCCATATCCATAGCTATCAACTAGCTTTACGCAAGCGCCTTTGCCTGCGTGGATCATTTCTCTCGCTAAAAATAGCCAAAAAATAAAATACAGTAAAAAATATTGCCTTTGTGACTTGCTAAAAATGTAGCTTTATATTGGTGAAAGAGTTTTGACATTGGTTGGTTGGTTTTTGAGTTTATCCATTAAAAAAAAAACAAATTTAAAAAAATCTAGGATTAAATAATAATTCAATCCAAAATAATTTCATAGTTATGGACTTATTTGAGCGATATCACTCTCTATTTGCGATTGGGAAAAAGTTGTGATGAAGAAAGTCATTCCTCTTGAATAAATTCACAACGCTATCAGGGACAGGTCATAAATGTATCTATTTATTTTCCCAAATATCTCCTAAGGTGAATTGATATTTTAAGAAGGGATCTTTTATATTGATGATGGAACAAACTAAATTGCTACGTAAACAAGAAATCTCAAACCATTGGGACCAAGAAAGACCTCAAATGCGAATTGTTTGCCCGCGTCAATCTTCAAAAGATCGCTTCAAAACAGTAATTTTATCTTTCTTTAGGACCAATTTATCGCCCTTTTGCCCTTTGACGGTTCAAATTGGGAGAATCAAACGGGTAAGAGGTCTGAATAACATAATTTCCGATGGTTACTGGACTTTCTTCACTGATGAACGTCAGAGCTTGTCTAAATTGAAATGACGCGCCCGACTACTTTTACATTTGATTTAGATGTGCCGAGAGTACGATTGCAAACGAACGACGCATGCTCCTAGATTCGAGTTCGACCTGCTGCACAAAGACCAGTTACAGTGGCATCTTCAAATCTATTGCGTGCATAATGCATATCTAATATTTTCATAATATACAGGTTGGTCCAAACATACACGTCAATATTTTTTTAGCTTCCTCACACTTGGGAATATCCGAAAATACCCCATGTATATTAAACGATTTTTTGTAGTTTTCAAGTTATGAATTTTTTTACAAATTTTTAAAAATTTCTGGCTTTAGTCACTTTTTCGGTCACTGTAGAGATCTGTTGAGATAAAAGCCAGTTTTTTTCTTTATTAGTTGAATAATGACGACAATTTGGAACGCCTGACAGTGACGGGAAAAGTTGAAAGGTAAAAGACCTAGGGGTCGAAGTCCCAAGCGAAGTTCAGACCAGGTGTCGCAGCAACTGGTGATCCCAGTCAGTGCTGCCCTACAGCAAGCAACGGAACGCAGCCGATGGAAGCAGCTGATAGACAAAATCAGAAGGAGTCACGATCCTCAGCATTGAGGGAAACGACTGAAGAGAGAGAGTTGAATAATAGCGCTAGATGGTTCCGATGAATTCACATCCTTAACGCTTATCATACCTCTGAAAAATAAATAGGAAATTTAAAAATTTTGATATTCTGTTTTTTCCCTGAATTATGAAGGCCGTTTTAACAAAAAAGATACCTGAAATTTTTCATCCAAATCTTTTTTGAAAACTTCACTACTTTCTCAACTAATTACCATGTAAATTTCAATGAGTTACTTTAGCGGCATCATACTAAAAATTTTCATTCAAAATGCCAGAAGTGTAAAATTCAAGTAATCTGTGTATCAACTAAAACTTGATTATAAGTAAACTCAGAACATCTTAATAAAAAAAGCCATAAAACGCTTTCATACTTACTATTTATTGCTCAATACAGATAATAACAACGTCAAACCAAAAATAGATTAAGCCTACATATTATGTAGACGACTTTTTTGGGATAAAATATATTTTTTTAAAAGACGTCTAATCTATGTGAAACTACAACGTCACCATTTTGCACACTCATTATGACGTTTTCAATAAATAATTGCATTAAGTTAAGTTGTAATCCAGTTTTAGTTGATACAGAGATTACTTGAATTTTACACTTCTAGCACTTTGAATGAATATTTAGGTATGATGCCCTTGAAGTTACTGATTGAAATTTACATGCTAAATAGGTAGAAAAGTGTAATTAAGTTTATAAAAAAGATTTGGATGAAAAATTTTCGGTAACCTTTTTTTTTAAAACGGCCCTCAAAGTGTAAGGGAAAAACAGCATTTCACAATTTCATAATTTTTTTTTTTGAGTTATGGATGTGAATTCTTCAAAATCATCTGGCACTATTATTCATCTGATAAAGAAAAAAAATCAAGCATTCATCTCAACAGATCGGGCTACACTCACCGAAAAAGTCACTCAACCCAGAATTTTTCAAAAATTCGTAAAAAATTCCTACCTCGAAAACCCAAAAAAACCGAGTAACATACATGAGGTATTTTCGGATACCCCTGAGTGTTAGTAAGGTAAAAAAATTTTTTGACCTGTATGTTTGGACCACCCTGTATAAAAGAAAGTCGTGTTAGTTAGACACAACTTATAACTTAAGAACAGGTGGACCGATGTTAATGACTTTCGTGTTTTTGGATTTGTCTACATCGGGAATAGGCTAATAATAAGTATTAAAAAGATTGGGAAATTGACGAAAAATGAAGAAAAATAATACTAAATGTCCACAGCTGTCAAGCATTTGCCAATAACTTTTGACAGAATGAAGTTTGTCGGGGCCACTAGTTTAAAATGGATATTTAATTTTGTGCGTAAATGCTAGCCCCCCGTTTTCGTTTTACCCCCGCTACCCCCGCTCCCCGACACAAAACGCGCAAAAACTCAGACACCCGAATTTATTTTTATTATGAAAGAATAATGTAAATTACTGAATTTAATTTTCGCGGATTATTTACTAAGCGGGCGCTGCGGTCCAGGGCCGTTCCCGAAGTCTTTATTGACGTTATCCGGACATGCACCACGATTTCAGTTCTATAGTTAGGGCTGCGGTTGGTGACACGCTTTCCTTCCATATCACCGTTGGAGTACACCAAGACTCCGTGCTTAGCCCGTTTCTGTTCAGCGTAATATAAGACGTTATATCAAACAGCATCCTAGACCACGACGAGCAACCACCCTGGTTGCTCATGTATGCTGATGATATTGCGCTAGCAGATTCGGGCAGGGGACGGCTGGTACAACGGGTGAATAAGTGGAAAAATTCACTTGAAAACGGCGGTCTGAAACTTAATGTGGCGAAGACGGAGTACATGGCCTGCAACACCACAAATTTTGAGGCCGTCCGCAAAGGCGTTGACGTTGTCGAGCGCACGGACCGTGTCAAATACCTGGGATCTGTGTTAAGCGCGTCCGGTGACATCGACCGCGACGTCAGAGCCCGAATTTCCGCGGCTTGGGCCAAATGGCGTAAGGTGACTGGTGTCATTTGTGACCCCAAAATGGCGATCAAGCTCAAGGGGCAGGTCTATAAAACCATCATTAGGCATCCATTATCATTATCCTTCTATATGGCAGTGAAACATGTCCGTTACTAGAGCGACACAAGCAGGAGCAGCGCGTCTCGGAAATGAAGATGCTGCGGTGGACGACCCACATCCGCGGCAGCCTTCGTGTTCGTGACATCGGAGACAAACTGCAGGAGTGCCGTACCATTTGATAGTAAAAGTGTGTTTGATGTCCATCTTGTAATTTTCATATATTGCAGGACTTTGTTTGAATCATAAAAGTGGTTGTTTTATTATTATTTTTTACAGATATTTGAGATAATCCTATTCCTTACCAAAAAAATAATGAACAATGTTTATTAACATCAAACAAAAAAAGGAAATCGCTAAAATAAAATGAGGTGAAGGCAAGTCATTGGATATTGGCTAAAAATATCTATATGGTTTTTTTATAACATACTCAATTTCTTGTTTTAATATCGACGTAATAATACAACGCATAACTCACTAAAGAGAAGTAATGGTATTTTGAACCCATTCCCGGAGTAAATTGCTTCAAATATGACTTTCTGCCAGTCGGTGGGGGAACTCCCAAATGATTTAGAGGCTCGAAGGATTTTTACGGTTTTCTTTCTGGAGTCCATTTTGAGAGTTAGATTAATTTGCTCTAATATTGAAACTAAGAAAGCATGAGTAAATAAAGTAAAGTAAAATAAATCAGTCAGCTGTTATCCGGTCCCGCTGCTCCATTATTAAAATAAATTTAATTTTATTTATTTTTCTCTAAGAATATGGACGACACATAGGATCCTAAAAATTGTTCGAATCTTAAAGTGGTCCCTCACTTAGAGCATTTTCCTGTAATGTAACGATCCAGATTCGATTTTGAGCATTAAATTACATAACTGCCTCCCTGACATGACGAATTTTTATCTATTTATTCATTTATTCTTTATTGCACATAGTCTATGTTACAAAGGGCGGACTTAATGCCTAGAGGAATTATCTACCAGTCAACCACACAGTCAGACAGAGATATTACAGGCAGTGCTAAAGATAAAAGTTTTAAATTAGGTGTACAGAAGGTGAAATGGTTTAAATCCAAATAAGAAGATTTCAAAGAGATTTCATAAACATATATACATAATAATAGCAATTACAAATTATATAGACAAAAAGTAAAAAAAATAACAGACAAATGACAAAACAAATGACAATGTGGATCCAAGAGAATGACAAAACCACAGTTCTTGGGGCGTCATCAATCTTTTAAAGTGCGCACGCAAAGCCTGAATCCGAATTTTTGTCTGTAATTTACATTCCAGATTCGATTTTCAGCATTACAAAACAATACTGCCTTACAAAACTTCAGGGAAGTTGTTACATCAAAATATTACACATTGTATCATAAAGTTGTGCACTGTAATGCTCGTTGCGTTTTTCTCACCAACAGAATACTCGAATTTGGAACATTACAGTTTGCGCACTGTAATGATTGGTTCTCCTCCCTCATTTATGTAATACTCGACTCTGTAAGGTTATACATTACTGGAAAATGTCCAGGTGAGGGAGCACCTTTAAGTCATTTGTTTGTTGCTTAATGCAAGTTGGTGATCACAAACGTATGTTCTGCAAAATTCGAAAACACACTTTTCTTGACCTGGAATTGGTACCCAGGACCACTGGATTTCAGGCCAGGCGGAAAAATAATTTCAATGAAATAAATCACATAAAAACTAGGATATGTTTATAAACACATAAACTGTGTTTTGAATTTTTGTGCAATAAAGAATACCTATCTATCTATACATAGTCATCAAGTGTCGGGCAGCCGCATGCAAAAAATATTTATTTTCATTACTATGTGGCCAATTGAATGCAACCCACTTAACAATAAATAAAAAACGATAACTGTCCTCTTACGGGCAGATTCCATCGCGATAATTCCGACTCGCAATAGTTCACTATTGAGGGAGTAAAATGAAAACTAAATAATCTAAGGCAACGCGTTCAGCCCAACGCAGTGAAACTGGGTCGGAAACTAGCAGCAATCCTTCATCCTTTTTCCTTCTGACACGCCGCCATTACTGCAGCCTCTCACCTCGAAAGGGTTTCAGCATTAAGTAAATCTAGTACTTATAGATGTGAATCTAAATAGATGTCACCAGTGTAAACTAGTCAAGTTAAAATATCTTCATCTACGTACACCATTTTTCAAGTAGCGATTTTGAATCGTCAATTATAAATAAATATGATATATATCTGGGAGAATATACACCAAGATCACCTGACCCCAAACTGAGCAAACCTTGTACTATGAGTATCAGAGACTGATAAACATATTTAAATAGATAATTACACCCAGACACACAACAAACACAAATCCGTCACATAAATGTTTCTCAGGTGGGGATCGTACCCACGACCTCCGGAGTTAAAGGCAGGATTGCTGCCATTGCACCAACAGGTTAGTCAGTCACAATAATAAAATATTATATTACGATCTGTTAATGTAATACATATGGGGCTCTACCACCGTGGCCGGACTGCTGTTTTAACTAAGGAGACTCGGCATGATACTCAGTAGTAACATTTACCAAAAAAAAAAGTTTACAATGCAGAGTATGCATTTCGCGTGTAAAAAGGGAGTGCAATGCTCGACGCTCATTTAGTCCGTACTCGGTAACGGCAACGGATGTTCCGTTAAATTCAAGTAGTAAGATAGAATAGGCATTTTCTGGGTAAGCGTGTACCACCTTCGGCCTCGTCATCGCTTACCACCAGACGAGACAGAGGCCAATCGCAAACCCATTTTCAATAAAAAAAATCCCTAGCCAATTATTTGTCCAAGATTCTCAAAAGAGAATGAGAAACGGAGAATTTCTATCAGAACTATAATGATGACGTAACAAAGGGGTAAAGAAATTGTATCTGGCGCATATTTATATGTGTCAGATAGATAAACAATCTTAAACAAATTCTTAACTTTATAAGACTATTCTGAAATAAATACCAAGTGGAGGGATGACTCAGGGAAGGGTTGCTGGCAGAGCGTTCAATAAAAATAAATGAATAAATGTGCGCCAGACAACACTCCACTTGTCATGGTCTCAAAGTAGGAATAAATATCCCTGTGTAACGAGGTACCAGACAAGGAATTATGCCAGGGGCGTCTCTCACCATACCCAGACACGACCCAATTAGGAAAAGATCGTTATCTGAAATGACTTCACTGGGAATCGAACCCGGGCCACTACGTAAGTCAAGGTGAGAAACCGTGCTACAGCACACTACGCCGATCGTGTAGTCAAATTGGGGAAGGCCTATGTCCAGCAGTGACTATGATAGGCTGGTGATGATGAAAATAAATATTATGATCGGACACAGTACAAGAATAAATGGTCATGAGGTTTGTAATGGGAAGGGAAGTCGCTACTATTCACGCTGCAGCATCAGACGACTTCTTGTCGTGACACTACTGGTTTCTATTAATTTCCATGAATAACCACCCGTACTTACTCGTAGTCAGCGACACAAAGCTTTAATACATCTTCATTTCGCAGATAGGCTAGCTAGGATGGTATTTTGTTGACGACCGACTTGGTGTAATGGTTAAGAAGTTGGCTACTACACCAGAGGTCGCGGGTTCGATCCCCGCACAGTACAAACATTTGTGTGCATGAACATGTCTGTTTGTACTGGTCTGGGTGTCTCCTATGTATAATAAGTATGTATTTACAAAAGAAAATGTATTTAAGTATGTTTATCCGTTGTCTAGTATCCCATAACACAAGCATTAATTAGCTTACTTTGGGGCTAGATGGCGCTGTGTGGAATAATGTCCAGGGATATTATTATTTATTATTATTATTATTTCATAGAAATACATAACTCAAACTCAAATAACTTTATTCAAATAGACTTTCACAGTGAGTACTTTCAAATCGTCAAATTTAAAGCAAGATATACTAAATAATAGACATAATTACTATAACAATATATATATTTATAAATACACAGTATACAGACATAATGCGACTCTACCACCGCGTCGGAGTTGTTTCTTGCTGAGAAGATCCGACGAGAAACTCAGCAGTACTCTTTTAAACTGGTTTTAGGTTTACAACAGGCGTTAGTAAAGTACAATGTGTCATTTTGATACAAGTAAACCTACTTACTGAGTGTCTAATCTAAAGAATATAAAACAATGGAAAAAAATCAAACATAAAAGAATATAAACTTAAGGCCATTTAAACAATTAAGAAATAAAATGGTTACTCAGTACAAACTAAGTATTAACTAGGTATTACAATAAAATATCTGTTACAATAGAGCTATCTAATCGGCCCCGCATCGAGCAGAGAGCTTACACCCAGGCATTTTTATCTATAAGGTAGTCTTTTGTAGTATAATAGCCCGTTTTCAATAAAGCTGCTCTGATGTGATTTTTGAATTTATGTAGTGGTAACTCACAAATGGCTTTTGGCACCTTGTTGTAATAATGTATACTTTGCCCCATAAAGGATCCTAAAACTTTTAGTAGCCTAAAGATTGGAAGCGCAATTTTATCCTTATTCCTAGTATTTTTGCAATGTATATCACTGTGTTTAGTATAGAGACCAATATTTTTTATTACCAAAAGAATGCAGTTGTAAATATATTGTGAAGCTACATTAATCTGATCGCTCGCTTCTGGAGGACAAAGATGGTTTGTATATCCGCGGCTTTACCCCAAAGTACAATGCCGTAAGACATTACACTGTGGAAATAACTAAAATAAACCGAGCGAGCAGTATCAACATCTGTTAATAACCTTATTTTTCTCACTGCAAATGCAGCGGGACTTAGTCTGCCCGAGAGGGCTGTTATATGAGGGTTCCATTGGAGTTTTGAATCTAATGTGATTCCAAGAAAAACTGTAGAATCAACAAGCTTCATAGTATTGCTGTCTATTTTTAGGTCAATGTGGTTATCTTTAACATTAGGCAACTTAAAATTAATACATTTAGTATTTTTTGCATTAAGCTGTAGATAGCATAGAAACCAGTAGTGTCGCGGTGACACGTCGTCTGCTGCTGCTGCTGACGTGGACTCCTCTACCTCCACTGGAGGTACGAAATCATACCTTAAGACTTCATCTATTTAGATGTATATCTGTGCTAGAACCCTTGCGAGGTTTTGATTCCACGTTCAATGAGGAACATTCTGGCTGCGGGTTAAGGGTCATTTGAGTGGGAAAGGTAAGGTTTTGTCGGCGACACAATATGTAAGGGTTTCCTGATTTTGACAAATGGACGAATTTCGAGTGACGGCTCCATGAATGAAGTTAGTTTTGGTGCAGAACGATTTACGTGTTTGATTAGTTTGATCACATTTGAAGTGTGTTTTGAGGATTTTTCGGAACATAGCCCGGGTTTGTGATCGCCAACCCGCATTTGACAAGCGTAGTGATTAAGCTAATACCCCTCAATTATTGTAACGATAACTTGATTGCAATTATGGAGGCCTTTGTCCAGCAGTGGGACAGTATATAGGCTTATTACTTTACTACTATTCTAACTGGCTATCGTAACCAAGCAGAACTTGTACGAAGGGAGACCGGTAAGCACTATAGCAAAATGGATCTTATATTACCAGCGGTGGCCTCAATGCTTGATCTGATTTCGTATGTATATTGTAGTGATACTGTAAGAGTCAGAGCTTGTCTTCAATGTAATTATAATTGATTTTGAGTACTTATAGACGTTCGAGTGTGCATAGAATATGATTGTTAACAGAATAGACAATGTTCGTTCATTGTATTTTCACTGACGCCAATGCTAGATTTCACCGAATTTGAGTAACCCCTAAACTAAGATTATTATGTCTACTTAGGTATTATAGGAGTGGCCTTAAGTCTAATACATGTGTTCAGATTTATTAATCTTGCAGAAAATAATAAGTTCTAAAATAAATCCATTGTGTTAACATAATCAGCTTTCCTATCATCTTTTTTATTCACTTCACCTTTTATCTCGGTTTTAAAAAGCCCGCACAAAAGTTGACAATAAGCCCTTGAAAAAACGCAAGTATCCAGCATACAATTCTGTAACCCGATATTAATTTAAGAAGCTTAACATCAGAGGAAATTGAGCTCTAACGTCCCTATAAATAAGGGCTTAGCAAGAATTCGCTTGTTAATACCACCGATGCCAGTGAAGCGTTCAATGTATCTCTTGAGACTACTTCCGAGAGCTTTCTTGTTTGATACAATCAGGCTGACTCTCACACCGTATGCAAGATAAGTTACGTAGATAAGATAAAAATCAAATGGCTAGATGAACAGGAGGGGGGGATACCTACACTTCCGGTCTTCCGATCACGTAGTAAAAAATAAGTTGTACTTAAGAGTTCGAAATAGATGTTGTTTTTTTATATCAAATATACGAACCCAAAAAAAAGAGGACACAAAAAGTAATGGGATATGAACACACATCACACAACTTTTTGTATTCCCTTGAGACTTCCAACAAAAATTCATCAACAAACTTCATAAATTTTACATTTTACAAAATTTTGTAGAATATGAAAACAGGTAATCGACTTTTACTGTAATCACAGTAAAATGGAACTAAATCTAGTTCACAATCAAAATAATCGCGTATGACTGGAAATGTAAAATATTAGTAGTTAACGTTAAACAAAATAACGTTTTGAAGCCGCCGATGTTGGCAAGTCACGGTTAGATTATTAAAACTACCTTTGGACTTAGTGTTCCAGTTTGTTAGCAAGATCTTCTCGTCATTGTTTAAGGAGGTCTATAGTCATTATTTTTTATCAACAATATATTTTGGCTCCATTGTAGTTTTCTACCTTGAAGCTGAGTGAAACTTCATTCCATTCTATACAGGAAACATGGGAAAGAACGAACGCTCTAATTATACCTAAATTCTATATTTCATCGTTACCATGCCTTTCTTTTCTATTTTTGACTCTATCTTATCTTATTTCCAAACCTAAAATGCAACGGTGTAAGACACGTCCATGTGTTCAAGTAAATTCTCGGCCATTGTGATTTTAATTAAATATTCTATTAATAAATTACATTCCCATGGCATTTGAAGATTAAGGATGTTATTAATTGAGCTTTTTACATACCTACTAATCATTGTTATACGAGAGTTTGAGACACAATGAAGCCAGGCTTACAGAGTAAATTATATTAACTTAGTCTGTGATCTCAGGCGAAGTTTACCTTCGTGTTCATAGTTAAGTTTGCGAGTAAGTCTCTGGTGATGGCAAACACCGATAAAAAACTAAGACGATAACAGCGGAAGGCTCATCCCCAACCACGTTGGGTTTTAAGCTTGGTGTATAGTGGGCTTCTGAGTTCTGTGTTCCGTTCACCATGACGACACCAATCAAGCCTCTGACTATCCCGTTTGGATGTCGTGATGGTATGTATGTATGTATCATTATAGTATTTAATATTTATTTCCGTCAGCGGCTTCGTTCGCGTAGACTGTATTTCCCTTCAAAATATAGCCTAAAGTAAAAAAAAAACATAGCCTATGTCACTCCCTGATAATATATCTTTATAATGGTAAAATAATTTCCAAAATCGGTCCAGTAGTTTCGGAGCTTATTCAATACAAACAAACAAAAAAATATTTCCTCTTTAGATATTATTATTAGTATAGATTAAATAATCATGAACTCATCCTTATTGCATAATGTAAGTAAACTGCTTCTGCATAGTATATTACTTCATGCATATAACAAAAACTTGAAGTGCTTAAGCCTCGAAACGTTCAAACCTCGCACAGTTGCTGAGTAAAATTAAATTAATGAAGAAAACGTTCAAGAAGAAATGAGCTAATTGCTAATTAAAATTTAACACTCGAAGGAGACGAGAAAATCCGAATTGCGCATATAATTTTAAACAAGTTGAGACTTTGGTTTTGAGGTGCTCTCTCACTTAGAGCAGTCGCCTGTAATGTAACGTTTCAGTTTTGATTTTCAGCGAAATCACAGTACTGCCTTCCTGACATGACGAAAATTCGCTTATAATGTTCATTTCTGTTTTGATTTTGAGGATTACTTCATTAGAACAATATTCGGTGCTTTTCCCTCACCAAGGTAATGCTCGAACATTACCGTTTGCGTACTGTAATGCTCGGTTCTCCTAGGGGCACTGACGTAATGTTTACTCTGTAACGTTACATTACAGGCAAATTCTCAAGTTAAGGTTTTCATGATTAAGAGTTACATTTTTGTAACGATTTCAGTTTTCACTTCCTCTTATTAAGTGATTTGTTTTCGAAATTCTTTAACTCAGTGGTTATGCATTACATATAGTTTTATATTATTCAATTTGGCACGTCAACCACAAGACAAAAAGTTTTCGTCCGTTGCCCTAAAATGCTTGGACGATACCTAATGCCCTGTACCAACAAAGAGACGATTTGCATAAAGAGCTCGGGAAAAGTGAAACATATGGCTCAAGTTCTGCTCATGAGAAGCGGCAACCTTCGTACTTCGCGAAGCATGAGCAGAAGCGATTCACCAGTCATTGTTGATTTTAGAAATACAAATGTATAATTTAAGGAATGCGAACTTAACTCTTTATGACTAATGTTTTTTTTTGTTCTTGATAAACTTATGAACTGCTGGACCGATTTTGAGAATCCTTTCGCAAATTATAGCTACATTTATCAGCAATTAACATAATATGATGCTTTCAACATGCAACGATTAGTAGGCAAATGTTATCGAGAAGTGTCTGAGATGAGATTTATTTTTAAGATTTTGTTAATAATCATAATCAATCAAAATTATGTTACATATTGTGCCGATGAGCAGATAAGCCTACCTTATGGTAGGTCCACTGATTCTTGTCGTTACTACAGTAAACTAATTGACTATTTTTTGTTAGGCGTTATCGAAAGACCTCTCGAAAAAAGCACGAAAGCACCAAAACTCCCCCGAGTTATAGCAATTTTAAAATACATATTTTTGGACTTGCCCAAAACGCTCCGTACGCAGTTGTACGCTTGCAAATGACGTCATTTGCGATCTATTTCTTTGCGTTCTGCAAAATATTCATGACCATGGTTCCTTAACAATAGTTGCTATAAATTGAGTACATTATCGAATGGTATAATTTTAATATTTACTTTACACTTTCTAAAATGGATTTTCCCATCCAAGTTTGAATTGTACGTAAGTAAACAATCTAATAACCTAGGGCCGATTAATAATGTATTTTTTAAATAAATGATATTACTTTTAGAATCTGAAGATTATATCAAGTACTATATTCATTGCATTTAAAAATTTACATTACTGCCACGGACGCCCTTCAAATATAAGATTTTTGTTCAAATATTATAGTTGGTTAGCATAAATATAATATAATATTTATGACTATGAATATATATAATATATAATATTTATGACTATGACTATGACTATGACTAATATTAGAAAACTGCTTTGCAAAGCAAGCGTCGATCGTATAAGAAAAAAACAATCAAAATTCATCTTTTAAATCTGCCAAGAGAGTCTTTAGATGTTTTTTTTATTGAGAATCACGGCTATAAAAATACAGAATACTCGAGCTCCAAGATAATAAAGTCCAAAATACCCTCTCTCATACCACAAAAACCCACCTCGAGAATCCTAAAAAATAATGAACATCTAACCCTAAACAAGTCGTCAAATCGGATGAGATAGTGAGATGGAATTTCTTATCGAGAATCGTCCGTCAAAATATGATATTTACATGGAAAGATCTCTTAGAGATTCTCTACATTTTACTCCCTATAGATATGCTCAAAACTTTCCCGGAAGTAACACTGAAGTTAAGTTGCAGTAAATTTTTCACCTAATTAGATTTCGTCTAAATGAGGCAGTGTCCGGGTTTCTTAAAAAACCACATAGTTAAAAAAAATCAAGCAACAAGTTGTTTCCTACTACTACTTTATTACTAATAATATATTTTTTTAAAGACATCACCTTACCGTACCTATTGGGTTCTGAAAAAAGGTATGTTATGGTATACTTTTTAAATTATTCAAATACGAGCCGTTTTTTAAAGCAGGATTTTAATTTGGAATTTTGTCATTGCCTCTTAAATCACTATACATCTGCCATCCTACAATATTTAAATACCTAATAAATGTTTCATCAGAAACAACACCTTTCCTACAGTAGTAGTATCATTAAGAACCTTTCCAACAATGATATGCCAAAGTATTAACTAGTAGCTTGGCAATTATAACGTTTTTGTAAAAATAATTAAGACAATTACAGTTCAGTGTACAACTTTTTGCTCTCAACATCACAACTACACGACTTACCCAGATCGCATGGTGTAAATCCCTCTTGTACGAAAGTTGTTTACTCTGATGAGCAATAACCTCTTCAACGACTTCATGTACTTTTTACTACCTGCATAAAAGCAAATTCGCTGTATCATGTCTACGGCAATGGCGAATGGCTGGTATTTAATGTTGGAGCTTTATGGGGCACTTTTAGTTAGGGCGCTGAAGGGTTAAAAAGGTAATTGTCATGACTGCTTTAGTTCATCAGTGGCAGTAGCAACAAGCCTATAATCATGTCCCCTTGCCCTTTTAGCACTTCGGGCACATGCCTAGGGCGCCCCGATCCTGAGGGCCCCTATCAGTTTCATCAGTTTTTCTAGATTTTATAACATAGAACAAGGTAAACTAAGAATGGATGGGCCCTCTCATCCTTATGTGCCCAGGGCCCCAAATAAGTTAAAGGGGCCCTGCCTATATGTCGCACAAGGGCCCTCTATCAAAATCAAGTCATAGCTGCATTTTTTGATTCATATAACGGTTACCTGACAAAACAAAAAAATTTTTTTACTATTTTTTTTTTTTAATAAAATAACTATATTGTAAAATTTACAACAAAATATCAATTTATAGTAATCTCTTTAATCATAATCTTGCACGTTACCTACCTTACTTAACCCTTTCTTCCTAAACGTCATAAACTTCGTCCACAAAGTTATTTTTAGCTAAAACCTTCTTAAAACATTTATTAAAATCTCCGCTCTTCACTAAAACAGGGCCCTAGGTGCCGCAACCGGCAGAAACCACAGCTGCCGGCAACTTTTGTTTGAAATGCGATACAAAACGGCTATTTTTCTTGGTAAAAAACGACCATTATAGAAGTGGTGTAGTTTTAACAGCTCTCCGCGAACTCTGGATAAATGTTTGCTTATAAACAGGTGGCACTAAGTGCTGGTAGGGTTTCTAAACTTTTTAGCTTTTGCTGTAGTATATGAAATATTATGTAAAGATGGTAAATTATGTTTAGTCAACTTTCTTGTTTCGCTTGGTTATATTGTGCACAGAAATTGTTATAAATTTCTAAGCGGGACTCTCAAATAAGTTATTTTCATAAATAATAACCGCGTTTCTCTCTAATCTCATTAAAATAATAATTCAATGTTCGGTTTTCATTATTATAAAACTTTTTTAATGGGTTTGCGTTTGGCCTCAGTCTCGTCTGGTGGTAAGCGATGACGAGGTGGTACACGTTTACCCGAAAGTGCCTATTCTCTCTGGCCTTGAAGACCCCAAGGTAGTAAAGATACGGAAACACAGACGCAAGGAGAGGGTTCCACACCTTAGCGGTGTATATTTTTAGTATTATTGTATTCATTATGCATTTTCTTAAATAGTAACAAGTAGCTGACTCATAAGATTGTGATATGTCGTGACATGACATGACAATGTCAAATCCCAATACAATTTTTTGTATTGAGATCTGAAACCGCACTGAGTTAAAGTGACAACAAGATCATCTGACCATTAACTAAACACAGCTTGTACTGTGGGTGTCAGACGCTGATAACAAACTTAAATATTTCTAAATAATTAAATAGATAATAGAATGGAGGGCGTTGTAATGGGGATGGAGGGATGGAGACCGGCAGAAGAGGTCGACCCAAGAAACAGTGGCTCGACGTCGTCAAGGGTGACATGCGTGCGAACAGACTCACCACTGAGGATGCACAAGACCGCGCGAAGTGGGCTAAGAAAATAAGAAAGGCGGACCCTGGGACCCCATAGACCGGTGTGGGTTCACAACCGGTATAGACCGCACGGATGATGATGCTGAGAATAGAAAGCGTCGTGGCCTAGGGGTTAAGCATCCAAACTCGGATCGTGGATCGTGTGGTCCCGAGTTCAAATCTGGCCAGATCCGAAGTCTTGGTGTTCATTGTTAAATTTTCGACTAACTCACCACCTATTACGTTGGGTTATAATACCATTGGTGCATGGTGGACTTCTGAGTGTTCCGTTCACCATCACGGCAAGCCACTTGCCTCTGACTACGTCGTTTGAGATACAGTCGTAATGTTACGTATGTGTGTAAATAGATAATAACACCCAGAGGCCTTTATCGAACTTTGTCCTAAAGGATGACCTACCGTCTATACCTGATCTATCTACCTCTCGCCAACAGATCAGCGAATAGCTAGCCTTTATATTACAATTATTTTTGCCCTCTTCCCACCTACTAAGCCAGCTAAATAAGCTCTCCATTCAATCACCATAAACCAGGCTAGTACTATTTAACGTAACGTATATACGAGTAGTTTATAGTTAAACGCAAGTGATTATCTCGAGCACCCTCGGCTGGCTTTAAGGAACTCGTAATAAAAAGAAAACCACTAATGGGCGGGCATTTCACTGGTTGGGTCTGCACAATAAGATTTCCCAAAAAATTACAACGGTAGGGTATTAGACTTTAGGGATATTTTTGAATAAAGAAACCGCTCGAAGCTCTACATCTGTTTCTACCCACAACCCATGTTGTTTGACCGAAATAATGTTAATCTATATGTAAAAGCGAAAGGTCACTCATCATGAAATCTCAGTAACAACAAGTGCTAGGAGTTTCAAATTTTGCATGCGGGTTCTTTTTAGGACGTAGGTACTCACTAAGACGGGATTTTGCGAAATTCGATTACTCACTTGTTTTTGGGGTTGATAGTTTGTTTGTATGAAACATCGTTACCACAAGTGCTGAAGTCTCAAAATTTGCATAGGGCTTCTTTCTAGGACGTAGGTGCTAACTAAGACAGGATTTTGCGAATCAAGTATGCTGCCATTAGGCTATGAAACTCGCTGCCTAATAAAATTAAATTGTCGACCAGTAGGTTTTCCTTTAAAAGAGCAATCCACAACTTCTTCTTAGAGAAACCTTAACTCAGAAATAGCATTACTTGATTCTCTCTCCTTTTAAGACAACGTTTTAAGTTTCAGGTACGATATTTAGTGTATGTATCTTTAAATTTATGTATTTTAATTATGTATGTGTAATATATATATCGACGGTTTGGCTACTACACCAGAGGTCGCGGGTTCGATCCCCGCACAGTACAAACATTTGTGTGCATGAACATGTCTGTTTGTACTGGTCTGGGTGTCTCCTATGTATAATAAGTATGTATTTACAAAAAAAAAAATGTATTTAAGTATGTTTATCCGTTGTCTAGTATCCCATAACACAAGCTTTAATTAGCTTACTTTGGGGCTAGATGGCGCTGTGTGGAATAATGTCCAGGGATATTTATTTATTATTATTTATTTATATGTAATTTTGGTATAAGTATGTTTTTTGTATTAACAGTATATTTTATTCTGGTTTTACGAGACACCGCCAACACGATTTCTGCTTCGCCCAGTGGTTGACTGGTAGAGAATGCCATTAGGCATTGAGTCCGCCAATTGTACTTTTTCTTTGTGTAATAAATATAAATATGCGCCAGACAACACACCTCTTGTAATGGTCTCGAAGTAGATTATTAAATCCCTGTGTTACGAGGTACCACACAAGGCAAAAAGCTAGGGGCGTCTCCCAGCACACCCAGACCCGAGTCAATTCAGAAAAGATCGTTTCCTGAATTAACCCGACAAGGAATCGAACCCGGGACACTACGGAAATCGAGGCGAGAAACCGTGCTACAGCACACTACGCCAATCGTGTCGTCAAATAAGAATAAATAAATAAATAATAATACTTATCGTAAGACGAAAAAAATCCTGTATGTCATAAAAATGAAGTTCACGCGGGCGAAGCCGCGGGCGGATAGCTAGTACTTATATATAAGATTACTTTTCTCAGATATCAGTGGCCGAGTGATACCAGAGCTCATCCCAAAATTAGGAGGTCTTGGCTTCGAATCTCAGGTCAGCCCAAAGTGTGTTTTCGAAACATAGCCCGAAATCACTAACCCGCATTTGACTAACTTAGTTAACTAAGCCAGTACTCATCAACTGTCTCGAAGACTTAATATCAATGAAAGAAGCCTTTGTCCAGTAGTTAGGCAGTGGAAAGGCTAATTCCTTACTTTCTGCAGCTTATAGCTGCAGCGGCAGACGCTGAGACAGGGACCTTGTTGGCACCCACATTGAGGTCGGAAATTATTTAATTTTATTTTATGTTACTTTATTTTTATTTTGTTGTACTGTATCCTCTTTTTCTTTGTTTTGTTATTTTTTTTTGTGTATGCCTCATTGTGCGTTGGCTAATAAATTACTTTTTACTTTTACTTTTACTTTTTACTTACTTACTTAATCTCTCGTGATCTTATATTTAAAATATTAACAGTTGGTTACCCTAAATACTTACTAAAACTTTTTAACAAAAAAACCGCCTGAAGGAAAGTTGTTACTGCTGTTGACGAATACGAGTAATACGAGTAATGTCGGCAGTAGTCGCCTATGACTCTTACATAAGATCACCCAGCTGACCTAATAGCTCACCTATGAGATATGGTTTCATTGGTGACATTTTAAAACGCCTAATATTTATTGGCATAATTTCAATTGACATACATCATATGGCATACAAATCAAAAAGCATAATAGATATAAGCAAATTTTCCATTACGCATAAACATAATAAACCAGAATTGTTAAAAGAAATAATAATACAAACCATATACATTAAAATCGATATTATTGTTTGTCATTATTCTATTAAGCATACCTTTAAACGCATAATTTTATTATTCTTAGTTTTGTTTGACATACTCTTACAAATCATAACTCATTTAAAGGCATAGTCTTATAAAGCATAACTTAAAATTTACTTACATTAAAAAGCATAGTATTTTCAGCATTTAAAAAAAAAATGTTTCAACTTAATGAAGTATTTCTAACTCCAAAAAGCCTGTTCGTGATATTTTTATTTAAGCCTCTAACATACAGAAAAACAAATTGGTAACATAGTTCTCGCCAGCAAGAGCACAACTCTGAAAATGCTGTGTTATTTGGCTGATTTCCGAAAGGTGAAGACGGGCAGCTCAATAAAGGAAATCTGCATTCCCCTTTCCTGAAATAAATACCGCCAACAGTTTGCTAAATTGAAAATGTAGAACAAATTTCTCCAACTTATTACTAGCCCAGAGAAAAGGACACTATATTAACAAAGTTGCCATGTTGTTCGAAACAATTTACTAGAAAGTGTTGCTAACAAGCCCGGAAAGTTTTTTCTTTACGATACAGCCCAAAGTGTATTCGTATAAAGAATGAATGAGTTTAGGTTAAAATTAAATCTATAAAAACTAGGTTTTTCTCGTAGGTATTTGTCCTTGACATATAGGAAACAATTAACATTACTCAAATCTGATAAGTCCTAGTTTTAAACGAGGTCCGATTCTTTTTTGAAGCAAACAGCAAAGGAGTGCAACTCGCTGCCCGCTCATGTTTTTCCCGAACTATCCTCATGACGAAAGTGAATAGGCATTTACTGAGCAGACATGTACCCCATATACCACATCGTAACTCACCACCAGGTGCAATTGTGATCAATTGACTACCTAGTCTATACTAATACTATATAGGGGTAAGATTTGTTTGTTTGTACTGAATAGGCTCCGAAACTATTGGATCGATTCCAAAAAATCTTTCACCAATATGAAGACGGGAAGACAAAGCCGCTGTCGAAGAGCTGGTCTAAAGTAAAAAAGGAAGGCCATGGCAAATAGTTTACTGACCACAGATAAAATGCGGTTACCGCAGCCTGTGAAAGTTCCTCTTGCGTGTTACAATTGTTTATAGGATACGGTAGCTGCTTTCTATCTGGTAGTCCGCATGCTTGTTTGTCACTCGGGGCTAAGCATTAGAGGGCATCATCATCATCATAGGTCATAGGCCTCCCCCATAGACCGCCACAGCGAGTGGCTTGGGCTATTTCCATCCAGTGGCTTCCTGCAATTTGCACCAAGTCATTAGTCTACCGGGTGGGTGGCCTACCTACGCTGCGACTTCCAGTTCGTGGTCGCCATTCAACGCCCCTTTCGCCCCAGTGGTTATCAGACTTGCGGGCAATGTGACCCGCCCGTTGCCACTTCATCTTGGTTACCCAAAGAACTATGCAATTAGAGGCATCAGAAGCGCATTAATGATCCTGTAAGAGCTTATT
Organism: Udea olivalis; assembly: GCA_947369235.1. Lineage (NCBI taxonomy): Eukaryota > Metazoa > Arthropoda > Insecta > Lepidoptera > Crambidae > Udea > Udea olivalis. The sequence goes on from OX376355.1 coordinate 18,929,284, forward strand.
CGAACCCCTCTTAAAGATCCCAAGCATATTTTTAAAGGTGCTTAGCCTCTAAAGTGCAAACAAAATAAAATGCTTTCAACCATCTCTTAAAACGAAACTGTAAATGGCCGAAAATACTGCCCACTACCTGTTTTCAATTCTAATGAGTATGGCGCTAATTAGTATTGGCAAAGTAAATCCCAGGCCACAGACTATAAATTAAACTGTAAATAAAGAGCCAAGTTCGCGAAACTAGTCCACTGCGGAAAAGGCCGCATTAATACCTAGAGCATGCACGGTTAGATTAACCAGAAGAATGAATAAATAACCCTTTGGAAACCGTTACAGCAATTAAACTTATTTAGAAAGGTATTGCTTGAAAGAAGAATTATGTGGCCCTTTTCACAGTTCGAATAGCTAAAAAAGCTAGGAACATGTGCAGTTGTGCACTTGTGCAATAGAGGTACTTGAGTGAATAAACGAAAGAGGGATAAAACGTCAACAAATGCGCTGTAATAGGTATACTGCTGCGCGTGTAAGCGCGATATTCCAGGGCCCTGGGTTTGAGACACCTATTCCTGGGAAAACAGAGACCCTTACCCACAAAAACCTGACGGTGCACGGTGGTCGTCTTCGGCGCAAAATGGAAGCGACCCGGGATCCCCTAAACAAGACGCCACTTGGGACCCTTCAGCGCGCAAGGCCGCCTGGCAGCCAGCCTCGGGAAGAGCACGCTCATCTCCAATGCACGATAACACAGACACTGCGTCCGAGGACCAACGTTATCCGTCTTCTTCAGAATCGTGAATCGAAACACACACAGCCAAAACATAGAAAAACTGGTTCGTTTCGATGCTCCTAAATATAACACTGCATATTCAGTGGTCTTTCGTATCAGAAATGCACCTCGATTTCGAGCAAAAACAGAGCTTCAAAAGGAATTTACGTCATTCTCAAAAATCAACCGCCCCGCTAATTACCATTAACAAACTCATCTCCAGTCTTGAAATTAACTGTAAACAAACCGCCAAGTGCGCAAACTATTCCGGCAAAACCACAGATATAAGTTTAAGTTAATAAATTCATCTTCTTTTCTGAATTGACTCGGGTCTGGGTGTGCCCGGAGACGCTCCTGGCTTATTTCCTTGTGTGGTTCCTCGTAACACAGAGATATTAATCCCTACTTCGAGACCATTACAAGAGGTGTGTGGTCTGGCGCAAATTTATTTTATTTTATATTCATTTATATTTTATAAATAAAGAAAAAAATTATAAATATCTGGGACTATTCACACCTAGATCATTTGACCCTAAACAGAGCAGAGGTTGTACTATGGTCGTCAGAGACTGATAACATACTTAATTATTTCTAAATACTTAGAAAATTAGATAATACCACCCAGACACACAACACACATAAATGTTCGTCATGGGTGGGGATCAAACCCACGACCTCCGGGGCTAAAGGCAGGATCGCTGCCATTGCGCCAACAGGCCAGTCCAGATGTCTCAAGTGTTGATTCAGTCAACCGGAAAACAACAGATGTCTCAAAAAAGTAGATTAGTTAAATGGGTTTGCGTTTGGTCTCAGTCTCGCCACGGTTGCCCAGAAAATGCCTATTCACTCAGGCCTTGAAGATGCTAAGTTTGTAAAGTATCCGGAAACACAGATGGAGGGAGAGCGTTCCACTCCCTAGCGGTACGGATCATAAAAGACGCAGAAAACCTAGGATATGTTTACGGGGTACCAGACAAAAATGAGCCAAAGCACCAGTGTACCAGCACACCCAACCTCGAGCCAATTCAGAAAATTATGTATTCTGAACAGACCCGATCGAGAGTAAAACCCAGGACTACGCAAGTCAAAGAATGTGCCAATTGTGTCATGGAATTGCGGAATACCTGTGAAACGTTGCGACTTCACAATTAGAGTCAAAAAATTACGCTACAAGGTCCAAGTTCGTTTTTCTTAGTTTTCTAACTATGCTAAAAAAACAAGGAGCATATTTTTATCTGCACCGAAAGTTAAAATATTTGTAGAAATATTTCTTTCGGGTGTTCACTAATAGAAACTTGCCTTAAAAAATAAGTTGTTAAAAAAAAAACCTGACTGCAAAAAAGGACCTCCCAAAAGGAATAAACAATTTGAATCATTGCAGGCGGGGACAAAGCAGGGAATAACTTAGTAGTTACTTATACTTCTACAAAAAGGTTTTGTTTATGTTCGATTAATGTTGGTCCCTGCCGCAATGATTTAATTTTACCCCTAAGAGTAAGGAAGCTAAAAATATTTTACCTCCGCTATCTATTTAGCTTTATCTCTGCGTACAGAACATTTCGTATTAATAGAGCGCGTTTGACTCCTTCACACAGTAAGCTAATTACGACGGAATACCAAATAAGTAAGCTAATTAGGTTTTTGGACGTAATTATGCAGTACAGGCCTTTCTGTACAAGAGAATTAAGAACGGAAAATTTCATCCGTATGGACGGACGACCAAGTTTTGCGTTTTTTTCTGTTACCCCTGTTTAACAACGGTTTAGACTAGCTAGCTTTTTATACGCGCGTATTTTATACGTTTCTGGAATCGCATAAAGGTACGTAAAGGCGTAAAGTAAAAAAAAAAGTAAAAAGTATCCTTATTCATATAGACTTATAAAAAGTACTTATGACAAGTAATATACAAAAAAAAATTAAAACAAAAATATACTAAAAATAATACTACAGTAAATATCATTTTTAAACATAATGTGACGCTCCGGTTCGGAGGTTGTTTCCGATCGAGAAGACTCCGGCAAGAAACTCGATGGTTACTCTTTTTAATCTTGTTTTTATACACAAAAAATGAATTGACAGAGTAGTCATAACAAAAAAAATGTGCAGAGGAGCAGATTATACCTAAGATGACCACAAATTCTTATCATTTAATCAACATTACCTTTTGGCACACGCGTAACTCGTCCGAGTGTTGAGCTTATAAGCTCGTATAAACCTTGTAGATACTGACTCACCACTGCCGGTCCGAGCAAACACGTCAAAAATAGCTTCACTTAAGTGTTTAATGCGTTCCCCTTCAAAGGTTTTTAAACACATTGTGTTTAAACCAATAACAGCCACTAGCGAATATAATAGAACCAAAACTGCCATGCAATTTTTCTGAAGTCATCTATCGTAGTATGCATGACGGAAACTCATGGACTGGTCATTAGATTTCCAATGACACATCGTGTTTGCTGTTCAATCAGGGTTCAATTAAAAATCAACAGCGCTTGTGAAACGGAAAATTGAATAGAGTTCGTTAATAACTCTTTCACTAGAAAAACAAATACGTAAATTAAATCCCGATGGATGATGGACGTTGTTTCAGTTAGAGTCATTTAGCGCCACTGTCCACGAGGTGGAGTTGCATAGACGAGTATTTGTCATTTTATCGTGCTGTCATGTCATAGTTTCCGTATGTACAAATCATTTGCAGCAATATAGTTACGTGTCTATACACCTACGCCACACGAGGGCCAGGCTGTATTTTGAACACGATTACTTCTACTATTTTTCAGGATCGTTCTACATGTTTTAGTTCATTTACTAAATATTAGTTATTTATTTCGGGAATCCTGAGTGTTCCTGATCCTGAGAGAGGGGAATCTTGGTTCCAGACAAGTTTTAAACACCGCGCTGTGACTGGTGACACGACTATACATAAGCGCGTAAACATGGCAGCTTCGTCGCGTATGTACGGAGAGAAATCAGTTAATACCGGCTCGGGCAGCGGTCAGCTAGGGCCCCAGACGGATAATCCGCTTAGAATAAACTGCCATTTTGATTACGCACACAAACACAGTGAGTTTACAGGTGATACCGGTGAGAAACGGTGTCGCGACCAACGCACAGTCGCGAGGGTTTTTGTCGAACTTGATGTTTGTTTTTGGCTGGTTCTGTGAAGTAGGTATAACCTACCTACTTAATTTTTTATAATTCAGAGCGAATATATTAGTAACCCAAGGCGGTTTGGCAAGTTAGGTAATTATACTGGGAAATGGCAAGAGTGTTCTTTCTGTAAACTTTTTATTTTATGCTAATGTGATAATGTGTGTGTGATAATGCCATCCGCTCCATTTACAACCTTAGACCACGCGACTCGCTTCGTGAAGTATTCATAAGCTCGTAACTCCCAGTCTAAGACTGCATAAGGTAGGGAAATCATTTGTTGGTCAATGTGTAAAATATTTTAATAAGATTCCGCAAACTCTTGTTGAACTGCCTCTTCACAAGTTTAAGTCACAAATTAAAGCTAAGTTAATGAAGCGGGGTTATTATAGTGTTGAGGATTTCTTAAATGATAAGAATTTGTGGTCATCTTTGGTATAATCTGCTCCTCTGCACACTGTTTTGTTATGACTTTACTCTGTCAATTCCATTTTTGTGTATAAAAACAAGATTGAAAAGAGTAACCATCGAGTTTCTTGCCGGAGTCTTCTCGATCGGAAACAACCTCCGAACCGGTAGTAGAGTCACATTATATTTAATTATGATATGAACTATCATAGTATTATTTTATCTAAGTTTATTTTTATTCAGTATATTTTTGCTACAATTTTTTTTTTGTACATGACATGTCAGAAGTACTTTTTATAAGTCTATATGAATAAAGATATTTTTAACTTTACTTTTACTTTTTACTAATAATACGCTTGATTTACGCTTACAAACAAATTACGATAGTTTTGTGTCTATTCATCAACGCCTCCGTAGATAGTGGGGTTAATCAAACGTGCATACGTCATGGACTGTAGCTGGAACTAACAGGTGTACGTGGTCTCTAAAATCACCCCAAGAGCCACCCTTAAGGGTATTGAAATCATCCCTATTGTTGTAGTTAGGCCAAACTTTAAGTGATTATTAAACGCTGGTCACGGCTTTGTCAGTGTTTTTGTCATCATAAATCATTACGTAGATTAATTTATTATGTTCTGTGTCTTCAAGAGTTCTATTTTTCATCTATTGATAATCGGATCGGAGAGCGTCGTGGCCTAGTGCTTAAGCAGTCCGACTCAGATCGCGGATCGTGTGGTCCCGAGTTCAAATCTAGCCAGAACCAAAATCTTTAAGTTCATTGTTTAATTTCCGACTATCTCTCCGGTGATGGATAACATCGATAAAAAACCAAATTAACCCGGGTAGCAGCGGAAGGCTCACCACCTGCCACGTAGGGTTCTAATACCATTGGTGAAAAGTGGCCTTCTGAGTGTTCCATTCACCATGACGGCAACAGTCACTTGCCTCTCACTACCCCGTTTGGAATAAAGTCGTGGTGGTATGTGATGTTATGTTTGATGATCGGAAATTCATCATGGAGTCACTAGGTGAGGCCTTTGCCTGCTTATCGATTCGAAATTGACGGGGCGGGTTGTATAGCGTGTTTTCATCATAATCTTGCAAGACTTCATCAGGTACAGTCAGTATCAGAATTAGCCTAACCCTAAGCAACTTATCTCTAACTTTGCCCAAGTTTTCGCAGCATATTGCAGGTAGAATGGGGACAACTATGAGAGAGTTATAAAATGCACAGGTACTTCTGTTGCTGACCGTATGGAGTTTGGCTTCGTACTCTGGGGCTTTCAATCGAATTAGGATGAATCAGGTATGTTAGAGGGCCTATCAGAATAACAGATATCTGTTTAATTATATCAGAGACTATATACCCGCGGATAATGTAGCTTTATATTCAAAATCAGTCCAGTAGTTTTGGAGTTCATCCATTACAAAAAGCAAATCTTTCTTCGCAATATTAATGATTAATATTAGTCATTGCTGGCGTAGATGTTGCGTTACGTTTTGAAAGTAGGTCAAAGTGAACAACCGTTTTTTGTCAATTGATTAAACGACAAGTAACAAACACTACGGAAAACATCGATGACATCACGCCTTTTTAATTAACTCGGTAATTTAAAGAACTTGTTAGCTTAACACGAGTAATTTAAATAAAAAAACAGACCATTTCCCATTACCTAAAGATCTCTAAAAGGCCGAAGTAAAAACAAAAGCGACAGTACATTAAGGGTTCTCCCTTTTTAGTAGGTAATAAAGTTTAATTAACTTTAACTAAACAGTTCACAGTTACTTTAACAGTGTTGGACCTATTAAAAGAAAGCTAAAGTTCAAAGTTGATGACTGGCTCGTGATCTTGACTTACTGCGCCGTGGTCTTAGGTTCGATGCACTCTTAGACCTAACTTGCATAATGGATTAGATTCGATTTTTCTCAACTTCAAACCAGATTCTGTACGATTCTTCGTCTTAACCTTCGCATGAAAAATTGTATTGGGATTTGACATTCCAGACTATCAAATGTAATTTGTCTTGTATTGTTATATTGAGATTAAATAATTCAGACATTATCCAATCTAAATGAAAACAATCATGCTGCTTGATGTCATTCAAATTCGAGTGGGTTTAAACTTATCGAAACGTGAGATTCATCATCATCATTAGTCTTTAGGAGACTGGAATTGGAATTCCGAATTCCAGTAGGAAAGGAGGGATTGCAGTGGAGCTCTTTTCCCTCACGAACTTTCAACTTGTAAGAATACTTTAGCTCGCTTAAGACTAAGTGGTCCCAGTAAGGAATAGGAGGCTCACGTGCGTCGTGTAGCTGCTGGACGGTAGAAGAAACTTAGTAGACTAGAACTGTACTCCTACCACAAAATACGAGTGACAGATAGTCAGCTTAAACGACACGATTGGCGTAGTGCGCTGTAGCACGGTTTCTCACCTCGATTTCCGTAGTGTCCCGGGTTCGATTCCCGGTCGGGTCAATTCAGGAAACGATCTTTTCTGAATTGACTCGGGTCTGGGTGTGCTGGGAGACGCCCCTGGCTTATTTCCTTGTGTGGTACCTCGTAATACAGGGATAATAATCCCTACTTCGAGACCATTACAAGAGGTGTGTTGTCAGCGCATATTTATTATTTATTATTATTTAAAACAAACTGCCATTTTGATCACGCACACGGGCACAGTGAATTTACAGGCGATACTGGTCAGCATCAGTGTCGTGGACAGTCGCACTGTCGCGAGTAGTGACCCCGAGCGGACACGCAAGTTTAGGAAAAAGGCGAGGTCTTTTGTGTTATTATACTGTAAAAAGGCGAAAGCGGGCTTTCTCATCATCATCATCATCCGTGCGGTCTATCCCGGTTGTGAACCCACACTGCTGTGTGAGGTCTTAGGGTCCGCCTTTCTTATTTTCTTGGCCCACCTTGCGCGGTCTTGTGCATTCCCAGTGGTGAGTTTGTTGGCACGCATGTCACCCTTAACGACGTCGAGCCACAGCTTCTTGGGTCGCCCTCTTCTACCGGTACCTGCCGGGGGAGGCATGGCCAGACAAGCGGGCTTTCTGTAAACTCTTTATTTTGTGCCCCAGCCCCCTCCCCCCCTACCATGAGTTTACATTTGTGACAGTCGCTAGCGTCTGTCGTTATGTTTGTATATGTGACTTCGGTAAAGCGCCTCAGGAAAGTAATAATGTGACTAAAAGCAGCTTGCAAGTTGCCGTAGCTAACTATCTTACTAAACTTGAGTTGATTTATGGTAAGCGAAAACCGGAGGATCATATGTTAAGATATGCTGTTTTTTGAGAAGGTCTATATTCAGCAGAAAGCCAAAAAACGGAAAAAAGCAAGTATAATCCTCAACCTTATTTCATTTTAAAATCGACCGTGTGTTATCAATACATTCCGCCCCTTATCAGCGCAACCCCCAGCAAATAGCTTTCTCTAAAAGGGTTCTATAATGATGCTCCGCGGACTCCGTCCCCTGGAGGCGCAATCGATGGCATGGTGTCTTATTGGATCCCTTAAGGTATGGTGCCCATAAATCATGGGGGATAGGATGACAACGTGTAAAGTAGAGCGAGAAATGTACAGGCACAGTTATAGAACACACACACATGTTGGTTGAAAGTCCAGACAAAATATTAAGTAGTGGTCTGCTTTGAAAGGAAATTGTATGACGGCTAAGGTGCATTTAGACATTAGAAAAAGAGATAATATTTTCTTTGATTGTTTTAGCTTCTGCCACAAATTTATAAAACCAAATTACTAATGAAATAAACCATTTTTTATTTTTATATTTATTGTTGATGGTTTTCAACTCGCTTCCATTATTGTGGCAAAAACATTTTTATTACAACAGACAAAGCTAGTTATATATTTTTAACAAAAAAATTACGTAAAAGGGATGATAGGCTGCGAGTCCTCGAGATCCTGTTTGGTGGACATTTTGTGCGTATTCATGATTTAATCCATTAATAATTACTCGCTAAAATATCTTGTCCCTCACCTTGTTTGCTGAATGAGTCAGGATTTATTATTTTAATTTCAGATCATGTTATTATAGTATTAATGTCTATTATTGAGTATAATTATTGACCATTCAAAAGTTCTGCTTAAGTCTCTTCAAAAAAAAAACGAGTTTGAACTGTCGCTGTTTCTAAAAATGGTTTTGTCCTACCAAAAGCGTATGTGTGGATATCTCTGCATCCTTGGAACCCTGCGACCTTTGGGGATAAATAGTCCAATGTACTTCACGATGGTGGGAAGTTTTCCCGCCCTAACAATATATCGTCAGGTATTTGTGAAGCTTTTAGTTAATTTGACTTGTGAGTTTGGGTTAGACCATTTGATTGGCTTTTAATAAATTATTTAAGTTTAAAAACTTGTAACTAAATTAGATAATCGTCTATCTTTTTTTATGGTAAATGTTTACGTTTGGCTTTTGTCTCGCCTGGTGGTAAGAAAACACGGTATGATCACTACGTATTATCACTTTCGATACCGTAGCATTATTTACCGGATACTTCCACTCAAGAAGATATATTATCGCAAGAAGTTTTTTTTCACAAAACTTCTTGCGATAATATATAAGCATTTTAAAATTTTTAGTTATTTATACAAAAACACAATAGTCTTACTGACTTTGTAAGAAAACCTCAAAATAAATTAGTTAAATAAACTAATTCTAACTTAGATAGTATCTCCAACACTTGCTAAATATGTTACGTTATATAATTTTTCTGACAGTATAAATTATCAACCGGTTTAGTGAGTACTATAGTCTCACTGAGTATTTTTGATTACTTTACTCATGTGTAATTAACTAAGATAACCCAATAAACCCTTTGACAGTTACAACTTAACTGTGTCTATACATTAAACCCGCCATGTAACACGAATGAATACACACACATGTTTTAAAACCGAGAAAAAAGGTTAAACTTACAACATCGTCTTTTAGCCTTTGAATGTACAAGTGAAAGATAACCTAAGTACAGGATGCTTTAGGCCACAAATCATTCAAATGGCGCCTCTACGAAACTGAATATCGTATTGCGCGATAAGATATAACGGCGCGTATAAATTCAAGGCGAATTCGACTTAAAAGGCAGAAAAGTAACCTATTACATTTATTTTATCTTTCAAGATAAATACATACCATTTGAGAAATTCGTACACGATGAATACATTGGAGAAATATGTTTTAATGAGGCTATAAATACAAACCATTTTTTATTAGGGGAACCCTACTTCGAAAGGAAAAAACGGAACCCTTATAGGATCACTTTGTTGTCCATCCATCCGTCTGTCTGTCTGTCAAGACCCTTCTTCTGGGGAACGCGCGGAGGTATCAAGCTGAAAATTATATCAAATACTCAGGTTTACTGTCCCTTGGAGCTGTGAAAAAATCAAACTTCTAAGCCCACACAATCAAAAGATACAGCCGTTTATGCCGCAAATTTCCGCAAATTTTCGTCACTCGCAAGGGAATCAAAACCTACAGGGTACTTCCCGTGAATCTTGAAATTTGTAACGAAGCAACGTTTTATAGCACAAATAGAAGAAAAATGGCGAAAACCGTAAATTTTTAGTTACATAAAATAATAAAAATATTTTTAATAAATATACCTACAGGTTTGTACGGAACCCTCGGTGCGCGAGTCCGACTCGCACTTGTTTAAAGATACAATATAATACTAGATACAATGAACTAATAATGTGAAGGATTTGTGTTTGTTAAGCGTCACAAAATAAAAACTAGAATAGAAAAAAACAAATGTACGTCATATGATTATTTGTCCTGGGTAGGACCCACTACCTTTAATACTTGTTATATGCTTGTAAAAACTTACACGAATGAAGATAAAATATTTTTTATTTTATTGGAAAATAATAAACTCAAGAACTAAAAATAACTAAAATGCGCCCCAGAATATCTATGTGGGCGACAGCACACTGATTAGTCTTCACTTTTCGAATATTAAGACGCTGAGATCAAAAAATTACAGAAGTTTAAGATTTACAGAGTTTACAGAAGGACCGCTCTCGCCTTTTTCCAGTGTAGTTACCTAAACTTGCCTGACCGTATGTTGCTATTATATTCGCCATGAATTTTTAAAATGAAGTAGGTAGATTATACCTACTAACTGCAGAACCCGCCAAAGACAAAATTTCATCACGTCAAAAATTGTATCACGTTCGATAAAAACAAAAACACCCGCGACAGTGCGACTCGCCGCGTGATTCTTACCTTTATCGTAAACTCACTTTGTCTGTGAGCGTGATCAAAATCATTGCGTGTGGCGTGGCGTTTTGTTTTAAGCGGACTATCTGTCCGGGCCACCGCGCCGCATGCGTAATTTGTGAATTCACCCACAAAATTGCAGTCTTCGAATACTTTAACGTTAAACACTAAACATTACGTATATTTATTTATTAGTACCTAAAAGATGTCCAATACAAAAAAGCAGAGCATAATGACTACAAAGTTAAGAAGAGGCTAGTAAGAGTAATCTACATTTACTAGCCTCTTCTTGACTATTATCAGGTATTTTTGGTGGTAAGGTTAGTATGTGTAGCGACATACTAACCTTACCACTTTTGTCACTTTTTGACAATTTTGTCTTCGGCGGGTTCTGTAGTTAGTAGGTATAACCTACCTACTTCATTTTAAAAATTCAGAACGAATATAGTAGTTAAGGTAGTTGTACTGAAAAAGGGCAAAAGCGGTCTTTCTGTTAACTCTTTATTTTTTTGAATGTACGTAATGTTTTGTCTTTAACGTTCAAGTATTCGAGGACCGTGAATTTAGACTACGCGTACATTCCGTATCTTTTGTTCATAAAGTATTCACACACACGAGTAGGTACCGTAGTTTTAAGACGCATTACCGTGTGCGTCCGTTTTGTAATAGTATAGTTCCAATACGTTCAATGTTTTCCGCTGTTTATTTCATAATTACAACCATTTATCAGGAACAAAAACACAAAAATATTAATTTACTTTATTAGTACTACATAAACTGGCTGTTTTTTATGCCTTTGCCTTAAAAAAAGCGCTGACGCGCAATTTGTGAAAAAGTCAAAAAATATATAACTGCTTTATCAAGTGATTGAAGATTTATTTGTTCAAATTAAATTAAATTAAATTAAAATAATTTATTTCAACCGACTAAGGTTATATTATTATTAGAATAACACAATAACTTAACCTAATGTTAGTAAAAGATAATAATTCAAAAAACTATCTATTTTCATGAATAAATAAAAGTAAATGTCATCAGGTTGCGATGTGTCCATCGGATTGGATTAAAGAAAATTAATTAAATTAAATTGAGTTAAATTGAACCAAATTAAACCAAATTAAATTAAATTGAACTGAATTAAGTCAAATTGAATCAAATTTAATTAAATGAAGTTGAACATTAATAAAATACAATTAAAATTTGCATACATTGACGCCTCTAAGAGCTACCGCCCAGTGCTGCAGAGAGAGAGACTCGGCTTTATGAGACAATACCTTCAGAATGACATTGGAACTGCATTTGACTTCTAAAAGAAAGTCCGAGTTTTATTTATTTCCTCGCAAATAAGTTATAAAAAGTCGTATGACATACGTGCGCTTTGATAAATTACAGCCTCTGCTTTCTTGTAGCAATATCGCCTCGGCTGTAATTTTCGACTTACCGCACTTATATCATAATGTACTATAACGGAATTGAAAAGTTACTAGCGCGTACCACTGCTCGAAAAGGACATTCATAAATAAATAAATAAATATGCACCAGACAACACACCACTTTTCGTGGCCGCGATGTACTGATAAATATCCTTGTCTTCCGAGGTTTAGATTTAGGCCAGGTGCGTCTCCCAGCACATCCAGACCTAACCCAATTTAGAAACGATCGTTTCCTGAATTGACCCGACGTGAAATCAAAAATCGAGACAAGGAACCGTGTTACAACGCACTACACCAATCGTGTTGTCATATTCATCATAATTAAAATGAAGACATTGCTACCACTGAAAAAGTGATACTCGATCTCCACGCTCACCATTAGCCCTTAGAGAGTAAGAAATAGAAATAGACATTATTTATTCACTTCCTGACATCGTTACTTACAACTTATACGAAAACATACAACATGAAAAAAATAAAAACAAAAGAACAAGCAGTAAAAAATATCATCAGACAGCGGTGTCCCGATGTCCAGAAATGTAAAGGACCTCACTCAGCATTAGCCTAGGCTTTGTAGGCTCAGGTGCTGATTAAATAAATATCCCTGGACATTATTCCACACAGCGCCATCTAGCCCCAAAGTAAGCTAATTAAAGCTTGTGTTATGGGATACTAGACAACGGATAAACATACTTAAATACATTTTCTTTTGTAAATACATACTTATTATACATAGGAGACACCCAGACCAGTACAAACAGACATGTTCATGCACACAAATGTTTGTACTGTGCGGGGATCGAACCCGCGACCTCTGGTGTAGTAGCCAACTTCTTAACCATTACACCAAGTCGGTCGTCAGAAATAAAAGTGATTACAGGCCTGCGTTCGATAAAATTGGTGATAATGCAATGCAACTTGCTAATGACGTAAAAGAAGGATTATTCCCAGCAGTGAAACAGTATTTAGGCTAATTACTTACTTTTTAATAAGTAGTTGAAAGGCAACAATTACACCCTACTGCAATAAATCCTCACTAATTAAGAACTAGATTATCAAAGAAATACTTCATTTACTTCCAAAAACGAATGGAATAAGTAAATTACCTTATTTGCATATTTCTATTAGTACTTATTCAGATTTGGCGTAATCGCCTTGCAGAGGTTTCGTCCGCCACAGAGATCAGACGGGACTGCCACTACAAACCTGATAAATCTTAAGGGCCCCTTTTTCGAAATTTATGTTTCTAGATCGATTTGTTTTGAGAGTAAATATCATATTTAAAATTGTAAATAAATACAGATGCAGATAAACGTTTTAGTTAGTGACTTTTTTGGATACACAATATTTAACATTTAACTCGATATAAAACCAGAAGTATCGCGCACCGCGCCAGTGCCGCTAGTTTCCAGTACATTCCGGCTGGACGGAAAAGGGGACCTTTTTCTTTTTCGAAATTGAATGCAGCCGTTAGACAAAGTATACTTATATTTATTGGAGTACCATACTACTAAGCGTAAAAGCGCTTAGTATTTTGCTGAAAACGGGTATTGACTCGTCCCCTCACCTAAGCCACCAGGTTTTCCGTTGATAATGCATGAAAGAATAGCAAAATGTTCGATTTGATGGCCCGATGGGCGCGGGGCCCTAATAGCATTCTAACAACAGCAAAACTATGGCACTCAAGAACGAACTAACGAATTATATTGCATAAATTAGTACAACTAAGATATCCTGATACTTGATTTTCGACTTCTTTTTCTTCCTAAATATTATATTTAGTTGCAACAAGATATTATTTAACATTTTCTTGTCGATACTTTGTGGCGTCCAGCGTTATGTTTCGCTTGCGCTCGGTAATCGCTCCCATAGTTTGTGCCACGCGGCGACGAATAAATAACTAATTCGAACTTTTCCTATAAAACAGTAACATTTCCTTCTTCTATGGGTAGTGTCTCGTGGCGTGACCTGTTTCTGGTTTTAGGGTTTGAACAAGTTCTGGAATAGAAACCATATATTTTTAAAGTTTTATTTGTCTTCTTCTCCTGATAAACGTTACAGGATATATGAATAATTCACATTTGAAAAACTGTGAATTTCTAACGAATTAATAATAAGTCAATTTTAACTTTGGCATGTTAAATCAATCGCTAAGCGTCTAAACCCTGCGTTAGCTAAAGTCATTTTCAGTAGTGATTCGGTTTTTTTTATGAATATGAAGGTAGTTTTATTTGCTTTTTTAATAATTCTTCACAATTCTTTATCATACTCGTATAATCGTTATAGCACCATTCCAAATACTAGTAAACGACTAGTTTTGCATACAAATGGGTTTTTTGCAATTAACACCGTTTTCATTAATATTATGTGCCGTTTGTGTAATGTTGCCATATACTGAAGAGGACCTTGGGTTTCCTGGAATGGTTTTAGGTATCAACCAAAAATTTTTGAGTACTATTTATTATATTTAACTTTTGATGATTTTATTACTTTTCTTTGTAAAGGAACTATTATCCGATCTTTGGCACGTTTGTATAAAAACATGGTTTGATAAGGTAACAATACAAACATCAAATTTTGAAATATCGATTTTCATTGCACAGAATTGGAATTGGAGTATTGGGGTCGTGGCCTAGTGGTTGATCACCCCAACTCGGATAGCTGATCGTGTGGTCCCGAGTTCCAATCTGGCCAGAACTAAAATTTTTGTGTCCATTGTTATATTTCCGACTTACTCTCCGGTGATGGAAAACATCAATAAAAAAAAACAAATCAACTCGGATAACGGCCGAAGGCTCACCACCTACCACGTCGGGTTTTAATACCATTGGTGAAAAGTGGGCTTCTGAGTGTTCTGTTCTGGTGAACAGAACGAACGAACGAACGGCAACAGTCACTTGCTTCTGACTACCCCGTTCGGGATAAAGTCGTTATGTAATGTTCTGTTATTGCACAGAAAATTGCGCACTAGTCAACGCTTTAAAATAATAGTAATAAACACTACTATATACCTAGCAAAATAGGTATATTGCTAGGTATATTGTAGTGTTTTCTTGGCTGACACCGGCTCCAACAATAACAATAATTATACCTACATTAAACCATCGTATGTACAAGTTTTAGAAGAATACGAAATTTTTTCTTTACTTTTCAGTGCTTTGTTTTGGAATAGTTTTTTTTGAAGTTGGTTTTTTTATTTTATTTTAGTGTTGAGAATGCTCAAAATTTTATTCAATCGAATAACCTATCATCGAAAAAGCTATTGTGAGTTGCTTCAGCTACCCGAACAACTGCCCATTACACATTTCATAAATTTTTATGTTATCGATTTGACAGTTCATCGAAATTCTTAGTTTACTATAAGTTATTAGAAATAGATTTTTCTAACAAAAAAAAACTAATGACTAATTGCGGCCATAGTTAGCTTTAATATAAAAAAACATTTGGGATGTAAATAAATTTTAGGAATTGTTACACAATGTGTCATAAAAATTAAAATTAGTAAATGAAGTTCGATGAAATGACGGATGCCCGGTAATTTGGCTAATTGGTGGGTAGGATCACAACATGTTTATTAATATTCAACAGTTTCCTAATTATACTAGCAAAAGCTAACATGAAATAATTCCCTACTTGACTTTGGGTGCTAATTAACTTTTGTTTACGCGAAATTACCATTGCCGATGTAAAAGAGAGAAGATACCTTTTTTTCTTCGAACCGTGAATCCAAACGATACAGTTTACGTGTATTCGTTCATCTGGTTTTTGTTTCGAAATTTGGAACGATAATTGAAAACATTGAAATTGAAGTTAAGAGAAGATAATTACCTATTCTTCACAAGAAATAGCGAAATCCGTTTAGTTTCTGTAAACAAAGTCATAACTCAATAAGTAAGTAACGACGAATAAGTCATAAGTTTTACATACTGGTTTGAGTCATAATCATTAGAGTGTTTGTGATGATGGCCGTCGTGGTGTGGACCACCAATATTCACTATGTACAGTACGGTCGTCGAGGCAAGTCTTAAAGTCTATTCGTTATCCGGCTTGAACCATCTCCTAGCAAGGTTTATTTAGCTTTACATTCAACTCTGCAACAATACGCACTGAGCCTATTCTAGCATAGCCTATTCTTCAAATATTATTAAAGATTTTTTGATACTGTCTTTTATTTATTTATTTATTTATTTGGTACACAAAACAAATTGCCTCAGTACATGGTGAATGTCTTATCTTATCTAAGCTTAAAACTAGAGTACAATTCTTAAACATGTGTACACGGCATGCTATGCAATATGCAGACTTAAAGTCATAAGGACTTACTTAAGGGTTATTCAATATTATACATTTAAAAGAGTATGTAAAAAGAAAAATGTGTGCTACTAATTTCTAAGGTCTAAAGAGGATAGACTGAAGTTTACTTTTGAAAGAAACCAATCTTGACCCAAATATATCTATATCATGTTTAGATGACAGATCATCGTACAGTCGACACATTCTTGATAGAGGGTTGTAGAAGGATGTATTGTTCTTATAAACTTCTTATAATTGTTGTTTATGTATCAAACATAACTTAACATGAATTGGTAACATGTGTTTACATCCCTATTGTCACTGCAGACTCTGCTGCCCACCACCGAATAGCTAATGCCAGTAGGTTGCCTATAGCTCAATATATAAGCTAAAGTTTTCATCTTCTAGACACAAGTATAAAAATTCTCTGAACATTAAGTTCGGTCGTGTATGGAGTACTGCTGCCACCTGTGGGATGGCTCTGCCAAATACCAGCTGGATGCATAAGACTCAGCTCTCTCTGCGTTTGTGTTTCCGGCAACTTACAACCTTGGTATCTTCAACACCATCGGCCTCGTCATCGCTCACTACCAGGCGAGATTGAGGTCAAACGCAAAACCATTACAAAAAAATTGAAATGAGCATGATAACGAATGAAACACGTATCATGAGTACTGTAATTTGTAGTAGTTTATTAAATTCAAAAACGTATCACCTAATTATAAAAAATCTTATTTTGGACGGAGTTACGTCCTCTCAATTCTCAATTCCTTCAGCTACTACTACTACTTATCGCCATTAACTATTAGTAACGCATTATGTTTTTTAGTGAAACTAACGTTAAAATACCCTCTTAGTTAATAGTTATAACCACCCTGGTTTAGGTGAACTGCGCTACTGAAGTTCGGTGACCTTGGTTATGTCTTCCGACTACTTTGATATCGCACGCTGCGTTCCATGACTTTTAGGCCGAGTTGTAAAGTTGCATTTGGACGAAGCGAGCGAATGCCCATTCTATCCCCTCTCCCTTAAAGTCTCTTTATGTAAACAGAGACAGATATAAATATAAACAAATAAATATGCACCAGACAACACACATATATATCTCTGTGTTACGAGGTACCAGACAAGGAATTAAGCCAAGGGCGTCTCCCAGCACACCCAGACCCAGGCCAATTTAGAAAAGATCATTTCCTGAATTAACCTGACCGGGGATCGAACCCGGGACACTACGGAATTAAAGGCGAGAACCCGTGCTACAGCGCACTACGCCAATCGTGTCGTCAACAAAAAGATAGATTACACAAAGAAAACTTTAGAAAGTTGGAAAAGAATAAGCATTCGCTGGTTTGGTCTACTAAACGCACATAAGAGTGACGACCGACTTGGTGTAATGGTTAAGAAGTTGGCTACTACACCAGAGGTCGCGGGTTCGATCCCCGCACAGTACAAACATTTGTGTGCATGAACATGTCTGTTTGTACTAGTCTGGGTGTCTCCTATGTATAATAAGTATGTATTTACAAAAGAAAATGTATTTAAGTATGTTTATCCGTTGTCTAATATCCCATAACACAAGCTTTAATTAGCTTACTTTGGGGCTAGATGGCGCTGTGTGGAATAATGTCCAGGGATATTTATTTATTTGTCCAGGGATATAAGAGTGCTAAGTCCGAAATCCAGGTACAGATCGTAAGTCAGGCAATGTGTGCTTTTAGATTTGTCGACAATTTTGGGGATACCTTTTTCTAATAGGGGGCCACTATAATTAGTGTGCAGTTATAATAGGCTGATTACTATTGCACTGCATTTGCAACTTTTGCTTTTTGTTGAATGAATCAATTTAAAATATTCCACACTCCTTTGTTTGCAGTGAAACTTATAATTGAATTTAGGATTGCTATACCCGAAGCGGCAATAATGCATGATTTAGCATATAAACAAGCGGAATAATGATGGCTCCTTGCGTGACCCGAAGCCGTTTCGAGGCTATGAGTTATTTGCATTGGTGGAACCTTCAGGATATTTTTCCTTACAAACACGTTAATGTCTAGTAATAAACGCTTATTTTATGGAAATTGAATGTTTCTTGCTATTTCCTAGAGTTTATTTTTTCAATTGACTGGCCTGTTGGCGCGATGGCAGCGATCCTGCCTTTAGCGCCGGAGGTCGTGGGTTCGATCCCCACCCATGACAAATATTTGTGTGACGAACATTTATATTTGTTGTGTGTCTGGGTGTTATTATCTATTTAAGTATGTCTTTAGAAATATTTAAGTACGTTTATCAGTCTCTGACGCCCATATTACAAGCTCTGCTTAGTTTGGGGTCAGATGATCTTGGTGTGAATTGTCCCAGATATTTATTTAATTGATGCACAGATTGTTAAGTCTGTTACTTGATTGTGATGAGGCAACGTTTTTGAGTCACAGTCTGCACTTATAAAGCAATGATGACCACGTTAAATGTTTGACAGCTTGAAGAAGAAAAGAGTTGTTTTAATGAAAAAAAATGTTTTCTTCGTAATTTTTATGTTTTTGCTCTCCAAAAGAACCTTCTTCGTGCGTTAACAAAAATATGAAAAAGAGAATTAGCCCGATTGGTGGAGCTGTTCTGGATTTTTGCGCTTAGCATCACATTTGGCGATTAATTTTTATTTATATACATAATAGTTACTTATACTTATTCTGTATTGATAAAATCAGAGTTTAATTTAAAACAAATACGATGTTTAATAACATTGCAGGTTCGTATTGAATATGAATTAATTTTTATCGTTTTGGGTCAGTCAAATTAGCGGTGCGATTGGGGTGGGATAGGGGTGGGATAACGACCACGGATGGGGTTGGGCTGCCGACCTAAAACGGTTTTGATGTTATGATAATGGTTATTGTTTAACACATTGGATTCTTTTTATTAAGTGTTGCCACTGAGGGTAGAATATATCGATAGTTTGTAAAAAGCAACTAAAAAAACACCAATTAAATAGCAAAGCGACTATTGAGAATCAATAATATAAATGCGAACGACACTAGTTTTAACAATTTTTTTTTTTAAATAAATACTACAAGCAATTACAAAAAGTCCACATTAACTATAATATATACGATGCTTAACTTTAAATAGAAGTAGGTAACTAAAAAAAAAGGTACCTTTATTTTTGATATTAATAAAAAATTATACAGCCCACAAGACAATTACCTGTATGAAATACGAGGACAAAAAAAAAGTGTCAAGTGATAGATTTAGATTATGGATCTTGCAATAGTGAACTCTTACAACTTATGATTACTGCCTGTATTTTGAGTATCTCACCAGATTGGATTATTCTACATGGCTACCATGACATGACTACCTTTGCAAGCCAATAAACGCATGATTTACAGTAAAATTACATTTAAATAAATAAATAAATAAATATCTGGGACAATTCACACCAAGATCATCTGACCCCAAACTAAGCAGAGCTTGTAATATGGGCGTCAGAGACTGATAAACATACTTAAATATTTCTAAATACATACTTAAATAGATAATAACACCCAGACACACAACAAATACAAATGTTCGTCACACAAATATTTGTCATGAGTGGGGATCGAACCCACGACCTCCGGCGCTAAAGGCAGGATCGCTGCCATTGCGCCAACAGGCCAGTCATTTATAAGTACTATACACGTTTATAATTATCTGCCTTGTAACATTACTAACATTTTAAGTGTAAAATTATTTAAGACAAAACTAAAGCAGTTGCTCATAAACAATTTTATAATAGAGACAAATCCCTCGACATTTTAAGTTTAACAATAATTTTTAGTTAAAATGGACACCCCTTTCTCTTTATATGCAGATGCAATGCAATAAATAATAATGATTTAATAATGATTTAATGAATAATAATATAAAATAATAGACAGTCATTTGATCGCAATCGCACCTGATGGTAAGTGACGATGCGATCTATGATGGTACATGTCTGCCTAGTAAATGCCTATTCATTTCTTGTCTTGAAGAGACCCAGATTGTTGAAGAGTGAATAGGCGGATGGATGGTGGTTGAGCGAGACGCCACTCAGCTCACCTTGAGCCTAGCCCATAGCTGCCACACGGAGAAATCTACATGAATATACTGTTATATTTTAAAAATAGATAAGATGCTCAGATATGAAGTTAAGGCAAATGAAATATTAAAAAAATATTTAATATAAGTTACCGATACCATTAAAAGTAAAACTATCGATAGTTTCACAACACTGATTTCAAAACCTTATTTATAGTAGTCATTTAAGTAAGTATTATGAATGTATGACTGCCGGTGTAACGTATAATAAGAGTATAACAATTTACAAGGCGGATATTTTTGTCTATAACAATATGTTTACATTCCTTTTATAATTTACCAGATCTGTTTGACCAGCGAGGATAGTACAGTTAGTAATAATAATGCGCGTTAAAGTAAACTTACTTTTAGAAATAGAAATAGAAAACATTTATTAAATTTTTAAAAGAGAATGTCTAAAATATCTATACGTTATACTTGGTGCTTATTAAAAAAAATTACAAAACGATATGGCATACTCAGAAAATAATGTAGTATGTAAGTGAAAATTAGATTTTTTGAATTTAATTTAATTTACAGAAAATACTGACTGTTCAACAAATTTTGTATGGGCATCTTGAAATGAAAGTCAACTGAAAAAAACTAATTTTCATTTACATAGCTACTACATAACTTACAGAGTATGTGATATCGTTTTTGTAAGTCTTTTGATAATCAACCGGTATTTGGCTTATTGGCTCGGTTAGCAATGATACTTATTGCCTGGCTCATACTCGTAGGTTTTTAGATTCAATACCCACTAAAATGAAAATTCTTGTATCGAAAACCATTATATGTTTGTATATTATAAACTTATGCGCCAAAAGATGGTAGGTTCCATTAAAGAAATGTGCTCTTCTTTCTGTAATTTATAGCTTTCGGTTTTATTCCCAACCACGACCCAGCTATCGAGAACCACATCTTTATTAATGAATGTCTTCGTCAAACTTCGGGACCTTTCAAAAGTTTCGATGTTAAATTTCTTAAGCGTTTGTTAACTTTGATTAAATTCCTAGTGGCTTTGATTGAAGACAGCTGAAGCTTTTTTAATACCTTCAAAAGTTATTCACTTGCCTTCACTTGTTGTCTTCTTGTTGTTCGTTGAACACAATATTTATAGATAAATTGTTGGTTAGGTTCCCCTTACTTAGGACTTATTCCGGCCTAGACGGACTCACTTAGGACAAACCTGAAATGTACTTAGAAAAGGTCAGATCCAGATTACCTATAATCGACGAACATGCATGGATGGAATCATATGTGTCAGGACCGTAGCAAGTGGAAAAATTACCTACCCCGTTGGGAAAAGGCGTGTCCAGATACGAGGTGCCAGACAAGGACTGAAGCATTGGGCGTCTTCTTTTAAGGATTAATGTACTTGTGTTACAAGGCACCAGACAGGGAAATAAGCTAGGGGCGTCTCCCAGAACACCCAGACCCGTGCCAATTTAGGAAATATAGTTTCCTGAATTCCTATTCAGGAATCGAACCCAGGGCACCACGCAAGCCAAGAACCGTGCTATAGCACACTACTCCAATCTTGTCGTCAAAATGAACAAACTTTCTTCGTTTCTTATGGGCAATTCGATTAGGGTGCAATGCAAAGTTTCAATTTCGTCTCATCT
Source organism: Udea olivalis (assembly GCA_947369235.1). Taxonomy (NCBI): domain Eukaryota; kingdom Metazoa; phylum Arthropoda; class Insecta; order Lepidoptera; family Crambidae; genus Udea; species Udea olivalis. The sequence continues at coordinate 18,951,290 of OX376355.1, forward strand.
ATTCTAAGGGAGGTGTAAACGAGGTATCAAGTCCAGTTATCCCCTGAATTCCGGGATTCCGGAGTTAGGACTATTGCAATCCGGGATAGCTCATAATAACGCTTGGAGGGATGAACAGACGATCGTCCGAATAATTTTATTCCTTTCAATATGTATGCGTTGGAGGTAGAGTCTATTCTGAGTCGGTCGTGTTTTGACATGCTATGTTTTGGTTTTGGTTATGTTTTTTGTGAATAAATTAGTGAAATGCTGTCCAACATTGATTTTTGTTAAACGAAATAAAACATCATCCTTCTTCTCTTATCTACCAGTGATTTATTTTTGACTGGCCTGTTGGCGCGAAATGCTTAGAAAAATGGTAGATTTTTAAAAATGAGTTCCACATTCTTACGTTTTTTCAGCTGCGAACGATCGCAAGTTGGTCAAGTTTTGACAGTGGCATCTACGAAGATGCTACTGTCAAAACTTGACCAAATTTAATGGGTCCACACGGGAAGCACCACTCTTCAAATAAAAAAAGAATAATATAATATAATAATAATATTATCGTTTATTGTTTCTCACAAAACATATCATAAAACATACGAAGTAACAAAACAAGTCTTATTTTAGGATTTGTGAGGATCTGGTGTCTGTGATGGGTAAAACCTGTAATACAGATCACCAGGCCCTCGCCACTAGGAGCTTAATTCATAAGAACTCAAATCAAAAACATGCAAAATATAGTGGATTGGTAATAGTGAGCAAAGTGGGAAAATTAAAATTGAACAAGACGAGAATGAAAAAAAATTAACGTTTGGAAAAATAGTAAAAAATAAAATAAACAAACAAAAATTCATCAAAAAAGAAAAAAATAACCATAAAATAATCATAATCGGTTAACTTAGTTGAATAGGCTCCAAAACTACTGATCCGATCGTGAAAATATTTTATAATGATTGCAAAAAAAAAATGTTCATTATAAATTAAAAAATAAATAACAATCGATGTCATATTCATCTAGTAAAATACATTTGAAACGAACTACGATAGTAGTAACTTAGCATGTTAGTCTCATAAAATAAACAATAAATTCAAGTAAAACAATATTTTAGTCACGTAACGTTATATCATCAGTGTTATAAGTAAGAGTGTACTTCTTACCTTCATTATATGCTATAATTACAGTATTAGTACAAAGTGACCAACTGTTAATTTTCCGTTTATGAATTTTAAAGCCAGTATGGCTAAACTACAAGAAAATAAGTTATCGGTAATGAAATGACAAAGCTTATTTGTATTGCGTCATATTCACATTCTTACATTGTTCATCTAACCAGTGGCCAGACTCATAAATACTATTACATAAAAACTTTTCTTTCTTTAAACTTTTTTGAATTTGGAACGCGTTTATTACTTTAAACACTTCTTTCGATTTTGCGCCATTTCACATATTTTTTCGTGTTCATAATACGGAAAGGAGTGTTAAAGAAAATAGGATTGCAGTGATCGCCTTGCACAAAGTGGGTATGGAGCCGTTCCAGACACTTCAAAATTTTGGTATCAGCCGTATGTTCGTATTTCGTACTATCAACAGATACAACAACACTTCCTCTGTCGAAGACCATAAAAGATTGGGGCGGCCGCGTGCTGTTAGAACTACAAGGGCTGTTAATGCTGTTAAAGCCAGAATTCGTCAAAACCCCATTAGGAAGCAAAAAATCTTTTTTTTTATATTGCCTGTCAAGATGACCTCACTCCACCTGATGGAAAGCGGTCGTGAGGTCCAAATATGAGGTGGACAAGCCCAGTCTTTCAACGAATCACTGGGCTGGCCATCCTCACCTTGAAGGCCTGCAGAAATGCCTTTTCACGCCCCGCTTGAAGAACCCGGGACTATACGAGGAAGGAAACACATGTGCTGGGAGAGCGTTCCACGTCTGGATGGTACGACAAAGAAACGAGTCACCTAACCTTTTAGTTCGGGCCAACAAATGTTGAATTGTGTGTGGGTGACGCGCCGTAGTCCAGCACGCGTGGTACGGGAGTGGAAAGGTGAGGGTGGGATAAGCTGGAATAACTCGTCAGAGCATTTCCCATTGCAGAAGCGATAGAGAACACTTAGGCTGGCAATGTCTCTACGCAATTGGAGAGGCTCAAGGGTCAAAGTTGCCTCTGGGTTTCCAATAATACGGATAGCACGCCGCTGCAACCTGTCAGGAGCTTCGAGCAGGTACTTGGCAGAACCGTCCCAGAGATAAGAGCAGTATTACATACACGAGCGGACTTGTGTCTTATACAAGAGACAGAGCTGCTCAGGCCTGGAGAATCGTCTCACTCTGTTCAGGACTCCGAGTTTACGGGATGCAGTTCTAATGACGCTCTCAATGTAGTCCCGCTGGTTTAGGTTGCTACGAACATCCATACCAAGAATGTTTAGGCTATTCTTAATCGGTAGCGGGGTGCTCTGAAGTGTGGGATGGGAAAGGAACGGCGACGCCTTTGCTGTGAATGCACACACCTGCGTTTTCTTGGCATTGAACTCTACAAGATTGCATGCACCCCATTCTGAAATGAGGTCCAACACTCCGTCAAACTCAACAACAAGATTTCGCCTCTTCTCCTCGATGTCAGTCTGCTGCTTTGCCCCAGGGCGCTCGAAATAACGCGCGTGAACCGTGCTATCATCCGCATAGCAATGAATATTACCAAGAGATAACATGTCATTGATATGCAGAAGAAACAACGTCGGCGACAAGACGGAGCCCTGCGGCACTCCGGCATTAATCTGGAGAAAGCGTGATTTTCGACCATCGCAAAGGACGCGAATTCTAAGTCCCTCCAGAAATCCGGTGACCCAGTCGCATAGGCGAGGTGGCAGACCGCGAGCAAAAAAAGCGAGCGATGCCATACACGGTCGAAAGCTTTGGCAATGTCGAGGCTGACGGCCAAAGATTCCCCATGCTTGTCCATAGCCTCCCCCCAGATGTGTATTACGTACGCTAGAAGATATCTTTTAGCGAGTAATGAAGATTCCCGCTAGGACCCTGTTTTATATTGCGCGATTAAATAAGACCTGATGCTCGGTGCTTATTGTCGATATACAGGACATGCCCTTAATCAATCTTTACAATTAAAGAGAGTGGATCGATCAAAATGCCTTGCAAAAAATTCACTGAATGATACGCTCACAGTTCTAAAAAAGCTGCTTAAGTGGTCGGAAAGGTACAACGTGGTCATTATCCTGTGTCAGTGATGGTTTCGTGGAGCGTGTCTTATTAAGGAGTCACAAAGCTACATTTTTGTGACAAATGCGTGAAAACTTTAGCCAACGTGTATCAAGAGACAGTCTTGGATCGTGTTGTGAAACCTCTCAACAATACACTTTTTAAAAATATACCGTGAACTTTCCAGCATGACACTGCACCTGGTCACAAGGCACGACTACCCAAGCCTGGCTTGAAACCAACGTTCCGGACTTTATAAGAGCTGAAGACTGGCCCTCGTCTAAACCAGCCCTCAACCCTTTAGACTACAAATTATGGTCAGTTTTAGAGGGCATGGCCTGCTCTAAACGACACGGCGACATTGAGTCCCATAGAAAATCTCTGGGGCAAGCAGCGGTGAAGTTTCCCATGGAAACAATGCGTGAATCCATAGATTCGTGGCCCAACAGATTAAAGGCCTGTATAAAAGCCAAAGGTGACTATTTCAAATAGTTTTATTTTGCTGAGTATTTAATAAAGATGACATATAAGTTTTGGCAATATTAAGACTTCATAAAAAAAAATGCATTTTCTTTGAAACAGAAGTTATGGCCGGACTTGGTATATAATAGGGTCATTCATTAGTAATTTATTTTGAATGGCTTTATGAGGCAATTTATAAGAGGAACAATGTTTGGGTCCTCAAACTTGTTTTGCTTTACAAAAGGCCAATAAAAATGCAGTTGAATTTTTTTAAGTTCAATTTTGATAAAGTTTATCTAATAAATTGAACTTACACTAAATTTATAAAGCTGTCCTACTAATAATTATCTCAAGAGTGGCACACAAATGAAAATGAAGAAGAATTGTGTTTTTACACATTTTACAAATCTGCCGCAAAATGAATCTATTCCCTAAAAATACTGATTTCATAGTTGTGTTAAAACAAAATGCAAAACTAAGTCATATTTTCCAACTAAATGTGGGAATGGTTTGAGTAGAATGGAACGTAAGACTGAGTGAAAGTCATTATCGTACGAACGGAGTGAGTCTGAAGGAATCTATCTTAAAATTATAAAGAGGAAAGATTTGTTTGTTCGTTTGTTAGTATTAATTAGGCTCCGAAACTACTGGACCGATTTAAAAAAATCTTTCACCAATATAAAGCTACATTATCAGGGAGAGACATGGGCTACATTTTTTATATTAGGCTATATTTTGACGAGAAATACTAAAGAAGTCTAGTCTAAAGGAGCCGCTAACCGACAGTATATATGCTTGCGGGGTTCTCAATTTAGACTATCTTGTACGTTGGATCGTTCTAGAAATAAGAAGTCAGAATAAGCAGTTACTATTCTTCTGTATTCGCCGCTTTTCATTTACTCCACCCCACAAAAATATGTATAGAATCTTAAAAAAAAAAGACTTTTCTAGAGCTCAAGCTGGACTCGAACCCGCGACTTCCACGAACCGTGTGGCTGCCCTTCCAACTGAGCTACCGAGGCCGAGACCTGACAAGTTTGTCTAGGGTATTTTAAGTTATAAGATAAGTCAACGTTGTTCCATCAATGTTGTATTGCAACCGCCGTGAGGCCGTCACCAAATTTACACGCGGCCACAGCGGGCGTGTGTGCATCGTGATTTATTGCAAATTTTAGGGTATTCTAATTACGTTTTAAGGTCTAAATAACTGATTGGATTGTAAATAAATCTTTACATTTCGATTAATGAAGATCATAGGTAGTATACAGACATTAATTTTTTAATTCAACACAAAAATGCGTCGTAAAATTGGGCTATTTTTCGGGGGAATTGGGAAAGTTATAACTTTTTTTAGTTATTATGATGAATTATGCATATTCTGGTTCATTACGTGTCAACAAAATTATATGTCTGACGTTTTGGAGCTTTTTTATGCAACAAAAGTAAGCTTTAATCAGAAATTTAGCCCCCTGAAGTTGATACGATAAAACTTTTTCGTAAAATCTGAAGGTGGCATTGATCATTTTATAAAAGAAAAAAGATTTTTGAACAACAGTGTTTTATTATGTCTCAATACAAAAGGTTGGACTATGTTTTGCAAATATTGAACTTTTATTTTTTGCCCGAAGGTCGTGAATTAGGCGCTTGAAAAGTTGGATCATGCGCTTAAAATGAAAGCAGGCTCTTAACACCCGAAAGAAAGATCTTTATAATGTAGCACTCTTCAAGTTCCTCAGACTAAATGCGACACTAAAATATACCATCTAGTAGAAAGATCGACGGTTACTTGGAGAATAAATACTCGATGGTTACTTACGATTCAATCCAGAGAAGAATTTTAACGTTTGGTTTATTTACCGCTACTCACTGATGGTGAGGATCTGGAACAAAAAATAAATACTAATATATCCTCCGTCACAGATTACTAAATAGTAACTTCGTTACAGATAAATCACTTCATATAAAATTTAAAATTTTGTCTTATTGTTAATGCGTGCTGTCATGTGACAGGCATATAAAAACTACCTCTTTCGATATAGATGTCAGTAGTCAGTACTTGCAGTACCTCATCGCGTCGGTTTAACCGCAAGATTTGTGTACAAATGCTCTATGCGACTGTTGGCAACCAACTGAACCAACCTTGGAAGACCCGACGGCTGGTAGGCAACTATCGCGAGCAGGTACATGGAGTGACAAAGCCTGCCTCCGTGGCCGAGTGGTTTAGAGCTCAGCCCAAAACTCGGAGGTACTGGGTCAATTCCCAGGTCAGGCAAAGTGTTTTCGGTTATTTTTATTTAAAATGGGTATTTAGCGATGCTTGATTCCAATGATAGATTTGCTGGGCAATGGCAGTACAAAAGCTGATTATTTGACTGTACTTTACTATAGAAAGGTTAACGTTAGCCCAGTAGGTTAGTAAGTTGAAGTGGCAATAGGCAGCAGGGCACATAGCGCGAAGAACTGATGGCCGTTGGGCAGAAGATTTCTAAGCTGGAGGCCGTTTCAGGGCAAGCGCAGCCTGCAAGGTGGACGGACGACCTGGTAAGGGTTTTTTTTAATAGCGCTCGTCAAGATGACCTCACTCCACCTGATGGAAAGCGGTCGTGAGGTCTGAAATGAGGCTGACAAGCCCAGTACTGCAAAGCAATCACTGAGCTGGTCATACTCATCTTGAAGGCCTGCAAAAATGCCTTTTTACGCGCCGCTTGAAGACCCCGGCACTATAAGAGGAAGGAATACATGCGCTGGGAGAGCGTTCCACGCCTTGATGGATTGACAAAGAGAAGAGTCACCGAACCTTTTTGTGCGTGGGAACAAATGCGGGACTGTGTGTGGATGACGCCGTAGGTGGCATGGTACCGGTTGATGCAGATTCCACCTCCTACCGGTTGCTTCGGAAATCTGAGGGGGAGGCCTACGTCCAGGAGGTTTTATGGCTGCGAATGATAATAATGATGATGACTATACTAAACTCGCAGAATATGTTTATCCATTCATTTGATTTATTCATCTGCTGTTGTTCCTTAAGGGTAGTGTGTAGTGCGTAAGTAAAATATTAATGCTGAGGCCTCCGCCGCAATGCGGGCGGCTCAAGGGCGAAGGCCGGTGGACAATGCTCTTTATACGTAGAACGTGGTGCACTGCCAGTTTGGAAGTAACAAAAAATACGGAAATCTAATTCGCCATATCGGATAGGGATCGCTCCTTCTCGTAGTAATGTAGAGATTGTCGGAGGAAGTATGTTTTTAGCCTTGTTTTTTGGGCTTTCATTGTTATTGTGTGCTGATTCGCATACTTAAGTAAGGTCGGAAACAGAATCATAATTATGAGCACTGGATCACAGTATCGTAATTGTTCCCATTCCTGCCAGCTGTTCGACGACACGATTGGCGTAGTGCGCTGTAGCGCAGTTTCTCGCCTTAACGTTCGTGGTAACTATTTTTTTAAAATACGGGGGAATAGTCTAAATAGACGTAGAAATAAATATGTAACCATTTGAAAACCTCTAAAAATAGCTGCACAATAAATATCAAAACAAATCACCTAAGACCCGATCGGTCAGAAGTTCAATATGTTTTCTGCCAATATTTATTATTATTCCAATTGAACCCACGATGACGTGTTTCCGCAAACGAAAGCAATAAAAACGAAACAAAATACAGGAAAATGGTGCAAAAACTATCTCGTTCGAGGTCTGGCCAAGGCACAGGTATAAATCTGAAGAAATGCCGCAAGGCGCTCTTTTTGTATTACAACCAAGCCATTTTGGCGTTACGACTACTTATTCATTAGTTTTTTCACAGATTTTGGGAAAAACAGATTGGCGAGGTAAGCCGGAAAATGTTTGCATCGGCAAGCTCCCTCAGTAGACTCCGCAACTTTTTACCCATACCCACCAAAATTGCTCTCGTGCAGGCACTGCTTTTACCAATCCTAGATTATGCCGATTGTTGTTATTTAGATATCAGCGAAAATTTCCTCAATAAACTCGAGCGCCTCAAAAATTTACGGTTTGCGTAAATTCGATCATGTCTTTCAATTCCGGGCACAGTTGAAACGGCTTCTAAAACGTTTTCGCCGAGATCTTCATATTCTGTCTCTTCTCTACACTGTCATGTTTAATCCCCTTTCACCTCCGTACCTCAAGGAACTATTTCACTTTCTACAATCTACCAAAAGTGAAGACATGCGGTCTTGTCGGAAACTGCATCTAACAGTCCCCTCACATTCCACTTCCTATTATTCCAAATCATTTGTTGTTCGCTCCATTCGTCTGTGGAATTCCTTACCTTTAACCATCCGCAAATCTCAGTCCTTACATGTCTTTAAATCCCAAGTCAAATCATACTTCCTCTCTTTGTAACCTAGTATTTTATTATGTATCATCCTTTATTTTTCAGTCCTTAAAAATGGAAACTGGTGATCCTATTGCAATACCTATATGTATTTTATGTAACACAATTCATTTAGTTTATTATTTAAATATCTCTTACTTATCCTTTATTTTGCACAGCCTTACCCGTTATATTATACAAGTTTCTCTTCAGAAGGTAGTCTGGAAGAGATCGCTTTAAAGCGATAAGACCGCCTAAATTGTACATTTTATGTCTACTTACTGTTTAACTTGCTGTATTTGTTTGTTTGTGCAATAAAGATTATTTATCTTATTTATCTTATAAATATGAGAAAATCCAAAGTAAGTCAATCGTTTTAGTGATGGGAACCTGTCATAACTAAAAGATTTATAAATTTATAGAAACAGTAATGATACGAGTAAGTGTAAATCTACTTTTTTAAATGGGTTTGCGTTTGGCCTCAGTCTCGATTAAGATGATTTTGATGGTTGTTGCTATGAGGTTAAGAACTAAACAAAGCAGCGTTAAAAGAGGTGCAATGCACATATTTTTAGCACGCGAAATACTTACTCGCGTCATTCATTTTAATTGATATCTGTGGACCAAGCAAAGGGAATGAAACGAGGGTAGTGTGGCCAAGCGCGGATCGGACTTAAGCACTGAAAGGCTCTTTTTACCGACGGCTATCCGACCCTGTAGCTAAGCTGAGGTACAGTTAGCTGGATTAATTGATCATAGGGTAGGTGACAATTATTTTCGTTGAGGTGTTATCGAGAGACTTCTCAATAATAGAAACATTGATAAAAGAAATATTTAGTAAACACGAAAACTCCCCGAGATATATGGCAATTTAAAGAATCATATTTTTGGACTAGCCCAAAACGCGCCCTAGAAACTATCGCAAGATGGTGACGTCACAGAGCGCCTACTTCTGCGTTCAGCAAGACACTTAAAAGGCAGCTATATTAAATTTTGCGTTTATTATCGAATGGTATACTTACTTGTATTTGTTTTACCCTTTTAAAAATAGACTTGCCCACCCGAGTTTGCAGAGCCATATAATTAATCATACCTAAGCATTTTTTTAGAATTCGATGATGGTTTATCGCCTTGCCCTAAGTAGTGTCCCGGGCTCGATTCCTGGTCGGGTCTGTTTGTGCTGGTAGACGCCCCTGGCTTTAATCTTTGTCTGGTACATCGTAACACTAGGATATTAACCTTACTCCGAGACCATGAGAATTGATGTGTTGTCAGCCGCATATTTTTTATGATCTTATTGTAGTTTACCTATCTCCAACCAAACCTTTTTTTTACTCAAAGATAGAAACTAGAAAAAATCGACCTGATCCTGGGATTCAAGCGGGATTCGAACCCGCGACCTTTCACAATCCGGGTGACCGCTTGAGTCCGAGGATCAGGTCGATTTTTTCTAGTTTCTATCTTTGTGTGGAAAATAGAGCATCGTTTAATGCTAAAAATAAAAATTCACTTATTTTTTTTATTGTTAAGGACCTGAAATACTAAAAATTAATACGATTTCAAATTAAGATTTCATAAAGTTGTTTTAGTATGCTATGTTATTTATTTTATCAAGTTTTAACCGAACTACGAATATTAAGAGTGATAATAGTAGGAATAAATCGGAACTGCCATCGTCCACAGGAATGCCTGCAAAGCGCTTTGACTAGCGCGGGAATTGAACCCGAACAATGCCGCCTCTCCAGCGTGTTCCAGCAAATAATCGACATGGAGCTTTAGCCAAATAAAAGTTCATAGAATTCTATTCTAGGGTTGTAAATTAATCTGAAATAAAAAATGCAAAAATATGTTAAGGACAATTTTGTTTTGGCCAGATTTAAACCCGGGACCAGATTTAAAGCCGGATTGCGTATGCTTAACCCCTAGGCCACGAAGATGTCAAAATGCTCTTTGTAATGTCATCTATTATTCATTTATCTATGCTAATATTATAAAGAGGAAAGATTTGTTTGTTTGTATTGAATAGGCTCCGAAACTACATCCGAATAGGCTCCGAATAGGCTCCCAATATGAAGCAACATTATTAAACAAAACGTTCAGTGAAAAATATATTATGTAAATCAAGTCGGAGAAACGCGGACGAGATGTGCTGTTTTACCGACACCGCGACGTGCAACTACTTTTGACAGAACGAAGTCTGTTGAGGTAGCTAGTTTTTTATATACCTAATGAGCAGCATTTAATGGCTAGGAAACGTATTCCGCAAGAATGAATAAGTATTAAAAGTAATTTGCGGAAAAAAAGAGAACATAGAAATACCCAAATTGCCAAAAAAAAAAAACAAAATGCATTAAACACACTTGTGTATAAACATTGTGATCGAGAAACAGATGTGTGTCATCACAATACATTATTGAACACTGGTTTTACACATAACTGGCCAGCCTAACTAATCACACGAACTACTGAGCACAAATGGCATGAACACATTTGTGTTTGGTTCGAGCCAATTTTAAAAATATCATTTTTTGAACTAACCCAACCTGACCGGTAATCGAATACGGGTCATATGCATGCATGTCAAGGTGAGAAACCGTGCTACAGCATACTACGCAAATCGTTTCGTCTAATTCAATGATTAGGCACATTTTTGGACATTGCAACACCGCGGCACCGCTTTCTGTTTCTTCTTTTGTTTTTTTACCTATTTTTGTATTTGTCTCACTGTCTTGATAGGGTTTTTGTTATGCGTTTTCCTAAAAATAAGAACGTTTTCTTTCTTTCCTTCCAATATGGAAGCAATGGCAACATTTCTCCGTTCTATATTGTCGCTTTATTGGGATAGACACTTGCCCGGAAAATGTCTTATAGTTACTATCCTTCCATTATAATAACCGATAGGTATGAATATTTTAATAAAATTTCGCTCAACCCTATTCGAGACATGTGGTCGGCCTACAACTCTATTTTATCACAAATTCACTTTTTATTATCACTTACACAAACGAAAATCCACCGTAAAACAAGGCTTTAAAGTATGAAATGGTAATTTTCAGCAAACCATGTCCCAAATGCGCTTCTCCCATAGAACGATCTGAGTACTATTTGATTTCAATACATTCATTCAGAGTGAGTTATATTTAGAGTATTTTTGGTGAGGAGCCGATTTCTGCAAGATAGCACAGGAGTGGATTTTCTGGAGACCAAAATGATATCACAATAAACGGTATTTATTTGCAGAAGATATTCAGAATAGTATTTCCCATCATCTTTGGCGCCTAGTCAATAAGCCAATTAACATCGTGGGTTTGAGCCATGCCTGATAGCTAAAATAAACTGATACTCCTGACCAAGGTATTTTTTCTAGTATTTTCTATCTTTATTCAAATTCTACAATTATTCATAGTAGACTAAGAAATGGCAACATCTGCAAATCAAAAATAAAAAAACATGGAAACATATCAGCAGTTTTATTATTTTTCGTGTTGCTTTTTATTCAACTATTAGAACAGAACAAAAAGCAAAACGGACAGTATTAAAATTGATGTACATTACATACATTCACCTAACTTGTTTACATACGGGTAAGCCGTGGTGCGTTTTAGATACCTCCGTTTTTTACACAAAAATACCAAAAAAAATCGACCTGAAGATCCTAGGGACTCAAGCGGGAGTAGAGTAAATAGTGCATTGTTAAATGCTAAAAATAAAAATTCACTTACCCAGTTTTTTATGTGAAAATGAGGTATTTTTCAGTTTTTTCTAAATGACACCGGAAACGATTGCCATACAAATGTTGCGGTGAAAAACTTGCAACAGATTGTTTTGCCGACCGGACGTTTTATTATTTATTGTGATACAAAATTAAAGCAAATAATTACTTTCTGCCCCTGGCTTTGCCCGCTTGCACTTCATTTTTATGCATAAAATCTTTATAATTTGAAGCCTGTGTGTTATTTTGATGTATAAGCTTTATTACTGTAAAGTTTTAACTAAACCCGTGTAGTAGTTTTTGCGTGAAAGAGTAACAAACACACATACTTCCGCATTCATTATATATTAGTCGTAAGATTGATTTAATATAGGTACTTATATTGGTAAAACCATTTACACATGAATAATTACAATGACGTGTCGCTGTTTAGTTTTTTATTTTATTGGTAAAACCATCTAATTGCATAGGTATTTAAAAATGAACATAACATTGACGTATTTGCAGAGTAATTTACTCTCCTTTAAACCAGGCATGTTTTGCTTAGTGTTGTTCCTTGATAACTGTCGGTATTCCTATCGATAGCAATAATAGTTTCAAATGATGCAATCATATTTGTTGACTTACTTACTCATTTGTAGTTATACATTACCGGTGTTCATAATGTTCTATTTGAGTAACAGTATGTTTTAACGATTGAGGCATAATCAAGAAAAAGCTTCTTTTAAAATATTGTTATTGTGATGTATTAGAAGTAAACCTCATTTTATTGTGTCAAGCACACACACCAGAATATTTTAGTTATATTATAAGAAAATGAAACAAACTGCTTAGCGTGTAAAATTATGAAATTATATCGGCCATGTGTGCCACAGTGACGATGAAAGCTGGAGCCTATCCTGCTCTGGAGACCTGGCACAGGGAGACGAACTACAAAGAGCCAGCATACCACCAGATAATCCTGGACAAAAGAAAGACAGAAGGAATAAACCTGTTTTAGTACGCATAACAACCTAAATAGGTTCGAAAATCGTGCAATCGTAGTATTTACTGATATCATCGTGAGCCGTAGTTTTATCGACATTCTAACTGATATTCGAGGTCATCTTACAAAAACAACATTTAAAAAATATATTATTTCTATACATATCTAACAATAGTGCAACTATCGATACTCGAACAACACTACTTTTATTGTTAAAAGTAAGCCTAGCTAACAAGATTGGAAAAGCTACAAACTCGTAAATATTACCTAGAAGTTTCAATTTGAAACGACTTCAGTTAAACCGGTAAAAGCACTGAAAAATCACTTCGATACTCCAAAACGGATACTACACTAATCTGTGAAAAGGAAAAATGTCTGATGGCCGTGAACCGTATCTATTGTTGAAAGTTCCGTATCTAAATTATTAGATAGATAGCTACATTATTTATTTCTCATTACAAAAATACATATTAAATTATATTTGTTCCTGGTCAATTAAAAGATTTTCACAATGAGATCGTCAAAGATAATCAAATGGAATGAAATATAACAAAATATGGAAAAATAACACATTAAAATATAAATTAGGATGTCGTCAATATCAAGTCAAAAGGAAAATAATATAATAAGGAAAATTAAATAAACAATTTAAAATATCGTTTTAAGCTGCAGTGAAATCCTCTTTCAAAAATTCCACTGCAGAATAAAATGGATTCAATAATTTGTTCGTTTGTTTGCTTGTTGTTTTAATTATTTGTTGTTAACTTAAATTTACAATGCTATGATTTTAATCATGGATGGAAATCAATGACCTTAAATATTGGCTTCCAGAGGCACTCTCAACAGTATGCACTACAAAAAAGTGTTTGGCGTCATTCTAAGCCCACTTTTTTCTCAATAATGAAAAAACGATAAAAAAAAAACCGAAAAGGAAAAAAAACTAGAATGCCTCGACCAAGTTGACTTTTTTCAGTATTTCTATTCATTTATGTAAAAAACATTTGTGTTTGTTGTGTGTTATTATCGATATTAGTATGTATTTAGAAATATTAATGTATAAGTAAATTTTTATTTTTAGCATTATACAATGATCTATTACACAAAGATAGAAACTAGAAAAATTCGACCTGATCCTGGGACTCAAGCGGGATTCGAACCCGCGACCTTTCACAATCCGGGTGACTGCTCTTCCAACTGAGCAGACGAGGCCGTTAACAGACCTGGCGAATTTATCTAGTGTATTTTACGTTGTAAGCCAACGATTTGAAACAATTCATCAATGTTATAGGCAAGCGCCTTTAACACCCGTTAATGTTAAAGTATGTTCATCAGCCCCTGACACCCATAGTACAAGCTCTGCTTAGTTTGGGGTCAGATGATCTTGGTGTAAACTGTCCCAGATATTTATTTATCATGCATATATTCGGTGGCAGCATTGCATTGTCACAACTGATTTAAATGGGTAAATTCATTGTTGTCTTGAAATTATCCGATGAAAGATACTTATTTAAAAACATACTCTTACTAAAACAAAATGCTTGAACCCTCCCCTCTGATCCCTAAAACAGGAAAGACCAACTGTATTTTGCACAGAGTGAATTTCAGCTTTGAATGGCCCAAAAAGTCATCCCCTGAAAAAATAAAAGGCTGCCTAAAGCAACAGGAAAAGTCTCAGCTGAGCGAATTCTGGAAATTCTTAGAGGTTTTTACTTAACGGTCTAAAAATATCTTAGCTCTCTTTTAGATCGAACGCTCTTGTTAATTTAGTGCCTAAAGCTAGTAAAAACATTAAAAGACTTGAAAAAAACTTTTTAAAAGTATTTTCTTAATGAGTAGTTGCTGGTAATACCTTTTTTAAAATGAAGTCGTTAATTTTGCTACTTTATTTATAAAAAACTGCTTACACCGCCGTCCTTGCGTGTTAAACTTGTCGTCACAAAATTACACGTAATGATTTTATCGTAGTTTACAGCATCTAATTTTGATACAACGTAATGGATTACATCCACTGCGCCTATCCTATAACTCTAACTTTAAAATGATTAGATTCCGAAAGTTATTTCGAAACCACACATTGTGGTAGGGTAGCCCAAGATGCTAAATGGGGATTTACTCGAGCTTCTTATAGACCTATTGGGTTGCAAAGCTTAGATAATAAGAAGAAAAAAATGTTATTTTATGTATACCTTTTCATATTTTTTTTTTTATTTCGTTTAAATCATTGAACCTAATTAATTGAAAAGCTCAGGAAAGAGCTCGCGAATGAAAAAGTGCATGTTTTTTAAGCAGAATACTTGTATTTAAAAGAAAATAATTAAAAAATAAATATATATTTTTTAAAATCAATTGATTAATCAATCTCTCATAATTTCCAACGTTTTGGCTTTTTTTGAGCGTTACTAATAATATATCATGCCACGAAGGAGTCTGTGTGATCAGCTGTGATGGCGTCATGGCAACAGAAACCAGAGTGGAGACGGAATGAGAGAGTAATAGAAACAAGGAGAGGGGAATATAGGCATCACGCAGCTGCACGCATTAAACTTTATCGACGAATTTTTATTACTTCGGCATGTGGAAATCGTCAGATTATATATTTTTCATTATCCCTAAATTATTTCCTTTAAAATAAAAAAAAATTAGCCACGCTCGAGAATGTCGAGTTAACGTTTTTTTACAACTTTGTAGCCCTCCCCTATCTTTACGTCACTCTCAAATGGTCAGATTAGTGGAATGTACACTCTTTAGCATGTAATTAACTCACCCTACCTTTATCTGACGCGCTCGAGAATTTCTGATGGTCAATTTTTTTTACTAATCTGATCCTTTATTCTTGACGGGCGGCCTTATATATGGAGCTCATATTTGGTGGACGTACTTAACCGGGTACAAAGTATCCCCCTGTATCTTAATCTGCCGCGCTATTGAATCCCGAAATCCCCGCTTAGGCTCTCCTACTAATTCCTAATTCCTTCGTTATTCGTACACAATTTTGGGACGCCTTAATTTTCTTAAAAATGTTTATCGAAGTTCTGGCTTAAATTTTTAGGTCAGCAATTATCCAAGAGTTGATTGGTTCTCACCGCCAAAGTAGGGTTGTCAGTAACAATATTAATGGCTAAACCGAAATACTAAATCAATCAGGATCCGGACATTGACGTCTAGACCTAAATTATGTTGTGTAGCTTGAGTGCTGAAAGTAGCAGTTAGTGAAAAATAACAACGAATATTCGTAACATCTTACTGTGTTTAAGAGAGGTTAGAAAAAGCGAATTGAACCTGGATCCAATAGCACTGCTTTGGCGGTGGAGCAAAATTAGTCGACATTCTTAGATCATGATCATCAGTCAATATCTATCTACTGCTAGAAAGACTGGCTTGTCGGCGCAGTCGTTGCGATTCAGTCTATAAGCACCACAGGTCATGATTTCGGTCCCCATGAAAAACTGCATTTATGTGATGAGCATTCGTGTTTGTTCCGTATCTGGGTATAATTATTCTACTTTTATAGTGTACAGAAAATAGTAAGTATGTTTTTCAGTGTCTGACATTAGTACAAGTTCTGCTTCAGGATCAGATGTCCTAGGCATTTATTTATTTACCTTTATTCCATGCACAATAAAATTAACCTTACTCACTTACTATTTAATTCCCTTTATAAGTGATCATCAAGTGCTTATCCCTATCAGGCGACAGATTAAAATTACATCGATCTCGGGGCAGCTCCAAGTTTCCTGGAACAACGACTGTCATCCCCGGCCATGCTCAACAAACATTTTGTTTTCGCTAGATGAATTAGGCTGCTATTCCACCGAAGATGTGCTATGCTACGTTGCTGTAGATGCGTTTGATATCCACCAATCACATATATGGGTCCACATAAAATAGCACTGGTGGAAACGGGTTCTACTAAGCTATGTTTTTGATTTGACACCTGGATGCGTGGTGAGAATGCGTGTTATGGATGCGTGCTCTGCGTGCCTTGCCTGCTGTCGATATATCGCATAGCTCAGCAACCTTGCGCGGCAAATGTTCGTAGCACTTCTTACTAGTGTAACGATGCCGTTTCGTTCCAGTCGCATGAACGTTAGAACCTCCACGATGGCTTGAAACTTCACAGTTTATCTTACTGGCCATCAATAGTATTCTGTACCTCTCCTTTCGAAATTCAATTTATCGTTCCACGTTCCCTGTTCAGCATTTTGAGTCATTCCTACCACAACCATAGTACTGAACAGAGCTTGCGAGCGTTTAACCAGATTACCAGTTTAAATTACGTGATGGTGTATTTTTAAAGACTTTAAATAACCAACTGTAAACAGTTATAATGTAACAGGAACCCGTGTATCGGGG
This sequence comes from Udea olivalis, assembly GCA_947369235.1. Classification (NCBI taxonomy): domain Eukaryota; kingdom Metazoa; phylum Arthropoda; class Insecta; order Lepidoptera; family Crambidae; genus Udea; species Udea olivalis. Next base: position 18,968,342 of record OX376355.1, read on the forward strand.
TAAGCATATCATACCTATTTACTTACCTATTACTATTAGAAAATCCTATACCTAGGATTCTCCTTTCTGAATTCATTTATTGTGATTTTGTTACAGTTTTTCTTTCCTACCTATTCTTTTACCCTATACAATGAACAAGTCACTGGATTGGCTGATCTTTTATTTACTATTCCATAACTACATCTACTCCTAAATATTGTGTGACGAATCCCGGCACTCCGGCTCCTGTATTGCTGGCCTGCAACGAGGATTTCGCAACACTAGCTCCGTTATGCTATGTGCATGCTATGAGTATCAGTGGAAACGGTGTGATAGTTTCATAGCTTAGCTTGCACACCCGCAGCATAGCTATGCTGCGTGTGTGTATGCTTTTTCACCAGAGAGGTGCTATGCTGCTGCGTAGCACCTCTTTGGTGGAAAAGCAGCCTCACTAGAAGGCCTGAGCTATGTTTTTTTTCTTACAGTCGGGCAATCGCAGAATTAAAACAACTGAAACGAAGGTTAATTTGTTTTTAATTTATTTGTTTCTTCAGTAGCCATAAGCCCTAAATTTTACATCAAATTGATTTATAGGAATTTTTATAAAATGTTTTTTTGGGCAATTTTTTGACGACCGACTTGGTGTAATGGTTAAGAAGTTGACTACTACACCAGAGGTCGCGGGTTCGATCCCCGCACAGTACAAACATTTGTGTGCATGAACATGTCTGTTTGTACTGGTCTGGGTGTCTCCTATGGATAATAAGTATGTATTTACAAAAAGAAAATGTATTTAAGTATGTTTATCCGTTGTCTAGTAACCCATAACACAAGCTTTAATTAGCTTACTTTGGGGCTAGATGGCGCTGTGTGGAATAATGTCCAGGGATATTTATTATTTTATTCATTCATTTTGCATTTACTTGAGTAAGTCAAGTCTAACTTGACTTTATTTTACCTTATAAGCAAAAGGTGGCCTAGATTATGTAAAGTTGATCTCATTTACGTTTAAAGCGAGAATCAACCGCAAAAAATAACACCCCGAAATACTAGTTCTTAAAAATATCATTAGGCTTTACAATGGAGTAACTAAATTCATTGCTTTTGTAACATAATGCGAAATAAAATTGGATTTCTTCAAGTTATTGTTAGAATCTTGAAGGTAATGTCAGTAATTTTGTTTTCAATCTTATTCGTAATTTCATATATGGCAGATGGTTTATTGTTTTTTGTATTACTAGGATAATTCAGCAGTGGTATAGGTTAGTTTGAAGGTGACTTTGAATAATTATATTCTATTTAACACTCTTAGAACTTTATGTAATCTTTATGTTTGAAAAGGTTTTTGCAGGGACGACAACGCGCGAGGGATACCCCTGGTGTTGCACGTGTCCATAGGCTGCGGTAACCGCTTACCATCAGGTGGTCCGCATGCTTGATTGTCACCGAAGTGGTATAAAAAAAAGTGAGACAAGAATAATTGACCCTTGATGGTGATTATTTTTTGACTTGATTGTGAAATGTATACCTATCAGTGATTTTAAGGGAGCTGGTATAATTAAATAAAATAAAAAGATTGTTTTTTTTATAAAATGTGTTTTTTTTCCAACTATTAAATGTATGTATATATAGACAAAAGTGAGAAACCATGGATAAGTTTATGTAAGTAGTTATGTTTTTCTGCTACTTGCGAACTGAGATCTTACACCTCTGCTAAGCTATTTCGAAAAAACGAAATCACAATTAGCCTGGCCAGAGATTGGAAACTAGAATCACTAAATTACGAATTACCTGAGTTCAGCAAGGCAATATTACCTAAGTTAAAAAGTAACTAGCCATTCTTTATTTAAACATTAAACTAGTTAGGTACTTCGACGCCCTTCGTGACCAGCGCCCCAGGCGGTCGCCCCACCTAAGCCTTACACAGTTACTGATTCTAATCCACAAATTAAATTAAAAACATTTGTACAAATACCTTTAAAAGTGGTTACCTAAGCGAAATATACAGATATTAGTCATCCGTCTAGTTTATTTCTTAAGTTAGACCAAACTTTAATATGTCATAATTATACTAAAAAGTGCACCCATTTTTTCTAGTACTAATGTTAGAATACTAACTATTAGAGAGAGATTTCCATATAAAAAGGCGCAGCAATGGCGATGCCAAATTTTTTTTTTTAATGTTTGTATTTAATATAAATAAAAGTTATTGTATCCGGACATTTACTGTACAAATAAACATTTTGTTGGAACTCTTACCACAAGAAATTGACATTGAGCACCTACGGTAACTCTATATATAGTCGTGATGGCTTAATATTTGCGGCAGCAAATACTCACTCGCCTTCAATGTGCAGTTATTCGAATTTTCATCTAAATACTCAAGACTAAAAATACCAGGTAATCCAGAACAGATAAGATAAGTACCAGCATCAAAATCGTCTCATTAAATATCATGTCCCGAACTCCCGAACACACATTTGAAATTCGAACGGATTTTTATTCCTCTTTTATGCCCGAACTCTCGCGCTGTCTTTTTGGCATCTGGCCAGCAAGACGTTTTGCATGCTATTATGTTTTTTATTTCTTTTAATGTCGACTCAGGAATGCATTCTTAAAGCCAAGAGGAAAGTCTTAACTTGAGCACGTTTATATTCCCATTGTGGTATGAATGTTTATTTTATTTTGTACAAGCAAGCATGTAAAGGGTGATTCAATCTCATCTTCCGAACTTTTATTAAAAATACACATTACTGATGCAATATTTCGTGTTTAATATTTATTATGAAAAAAGACCACAGTCAAATTTTGGCCTCTGGACATTCTGCTGCTCTTGATGAGCTTTGTCTACTTTACTCGTCTGCAAGAACGTAAAACTGTATTTTTATACAGATACAAAATGATAGGAATACCAGGAAATAGGAAACCTACAGAGTTCTACTTAAAATTGAGGTATTTCCAGCCAGGCACCTCAATCGCGTCCGGAGGAAACTGCTTCATCGTACCGCTCGCAAAAAAACTCCTAATATGAAATCTGGACGGTTTTAACGTCTTTGAATTATGATAAAAGTGTCATAAAGATATGTTAATTCTAACTGAGATAAGGAGCCAGTTGGCAAAATATATAGCAGCGATTAGCATTCAATTTTGGTACCCAAAAAGGAATGGAAACTGGAGACCCATTCGCAGGCAGTATTGTAAAAGTAAATTACGAGAGTAAATTAATACTTGGGCGTTTGATAAATTTATAATTTAAGTACAAAAAGTTCGGTGTCATAATCGCTTAAAATTAAAACTTTCGATTCATTTTATTGTCACTAGCTCTCCGTTAGCGGCTTCGCCCGCGAAGACTCTTTCCCGTCAAAATATAGGCTAAATTTAAAAAAATTGCCTATGTCACCCCTGATTATGTAGGTTCATTTCGGTGAAATATTTTTTAAAATCGGTCTAGTAGTTTCGGCGCCTATTAAATACAAACAACGAAACAAACAAACAAATCTTCCTCTTTATGATATTAATATAGATTAGTATAGATGTTAGAAATGTTATTAGGAAAATAAATAAATAAATAAATAAATATCCCTGGACATTATTCCACACAGCGCCATCTAGCCCCAAAGTAAGCTAATTAAAGCTTGTGTTATGGGATACTAGACAACGGATAAACATACTTAAATACATTTTCTTTTTGTAAATACATACTTATTATACATAGGAGACACCCAGACCAGTACAAACAGACATGTTCATGCACACAAATGTTTGTACTGTGCGGGGATCGAACCCGCGACCTCTGGTATAGTAGCCAACTTCTTAACCATTACACCAAGTCGGTCGTCAAAAAATTGCCCAAAAAAACATTTTATAAAAATTCCTATAAATCAATTTAATGTAAAATTTAGGGCTTATGGCTACTGAAGAAACAAATAAATTAAAAACAAATTAACCTTCGTTTCAGTTGTTTTAATTCTGCGATTGCCCGACTGTAAGAAAAAAAACATAGCTCAGGCCTTCTAGTGAGGCTGCTTTTCCACCAAAGAGGTGCTACGCAGCAGCATAGCACCTCTCTGGTTAAGAAGCATACACACACGCAGCATAGCTATGCTGCGGGTGTGCAAGCTAAGCTATGAAACTATCACACCGTTTCCACTGATACTCATAGCATGCACATAGCATAACGGAGCTAGTGTGGCGAAATCCTCGTTGCAGGCCAGCAATACAGGAGCCAAAATAATAACAAACATAATAGAATAGAAATCCCTTGGGTTTTACAAAGTTTATCACTATACACAACATAAAACGGCTGATTCTTAACTAGTATTCTCCGTAATACATAAGTTGACTAACACAATGAATCTAGCCCAAACTATAATCACTAGGCACATAAACAATATCTACTATGTGCGCAGAATACAATACTTCACGATAATCAATTAACTCGTAATCTTGTTATCACTGTTATCATTGTCTAGCCTACGTAGGCTGTTCTGCACAAATACCAAGCAAATACCTCAGGAGATGGCAACATATTTCTAATTTTACGGGAATGATAATGAAAAATTGTTGGTTGAAACACTTAAAATCTTTAAATGAATTTTGTCGGCGGTATGAAGATTAAAAATGACCATAGGGATTATTCAAGAAGCAGTTTCAATTTCACATTAGAAGTCGTATTATAAATCCATTCGTAACTTGCCGAAGATTTATACAGAGCTCTTTTAATTTATACAAAAACGATATATCGAGTGTGTCATGGGAGCCATGAAATAATACATAGTTTTTTTTTTTTTTTTTTTTTTTTTATTTGTATTTAGGAAACAAACAATTTTATTCCACCTTAAGATTAACACTAAAAATAACACTAAAATCAGTTAAGTTTCCACTGATGTTTGACACAAATCATCGAATAACCAACGTTATCAACGCTACGACTCCGAATTACAAACAGAAAATGAAAAAATTAAATAACAATAGGAACTTAAAAAGCTCACAAATACACGGTTCATCATAAATTGTTACTCCTTAAGATATTACATACATCGTTCCTGAACTTAGAGGCGCTACTACTATAGATATCTAAATTACAAAATTTCTTATTAAAGTTATCAGTCGATCTGAACAAAAAGGCGTTGCTTGCATAATTTGTTTTAGTGGATGGCATCCCGAATGCGTAACTGCAGCGAGAACCTGTCCGAGGGCATCTGAATCGTATATTTTCCAACAGAAAAGGGGTATCTACTAGGTTTTTGATAATCTTATACAGAAAAATTTGGTCTCTCTCCGTACGGCGTTCTAATAAAGAAGGCACGGAAGGAACTGATAGCCTGCATGGTGCAGCTTTAAAATTCAGATGTCTTGCCATTTTTTTATTAATTCTCTCAATGCTGTCGATATAAATGTTATATTGCGGGTTCCAAACTGTAGAAGCGTACTCCAGAATAGATCTTACATAGGCATTATACAGAAGCAATAGAGTAGAACAAAGTTTGAAATCTCTACCAGTCCTCATCACAAACCCCAGCATACGATAAGCTTTATTTGTGATTTGAGTAACATGTAAATTGAAAGTCAACTTACTATCTAAGTAAACACCCAAGTCTCTCACCTCGGTCACTCTCTTAAGTTTTACGTTATCTAAGTAATAATCATAGAAAATTGGTTTTGGTTTACGGGTAAATGATATAATGTTACATTTTTTTAAATTGAGAGACAGATAGTTGTTATTACAATAAGCATAAAGTTTGTTCAGGTCTTCCTGTAATGTTAGGCAATCGCAAATTGAAGTTATTTTCTTGAATATTTTGATGTCGTCGGCATAAATCAAAACATGGGAGTTTTCAATGACAGAGACTATGTCATTAATAAATATAATAAACAAAAGAGGACCAAGATGCGAGCCCTGCGGTACACCTGAAGTAACTGGAACAAATGAAGAACAGAACCCCTTCACTGTTACAGCCTGACTTCGATTCCTGAGGTAAGATTCGAGCCACCGCAGTAGGTCACCATGAATACCCACAACACTAAGCTTTTGCAACATCAGCGAGTGCGGGATCTTATCGAAGGCTTTGGAAAAATCTGTATAAATGGCGTCCGCCTGACCACCCCTATCCATTGCGGTTGTTAATCGATGCACATATTCAACAAGATTGGTCTCACATGACTTTTTGCTTATGAAACCGTGCTGTTGTTCCACAATTATGGGCCGCAAAACGGGAAAAATGGTATCGTAAATAATCTTTTCAAAAATTTTGGGAATAACACTGATTTTAGAAATAGGCCTATAGTTTTCAATGTTATGTTTATCACCAGACTTAAATACGGGAACCACATGACACTGCTTCCAAGTAAGTACCGGTCGCAAGAGATAAATTGAATAACAGATATAAAGGAAAAGCTAGGGAATTATGACACATTTTAAGAAAGAAGGGAGGAATACTATCGGGACCACAGCCTTTTTTCACATCCAGCCTTTTCAAATATTTCTCCACTAATGAAACTGAAATATCAACGGAACCGATCGACACCATGCAGTTTATGTTAGGCGTTTGAGTAGAAACTCGGTTTAGCATTGTATCACTTTCGAAAGCTGCACAAAAATGCTCGTTGAACAAGTTGCATATGCCTCTGCCATCAAGTAACACACGGTTATTTAAGTACATTGAGTCAGGCAGATTCGATGTAGACTTTTTCGATTTTATAAAAGACCAAAAATGTTTACTGTCAAATTTGATTCTTTCTTCAGCAGTATCAATAAACTTCTCGTAGCACTCCCGTTGGACTCGTTTTTGGCGCTCGCGCAATAGTTTAAACGTATCATAATCACCTAGCAAGCCATAAATCTTCCATTTCTTATGATACTTTTTCTTTTCCTTGATTATTTTAATCAATGCCGATGTAAACCACTGTGGCAAACAATTCAAGGTCATAGATACCTGGTAGTAGCCATGTCTCACTCAAGCATATTATGTCATAATCTACCAACATCACACTGCGAAAGAACAAATTTGTCTTTGTACGCAAACCTCGAACATTCTGGTAATAAACAGATAAATCACTAAATGAAGCCATTCCTAAATCCTACCGTAGTAGACCATATAGGATATAACAGACTAAGACAGCACTGATCAAACTGAAACACAAAATAAGGCCAATATCTATGATAAAAGTAATATATGATAGATGCAATACAAACACACAATGCAAGCAAAATAATCAATAGAGAGACCACAACAAAACAACAAATTAAAACCCTCAAGTACACCCCGGACAAGTTTGTGAACATGAACATTACAATAAAAACATTAATACATTCACTAACAATTAATCTTTCTAACGTGAAATTACTACCAAAAATGCAAAAAGCATCCGAAAAACTACTTATTTGATTTTGTTTAAATCTCTAACATTTGAAACATGAATAACTGCAGATGTATCCGAATAGCGTGCCATAATGGCACAGTTTTTTACCCAAACATACATATATTTTTTTTCCTTACATTTAGTTTTGACTTTCTGCAGCAAGTAGTTATCAGGATAGCTGCGACTAAGAGTATCATTTGATAATAAACAAATTTATTTATTTATTTATTTATTATTACAAAAAATTGCACAACATAACAGTATTAATAACCAAATCATTGTACAATTTAACAACTAAAAATTCATTCATACTTCTCTTTCACAAAACAATAAACAAGCATTCATCAATCTGACAGGCCTATCCGCAAACACATCACACATAGACCCAGGCTCCGCTTTAAGAAGCCTATTCAGTAGGGCAAGCCCTTCTACAAGAGGAGAGTGCCTTCGAGCCACAGTTCGCGTCCGGGGCAATGCGAACAATTTATGCCGACGACGACGAGCACGCATGTAGTTGTTTGGCACGAACAATTTACACAAACTAGCCACAAGCTGAGGGCAGTCTGACTCACCACGCAGACTGCGACATGTAAATACAAGTAAATGCCAATTTCGTCTTACTTGTAACCAATTAAAACCTAATGTGCCCAGCAGGAAACTCGTTGGGTAAAGAAAAGGGTAATAATTATTTATTTTTTTATAAAGAAACCTTAAAAAAGCTTTTTGGACTTTTTCCACAAGAAGGATATATGAAGACTCATGAGGATTCCAGACAATAGAACTAGCCTCAAGCTTACTTCTAACCAAAGCAGTGTATAGAAGTTTTATTGCATTGATGTTTTGGAATTCCTTACAATTGCGGATCAGAAAGCCTAACCTCTTAAAACTATCAAGCGCCACTTTCCTTATATGGTCATTAAAGGTCAATTTGACATCAAAAAGCACACCCAGGTCTTTCACTTCGCTAACCCGTGGTATGACTTCACAATCTAGTTTATACTCAAAGTGAACTGGTACATTCGATCGAGTGAATGTCATGACACTACACTTAGCAAAATTAAATGCCAACTTATTATTTATGGTCCAATTGTAGACAGAATCGATGTCCCTCTGTAGCTTTACATAATCAAGATCGTCCTTAATGCCTTGAATAATCTTTAAATCATCTGCATACAGCAGGCAGGAAGAGTGTGAAAGGACTAGCTCAAGATCATTGATCATAAGGATAAACAACAGGGGTCCCAAAACGGAACCTTGACTTACACCAGACCGTGTATGATACTCGTCTAATATCCTACTCGTAACTTATTTAATCATAAACACCGGAACACAACATGTTTCTCCATCTCATGTGGAACTGATCGGTTTAAATCAACTAAAACATCTTAACACGTTTTCTGTCCCCCGTACTAGGGTCTTTTTCTCTCCTGGCAAGTCCACTCGTATTTTAGGTTATTATGAAGATTCTTATATTTACTAATTGTCGAGGAATATACTACAAGTCTAAGTGAGTTGGTAAGTTTTGAATATGTCTGCATTTTTTGCAATGTATATTCCTCGACAATTAGTAAATATAATATGCAAATACAGCCTTATAAACGTCCCACTGCTTGGCACAGGCCTCACCGAAACTATGAGGTGGTACGAGCCATACTCCAACACGCAGGCTCAGTGCGGATTGTTGGAGAGGTCAGAGGCCAGTGATAAACCTTACCGTCAGATGTTATAAAGCCGCCTTTGTAGGCCTCTGACTAGGCTTTAGTCTAGTCTAGGTGGTCACCCATCCATAACCCGACCTGGCTGGCGTTGCTTATCATCGGATCGTTGCCGATCCGCTGCCGTCACTTAGCCACGGGCACCTTCGGGGAAATATAATATAAGTCTAAACAAATCCGGGTGAATGCTCTTCCAACTGAGCTGCCGAAGCCACTAACAGACCTGGCGAATTGCGTGCCATTACCCGGATTGTGGAAGGCGCGGGTTCGGCTTCCGCTCGAGCTCAAAGATGTGGCCGAATTTTTCTAGTTTCTATCTTAAGGCGAATAATAATGCATTGCCATAATGCTAAAAACAAAATTTCACTTATCAACTAAAACAATCACCACGATTACCGAATGTTGGTTGGTATTCATCAGAATGTAATAGTTAGCATTCTCAATCCAAATCTCTGGATCTTTCATTGAAATTAGCAATAATCTAATCTGCCCTATTCATCTGTACATCACCTCAGCACCCAAGCTTCACACTGACAGTTAACCACCCTACACCAATGAAGTTGAGGTCATGTTACACTTGATGGGTGACTGTACATACGACAAAAATAACCTCTACATTCCAGTCACGCAGATCCCATCCAGCGATTGTCGCAAAAAGCCTAATGCCTGAAACACCAATATGCCCACATTCAGGTAGATGCAATTTTTCCTCCTGTAAAATCGGCATCTTCCATATAAATTGGCCTCACGTTGTGACCGTACGTGCGTCGGATACCATACCCTAAACGGTCAACATATGACCGTAATTTCAACCTTATCTGCATTGCCATAAGAGCGGAGCGAGGGTCAGCAGTAAAATATTATGGCCTTAAAAATATTGGCGCCATATTGAATTATAGGCCAAAGCGTTATACGAAATTATGGACAGTACATTTTAGGGGCCTTTAAGTGGTTGAAAGAACTTAACGGTTGTCGTAAAAGTTTTTTAGTACCGACGTGGTGACATTGTTTTTTCACGTCATATCTGTTTTTGGGGTCCCGTGCTAAATTGCAAAAATGGAATCCTAACTTCGTATTGTCACAAATGCGAATTTTGAAACCTACTTAAACTAGTTAATGAAAAATGAAAAGTTGTATGTTATACTCATCATCATCATCATCATCCGTGCGGTCTATCCCGGTTGTGAACCCACACTGGTGTGTGGGGTCCCAGGGTCCGCCTTTCTTATTTTCTTGGCCCACTTCGCGCGGTCTTGTGCATCCTCAGTGGTGAGTCTGTTGGCCGCATGTCACCCTTAACGACGTCGAGCCACCGCTTCTTGGGTCGACCTCTTCTACCGGTACCTGGCGGGGGCGGCATAGCCAGACCTTTGTTGCCCACGTAGTTTGCCGATCTCCGTGAGACATGACCATACCAACGAAGGCGGCACTCCTGCAGCTTGTCTGCGATGTCACGAACACGAAGGCTGCCGCGGATGTGAGTGTTAAGCACACGATCTTTGCGTGAGACTCCACTCATCCACCGCAGCATCTTCATTTCTGTGACGCGCAGCTCCTGCTTGTGTCGCTCTAGTAACGGACATGTTTCACTGCCATATAAAAGGACAGGCCTAATGATGATTTTATAGACCTGCCCCTTCAGCTTGATCGGCATTTTGGGGTCACAGATGACACCGGTCACCTCACGCCATTTGGCCCAAGCCGCGGAAATTCGGGCTCTGACGTCGCGGTCGATGTCCCCGGACGCGCTTAAAACAGATCCCAGGTATTTAACACGGTCCGTGCGCTCGACCACGTCAACGCCAATGCGGACGGACTGGGTATCTGTGGTGTTGCAGGCCATGTACTCCGTCTTCGCCACATTAAGTTTCAGACCGCCGTTTTCAAGTGAATTTTTGCACTTATTTACCCGTTGTACCAGCCGTCCCCTGTCCGAATCTGCTAGCGCTATATCATCAGCATACATAAGCAACCAGAGTGGTTGCTCATGGTGGTCTAGGATGCTGTTTGACAGAACGTCTAATATTACGCTGAACAGAAACGGGCTAAGCACGGAGCCTTGGTGTACTCCAACGGTAATAAGGAAAGGAAGCGTGTCCCCAACCGCAGTCCTAACTATGGAACTGGAATCGTGGTACATGTCCCGGATAATGTCAATAAAGACTTTGGGAACGGCCCTGGACCGCAGTGCCCAGCCGATCATCTCACGAGGGACACAGTCGAAGGCCTTCTGCATGTCTAAGAAAAGTAGATGCAGAGGTGTATTCTTCAGTCTGTATCTCTCCATGAGCGTTCTCAAGGCAAATATGGGGTCCATGGTCCCGCAACCTGGTCGAAACACATACTGACACCCCGAGATTGTACACTCCTGTCGGATCCGAGAGTCTACAATGCGCTCGAGGAGCTTCATGGTGTGGGACATCACCTTTATGCCGCGATAATTGCTGCACTCCTGCACCGAGCCCTTGCCTTTGAAGACTGGCGTGATAATGCTCAGTCTCCATTGGTCAGGTATCTTCCCGGTGAGGAGAATGCGGTTAAAAAGGTGGGTAAGTATGCCCACACCACGAGAGCCCATCGATTTCCACGCTTCGATAGGGACTCCATCGGGTCCGACAGCTTTCCGGTTCTTCATGCGGCGAAGAGCCGACTGGACTTCATCAGGCGTTACCGGGGGCACTAGTCCTTGATTTGGAGGGAGTTCAGGTGGCTGCACCTCTTTGTGCTGCTTGTTGAGCAGCTCGTGGAAGTAAGAGCGCCATCTCTCCTTCACCGCGCGGTCCTCGCATAGCAGGTTACTAAGAGTGTCATTTACACAGCGGCACATGGAAATATCCTGGGCCGCTTTGACTCTCGAACGTGCCAACTTGTAAACGAGCTTCTGCCCCTCAGACGACTCCAACTTATCGTACAAAGGACGTAAGTGGTCACGTCTGGCTCTGGCTACAGCTCGTTTAGAGGCACGTTTGGCATCCCTGTACGATCCCTGATCTTCAGGAGATTTGGACGCTTTCTTATGTTATACTACACAACTTCAAATACTACCTTTATTTAAATATGATCTAGTCAATAAATAAAAATATAAAAAATAAATAAAAAATATGATGAAAAAAAAAATTCCTCAGTAAAAAACTAATGAATAAATATTATCTAAAGAAAAAAAACAATGGTTTGATGTAGTTATTTGCAAATAAATACAAGTCACATCTAGCATTGGGAGCGAGCGCACTTCACGAGTATATCCGTGGCTGCGCCGACCATCAGCATCAGCGCCTGAGTTCGTGTTTGAACTTTGTTTGACGGTAGGTATATTGTAAAAAATCTTAGTTAAGCTACCGTTCTTGTGTACGTTTTCGGAACAAACAAAATGTTTATTTTTAAGTTCTCATGTGAGTGAATTGTTAATAATTCTTAGTGAGAATAAATGTCTTAAAACCTAAAACCTATTGCCCCCTTTTGGTAAAATTCTAATCCGAGCGGATATTATGCCTGTTTACATTCCTAATCAGATTTTAAGGTAGTTTTTATGCAGCATAGTATACAAAGAGAACAATGAAATTCCTTACTAACGCAGTGATATTGAAATCTTAGCAGGGTTCACGTACATTTTACGAGATACATAAAACGATGGGTCTAACTTTCGAACCTTAAAAATGAAGATCTGTAAAAATGTACGAAACCTTCTACACGCTCGCACTTGTTGGTCATTTTAAATATTGCGTTCTTTACTCTTACACTGGTATTGGCTCAGAAAACAATATGAACAAACAAAATACACATCAAAGAACAACATTCGCTTTGCTCTGAAACACTGAGTGTGTTGGGATCTTTGTTCTTTTTTTTTGGCATTTCGACTTAAATTATTATTTTGCCAAGCCATGTTAAAAATAATTTACAATAAATTATTGATTTTTTGATTACAGTTTATTCTTTTTAAACTTACTTTTGCTTGGACACAATTGAAATATTTATTTTATAAAAATATATTATGAATATAAATATGCGCCAGACAACACACCTCTTGTGATGGCCTCGAAGTAGGGATTAATATTCCTGTGTTACGAGGTACCACACAAGGAAATAAGCCAGGGGCGTCTCCCAGCCAGACCCGAGTCAATTCCAGGAATCGAACCCAGGACACTACGGAATTCAAGGCGAGAAACCTTGCTACAGCGCGCTACGCCAATCGTGTCGTCAAAATTAAAGACTTTGTTAGACTTAATCTTTACTAAACTAATGGAAATACCGGGTCATAAGTGAAATTTAGATTTTTCACTATTTTTCTCGCACTCAAACTGAAAAGTACAGTTTGCACCTCGAGACTAAACGCCAACTCAATATACCCTCGGTTTCATTGACTCTCGAGCACCTCTGGTATAATAAGGCTTCGTTTAGTCCCTCGATACAAAATATACTATTTCAATTGACTTTAATTTTAAATTTTTTATATAAAAAGTACTGATTTTTGACTGATTTGTGGTAGCCTTGAAATGAACGTAACTTAAATAAATTAAATATTGACTTAGATAGCTTCTACATCCCTTACTAAGTATGCCATATCGTTTTTGTAAGTCTTTTGATAATCACCCAGTATGGCAACATTAGACATTGTGTTGAATAAATCTTGAAATTTAATGCGGTCACTGACCTATCGTCGATTAACGACGATAGTTCATGACATTATTGCTATCAGATTCTCCCACTTGGAAAAATGAATTGTTCCAACAAATAAGGATACTTTAGCTAATTTCATGAAGGCCCAAACTTTTTATTGCTTTGAGAGAAAAACCGGTGTTATTGTTAAAGTAAGAAAAACATAATAAAGTAACCACAAGGACTTTGCGTAACGCTTGTTCTTGAAGGGGGAAACTAAGGCCTCTCACTCACCAGATCGGTGCGTTTTCGTCCTCGCCTCTGCAGCGAATCTGTACAGATTGTTCACCGAGTGTATGTAATCAAGTCGGTTCGGTACAGATTTTATACCGAGCGCTTAAGCCGCTCTGCACAGAATACGTACACAGCGGCCGGCCTTCCCCGTCTCACCCCCGCCAGCTCCACTGCGCCCCTCGCTCACACCATACTCAATATCGAATGAACAATACCGTACCGAAAACATCCATAGCCAGTCCGGAAATGTTTTTCAGTAGAAAATCTGAACAGATTCGGTGCAGAGGCGGTACCGAGACGAAAACGCACTGATCCGGTGAGGAAGACACCTGGCTTTATTCAAACGCCGTGTTGCGTCGAGCGATGCGATGGGTGACCGCTGCGCTGTTTCTGACAAGAGGATGCAGAGCCCGGATCATTGACGCTTAGCAGAGCGTTGTGTCAATCATCAACATCATTGTTGTTGTGTATTAGATTAAAGCTGACATTGAACATCATGTAACTTTAAGGTCAAGAATTTTTATTTCGTTACCTTAGAAGCACGCAATGAACTAACTTTAAGTTGCGACTTCTTGTGAATGAATCAAAATATGATTGTTTTCTCTAAAGCTCCGAAGTAGCCCATATTTCTTTAAGGTTTACTCCCAGCAACGTAGGTATATACCCTTTTGTACACTTTTTGAAATACATTTCACAGAACACTGAAATAAGGGCGATTTTCCGTCTGAATACTTCCGGAAATTAAATTTTATAATTTTAATTCTACCGCTTCGGTAACAAAGGCCAGACAGAAATATTCATATCGCGTTCTCTGTGTATTATTATTATAATTTTCAAGAGCTCATGTGGGTCTTCAGATATTTTGTCGGTACTAATTTCACATGGCAAGGTGTAAATTTGTTGTTTTAGGGATGTGAAGGCGAAATTTACGAATATTTTCCGGTAACCGAATTCGACAACTTTTAATTAATATTTGAAGTATAAAATCAGATTTAAATTGGCTTTTAAAAATAACAACATAAAATATGTCAATCTCAAAAGTAGACTTATTATACAAAGTAGGGATTTATTTGTCGGCCAACGATTATACTATATGAATGAGGTTTACCTTCTTAAATGAAAAGAAAATATTATCTGTTCCTTTGCGAAAAAATCGTTTATATTTGTTTAAATTACTAATCATGTTATAGATTTTTACTATTCTTTGTTATTTTAATTATTATATAGAAATAATGTTGGAAGGAGTAAATATCGAACTTCTGGTCAGTCTTCTCAGAGAGAATCAACGTCTGAACCGGTAGTAAAGTCACTCGCTGTTTTTTTTACTTATTTTTGGTAAAAGCTTTTCAAAAATTTATTTCAAAAAGCAAAGTCCATTAAAAATCGGTCATTGAATCAGCAAAACAATTATTAGAAACTAAAATTCCGGACACGATTTCCGGATACCGGTCCATCCCTACCGTTGTAGGCGTGTGTTAAATTAGGCGCGGGGCTGTCTAATTATGTAC
Source organism: Udea olivalis (assembly GCA_947369235.1). NCBI lineage: Eukaryota > Metazoa > Arthropoda > Insecta > Lepidoptera > Crambidae > Udea > Udea olivalis. Next base: position 18,983,793 of record OX376355.1, read on the forward strand.
TTTGTACATTGGGGTTCCGCTTTGTTCAGTCGGACATTTCCGCTCACACAGGCCTGAATGGTCCTTTGCTGAAGGGATTCTGCGTGAGTACATAGGCCGTGTAAACTATTCGACATTCTGTACTAAAGCTTTTGAGAAATTTGGTTGAAAAAGTTATAAAATATTCTAGATTTTAGTTTGGTACGGTCTGCTGCAAAAGTCGCCTAGAACCTTGCCAGACCACCTTTTGATCATAGAATCATGAAATTTTGCAAGAAAACCGTAAATTTTAACTACCACACACTTTATTATTCCCTTTTTAAAAAGATCAGTTTTTAAAAAAATATTAGTGATCAAGAAGCTCCAAGCAATATTTCTGCCCTGTAACATAACTCCAGATTTATCAAGATAAGCGAAGGCAAAGAGAACATTTCAATGCCTTAACTGAAACAATCGCAAAACATAAAGCTGAGGACACTCAATAAATAAGGCCCAGTACAAATAGCCGGGGCGTGCATCGTTCAGTGGAAATGTGAAAATACAACAAAATGGCCGCCCAGATGGATTTCTACATGGAAATGCAGACTTATTGTTGTACGGCCTTAAATATCTCATTTGGAGAGATCTCACATGGCCTTCTAAATTCTGATACCACACAAATATTTAATACGGCTGTATGGAAATATCCTTATTATTAAGTATTTTATGTAGGTAAAGGCTAATCAATTTGAGTTTTAAGTCCTTTTAATTAAACTTATTACATTTCTACTAAAAATCTGAATTTAAATAAAGGTAGCTACGAGTATGTGCATGGAATCCTTTTTATATATATTTTTAAATAAGTTTATGTTATTATTTACACGATTGGTGTAGTGCGCTGTAGCACGGTTTCTGGCCTCGATTTCCGTAGTGTCCCGGGTTCGATTCCCGGTCGGGTCAATTCAGGAAACGATCTTTTCTGTGTGGTCTGGGTGTGCTGGGAGACGCCCCTAGCTTATTTCCTTGTGTGGTACCTCGTAACACAGGGATATTAATCCCTACTTCGAGACCATTACAAGAGGTGTGTTGTTTGGCGCATATATTTATTTATTTATTTATTATTAGTTAGTTCTTATTTGAAAGAAAAATACTTCGGAAGATTTTGGGACCAGCGAAGAGAGAGGACGGAAGCTGGAGAATCCGTAAGAACTGCGAAGTGGAGCAGCTGGTGGCGTAGAAAAACATTATGGGGGTGACGAAGGCGCACAGGCTCCGCTGGCTGGGCCACGTAGAGCGGGTGCTGGAGGATCGGGCCGTGAAGCGTGCGTACCTTGGAGTGCTCTGTGGGCGACGGCCGGTCGGGCGCCCCAAGTACCGCTGGAAGGATATGGCGAGGAAGGATTTGTCCGAACTGTGCGGACCCATTGCGCACGAAGTGACGCAAGACCGGCAGCAGTGGCGTCATCTCGTGTCGGAGGCGAAGATCCACTTACGGTCGCTGAGCCAGCGGAGTAAGTAAGTTCTTATTTCATTGTTTGATTTAGGATATCAACAAAAGACGTAGGTAATTGTGTTGTACATACATTGTCAAACACAAATTTCCATCACTTGTACCTGATCCACACCCACTACCTAACCTAATTAGAATCCGGGCCATAACTAATTAGAAATTGAACCTACTCCCAGTCACTAAGCCGGTCATGTCACTAACAACTACGTCTGCGCTACATAGGCCTCATCAAATAGCAGAATAAATAATTATATCTTATTTTAAATAGTCACACAACACAATTAGATAACAGAGCATTCGAAAAACCTCGAAGGTTTGTAATAAAGATCCAAAGTAATTTATTTAAGCGAAGAACACTAAAAGAAAAAAACATAATGATTAAGAAAGATACCTACTATAAACTGAACTATTATGAGCTGTAGTTTTGACTGATGCTATTAATATGTTTCATTATTTTGTTATTTAAATCATTTACTTTATAAATCATTATTTTTCGCACTGCCTGTAATATTTTGTCTGACCGTATGTTTGACTGGTAGAGAATGCCTCTAAGCTTTAAGCCTGCCATTTTGACTTCAGTTTAGGTGCCATAATGAATAAATAAATAAATAAACATATTTAAGTATGTAAGGCTTGTCTAATCTGAAATGACGCGCCCCTTCACCGCATTCGAGCACACACAAAGCAAAGAAAAGTAAGGTAATTATTAGCCTGTAGACTGCCCCACTCCTGGACAAAGGTCTCCATCATTGAAATCAAGTCATGGCTACAATGGATTGGTATTAGCTTCAAATATATATTTTTAAATATGGACGCAAAACACAAGTAGTGGGCGCGTCATTTCTGGTTTAAGCTCTACATATTTAACATACCATCACGACTTTATCCCAAATGGGGTAGTCAGAGGCAAGTGACTGTGTCGTCATGGTGAACGAAACACTCAGAAGGCCACTTTTCACCAATGATATTTGAACCCAACGTGGCCTTCCGTTATCCGGGTTGATTTGGTTTTTTATCGATGTTTTCCATCACCAGAGAGTAAGTCGGATATTTAACAATAAACACAAAGATTTTGGTTCTAGCCAGATTTGAACTCGGGACCACACGATCCACGATCTGAGTTCGGGTGCTGAACCACTAGACCACGACGCTCTCCTTATAAATATAATGTATCTCTAGGCTGGGCCGTTAGCTATGTTTCAGGGCTATCAAAAGGGACACCTAAATACACCATTGGACCCATGTTTAAAACCCAGATAAGTCTAATATCAAGACGGCCCTCATTTTTACTATAAACAAACAGCTTTTCCGTCCCTACCCTCATATCCCGCCCACCAATTTTGTCCAAACTGCTTACAAACTATAAACCGCGGGAAAATTATTATTGGCCGCGTAGGACATTGAATACCCAAAGTTGGGAGGGTTTATAGACGAAGTAATATCGCAGAGGGTCTTTTGAGACGTCGGACCGATCCATTTTCTAATAGTGAAGACGTTTTGGAGATAATTTTGAACTCGCGCCGCCATCTTGGTTTTGTACGAATTGACATCCGAGATGGAGATAACAATGTTACTTTTCACTTCTCATGCTCTAAAAGTACGCCAGTATAGCCCTACGAAACGGGACTAAAGTGACCACTTTAGGCCCTAGGGAGTAAAAAGTAATGAGTTTTTTAATTTCCTTCATATGACGCAGACAAACTCAAACAGCCAGTAAAAATATAGTACTATTCTGTGGAGTGTGGACCATTTTTGTTGCGAAAATGTTGAGAGTTTCAGTTCCATGGTTTGTCCGCAAAGAAGGTGGCCCCATGTGTTTTAAATTGTTATTCTGTGACTGGTTCAGTTCGGAAAAAAACTGACCGCTAAAATTTCAGAACTTTTGTCGAGTGTAAATTTCTACGGTTTTAAATGTTTTTGTACTAAGTTGACCATTTTTCTCGCACTTACTTAATATACCCTCGGTTTCATTAACTCCCTCGCGTATATTATGGCTTCGTCCCTCGATAAAAAATATACTATTACTGGCGGAGAACAAGTAACTACCGTACAGAAGGATCACTCTCGAACGCGGACAAAAAAAATCTTTTTACCTAAAATGTGGAGTGCGGCAGGCGTATCGATACAGTGGTTACAGTTTCTCTAGGCCGGCTCAGATGTTCGGGTTTTAATTCCTATATTGAACGTGTGTTCCTATTTTCCGAAAGATAGCTCAGGTTGGTGTCAACGTATCTACATGAAGGCACTCCCTTACTGGGAACTTTCACCTGTAATGTAACAGATTATCTTCGATCTTTACATCCATTTTTTAACCGGAATGTTTTTAAGAAAAGAGTAAATACTCCACTTCGCACTCCCCTCTCATTAAACCACATCCGCATCTATTTTTTAGAGATAGATTGTGGTCAAGAGCGACCCCATTAAATGTAACAGAATTAAACATAAGTTTATCGTATGTCAGAATATCAAAAGTTTCGGCATACCATCATACCCTTACGACTTTACCCCAACTAGGGTAGTCAAAGGGAAGTGACTGTTGCCGTCATGGTGAACGGAACACTCAGAAGCCCAATGGTATTAGAACCCAACGTGGTAGGTGGTGAGCCTTCCGCCGCTATCCGGCTATTTTATTGATGTTTTCCATCACCGGAGAGTTAGTCGGAAATTAAACAATGAACACATAGATTTTGGTTATGGCCAGATTTTAACTCGGGACCACACGATCCGCGCTCCGAGTTGGAGTGCTTAACCACTAGGCCATGACGCTCTCGCGACAAAGTTTCGGCATAAATCCTTAAAAATCATACGTTTCATTGAAACCAACGAAACTTCTGGCAACCTATAATCAAATAGATAGATAGATAATATTATTTATTGTACATATAGCAAAAGTTTTTTTTTTCTATTAACATTATTTCTGCTTATCAAAACATAATCAACTTAAAAGTCACTTGGCCACAAAAACACGAATACAAACTGTTTCGTGGCATATAAACAAGCTTTCTAAACTGTTTAACCTTGAATATACGAGTAATTATGACTTCCAGACCTCTTTTCGAGATAGATGTAAATATTCGTGAAGGGCAGATAAAACACTGAAGGAGGTTTTTCACTAATTGAAGTACATTAATTGAGGAATAATACGTAATACCATTCTTAGAAATTTAATTTAAAATACTAAACTAAATTGTAAGTACTAAAGCCGTTTTATGAATAAAGTTATTGCTAAGTTTTATAGAGTTTTTGCTGAGCAATCTACTAACTGCTGGCGGTGGTAGAGAGGTGGATAATTAGTTAAAGAAATTCATCATCATTATCATCATCCGTGCGGTCTATCCCGGTTGTGAACCCACACTGGTGTGTGGGGTCCCAGGGTCCGCCTTTTTTATTTTCTTGGCCCACTTCGCGCGGTCTTGTGCATCCTCAGTGGTGAGTCTGTTGGCACGCATGTCACCCTTGATGACGTCAAGCCACCGCATCTTGGGTCGACCTCTTCTACCGGTACCTAGCGGGGGCGGCATAGCCAGACATTTGTTGCCCACGTAGTTTGCCGATCTCCGTGCGACATGACCATACCAACGAAGGCGTAATCCTGCAGTTTGTCTGCGATGTCACGAACACGAAGGCTGCCACGGATGTAGGTGTTCCTCACGCGATCTTTACTTGAGACTCCACACATCCACCTCAGCATCTTCATTTCCTTGAAGCACAGCTCCTGCTTGTGTCGCTCTAGTAACGGCCATGATTCACTGCTATATAAAAGGACAGGCCTAATGATGGTTTTATAGACCTGCCACTTCACCTTGATCGGCATTTTGGTGGCACAAATGACAACAGTCACCTCACGCCATTTGGCCCAAGCCGCGGAAATTCGGGCTTTGACGTCGCTAGTTAAATAAATTATTACAGTCAAAAATTGTATGGAACAAAATTTTAAATTTTCAATTATCTATGTAACTCAAATTTACAGCAAAATGATTATGCTTAATATTAGACACAAATACCATAATGATAATGGATGTATATATACACAGTATACAGACATAATGGGACTCTACCACCGCGTCGAAGTTGTCGGAGTTATTGAGAAGATCCGGCGAAAAACTCAGCAGTTAAATTTGTTTTGGGAGTAGGTACAACAGGCGTTAGTAAAGTACAATGTGTGTTTTATTAGTAACGTTTGTGCCCTAATAAAACACACATTGTGTTCATGTCCTAGTGTGCATTATTTATATTGTAGCATGTCCCTCGTTTGTGATCGCGTACACGCATCTAAAGTGATTAGTAGATTTTAATAATGTTTAACACCATCAAAAATACATTTAAAAAGGGCCATATGAAAACTTTTAGTTCGTTTAAGCGCTGGGCAAACGGAGACACTTTTTGTTGCCGCCGTAGTTATCGTGTCCTGTAGCGGTGACACAGTTTACGTATGCGCAGGGAGTGGACGATTTCATACTGGTTCTATAGAAATCAAATATTTATCGACAGCTTGTATTTGACACAAGACACAACACCTTGCCTTACTATTGTCTTTTTCAGCTATGATGATCCTGGTGACAGTTCGATTTGGACAATTGTAGAGAACGAAATAATTTCGAATGTTTCTGATAATCGATTATATTTTCTAACAAAATGAAATCGATTTTATTAAACTGCAAAAACTTTAACTATAATTTTTGTTTATGTATTACATTGAAAGTATATCGTTCATAAATGCATTGAATGTATGTTTTACGGTTATATTGTTATTCGGTAAAATGAAACAGAATTTGAAAAGATAATTTTTTTTATTCAATAACTGAAACATCACTGTCAGAATCGCTGGAAGAGTCGCTATCGCCGACATTTATTATAAGTTGGTCTTTCCACCAATCTATTTTGACGTACCGCTCCCAGTCTTCTAATATAATATTTTTTGTCTTTTCGACTACTTTCCCCCAATTTTCACCGGTGACGTGTTGGCAGGCAGCTTCAAGTAACGTCAACATTTTGTTCGCTGTAAATGGAGGGGAGGTATTGTTTTTCGCAGCAAATCCTGAAATAAAAATAATGCTAATTAATAAAAAAGTCCTAAGGAAGTGACTAATGAGTAGCTTTCAAGTCCAACACTGACCCATTTTCTGGTTCCTGAAAATCTCACATTTTCCTGAATTACGTTTCCCTAGAAAGCTGAGAACTAAGATTGTTGAAACTGAAAATTCCTTTATTTATATAGGCTGCAGCACTCACAAATAGTCAAGTAGATAATACAATTAAATTTATAATGATCAGTTGTTATTAATAATTTGTATATGATGTTCAACCGGTTACTCATTAAATAAAACAACTTTGAACGGATAAAACTCGCGATATATTCAACAATTTCAATTTCTTCCCGACGTTACGACTACATTCCAGCAGTCGTGTACACGGAGTGTTTCAGGTGTTTTACGTCAAAAAGTAATTTACTGGTGGACTACTGGAATATATCGCGAGTTTTATACGTTTAAAGTTGTTTTATGTTATTAATAAATTAATTGTCAAACTTACCTTTAGCTTGTGCCCAAATTAGTTCAATTGCATTGTACTGACAGTGGTACGGAGGCAATCTTAATACCCGGTGTCCATGCGCCTTCGCCATCTCGTCCAAATAATATGTGGGTGTCGGGGGTTTATGTTGTTTTAGTAACATTAAAAGCTTTTCTTTGACCATTGTCATGTCGGCGACCACGTTATTATTATTTAACCATTCCACTATGGCAGCTTTGTTATTTTGTGACGTTGGTGGTTTATTCACTGGTCGAGAATGGTACTTCGCGTTGTCAATTAATATAATGCTTGGTTCTTTAAGATTTTCTAATAGAGTCATAAACCATTCTTCAAATTTTTCTGAGTTCTTCTCTTCGTGGTACTCGTTAGTTTTTTTGGATTTAAAAGCGAGCAGACAATTCGGTATAAACCCTTTTGTAGTTCCCGCGTGGCAAATTATTAATCTCTCACCTTTCCCCTCTGGTACCTTTGTAGAGGCGTGAGCAGTGTCGTCTGTCCACATTTTGCTGACGGTGTGATTGGCGTTCAGCCATGTCTCATCTAGAAAGACGACGTTATCCCAATTTTTTATTTCTTATGCGGATTCTAGGAATGTATATCTGGCGAGAGCAATATCACCTCTCTCCATAATTATTTTCCTTTTGTTCACTTTTTTCCATTTGAACCCAATTGTACTCATCACCCGCCACAAAGATGTCACACTGCCAGTGAATAACTCAGCTTCTTTTAACGATTTTGTTAATTTTAACAAACTGGGTAACTCGCGCTTTTCATAATATCTGTAGATATGGTTTCGGGTAGCTTCGACGTCAAAACTGTCCACATTTGTAGTTGGCTTATTCCGCCGTCGCTTCTTCGGTGTTGATAGAACATTTTCATCGGTGCCAGTTGCACCAAATTTTTCTTTGGTTATTCGTTTAACCGTGGCCGTCCCGATATCCAATGCTTCTGCAACTCGGGCAATAACATTTTCGATCGGCAACAGTGGACCGCCATGTTGTCGCTCACGCACAAAGTAATCCCTAAAGCGAACGACCAATTCCCGAGATTGAGAGTTTAAAACCGTCTTTTTAGTTTTTTTCGGCATTTTGCCAATAAATAACAAAAATAACGATGAAAAACTTAAACAGACAACAGCAACAAAAGTCAACAATAACAAAAACTAACAATAACCGAACACCACGCAAAGATCAATGAAAACACAACTCGCATACGAGGCTGACGCACTCGTACTGACGCGATTGTCAAGGATTACAAGATGGCCGCCGATTATGTAGTGTCCCAGCTCTATGTTCTTTCCATGTTCCGTTCCACGTATAAGAATTGCAAAGGTATTTGAAAATATAACATGTTTTATTTTCTAGTTCATTAAATTAAACTAACCGATACCTACTGTTTTTGTTTTATAAGTTTAAGATGTTTAATTTTAATATATTTCGTAATGACGCCGCAAGAAAATAAAAAAAACTACAATTAAATTATTTTTGGTTGTCAAACATAAAATGCGTAATCCAGAACACGATTAAGTGTCACGGGGATCATCTTAGCTGAAAATAATTATAATTTATTTATTTATTTTATACTTTAATTATAACGTTATTACAACAATTATAATAATTAAAGATTACTATTTATTTCTATACACACAGTCATGCAAATCTCTCACAAAACATCAAACACACTGACTATATATCTTTCCATTCATCAACAAACAAATCACATTCAGGATTCTTATCCAGCAGGGAGTTAAACAAGTAAGTATATATTACTTAACAATAAGTAAGACAAGGTTAACGACGAGTACTTTCAGCGAGGAATTATTTTTTTAAATATGAATAAATAAAGGGTGTAAAAAACCCTTCACGTCTTTTTACACCCTGTATATAACATAAATATCAATAGTAAAAATATTAAATATTGTCTATGAACATATATGTGTTTGTAAATATATTTCTAAATAATCATATACGTATGTATACTTATAGAATTACAATAAGTGCTGCATTAATAATAGACTTTTCAAATTTCAGGCAATGGTTTATATAACCGATGTCTTAAGTCAATTATTGCGGTGCTGAACAGATTGGGTGCACTATCTGTGCCACTTAGGCCCGTATTCTAGAATCGTACTCAAGCACTGATCTGTACTTGAGTAGAGATTTCAAAACGTCAGTTCATACAAAAACGTCACTTAGATCTCTACTAAAGTACAGATCAGTGCTTGGGTACGATTCTAGAATACGGGCCTTAATGTATTAAAGTCACGGCACATTCTGAGCACAGGATCATGAAAAGATACGTCATTGTTGCAAAAAGGGATATCAAAGTTTTCCCCTAAAATAATGTGTTTCAGAGCTACTTTCAGGTTTAGCTGTCGCCTAGACAAAATTTTCCATTCTCGCCTCAACATATACTTCGTAGTATAGTTTTAACCCTTCCTTGCTTACACAGGCAGTAGGCCCGACCCGGGGCTCGCATATTTGCCTTACCCGGGTAAACAACTTAGATCTGTCAAAACACACCTTCCAAGAAACAGTTAACGTTAACTGTCAAGATTCTCAGCTAATTACACTTTAAGTTTATTTATAAAGGCAGTTACGACCAAAGGTCGTGTTAAACGTGCATGTAGTTAATGTTCCCTTAACCCTTAACAACATAGCAATAGATTGCAAATTATAAGCCCATTTAAATCAGATTTGTTCAGTAGCACCACCATCATCTCGGTCAGGGAAATCGAGGGGGAGGGGGCGAACCTGCAGGCTTTTGCTACTTTTCGCAACCTTTCTTCTTTTTTCTTTGAAGCTAGCTTTGTTTCTTTTTCACACTTCCCACCACTTACACGATGGGGTTCGAATGAATATCTTGTTGGTTACTGATAGTAGCGCTCTTCATTCCAGACCAATCCTTATTCTGCTCAGTGAAAAAATATTTGATATACTTAACATGCCTTCACAACCATGTGTGGCTGAGACTTACGGCAAACGTTAGTAACGACCCTTGGCCCTTTAGTCACTAGAAACTATGCTTCCGTCAATAGAAGGACTTCCTCACTCAAGGAGAAACCCCAGAGGTCTTAGCAACTGTTCTATCCATGTCGAATAATAATCTATAAAAATGACATTAGCCTAGCCATATTCTAAATCACAGTTGATGTAATCCAAACTTTTTCAAACGTTTACCGGTCGAAACTTTTTCACATCATGCTCTCGGCCTCTGATTTGAGTGTCCTGTTCTTTGTAACTAAATAGGTTGACTAACAATTCGAACTGGTCGTCATCATCATTATCAACAGCGTTGAAAAGTTTCTTGCTAAACATAGGTCTTTATTTATCTATTCATTCAGTGCATAGTCACATAGATTTAAAGGCCCTTCGTGAAAGGGCATGGTAAATAGAGGGCATTTAACTTTCTTGCCACATGGTGTAAAAGCCGGCAGCAAAACCTCCTGTTGTGTTAATATCGGAGTATTACAGCAATATTCGCACTATTGCCTTCACAAAAAATATCCTGAAGCGAACGAATCTGCTAATTAAGCACCTATTGTTCCAACACCCTCGTTAGATGAACAAAGCCGTCGACAGCGTGATAGAAAACTTTCCCGGTGTTTGGTTACCGACGTCCGGCAATTTATTTGTAAGGGAAATCTAACCCGGGAATTGGAGTAAGTAGGCAAAGATTTACTTGAGAGATTTTTATAAATAACTATGCAAAAATAGCTGTTACCTACGGTTTCAACGAGTAGATCAGAATATCATTGGTTCATTTCCTATAATCCTTCCTAAGTGGATGTTGAAGATCTCTTTCGAACGAAATTTGTTAAGATATTCCGGATTGGGTGTCAATATTTTAAACAAGAAATTATTTATTTTTATTTTTGACTGAATTATTTTATTTTTATTATTTAATTTGACATGTGTTTTTTTTCTTTTGACTTATTATTTATTTTTTAATTTGTTATTTTTGTTCGGTTTGGACATTCTGTTTATTGTATTAATAGTAATTTTTATAATAATTTTGACGATCATAATGCAAATTGTTCTATGTGACATCAAATGTAATGTATATTGTAATGTTGTATTATGAAATAAATTAATATGATCTAATCTAATCTTAAAATGTCACGGTCTTTATGTACCAATTATTAGGTTTCAAACTATGCAGGGCGTATTGAGAGAGCTTGAGACTGACATAAATGTAAAGGAACATGGGGTAACCAACCTTAAGAGATATTAAAAAGTTCGAAGTTCGTCACATATTTTAACTTGTAGAACCCACGAGACTATAGACAGAAGCTACCCAAAATTGTGAACGAACCAGTCTCATTAGAAGCACAAAATAAAGAGTTTACAGAAGGACCGCTCGCACCTTTTTCCTAAACTTGCGTAACTGCCCAGGGTTACTACTATATTCGCTCTGAATTTTTAAAATGAAGTAAGTAGGTTATAGCTATTGACAGAACCGGCCAAAAACAAAATTCATCATGTGAAAAATTGCACCAAGATCGACAAAAACAAAAACACTCGCGACACTTTTCGACTCACTGAAACTCACTCACTTCGCCTGTAAACTCACCTCTCTGTGTTCGTACGTCAAAAATGGCGTGTTGTTCTAAGCGGGCTATGCTTAATTTGTGTTAGAAGTATAATATATAACCCAAATTTGTTGACATTTGTTACCAACAACAAATAGAAAAAAAATACCGATTGAAGGAAGCAGTAGATTGGGTCACAAACCACTGCGCTGCGCCATCTGCTCTTTCGTTTTAATTTACTTACGAAGTTATGTCTAAGCGGATAACTTTTGATGGGCAGATTTATCAATAATTTAATGATGAAATCTTTGAAGCGCTTCCTCTTGATAAAGGATACTGATACTGTTAGATTAGTTTTCTCGTTAATTGTTAAATTAATAACGAGCTGGAAATGGACTCTCGTCACAATTTTCACCGGCCCTGGTGTAGCCGTCAAACTTTGAATTTACCCTAGTTAAATTAAACTTTCAGGACGTCTGAGATAATCAAAGAAATGAAGTAAGTTAATTACTTATCAAGAACTCAAATTAAAAGTGTGCGAGAAAAACAAAATTGCAGTTAAAATTAAAAGAAAAAACTATGGGCTATATACCCTAAATAGGAGTGTAATATTTTTCCTGCGAAATTTCGTCTCTTTGGAAGTTATAGCTTGACCGCTATAAAGTCGACCCTCCTGATGGTGCGCGGGACGCGGGAGGGGGATGCTTTCGGCCAATCAACTTAGAGTCTGAATGCTCTAAGCCATTCAATAACTTCAATCAGTCACCTGTCGGCTACCGACAGCGATAGACGTTCAACGGCAAAGCTGGCGAGATTGCAGCCTTGTGTCTGCTCCACATGAGATAAACACAAAGATGTAATTGCCGAGTCTATGTAATAAAAATTGGTGCTTTAAAATGTGGCGAATGATTTTCAAAAAAAAATTTGAACAAGCGTCTCCTTCGGGTGTGCATTCATTTCATTTTCTACATAGTGTTAATAAAGTTTTCATAGTACTTTCGATGTGTTTTGATTATTTAACATTGTTATTGCTATTTTGTTAGTGTAATGTATTCATGATTTTTCCAGTCGAAGACATAAATGTAAATAAAACAATTTCAGAGGCTACTGGCGTGTCTCTGACAACTATTAAAAAGTAAAGTAAAAGCGGCCGTATTTGGTCCCACGTCTAATAAATAATTGATATTTAATAATGTTTATTTTTATTTCTAAAACTAAAACAAATACTATCACATCTGAAGTTAAAAATTTCCTAGATAACAACACGTAGATTTTATTAATCATGGGTTGAGATATATACGATACATATATATACGGCGTAATGCCGTGTGTACCCGTGCTACCCCCTGCCCCGCGTTCCGCGGACCATCAAGAGGGTCGACTTTACGGCGGTTAACCTATATTATGTACAAAAGCGTTTACATAAACCTTTGCAAAACGGGGCTTATGTCAGCAGCATTAAGTGCCCTTATGTAAAGGTTGATGTGAGCGCCCCTGCACCTAGCTAGCATTTAAAAAACTTGAAAACTCGTCACCATCATCTACAATTAAAAATTAAAATTAATAAACTTTTCAAACAAAGTAGCTAGTTAGTTGCGTTGCGTGTTGGTTATGTGTCATTTGTGACCCCAAAATGCCGATCAAGCTGAAGGGGTAGGTCTATAAAACCATCATTAGGCCTGTCCTTTTATATGGCACTGAAACATGCCCGTCACTTGAGCGACACAAGCAGGAGCTGCGCGTCATGAAAATGAAGATGCTGCGGTGGATGTGTGGAGTCTCACGCAAAGAGGGCGTGCGTAACACCCACATCCGCGGCAGCCTTCGTGTTCGTGACATCGCAGACTAGCTGCAGGAGCGCCGCCGTCGTTGGTATGGTCATGTCTTACAGAGATCGGCAAACTACGTGGGCGCGGCAAGAAGCGGTGGCTCGACGTCGTTAAGGGTGACATGCGTGCTAACAAACTCACCACTGAGGATGCGTAAGACCGCGCAAAGTGGGCCAAGAAAATAAGAAAGGAGGACCCTGACCCCACACACTAGTGTGGGTTCATAACCGGGATAGGCCGCACGGATGATGATGATGGTTGTTGCTCAATTTGAAGTTGAAGTCGAGTTAACTTTTGTTTAGAATGTAACCACACGTGTATTACGCGTACATACCTTTGGTGCTGTAAGCGCATGGAAACTTACGTTCAAAAGCTGCTGCCTCATACGTACATACCTATAACAAAAAAAAAGTTTCATATTGTACACGAAAAAAATTATGGCACTACAGGCATTTTAGTCTTAGTTTATTTTAAAACGTCTAACATAAAATTTTTTTCGTTACCATCACTTAGCTGACAGGTCTATATATAATAAGTATCCACAGAACTGGATTTAATTCATTGATACTTCGGGGTATCAGAAAATAAGTTAAAGGCTCAATTAAAAACAAGAATCACTTCGTTTTACAGCATATTCCTAAATAAGCCATTGGGATTTGGTTGATCGACTACAAAGTTCCCCACATATCCTCTTGTCAACGATAATCCTCTGGCTGTCACAATAAACCCCAATTTGGTATCGTGTCAAATGATTGTCACAAAACATGGCATACTAATATTATCCGATATGTCGTGAAAATGTTTACTGACAATTCTGTGATGGAGGCATCACAGAATTGTCAGTAAACATTTTTATAAAAAACACTGGAGAGAACACCGATTTTACATTTTTCTTATGGCAAGCACCACAGCACAAAATAAAGAGTTTACAGCAGGATGTCCCAAAAAGTACCGATAAGCGGCAGCCCAGTGGCAGAGCTTCATTAACAAGTCATCACCACAGTTCATGGGTATTGGTCTAATCACCACGCTTTCCAAACCCGGGTTGGTCATACAAACAGGGCTATGTTCCGAAAAATCCGATGACATTCTTTTCCCAACCTGGAATTCGAACCCTGGGCCTTAGCTTATTACATTCGCCAATTAGGCACGATGTTTAACAGTGTTTTTTTTACAGAATACCTCTAAATCCGAGCCGAGCTGTTCAATTCAACGTAAACAGCAACCAAAACTCCTTTAGTGTTTAGTATAAATAAAAGCGAGTAACCTAAAAAATCATCTTTCGTAACCTAAAAATAACCACCAGACGTAGGTACAAATTATTTCCTAGTCCCCGGTATACGACTTCAAAATGTATTTCGGTATTCCATCCTCCATACATACCGCACTCGGGAGTCGAGCCACGTTGCTAATTTTCAATCTCGACCATCTCTCGAGTTATTGATATGCCTTCAGAACTAAGTTCATCTCCTTGAAACTTGTAAGCTGTAAGCTAATAATAAGCTTGTGCTGGTATGTACTTAAGGTATGGAACTAGCTATTGCTTTGCGAGTTCACGTGGGTGGACCAATTTCTTTTCCCACCATTTTCTAACCGCCTAAAGTTCAAAGTTCAAAGTCTTTATTGCACCATGTTGTTACAAAGATGTTAATAAAATATATTTGGACACAAACAAACTTATAACTTACTCGTACACCTTAACTTTAGACGACACGATTGGCGTACTGCGCTGCACAGTTTACTCGCCTTGACTTGCGTGGTGTCCCGGGTTCGAATTCCCGTCGCTTCATTTCAAGAAACGAGCTTTCCTACATTGTCTTGGGTTTGAGTGTGCTGGGAAATGCCCCAGGCTTAATTCCTTGCCTTGTACCTCGTAACACAGGGATATTTATCCCTACTTCGAGTCCATGACTAGTGGTGTGTTGTAAGACGCATATTTATTTATATAAAATATAAAAAATAAATAAATATCCCTGGACATTATTCCACACAGCGCCATCTAGCCCCAAAGTAAGCTAATTAAAGCTTGTGTTATGGGATACTAGACAACGGATAAACATACTTAAATACATTTTCTTTTGTAAATACATACTTATTATACATAGGAGACACCCAGACCAGTACAAACAGACACGTTCATGCACACAAATGTTTGTACTGTGCGGGGATCGAACCCGCGACCTCTGGTGTAGTAGCCAACTTCTTAACCATTACACCAAGTCGGTCGTCAAATTCAATTATATATTTACTAGCTTTCCGCCCGCGGCTTCGATCGCGTTTTCGTTATATATGTATCATGGAAAAATCATAAAATCTTTATAAATTGTAGCCTATGTGTTAATCTGATGTATTGCTGTAAAGTTTCATCCAAATCCGTTCAGTAGTTTTTGCGTGAAAGAGTAACAAACAAGTTAAACATATGTTCAATTTTCTTTTTTAAACCACAATGAATATTTCTATTCGAATGATGTCCACAGCGAAACAAACTAAGAAGAAGGGAATAATATCTGAGCCCCTAAATTTAAACTGAAACAGCATCATAAAATTTCCAGCGATTTTAATTTCATCTACAATTTCATCCTTTACTATGATGCTATTTAACCTCCAAGACCAAGTAGCCTATATCCTTCCCTAAGGTCCAATCAATTACTGTTGTGAGATTCATCAAAATTGGTTGAGCGTTACAAGCAGATAGATTTATTTTCGCAATTGTGATATTATAGTATGGATTAGTTTGGATTATGGTACAAGTATACATTTAAGCACTAGGATATTGTCGTTCGATATTCAATAAGCCGCCTCTGGAACGATCCTAGTCTTATCACACTGATCCTGCAAAATGGCGTCGATAAGGCCTGCAAAATTGAACATTCCTCAGTTGAGGCAATTATCCTTCGTCTTAACATTGTTTCCCTGTCAAATTGTTGGAGGACACTCTTCTCAGGGGTGTCACGAGCTGTAATTGTTAGAATATTAGACAGATGATATTTACACGATGCTATTATTAAATACTTCACTCTAATGACTTGAAAGTAACCTGGGGTGACGAAACATGAGGATTTAAATGAAAATATAAAATTCTCAAGATCTTTACGTTTTCGCAACGAAACAAAATTACGGTAAATTGTTTTACCTATTCTTCTCGACGTTTCGGCGACAATTGCATGTCACCGTGGTCACGAGCGGACTTATTGGTATTAGTTAAAATGCAACAGGAAAGTTTAAAATCACTATTTTTATGTTGTGTTTTTTGGCCTTATTTTACACTTTTTGTGCATCTTTTATCAATGATTTGTGGTATTTTTAACATATTTTTTACCATGGACTTATTAATTATTTTCAGAAAGCTATTTAACACTTAATAAATAAAATTGTTACATAACTTCTTAACAAACTGTTGAATATGCCAACCCTATGTCAAATTAGGTTTTAAGGCCTAAAAGTTAAGTACCTATTTAAAAGCATGCGGTTATTTACTTAGACGATGATATTTTACGTTTAATATTTATCTTGATTAGGGTCTCATCTGCATCTTTAAAAAAACTAGTGTAATGTTGTAACGGATGATATATTTGTGAGGAAAGAAGATGAAGTAGGTACTAAGAAGTTCTTAAAAACAATACTGTGGTTTCTTATTAAAGTTTTATTCTGTAACGTAAGGTTTGCGTCAGTTGCTGTTTATCCGTTAAATAAGGCGACGCGGAAGTAAAATAAGACCATGCGTGCCTCATTAATTTTATCGCCGCCCTACGTAATGTAACGCCGCCCTCAATATTAAAAACAAACACATCGGTCGATCAGTCACGTCTAATCTCAGGCTTGAGAGTAATCTCAAAGACAGGCCCAATAAATTGAAAAGAAATCCATCTTTTTAAAACAAAATAAACATCTGTTTTCAGCGAGAGCGTCGTGGCCTAGGGGTTAAGCACCCCAACTCCGATCATGAATCGTGTGGTCCCGAGTTATATGTGCTCATTATTTCCGACATTTCCGACTAAATCTCCGGTTATGGAAAACATCAATGAAAAACCAAATCAACCCGGATAACGGCGGAAGGCTCACCACCTACCACGTTGGGTTCTAATACCATTCGTGAAACGTGGGCTTATGAGTGTTCCGTTCACCATGACCGCAACAGTCACTTGCCTATCTACGTTGGGATATAGTCGTGATGGTTCGTTAGGTTATGCTGTTTTCAGCGGTTTTAGTTGTCTGAAAGGCTTTATTTCTACCTGTTTTGCTGACGTCAGAGCTAACCTTCGTCAATTACCAGACCAGTAGGTTTTTTGCTTCGAATAAAATAAACTACGATACTTGACTACAGAAATTTGTATTTATTTATTTATTGAGACTCCAAAGCATGCTTACAGTAATGTAGAATGCGAACACAAGATTATTTTTTTTGCATTAAAATTAAGAGCAAGCAATTTAATGTCTACAATTGACAATATATGTACATGTAATTGTATACCATTTCTACAGCCGCCTGAACCAAAAGCCCATACAAACACGTCAACGCTGACGCTTACCATGACGACTGCCATCGATGTAAACTAATAATAATAATAATAATAAAATCATTTATTTTCTCTCACAAAGGTACAATATTGAAATACAATTTCTCTTATAAACTAATTGCCATATGCCTTGTGTGTGAGAGACTGGTGCCTGATATAGGTTTGAGTAAAACCCGTGTTACAGGTCACCAGTGCTCTCATGGTAGGCTTGTAGTAATATCGTGAGTTAAATACCTGTACTGTACGTCTACCGCGAGTTGCCAGTTTAAATTTACGTTATCGTTCGCGTAAAATATTTGTATGGGATTTCGTACAGCGCCTCTGTTGAGTCGAAACGGGACTAAACTTACGTAACAATAGCATTTTATGGAACCGTTTTTAGTTCCATTTCGACTCAACATAGGCGCTGTACGAAATCGTTACACAAATACTTTACGCGAACGATAACCTACATTTAAAGTGGCAACTCATGGTTGACGTACTGTACTGTATTCAACCACCGTATTTTTTTTCAGTCTGCTTATCAGGTATTTAGAAATATTCTGGCATCAGATTTACCATTTATATATGTTGTGTTAACTTAAAGATAATCAATCTTCACCTAATTAACCACTTTGGCAGTTAAGAGGTCGAAGGACCCCATTTGACATAATTAATAGTTCTTGCCTTGATGTGGGCTCCCTCAGCGTTCGACATCAAGCTGACACCGGAAGTAATCTTGTAAGATTCATTAAGTAAAGTCCAGTTAATTCTGAAATAAAAATATCTAAATAAATGAAAACATACGCTTATGAGTTAATCTAAATAATCTCTTTAATATTCTGATACGTATTTATAACACGCAAAAAAAACATAAATAAATAAATATTTGGGACATCTTAAATCGAGATCACTTTAAATTTCAAATCATTTCAAAATAAACTGAGCTTATACTATGGGTGTCAGAGCCTGATAAAAATACTATGTATATTACTTAAATATTTCTAAATACATACTTAAATAGATTAACACCTAGACACACAATAGACACGAAATTTGTTTGATTGAATGAACATTTAATATTCATGACACGAGTATCCATTTGACGGCTTGGCGTAGTGCGCTGTAGCACGGTTTTTCGCCTCGAATTTCGTAGTATCCTGGGTTCGATTCCCAGTCGGGTCAATTCAGGAAACGATTTACTAAATTGACTCGGGTCTGGGAGTGCTGGGAGACGCCTCTGGCTTAATTCTTTTTCTGGTATTCAATTCAAACAAATTACATTGTGTATGAAATTACAATAAAGAAAACATTAAGAAGCGAATACATTGAATAAAATTAGGCGTCAATACATTACACAAAAAGACAGAACAAATAAATGTCAAATAAAAACCACCTACTTACTACCTAGCTACGAATTAGAATGACAATAATTGATATTAATATTTTATTTTTCCAAATTTAAAATGTCCTGAAAATTATCATAACTCGTCTAAAAGTTTTTAACCGCCTGATAAAGCGCGCACTGCTTAGCAACCTTCAATTTGGGTTTCAATATGGTACGGAAGTCCTTTCTCCTAGTTTTTTCTCTTATTAACCTTTCGTCCTCTGTTTCAAACTTATGGATGTATTTTGCGAAATTACACAATAGTACAAGAATGTATAAGGACGGCACTGTTAAAATGTCTAGGGCTATAAACTGTTCCTGACAAGACTCTTGCTGACGAATACGGACTATCCACTCTTAAGGCTCTTTTTTGCAGTATAAAGGCTCTTTGTGCGTTATATTTGTAACTTTCACCCCTTTGACCACAACTTTTGGTTAGCGTTTATGGATACGGGGGACAGTCATAAATTACATTTTAAAAAAGCAACCCTGATACCACAAAATAAAGAGTTTACAGAAGGACCGCTCTCGCCTTATTCTATCAACTTGCCTGATCGCCTAGGATTGCTTCTCGCTATCTACTATATTCGCCAGATAAGCGAGATTTGACAGATACCGCGTAAAATAAAATACATCAAGTGAAAAATTGCACCTAGTTCGACAAACAAACATATACAGAAGGGGTCCAGTTAGATTAAAAGGAGTTGAGATGGGTGAATACGTATAAAAGTATATATCATAAGAAGTCATTTACCGAAGCTTGTTCAAAAATTCGAACCTACCTACTTACCTAGTAGGCTGTAGATAACACCATGAGCCACCGCTTCGGCGGTCACCTGTCGGCGGCGCGGCGCGGATGCAGCAGCCGCGCGTACCAATAAAAGAATATATCAAAAATACTGGTGTTTTACCAATGCATGATAAGATAAGTTACGGAAAAAGTAAAAGCCCATTTGTACTGGATTTGAATGTGTTACGATATATAATGGTTTACCTACCTATATACTACCTACCTATACACTTATAATACTCGTATATAGTACTACTAACTTGCAAACGTTATCTGAGTTTTACTTACCTTTTAACATCATTTGGTAACTTAAAAAAGTTTAATCACAATTTCGTGTGGTGTGCATACAGCCAAATACACTTCAACAGAAATATCTGCGCGAAACCATTTTCGACCATTGAACTATAATGTAAGTATCTGACGATACCTACAAATAATATCTCAATGTTTTTGACAGTGCAAATGACCGCGACTCTGAAACTCTCTTACTTTGCCTGTAAACTCACGTCTCTGTGTGCGTGTGTCAAAAATGGCGTGTTGTTCTAAGCGGGCTATCTGTCAGAGCGCCGCGCATGTGTAATTTCTGCTGATACGCTTTCATTCCCACAGTGTCAATGTGACATTATGAAATTGACATAATCAAATCATCAAACTCAAACTCAAATAGTCGCGGGCTCGAATTTCTCTGTACTTTCAAAATGGAATAAATAATAAATATAAATATACTAACATAGTTATAAGTATCAACCTACTAACATAATATGGACCTGTATAATTTTATGTGTGCTTGGTCTGAAATGAATATTTTCATTTTATTTCATTTCAAAAATACTATTTATCTAATATAAATCGAGTATTCGAGTCTCTTATTCCAAGACACTTTTCAAGGGAAAGGTAAACAAAACATTATTTTCAGTATGTATTTTAAGTAAGTAGGTCAGATACATCTTTTTTGAATCGAACCCACGATCTAGCGGCGCTATTGGTAAGACCTCTGATCATGACGTAATAGGACAAACTGTCAATTAGAAACTACCCGTGCTGGTCATTCTCAGCTAATAATATCTGTCGTTAGCTTTTCAGAATTTCGCAACCAAAACTTGCTAGTTTTCAAACAATATTACCGTGTATTCGAGAATATTGTTTGAAAACTGACCGAAAATACCAACGCTTTAGCACCTTTAAGCCGAAAATCCTTTGCAATTATCGCCGCGATTGCTCGTCTCGCCCCTAAAATTTGGTGCAACGAGCAGAGGAATATATTCCTAAAACAGTGGCTAAATATCTTCTAGGTATGTTTAGTTTTTTTGTCCGTGCTTTGGTTTCCACGTTTAGAAGTTGGCACCGGATTTCATAGCTAGATGTCGATTTAAGCTTACCTAATCCTAGTACTTAGGGTGGTTTCTTAACATCTGACGCTAAGGGTGCATTTCTACCAGAGATGTGCGAGGATGCGTTGCGAGGAATGTGTTTTTAGGGTTCCGTACCTCGAAAGGAAAAAACGGAACCCATGAAGGATCACTTTGTTGTCCGTCCGTCCGACTGTCTGTCTCTCAAGACCCATTTTCTCAGGATCAAGCTGGAATTTCAAAAATCAAATACTCAGGTCTAGTGTGCCCTTGGAGCTGTGAGAAAATCAAACTTCTAAGCCAACGAAATCAAAAGATAAAGCCGTTTATACCGCAAATTTCCGCAAATTTTCGACACTCTGAAGGGAATCAAACCTACAGGTACTTACCGTGAACTAAAAATCTTGAAACTTGGTACGAAGCAACCTCTTATAGCATAAATAAAGGGAAAATTGCGAAAACAGTAAATTCTTAGTTACATCATCTTAATATATAATTAAAGTATTTAATTTTTTTATAAATATA
Source organism: Udea olivalis (assembly GCA_947369235.1). NCBI lineage: Eukaryota > Metazoa > Arthropoda > Insecta > Lepidoptera > Crambidae > Udea > Udea olivalis. Next base: position 19,005,700 of record OX376355.1, read on the forward strand.
CCTACAGGTTTGTACGGAACCCGCGGTGCGCGAGTCCGACTCGCAATTGGCCGGTTTTTTTTAAGAACCAATAGAATTGTTTCATTCACCTAGCATCGTGATTATATTGGTTCTTAACAAACGCATTCCTCGCAACGCATCCTCGCACATCTCTGGTGGACGCAACGCACCCTATGGCTGATTTTCCTCTAGAGATATGCTATGCTGCGTTACTGTGGATGCGTTTGATATCCACTAGTCATATTCATTGCACATAGCCTAGCACTGGTGAAAACGGCTTCTTCTAAGCTATGTTTTTATCTGAATGAATGCGAGCTGTTGATGCGCGCTATGGATCTTCGTAGCACATCTTACTCGCTCCGTTCCATAGCATAGCATCAGTGGAAACGGTCTAATAGTTTCGTAGCATAGCCTACGCATCGTAGTATAACAACACATTTTTGTGAAAAAACTCGCCTCAGTCTTTCTCAATGTTTCCATATATTTTTTAATCAAAATCTAGTTTCCTTTAGCAATTTAGGTGTGAAAACATACAAATTGACAGTTACTTTCGCATTTAGAATATTTCTCTGTATATTCATTTGCCTGCAATCCCTGTCATGGGCGGCTGTGCAAAAAACGTAGATTACAATAAAATGCAACTACCGCGCAATAAAAACCGATAACCCGCGACTGATCCTAGGTCCAATTTAATCTGTGGCGTTTAAAGCGTTCCAAAATATTTACATTTGACTGTAACTACTTTAAAAAAGAACTGTGTTAGATTTATTCCACAAAACACTGTAGTTTGTGTATATATTTAATTTTAGCACAGTTATTCTGTTGTTTGCTTGTTTTTGAACTGTTGAAAAATTCTAGAAAGTTTTTACATAGATATAGTTTAAATATATTGATCCATGTGGGAGAAGTCGCTAACTATTAACACAATAAAAACTGCGTTAATAACAAATGAGGACTTGTACTTTCTATACATGTATGTACGTTACTTTGATAAATACATGTATGAATACAATTTCATAAATATCTGGGACAATTCACACCAAGATCATCTGACCACAAACTAAGAAGAGCTTGTAATATGGGCGTCAGAGACTGATAAACATACTTTAATATTTCTTAATACATATTTAAATAGACAATAACACCCAGACACACAACAAATACAAATGTTCGTCACACAAATATTTGTCATGTGTGGGGATCGAACCCACGACCTCCGGCGCTAAAGGCAGGATCGCTGCCATTGCGCCAACAGGCCAGTCAAAAATGTATTAACCATTGCCAAAACTGAGTAATTCGTTAAAGAAAATTTGATTTTTGTAAGAATTCTATTCAGTTTTGTCTGCCATGAGTATCTGTCACGTAAACTACGATAGTTGACTTCATGAATTTGTACGTCATTTTTAGTTTCATTTATAACTACTAGATGCGCTGTACAGAAATCCCATACAAACATGTTAAGGCGGAAGACGCGTACGCTAACGGCTGACATTGGTGGAAAGTCATAGTCGACACACAGGTAGAATTCAGTTAATCCCGGTATTGTGGTAAATCTTGATAATTAACAAACAAAAAAATATTTATTCAGTATCTATGATAGAATGTTTATGTATTTGCTGAAAACATGGTACAATTATAGATCTTAAAATTAAAAAATTTCAACACATTTTTTATCGATCTGTCAATATGCAAATTGTGTCGTCATGCTTTTTTAATTCTCAATTCTAATTAAAACAATATTAATAATAAACCCAATGTCAATATCGAAACAATCACAGAATCAATCAATTACATACAACAAACACCACAAGCAAATAGAGTCAAACATAAAATACACAAATTGAGCGATGTGCAACATTAAAAACAAACAAAAGGAATAGAAAAAATACATTAAATTTACAGATTATTAGAAATTCTTTTCAAATGTCCATTACTACAAAACTTGATAAACTCATCGTAATCGTAAACTCATCGTAAACTCATCGTAGTATCGTAAAAACAATGCTCAACCAGAATACCAAAGTTTTTACTTATCTCAATTACGATTGAAAGTCTTCTTCAATTATGAACATCTATTTCAGGAATAATTCTGCGGTACATGGCTGGAATCAACAGAAACGTTCTTTATCAACCTTTTCAAATTTAACACAACCTTAAAATAACATCACCTCCCAGAAATATATTTCCGAAATACGTGACTAAAAATGGCTGTCCTTTTTTGGTGGCTCATTTAGATGCATACCTATTTATTTACGCATTTAATTTCTTATTTATTTATAATTCAAGTAAACAATCATTATTTAAATGAAACTTATATTATGCTGAAGTTCCGTTCGAATAGTTAGCACCCAGGATCAAAATTCATGCTTGTTCGTTTCATGGATCTTATTATTGATTTATGTTTTTAGGTACCTCTAAGTAATTATTCGTATTCGACCCATAAAACAAGCTCTGCTTAGTTTAAGGGTCAGTTCTTTTTTTTTTCTTGGTGTAAGCTCTCTCAGATGGTATCCCATTAATATTTTATCTGGGTACAAATAGCTCAGGGTACATTTTAAATTCATTACCATTCGCTTCGTATCTAAAACTTGTGTGTTAGGAAAAGTTTATTTCCCACTTCCGAACAATCGCACTTTAGCGAGGAATTTAGGTTGGTAATGCGTTTTTTTATAAAAGTTTAATTTTATCCGAAATAAACTCACGGTGGGACAATATGCGTTTTATTTTTGTGTTAATGGCCAAGTTGAGTTTGAAAACCGAAAGTGGAAAGTGGCCATCTTGGTTGAAGTATATTATTTGCTAGATATGTTGGAAGGGGGGTGTAATGTTTAGCAGGTAAGTATAATGTTTTGTTCAGAAAATATATGTGTCGCAGGAAATTCTTGGTCCCTGTACAAACTAGAGCATCAGTTCACAAAGTAATAGGTTGTCGTAGACAAATTGTTAATATTTTATAACTTAAGTTTGTTAATTATTATTATAATGTAAACATTTTCTGTGCAAAAATAATGATAGTATGGATTTACATTTTATAAAAAAATCTGATCATGTTTGTTAATAAGATCTTGATAGATGTCTTGATTGATATATTAAAGGTTCCTACTTCAATGACGAAAAAATAAAGAATTACAAAAAATAAATAAACAAAGACAATGTTTTAGCATTCACTGGGCTTTTTAACGGAGCGAAAATACGTTGTACTGAAACTCCTATCGTTCGGAAAGTTTTAAAAACAAAAGTTGTTGGTTTTAGATGAATAAAAAGGGCGATCAATTTTAAATGCCTTTGTTTTGTAGTACATGCAAGATTCAACAAGATACATTAAAAAGTTTCAAAAGCCTTTTCTTACAGTTCAGGGTATTTTGAAAATAAAGTGTTTACGTCTTGTAAAACCCTACTATGCAATGGTCGTATAGTTACGTCAGTTATCTAACTCGCTAATCGCTATGTCTACCATGAGTTTCTGTCACATAAACTATGATAGTTGACTTCAGAAATTTGCAGGTCATTTTTGATTTCATTTATAATCACTTATCGCAGTCAACACTGATGCTAGCTGCTGTCACTGGGGTCAACTCATGGTAGACATACGAGTTCCAGGGTCGGAATTGCACGAGTGTTGCGGGTCTCTAACGGAGCGTTTACACCAAGCGAGCTCATTCTATCACAACTCTATGAAATTTTCTTTGTTTGTCTATGTTCAATTGTTCACACAAAGAGAATTTGAGACAGAAGGGAGGGGAGCATTTGCTCGCTTGGAGTAAACGCAACGAAGGCTGAACTGGCCATCACGAGGTATTTTTTTTATCACCAAAGTTTGATGCAAAAATAATTTCACTAGAGGACATATTATTATGGTAATATAGCTCGCCACACAGCAGAGGCCCTGGGTTCAAATCCGTAAAAGTCTGTTTGGGTTTGTTTATCATAACCTGGGTGATGAACAATAAGAATAACTACTGAGTTTCTTGCCGAGTCTGCTCAAAAAACAGCAGACCCACAGCATTGGTAGAGCCACATTGTGTATATTTATGGATACGATATAGATCGTCTTTTTAGTAAAACCAGACTTTAAAATACATAAACAAATATCTGGGACAAATAACATCAAGATTATCTGACCCCAAACTTAGCAAAGAGACTGATAAACATACTTGAATATTCTGAAAAACATACCTAAATAGATGATAACACCCAGAAACAACAAACACAAATGTTCGTCATATTAATGTTTGTCATGGGTGGAAATCGAACCCACAACCTCCGGTGCTCAAGGCAGGATCGCTGCCAATAGAATGCTAAAAGAAGAAGCTTAGACAATTTGAAAGTTTAAAATTAACCATCCCTATTTTATTGGATTCCGTCTATTGAAGTTGTCTAGTGAAACAACGTTTTTTTTTACGTTTCTTTCAGTAATAAGAAACAACACATGCTTACCATCAAGACTTTATCCCAAACGGGGTAGTCAGAGGCAAGTGACTGTGTCGTCGTGGTGAACGAAACACTTAGAAGCCCACTTTTTACCAGTGGTATTAGAACCCAATGTGGTAGGTAGTGCGCATTCCGCCGTTATCCGCGTTGTTTTGGTTTTTTATCGATGATTTCCATCACCGGAGAGTAAATTGATATTGAAATTGTTTATTTGCGATAAAACACGGTAAACAAATAATATCTTACATATACTCGTACATTAAATTATGGTCAAGCGTATTTCGTCCAGTTTTAGACATGCAACATTTTCAACTTAAAAAAAAAAAAAAAAATTAAGATGACACAAAATTATTCTATTTTTATAAAAGTTACATTGCTGAAGGATCAATTTTACGGAAACAATATTATGTCAAATATAAATCACAGAATAATATGTCAAAGAAACAGTTAAAAAACAAGAATAAATTATATGTATAACGAATCATTGAATGTCAATGTATTCATCAAGGTCATAAAAACAGTTTTCAATCAACCAGCCTCTCAATCTGTGCAAAAACTGCACTGTGGGTAATTGTCGTATCTCAGTAGGAATGTTATTGTATACACGTATTGGCATCACGGCACAATTTTTCTCAAATAAACTTGTATTACAAGACGGAATCTGCAATTTAAATGGATCTCTTGGACGTAATCGCTGATTTTGAATGGGTTTTTCAAACAATTCTAAATTATGTCGCACAAATTTTGCTATTTCATAAACGTACAGAGATGTTAAAATTAACAGATTATATTTCTTGAAAACATCTCTGCAAGTTTCAAGAGGACCAAATGGCTCGAAAACATTTCTTTTGAACAATAAAAGCTTTTCTCACATCCGTTTTGTTTGCCCATAAGATTATTGCATATCTCAGTACAGGTAGCTATGATAGGCAAGCAGTGCTGTTGCTTCACCGACATTAAGTCTAAGACGATAAAGAGCGTAAACGAATCTACTTAACCTTAAATATCAGACACGTGACTTTTCCAGTTACAATGATTGTCTACCACAATGCCTAAGAATTTGGTTTCATTGGTCTCGATGAGAGTTTCCCCTTCACACCGTAGACTAAGTTTGTACTTAGTTGTTTTATAATTTTTAAACTGTATATAATTAGTTTTGACAGCATTTATCTTAAGACTATTTGCTTGTGACAGGAGGTGGTTGGTGTGGTTGGAGGTGCCCGTGGCTAAGTGACGGCAGCGGATCGGCAACGATCCGATGTTAAGCAACGCCAGACAGGTCGGGTTATGGATGGGTGACCACCCCGACCGAAATTAAGTGATGCGTTTTTCGGGCATCTCCGTGCTTCGGAAGGCACGTTAAACAGTTGGTCCCGGCTGACGTCGCAAGATATCAGTCGTGAAGCCTAGTCAGAGGCTTAAAAAGGCGGCTTGATAACATCTGACGGTAAGGTTTATCACTGGCCTTACATTCACCTCTCCAACAATCCGCACTGAGCCCGCGTGTTGGAGTATGGCTTGTACCACCTCATAGTTGAGGTGAGGCCTGTGCCCAGCAGTGGGACGTATAAGGCTGTATTTGTTGTGTTGTTGTATTTGCTTGTATCCAGTTTTCAATATCTTCGATAGCTTTATTTAAGACTCGTTTATATGTTATTTTTTGGTCAATATAAGGTATTACTAATGAAATGTCATCAGCATACAGAACCGTTTGAAATTTAGTTTTACTTGGCGAGTCATTTATATACAATAAAAATAAAATTGGGCCAAGAATGCTTCCTTGAGGAACCCCAGAGTTGTTAAGCTGGAATGAGGACCGATAGACAACACTCATTGTTATTGTCAATTTTGTTTATTTGGACACATTGCGTGCGGTTTCTCAGATACCTTTTAATCCAATCAAGAGCTGGTCCTCTAATACCGTAACTTTCACATTTTGAAAGCAAGATGGTGTGATTAACAAGATCAAAGGCCTTACTCATGTCGAAGTATATTACTGTTACTGGAATCTTTAGATCTATAAACTGTGTTGTACTGCAAATTAATTTATAGGCAGCAAGACTGGTGGATTTGCCACTACTAAAACCTCTTCTGTTCAATCGCCAGAATCTGATACTTTTCCAAAAACTCCAACAATCTAGCTTTAAATATCTTTTCAAATATTTTGGAAAGCACTGGAACAAGAGTTATACGTCTATAATTGTTTATGTTTAGTTTACCGCTCTTTTTAAATAAAGGTTAACTATAGATTGCTTAAGTTGTTGACGATAAATACCCTGAGCGAGAGACAGATTGATCAAATACGTAATTACTGGTGCTATGGATTCAGCACAAAATTTATACAAGTTGGTTGGAAGATTGTCATAGCCTACTGAGCTGGTGTTTTTCAATGATCTAATATTTTTTACTATATCCAGTTCAGTGCATGGTTTCAGAAATATAGAAGAATTTACGTTATTAATATAACTTAATATTGAACTATGATGTGCATTTGAATTATTAATCTTATTTATGAAGTGATTGTTAAATGAAACGGCAATTTAATGTAGATCTGTGATCGTTTTATTATCTACGTTAATGGAGTTTAGTCCCAAGTCCACTCTTCCTACAAGATCCGTCTTATCCTTGATTACATTCCACGATGCTTTACACTTATTCCGTGCCCCTCTCACAAAGTTTGCATTGCATATCCTTTGTGATTTTATGATACACTTGCGGAAAAGCTTACTATAGTTTTTAAAAATAGTTTTAGTTCTTTCGTTTCTATATTTATAAAAAATCATCCTCAACCTGCGCTTAACCCCAAACGATACTTTCAAGCCCTGCGTTATCCATTTGGGCCTTTGAAAATAGGAGTTAATTCTTACGCGTTTTTCGGGAAAGCAAAGACTGAAAAGGAGACAAAACTCGTCATAAAACTTGGTGAATGCGGAATTAAAATCATTTAACAGACAGATCTTTAGTACGTTTGTACCAAAATCGTGGTCTAGGCTTGTTGCAAGAACTTCTAAAAGATATAATCTGACAAGTGTCATGATCAGACAAGCATACCCTGTGGATTTCACAATTAACATCTTTAATATTTGAAGCAATATGATCAATACACGATAATGCTCGTGTTGGTTCATTAACATGTAACTGAAGGTTGAAACTGTGGATCAAATTGATCAGCCTTTGGGAGTTATCATTATTTTGCAATGTATTAATAACGGTAGGAGTCAGTGCAAAACAGGTGCAGGTTTGTATTAAAGAGATGAAACGGGGCAAGTCACCTGGCCATGACGGGCTCAGCATTGAACACCTGGAACATGCTGGTGGCATGTTAATAGAGTATTAGCTATGTTGTACACTTTCTGTATTCGTCATTGTTATTTGCCGCAGAGCCTGATGAGGACTGTAGTTGTACCCATAGTAAAGAACTCTACAGGTGACATTACAGATGAAAATAATTACAGACCTATATCGTTAGCCACTATTCTGGCTAAAGTGCTAGATAATATTATCAATAGCCACCTAAAGAGTTATGTACCGCTACAGGACTCTCAGTTTGGTTTTCGTGAGGGATTGTCCACGGAAAGTGCTATTATGACCTTAAAGTTCACTGTTAATTATTATGTTAAAAGGCAGACTCCTATATATGCATGTTTTCTTGGCCTCAGCAAAGCATTTGATCTTGTGAGTTATGATAAGCTCTGGGCAAAATTTAAGGATATACATGTTTCTCCTGAGGTCTTAAAGTACTAGCCCACTGGTACGGTAACCAGAAAAATGTGGTGAAGTGGGGAAATACATGCTCAGAAGAGTTTTCTCTGGAACGTGGTGTTAGGCAGGGTGGGCTGACTTCTCCCTTGCTCTTTAATGTATACATGGACAAACTCATCGCTCGGCTGAGCAGCACACATGTTGGTTGCTATATAGATAATGTCTGTGTTAAAAATATCAGTTATGCCGACGACATGGTGCTGCTCAGCCCATCGCTGGGTGGCCTCAGAAAGCTTCCGCGAGAGTGTGAGGATTATATTCGGGAGCATGGCCTGAGCTACAATGAGAAAAAGAGTGAATTCATCATCTTCAGGGGTAACATTAAGAGACTTGAAAATGTGCCCCCGCTATTTTTGAACGGGGTTCCCTTGGGCCGTGTAAGCCAGTTTAAATATCTTGGGCACATAGTGACTGAAACTCTACATGATAATTGTGACATAGAAAGAGAGCGCAGGGCTTTGTCGGTACGTGGTAACATGGTGAGGCACAGATTTGCTCGGTGTACAGCAGAAAGCTAACATTATTTAAAGCCTACTGTCAAAATTTTTATACTAGTAGCCTGTGGTCAAACTTTACCCAGCGTGCCTACAATGCCCTGCGTGTGTTGTATAATAATATCTTTAGATCCTTGTTGGGGCTTCCACGCTTCTGCAGTGCATCTGGCATGTTTGCCGATGCCAGTACCAATGACTTCTATGCTTTAATGCGCGGGACCACACGATTCCACGATCTGAGTTCGGGTGCTGAACCACTAGGCCACGACGCTCTCCACGAACTCTTCACGAATAAGAAACAAAACTTTGAAATGTTCGACTTATTCCGCGGATTTCACAAAATCCGTGTTATTTTCATTTCCCTGTGACATATACCTACATGAAGGATGATTTGGAATGTAACTTTTTATATTTGACATAGACAATATTGTGAGCATACAATGGAATATTTCCAAGAACAAACTCTGCAAAAGTGATATTGGAAATATTTCTTTGAGTCAGATGCAACTGTGTTACTGAACTTTGAGTTAGACTACCCCCAGGAGTCCAAAATGGATTGAAATGGTGTAGTAGGTTCATTCTAACAAATGATTTTTAGAACCAGTCGGAATATACAAACGAGTCACTTAAATAAATCAATACTTATGTTAGATGTGCCTCTTGGAATGATATTCGTAAGAAAAGAAAAAACAACACTGGTATATTCGGATAATAGCAATATCCGTAAACTGATTGGGGAATTGATTCGGCAATATGGATTTCTTGTCGTTTATTATCTTCGATATTTTCTATGCGAGGAATCAGTGCATTACACATACATTTGTTTCTTATTCCTGTATTTACAATTTAAAAGGTACTTTTCCCTTGAGGGGCGGTAAAACCGGATGTTTTTTGCTATCGTAAGGAAATTAAGTTTGGTTCTGTATCTTCGTTTTTTAAGGTTTACCTACCAGCGTTTAACATCGTGTCTATAAATTAACTTAAACTAATTAATTTTAATTAATCTTTTAAGAAAAACACAAAATGCTAAAAGCAGAAAAAATACTTTTAAAAAAAACTGTAGGACTACTTTTGGGAATTTACGAAAAAAGTACTAATCTCCTTTATACCACATGCAGAATTGGAATTGTGTAATGTTATGCTGTGTTTCGGTTCTACCACGCATGCGGCGTGGCGGCCCGGACAGATAGTCCATTTAAAACAAAACCGCCATTTTGATCACGCACACTGACACAGTGAGTTTACAGGCGATACCGGTGAGATTCGGATACGCAGCGAGTCGCACTGTTGCGAATGCTATCGTTTTGTCAACTTAGTGCAATTTTTCACACAATCAATTTTGTTTTTGGCCGGTTCTGTCAAGTAGGAATAACCTACGAACTTCATTTTAAAAATTCAGATCGACTATAGTAGTAACCCTAGGCGGTCAGGCTAGTTTAGGAAAATGCGCGGGCGGTCCTTCTGTAAACTCTTTATTTTGTGGTTCTACTATTTGCAATAATCTTAGAAATAATTCGTATTTATTTTAAAACAACGCGCGAGTGATCCCTCAGGTGGTGTACGTGTCCATAGACTGCGGTAACCGCTTACCATCAGGTGGTCCGCTTACTTGATTGTGACCGACGTGGTATAAAAAAATTCTTTGTCGTATATTTTAAAAGAAGAACTGCGGCTTGTTAAATTTCGATAGAGTAGTTAGATAGAGTAATAGGTATAACGATCACCCTATACCGGGTGATTGTCAAGAGACCTACAAAGCAATATGATCTAAGGACTCAGTAAGTGATGTATTAACTAAATACTTCAATTTTAAGGTTGTCATTCAAAAAGTTAATTAAATAAATAAGTTTCTATATCACCTACTGAGTAGTAGGCCATGTCAGTAAGCCATGTCATTTTTGCAAGTCTTTTTATAATCACCAATAATAAAGATGATGATGGAGGAGTTATTTACGTGTTGTGTATAAACTATAGCGGCATGTAGTATACACATAGGAATTCAGTTGCTTTTTTGCGTTCTGTAACGAGTTTCAGAATTCGAAAGTTTAACAACGAACTTCCATCATTACCTTCGTACGAAATTTCGGAAGGAGCGTGCATCTCACCGACGAATAACGACTGGTTCGCGTGCGAAGTTTCGTATTTCGTTTAGAATTTGTTTCACACGATCATTGTATTCGGATTGTGAATTGGGATTGATAGTCGTGAAATAAAAAAAACTCAAATCAAATTGAAGACCAGATAATGTGCGATGTACAAGTACTTAAATGTATAAAACAGTTTTATTATTACTTTGTTTAAAACATTCGCTATGCTTCATTTATATCTGAAGTAGAGTTGCCACGAATAGTGATTTGGCTGAATACCGAATATTCGGCCACGCTGTCGGCCAAAGCACCGAACGTTCGAACGAAACGCGTAATCGTTTGCTACCAAGAAATGCTGAAAAGTTTGTTTTTATCCATCACACCTTACCACTGATCAATTTTACTTACTAAAGTATTGTAACTTGGTAAAAAATACATATAATCTTGAGTAATATGTGACGTGTCTTTTTTTCATGATTTGGTATTCGGTATTCGGCCGAATAGTATGTATTATTAATACCAAAAAAGAGGCCGAATAGGCCGAATAGGCCGAATACCGAATATTAGCCGAATATTCGTGACATCTCTAATCAAGAGATAGGAAAACTAGAAAAATTAAATTTAGGCCTTAGCTGTCGCGTGAAATAATAGTTTTTGATCACGCAATAGGTAGCAAGTCACACGTATTTTGTAAACCAAAACCATTACATTGAACTACAATTATACAATTACAATAAAATCGTCTCAATTAAAATCGTCAATTACTGTTATCTAGTATCAAATTATAAAAATTATAACAATTATAATATTAAAGGCAGTGCTAACACTATTCCACTTAATTTCTACACAGTAAAAAATGAACAAACCTTGCAAAAAAATCGTTTTATAATTATCAACTGATTAATAATTTCAATAGCAATTTTCCTTAACGAAGCCTAAACCAATAAAATCATAGCAATATGCGGAACCCAAGACCCTAACTTGTCGTGGTCTCGAAGTAGGGATTAATAATAACAAAATCCTTTTGTTACAAGACACTAGACAAGTACTAAAGCTACCGGAATCTACTCGTACAATCAGATCCGTGCAAATTTAGAAAATTTCGTTTTCTGAATTGACCCGACCGGGCATCCAACCAGGGACACCACCCACGTTAAGGCAAAAAACCGTGTTACAGCGAGCTACGCTCAGCGTGTAGTCAAAGCATTGAATTGATGACAAAAATATTCAAATAGGGGTTTAAATTTCCAACATGTCACGTCTATTAAAGCGGACTCGCCTGCAACTTTTGAGGTTTTTCTTTGTAGACACAGGGAAAAACACAAAAATGTATTTTTCGGCACATCAATTTCGCCCTATGTACACAAGTCTGTTTGCGAAGCCCCGTGCTTCGGACATCGGTGGGCACACAATGTATCAACAGGGACACGAACTGCAACTTCGACACGAAATCCCCAGACGGTGGTGAGCTCACCCAATTATAATGTGGGATTTACATTGAACGATTTGCTGGCATAATTTGCGGCAAGGCTAGAAAACTAAGATTTCACACAACAAAATGTCTTATTAGTAACTCTGGTACGCATATACTTAACAGCTGTAAAACTTCATGACATAATTTTTTTCATACTTTCCAATAATGGCAGCATTGTTCTGTGGTTTTATAAGTGTTGATATACCGTACATTAATCGTGCATTGTTCAGATGCGCTTTTTTGCGTCTGCTTACACGTTTCTGAACAATAGGTCCAAATATACGTATGACGGGACAATTTACATAATGTGACGTTGACGACATTCGGAAAGTGTAGTGGTGAAGACATTATTTAAAATAAGGTACAAACTAGAAAAAAATGTTTCGGTCCGAGCGGAATTCGAACTAATCCAAGTCTAAACTCTTCCACCTAGTCTATCTACGAGTAAGCCATTAACAAACCAAGTAAGTCAAGACGAGACCTACGCTACAGCGCACTACGCCGATCGTGTCGTCGGACACTAACTTCCTCAATCGTAACATATTGTGTCAACGTTTGCCTAGATTGTCAGTAGTCGCAACGTGTAAAGCCCTATCTACATCTGCATGCTCGCATGCTAATTACGCCGTAGCGGCCATGTTGTCACGCAACGCGGTAAACGCGGTATCGACAAACTTTATTTCTAGCCGACAAACTTTGCCGAACCTCGTGTTTGGGTCATTTCGTTTTAATTGTGCGGGTTTTCCCATAACGGTGACAGAATCAAGGCAATTAAACGCAAGGACGTACACCAATTTGATGTAATAACGTAAATATTATATTCATGAAGCCATTTTGCTGGCCTCAAATGAAATCATGAGTTTATAAACCAAAAATATTGATTTGTTAAATTTGGTGACGTTTTTATAAATCACGTTACTTTTGAAATTGCGTTTACTTGTTTAAAAACTATTCTATTTCTCAGTTTATGTTTGTTTGTTGTTGTATGAGTTGTACCTTCAACAAAAAATAATATGAATTACCATTTTCCACAGACGACTTCATATTATACATGATATTTGAATAAAATAATCGCAGTAGGAGGATGCACAGGCAGTGGAAAAAGGCAATTTCTTTCATTTTTTCATTGAACTGTAGCACTAGGTCAATAATTTCAAATTTTAAATTAAAATGCATTGCTCAGAATCAACAAAACCATTTGAATATATTTACAACATGCGATCATGTGTTTTAACAGGTCATATTTCACACTAAATTTCATTTTCCATAGAATTTGATTAATAAGAAGCACGGATTTCAACCGTTAAATAATCTCGAGACAATAATCGAAGGTTGCAGTAAAAGCAGAGAAAATCTAACGATACGTTGAGAATGAAAATCTCGGTAGTTTTGTAGCACTTAGTAGTTCCGTTCCGATGTTGTGCTACGTCGTAGCAAGTTCCACCGAAGTCTAACATATTTTGTGCGTGCCGTAGCCGACTAGATTGCATAAGTGGAGTACATATTCGAAGAGCTTAACAATTTATAAAAAATGAACCGTGGAAGGAACAGCAAATAGGAATGAAATAGATTTGTTTATTCCTAAAATAAATAGAAACGACTTCGTCCACCAAGACTTAGATTTTTTTTAAAAGTTATCCTTTAAATAAATCTAAAACCCTATATAGCGATGAACAAAGTTTTATTATAACCCATACATCAGTTTTCACTTGATGTTAGAGAGGGTTACAAACAAGAGATACACAATTTCTAAAAAAATATTTTTGCAAATGCCGTTAATGTTTTCGTTAAATATGCACAGTTTTACATCGGTTAACTTTTTATCATATTTAGGTTGAGATAAGTTCCATCGTGAAAAAATATAAATATCAAATATGAGCCAGACAACACACCAATTGTCATGGCCTCAAAATTAGGATAAAATATCCTTGTGACTTGTATATTCTAACTTAAATATCATACACCCACCACCACATTTACATATTTATAACTGAATTATATTCCTAACCTAAATAATCTGAAAATACAAATGGTAGGCGTGGCAGAGCAATTACTCGTTGGTAAATGAAGATTTCATAGGTAGGCAAACATAGGTCTGTAAGCTTGTGTAAAAACCCCTAAATTTCGGGCCAAGCTCTGTTACAACTTGGCTACCATCGCCATACAGTTTTAAACTAAATAAAACCTCAGAGCCCGAAATTTTTAAAAGTTATTTTTAAAAAATTCGTAGAGCCTCAATAGATGGAGACTCAAAATCTGCACTATGGCTGGCATACAACAACGTATTTAAATAGTGAGAAATTATTAAAAATTGTATTACAAATTCCGTAGCACTGAAGTAATATGTCAACTTACTACGGCAACACAGTGTGCTACGAGCGCGACATTCATCGTAGTCAAACGTATTCCGTAGTCGCCTGGTATTTCATAAGGTCAGTATAAAGACAAATTGTTTGATAAAGTGTGCAATTTTGCAGTCCGCGGCAGTGACCTGAACTTGAAAATTCCTTATGTTATTTTCATAAATTATTAGTCTTCATTTGGATCTTTATTTGAGAGAAAATTTAACTTACATACACATAAGCCATAGGTGAATCGTCTACCTGCTGAAGGTAAATAGACGTGAAAGTATATATTACAGTGTTACGTCCCATTGAAAGGCACATTACCTTATCTAATGATATCTTGGCGAGAGCCAAACTCCAAATGCGGCCTCGCTGCGGATTGTTGAAGAAATGTAGTTTTCCTTACTGACATTTGTTATCAAGGGCTCTGACCAGTACGTCTACCATGAGTTGCCACTTTAAATTTACGTTATCGTTCGTGTAAAATATTTGTATGGGATTTTGCCTTATATTCCTGTTGAGCCAAAATGGAACTAAAAAACGGTACCATCAGATGCTATAGTTACGTTATGGTACTATTATCAGTTCCATTTCGACTCAACAGAGGCGCTGTTCGAAATCCTATAAAAAAAATTTACGCGAACGATAACGTAAATTTAAGTGGCAACTCATGGTAGACGTACAGTATGTCTTCCATGAGTTTCGGCCACGTAAACTATGGTAGTGGATTTCAGCAATTCGTATGCCATTTTTAGTTCGATTTATATTTAATTAGACTTCGTGCTCGTGGAATGATGATACATAGCCCATAGCCTTACTCGATAAATGGGCTATCTAACACTTAATTTCTTCTCGAAAAACCACCACCATACCATACCATACCATACCATATCGGACCAGTGGTTCTAAAGATAAGCACGTTCAAGCAAACAAACAAACAAACTCTTCAGCTTTATAACATTAGTTTAGATACTTCACTTGATTTTCGGCCACCCATCCTATTACATGACCTAGCCTGACAGCGGATCGTTGTCGATCTGACACAAAACCCCAGCCACCTCTACTACGTAATTGTTATGTCAATATTATCAACCTAAAAAATCTGAAAATACGGCTTTTAGGTTTAATTACGTGTTTAGTAGTACGTATGTAACGTAAATAATAAATGACCTACCAGACCATTGTTCGTTAATGTAATTAACAATTTATTATACGTATCTTTCTATCGAAAATGTTCTGTTCGAATAACAATTCGTTATTAGCTTTGAAATCCAGATGGATTATTTTCTTTTCCAAACATTATTTTATTTATCTATAGGTTACTCAAGAAATACTGTTAGCCGATTACCAGAACATTTATTAGCCTTCACAGATATTTTAATTACAAAAGTTCTAATTACAAGTAATTATAAAGATGTTCAATTATTTGAGATATTAACAAAAAGATGTGAAAATATTGTATTTTTATCTAGTTGGCTGACATTGGCCTTGTTGTACTGAAATTACTACTACATACTACATTTTACTCAGAAGAAAAATAAAATAAATAATGCGCCACTTTTACCTTATTCGGATGCGATTAGTCCAAGATATTTATTTTATTTATTTTTGAACAATCTTCAACGTTCGTACAAGTCGGCAAAACTTCTTACAACTTAAAATAGGCGTAGCACTGCGGCGTTGGTCGTTCTACGATAGCACGATGTATTCACTTCGTAGTCAAACATGTTCGTTCGTAGCAATGGTATTTTCGTAGTAACCTGTTATTTAAACTGAAAACCTACAACGATCACTAGGCAGGCAGACAGTGCTCGATGAAGCGTGGAATTTTCAGTCTTCAGTAGAAAGTATATTATTACGTATTTTCTTTGTATCTACATCAATTTGTTCTGTGTTCAATGAAGCCTTTTACGATGTTTGCAACAGCTACTTTTAATAATTTACCTTGCTAAGTGCAATGGGAATGCAAAAGCAATCACATAAAAAAATTATAAGCTCATCTCATGTAGTAAGTTACCTACAAGCTCATGTTATGTAGTAAAATCGTAACCAACAAACCAAACCGAAAACAAAAAATCTAGCAATTTTTTTTTGTCATATGGTCCAGCCTCACGTTACGTAAAGTAAAGTAAAATAAAGTAAAGATAAGATTTATTTGGCATAGGTAAATATATAAGACATAAAAAAAAAGTTTACAATATAGGTACAACATAATTCCTATGTCCTGTCCCACGACCAGGCAAAGGCCTCCTGCATCATTGGAATCAAGCATCAAGTCATTAAAATATTATGTAAAGTTTTTTTTGGGCCTGTTAGTGCAACGACACGATTGGCGTAGTGCGCTGAGACACGGTTTCTTCCGCAAATCAAGACTTGCGTAGTGTTCCGGGTTCAAATCCAAGTCGGGTCAATTCATGATATCTTCTGAATTTATTCGGGTCGGGTGTGCTGGGAGACGCCCTTCGCCGAATCCCCTGTCTTGTACCTAGTATCACAAGGATATTCATCCTTACTTCGAGACCATGACAAGTGGTGTGTTGTCTGGGAGGGGGGGGTTGTCTTTATTTATGGCAGTGAACCTGCTTAAAGTGGGAAATGTACCAAGTTTTTGGTTAAATGACTCAGGATCTGGCATGATATCCTAAACATATTTCTTACCTGTCTGATTTCAATTAAACATATTTTAGATGTTAGTTGTTGCAAAATATGTCGGTGAATATGAATATTTCTAACATAATCAATTCCTTTACCATGACGTTACCTTACGTAAATTACGATAGTTCATTAATTTTAGTTCCATTACTATTCAATAGAGGCGCTCCAAAAACGTCACCACAGACGCTTGCGACTGTCATCGGTGTGAAATTATGTTATGGGTACAGGTTTACTTACTTAAGCAAAGAAACAAGGTTATTATAATGTTAATCTATTAAATTACAAGAAGGTGTAGTGTAATTCGATCTGCATATTATGTGTCTTGAATACAGAGTTTCATCTGGGTATAAATAAATCGGCGTATAAGCCGGTAGAAGTTTCGCATTGTTTAGTTAGTTTCTAGGATATTAGGATGCCAATAGAGTTGATTTTGCAAAAACGTGCATTGCGTACACTTGTTGGCGTGAAACCTAGGGACTCGTGCAGGGATCTGTTCGTTAAAGCAACGTATACTGACGCACTACTCGGTGTATTTATATGAGCTGTTAACATTCGTAAGATGCAACTTCAGGGATTTTCAGTGTACGAATAATAGTAAGCGCACGCATCTAGTGGGTCGCCGAAATGCGGTCCCTCGTCGCATGGCTCTTGCAGAGAAGAACCCACGAGTTATTAGCCCCACCTACTACAGTCATCTACCCCTAGCGTTATAAGGCGTACAATCTGACGATACATTCCGTCGTCAGCTGAGAAACCTGTTAGCAAAGGTTATCATAGCATTAAAAAAAAATGGAATGATGACTTCGCATGACTTATTGATTATTTATTTTGATTGAATTGTTTTATTTTCATTAATTAATTTGTCATGTGAATTTATTTCTTTTACTTAATATTTAATAAATAAATAAATATATTTTTGATTTATTGTTATTATTTTTCGGTTTGTACATTCTGTTAATTGTATTAATTTTAATTTGCATAATAATTTTGACGATCATAATGCAAATTCTTATATGTGTCATCAAATGTAATGTATATTGTAATAGTGTATTATGAAATAAATTAATCTAATCCATTTATGAAATACTAGCTTTCCGCTCGCGGCTTCGCCTGCGTGAACTTCATTTCTATGACATATATAATTTGTTCCGACTTTCGATACTTGATGAATTTTTTACGATTTGAATGCCGTCTTAGCACCCACGGCCGAAAAAGAACCCTCATGCAAAATTTGAAACTCTAAGCACTTGTAGTTCATGAGTTATGAGTAACCTTTCGATTTATTTATTTATAGATTTCAGTGAAAACTATATTAATCAGGGGTAGGTGATAGTAGTGATGATTGTTAAACACGTAAACTGATGTTAACACTCGTACATAAAACAGACACAATGCCTAGCCTGGCTCTCATTCATTTAATCTACGACTCCCGGTGCAGCCGGCAGAATCACCAATAGGATTGGCCTTTTGTAAAATGACTTTTTTTTTGTCAAATTATTAATTAATATCTAAATATACCTTACATCCAGATCATCTGACCCCAAACTAAGCAAAACTTGTACGAGTTATGGGTATCAGAAACATACCTAATTTTTTTTAAATAAAAACAAAAATAGCTGCGAGTAATAACACCTTGACTTAAAATACCACAAATAATGTTCGTCAAGTAAATATTGTCTTGAATGAGCATCGACCCCACGATTCTCCGCACTACAGGCGGGATCGCTGTCATTGCGTCAAAACAGCACGATTCTTTATCTTTTTATTATACCCATTGTTTTTTGAGATAAATCTAAATTGCTTAAAAAGATTCGATTTTTATTGAACCTTGGGTTATGTCTGTTTCAGCGACTAAAAATGTTACAGGTAAAGTATTTTGTTTTTTGTAATTTCATTTGTTCAATTTTGTTGAACCACTAATGTACCTATTTGTTAAAAACGGGATATATATACTCGTACATATACTTGCTCGTTGGCACAATGCGTAATATATAGCGGCTGAGGTCGAGGGTTCGATCCGCACCCAACATGAACATTCATATTATGAACATTTTTATAATTACTGAGTATGTACTTAAAATTAATAATTAGTATGTATTTTGTACGTTTATAGAGTCCAAAAACCATTGTACAAGGTTATCTCGGATTAAGGGCAGGAAAAGTTGACAACATCAATTTATTTTAAAAAACTCGTAAAAATAACGTGTTTCGAAACGCATCTAGGTATCTAGTTATAAACATAAGAAATTAATTGAATGTTGCCAAAACATTAATGTTCACACTGTTCTAAAAATATGCTTTACTAACAGTTATCGTTTGCTATAATAATATCTACTTATTACGTTCTAATAAATGGTTAGGTAATTTTGCAAATTTTTAATTGAGAATTTTATAAAATTTGCTGTAATCAATTAAAGTTCAAGTTTTATTAAGAAAAATATTTTCCTTATGTGTTAATTTGCTAAATATTGCTAGAGAAACCTAAACAGGTCAGTTAAAATTCTGAAATTTCGCAAAAGAAAAAGCAGGCCAAATTTCATAATAAAATTATTTCCCACTGTTGTAAAAATAACACTTTAAAAGTTAGTTTTAACATTTTCGTTTTTCTACTAACTTCGAAATTCTCTATAAACTTTTTGTATTACGCAAATCGTGTCTTAAAAAGATTAAATCTGTGCCAACAATCCGTCAATCAAATTAATGAAATAACCTACATAAAAAAATATTAAATGTTTGACGCCATTATTATTTATGAAAGTCTGTCTTATACTTATAATTAATAAGTACATTTGTTAATGTCCCTTTTACACCAATAAAGCTTATATAAACACTCACCTTTCGTTTATTGCAATCAAAAATTGCGCAACGAAAAATCCATTTTCCTTAAAAAATCACACACTACACTTTCCACAATTTTCACAACACGAGAAAAGTTTTTTAAACACACGCGACGAAAAAGTTTTTGAAATTGGAACGGCACGATCCGGCACAAGGGACCGTTGGGTAGATTCGAAATATCGTATTTAATTAACGTTTTACGCGAATGGGCGCGACGTCGAGCGTACGTGACGCTCCCACGACGGTTTTGCCTCGACTAAATTTGTTTCGTTCGCGCTATAGAAAACCGAGTACGCTTGCTAGGGGTTGTTGTGAAAAGAAAATAGGAGGGTGGACGATGCTTTTGGATGTTAATCGCTGACACCACATGAATATGAAAGTTATAGTCAAACAGCTGTATTAACAGTCTGTCGCTATGAATTGAGGCCTTGCTTTTTTACTTTGATCGGAGCAATTTGCTATCTCAACGAGGAGGCTTCGTACAAAGGGACTTTATATACGAAGTCTGAACATATAAAGTGCAGTCAAAATTTAAATGAAACTGTTACAAGTACGAATACTTTTGTCAAAAGCAATTTAGCAATATTAAAAGAATAGTAAAGTAAAGTAAAGTAAAAAAATCATTTATTCATTTAAGCTTGTACAAGGCACTCATGACATGTCAAAAAAAATGTTTATAGAAATAATAATAATAAACGTAAATAAAATAGTACAATATTAGTACTATCGTGATTATACATAATGTGAATCTACCACCGGTTCGGACGTTGCTTCTTATCGAGAAGACTCGGGCAAGAAACTCGATAGTTACTCTTTTGAACTTTGTTTGTTTTACAACAAATCAATTCAGAGTACAGTCAATGAGAGTAGAAAAAAGTCTACAATATTGAACAGAGGAGCAGATTATTTCTACTATGACCACAAACTCTTGTCGTTCAAGTAATCCTCTACATTATAATAACCTTGTTTCATTAACTTTGCTTTAATTGCAGACTTAAACTTGTGAAGAGGTAGATCAACAAGACTTTGAGGTATTTTGTTAAAGTATTTTACAGATTGACCCACAAATGAGTTTCCCACCTTGTGTAGCTTTGTGAGTTTTCAGTTTGTTTTCCTTTCTGGTATTATGTTTTTGAGTATCACTGTTTTTTTTTGACCAGATGCAAGTTTTTGCGCATATTCATTATGTTATCTAAAATATACTGAGCAAGCACAGTTAAAATATCGATCTTCTTAAATACTTCCCTAAGCGAGTCGCGTGGTCTAAGGTTGTATATGGGACGGATGGCTCTTTTTTGAAGTACAAAAATGGTGTTCAAGTCTGGAGCTGAACCCCACAACAGTAGACCATACGACATAATACAATAATACTCTTATGACATCTTATTTGTATTTGGCTGAAGTCGACTGTCAGACGTCATTTTTGAGTATGACTGATTTAATATTGCTTTAAGAGGTCATAGTTCGTTAGGTCACCGTGAGTTTACTGTGACAGTTTTTAAAAAATAAACATAAATAAAACGCAAACCAAGGCGACTATTACACATTTTGATAACCGATACTCGCATACTGTGAGTTGAAAGCAGTGATTGTTTATTTGGGGGGAAGGTAGTATCAGGCATTCTGTGATAGGGGAGAGACAAAAGCTTCTATTGCGAGGTTCTGCCCATCTAAAAGGCTTATTGCGTATTCGATGTTCGGGATTGCAAACCACCGGACGTCCTGTGCAAGCTTAATGCCATCCTGCGTTGTCAACTTACCTATCAAGTGGTACCCCAAGGTTTTAAGTCGGATAAACCGTACGATAAACGAGGTAATTCGAGTTCAAATCTGGCCAGAACCATGTTTGTGTTCATTGTTATATTAGCGACTAACTCTCCGGTGATGGAAAACATTCAACCAAAGTACCTCACCACCTCCCACGTTGGCTTCTAATACGCCTGGATCCATTCAAAATGAAGGCAACATTCAACTTGCTTCTGACATCACGATTAGCGTAGTGCGCTGTAGCACGGTTTCTCGTCATGACTTACGTAGTGTCCATCTACCACGTTGGCTCCTAATACGCCTATGATTATGAGTCACTGACACCCATAGTACAAGCTCTGTTTAGTTTGTAGTCAGATGATCCTGGTGTAATTTATCCCAGATATTGATTTATTTTATCTATATAAACATGAAAAACGGCGCGCCCGCACCGCGCCTGTGCCACCAGTTTCTAGTGCTTTCCATCCGGATTGAAAAGGGGCCCTTTGCGTAAGTACTGCGCAGTTTCGAAACATTATGATTATAAGCAAAAAAGGCTTCTAGGGAAAAACAGAAACCAGGACAACTCGGCAAAATTAACGACTAGGAAGGTAATCTCCTTTTATGATGTTTCAGCCGTTATCGTTATCGTTTAATGACGGTCATTTATCCAGACTATTATATATTAAACATGTATCTCATACCATAGGCCAAATTAGGTGAAAATGTTCATAGGTGACATAAGTAGGGGCAAATTAGCAAAACGTGTTTACTCTGCCTAGCCAAATACAAGCTATATTTTATTTTTTTGTCATAAGAAGAAATCTGATTTATTTGAAACTACAATAACACACAATTCACAAATTGTTATGAAAGATAAAAAAATCAGTAAGTAATTAAAACCCAGAAAACAAGAATAGAAAATTCTCCATCAAATCACTATATTAAACTGACTAAATTGTGCTAGACTAAGTTTTTAGATTTTAAGTGCTGCTGTGATTGTTATCTTCTTAGTTGTACAATAGAGTATATCTTTATATACATATTATTTGTACAAATCCAAGCAAGTCTTACTGAAAAATGGTGTCACAGAAAATCAATGTTTAATATAAGCTAGCTTACAAAGATTTGAAAGCACGAAACCTTTGTATTTTTAAGTAGGTAAATGATAAGTGTTTGAATGTTGTTTCGTATTGTTGTTGCATGTTGTAAAGGGTTTTGAACATTTTTGCATGGGAGCTGGCATAGCCACCAGCCGCCATTTTGTATTTTTTCCAAAGTGTCTGCGCACAGTAAAAGTGGTACGTTTGGATAGAGAAAACATAAACAAACCAAAAATGTCTTACGATATGGTACCTTATAGTGTCACGTTTCCGAGTTACTTGAAGGTAAAGATCGATATGAAAAAAGTGATTATTAATTAAAAATCTACTGATGTGGCTTTTCATGTTACTTTGTCAACCAATAACAGATTTCAGACGTTCAAAATATGGGGAGACTGCGGAAGAAGTTATCTAATTGTTCAAATGTCCTAAAACCGGTTTTTTCAAAAAAATAGAAAACTCTTCATAATTTTTAATGAATATCTCTTTTTTCATACCGATCTTTACCTTCAAATAACTCCGAAACTTTAGTGACACTTTAGGGTACCGTATTATGAGACATTTTTTGTTGTTTTTATGTCCTCTTTCCATATATGTTACTTTCATGGTGCGTGGAAAGATTTAAAAAAAACAAAATGGCCTATGCCACTCAGTTCACTCAGGTTCAACCCCCTTTTTGTTGTTGTTATATCCAAATAAATAAAAGAATTCTTGCTTTCTTTAGAGTGATTTAAAGTGAAAAATATCTTCATTCATAGACTTATAAAAAGTTCTTAAGACAAGTCAAAAAAAAATATCACTACAATAAAATAGATAGCACATTGCATTTTAATAAGACAATAGGCTATTAACTTCTCACAAAATACTTCTATTTTCTTTCCCGAATACATTTCTAATAACACGTGTGATAGGCACTGTTGTGTAACAAAACCACCCGGCAAACATTGGGGGTAAATATTTTTTGACATGTACCGAGGGGGGTGATTTGTTTGAAGAACCGCCGATACTTTGCGGAAACCACGATGTTAAGGATCTGTTGCTTTTAGGGAACTTTCAGGGATACGGAATCAAGGGGGAACAAACCATATTTGAGAACATAGTAAAGTTAAACAGCTGTTTCATTAACGGAATATTGAAAAAAAAAGTTTAGACTTGCATTAACTGCAAAAATTAAATAAGAGAAAAATTTATAGTTTTTAATATTGTGTAAGTTTTTTCTCAAATTTTCCACAAAAATGTTCTAACTAATTCAAATAGGTATAATCATCACAATACTTTTTTTTTCATTAACGTGGGGAAATCCTCATGGATACCTCGCCGCCCGGGGGAACGACGAGGTTATGTCGGACTTCTACCGACTAAAACCCCACGGTACTCGACCTCAACACTTCAGCGGCGAGACGGGGTCCCTTAAAAGTTTCGCAACGCCCTGCCTCCCCGTATTGGGGCCCCCTCCAGCCGACCAATGAAGGGGGAGGCAACGGAAGTACCTGAAGCACACAGGTACTTCCGCCGTCGCGGTAAAAGCCCTGCATTGCGGGCAAAAGCACCCCCGTACTCAAGCCCGCTGGCTCCCACCGTACGCGGACCTTACTAGGTCCGCAACCACGATCCACCTGAAAGACGCCCGGCGGCAGGCAATGGGTGGGTGGGAAGTCCACCGCACTGCCATGCCAGAGCCCTCTTAGCTTCCCGGTGGTTCCACCTGCCACCAGTACTAAGTCCCCCCCCCCCCGCCACGACAAGGCGAAGGCTCATGGGGGGGGAATACTAACTGCACCTAAACTAACCTAATTTAGTGGTGTTAATATATTATTACGTTTACTTTTAAATCCCATTTTTCTGGTATACTTTACATCAATCTAATGTCATGCATTATTTTGAATTGGTATTTTTTTTGAATACACCTTTAGGAAATATCCGTTTGATCAAAACAATTTTGAGTATCTTCCATTTCATCAAAACCCTTTTGAGTATCTTCCGTTTCATCAAAACACATTAGAGTATCTTCGATCAGAGTATGTACCGGAATCAAATCGCGACCCGTTGCGTCTCTAAACAGCTTGCCAATAGTTACATCTTACCCTTGTCAAGTGCCAACGAACTTCCTGTTACTGGTTTTCCAACCAACAATCCCACTGCGAAGCAATCAACAAGTTCAAGTCTTAACTTGGAATGGTGCGAGTAATTCTTAGTACACACTGAAGTGAAGTGAAGTGATTAATTTAGTGCAAATCAGCGGTGGGCAATGGGCGAGCGGCGGCACTGGGCGGGCGGTGCCACATGCCGAGGCCCAAACAAGTTTGTGTAACTTGCTGGCTCGGCTTCGTATGCTCATAGGAATGGAGACTACTAGTTGACGGTTGCTATAGTGTGATAAAAATAACGGTTGGAAAGAAAGAAAAAAAGAAAACATTTACTAAATTCAGGACAGCTTTACATTGACAATTTTTTTTTTTCACACCAAGATCATCTGACCTGAAACTAAGCAGAGCTTGTATTATGGGCGTCAGAGACTGATAAACATACTTAAATATTTCTAAATACATACTTAAATAGATAATAACACCCAGACACACAACAAATACATATGTTCGTCACACAAAATTTTGTCATGGGTGGGGATCGAACCCACGACCTCCGGCGCTAAAGGCAGGATCGCTGCCATTGCGCCAACAGGCCAGTCAAAAAGAAAAAAATGAAACAAAACACAACAGACGTGAATAAATGAAAGGGTTTGCTGCGTCGTTTCTGGTCCGTACCGCTAGGGAGTGGAACGCTCTCCTTTCATCAGCAGTTATCAGCTTCTACCAAAAATGGTTCGGTTTCATTACGTCGTAATAAAGAATCACAAATTTATTTATTTATTTATTTATTAAAGTAAAAAAATTGCACAACATAACAGCAATACCAGGGCATTGTACAATTTAAATAAAAACAGTTATGAAACAATAATAATCAAATAAAAAAAAAATACACAGCAATGGTTATAATTTATAACGGCCCTCGCAAAATTTGAGGCATACATTGACAATAACGTGGGGCTCGTCAGCAAATACATCACATGGTACCGTTGCCAGAAGGAGGTTCAGATCGTTGAGCCCACGTATGAAAGGTGAGGAACGGCGAGCCTGAGTTCTGGTAGTTGGCACCGCCAGTAAGTTGTGCCGACGACTACGCGTATAATTGTTAGGCACAAAAAATCTGCATAAACGGGTCACTAACTGGTGACAGTCAGACTCACCGCGTAGGATACGACAAATATAAACAACCAGATGCCAGTTACGTCGCACCTGCAATGAGTTGAAACCCAGTGCACCTAAAAGGAAACTAGTCGGGTAAAGAAAAGGGTAGTAACTGTAGATTTTCTTATACAAAAACCTCAGGAATGCCTTTTGAACCTTTTCGATTATTAGGGCATAGGATGATTCGTGAGGGTTCCAGACTCTAGAACCTGACTCTAATCGACTTCTCACCAATGACATGTAAAGCAGTTTAATAGCGCTAACATTATGAAATTCCCTGCAGTTGCGAATCACAAAGCCCAGCCGCTTAAAGCTATCAGCAGCTGTCTTCTTTTTTCAAATTGAAAAAAGTTTTTTTCAAATGAGTACACGGTTCATTACGTTTCTTTCAGTGAGCTCGTGAGGTAGCCAAATATCGAGCTTTTTTGTGTACCTAGTTTTTTTCAAATGCGCCAAAACTGTTTTGTGGTCAATTCCCAGTTCTTCAGCTACGTCGTAACTACTGATATGCCGATCTTACTCCACTTTTTCAAAAATGGCATCCATTTTATCCGTAATTGGGCGACCAGAGCGACGTGCATCTTTGACATGAAAATTTCCGAATTGAAAACGCTTATACCAAATTTGTGCTACTCTTACAGACACTGCACTCTTCATTAGATTCACTCATCCTGACAGTAAGAAAAACAAATGAAAATCACACATTTTCCTAATTTGAATTTGGAATTATCTTCTTCAAAATTTTAATGATAAGTTCAAACATACTATATGCGAAAATACTTTTTCCCCAACCTAATGTGAATAGATTATATTGGAAAGAACTGTAACTATAAATGGTCTACGTAAATGAAGTATTTATGAAATTGATTTTTTGATTGATAACTATTTGGATTTATGTCTGATGATGACTGACTTTTGACTGAATTAGGCTATCAAACCTTTGGCTTAGATCAAAGGTTCTGGCGAAAATTAATTAATCAGCTTTGGTTTCAGAAAGAATTCTAAGCTATCCACACGCATCATTAGTCAAGAGGTTGATTACCTCTCCAGTTGAGCAGAAAAATATTTTAGTTTCCTCCCCATTTCAACAAGGACGATCAGTTTCTATGGCAACACGTATTTGACCCGATAACCCGAACAAGAGCCGAAGTTAGTTCATTAAGGCGCGGACCTGCTGCGAATGTAGCAAGTTTAATTGTTTAAGTGTCCGCCGCTAGATGGCAGTTTTTGCTAGATTCGCAAAAAAGGGGACATGTCAAGAGAATGTGTGGAGTGTGTGGTATCTTGCCCGTGAATTATGAAAAGCCAAGAGCACTTCAAGTTAATTCTATCCCGTAACGCGTCAGTAGAAATAAAGGTGATCACTATACCGGGTGATTTTCAAAAGACTTGTATTAAATTTATTTTATTAATTTTAATTTTTATGTCACTTTACGAATCAGTTGAGCAGTAAGTTTTTTTTGTAGAAAACCTTAAAATTAAAGACAAGTAAAAAAAACACTTACATAGGTTACTTCATCACTTACTGAGTAGGGCATATCGTTTTTGTTAGTCTTGGTAATCACCCGGTATTTGTAATATGTTCAACTTAGAATGAAGTTTCAGAATTTGTTCCCGAAACAAGTAAGCTAATTTAACTTTGGATTAAATTGGCTTTCACAAATTAAGACAAAAGCACATAGGTACGCCTGTCAAAAGCAAGGGTTTTCCTTGTCTTGCGAAAACCAAAAATAACGAAGGTTGTAACAACCCCCCCTCACTATCTCTCACCAATTTCAACATATTTTCACAGTTTAAAAACTTCTACTACCCAAATCAATATGAATAAACATATCGATATAAATCATCCTTAAAATAGATACATGACAGAACATGTAACTTGAAGATAAAATGGCCAAATGGTTGTGATCGTCTAATAGTGGTAGAACCGTCTACGTTGTGTTGTGTAAATAATATTTATTACTGTAGTAACTCAATATTAGGTATGTGAGTGCTAATTATGAGTTTTACTGGACATAATTAAGAACCTACTATGCTATGTAAAACTGTTTCAGACATTAGATTAGATATTAGATTAGATATTCTTTATTGCACAAATAAAACAGTTACAAAAATAAAGTTTAAATAACATATTAGTACAATTTAGGCGGCCTTATCGCTAGAAGCGATCTCTTCCAGGCAACCTCCGGGTAGAGACATTATATTTATTACATGACTAACTAACTCACCTAATCGAAGACTAACATGAAATCAAAGACAGTGAAATTAGTAACTCTTCAGAAGTACCTAAGTAAATAAGAATAACGAGTTTAAAATGAATTTCTGAATTCGGAACCAAGTATATATCATTATATGTATGTACCCAAGAAATATAGATTATGATTTTAAATATAGTGCAGAATTTGAAAATAAGAGATGAAACTTGAATATAAGAGTGAAAAGCTGGTATTTAGAATCATTAAATATAGTTAATAGAATCAAAATATTATAGTAAATTTCTCCAAAGGAGCATTCCCTTTGGAGGTGGTCATAACGAGCTCCACCCCGCTCCAGACCGATGAAGGCCAACCAGCTCGCGCCTCCCCCCGTAATAGGATTGAGGATATTTGTAGTGACAGTCATAGACTGTGGTGTGATTGAAACACTGAATTGTAGGATTGTAGCAGGATGTCAAACCCAGCTCCAACGTAACTCATTCTGTAGATGAATCATCATTAATTAAAATGAAATAATTCAATATAAATCATTGGTAGCATGATACTTCATGACTTGTCAACTTGTACATCATGTTGATATCGATTGTAGGTAAACATTCACAAAAGCAGACCTTGGACCGGATAATATAGGACTCATCAAAAACATCGTCTTTAGGGTGAAGATAATTCAATTCACGAAGACTTAACAAAATACTCGAGTCAATGGACAGCTAAGTCACTCACAGGAAAGCTAGTGTGAAGTTTGAGTTTGTTTGTGTAGGAAAGAGCATATTTGTTATCAATCAGAATACCACCACTAATTTGTATAATTTGGTGTGGAAAAGGGTATTGGCTTATAGCAGAATACCGCCACATATATGTAGAGTAGGGTGTGATACATGGCGTTACTGAAAGATAAGATGCCTCCACATATTTGTAGATTTGTAATATTTAATGTGATATGAAATGTACATATTCACAGCCATCAAGCGGCATCACCACCAAGACTCAGATTGAACTATATAAAATAGTCAATAATTAGCTTTGCAATAAATCTTGCAGCTAGGTTTGTAGGATAAGGTTTAATTTAAACTGGGATAGTTTAAATTATTATGTTTTGGGTTTTAAGTGAATCAGCACTTATAAATAGTTGAATAACTGTTAAAATCAACAGTGTTTAGTAATAGCTTTAATTAACCAATAGTATTTGCAAAAGCAATCTAAAAACCTTAATCAAGCTCTCTTGTTAAAATCAATTGTTATAATTAGATAACATATTTTTGGTTTTAGGTGAATCAACACTTATAAATACAAGTTGAATAACTGTTAAAATCAACAGTGTTTAGTAATAGGTTAAATTAACCAATAGTATTTGCCAAAAGCAATCTAAGAACCTTAGTCAAGTTCCCTTGTTAAAATCAATTGTTGTTATCATTTGGTAACATTAGCAATTAGTCCAGCATAGATGTTGGTTGTAAATACAAGAAGACAACTCACTCATACTAGGCATTGGACCCCCACAAAATCTAGTATAAGCTAGCAATTATCATGTGGAGTACTGACCAGCAGTGGTTAGCCACTGACCAGCAGAGTTGATTAACGGGACATAAAAACTAAACCTCATCTCTAGGTTCCATTCGTTTACAGCGGCGTTTATAGCCTGACCTGTCAGGAGATGGAGGTCCTAGGACTTGGTACGCTTAAATCTTCGGCTAATCAATGGACGAGAAGAGTAAACTCAGCCAGGCACACACGTATTGATATGCGGTCCAGTTGCCACGCACACACGTATTGCTACGCGGCCTAGCAGCCAGGCAACACACATACCTCTCCTTCTACGCGGTCACGACTTATAACTATAATGAGTAGACTCAGCGGGAGGCACACACATATCAATACCCTAATTAGTATTAGGTGTACTGCTACGCAGCCAAAGAAACATCCCTCTTTTCCACACAATATTGCATAAAAGATGGTAATATAATCAAATGTATTTTGATAACCTCCATTCTGGACTACGCAGACCATATCAGTGAATTAAATAAATGACAAGGTGAACTTTACTAATTACTTTACGAATGTAAAACAGATTCTACAAATACTAATTCTTGTACTATCTTTGTAAGTACTACTTTCATTAAAAGAAAGGCTCAACATTTCAATGTTCGTAATTAATGCTAAGACCATGACTAGATTTCAATAAGTAAATATTTATTAGGTACACGCATAAAACATATAACTGTTTAATAAAATCATTACTAGTTTTAGAAGAATATGTTGCACTATATTTGAGATTTAATAGGAAATAAAATTCTAACATTTTTTAATCTCAATTTTATAGCTCTTATAACGGAAAGATATGAGCTTAAAATGCTGCGTCTCTAACTTCACTGATTCTAAAATTTATGACTTTATTTAAGTTAAAACAAAGATTAAGTAAATAAACTAAAACACTTTTGAATAAAACTATTACTGAACCTAACCCTGAATATCTGACTTCCTAACCTGATTATTTCACTGCCAAATAAAGACTGTCCTACAAAATCATAGAAGAAAAAAAATCATAGAAATCATAGAAAATTAAATCATAGAAGTCTAGATCTCCGAACCTTCTTATAGCTCTATATACGAGTATATCGGAAAGATCTGACCTTATGATGCTGCGTCTCTAAATTCACTGATTTTACAATTAATGTTCTATTTTAGATAAATATAATATTAACTAAAACACTTTTGCACAGAACTGTTACCAAACCTCACTCGTCTTAGGCATAGAACATAACTCTCTCCCAACCAAAAACGAACTATCCCGTGTTCTGAACCTAACGTTCCAGGGCTACCAACAGACTCTCTTCTAAATAATGAAAGTCTAGTTTTCCTCACATTCTTATAGCTCTATATAATAACGGAAAGATCTGACCTTATGATGCTGCGTCTCTAAAATCACTGATTCTACAATTAATATTACACTTTAGATAAAATAATACAAGTAATTAAAAAACCTTTGACCGTCTGAGGCCTAGATCCTAACTCTGTCACTACCAAAAACGAACTGTCCTACCTACCGATTCCCAAATCATAATGCAAACTAAGTTCCTCAATAAAAAGCAGAGATTTATTACCCTTAAGTGCGAATGCTGAACATGAGAATTACTAGTAGGTACTTGGATATTTTCAGGGTTCCGCCTCTTGTACGTTGAATACAAAGAGAACCACCACAAACGAATATTCTTGTGTCTATTTGACTGTCAAGATCCTCCCTCATAGTCACGCGTAGAGGCATCAAGCCAAAGTCTATTTCAAACATTAAACTTCACTATTCGTATTCGTTAGAATTGCAAAACTCAGACTTCTAAGTCAACGCAAACAAAAGACACCGCAATGTAAGTCACATAATATTCTGAAACTTTCCAGATAATCAAAACCTATAAATTACTTCCCTTGCGGCCTTGTTATAAAATCAGTATTTAAGAAAAGGTAATGTCTCATAGATCAACTAACAGGATAAATATAGAACCGATGCCTTCTGGCATTAACTGCGCCATTCATACGTGTTCCTCTCGTGCAATGAAGAATATATTTTAATATCTAAATTTATAGGTATGGAACCCTCAGTTAGTCGGACTCACACTTGTCCACTTTTTTAAACAGATTTCTTCACACCAACCACTAGACCTTGTCATTTCACCTTTCAGCAAAACAAACAGTTTGGACCAATTTATTGGACCAAACAGTCACATATATTATTTTTTATTAGTATTATTTATGGTCATGAGAACTAACAGGGACTTAGGATATTCGAGAATGTTTAACAAAAACAACCATTAAGTAAGACTCACACTTAAATATCAAATTGAAATTCTAGCTAACAATGAATCTACTCATGAAAACAATTACTTTTTGTATTGTATTCATTTACAAGTTTTTATCGGATAGATTTAATCCAAAAAAAATTGAATCCCAGTTTTAAATAGTGTAGGCTAAGGTACGTTCCGTTACAAGGTCCCACAATCACCCTGTATGTTTTCCATGAGCTAACACGAATGACAGCTGCTAGCGTCCACGTAAACCGCGTTGATGTTTTTGTATGAGATATCGGTACAGCGCCCCTAGTAATTTAAAGTGGAACCAAAAATTGCATACTTTCTGAACGCAACGATTACCATTTACGTGATGGAAACTCGTGGTACTCTGTTTTGGCAGACAACTGAACCGTGACCCTTCGGCGCTCAAACCACTGCGCTAAACGCGTCAGTTAGCTAAAGGTGTGTAAACACTAGAGCATCTGCTAGAGCATTACATTGTAATGTAACGCCTTCCGAATGGGTTTCCGGACCACTAGACGCCGTGTGGTTGACTTTCCAACAATCCGCACTCAACGGTTTGCTGCGTCTTTTCTGGTCCGCACAGCTGGGGAGTGGAACGCGCCTGTGCTTCCGGATACTTACAACCTTGGTATCTTCAAGGCCAGAGCGAATAGGCATTCTCTGGGTAAACGTATACATACCACCAGCGGCGTCGTCAGCGCTTACCACCAGGCGAGACTGATACCAAACGCAAACCCAATTTCAATTTTTAAAAAAATAGTACAATACTGGCAAATTCTCAGTTTTCTTGAATCAGTTCCATGTTATGTAACGTTTTTGGTCGTTTAACGTTTAACGTTTTTGGTCGTTGCTTGGTTTCTAATAAAACCAAGTTGTAACAAACCATTGAGCATCATGTTTGCAAAAACGACGAATATATGAGCAATGCATAGAGCGTTCTGATACAAGTGAATGCTCAATTCTATCACCTTTATCGCAGCTTTTTGGGAAGAAATGTAACTGATTCCCGAAAACATATAATTCAGCTGTTATATCTAGCTGTCACATTAAGCCCCTATCGCTGTGGCGCCCTCTTTATGACTTCCTCATCCGCTGCTCAGCGCCAGCATATCGCATACTACTGTATGTTATTGCACTGATAATGAGCTAACTGCTTTTAAGCATCGGGTTGATCAGATTTAAAAACGGATGAGCATTACCCTGAACACGTCGTCAGTCGACGTTGTAGACACAATAGAGACCACAATACAATTTGCCGCATCTGGTGCATTGACTCACGAGGTGGTTGGAAGAAATCTCTGTAAGTTAACTCACCTGTACTGTAGTTAGAATGCTTTTCCATCTTTGTGATATGTGGTAGCGTTTGATATTCACCAATCATAATAATTGGTCCTGTGCTGATGTGAACCAATGAATATGATTGGTGAATATGAAACACATCCGTAGCAACGGAGCATAGCATATCTCTAGTCGAAAAGCAGCCTTAGGCTCTCATACTGCAATTTGTTACGAACTAATAAATGAATAATTCAATAGGGAACTTCGCCTAAGCAACAACGAAAACGCAAAAAATACAATCCCTTATAATTTGTCAAGTTCGTTTTCTAAACTGCGCGTTTCGTAAATGATATTTACGACCGACTTGGTGTAATGGTTAAGAAGTTGGCTACTACACCAGAGGTCGCGGGTTCGATCCCCGCACGGTACAAACATTTGTGTGCATGAACATGTCTGTTTGTACTGGTCTGGGTGTCTCCTATGTATAATAAGTATGTATTTACAAAAGAAAATGTATTTAAGTATGTTTATCCGTTGTCTAGTATCCCATAACACAAGCTTTAATTAGCTTACTTTGGGGCTAGATGGCGCTGTGTGGAATAATGTCCAGGGGATATTTACATTTTATTTCCAGCCAGTCAGCGGTTAGTATCTTTACTGACGAATATGCTCGATACACTCAGTTGAGGAAATTAACTAGGCTGGATATAAGCTATTGTAATTAGGCCTCAAAATGGATAGAAATAAAATCAAAACCATCCCTGTAGCTAAGTTGGAAGAGCAGCATGGTACGCGTATGGCGTGGGTTCGATTCCTGCTCGACATCATGGGCCAAAATTTGAATTTTTCTCATTTATTTATTCATTTAGTTTAATTCAAGCATCACAAACAAAGTCAGATGGATTTTCGACATTTCACTTGAAATACTAGAATAAATAAATAAATATCTAGAACACTTTGCACAAAGATCATCTGACCACAAACTAAGCAGAGCACTATGGGTGTCAGAGACTGATAATCATACTTAAATATTTCTAAATACATAATTAAATAGATTATTACATCCAGACACATAACAAACACAAATGTTCGTCACAGGAATGTTTGTCATGGATGGAGATCGGACCCACGATCTCCGGGGCTAAAGGCAGGATCGCTGCCATTTCACCAGCAGGCCATTCAAAGTTTCTACATTACGTACTGAATATTTAAAAAAACATCTGGTACTCAGGGACTGGCGTTTAATTAAGTTATTCGTTTAATATCAACTCAAGGGCCTCATTACAAAAGCTTATATCCAGCCTAGTTAATTTCCTCAACTGAGTGAAGCGAGCAAATTCGTTAGTGAAAATCCCACCTTCATGATGCGTAGTGCCAGGTAACCGCTGACTGGCTGGAAATTAAAGATCATATTTTATTACTAAATAATTGTCTACGCTCTGTTTAGGGAATGAACTTGACAAGTTATGAGAAATTGTAATAAGGCCTTTGATGCTACTGTACAAGATCAGCTTATTAATATATTTATCTCGTATTTGCGCTTTTGCTCCTGGAAGGCATTTAATTTAGCAAATTAAGGAAATGAAACGCTCAGAAGTTATCAACATTCCGTCATTTTAACTGGGTTGTAAGTCTATGTTGTCAAAAATGTTCCGGAAATACTTCGTGACAAGGCAAATATGAGTTAAGGTTAGGTCTGGCGCAGACGATTCATTCTTAATACTGACACAATTTTCGCAAAATTATTAGTTCGCACACGGTTTTTTGATCGGCCGATTTTATACATTTTGTTAAACTTGCAATCTAACGAGGTAATGTTGCCAGCATCTTGGGCACTCTAAAACTGGGACATCCTCTTTTATAAGTTTTTAGAATTTTTATTTTTATTTTTTATTAATGTATACCTGCAGTATTTTTAACTTTTAGTTTTAATCTCAATTTTATTGCGTGTTTAAAATCTTTCATAGTTTGGTTCTGGCAGTTTCACAGTTCTTACCTGACCTACCCTAGGTATTTCGGTCGAATTGATCTACCCTATTGGTAATAGGGATTTTACTAATTATGCCATCTTAAATTATGCTTTTTAAATATTAGGATTGACTACATAATAATACGTAATCCTATACACCATGATTAATCACTCCTTGGCATAATTATGTCATCCTGCACCTTGGAAACCCTTTTTAATTCAACGCCTATTTTTGTACCAAAACATATTACGTCAGTGTGAAAAAAAGCTAATTTTACAAGACGTTAACAAGGGAAAATACCACAGAAGAGGGATAATTTGACTGGCATTTGACTGGCCTTTGAAATTAACATCTAGTCAATTCAATTCCATAGCAGCATCGCGTCAGGCATCAGTTGATTCCGATTGTCTTCGTTTTGGTTTATCGATTCTTAATGGTTGAATCAAAATGTTCGAATGTTTACTACATGTAAGTTGAAAAACTACCAGTTTGTAAATGGCGTGTTACAAAACCTAAAAACAAGTGTATAGTTGAGGAAGCAAAAAAAACGGATTCAGCAAGAATTCAAAAGCAAGTAAGGCCTAATAGTTGATTGACCTAAACCTGGTTATGGGAATTCTAATGCTGGGAATACTGCTCGGTGTTTTTTGATAATTCGGAAATATCAGCTGCTATAACCAAAGTGAATAACAATCTGATTCATCGCTTTCACATTATTCTTATAACACTTTCGTGGTCTCAACATAGATACCACTAAATTTAACATATACTGTTTGAAAACAGCCGTGCTGTTCATAAAATTATATGTGCTGTTCATAAAATAATGTGTCTAGCTCAGCTGCCCACCCAACGATAAAATCGATGCGAGGTAACCGAGGCAGGAAATCGGTAAGTCCAGCTTGGCCTATACTTGAGTACCGTCCAAAGTGCTTTAATCACCGTAAGTTGGAGTTAGCTGATCTGCTAGCAACAGCAAACGTGGTAAGTAGCTTTAATCAGCTGTTTGATTGTAACGTACCTACATAAACCTTTAATTTTTGCAACCGTTATTCTCGCATCCGTCTTAGGTTTTCTTTTCGTTTGAAATTACAGTCCATTCCCCGTCCTTATTTTGGTGGTACTACATTATACTACACACCGTGGTATTACATGTCAACAAGCGTGCATAAGATTTTGATTCATTCGTCAATAGTTATATCACATGCCCTATTAGCTATTGGCCTTTTGTCAGAGTAAGCCCAAGAAGCTGGAAATAAGAATGTTAAGCGTTACCGCGAACAGTACTCAAGAAAGTGTTCTCGAGTGACGACAGTCAGAAATGTTTTTAATAGGTTGTTCCACTAATGTCGAGCCTCCGAGGACAACCTATAAAAAAAATACCTTTTGAAGTTAGGGAAATGCTTCTGCCTATAGATACACCAGAAATAAATGTACAAGACTTACAGAAGATGACAGTAGTGCAAGTGAATTTAGTGATTAATTCTTTGATATCTTCCTAATAATTTTTACATTTCGATCGAACTTGATACTATTTTTTTTTTGTTCTGGCAACATTTATTTTAATATTTTATATAATTTTTACTATGACGGTATATTCGTTTTTTTTTGCGGAATAACATCCAGTTCAACCTGATTATACTCTTACCAATTCATAAGCAACAAGCCGGGCAAATTCTGTGTTTCGTGGATTTAGCGCAGCTAATTTAGACACATCATACTTCACTTGGTCTTTATCCCATATACTTCTGGTATATATAAGTGTATATATAAGTATATTTAAGTGTCACCTTAGTGTAAAAATTAAGTTAACAAATACATTTTTGGATCACACATCATTTTGTTAGACTTTAAATTATTTTATTATATCATAATTAATTAGCTATGTCAACTTCTGAGGATATGGAAGGTCACTTTTCCCCTAGTTTATTAAGCTACAGTACTCGTGAGAAGAAAAGAAAGGCATCACAAACTACAGAAGACTAATGTATTTCAATAAAAAAACATACGCAACCAAGGGAACACAGCTTTTGGCAGACAATGTATATATATACCAGAAGTATATGGGATAAAGACCAAGTAAAGTATGATGTGTCTAAATTAGCTGCGCTAACTCCACGAAACACAGAATTTGCCCGGCTTGTTGCTTATGAATTGGTAAGAGTAAAATCAGGTGGAACTGGATGTTTCAAAAAAATTCACAGTGTAAAACACTCACCGGGGGTTATTCCGCAACCACAGACTAGTTTACGGCCTAGTGTAGGTATTTTCCAGAGAATTATGACAAATTTACTGACATCCCTAATGTTTAGATTTTCCTTGATGACGTGATTATTGGCGGAAAATCAAAATTGGAGAATTTACAAACATTAGAAGCGGTTTTCCAACGTTTATAATCAAACGGGTTGAAATTAAAGAAAACTAAATGTACATTCTTTGCTGAGGAAGTTACCTCGGTTATATAGTGTCTAGGGAGGGCATTAAACCTGACAAGTCTAAAATAAAGGCGATAGCTAAAATGAAACAACCCGAAAATGTTTCCCAGTTGAGGTCATTTCTGGGAACAGTAATTTTTTTTGGTAGGTTTATCTTAGTACCACGTTATCTCCGAATACAATTTACTACGCAAAGGTGTCGACTGGAATTGGGACTCCTAGTGCGACCGGTCCTATGCGCAGGTAAAACATTGTATGACAAGCGCGAGTGTGCTGGCGCACTACAAGATTGCGACGTGCGGTGCGACGCGAGCTCGTACGCCTCGGGGGCGAGCGGCCGGTCGCATTCGCTTCGCGCACGCTCAATGATGCAGAGAAGAATCACTCTCAGATACACAGGGAGGTACTCGCTATTATATTTTTGCATTAAGTTTCATCAATATTTATTTGGCCGTAGGTTTACGTTACTCACTGACCATAAACCGCTTGTTTCGATTTTTAATCCTAACAAGGGAATACCAACGATGACAGCTAGTAGGATACAGAGGTGGGCCATTATTTTGTCAGCTTACGATTATCAAATAGAATATGTTAACACTAGTGATAATTGTGCTGATAGCTTGTCCAGGTTGCCTTCTCAAGATACTTTGAAAAACAGTGACTCTTGGGAAGAAATCCTAGAACAAACTTATTTACATTTTGCTCAAGAAGCGATGCTGTTAGATTATAACCAAATAAGAAAACAAACAAGTAAAGATCGAATGTTAGACAGAGTACTCACTTTTGTTAGGGACGGTTGGCCAGAACAGTGTGAAATTGGGAGATTAAAACCATATTTCAATAGAAAATCAGAGATTTACGAGGAGCTAGGCTGTTTGATGTGGGGTTACAGGTTAATGGAACCGGAAAGATGTCGTGATGGGGTCCTGGACAACATTCACGAACCGAACACTTCGGCTAATTCTACTATAGGCAAATTAAGAGAGTTATGGTCTCGATGGGGTATCCTAAAACAGGTTGTTAGTGATAATGGTCCGCCTTTCACGATAAGGGAACTTAATAATTTTCTTAACGGCGACGGAATTAATCACATTTTTACGGCGCCGTATCACCCAGCATCCAACGGTGCTGCAAAAAATGCTGTAAAAACTTTAAAAAATGTGATTGAAAAGTCGGTTGTTGAGAGAATCGATGTACTAAAATCATTGAATAATTGTTTGCTTTATTATAAGAATGTAAACACGGCTATGTTAATAATGGGCAGGAGGCTACGTACACAATTAGATTTACTAAAGCCAGACAGAGAAAATAAGATCTTAAAAAGTCAGTCACGTCAGGTAAAAGCATCGGGGTGTCAGATAGGGAACTAGAGCCAAGCTCCGAAGTTTGGTATCGACAGTACTTAGAAGGTGAGCAGTGGAGTCCCCTTCATTGCAGACCCTGCAATGAAGGGGACGCCACGGAAGTACCTGGAGCACGCAGGTACTTCCGCCGTCGCGGTGAAAGCCGTGCATTGCGGGCAAAAGCACCCCCGTACTCAAGCCCGCTGGCTCCCACCGTACGCGGACCCTACTAGGTCCGCAACCACGATCCACCTAAAAGGTGGATCGGCTGCCACATCTGGCGGTGCGGCCCCGCCGAGCCGCAGTGCACAGGGGGAGC
This sequence comes from Udea olivalis, assembly GCA_947369235.1. Taxonomy (NCBI): domain Eukaryota; kingdom Metazoa; phylum Arthropoda; class Insecta; order Lepidoptera; family Crambidae; genus Udea; species Udea olivalis. Next base: position 19,045,244 of record OX376355.1, read on the forward strand.
CAGCCGCGGATAACTGACCCCCTCCAAACGGTTGTGCACCGCGGCTCCCACCTCGTGCCCTAAGGCGCTGCACCCGTGGGCGCCCCTTTGAGCAGGCAGTGGTAGCACCATACCACCACCACGCCCGGCGACAGGCAATGGGTGGGTGGGAAGTCCACCGCACTGCCATGCCTGAGCCCTCTTAGCTTCCCGGTGGTTCCACCTACCACCAGTACTAAGCCCCCTGCCACGACAAGGCGAAGGCTCATGGGGGGGAGACAATACTAACCTAAGTGAACCTAACATAAATTCTCCACAAAAATTGGATACTCAGTCAGCGCAGTCGAGTGAGGTCAAGTTATCGGCCGCGCGGCGACGTCGCCACGGGCGCGCAGTGTGGCTGAGAGGGAGGCGGAGGATAAGGATTGTTTTGCCACTCCGGAATAACAGTCAAGCTCACCTCAAACTCAAACTAAAACTCAAATAACTTTATTCAAATAGACTGTATCAGTACTTTCAAATCGTCAAATTTACAGCAAAATATACTAAATAATAGACATAAATACCATAATAATATGGATATGTAAATAACAAATACAGACATAATGCGACTCTACCACCGCATCGGAGTTGTTTCTTGCTGAGAAGACCCGGCGAGAAACTCAGCAGTTACTCTTTTAAACTTGTTTTGGGTTGGGCACCAGGCGCTCCAGCTCCTTATTTACCTTCAGCCAGCCCAGTACCGCACCAGACACGTCTCATGAGAAAGTGTAGGTTAGATCGTTGTCTACTTATACTTAGGGACGTTTCGTTAAGTATAAGTTTTAGCTAAGTTAGCAATATCAAAAATTAAAATATTTGTAAATTAGTTCAGGTGATATAAGTAACGTAATTAAGTATGGAGGTGTAATGTAGGTAGTTAGAAGTAGATCATTATTAGTACGTAACCATAAGGTGGCTTTTGTAATAGCAGGAGTACAGAATAAATAGCTCTTTGCCACGCACGCGTTTCCTTGTGTCTTTCACCACCCCTCTCGTACTACCCCGAATCATCCCAACGTGCCCGACATTACAATAAGTTTACCGACCTATGAAGAATCAGATTAATTATGTTACTGTTTAGGCATTAAGCTGAATTTAGATGATTTTAAATGAATATTTTTATTTTTATTTTAATATATCTAATGATTAAAACATAAAAAGTGATTTATATAATGATATTCTAAACATTTCTGACAATAGGTAATAAGTTCAGGGCGCAAATAATTTTGTCCGGTACTTTGTATGAACCGGCAACACTGTGCGCCGTGTGGACCGGCTCTCACGTAGACACTTCCTTCTGAATATTGTGAATCGCGGTGGCGGAACGAGTTGAGAGTTTGAAACTTGAACATGTTTTCGTTTCAATATCTGCTGTTTGTTGATTTCGAAATCCGAAAAGCAACTGTTCGAGACGGTTCGACAAGTCTCTAGATTCGAGAATGAAACAATCATACACAGAGTACAAAACAAAACGGTGGACTTGTTCGGTTTTACACAGAATAAATGTTAGGATAGCGCATCATTTTTATTTACAAACACAAGGCATCCAGATTGCTGAACATTATTTTATTTATTTATTTTTATTTATTTATTTTACTTTAATTAAAACGGCGGTACACCAATAACAATAATTAAAGATACAGAAATAAAATAAAAAACATTAAATTAGACCTACATTAAATATATTGGATATTAACAGACACTAAATTAATACACACATTTACATACTATCACAAAAACACAAACACTGAAACACTACCTTTGACCATTCATCCGCAAACAAATCTGAATGTGGATTATGGAAATACTAGATTACTAGATCGTTCAATAAGTCCCGGGACTAACATAGACATGGCGGCTTATATTAAAAACTTTTTTTATTTTTCGAAAGCACTGGCCATCAAAATGATATGTGTTATTTTTTTTTAAAATCGAACGATAATATATTGAGCTACACACTTTTTAGTAAGACTAGTTTAGTACATTCGTAAAAAATGGATAACAACGAGTTTCGCGTGTTGATAAAACATTGTTTTTTAATGGGAAAAACCACCGTTCAAGCGCAGCAGTGGCTTAAAAAGTGTTATTTAGAATCTGCTCCGTCTAAAACAACAATTTGTCGGTGGTATACTGAATTCAAACGCGGTCGTATAGATACAAATGATGCTGAACGTTCTGGTCGTCCAAATGAAGCAGTGACTCAACAAAACATCAACCAAGTCCTGAAAATCGTGAAGGAAGATAGAAAAGTAAAATTGCGTGAGATAGCTGAGATAGTGAAGATCACACCATTTTACATAAAAAGCTTTTTTCCAAATGGGTGCCGCGTTTGCTCACGATTGATCAAAAGCAACAGCGTATTGATGCTTCAGAGCGCTGTTTGGCTATGTTTGACAGGAATAAAAAGGATTTTTTACGTCGGTACGTGACAATGGATGAAACATGGATTCACTATTACACTCCGGAATCCAATCGGCAGTCAGCAGAGTGGAGAGCACCCGGTGAAAGCCGCCCGAAGCGGCCTAAGACACAAAAATCAGCTGGCAAGGTTATGGCCTCTGTATTTTGGGATGCGCATGGAATAATCTTCATCGACTACCTTGATAAAGGTCAGATAATAAATAGCGAATACTACATGGGGTTATTGAAGCGATTTAAGTACGAAATCGCGGAAAAACGGCCTCAATTGAAGAAAAAAAAAGTTTTCACCAGGACAATGCGCCGTGTCACAAATCAATGGTAACAATGGCCAAACTAAACGAATTGCACTTCGAATTACTTCCACATCCGCCTTATTCGCCAGCCCCCAATGATTACTGGCTCTTTGCAGACTTGAAAAAAATGCTTCGAGGTAAGAAATTTGACACAAATGGTGAAGTAATCGCAGCAACGGAGGCTTATTTTACAGTCAAAGAAAAATCGTTCTACACTCATGGGATAGAAAAGTTAGAGAACCGTTGGAGGGAATGTATCGCAGCTGAAGGAGACTACGTTGATGAATAAAAAATATTTTTATCAAAAAAACGTTTTTTTAGTCGTTAGTCCCGAAACTTATTGAACCAAGGTAAGGTAAGTTGATTCTAAACTCTTAGCTGAGCCTAAGACTAAGGCCCGTATTCTAGAATCATACTCAAGCAATCAAGCATTGATCTTACTTGAGTAGAGATTTGAAAACGTCAGTTCATACGAAAACGTCAATTTGATCTACTATAATACTCAAGAACAGATTTTGTATAGAATACTAGCCTAAGACCATTGTGAACAAATTGTGTGATATATTATTAAAGTGCTAGATTTTATTTATATGAAGAAATCTGAAGAAATTGAATAAAGTATCAACTCACTAAATGTAATTTTGTCTATCTAGTGCTAGACTATGCTCTTCATTGTCTGTAGAAGTGACAGTAGGCTGTCTGTCATAGACGGACGGACGGCTTGCACTTTTTACCGCGCTTTTGTGTTGACTGGTTCTAAATAAATGTATCTTCAATTAGTGTTTATTCAAGCTTCAGATCAACACTAGTTGAAAGTCAAAGTACTTACTATCCTTTTTCAATAAAATCAAACATATATGAATTATGTGATTTGTTAATAGGTAATGGAATACGAAAATACGACGTTTATGGAAAAAATAATTGTGGATAATGATGACACTTGAAAATATGGCATCAAAAATTATGAAAAATGAAGGTTATGACAAATTAATAGTCGTCTCATGCGTTGTTATGACAACTAGGCAAATAAATGTTATGACCAGCCATCATTATAGAAAATAAAGTTATGGGAGATTACCCTCATTGAGATCATCATCATCATCCGTGCGGTCTATCCCGGTAATGAACCCACACTGGTGTGTAAGGTCCCAGGGTCCGCCCCTCATTGAGATCATGCGGTCTCGATAATATAGACAACATATTATCGAGACCGCATGATCTCTCTTCAATGTCCTTAATTAACATTAGATAGATACTTTACCCTAATTCACAATACCTACTTAACTATACGTTTAACAATGTTGTTAAAATTTACAAGTGGAAGGCTCACCACTTAATACTACTACTACCTTGGTTTTTAATAACATTGGTGAAAAGTGGGCTTCTGACTGTTCCGTTCCCTCTCAAACAAATTTGCGTTAATTTGACGAGAAAGAACGAAAATTTCTGCCTCTGCTTGCTTTCACCCCTAGCCCTAGGTGCACAAAAAATTGCCATCTTTGCCCCGAATAGGCTTCCTGCTTAGTTATTCAATAACAACGATTACAAGTTAGGTTGTTCACAAAATTCGATTGCACTTCAATTGCATTTATTACAAATAGTACGTCAAATTCTGCATCGTCATTGGCTGACAAGCCGTCAATGAGTCGATTAGCAATCAAGTTCCGTTGTTGGTTAATGAGTCAGGGGGCACTGTTGCCGATTACAGAGATAGGCTCCCCAATCGTGATGGAAAGTGTTTTATGTTTAGAGTAACGACAATTACATTATGTTGACAACATAACCTGGTACAAACTAGACTGTACAAACAAGGCGTTTGTGTATAATTCAACTAGGTAAGTGTAATAAGTTGGAAATAGAAAAACTATTTGTTTCATCCTGATTAAGAAAACACTTCCTCTGGAAAGTGTAAAATGTTATAAGAGCTCTTCAACCGCTCTGTTGATCGAGTTAGGGCCCATCGAGATTGCTTATTTAGGACGAAAGTTCCGAACAGGGCAGTGTGTTGAATTACAGAGTATTCACCCTTTGTTTCTTTGGACTACCAGAATTCGTTTAACTATGGTTAAAAATTGGTCGTGTAATCGTGTTACTTTATGTGGCGTATAATAGGTTGGGGAAAAAGATTATTCGCATTTTTAAAGAAAATTCAAAACATTTTTTAATATAGTTTATTTATATTTAACTAAAGTATGTAGGTGCCATTTTGTTCGATTACGTTTTGCCATCTTGTAGGTAGGGACATGATCCCATTGTTATAGTAATTTTGAGGCTTCTGATCAAAATACGACAAGTGGTTTTGGCAGTCCTCTCGTGATGTTAACCTGACACTGCCTATTCAAAAGACTGCCTATAGTTATAGTTAACTGATATTTTAAACCTACTGCCTAAATAAGTACTTCTAGAGATAATATTATTTTTTTAAAACTTTATTCAGTTACTACAAGGATAAAAATGACAGTTCAAAATTAACATTTGATTATGAGAAAGATTTTGGAAATAAAATAGGTACAAGTCAACGTAGATATATCTATTTTAACTTAAAAAGTAACAAAAGGTTATGAATAAAAGCTCCGCAACGAACAAAACATTTCTACTCGTAGTTAAGGACAAGATCGAACATTAGATTAAATACAATTTTAACTGTTTGATTTATTTAGAGGTCTCGAAAAACTTGTAAATTAAAATACAAAGTTGTGAATAATTCAAATATTTGGTTTACTTGTTCTAATACGTTTAAAAAATAGACCATTAACATTAAACCAATTATCAGAACGAATTATTGTTGTTAAATCTTGTCATTCAGAATAGTCAGGAGTTTCAGGTTGATGTTCGACAAAGATGACGAAGTCTTACATTTCTGTTTAGATTGCGCTCTTATTCTGAGATTGTTGAAATAGACACTGTAACGTGATTGATGTTATCTTACCCAGCTAGGTACTGTACAAATAAGGTACCGATTGGGAATTATCCCGCAGTTGTTATTGGAATACATTTTTAATTAATTTTCACATGAAATCATTAGTAAGCAGTGCCACCCGAATGTTTTGATCATTGGAACGTTTAGTTGATAAATAGGAGCTGGAACTTAGAAAAATGTATGTTGATGAAAAGACACTGATTTGATTTATGATAACGATGGACTATTCACTAATCTCACTAGATTAGTCGTACTCGAAAATAACTTAGTTTAGGCGGTATTAAAAATCTTTTCGTTACCTTATCGTGTGGTAATTAAGTACTGTCCTAGAAAAACTTGCCATACGTTTTCAGTTAATGTTTAAGAATGAAATTATAGTTTCGGAATAACTTGGCTGTAAAATGGTGTAGTGCATTTGGATTGATCACCCAAAGGCAAACTATATTTTTAGAAGCCAAATTATTTGTTTTCGATGATTATAATTAGTGTGGAAATGTTAAATAGTAACGTCTGCTTTATTTTGTGAAGGAAAATTGTTTTGTACGATGGTTATAGTTTTTTTTTAATGGTTAGTATGGTAAGGTACAAATTAAGAAGAAAAATGAGAAGTAAAGGGATCAGGTCCTTCAGAATAACTGTGACGTGAACTAGAAACTTTCCCGCTGAAAACTGTTGGAGACCAGTAAGATGTCCTGATTCGCGATACCCTTGATTATTGATAACAATGATGTGAAACAAATACATGTTGTGTCCATTCCTTCTATTCGATCATGGTGAGAACGAGATTCCTCCGTTAGAAAGTTGGACTCCAGAAGTAACTTAAATTGTGACCTTCGTGATGAAGATGTAGAAAGGAAGAAATAAAATGAATAAAGTACATGGTACAAGGAGAGTCGCATCCTTCCATTCGATCATAGTGTGAACGAGTTTGAGATATGCTGGAGTCCAATAGAGGCTTAAAACGTGACCTCCAAATAATAAACACCAAATGTGTAAAATAAAGTCGACTATAAATAAAAATATAATAATATGTACCAAATGAAATAATGAATAAATGAAAGTAAGTATGAAAATAAAATATGATAAATAAAAAGGGGACCGGCCGGCCCTAATAATAAAGTGTAAAAGTGGTGAGATAGAATATACGCACCGATACCTACTATGGAAGAGCTAGGAAGAGGAATTATGTGAATTGAGCTATTTTTTTTAAAAGCATTAATTGAGTGATTTATTGTTTGTTGTTGGATAAGATTTTTAATTAAAAACGATTAAATAATTAATATATACAGTACAGTAAAAATTAAAAAGAAATCGTTAGAATAAATATAACTAAAAACTACTAAGAAAATTTTGCACCTGTGGTAAGGTACCCAAGATGCTGGCAGCATTCCCCCGTTGTATAGAAAGACTCACACGTTGTGCGAGGAATGTACCAGCTCTTGGGTCACCTGTAGTTGAAATCAATTTTTTAGCTAGATTTTGTTTGTTGTTTATAATCAATGACGAGAAGTGTGAAAGAATGAGCTTGTTCATAATGGGAGAGTATTTTTTTTCGGAATAATTGTATAATTACATCTACTGAAAGGTAACAAGTTTAATGAATGAGAAACTGGTAAAAGATAATAATAGCGGTTTTTATCGGAAGGGAAATACTGTGCTATATATTTTTTTTGAAGTGATGAATAAATTTCTTTCTAGAATTAAATGTGTTGATAAAATAATATAAAAAATTTAAATGTTCATTCTTGAAGTTTAATAGTGGTTGCAAACATGGTATTATAACAATAACAGCTCCTAAGGTAATAGAAAAAAAGTGGACCTACAAATGTTTTATTTCTTACAATGCATTAGAAGAAAAGTTTTATTTTTTCTCTCATTGCCAACTATTGCTAATTAAATGATGTACTTATTAAATAAAAATTTTGATAATTGTGTTTTCATGTTGACTTTATAACTGTCCCAAAATATTGTATTTTAGGGGTGATTTAGGGCAATGTTTAATCAGTAGGTTTAGTAAGTCTTAATTTCGATATATTATTTTCAGCTAATTTGGAAAGTTTTTTCGATTTAAAATGTCTTTGCTGATATAATGTTAAAAAAATACTTTAGTTTTATTTTTTTTATTAAAAAGAGGGGAGGTGTAGTGTATGACACACCTCGCCTCATTATGTCTACTATTTAAGGTAGATCCTAAGGTAATGTAAGTCAATAATAAATCAGACGTCGACGTAATTACTTCATTAATTCTGTATCTTCTCCCGGGTCCCCACATTGCAGTGGTAACAGCTCATAATGAATAATGCCCTTCCAATCCCACCTCACACACAGCATCACCTTGTTGCGAGTTAACCCGGGTTTCGCCACAGTCTGTGAAGCCTGACCGGCCTTTGACCACGACCTTTTTCGCACGTTGTTGTCGTACGTGATCCACTTTTCATCACCAGTTATCAGCTTCTTCCAAAAATGGTTCAGTTAAATTACGTCGTAATAAAGAATCACAAATGAGTACACGGTTCATTAGGTTTCTTTCAGTGAGCTCGTGAGGTACCCAAATATCTAGCTTTTTTCTGTACCTAGTTTTTTTCAAATGCGCCAAAACTGTATGGTGGTCAATTCCCAGTTCTTCAGCTACGTCGTAACTACTGATATGCCGATCTTGCTTCACTTTTTCAAAAATGGCATCCATTTTATCCGTAATAGGGCGACCAGAGCGACGTGCATCTTTGACATCAAAATTTCCGGATTGAAAACGCCTAAACCAAATTTGTGCTACTCTCACAGACACTGCACTAGGTCCATAAACATCGCAAATTGTTTTGCTGCTTGCGTTGCATTTTTACCTTTTTTGTAGTAAAATTTTAAAATGTATTAAATTTCTTCATTAGATTACATCTTGAGAGTAAGAAAAACAAATGAAAATCACACATTTTCTAATTTGAATTTGGAATTATCTACTTTAAAATTTATTTTTTTACGATACTAAATCCAGCCAGATACAAATAGTATAGCTAAAGAGTTTTATTTACAAGTTCATACATACTATATGAAAGAAAGACAGAAAGAAAAATTATTTATTAACCCGACAAATACAAACAATATAATAATGAACATAGACAATAAACAATAACAAGGTGATACAAAAAAAAGGTTTTAACAGATAATGGGTTAATCAGGCCACTGCCTCAGCATGTGTCTCTGCAGTTTTGTGCTGGTATTCTGGCAGGGCCTGTCGAGTGTTCGTCATTCGTGATATATGTATGTGAAAACTGTAAGTGTTTGTGTATGCAATAAATTAAGTACAGAAAGTGAGCTAATTGTAAGTGTAAAAGTGTCGTAATGTGACGTGAAGTTTTTGTAGAAATTAATGACAAGAGTTATGTAAAGAAAAAGAAAAATATCAGTATCAGTGTCAGTGCCTAGTGGCTACCCTCCTCGCTACCTACGCGTCGCGAATAAAATGCAGGTGAGTTTGCTATATTGTGGGTCTGTTTTTTGTGTTAACATATAATATTTTTTTAGTGCTATCCTGAAAGTGTTGATGGTTTTTAGATCGCGCATTGGTGGGAGGAGGTCGTTCCAACACCGTGAAGCGGCAAATCTAAAAGACCCACGAAAAGCCATAGTGCGATGTTTAGGGGTAACAAAAATATGAGTGCACACCCTTCTGGGACACCCACCCCGCCCCTGGGCCCGCACCAATCTATCCCACAAATATTTAGGCTTCCCAGTCCCAATCACGCCGAAAAGCAATATATGCGAAAACCACGCACTTTCACGAATCAATAAATGTATAAAAATTACGAATTTTTAAACGCGTATACCTTGGTTTGTGTCCGCCCTACGACTTACTACCTATTGCTCCGTATGACTAGTTCTAACTATACGTACTACTTTTTTTTGTTGGCCGACACTTTCAGAAAAGGCCCAAAAAAATGATATCCTTTGTCGTTGAATGCACATTAGATACCTACTCCTACTATGATTTATTTTATTTATTATTTAGATCACCAACTAACGAGATTCCACCACAATACTGATGGTGATTATAACCTACGGCCCTCGTATCAGTGACCTTTAGGCAAACGAGGTCCTTTTCACAAATAGGTATAGTACCTAGTAGGTAAACTCCGTTAAACTCAACAAACGCGTATCCTCAGTTAGCAGCGTTTAGCACGAAGTACGGACACGTTACACGTATATTTAAGCCGTGATTACACAGTGCGGACATTATAGCGTTATCGCAGAGCTGTGGTTTATGGCTTCCTACTGCCAGCAAAATGGCGGCAATGGCGCGGGACTCCGCACCGGACTTTTGAGCGCACTTTAAAATTCACTCGCTTTTGATCGGAGCGCTGGTGGACCATTATGGGTATTCGAGTGAGAAAGTGTAAATAATGTTTTATGGCCTAAGTTTGAAGCAGGTATGCAGAAAGATTTAAAATATTAACACAAGTCATTTATACAGGGTGTCCCTGGAAGTAAGGATCAAATCAAAATATCAATTCTGACCTTTTTAATCCTGTCAATATTGATTCGATTTCTAACCGTTAAAAAGTTATAATCAATACTTTTTTTTTAGAAAATGGCCTAAGTCCATGCAAAATTTTTTATTTTTTTTTTATCAAAAGGTACCAACTTATTTTTTTTGCCGAAAGATTAGCAGGATATTTGTCTTACTTAAAACTCTTGACTTTGACTTTTAACTTTTGTCTTTCGACTTTAGTTGGGGCAAAAAAAAATTAGGTACTACTGGAGGTTGTTCAAGTATTTAAAAAAAGTTGTTTATTTAATACGGATTCTCAAAAGGTATGAATTGCAAAAATATTTTTATAACTTCTAAAATTGTGGGTATTTTAAAAAAGAAAGTAGTCATTTTTGGAGATTGACATTTCAACCGATTTAACTTTTTTTGCAAGAAAGTGCATTTAATGTTACTTTCTGACAACTGCAGGATGGTTTTAAAGTACGTACTTAGTACCATTAACCTTATTGAGCGATTTTCTGAACTAAACTAAAATTTATCATAACTTTCTAAGGGTTAGAAATCGGACCATTATTACCATTTTAATTCGGTTAAAAGGGTCAGGAATGAGCCAGCTGTGCGCTATTATGATTTGATCCTTGCTTCCAGGGACACCCTGTATATCTTATTTTATCTCATTATATTTCTTATATAATATTATAAATGTGAAAGTTTGTGACGATGTGTATGTATGTGTTTATTACTCCATCACGCAAAAAGTACTGGCGGATTAAGATGAAACTTTACAGTCATCAGCTTATCCATCAGAATAACACCTAGACTAAAATTTAATAAGACTTTATGTATGCATGTTACAGAAATAAAGTTCACACGGGCGAAGCCGTGGGCGGAAAGCTAGTTTATTTATATTTAAGAAAACCCGCGTCATAGCTGTCATGATGACAAACAGCTGAGTGGTAACCATTCATTTTGGTATTATGTCACACATTAATATATTTTAACCGACTTCAAAAAAGAGGGAGGTTTTTCAATTCGACCGTATAATATGCTTTTTTACTTCTCATGCTCTAAAAGTACGCCAATATAGCCCTACAAAGCGGGACTAAAGTGACCACTTTAGCCCCTGGGGAGTAAAAAGTAATTAGTTTTTTAATTTCCTTCATGTGACATAGACAAACTCAAACAGCCAGGATAAATATACTATTATCTGTGGAGTGTGGACCGTCTTCATTGCGAAAATGTTGACAGTTTTAGTTCCATGGTTTGTCCGCAAAGAAGGTGGCGCCATGTGTTTTAAATTGTTCATCTGTGGTTCAGTTCAGAAGAAAAACCTGAACACAAAAATTTCAGAACTTTGGTCAAGTGTGAATTGTTCGGTTTTAAATGTTTTTGTACTAAATTGACTATTTTTTTCGCACTCAAAGTGAAAAGTACAGTTTGCACCTCGAGACTAAACGCCAACTTAATATCCCCTCGGTTTCATTGACTCCCTCGCACGCTCGTGAGTCAAACCACCTCTGGTATATTAGGGCTTTGGTTAGTCCCTGGAAATAAAATATACTATTTTATGTGGGTTCGCGGATAACTTCGTGATTAATTAAATGAACCGTTTTTAATGATTATTTTTTTCTTGGACAGTAAATATTCCAAGGGTGGTTCAATGATAAGGAAACCAGGATGTGATGATAGCATGTAAGGGAAATCAAGGGGAACTTTCAAAAATCGTTGGGGCGACTAGTGCGTATGTAAATTTTTTCATTATGTATTTTAAAGTACTACAATTTAAAGAAGGTTTGGAGTCGATCTGATGATGAAGCCGACAGACAGCAGTTACCCTGTGTTTGGGCTTGATCAATTTGTATTGATGAGAACTTTACACCTAGATGGGGTGTTTAGGGGAGGGGTCTGATGACATATTGAAGCAGAAAAGTTAGAGAGGATGTCGACTTGATAGTCCTCCATAAGGCCTCCGTATGGTGGAATATTCGCATTATGTTAATTTACGATGTGTACTATTATTGTATTTTTTTATTCACGCCTATCATTGTTTATATATACTTTTTGTGAATTCTGACATTTCATAAGTGTATCTTTGTAAAAGCTTATGTGAATTAATGATTTTTTACTTTACTTTACTATGGGATTGTCTCCACCAAATATCAACGTGTTCTTCATAAAACTAGGTCGTGAAAATGTGGAGACCAAATGGCTTTTAGTGAGACAACTTCAACAGCTTCCATTTACCAAGACAATTCTCCTCCTTCACAGCTTTTTCGGATGCGACTCCACTACCACCTCTGCGATCTACGGAAAAAGCAAAGTGGGAATTGCTAAGCTGTTCATGGCTAAACCAGAATAGACCTAAAAAATCTCAGTGTCAGATAAGCTGACACTGTAAGCATATGTTTACATTTGTTTTGAAACTCGATCTTTAAAAACAGAGAAATCGGAATCGGACAAACCCCGATTTTTAGGTTTTGTAAATAAAACACAGTGTAATCAATTTGGATACCCTAATCCAGTACACTTGAAATGATAGTTAATGTTTTCGACAGTAGTAGCGCTCCTCATGTACTACAGGACGTATCATTGCTACCTGGCTTCAATCTATGCAGCCTAAAGCCCCCGGAATTCCAAATACTGTAAAATCTGAAACATAAACACCATTTGTATTTTTTATTTATTTATTTATCTTCATGCTTACAAGCTGACAGATTACATCCAACACGCTTGCAACACTAAATTATTTTCACAATGCAATAGTTAAACAAAAGATTGCAGAAAATAATTAAGAAAAGAATCAAAATTAAATGAATTAAATTAAAATTAATCACAAAATAAAATAAAATTAACATAAAATAATTACAGACGGCGCGGTTGTCTGTATAATTGCCGAATAATGCTGAAAACCATAAAAAACTTCAACTGACGGTAACGGTTTCATCACCAACAATAACAGTGACAAGTACGTCAAAAATAAGTCGAAACAGAGCGTGGTGCTGAAGAAACTTAAAAACCACTGGGATTTCCAATGAAACCAGGTATAAAGACACTTTTAGAAAACTAGAAATCCTATTAAAACCTAGAAAAATTGAACGTGCACAGTTCCACTCAGTAATTTTGTTTGGCGGACACACGCCACCTAGCGCCACTTAAATAAAGCAATAAGAAAGTGATCCTCCACTAGTTGAATCCGCCACTGCACGCTAAAGGACGCCACCAGAACTAACATCACTTGCACCGAAAAACAAAATACAAATTCTTGATTCTGCCGCTCCACGCTAGAGGACGCCACCAGTGCTAACGTCGCTTGCACCCAAGAAAAAATACAACTTTGCGTAGTCCCGCCGAGTGTTATTTACAAAAAATTTAAGAAGTTTTACTTGCACTCCAAAAGATACAAAAAGGCTTAGAAGAACAGAAAAAGGAAATCACTAAGAATGGCGAAAAAGTAACAGAAAAGGTAACAGAAAACATCATTGAAATACTGGAAGATAAATTTAGGTCCTGGGAAGAAAATCAGACTGAATTGACATAAAAAATTGAAAATCAGGAAAGACGTATACAAACGCTTGAGAAACATGCAAGGCAGAGAAATCCTGTCTTTTTTTGGTTTGGAGGAAAATGAAAAATCCTACTCTGCCATGGTGAGCATGATTACCACTTTTATAGAAAAATACTGGTCAAAAAAACTATCTCAAAACGACATTCAAGCAATCAGAAGAAAAGGTATAAAGTCTGAAAAACCAAGACCAATTATAGTAACATTTACCATATTGGGACTGAAAATTGATATCGTAAAGCAGTAGCGATTGTTAAATGACACACCATTTTATATGAAAGAAGACTATCCCCAATATAATATTGGAAAACGAAAAGAATTTCAAGAAAAAGTAAGAGAAGAGTATGAAAAAGGAAATAAAGCAATAATTAAGTATAGTACTTCACCACAGAATGGAACAAGTTCACAAAATACACCTCACAGCACCCAACCAGTCAAGAAAAATAAATCGTCCTTTGCTCATACCACTTCACAAAGATCATCAAGCTTTTCTGAAGGTGTGGTCAAGCCAGGCATACTCAACTTTTTAGTTAATAAAAATGATAGAAAGCAAGAAGACGAGAACAGCCAGATAAATAAACAAACTTAACAATAAGCATAACCTCTCTCAGTTAATAGCTATGATAAGAATATAATAAAAAACACAACTCTACATCTTCCAAGCCGGCTAGTCACTAGGAAGATTATGACTACAACCCTCCAAATATTTCTCCATTAGAACATAAAGATGAAATACTAGATAAAATAAGTAATGAACTCTACATAATAACCTACAATGTAAGAACTTTGATGTCTCACGAACGAATCATAGAGCTGAAAAAAGCTCTATCACACATTAAATACGACATAATTGGCTTATCAGAAGTACGTCACCTCGGAAATATCATAGAAGAATATGCAGAATATATTCTTTGCTGTACAGGTAAAATACAAGGTCGGATTTATAATAGAAAAAACCTGAAACAGTATGTTGAAAGCTACATTGGTATCTCTGAACGTGTCGCTCTACTGAATCTGAAACTGCCAGGTATTACCATCATACAAGCCTATGCCCCTACAGGAGCAGCAGACGAAGAAGAAGTAAACATATTTTATGACACCATCTACGAGGCATTAGACAAAGCATACGAAGACTTTATTTTGATGGGTGACTTCAATGCCAAAATTGGAATACCACAAAAAGACGAATACTTATTAATGAAACAGTATGGTTACGGAACAAGAAACAAACGAGGTCAAAAATTGATAGATTTTGCCATGTAAAACAAACTAGCTATCATCAACACTTTTTATAAGAAAAAAGAGAAAAAAAAATGGACGTAGCAATCTCCAAACGGCCAACACAGAAATGAAATAGATTATTTACTATCTAATCGCCCCATATATTTCAAAACATAGAAACACTAAGTATAAATTTTGCATCAGATCATAGACTACTAAGGGCAAAAATACTTCTGACCAATCCAATAAGAAGCCGATCCAAGTTTGCAAACAAACAAAAAAGTGCTCTCAAAAGCGAATAAGAAGAAGGAAAATATGTAGAGAACCTAAAAATCCAAATAATTTCACTAGTGTCTGAACCATGCGAGGTAGTACAAGATTATTACACGATAAAATAATAGATTCTATCACTGGCAGTTTACAAAAAGCAAATATTTCTCATTCACGAAAAGGTCACAGTGTTTTCACAGAAAATACTGAAAGACTTCTAAAACGAAGACAGGAGCTACAGAGAACTCAAAACAAAACTCGAGCTATGAAAAACGAGCTTAAAGCACTCTACAAACTGCTCAGCAAATATATAAAACGGGACTACAAAGCACATAGACTCATCATAATAGGAAAACATCTACAACAAAAAGGAAGTCTGAAAAAGGGATACAAAGAACTACAGACGAATAAAACATGGCTTGAAGGCTTGAAAGAGTCAGGAAAAACTACCTACAATCGCAAAGATATAATAACTATTGCTACAAACTTTTACAAGAACTTAAATAGTGCATCGAATGCTTCCACAGAAAAGAAAGACTCATGCCAGGCAAATAGTACTGAGGATACGACGTCAAAGCCTGACATAGAGCCAATAGACTGTGTAGATGTTATCGAAACAATCAAGATACTTAAATCGGATAAAAGTCCAGGACCGGATAACATAACAAACGACGCCATCAAAAGGGCAGGGTTCTCACTAGCCGAACCACTAACAAAACTATTCAACCTGATATTAGAAACCAGCGTCACACCAAATCAATGGTCAGAATCCAATATTATCCAGCTCTTTAAGAAGGGAGACCCAAAAGACATCGGCAATTATAAACCCATAAGCCTTTTGCCATCTCTCAGTCAACCTGTCGAACAAGCCGGCTTTAGAAAAGGTTTTTCTACCGTTTATCATATACATACGCTAAAACTAATAATAGAAAAATATCAAGAACAGCAGAGACCGCTCTACATCATATTCATTGATTACCAAAAAGCCTTCGGTACGATCTCGCACGAGAGCATATGGACTGCTTTAAAAGCCCAAAATGTGGAAGATCAATACATAAAAGTAATCAAACATTTATACGAAAACAGCTCAAGTAGAGTCAAGCTAGAAAACTTAGGTCCAAGCTTTCCAGTCAGGCGTGGTGTTCGGCAAGGCGACCCTTCATCGCCAAAACTTTTTATTGCTGTACTAGAATGCATTATTAGCAAACTAGACTGGACATAAGAGGATTACACAATTCTCTGTATTTCCAGTCTAGTTTGCTAATAAGTTGTCCTCGATACACATCGAGGGCAACTACCTAAACCACTTAAGATTTGCAGACGATTTGGTATTACTATCAGAAACAAGCATAAATCTATAATACATGTCAGACACTCCAGACAAGGCAAGCAGACTAGTGGGCTTAGAAATTAATATTACAAAAACTAAAGTCATGACAAATTACAAAAAATCAACCATAACAATTGGAAAGGATAAGGTAGAGTATGTAGACCAATATACATACTTAGGAAAACAAGTCGGATTCAACAAATACAGTAACAAATTAGAAATAGAGAGAAGAGTCAAACACACATGGAATAAATACTGGAGTTCAAAGAGGTGTTCAAAAGCGCAATGCCCATTAATTTAAAAAAAGAAGGTCATGGACTCATTCCTCATCCCCTGCCTTACATACGCATGTCAAACATAGAAGTATTCAAATGCAACAAAGAACAAAATAAATACTTGTCAGCGTGGCATGGAACACAGCATGCTAAACGTTCAGAAAATGCAAAAAATAAACCACTCAAAAATAGCTACAACTAAAGCTATAGATGCCTTAAGCCATGCCCAAAAGCTGAAGTGGAAATGGGCCGGACATGTGGTGTGGCTCGACTCAAAGACCGTAAATGGACCAAGACAGTCACGTTATGGAATGGCCCGTCGGGCAAGCGCTACAGAGGAAGACCACTAGCGAGATGGGACGACGACCTTAAGAAGATTGCCGTCCCCGAATGGTATCAAATAGCCCAAAATAGAGATGGCAATCTTTGGAGGAGGCCTTCACCACGAGGCCAGAACAGATACATTTTTAAAAATAATAATAATATTCATTTATTTACATTGTATCTAGGTTCTGGGAAAAAAAGTTTTTTTTATTTTTTATTTAATTTATTTATAATTACAAATTAAACAGAATTAATTAGAAAAGGAATAGAATGAAAAGCAAAAATAAGTCAAAATAAAATATACATTACGAATTAGGTAGATGTAATGATACAATTGTACAATGTCACTTATTATCAGTCTCAATTTACTTCTTACTTTTGTTAGTCCATCGGCAAATAAGTCAATATCTTCGTACTGAGCAAGTATGTCACCAATCATGCGCAGAGCCCGGACAGTGGGCGCGTGTTCGCCGCGTCTAGTGCGTGCAGCGGAGCGCGCAAGCAAGCGCGGCCGGCGGCGCGAGGCTACTTGCAGTCCTGCCTGACTCCTGCGGTATATTACCGGGAACTAGGATGCGCACACTAATATCTGACTATCGATCCTGCTACAAAGTATCGAGAGATAGTGTGTTATCATAAGCATAATTCTCCTAAAATTTTAAGTTTCCATGTCTACCATACCTGATACAAACAAGGATCCTTCCTTGTAAGGAAGTACAAGTAAGGATAGTTTCCATATCGCCTAAGCACCTTCGGGCAAACTTACGCTGTATCCTTTCGACATACTTATCCTCAAATGGGTCCCAGACAACAGCACCATACTCCAACTTGCTACGAATAAACGAGTTCTACAGTATTTTGGCCACTAGTTCGTTGTCAAATTGTGATCCAGTCCAGTGTGTCAGTTCAGTCCTAATAACAAAAATTTCCACTCTTTGCGCGTTCTTACAGATACTTGTCATGTGTAAATGGAAATCTAATTTGGAATCTAGTAGCAACCCTAAATCTCGAATCTCATGTACTCTTTCCTGAGGAGCGTCAAGGCTATACCAATTAACAATTGGTCTAGGTTTTCGAGTGAAAGTAATTATTTTACATTTATCAATATTAAGAGGCGGTACATAGATTTTCTTGGCTCCAATTCGACACCGCGTCAATGTCTGCTTGCAAATTCACGAAATCTGCTTCAGCCTTAATACGCAGACTAAGTTTCAAGTCGGATGACTTAAAAAGGAAGCACTCAGAAAAACAAACAGTGTTCGGCAGATCGTTCACAAAGAGCAGGAAGAGGGTTGGACCCAACGTACTGCCCTGAATCACCCCTAACCACGTGAAGTAATTACTAGAATCATACCTGTCCACGTGCACGTACTGAGATCGATTATTCAAGTATCATTCGAAAAACTGAAGCCAAGTTTTCTAGTAATTTGTCGTTGTCAACGAGGTCGAAGCCCTTTTTAAAATCGAAATAAGCCACGTCCACTTGTTTGTGATGGTCCATCTCATGACATATAAAGTCTACATGCGCAATTAAGTTCGTAGTGGTATAACGAGCCTTACGAAAGCCATGCTGGCCATCATGCAACAAATGGCCTACCTGGACATTAATGTGTTTGGTGAAAAGAGAATAGACTCAAATATCTAAGCAAACACCGATAAAACAGCAATTGGTCTAAATGCCGACACGTCCACACTGACTTCTCCTTTCGGAACAGGGGTAACTCTGAAACGTTTCCAGTTTTCATAGTACTATGCATTAGCCAAAGATAGGTTGAAGAGATACAAGAGAGGCACCTCCCATTATTTGGGAAACCGAATGTTTGTCAATAAAATTATTTATGTGTTACATACTCTGCTTTAATTCTGTTACTCTCTTCACGGATGAATGGGAATTCTATGTGCTTTGGTCTCATCCCTAGTGCGTCAAACCCTTAAAGGGTCTGCTAAGCCACCAAATGCTCTTCATCATTGCCAACAGGACGCTAGTACGATTCAGTAGCATAAAAACATAATGCAATAAATCATCAATAATAATTTTAATAGGTTTGCTTATAAAGGTAAGTTTTTTTTTTTATATTGCCCGTCAAGATGACCTCACTCGTGCTGATGGAAAGCGGTCGTGAGGTCCAAATATGAGGTTGACAAGATAATTTATATCGATATGTTAATCCATATTGATTTGGGTAGAAGAATTCTTTTTACATGTGAAAATATGTTGAAGTTAGTGAGAAAAGAGAGTTAGTGAGAGGGGGGTTGTTACAAGACTGATGGTAAATTATTATAGCCCACAGATTTAACATTGTTGAGTGACTTTACGGTGTAAGCGACTTCATCTTCTGTCTATATTTTGTGGTTTGGAGTGCCTATACTTTGACGAACTAGCCATTGAAATAAAATATTCATTGAAGGCCGTAGCTATCTGTTTAGGGTCAGTAATATCAACGTCCGCGACAGTGATGCTTGCTATTTCACTAGGAGTTGAAAGTTATTTTCCTTCCTGAATAATATTCCAGACCGCTTATTTTTTGAGAAATTTATCAATTTATTGTTAGTTATCCTATGGGACTTACTAATACATAACAATCCCCCTTGACAATCTGCTAAAGTTTTTAAGGCTGACGTTGTTAGTTTCAGCCTTGTTTTTGTAGTATGAGATTCTAAGGTGACGTTTATTTAAAAAAAAAAACATAATCCCCTTTGTGATCCACTTTGGTACTTTTAAATAGTCAAAAAATATACTAATTATTAGACATAAATACTATAATAATATGAATATATAAATAAACAGTATACAAATACGAGTATATCTCGCCGGGTCTTCTCAGTAAGAATCAACTTCTCCGACGCGGTGGTAGTGTCACATTATATTTATCAGTCAGGAGCCTTATTTTTCTAACAGCATAATCTGCCGAACTAAGTCTTCCTGCCAGAGCAGAAATATGCGGACCCCACTGTAACTTGGAATCGAGAGTAGGTAATTCCTAGTAAATCGAGAGTAAATAGACAGAACAACACAACCTAACAAGTACAGCAAAGCTACAAAATATAAAACAATAGCCTGTACCAAGTCATCTAAACAATTCCAAAGATAAAAATTCTTAGTCATTAATACACTCAAGTCCGGTATTCAATTAATGTATCACAAGAGGTAACTGATCCCGTACTGAGCAGAGAGCTTTAATCCCAGGCTTTTTATCTAAAAGGTAATCATTGGTAGTATAATACCCCATTTTAATAAAACAGATTTAATGAATTAATGATTGATGAGAAGGTAATCATTGGTAGTATAATACCCCATTTTAATAAAACAGATTTAATGAGGTTTTTGAATCTGTGCAGCGGTAACATACAAATTACCTGAGCAACTTTGTTTTAGTAGTGTACGTTGCCCCATAAAGGATCCCAAATTTTTTTGTAATCTAAACAATGGAAGCGCAATTTTATCCTCATTCCTAGTATTTTTGGCGTGTATAACGCAGTGTTTTGTGAAAAGACTGATATTCTTTTTTACCAAGACAATACAGTTGTAAATAAATTGGGAAGCCACTGTAAGAATCCCAATTTCCTTAAAAGCTATCTGCGTGAGGCCCGTGCATGAAGCTTATAGCGTGGGCAGTTACAGGATTGGTTCTCGGCAAACGGATTACTATTAAATGTCACCAAATCAAAAATGATGGTATTCTCAGGCAGAAAGGTCAAATTGCCCGATTGCGTAATAAACGTTCCGATGCCACTATGTCTTGACAGTAAGTTTCTCGGATTTACGATTGATTACAATCTCAACTGGAAGTACCATGTAGACAAACTGTGTGATAGATTGAGTGGTGCAGTCTTTGCGTTGCGTAAATTGAGATCTCTGGTTTCTCCCGATGGACTACGACAGGTTTATTTTGCCCACTTTCACTCTCTGATGTCATAAGGAACTCTTCTTTAGTGTAATTCTACTGATGCCAACAGAGTGTTCATACTGCAAAAGCGTGCATTGCGTACACTGCTCGGGGTGAAGCCTAGGGACTCGTGCAGGGATTTATTCGTGACGCATCGCATAGTGACTCACTACTCGATCTATTTATTCGATATAATCATGTTTATTAGAAAGAACATATGCAGCTTTTTATCAATGGAAAATAATAAACGGAGTCACCTTGCAGGCCGTCTGAAATCGGTTTCTTGATACATGGCGCTTTCAGAGAAAAACTGGCGAGTCATTGGTCCGACATATTATGAAAAACTGCCCACAAAACTGAAAAGCGAACCATCGGACAAGGCATTTGGACGCCAGCTAAAGAGCCTTTTATTGAAAAATCCATTTTATTCTGCAGTGGAATTCTTGAAAAAGGATTTCACTGCAGCCTAAAACGACATTTTAAATTGATTGTAAATTGTTTATTTAATTTATAGTTTGTGTAACATTATTTGACATTGTTTATTTTTCCTTTTGACTTGATATTAATGACATCTTATTTTATATTCTATTTTGTGATTGCCTTGACATTTTTTTTAGGACTTTTTGTATTTAATTTGAATTATTGTGTTCTTGTTCCATATTCTGTTATATTTAATTCTTATCTAATTTCTTTGACGATCTCATTGTGAAAATCCTTTAATTGACCAAGAACAAATGTAATTTAATTTGTATTTTTGTAATGAGAAATAAATAATCTATCTTATCTATAGATAGATCTGATCGCTGGATAAAGATGGTTTGTATATCCACCGCCTTACCCCAAAGTACAATTCCGTAAGTCATTACACTGTGGAAATAGCTGAAATAAACAGAACAAGCAGTGTCAACATCTACGAGTATTTCACTGACCACGAATGCTGCCGAACTAAGTTTGCCTGACATTCTTCTATAATTCATTTTTAAAAAAGCACAAATTGACGATGGCTGGAAACTTCATAGTTTAACTTACTGGCCATCAAATACCTATTCTGTCTTTCAGCCTTACTTGACATTGGCAGAATTTGCGTGAAAGGAAAACACACAAAAGAGCCAGAGAAAAAAATAAAAAAATAAAAATAGTATTCTGTACTTACCTGTCCTTTCAAAATTTAATTTATCGTTCCACGTTCCATGTTGAGCATTTTGAGTCAGTCCTACCGAAACCATCGTACCTACTGAACAGAGCTTGCGAGCAGTTTACCAGATTACCAGTATAAGTTTATTTAATTACCTGCGTGACGGTGTATTTTTAAATACTATAAATAACCAATTGTAAACAGTTATTATAATGTAACAGGAACCCGTGTATCGGGGTGAGCATATCATACCTATTTACTTACCTATTACTTTTACATATTACCTAGGACTCTCTGTATTAATTTATTGTTATTTTGTTACAGTTCTACTTTCCTACCTATACTTTTACCCTATTCAATAAACAAGTCACTTGATTGACTGATCTTTTATTCATTATTCCTTAACTACATCTACTCCTGAATATTGTGTGACGATCCTCGGTGCTTCGGCTCCTGTATTGCCGGCCAGCAACGAAGATTTCGCCACAGATCTAAGCATGACAGTTGTCTTGTAGGCACATTTATATGTAGTTTTAAATTGTACGTTTTAAAAAGATTTTCAATCCTGTTAGATCCATTTTTGTTTTCTACAAGAGTGTTAATGTTGAAATCGCCCGCCAGTAACAGTCAACCTTTTTTTATTACTTAGATGAGTAAATTTATGTACTTCATATCGAGTCTAGTCCGGACATAAATCTATTAATGAAATATTTTGTAAAATCAGTAGATAATTCTATACAGGCAAATGACTATTCTTGACTCTACAGCATTCAAAAACTTTTTCTATTGACACATCGGTGCAGAAAGGCAGTTTTTTCGATCGATATAAGCACCAAAACACAAACACCACCTCTCTTTTATATAGACACAAAACATTAAAGTTGCCATAACTTTGTGATAGTTCATCTAGTATACAAAGATCTAAAAGGTCTAATTTACCCAACAAACCCTGAATATTCTGGTGAAAAACTCTTAAACCTTTTGTTGAACATTCTTCTTCCATCGAATTACATTGAAAATATGAAGAATTTAAAATTGAACAGCTGTTATAACCATAAGTGGCTTGTTTACGAAAAAATCCATCTGTAATCTGTGTCCGTTAAAAAAACAAACTCTTAAACACAGTGCTAACTCCATGACCATTAACAGTTCCTGTGTACTGTGTGTACATAATATCTAAACATGGATTTGTCTTGTGAGAGATTCAGGTTTGAGTCTAGGACTCTAGTAACTAAGCATGCTCATGTGTGTGCTTTTCAAATACAACAGATTGTTAAAATGTTCTTTACCTACGTCAATTGTACTGTACACACTTGTATACCTACCCAGTTTGAATGTAGGAGTAGGTACAGATTATTATTGTGTTTATGCGGTAGGAGGCTATTTCTAATAAAAAATATTCAATCAACGTAGTCCCTAATTTCTGTGAAATCCTCTTCTTCTATATAAATGACACAGTAATCGTTCATAATAAAACCATCTAGTTTTGCCTCCAGTCCATTCAATTGGTGTTTTATGCCGCAGTTAGGCATTAAATTGTGGCAAAACGTATAACTTCCTGAAACATTGTTCCCTGCTGTTGCAAGGATTTTATAGTGCTTGTCGGAACTAATCATGCAGATTATTCATTTCAAAAGTCAATGTCAGGTGAAAACAGACGTTTTTTACCGCTTTCTTGGGCTGCTCATGCGGTCTGATTTTAACGCGCCTAAAAGTGTTCCGATTTCGGCCGAAAGCACTTTGAGCACTCTTTCAACAGATGGTGCGACGTCATAAATGACGTCACCAACTCCGCCATCTTGCACTTACGGTGCCTCTGCTCTTCGGCGTTAGCACTGTACGATAAGTCAAATTCATAAAAGAAACGTCAAACATAAATATTACGTACCTAAACATATTTTTTTACACAAGCACTTATGTCTCAGTAATACTCGGAATAAACTTGTAAGTGGCAAAATCTTTTTCAGCGTCAATATTAAAATATCTTAAAATAATAGTGACAATATCTTGCGAAAGACTACATATAAAACTGCTGTAAAAGAGTCGAAACGTCGGGCTATAAAATGTAAAAATATAAAATTTCAGCGAGTAGAATCCGTAAAGTGGTTGCATTTTTTTTCAAATCTTAAATATTGAGGTTATATGACAATAATTTCGCGGTCCGATTTGATTTGACCACTGTTCCAACACTTCCAACGTTAGCGTTAAACGCGCTTTTAAATTCGGACCGGGCGAAAGTGCTAAAATTACTTTTTTACCAAATCGGACTGCACCCTTGGTTTTGTCAATGATCTTTTTTAGGTTAGTTTAATCTATCTGTCTGTGCCTAGGAGTGGGCTGAAACAGGTAAAATAAGAAACCTGTTCCGCCTGTTCCAGTTCCAGTAAAATAACAGTTACGGAAACCGGTTCCAAAAAACAGCCTGTTGTGTTGTAACATAGTTTATGTAGAAACAACCATTCGTAACAGTCTGTTACCCTACCGAAAAGAGTGCTGCGGCACGGTTTGAAGTTTAGATTGTCATTTTTTTACTAGGAAATTACGTTCGGATACACGTATACGCAATCTAAATGTTAATTCGGAACAAGTTATTTTTCATCACAACAATGTGTCTATTAAGAATAAATATTTTTGATGTAATGTATTAGGTTCATTTAGTAATACGTTTACAATGCAACTCTTTCTTACTATGAGGCTATTCATTAAATGTTTAAATTATTTTCTATTAAGACCAAAAATGGGCTCAGCTTTATTTGTGTGTATCCGAACAAATGTAACACTGTTCTCTCTGCCTGTTACAAACGTAACAGCTGCCATCTCTTTCTAACAAAAGTAACCTTCTTAAGCTAGAATAGAGAAAAGCACGTTCCAGGCAAGATTAGAGCTGTTGTGGAACTGGAACAGTTTCTCATAGGTATAGAAAACAGTTCCATACTATTCAGTGAAACCTGTTAATTTTATCTGTTCCGATATTTACGCCTCACTCACTCCTAGTCTGTGGTCAACTTTGGTCGTAAGAACTTGTTCCCTAGTTACTTAGTTAGTCTGTGGTCGTAAGACTGAAACTTATTAAATCCGTAGGTTTTATAATTTTTTTGGTGTTTTATCTAAGGTACCTTGGGTAAGTAACTATTTAATCATTAATCAAGTGTAGCAGATTCGAGTCGAGCAAAGCTTTTTAACGAAGGAACTCAAATATTTTGAGTGTAAAAGATCTGGATAATATTGTAGTCAAAAACAACCTCGTCCTCAAACTCTTGTTTCCTCTATTCTACTTATTGCATTACTTTGTTTCTTTTTTATTTAAAAATGTAATTATTTGTAAATTTCAGTTTCGATGCCTCGCAGACCGTGTTACTGGACTCGCAAGCTGGAGCTCGATTTAGTTGAGTTTATTCGAGAACGCGATTACGTTTGGAAATATTGTGGGAACACCAACTATCACATACAGCAGAAGTACAAGGCGTTCGCTGAGTTTGCTGCCAAACTCGGTCGAGGTTTCACTGGTGAGTAGGTACTTTTTGAAAGCATTGTCTCAGTATTTGAAGTGGAGGTACACACGGTCGGTCTTAGGTTTGAACACAGTAAAGTCTTTTAAACTCCTATTGACTGGTTGTTTATAAAGACAACATCGAGTGTCATGGTCTCATCACAGAAGGGATAAATATCCCTGTGTTATGAGATACCAGGCAAGGAATAAAGCTAGCGGCGTCTTAAAGCACAGCTCTACCTCCACAAAAAAAACCACACCTATAATTAACAGCTCCGACCAGCTGGTAGCTAGAACTTATGAGGAAGCTATGATGTGGTCATCTTTGAGGAAACCTGTAGCTTTCTGTTTCTAATGACTTAACAAAGACAAAAAGAGCCTTAGAAGCCAAAGACTATAGTACTTAATTGGTTGTGTATGTAGCTTTGATCATAAAGACAACACCGTTAAGGATACACGGTTACGGATACACCGTTACAAACGGAATCTTATCTTATTATTTTGACATACTGGACTGGTGTTTTGGTTTAACTGTAAGTCAGTATGTTCACAAATTATATCAATAAATAAATATAAAAAAATTCTCAACTCGCTAAACTTGTCAATGCAAACCTATAATCAGATTGGTTTGGTCACAAAAGTTATATTAAAATCTTTGTAAAAGTAAATGTATGTATGTGTCTGTCTTTGAATGTTTGTCTTATTCATTGTTTTTGTTTATAATAAACTTATCATCTTTAGTTATTTTTATCGGTGTATGCGGTTTAAATTAAAGTTTTAAATGGGTTTAATTTTTCTCTGTTGTACTAAGTTTAAAGTAACACAAGTCAAGCTTAAAGTCATTCCATTGTTGGCATTACAACTTTCTGTAGCTACCCCACTGCTGGGCACCTCCACCACACAGGCTTAGTGCAGATTGTTAGGGTAGATTTCCAACCAAATTCTTCATTTGTTATTCCAGCACGTTCAGTAAGAGATCGCTGGGTGAACATCCGAAGTACTTTCAACCATAACCTACGACGAGTGGAAAAGTCTAAACAGACATCTCATAATCAAGCCGAAGTGTATGTTCCCTGCTGGCCACTGTGGAAACCACTTCAGTTTCTACGAGGAGTGGCTGGAAAGGATGATGTGAAATATGTGGTGAGCTTATCTACTATCATATCTGCCTTAAATTGCCAACTTGACATAATATTTTGCAATGGCTATGTAAAGGTTGATGTGTAGTTCTCCTAAAGGTGCTCCCTTACTTGAAGCATTTGCTTGTAATGAAATGTTTCAGATTCAATTTTGAGCATTACATTACCTGCCTCCCTGACATGACGAACATTCGCCTGTAATGTATATTTCAGATTCGATTTTAAGCATTACATTAGAATTACTGCCTTATAAAACTTTGTGGAAGTTTTATCAAAATATTACACATTGTATCATCAAGTTGGGCACTGTAAAGCTTGGTGCTATTCCCTCCCCAACGTAATGTTCGAATCTGTAACATTACAGTTTGCACACTGTAATGCTTGGTTCTCTTCCCTCAATGATCAAATGCTCGACTCTGTAACATTACATTACAGGAAAATGCTCCAGGTGAGGGACCACCTTCATACAAACAAACTGTAAGAAATAAGAAAATACATGTTTCTTTTTACAAGTTTTAAATACCATTTTTATGTCACAAAACCTTACTTATTTATGGCAAAAAAATAAAAAGTGAGCAGTCTTAGACCTTGGCCTTAATGCCATGAGGCCTTAACGGCGAATGTTGTTCTTGTAATGGAATGGAATCATTTCTGGAATATTTTATTAAGTTTATGGAAGTCTTCAACTTGCTAAATATTGTTGTTTTAACAGCTAAATATTGTACATTCAATGATACCGTGGCTTAACATACATAATATCTGTAATTCCAACAAATTTACCTGTAAAAAGGGGTTTATTACTTATTTATTTATTAGTTCGTACACAAAAAATACATAACAAGACAACATTTAAGAAAGCAAAAGTACAGGTTAGCTTATCTCTAGAAAGGGATTTTTAGGAGGGGTTCCTTTAGATTACAAGATCATTTTGAGACTGAATAAATAAAATAATTAATGCTGAAGTCCTCTTGTTACATGATAAGGTTATCCAAACTAAGCAGAACTTGACGAGCCATTAGAATTAACAAATTCTACTGTATTTTTAGGAATAACTTTAGATTTTTAAGTTACAATGGGGTCCGCGTATAACGGCCCTGGCAGGGAGACTCAGTTCCGCTGCTTGTGCTGTTAGAAAAAAGTAAAGTTAAAAGTTTTAAAAACCCCCGACACAAAAAATAAACTACAAAAACTAACAAATAATATTTTAAATTCACATGTTTATGGTAAGTTCAAATATTTTTATTTTCCAAGCAAGACTAGTATATTTTAGCTACTTTCATAGTGTTATGTTGTATGGTCTACTGTTGTGGGGTTCAGCTGCAGACTTGAACACCATTTTTGTACTTCAAAAAAGAGCCATCCGCTACATTTACAAACTTAGACCACGCAACTCGCTTAGGGCAGTATTTAAGAAGATCGATATTTTAACTGTGCATGCTCAGTATATTTTAGATAACATAATGTATGTGCGCAAAAACTTGCATCTGTTCAAAAAAAACAGTGATACTCAAAAACATAATACCAGAAATAAAAACAAAAAACTCCCAGTCTTAGGATACACAAGGTGGGAAACTCATTTGTGGGTCAATCTGTAAAATACTTTAATAAAATACCTCAAAGTCTTGTTGATCTACCTCTTCACAAGTTTAAGTCTGCAATTAAAGCAAAGTTAATGAAACTAGGTTATTATAATGTAGAGGATTACTTGAACGGCAAGAGTTTCTGGTCATAGTAGGAATAATCTGCTCCTCTGTTCAATATTGTAGACTTTTTTCTACTCTCATTGACTGTACTCTGAATTGATTTGTTGTAAAACAAACAAAGTTCAAAAGAGTAACTATCGAGTTTCTTGCCCGAGTCTTCTCGATAAGAAGCAACGTCCGAACCGGTGGTAGATTCACATTATGTATATTCACGATATGTACTAATATTGTACTATTTTTTGTGGTCATAGTAGGAATAATCTGCTCCTCTGCTCAATGTTGTGTTCTTTTTTCTACTCTCATTGACTGGACTCTAAATTTATTTTTTGTAGAACAAACAAAGTTCAAAAGAGAAACTATCGGGTTTCTTGCCGGAGTCTTCTCGATAAGAAGCAACGTCCGAACCGGTGGTAGATTCACATTATGTATATTCACGACAGCACCACAGCTTTGACTTGTTCAATCAATAATAATAATTTAGCTTTCTGTTAGTGAAATAATTTTCACTATCGGATCAGTAGTTTTGGAGCCTATGCAATACTTAACAAACAAACAGTCAAAGCTTTCCTCTTTATAACATTACCAAAATATTTTTTTCTTTATTTACTGTTTGTTGATTTATAGGTGGGTAATGAACTGTAAATATGTTGTGGGTTTACATACCGTAAGAGCTGTTGTCTTATGGAAGATTTCTTTAGGCATCGGCACCTTTGTTGTACTAATATTTGTCATTTTTAAACAAACTCATTTAAAAATTAATTATTTTTTCAGGGCTACGAATCAGGACTTTTGGAATACAGAGAGAATGGGCAGTGTACTGATCAAGTTGCAGTCAAAGAAGAATTACAATCAGAATTGGATGACAGTGAAGTATTGCAAATCAGGCAGAGGGGTCAGCCAGGTGACAGAAATGAACGCAAAACGAATGTGAAGACGAGACTTGCTGAACAACGAACTGATAGACCTCGCCGTAGAACTCTGAATTCTAAAGACAATGAAATATGCTCTAAAGTCATTGATGATCTCGTCCAAGCGATGCAGCCTTTAGTGAACGAAGTTAAGGAAGACCAAAATTATAAGTTTTTCGGCAAACATGTGGCAGAAAGATTGAACTGTATGAGAGAGACTGATTCAGAGTGTGCGAGTGAAGCCATTGTGAACCTTTTGGATGAATGGCGCAAGGCACAACCAGGTGTTGAGAAATCAAATGCGGGTTGAACGTGCATTAATCACAGGAGAACCTCCTATATGGTGATACTACTGATAACGGCAGCGACGATTAAACGCAACCTATAATGACGAGCAAATCAAATGACTAGTTTTGACGACACGGTTTCTCGCCTTGTCTTGCGTGGGATTCTGGGTTCGATCCCCGGTCGGGTCAATTCTGGAAATGATCTTTTATTAATTGGCTCTGGTCTGGGTGTGCTGGAAGACGCCCCTGGCTCAAATCCTTGTCTGGTACCTCGTAACACAAGGATATTTATATTCTAACTTCGAGACCATGACAAGTGGTGTGTTATCTGGTGCATATTTATTTATACTGACGAGCGAATTAACTCACTAATTCTGAATTGGTTCAGAATCGTTCGTTTAGTTCTTGACAACTTTAACAAAGGGTTTTGTTTGTGTTACTGTTTGTTATGATTACCACGGCCATGATCTATCACCACACTGCTTATTTTTTCGGAGATTTACTGCATATAGTTTGGTCTCATACAGTTTATATTCAGATGCTATTAGGTTTTTGCGTTGAGGCACAAATCACGCATGCAGCGTGGCGCCCCTGACAGATGGTCCGCTTAGTTAGAACAAACAGTCATTTTGATCACGCACACAGACACAGTGAGTTTACAGGCGATACCGGTCAGAATCGGTGTCGCGACCAGTCACACTGTCGCGAGTGTTTTCTGTCGAACTTTGTGTAATAGGGTATTCTAAAAAGCCACAAAAAAGTATATTTCGGCAAAATAAACACGCCTTTCTTGCCATAAAATTAAATTAAATTTTAAACCTTTTTTATTTCCGCGAAAACGCTGTCAGCCATTTTGGTGACGTAATAAGGGTAAAAACAACAGTCGTATAGTGCGTTTCACTAAAGAATTCCCTTGGCTGTTACGTTGGTAGTGCTTGATTGCGTGTGGCCGGGTTGTGGAGATTATATTAATTCAGCAGAAATTGCATTGGAAAGAGTTTGATTCACTTAAATACATCTCAAAATATTTATGAAAACACAATCTACAAACATGTTTTAGGGATTGTTTTTAGGAAAATGTCATGTACATTTATGTAATGTATTCATAAAATTAAACTCCTGTCATTTGTATGTATTTATTTGCGGAACAAATCAGTTATGTTTTAACAACAAAATTATTTTTTGAAATAGTTGTGCTCCTCCAAAGGGCGAACACCCGATATAGTACTAGTATCACTATCTCCAGGATCACTATCTCCAGGATCACTATCGTAAAATAAATCGATTACTTCATTATCAACAGTTACCCCATCCTTAAAGTACTTGTCTTCTATGGTTTTCACATGGCTGCATTATTTTATCCACTTTTCTGGCGTGATACTGCAAAATGCCTTGTCGGTTATTTAACAACATTTTTTGCTTCCTGACCCACGTTTTTTTCAGCAATCCTCCTTTTCAAAATACCCTATTTGAGCTCGATTGGGGTGAGGTCACAATGGTCAGGCGGAAGTCTTACAACTTTATGACCGTCTTCTTGCAATAATAAATCGACTTCGTAAAGAGGTGGTTATTAAGTCTTTAATTATTTCTAATAATTAACCTTTCACAGTCCTCGCGGCGTAAGCTAAGCTTTGCATTTGTGTGAGAGATCGCCAAAAGTACAGGTAGTAAAAAAAACACGTCATACTTATAAATAAAATCAATGTTTTATTAAAAGGAAATCCTGATATTTTGATTACCCTGAATTACGGTAATAAACTATATAAACATATTAAAACTCTTCTACTCCGCTCATTGCATCTTCATCTTCACTCTCGTCTGATGACTCATCAGAGCCTGTGTGAATAATGAATCGCTCCGTTGTACCTAAGTCATCGAAACCCGAGCCGATTTTAAAAACCCGGGTTTTCGGGTCTAAGGATAATCACAACCCGGGTAACCCGAGCTTTTCGAGCTTTTATGAGCTTTAATATATTTTTAAAAATACAACGGAACTGTTTCGAATTTAGATTTTGTGAAGTGAGTATTCAATATTAAGGTTAATAAATTAGTAAAAAAAAATGTTTTTTTTTTATATGGTCTGAGTTTAAATGTTTGAAACTAATTTATTAAAACCTTATATAAAGAAAAAGGAAGGGATAACGAAAATGAAAAATACATTCAAAATCACAAAAAAAAAACATTGATTAATATTTGAAAAATCTTTAAACAATCACTTAAAACCTAAAATAGCTTCTCAAACTCAAAATACACACATCAAAAGTGTCTAGGGATCAACATATATTTTTGCAATAACTTTTCTCCTGATTGATATTAATTAAAATTTTCTTTAAGGATTCATCAAATAAAGTGTTTTCGTTTGTCTACAGTAACGATAAACCAAGTCACCTTTGCATTAATAAAGAAATTTGCCATTTTCCTAATAAAGGGATTTTTGACATTTGAACCACTAACATTAAAGTTCGAAAAAAAGACTGAAATAACAGTTTTCTTTAAAATTTTATTGGGTAACTTAAACAATTAATAATCCGTGTTTCTACCGCGAACACTAACAACACAAGAACATCGGTTTGGCATACTCAAAATGAGTTCATCCAAACACGCTGTGGAATGGCCGCCCATGTTCGTTGCAACAACAAAAAAAGGTCTTCTTGCGACTGGATACCCTCCATATTCGGCAGAGCTCTTCTCTGTAGCATATCCCATGCATGCTCAATCGGGTTCAAGTCTGGCGACTGAGCAGGCCAGGGCAGGACATTGATGTTAGCTGCGGCGAGAGTCTGTCTTACAACTCTTGCGGTGTGCGGTCGTGCATTATCATGCATTAACTGAAATAAGGGACCGATTTGCACTTGTAGAGGAACGATGACGTCTGATACAATCGTCTCAGCATAAATTTGAGCGTTGAGGTTGCCTCTGATCCAAATCAACTCAGTTCTTCCGCCGATCCAAATACCCGCCCATACCATGATGGTTCCACCACTATAAGGATGGACTTCCTGGCAGGATTTTAATCGCTGTTGGCGTCCAGGGGTTCTCCAGTGTCGTATACGTCTTGTATCCGGTCTCATACCAAAACGAGACTCATCAGAAAAGCACACGAAACGCCATTGTTCTTCTGCCCAATTTCTGTGTTCAAGAACCCATTGATATCGAATCCTACGATTGTGCATTGCTATAGGTGGTACCCTTAGCGGTCTTCGGGAATGAAGGTTCACTTCATGCAAGCGGTTTCTGACTGTTTGGTCGCTAATTAAGTTCCCTGAAGAGTGATGAAGCCTCACGGCTAACATCATGGCGGTTATTGTTGGAGCTCTTCGAGTTGTGATTTGAATGTATCGGTCTTGTCTCCGTGTGGTGCAGCGATACCGTCTTCCATGGCGCTCAGCCACGGTACCAGTGCTTCGGTAACGTGTCCAAAGTCGACTGATAACACTCTGACTTGTATTCAGAGCTAAAGCCACAGTACGTTGCCGGGAACCAGCTTCTATCATTCCCACGGCTCTGAACATTTCTTCCCTGCTTAAATGACGTCGCCGCTCCATAATAACGTTGGTTTTAATCAGTAGTAGAAAACAGTAGCACTAATAATGTCTTCAATGCGTTGTATGTTTTTATAGGGAAAATATTGAGAGCTGATTTTCATCTTTTACTCGAATTTGATTGACAGTTCCTGTTTCAAATTATGAAATGCACCAAAAAGGATCCATATAAATTTATAAAATCATAAATTTATTACAAAGCCACATCTCAATCTCAAGAAATCCGCATAAAAATGCTTGATCCCTAGACACTTTTGATGTGTGTATTTATATTTTTTCTCATGTAGGGGGAGTCCGGGAGACTTGAACCACTTTTTTTTAAAATGACATGTTCTTATAAATAGGGCATTATAATTTTAAGCGCCAGATAATATATTTAGGCCTATTTTAGCAACATAGGTTTTTCAATATTATACTACTGTTAAGCAGTATACAGGTTTTAATGAAAAATGGGATATGAGTCAACTCTCCATTAGGGACACTTGACTTGACTTTTGTATGGGGAGGGTTCACCATTGTTTTTCAATCTAGAAAATAAAAACATTTTGAAGCTTAAATCACAAATATATTATAACTTACACATCACAGAATTAAGTTATTAATAAAGGACCCAAAATTTTCAACTTTGAATAAAAAAACATTTTTTAAACATATTTTCAAACATTTCTCCGTCGATAAAATTAAATATTTTATTAATTAAACTTATTTATCATTCTTTTTTAACTTTTTATTTTAATTACTTGTTTATTTTAATCAGTCTATATAATTACTTCCAGTTTCATTCAACAGGCAAGCTACGAGTATGTAACGTAATTGTCATCACATTCGTGACAAATGAAATCATCAATATCTTCTGTGAAAACAAAAGGTATCAGCATTGCTAGTAAGACCAAAAGAAAATTGCATTTACAAAAAAGACATACAAATTGCCCAGTAGTAACAAGTACCTACAAAAAGTACTGCAGAATTATGAAATCTGTAACTAAAAGGGCCAAAAAAATTACAAATGCACAGTATATAAATTGTAGTAATAATAAAAACAAGGCTACATGGCAAATAATCAAGAATAATACATCTAAAACAAATTGTATCAAAGAAACAGTGGAAACCATAACTAAGGACAATATTACAATTACGAATCCCATTGACATTGCTAATATAATGAATGACTATTTCATCAATTTAAATATTAATAATCAGATGACTAAATGTGACGTTTCTTATAAGCCAATATCGAAATCAATCTTAAACAGCATTTTCATGTCTCCAGTTACTCAACTTGAATTTAAAGAAGTAATCAAAGAATTAAAAAATAAAAAAAGCACAGGGCACGATAATATACCTACCTATGATGGTGATAAAATCTGGCGCAGATATTATATTGGAACCTATGACCTTTATTTTGAATCTGACTCTTGAAACTGGCATATTCCCTGACGACTTGAAAATAGGACTTATAAAACCTCTTCATAAAAAAGGAACTAAATTTGACATGAATAATTATAGACCCATTGCGTTGCTGTCGAATTTCGCTAAAATCTTTGAAAAAATCATTTCAAATAGGCTTGTTCTGTTTTTTGATAAAAACACTATTTTGAGTAAAAATCAATTTGGGTTTCAAAAAGGGAAAAATACTACATCTGCGATATTTCAAATTCTTAAGAATATTTGGACTGATATTGACTTAAAAAAAACTTGCGCTGGACTTTTTATAGATATGTCGAAAGCATTCGACTGCGTTAAGCATGAAATATTATTAAGACAGCTTGAACAAATAGGTATACGTGGTAATGCTCTAAAACTGATCGAATCTTATCTAACAAATAGGACACAATCTACAATATTAGATGTGTACGACAAAAAAACAAAATCTATTATCAGAATACAGTCCGATTTTCAAAAAACACATATAGGTGTCCCACAGGGTAGCGTATTGGGGCCGCTATTGTTTTTGGTTTATGTTAATGAACTTCCGTTAGTTGTTGAACACGCATGTGTTATGTTTGCTGATGACGCTACAATATTTATATCCCAAAAAAAACAAAATGATAACAATTTTGCTGATGAGGTTCATAAGACACTTAATACAATGATTACTTGGCTGCAATCAATAAATTTAAAAGTTAATTTAGAAAAGACGAAAATGATTGAATTTAGGAATTATAAAAAAGAACCCCTACCGTTAGATATTAATATTGACAGTAAAAATATTGAAACTGTATCTGATATAAGGTTCTTAGGTGTGAACATAGACACTCATTTAAATTGGAAGTCCCATATTGATAAAATAAATAAAAAAATTTGCTCCTATTGTTACGCCTTAGCGATTTTGCGCAATGTAGCTTCGGCAGATGTTGCTAAAAATGCCTATTATGGTTATGTTTACCCTTTTCTAACATATGGCGTAATATTCTGGGGAAACTCCGTAAATGTTCAGAGTACTTTTGTATTACAAAAAAGATGCCTTCGAGCAATATTTAATAGAGATAAATTTGAGACTTTGAGAAATGTATTCAGAAATTTGAAATTCTTGACCTTGACATGTATCTATATATTAGAGATTTGTGTTTTTATAAAAAATCACAGTGAACATTTTTGTGTGAAAAGTAATACAAGAGGGAATATCCGGTCTCAATATGCCCATAATTTATGTGTTGTTAAGTCTTCAAGCTACATCAGTAAAAAGAGCACTATAACAACAGGAATACGGATTTTCAATAGCTTACCACTGGAAATTAAATCACTGGAAAATCCCCAGTTCAAGATGCAGCTTAAGGACTGGTTATTTTTGAAGTGTTTTTATACGCTGGACGAATACTTTAATAATTGATGGCTAACTTTACTATTGACGCAATTTAGTATTAAAACGTTAAATAATTATCTATAATTTTAATCCAATTTTTAGATATTATCAATTAATAGTTGTTTTGACTCATTTTACCAAACTCAACGTTTTTTTTGTATTATTGTATGCCCGAAATGGGTAAACTGTTGAAACATGTACCTATTTGTATTTTATACCAACCATTGTACACAGTTTCGAGACAATAAACGATTATCTTATCTTATCTTATCTTATCTTATCTGTGAGTCCTACACATATCTCATGGACATATCTTTGGCATATACGACATAGACGCATGTTCATAATTTCTTCTGATTGGCAAACAAAACAGTACCAATGATCATTTTTGTCTAAATCTACAAAATTATTATCACTGGAACTATCAGCGTACAAAATATCCTCGTCTTCACACTGTTTCACTGTCATCGTCTTCTTTCATATTTTTACGTTTTTTGCCTTTTTCAGATTTCTCTTTCCTCTTTCTCTGTGTTTTTTGTTAAAAACATTGTTTAATTTTGTCAATTTTCTTCCCTTTAGAGATATTTTGAGCTTTCTCAGCAGTTTTATTATCATCTGTTTCATTTTCTGATTCAGTGTCACTGTTCTCAAAAACTCTTTTCTTGATGTTATTCATCTTTTGTCTACTTATTTCATCGTTAGTTACATTGGGTTGAGTTCCCTTTAGCTTCCTGTTAGGTCGTTTAGGTTTATTAAGTTTGTTAGTATTAGGGATATTAGAATCCCTGTTGTTTGGAATTTATTGTATTGTCAATATTTTGGTTTTGCCTGGCTGACGGCCTTTCCTAGCCATCTTTCTTGGAGGAGCTTTCGGAAAGGGTCTCACCATCTCTGGAGTCACTATTTGAACATTTGAAGTTGATGGGATCGGTGATGAATTATTGCATCCAGTAGTTGTATTTTTCACTGTTGATCCCGTAGGAGTTGAAGAAGAGTATTGTAAATCAAGACATCGTTCATTCTGAAATGACGACTCAGCACTCAATGGCTCTGGAGATATATTTCCTTGGAGAGGGGCAGATAGCTCATGCATTTGCAGATCTTCGTTAGATGATGCTGAAATGGTACCCGGTTCGTTTAAAGATTCTTGATGCAGTTGCAAACCAAAACCATGCTCATAATCGCCATTATTATGATCATTTTCGGACGCTTCCAGAGAAACGGTCGCTTCAGCAACATTCTGTTCAGAACGAGGTGATACCTCAATTTCAGAGGAGAATACAAGTTGACTTTCTAACCGTATTGGTTTGCTTGTTGTTGCTTGTTCTTCAGGAAATTTTCTATCCGTGACTGCAGAACACAAAAAGGGTCGTCACTATATATTTCTGGATTGAACGGATGAATAACAGCTTTTTGGAATCCGCTTAATATGTTGCTTTCGCTAAACGCTTGAGATTGAATTGTCTTCACGAATCCGGAAATATTGTAAATTGTTATTGTTTTACCAGGATTGGAAAACATCCAGTTAGTCATGGCCGTGTTATATCGGGATTTAACCTTCAACTTGCAGGCTTATTTAAATATGCCAGTCACCACCCGCTGGCTTTTGGTGATCATGTTTAGTTTTTATGTGTGTGATGAATGTCATGTGTAAGTGTTGGTGTTAAGTCTCTTAAAAATGTACAAGTTTACTAACCTTAATATGGTCAGAAGATAAGATTTGAATCTCGTTAGAGACTTTAATAAGTAAGTACTTGTTAAAAGTAATTACTAATAAGGTATTATGTAAGTTGGTTGTAGTCCACCTACTAGGGAGAAAATAACAGAGGCTTATTTAAGGAGTTGTTATCCGCTCCATAGGGAAAAATACGACGATTACTATAACATAGGCTTATTTAAGGAGTTGTTATCCGCTCCATAGAGAAAATGACTAATGACTAAAGCCGGAAATACGACTAGTCGTTTTTAAAAAAATAATAAAACATAATAATCTTATATGTACAAAATTACGTATTGACATGGTAGTTAATGGTTAGCCGAAAGTATGGAGATGTATATAAAAACAGTACCTATATAAATCAAGAGATTAAGTGACATGAGTCACGCTTAAAGTAATAATAAATTATAATAAATTAATAAGTAATTATATAAAGAAAATATGGTAAATTAGAGTATACGGTGATCGATAGTTATCTTAATTTTGGAATAGGTTTAATGTCTTTTACATGCCAACGACCTAATGGTTTATTGGACATGTCCGATAGATCGTAAATGAGAGGAGAAACTTTGTTTGTGACTTTACATTTAATAAATTTAGGTGCTAATTTTGCCGAAAAATATTTATCAGCTGAGCTAATGGGGTAATTCCGTTTCCAGACAATATCACCTTGGTTGAATTCTAATTGTCGATGTTGTTTATTATAATAATGAGCATTAGTTTGGTGACATTTGTAGAGACGAGCTTGGACTTCTGAAAATATTGGGCTAAGTAAACCAATGTTCTCAGAATATTTGTCTTTAGGTGCTAGAATGGCATCTTCTGTTGTGTCGGTGTTGTAGATAGAACCGCATGTGACAAGTTCACGACCGAAAACTAGATAAGATGGCGTGAAATGGGTGATTTCGTTCACAGCCGAATTAATTGCAAACTGAATTTTGCTGAGATGGATATCCCATGTTCTATGATCGTCATCGACAAATGAAGCGATTGCGGTAATGATGGTTTTGTTGTAACGTTCAACTGTATTTACTTGTGGGCAATAGCGTGGAGTATAGTGTACTTTGGGTATGTTGAAGGATTTAAATAAATCTGTGATTTCATTGCTTATCATTTGAGGGCCATTGTCTAAAATAATTGTTTCAGGAATACCATAGGTCATAAAAACTAGATTTTCAAGAATATGCTTAATGACGAAGATGTAGCACGTTTAATAGGATATAATAAACAATATTTAGAAAAACAACAAGTTGCTACAAAAATAAATCTGTTAAGTTTACGAGATAATGGTAATGGTCCAATTAAATCAATTGATAAACATTGAAAAGGACGTGAACAATGTTTAGGTTTACCCATCAAACCAATTGTGTGTTGGTTTTGGTGTTTGTAGGCAAGGCAAGTTTCACATTTGGATATATATGTAGCTATGTCTTTATACATGCCAGGCCAAAAGTAGCTATTTTTGATGCGGTGATATGTTTTGAAAGTTCCGAAATGAGCTGTCGTAGGCGTAGAATGGTTTTCGGAAATAAGGGAATCTCGTAGTTCTAAAGGAACAACTAATTTCCAAAAAACTAATAAGCGAGGATCGTAGTAAGTCGAATTTTAACAAATTAGATTGGGACAATTGGCTAAATACTATTAAAATATTTTTTAAATCTTATAAAATTACTACGCTCCTCTTTACTAATACTACTGATACTGAACGTCCCTACATTAATATTAACGTTAACGGTTTACTCTTATCTGGATTATTAGATAGTGGTAGTGCAATCACTATTTTAGGGAATAACTCTCATAAATTATTGCTTCAACATGGTTTTGCGATAAAACATCACAACATTATACACGGAACGGTTGCAAATGGTCAACCTATACGTTCCATTGGTTATATTAACTTACCTACTATATATAATAATCAATTTTCTAATATTATTGCTCACATCATACCGAACATCTCTGAATCATTTATACTAGGAATTGATTTTTGGAAAGCTTTCAACATAGCTCCCCAAATCCTTTCCAAAATTACTATCCATAAATCCTCAAACGCTCCAACTTTCCTAATCAATACTACTGATATTAAATTGAATAATTATAACAATCTTTCCGAAACTCAACGCCTAATTTCTGATACCATTATTCAAAATTTTAAAAACATTTCTACTGAAACTTAACAGTGACGTGAATATGGGTCACAGTATTGGTGAGGTGACGTAATTTTGACGTAATACTAAAAAGCCGAAATTCAGGAGACTTACAGCATAAGCAATGTAATAAATTACATTATTCATAAGAATATGAGTTTGTTTTCGTAAATAAAACACATTGGTCGCAATAATTATAGAAAATTTTAATTAAATAACGCTTAGACACATGGCAGTCATTTTTGGTCTGTTTTTGAAGACATGAGATCAATCATAATAGAATAATAAAAAAAAACAATTAAACAAAAAGCACTTTCTTCTTAAAAAAACAATTAAGTAAAAAATAAGAATCAATCATTTTCAGTATTTTGTCCCATAGAAAAAAAAACAAGATTAATTATGGTAACAAACAACACACATTTTTTCTAGGCAATCAAGACATGCGGGTTTCTTGCACTTTTTGCAGAGGTATGATGTTCTTTTCTTCTTCTTAGCTGGACATATAGTGCACGTTCCTCGTTTCTCCAGCTTTTCAGATGTTTGGGGACCAGGGTCTGCATCTTCTATTTTCAAGATTCTCTTGATAGAAGCACGAACGTCACGAGAAACTTTGGGATTGTTATAACGGCGCAACATGTGAGGTTTACAAAGTTCATGTAATATATATATATATATATTCTGTAAATATTTCTTGCATTTTCTGAGTTTTTAGAGTTATACAGTACATACGAATTAACTGCACATATATCGATCAAACGATAGAAAAGGACTTGTGGCCATCGCTTGGTTCTCCGAATGCAAACACAGTGACTTACGAGTACATTGCAGAAATACTAGGAATGAGGATAAAATTGCACTTCCACTCTTTAGGTTACAAAAAGTTTAAGGATCCTTTATGGGGCAAGGTATACATTATTACAACAAAATTCCAAAAACCATTTGTGAGTTACCTTAACATAGATTCAAAAATCACATCAAAACAGCTTTATTAAAAAAGGGCTATTATACTACGAAAGACTACCTTATAGATAAAAATGCCGGGGTATAAGCGCTCTGCTCGATGCGGGATTAAATAGCTCTATTGTAACAAATGTTTTATTGTAATAGTTAATAGGTACCTAGTATGTACTGACTAACAATTTTTCTTTTTGAATTTTTTAAATGAATTTTTGTTATAATATTCTTTTATGGTTGGTTTTTTCTCTTTGTTTTATATTCTTTTGTTAAGAATCTCATTAGGTTTATTTGTATCATAATGACACTTTGCTTGTACTTTACTAACGCCTGTTGTAAACCCAGAACAAGTTTAAAAGAGTAACTGCTGAGTTTCTCGCCGGGTCTTCTCAGCAAGAAACAACTCCGACGCGGTGGTAGAGTCGCATTATGTCTGTATACTGTTTATTTACATATCCATATTATTATGGTATTTATGTCTATTATTTAGTATATTTTGCTGTAAATTTGACGATTTGAAAGTACTGATACAGTCTATTTGAATAAAGTTATTTGAGTTTA
Source organism: Udea olivalis (assembly GCA_947369235.1). Taxonomy (NCBI): domain Eukaryota; kingdom Metazoa; phylum Arthropoda; class Insecta; order Lepidoptera; family Crambidae; genus Udea; species Udea olivalis. The sequence continues at coordinate 19,086,637 of OX376355.1, forward strand.
AGTTTGAGCAAGAATAGTTACTGCACATTTTATCCAGACCATCAACACCATTTTTAGTGGAATTGTAAAACAAAATAATTCCTGGTTTTTCACCTTCTTCATCATTACACTTGTGTCATGATGCATGGATGATCAAAGAACGACTGCTTTGTTGCGCTTCGGTACATACGAGATCATAGTCATTTCCTTCGTAAAGCCATAAAGAGTTTCTCCTACAACTCTTGATCTTTTGGGCAAAAAATCCGCAGGTATTTCTCGTTTGATTTTATTCATAGTGCCCACGTACGTGAGACCATTTTTCTTCAGAAGATCTACTGCCTCAATTGATGTGAACCAATTATCTCCGGTACTGTTCCTGTTTGTATTTTGAATTGGTTTTGTCAGGCGTTAAATACTCTGTGTGGGTTTTGAAAACTCTTTTTCTTCATCAGTCAGTCCTTGTCCATCGGTGTCTTTTCCACAGTATATATGAGCATTGTAGAGATAATTGGTCGAAGCATCTGTCATACACATAACCTTTATGCCATATTTGCCTGGTTTCTTTGGCATATACATGAGAAATTTACAGCTACAGCGGCATCTAACAAGCATTTCATCGATGCACATATGAGGCGTGTAGTTGCAAAAACCCCTAAAACGATCCTAGGAAAAAGATGAGGAAGTATTTTTTTTACTTTATTACTTAATAACGCACAGTACTAATTACACCTGTTAATATTTTTACTAAAGGAGATACGATAACACCAAAGAAAAAAATATAACTGTCAAAATAGTCATATAAAAAAGAATATTAAATAAAATTGTTACATTCAAGTGGATTTTGAAACTCATCATTCATTATAGTGGTATTTGATGTTGACTCGTTACGTTTTAGGGGACTTTGCAAGCAACATAAAATTAAACTTGGATGGGTTTATACATAGTTTAATGTTAACAACAAACGATCAATCACAATTTTTTTTAGGATTAATGGTGGTTAGTATATTAGGTATAATAAAACAAGTATGTATAAAAGAAATGCAAACTTTTGACGTGACAACGTCTTAAATTAGGTTGCGGCTGGGAGTCACTTATGAAAAAGTGTAACGCTCGGTAACGTTACGATGAGTCACCGAACGAGAGAGAGGCCCGCCGAATGCCTTGCGTCTCTCTCCCACTCAACTATGATCGGAAGACGTTGTCACGTAAAATCTTCGCCCGTAAAACCGACTTTTTGTTTTTGCTTAGTTGATTCAAATTACACATAGCTATTATTTTCTGAAAATCCAGGCTCACACAAGTCAGACAAGGTACTAAGGTGATTTTCCGGTTGCCCTTCTGCTCTTTCTTTAATTTTTTTATAAAAAAATAATATGTCCAAGGTTTCCCAATTATCACCAAAATGGGTTTTTAATAATTTCAAAACATCTTGTAATTTGGCAGCATTGGGAATTATTTTATTAGGTTGAATGATATTAGGGTGTACCATGGTATTTTTTTTTGTTTTTCTTGGTAATCGTCATTTTTGTATTGTTTTCTACCCGGTAGTTAACTTCGCCTTGCACAAATACATTTTCAGTCTTAGTCCGGGTAATAAAAACTCGTTTACACTTCACGAAAGCAAAATGCCAACTAGTAGTAGGTTTTATAATATTTTGATAACTAGTCTTCCAGTCATATACAGGAATTGATGCTAAATCTGTACATTTTGTATGCGCTTGCAATACGGACACATATTTAGCTGGTGATGTAATGACTTATTTAGTTTTTAAAACCTTTTCAATTTTGGCGAATACCCTGTCTGGGGGAATAAATGAGTGACCAACAATTGGGTAAATCAATTCGATTCTTTTAAGGTGCCTTGGCGATTCCAAGTAAAGCCATTTACCGAGCATTTAGATCATGCCGGTATTTTCAGAAATTATTCTTAATACCTTAATATTGTCAGTCATATTAATATTTTGTAGAAAGTGGTATACAGCACTGATAATTTCATTACTGCCTTTTGCGTGGGTTGTATCGTCCCAGTAATAGGAATAAACATTATTTGGCGTCAATTTTGCCTTCGAGTTCCCTGCTACTATAGCGAAGTGGTAGAAACTAAATTGTCTGCTATAATAAGCAGACTGATCCGGTAATTTAGGAAGTGCTTGGTTTTTTTGGCAGTCAAAAGAAATTGTCAAAAGCCCATCAACTTCTTCCCGCAGTATGCTGTAAAATGCTTTGTATTTCAATCTGTGAATACGTTTTTCAATAATTAATTGTTTTTTTTTGACGTATCTGTTTCTGTTTTTAAACGTTCCCCAATCTCTGTACACGTTGAACATACGTCGGTTCTTGGTGTTCCAAACCCGATATTATAGCATTGGATAAAGATTTTTCTAAAAAAATGTTGTTTTGCTTGTAAGTCCGGTTCATGAGATTGATTATACATACGCCACATTTTGCGTATGTTTAGTTCTGACGAAAGATCACTATTCATATTTTTAGATCGACAATAGTGACTCTCTTGGCCTTTGAATGATTCAATGAACCTCTGAACAGACAATTTTCCAGCAATAAACTTGTCAGTTTTCCTATCCCCGCCCCGATTTTCTTGAGGCATTTGTCCTCCACTTTCATGAAGTCGTTTCAAAACACCCTGTATTCGATCTTTCTTAGCTAACAGAGCACCCATAAAAGTTTTCTGACACACTGGTACTTTGACACCTTTATTCCCTAAAATGTAGTATTTCATAGCCTTTGTTCGATTGCTTTCATTTTTAATACGTTTTACTTCTTGTACTGAGCAAAAATTTAAAATAAAATTGTCTTGGGTAATTTTGGTGGGACATTTGTAGAATTTCTCGTAAAAGTTTCTGATCATTTGCATAGTTGGACATATATTTGCAAACAGGAACCAACCCACAAAATGTTAATTTCGAGATATTTACATTTTTGTCTTTATCGGTTGCAGAAACTACTGTAAAATATATATTCAAAGAAAATAACTTTACAGAGTAGTGGGTGGAGAGAGTAATGTAAAGCAACTATAAAGTTTTGATTATTCTTAATTTAAATACCGTAACTTGGTCCTACTTTGCTCCAAACTTGAACTTATTAAAATTGCGTGGAAACGTTTTTATTTAAAATTGCTATTTAAATTTAGATTGTAAATTTAACACCTTGGCTACAGAATCTAAGTGATGAAACTACCATTTTGTAGCGTTTTATTATACAGTGTGTCCCTGGATAAAGTGCAATCCCGAAAGGGGATGAAACTAGACCATGAATCATTGACTAGAAAAATATAAAAAAAAAATATAAAAAAATCTTGTAGGATTTATTGGTATTTTAAGATTTTTATGTTTCATTAAGGACTCTATGTACAAAAGTATTGATTTTTTCCAAAATAATGGGTCTATTTCTTTGAAATAAAAAAAACAGTATGCCTAATACCTGGCGATGACCATGAAATAATAAATAGTCCGCAAAAAAGTAACTATCTTGGGTAAAAAAATGTATTTTTATGAAAAAAATTATTTTTTTAGACGTTTATTCTAAAAAACTTCAAATTACTAAAAAAATGTGCCCTATAACTATGTAATTGTATAGCTTACTTTTATTCTTTACCATTTTAGCTTCCAAATAAAAAAAAAACAATGTTCTAACTAAAAAATTGGCTAGGTAGGAGTTATTTACATTTTAGTAGGTAATAAAAGTCAGACTTTAATCACAATAACTTTATTAATAAAATTATCCGTAATTTACAATTTTGCATTTTTATTTAATGCATTAAATGTTCAAAATGGCCTCCTCGATTTCGAAGCACATTACTGCACGAATATTAATTTGGTTAGTGACTCTGCGAATCATTCCTGGATCATTTTTAATGTCATTTGCGCATTGAATTATTCGGTCGTGCAACTGTGCCTCGGTATTTATTGGCGTGCTGTATACTCTTTGCTTCATGACACCCCATAAAAAATAATCTAGGGGTGTCAGATCAGGTGAACGCGCTGGCCAGCCTACTGGCCCTCCTCGGCCAATCCACCGGTTCGGGTAATTTTCGTTCAAAAATCGCCGCACCTCCCGCCCATAATGTGCAGGACATCCATCCATTTGGAGATACATACGCCCACGCCGTCTCGTAGCCAGGGGAACATCTTCCATCAACATGGGTAAATTTTGTAGTAATTCTAAAAAACGTTCAGCATTTAGGGTTGTGGGTAAAATGACTGGACCAATTAAAATGTCGTCGATTAAGGCTGCCCATACGTTTATTGAAAATTTTACTTGAAAAGTAGATGCCCGCTTCAAACGTGGATTTTCGTGAGACCACTGGTGCAAATTTCTGCAGTTTGTAATGCCGTCTCGGGTAAATGTCGCTTCGTCCATCCAAAAAATTCGTTTGGGAAAATTTGGGTCAGCTCTAATTTTTCTTAGAATCCACGTCGACATTACGCATCTTGGACGATTATCTACATTTTCGTGTAAATGTTGTACTCGTTGGTAATGGAAAGGATGCAATCCCTCCTTTTTCAAAATTCGCCAGACAGACGTCTTCGATATGCCATGACGCAACGCTAATCGTCTTATGCTTGTTGTAGGGTCAGCAAACAGATCGTTTAAAATGGCTTCTTCTATCGCATTGTCAATTTGTCACTTGAAAATTTCGAGCTGAGGGTATGAGTCTGCCCGGGAAAGCATTTATGTATGCAGTCCGAGCGACTGTTGTGCGACCATGTGACATGCCATAATAATAATGCATGTCGGCTATTTCTCGAGGTGAGAACTCTGTCAATCGCGGCATTTCGTCAACACTTAACAGCAGAACAGGAACAGTCCAAACGTAACGAACAGTAGAAAACGTAACAGTCAACAATGTAACAAAAACTTAATAACAAATCAACGAGAACACAATGCGAGAACGAGAACAGTAGTAGCAGCGGCGAGAATATCGGAGCGACTGTGTAAGTCCTGTTTCGAACCCCCTGCCTCCCCTCCCCTCGCCTTCCCTCTACCTGAGTGTAGAACAAAAGGACTGCGACTGCCGAAGGGCACAGAGTAGGACGGAAACAATGGAAAAAACGGTCTCTACCTGCACGGTAACAAGATTAGGCTCCACTTTAAAAGTTCGTAGATAGCGTGTTTTTTTAGTTAGAACATTGTTTTTTTTTATTTGGAAGCTAAAATGGTAAAGAATAAAAGTAAGCTATAAAATTACATAGTTATAGGACACATTTTTTTAGTAATTTGAAGTTTTTTAAAATAAACGTCTAAAAAAATATTTTTTTTCATAAAAATACATTTTTTTACCCAATATAGTTACTTTTTTGCGGACTATTTATTATTTCATGGTCATCGCCAGGTATTAGGCATACTGTTTTTTTTTTATTTCAAAGAAATAGAGCCATTATTTTGGAAGAAATCAATACTTTTGTACATAGAGTCCTTAATGAAACATGAAAATCTTAAAATACCAATAAATCCTACAATGTTTTTTTATATTTTTTTTTATATTTTTCTAGTCAATGATTCATGGTCTAGTTTCATCCCCTTTCGGGATTGCACTTTATCCAGGGACACACTGTATATATAAAACAATGATTAAGGAGCAATGTTACCCGTCAAGTTGGGTAACTTTGCTCCTAAATTTTATTTGTACTGTAATTCGGTTGTTTTAGAAGTTGGAGCATAGTAAGAAGCTTAAAACTGTAACTATGCTCCAAACCAATTTATATATAAATATTTCAAATGACTAATAAAACCAAAAATATGCAATTAATCATACAAATCTCTTTATTTTACTCTAATCAGTCCTCATTAGATAACAATCAGCGTTTCATTAATTTTTACTTATAACTATAATAAGTAGGTAGGTACTATATGTTAGCAAGTTTGACAAACTACCATTAGAAAACAAAAATAAATCTTTTATGAAATCAAAACTCTTCTAAGACAAATTAACATCTGAAATTAAGTAAAAGTCTTTTACAAAAATAAACATTGTATGAAGTGGCCCCTATAAACTTTTTGAGATCAGAACCCCCAAATCCGATCGAGTTCAGGGACCGAAAAAAAATCACGGCGTCCCACTTTTTTAGGGGGATCAATACATCCCAGTATTTCCTCCCAGTCATAACGGATTTCATCTTTTGGTTTAGGCCATTTCCAAAATTTTATGGACCGTTTCATTGAGGATATATTATTATGTGGTCCTTGTTTTTCAATTTTAGTTATTACACCTGGAAATAGTTCGCCTTCATAATCGCACTAATAATACAATAGTGTATCAACTCAAAATCGATCATTTTTCAGAATTAACAAAAAACTTATTACTCACTTCCTATAATAGTTGCAAATTGAATTACTGCCATATGAGCCATTAAACTGAATTGAAATAAATATTATGTTTACAAAACATTAAAAAAAACAAATAGTTTAATTATTTAGAAATTTTGAGTTAGGACTCTCTTCTTCCATCAACTTTTTTCAAAATGAAACATTATCTTTAGTTAAATCATTATTGGTGAAATATTTTGTGTTGTTACAGTCTGAATCATATTTTTTTGCTACGGTTTTAACTTAGTTTTTGTACATACAACATAGATGAAAACCGATTGATTCCTGGTGTATGTCTTTACAATGTATGTTTATCCATTTTCTAATATCCATTGATCAAACTCTGCTTGGGTTGACACCATACATTTGAATAAGATAAGTCGTTTTATATGAACTGTTTATTATTTTATTTTGCATATTAATAAATAAAACCAGCAATTTTTTTTATTAAAGATTATAATTAAAGTAATTCTCATATTTTATCAGTCAGTTACCGTAGTAAACATTAACTAGACATTTATATAAAAGAACAAATACTTAGACAATTTGACAAACAAACATTTCGTTAAAAAATAAGGTAAACAATCTTCTAAAACAAAAATAACAAGTCTTCTTTTTAAACAAACCCTTAAAAGTATAGTTTATTCTAAACCATTTATCAAAATAAACCTTTAAAAACAAGAATACACAAATATCAATACAAAACTAAGCATTTGCATAGTAAGTACTATTCAAATTAAAAAAATATACTTAATAATTATTTCAACTTAATTCTAACCGGTCTGAAAATCACATATTTTTTTATTAATATACCTACTAATGAATAAAGTAATACTTTTCATTTTTAATTAGTCAAATCCTTATAATACGTTTCGCGGTAATTTCTGGGTATTATATTTTTGTCAAGTAGTTCTTTAATATCCTTTTTCTTATTTTGAGTTAAAGGTACATTGCTTGTGTATTCTTGGGTCAAACCATTTGAGAATAATAAAGTCTGATTACCAGTTCGTCGCAAGTTACGTACGAAAACTTTCTGGTAGTTTTGATCTTCGTAAGAATTTTTGTAAAAAAATGATAATGGGTGTTCTTTTTCAAGACGAAACACCTTAACGTCGTGCCATTTTACTTGGTTTTATCCTCATTTATATAAAAATTGTTACCCCATTCTTCTTGAAGTAATTTCAGATTATAAAATTTATCGTAACTCATTTCAGTCACCCTATAGGGTTTGCCTGTTTTTTTAGCGGCCTGAATTAATGTTATGTATTGGGATGGAACATACACAGGACCAGATTTAACAAAACGTCTTACTTGCTTCTCGATGACACTGTGTACGTTGTCACCCTCATTTTGAGAGTGACCTCGAATTAGAAATTTATGCGTAATACTTTTAATATTCATTTTTTGTACTGCATACGCATAAGCTGAAAGGAGATACTTATTTTTCTGTTGCCCGCAACAGTTGTCCGAGTAAAATATAAAATCTAATTCTTTACCAGGATTAACCTGTATAATTTGCTCAATATATTTCAGGACACAACTCCCAATCTCATTTGCACCACGTTTGCCATTTGTCTCGTCCCAAAAAAAACACTCAACATTTTTTGCGTATAAGTCACTTACAGTAAAATTATAGCAGTTAATTCTACTTTTATAATAAAATAAGGAAATTTGACCCTTTGGTATTGGCATCACAGCTTGCAAATCATACACAGCAACTATTGTGGCATCTGTGTTAGCCTTTTTGTCATTTTCTTTCTCTTGTCTGGATAATTCTTTTTCTTTTAAATGTTTTTCGTACGCCTCCACAAGGCTCTGTTTTTCATCCTCATTAGCATTTTTGAATGTTTCACAAAGATCACACTGATCTTTTTTTGGTGTGTGAAAGGAAATATTAAAATCTTTATTAAAAATACGGTTGAAAGTAGATGCTGACGCAAATGGTAAGTTTTGTTCTATACATTTATCTTTGTAGTCACGGTATAAATCAGCCAAAGACTTATCACACTGGATGTATTCCCGTGACGTCTGGGCTCTAAGGTAATGGGATTCGACACGAGGTATAGTATTTATAAAACTCTTGACACCTTCATAGACCTCAAGTTCCACAGTACGTTGCTTGCCATGTTTCCCCCGTAATTCTTCCTGTATGAAACCGCACTGTGTTTTTTTTGACAAAGCTGTAGCAATAGGTCTGTCGTTTATTGCCAGAGTATTTTTAAAAAACGTTTTACAGACTCGAATTTGTACGTCGTCGTTTGACTAGAAAATGAAATGCATTGTTTAATTTACGAAAATTTTGAGTACTCGAGTACCTGTATTTTGGTTTAATGACTGTAGTGTGCCTAATAATGAATTCTCTTTGTTTTTGTAAGTTGCCTAAATTCCAATATTTTTCAAAAAGTTCCTGTCTTGAAGTATCGTTTATTTTTGAACTACAAGTTAACCTGCATTTTTCACCACACGTAGGACCATTTTTCTTGCAGGTACTTGTTTTTTATTTGCAGACTCATACGCTTTGCCAGTATTACGAAGTCGTTTAGCTACACTATGTTTCCAGGCTTCGACGTTACGTACCCTCTTCCTGCCCCTGGTGTTATTGCTTTGGTCTTCGGTTGAAATATTTGATTCTGTAGTCAAGCTACTGGTTCCAGCAACGGGACTTAAATTATCCACAACTTCTTCATCCAAATTGTTGGATGAAGAGCTACTAGATGATGAGCTACTGGATGATGAGCTACTGGATGATGAGCTTCTTGAAGAAGAACCACTTGGAGATTTTGTTGTTCGACCTCGAAGCAGATTGGGAGTTTTGCTTTGGGTATCAGGAACAAAATGCGGATCATTATCAGAATCATCAAAGTCGCTCTGCCCTGAGTGGATGGGTGAAATGTAATATTTCTCTTGGTTGCGTTTTGTTATCGGGCTAACGTTACTAACCATTTTTGGTGAACTGTTTACGTCAATTTCTTGAATTACTGGATGAATTGTTGATGATGATGGTATAGAAAGTGTTGACTGTTTAATTGCATCATCGCTGTCTTTTCTCTGTGTATTTGTACACACTGATGACAATAATGACGGTGACGAATTCCTCACAAGTTCGTGATTTTCCTCATCGTGGTGGCTGCTTGTAATACTTCTTGCCATATCAACAAGTACACGGCCACGATGCATACTGAACCTACAAATAAATAAAATTTTGGTCAAATAAATATATTCAAACATGTCTGTCACAAATAGTGTATTAACTCTAAATTAATAAAATAATCATTCTAAGTAAGCATTTTTCTCACAACACTTGTACACATTCGAAGGAGTTATAGATATTACTGCAATTGACAAATAGATATTATGAATTATTAATTTATAAACCAAACAAAAATCAACTTAACCTCATGACTCAACAAAACTGTATCATATCAAAAACTACTACTCAAATCAAATAAAGTGTCGTAAGTAGAAATAAAACTTTAATTATTACTTTTGTTAATCAGTAATAGTGTAATAACTCGAAATAACATCAAGCGCGTGTTTAGGTCAAATCAACAATACTGTGTTAATTCAAAATAAAAATATAAATTTCACATACCTGATTCAGTAATACTGTTGCAACTCAAAATATTACGCCAACTGGCGCGTGCTCTCTCGATCACTGCTGGTCGCAACTAAAGATGACGCAATGTTGCGGGAGGGGAGTGGCAACCGAGATGTCGTAAATAGTGACTTATAGCGCCATCTCTTGTCTGTTTTTTGCACTATTCGAACGACGGTTTTGTTGACGTGTGAGGAATTAAATTTTACGTGTGTTTATAGTATTATGTCAAGTGCGACGAATTTTGAGTTGATACACTATTGTATTATTATCTAAATGCCACAAATTGACCTACTTCCTTGATAAGTGGCTTAAAATTTATATTTTTTTCAGGTTCTGGATCTACTGATTCTTCTAAGAATTCGGCGAGTGTGCCCTCATCGGAGGAGTTGTGAATAGAGAAGTTCTCACTCTCTGCATAAGTACTCTCACTATCGCCTCCCCGGCTGCGAGGGCGTTTTGAAGTGGAAGGCTGAACGAAATCTTCATTTTCTTTCTCATTTGCAAGAGTGTTCAACTCATCCGTCACACTTTTTCCAGGAACAATATTAAGTTTTGAACGACGTTTCCTCGTGCCGACTCCTTTCGTCCACTCTGATCTTTTTGCTTCAAGTGTTTCCAAAAAGGAATCTTGTAACGCATCCTTGTCAAGAGGTCGTGGCAATCTCGCCAACAATGGTGTAATGTCAATAGGATAAATCCCACATTTTCTGAATCCTGATTTCAAGTTTTGCTCGCGATTTTTTTCTAAATCAGCTATAAGTTTAGCCAACAAAAATGGAAAACTGCTCTTCTGAACAACAGCCTCGCGTCTGCCTTGTTTGCTAGCCTTCCACTCAGTAAGAATGTTTCGCCATGCCACTTTCATCAGCCTAAAGAAGGCGACATCCAGTGGCTGGGTTAAATGTGTGCTATTGGGCGGAAGGCATACAAATCTTACGTTGTTTTCTTCACAGGCCCGAAGAACATCAACAGAAATATGGGACGATAGATTGTCACCAATAATCACCTTAATACCTTCCTGTTTTTTTAGTCTTGGTAGGATAGTAGTAAAAAACCAGTCATTAAATAGATTCATATCGAACCAGCCAGAAGAACTACAATTATACCTGGTGCCTTTTGGTCCATGTTCGGTCCAAGTGTTCCATAATTGCTTTGCTTTATAAACCACATAAGTTGGTAATAATTCTCCAATAGCATTTCCAGCAAACATTATAGATGTAGAACTTTTGGAAGTGTTTCTTATTTGCTCGGGATATTTTGTTCCTCGTTTAGTTAGTATTTTTTTCAGACCAGGATCATCCGAGAGGTTGGTTTCATCAAAGTTCCAAATATTTTCGGGTGGTACATCTTTGACCACTTCTTTCAAATTTTGAATGTATTCTTTGAGGGTATCCTGATCAACCGCAGCTCTATTCCGTTTAATATTTGCAGCAAATCTTTGTGATAAGGACTGATTTCTTTTCAAAAAACTGGACACCCATTCTATTCCTGGATAATTATCTTTAAACCTGTTAACTTTACGGCCAATTTTATCTAAATATGATTTTATTACTATTCTACGGTCCATTGTAGTCAACGGAAAACCATATTCACTTAGATTCTCGATACAAGATACGAATGTTCTTTCTTCTTCTACAGTAAATGTGATAGGAGCGCCGGGTAGCCTCGATGGTGTTCGAGATCGTAAAAGTTTTAGTTGATTAATGATTGTTCTGCGTGGAATCCCATATTTTTCACTAGCCTTCCTTTGGGTCAAATCACGGTTTTCTATTGACGCTAAACATTGCCTTAAAGTCTCCTCTGTGTAATTTTTATAGTTTCGTCTGCCTGCTTTCCTTTGATAATTTCTTGGCATGATGCCTGAATATACAAAAAATCAAATTACCAATTTAAATTAGGAAAATATGTGAAGAAAATTAATAAGATAGTCGCGATTATTTGGCGGGGTAACTTTGCTCCAGGAGCAAAGTCACCCCGCCATGTGGAGCATAGTAGGACCGAGCATCAAGAAGAGGTTAGGTTTTGACATTAATAAACAAAACAGTGAAATATTATCGATTATAGTTAAAGGATTAGCTGTACGACTACATTAAACCGTTCTTACCTCGATTCCCTCGTTAAATTTTAAGATGCAGACGGCTTTTTCGAAGTATTTTTTTTTTGCTGTAGGCTACGTGATGAATCAATTACACCTGACGGTCCAAAAAAATGGCGGATTAAAAAAGTTCCGATTCAGTGTTGCCACTATAACTTTATTTTTACCGATTTCGTTTAGAAATGGACAGTTACACAGAATAAGTTTGGCACAGATGAGAAAAAATCTTTTTCCGCAATTGGAGCATAACTACCTAGGCAGGAGCAAAGTAGGACCAAGTTACGGTATGTTTTTTTGTTAATTAACCTGTAGTTCCTTATTGCAAAAATATAATTTCTGTAGGTTGGTGCTTTATGCCAGAAGGAACCAACCCACAGTAATTGCATAGTCAGTTACTTTGACTGTTTCATCATCATCATCCGTGCGGTCTATCCCGGCTGTGAACCCACACTGGTGTGCGGGGTCCCAGGGTCCGCCTTTCTTATTTTTTTGGCCAACTTCACGCGGTCTTGTGCATCCTCAGTGGTGAGTTTGTTGGCACGCATGTCACCCTTAACGACGTCGAGCCACCGCTTCTTGGGTCGACCTCTTTTACCCTTACCTGGCGGGGGCGGGGTAGGCCAGACATTTGTTGCCCACGTAGTTTGCCAGTCTCCGTGAGACATGACCATACCTACGAAGGCGGCACTCCTGCAGCTTATCTGCGATGTCTCGAACACGAAGGCTGCCGCGGATGTGGGTGTTGCGCACGCGATCTTTTAGTGAGTGCGTCAATATTTGTGTTAGCCGTGCGTAGGCGCAGATGCGATGACCTATTGAATTGTTAAAAGAAGTTTTTAATAAGGACACATTATGAAAAAGTTACGTCTTGCGTTGCGTCTTTGCGTGAGACTCCACACACCCACCGCAGCATCTTCATTTCCGTAACGCGCAGCTCCTGCTTGTGTCGCTCTAGTAACGGCCATGTTTCACTGCCATATAAAAGGACAGGCCTAATGATGGTTTTATAGACTTGCCCCTTCAGCTTGATCGGCATTTTAGGGTCACAAATGACACCAGTCACCTCACGCCATTTGGCCCAAGCCGCGGAAATTCGGGCTCTGACGTCGCTGTCGATGTCCCCGGACGCGCTTAACACAGATCCCAGGTATTTGACACGGTCCGTGCGCTCGACCACGTCAACGCCTATGCGGACGGACTGGGGATTTGTGGTGTTGCAGGCAATGTACTCCGTCTTCGCCACATTAAGTTTCAGACCACCGTTTTCAAGTGCATTATTGAACTTATTCACCCGTTGTACCAGCCGTCCCCTGTCCGAATCAGCTAGCGCAATATCATCAGCATACATGAGCAACCAGGGTGGTTGCTCGTGGTGGTCTCGGATACTGTTTGAACGTCTAATATCACGCTGAACAGAAACGGGCTAAGCACGGAACCTTGGTGTACTCCAACGGTGATGGGGAAGGGAAGCGTGACACCAACAGCAGTCCTAACTATGGAACTGGAATCGTAGTACATGTCCCGGATAATGTCAATAAAGACCTCTGAAACGGCCTTCGACCGCAGCGCCCAGCCGATCATCTCACGAGGGACACAGTCGAAGGCCTTCTGCATGTCTAAGAAAAGGAGATGCAGAGATGTATTCTTCAGTCTGTATCCCTCCATGAGCGTTCTCAAGGCAAATACGGGGTCCATGGTCCCGCATCTCGGTCGAAACCCATACTGACACTCCGAGATTGTACACTCCTGTCGAATCCGAGAGTCCACAATGCGCTCGAGGAGCTTCATGGTGTGGGACATCACCTTTATGCCGCGATAATTACATATAATATATAATAAAACAATAGGAATATTCTCATTTGACAATTTTATTAAATCAAGATAATTGTTTATTAACATTTTTTTCATTATGCGCCTTCTACGTCTATTTCGAAATCAAAATTACCAGAAAATCCGCCAATATCATCGGTGACGTCTTCACTGCCTATTCATTATCTTTTGGTAAAAACTTTGAGCATCTTTTGGTATTAAGTGCATTAAACTTTTTAGGTCGTCGAATTTGGCTTCCGCAATAGGCTTCCCATTCCGCCACAGAGGATTCATTGCCTTTATGGTTACTGGAGAGTCAGTACTGTTCCGTATATTTTTTCTCAAATTCACTTCCATATATCTTCGTCCAGGTTACCTCTCATATAAATCGTAAAAAAAATCTTCTTTTTTCAACATTACTTCCATAGTATTTAGCCAAGATACTTTTGATCCATCGATTGTCTTCTTTCTGTTTACTATTCCTTTCTCCAAATTACCAGATGACAGAAAATCTTCTTATAGAATTCTATTCACTATCATCGCTTTGTTTTTCTTACAATTCTTCATTATTTCCATGTAGTCCTTTGCAGTGTACAGTCATTGTTGTAATTTCAATGCGCATTCAATTCTTCCAAAGTCTTTGTCATTCGGGAGGAAGCTATGACCGGACTCTAAAAATCGTAGGCTTATTCTTTGGAGAGTTGGGTGGTCGTTTAGAAGAGCTTTGAGCATTAATGTAAGTTTTATTGTTTACCGGTTCGATTCCTGGGCGATACAAACAAAATTTAAAAAAAACTTAAAGCAGTTTTATTTCTCTACAAAAAAGGAATGTTTCTTAAAATTAATTTTTTTCCACCCTGTATAGGTATTATAAACTAATCACTTCATTATCAAAAATATCCTTATTTCTGAATTATTTGTAAGGTACCCTTTAATCCACAAATTAACTTCCTTATAATACACACCACATTCACGTAGATAGAGTATCTAACTAATAACTACACACATACATTATCATCATCATCATTTCAGCCAATAAACACCCACTGCTAGACATAGGCATCCCCCATGATTCTTCACGCAGATTGATCCTGTACCACCCGCATCCCAGGAACTCTCGCGACCTTCACACAAACAATCGTACACACTCACCCTAATTTTCTACAAAGATAAGATATAAAAGCTTGTTTGTAGACCAGGTACTCTTTAAAATCATTCCATAAGTGATTTTCTACTCGTATTAAAAGTAGCTTTGATACGTGCTTCCTACATAACATTGAATTAATCAGTTTTTTGCTGCGCGCAACCTACCATTTAATGGTTACCAAAATACCTGTATAATAACCTAGTTCATGCAACTGGCTTAAATAACATTAAATTATTGGTGAATAGGTATCTATTATTAATGCATTGGGCTATTCTAGTTTTAGAAAAACAAACATATTCACAACTTTTGAGGTTATAATTACGACTTAATTACTAAAATAATGAATATTACTTACCGTCATTGTTGATATCAGATTCGTCCGGCTGCTCACAACTTTTTTAACATTTTTAATTTTTGAAAACCGAAACTCAACTCACACAGTAGTTAACGAATAATAGTATTGCCAGTATAGGTACTTTTTGTGTGGCAATCATAAAAAATGGTAGTTATTAGAAAGTAAATTTGAAAAATATGCCTTTAAAAATACTACACATTATATACGTAAATAATATAGTATAAGACTCAATTAAGTATTATAATTTACTCAAGAGCTTGGACATTCTCGTATTTTACATAGTCAATCAATCAAGTCAAATCAAGTCACGCGACAAGCTTTCACATCAATGGTTTTTTGATGTGATAAATAATAAAAGCTTATTTTATATTTTTAGAGCACTTTAATAAATTATTTTAAAAATGTTTTTTTACCATCGACAGTTTTTAATATGCTTAACATTCTAAGGGCAAGCGGCATAGTTCTGGCAAAATGTAAAAATCTGTTGTGTTAAAAGTGACTAAACGGTGGTTCCCGTTTGCGTAGTGAAAATACAAAACTTTGAAAGGAACCATGCATCATGGTTCTGTTTTACAAATCGAAATTGAAGCTAATCTGGAACAGAGCTACATGGTTCCTGTTTGCGTAATAGAAATACAAAAGTTTAAAAGGAACTATACATCATGGTTCTGTTTTACAAATCGAATTTGAAGCTAATTTGGAACAGAGCTGCATGGTTCCTGTTTGCGTAATAGAAATACTAAAGTTTGGAAGAAACCATGCATCATGGTTCCTTTTAACAAATCAAAACTGCAGTTAATCTGGAACTGAGCTGCATAGTGCTTGTTTGATTTTAATTTAATTTGCTATTGGGGGTTGGTTCCCAAGGTGACCCCCTTTTTTTTATTACAAAGAGTAGGTGTAGGTCTATGTTTTTTTTTGAGGACAACAATAACGTAATAAAAATGACAACCGTGTATCTAACATATTTTTGACCAAGATGTGGGTTGGTTCCTGTTTGCAAATATATTATGTCCAGTTAGTTCCTTACATTTAAATGCCTTTTGATTGTGATTACATGAAGGATACGTTGGAAAACCCGGAGCCTTGTACCTGAAAGAAACAAATTAAAATTAAAACTCGACTCACTAAACAAAGAACTAATAAAATCTTAAAACATCATAAAAAAATATATTAAAATACCGACCGAATAGAGAACCTCCTCCTTTTTTTGAAGTCGGTTATTTTTTTTTATATATGTATTATTTTATCTTTTCACAATGAAATTCAATAAATAATATTTTAAAAGCTTTTTTATTAGTGCTACTATAGCAGGCTTGTATAACGCCATCCTAAACTAACAGAACATGCATTTCTATTAAACATTCAACATACCTTTTTTCATGTTCTACCTCTCGTTTCCACTTAGATTTTATAACAGGACGTTTCCTGGACTTGCCAAGTTCAGATTTTTTAACATATTGCATTAATTCCTCCATTATTTAACACTAAAAACACAATAATACCACACGCAGTCCTCCACAACAGTAGGTAGTTATTGGGAATTCTACCCCAGCTTCATTCGCTCGGGCTTAAGCCCTCTCTCACTTCGCTGTGGCATTCCCAATAACTACCTCATTAAAATCTTAAGCGAAAAAAAAAAGCTATGATTGCTTGTAAGTTTTGACTGGTTATCATCGTTTTTACCTTCAGGATATCACTAAGAAGGCTTTTTAATAATTTGTCATAATACATTAATAACCATTTTGTTACAAACCTTTAAACAGGACAGTTGAGTTTGATAGCTGCTATGAAATTTCTTAAACAAAAAGAATCATTAAAATTAGAGTGTGGCGGTCCTGCATTATTAAAAGAACCAAAGCGTCATGGAAACTTATTACCAAACACAATACGTAGCATCGTTTGCGGAGCTTCAAATTGTGGAAAGACCAACTTAGTAATAAGTTTATTGCTACATGAAAATGGCCCACATTTTTGTAACCTTTATGTGTATTCCAAATCATTATATCAACCGAAATATATTTTTTTAGAGAAGGTGTTGAATAAGGTTCCAGATATATTCTATAGTAAATATAACCATAGTAACGAGATCATAAGTCCACATGAAGCATTACCTAACTCAATAATTATTTTTGATGATGCAGCATGTGAGAAGCAAAACAACATCCGAGATAATTTTGCCATGGGACGTCATAAAAACATTGATTGTTTTTATATCAACCAAACTTATTCCAAAATTCCTAAACAACTTATGAGGGATAACTCTAATCTCATAATATTATTCAAGCAAGATGATATACATTTAAAACACGTTTATGATGAACATAAAGGGTCTGACATGTCATGGTCTCAATTTCGTGAAATGTGTTCAAACGTTTGGAGTAAACCTTTTAGTTATTTGGTGATTAATAAGGACTGTGAAAAGAACAAGGCGTGTTATAGAATGATGTTTGATACATTTATACTGCCCACCCGAGTTTAAACCGCAGTAATAGCAAAAACACGAACTCGAGAAAATGGCGCTTAAACTTCATTTACTATTTTTTAAATATATTCTTATATTAAAAAAATAGTAAATGAACGCTTCTAATCAAGTTTCTTGGACAAAGTAAGGGAATGTGTATTTGACTAAATAAATTCACAAAATTTATGTGAAAATATAAAATAATATCCAAGATTACTAGGTTTTAATTTTTTGACCCCTATTACTACATCTCATTATTTTGCTTTATCGCTTCCTAAACTATTTAAAATGCAGTAAAGAATGCTAATACTGCGTATTAAAACAATTTTTATGAATATTTCTTACTAAAGTGCAGTAAGTTTGAGTTAATACTGCAATTTAATAGGTTTTTCATAATCTAATAGGTAAGACGTAATTTGCAGTAATGCAACGAATTGATAATGTTAAATGTTTATTAATTAATATAAAATAAATACGAAACAATGTGGTCATTCTTACTATCACTTACATAGTAGTCAAACTACGAGTACATAGGTACTAACAAGAGATCAATCATAAACAAAAGAACAAACAAACACTTCAGCTTTACAATGTTATAAAGTATAGATAATCAGTCTCCTTTTTAAGGCACATTTGTTCTTATAACTAAAAAATATTATAATCTCTTAGCTCTAGTGAGCTGGAATACAATCAAGTGCTTTGCACTAAAGTGAGATCATTAATATAATCACAATTTATTTAACCTTCGGCATACAAGGTGAAAAAAAAACCGTACAACGTGGGGTTAAAATAACCCTTAGTAAATATACTATGCAATAAAGGTATTATTTAAATACAACGGCTTAGATAGGGTTTTTGGCTTCATTAGTTATAAAGTAATAATTAAAACGCAAAATAATTAAGAAAATAAACTTTAATCATAAAAAAAACACAAAATGCAAAAGTTCTCCAAAAATTCAACGATTTTTTCTTATATCTAAAATAAATCACGTGGGTCTTTTATATTAATAGGAACTTTAAGTCTAAGCCAATATTATAAAACTAGAAATATGTAACATTATAAAAAAATACAGAAATAACTAAGTTTCTCTATTCTAGCGAGATCATTCAACCGTCAAATTTAGTTATCTAAATTTCTGTTCGTTTCTTTGGTTGACGGGTTAGGTTTAGAGTTTTCCAATCTCAAACAAATCTTTTGGTTAGTATACTTCAAAACAATGTCAACAAGTTCTTGTGTAAAAAATATTTCAAAGCATTCCAAGTGTGTTTTTTGTCACGAACAGCAGGTTTACACCCAGGCAAGTGCGTAATTATGTTCTCAGACCTTGTTCGAACATTGGTCCGTGGTGGCATTTTGTACCACTTGGTTTTTCCATCTTTGCCTTTATAAAATGGTAGCGTTAGAGGCGTTTCTTCTACAGGTTCAGGGTCTTCCAAGTCCGTATCATTATCAGATTCAGACACCTCCCTGATGTGATCACTGTCAGAGGGATAGTTTTCATCGTCTTCTGACAAATTTTCATCAAGTAAAGCCGCAACAATATCATCATCTTGCATCCTATTTGCCATCTTAATTAAACTGTAACTGTAAAAAAACACAAACTACATAAATATAACCAAAATTAGGTTGAAAATAACAAAGAAACATAAAACTGCATACATACCTTTTCAGCACCGTCCCATACAACGTGGGGTCAAAAACACCCGGGACCCGCTATACGGACGTGCACACACGAGCGCGTTCCGCGCAGCACTGATCCAAGGTCACGAGTCGACGCTGCAACTTTTAACGCCCAGCTACTGGGAATTTCAATGTTATTTCTCGATTATTACTTATAAGTCGACGTATTTTTCTGGAGCTGGGGTTAAAAATACCCCACGTTGTATGCCGAAGGTTAACAAATAATAATCACGAATTATTTGCAATATTCTTGCTATTCATACGTATCGAACACAATTTATAAAATATTAACCTATTTTCTGGGATTAATGGGCCCAGTTGTCGGAGTATGTTTTGCTTCCTTTCTAAAGTTATACCTTTAGGGTCAGTTTTTACGGACGGGTTAGGCAAAGTTTTCGACTTTAAGCAAAATATTTTTTCGTACTCACTGCTAGTCACGTCTTTTTTGTAAAAGACATAGTGTTCTCCCCTTTTTACCATAATTTCTACAATATCTCTTAAATAAACCCTGTTTCCATTTTTATCTTTTATTTTATTGAGTGCTATGTGAGATTTAAAATTGAAAGAATCCGATACCTCCATATTTTTTACATTAACTTTGCCCAATTTTACTGAACTTTCAATTGCTTTGACAAAATCCTTAAAATCGTAGACTTTACCTTTTTTTTAATGATTGTTCAACAAAATGATGAAAAGAGTCCGCAGACATAAATGTATGTCCAGGTTCGAAAAATTTAAAAGTGATATGTGTGGCGGCAATTTCATTACTATTAATTATTTTAATTAAGAACGTAATTAAGCACCAGTTCTTATTTTGAGCGGAACAGTTATCCAACCACAAAGTTATGGACTTTGCATCACGCACACTCAAAAAGAAAGCTCTAAAAGTACTAACAATATCTTCTTGTTTCCGTCCAGAAACAGCTTCATGCCAGACTGCAGCAAACACGCCACCGTTTTTTAACTTTCCCAGAGGCACAAAAGTTTCGTTATATGCTACAAGTGTACAAATTCGTGGTAACATTATCACCTTCTGTAAATCAACAGAGACTATAATTTCATCTCCAACCTGCTCTTTTTTTGCGTCTGATTCGTACATTGCCCTTGCCTTAGTGTATTTATCTTTATGTGTGAAATATGAATTACATGTCTCACAACATGGATCCTAACCATCTTTAACATGGTCGGGGTTATGTAGGATGAAGGTTTCGCATGTTTCGCATTCTTCATGCCCCAGTTTTGCAAAAGATATGTTCATTTCATTGGTCAAGTGACATCTATAAGTTTCAATACTGCATTTGATGTTTGGATGAGCTTCCTTAAAATGTTTGTACATGTCTGCAATAGTAAGGTCACTTGGAAGATATCTCTTATTGTGAGCATGAGCTCGTCTGTAGGGATGTACGCAAGGCATAAAAGATTCTACGTGATTTGTTATAACGTTTTTGTCTATTTTCATAACTTTTAAATTTCGACCATCTCTTTGGTCTTGTTGCTCTGTAATTCCTTTTTTCAAAACTGATAGAACATGTCTGTAATTTTTTTTGTCATAGCCCAAGGTGCACAGAAAAAAGGTTTTGCACACTTCGACTTTTTCTGTGTCTTGTTATTTTTCAAACCATAAATAATAAATTTAATGCTAAGTTATTATTTTCAAAGATCTTTATATCTTGGAAAGTAACAGGAAAACACATTCCAGAAACATCAACAACCCCCGGAAATTCGGATATGATGAAACTCTTTCTGGATGTTTCCTAGCAGGATAAAGAGCAGCGGTCACACACCATAAGAAACAGCACTGATCTTTGTTCTTGATATTCAAACACGCCTTTTTTAATTGAATTGATTTAGGCAACGGAATGAAACTAGCACCTCCAAGTGGCTGGTACTTATTGAGATTGATCTCTAAATGTGAATTATTTAAAAAGGCCCACCCACTATCACAGTGCTCAAATTCCTCAATACATGTCTTAAGATAATTAACTATATCTCGAAAAAAAATATCGAAGTCGTAATTAGAAAACAATGTTTTGTTTTTCGTTCCAAAAGATTTGACCTCTTGTGAATTATCGTTAAATTTTAAAAATATTGCAAATAGCTCAAAATTCACTTTTACACATGTATGTGTTTTAAGAAAGTTGTTTAAGAGAGACTTTACTTTATCCCATATTTAATCAAAAAATCTGTCCACTGACCCTAACTGAAAATCGTTTATAGCTACTATTTTATATGTAATAATACGACTACGAAATGCAGATGTGATGATCTCTACCCCATCACTATGTTTCAATGAAATATTATTTTGTCTATGCAGATTACAAAGATTAGATTACAAAGCAGCAATCTGCGTAGTCAAGAATAGGAAAGAGTAATGCCTGAACAAGCGCAATTTTGGTGGGTATTGGCAAAAAATTTCGAAGCCTACTTAAAGAACCTGCAGCAGCAAACATTTTCCGGCTAACCTGACCAACCTGAGTTGTCCAAGTTAATGTATTGTCAATATAAACACCTAAATTCTTGACAGTTTTACTATAAGGAACTACAACGCCATCAAATACAACTGAAGGCAGAACATCCCAGTCCACCCTGGAAATCAGCCATGAACCACCCACAATTATTACTTGAGTTTTAGCGGGGTTAACTGCTAACCCAAACGACTTGCTCCAGTCTGAAATTAGATTCAAGTCAGTATTTATGGTTTGAATAACACTAGGCAGGTCAACAAGACTACCTTGGGAGTAAATTTGAAGATCGTCTGCATATAGGTGATAAGAAGAAGATAGATTTTGGGTAATAGAATTAATGAAAGTAGCAAAGAGAAGAGGAGACAAGACGCCACCTTGCGGTACACCGGCATTGAGGTCGCACCATGACGAGGAGGCATTCTCAGCACGAATGCATTGCCGGCGCCCATGTAAGTAGCTATGAAACCAGTTAATTACGATTGGAGATATGTTGAGAGAACGCAACACGCCAAGTAGGATGTCAAAATCAACAGTGTTGAAGGCATTGCTGAAATCCAGAAGTGCCAATACCGAGAGACATTTCTGGTCCATGCCAAGGCGAATGTCATCTGTAATTTTGACAAGTGCAGTAGTCGTACTATGACCAGGACGGAAACCGGATTGGAAGTTATTGAGGAGTTGGTTTTTGGCAAGGAAAGCACTGAGCTGTTGATGGACAATACGCTCAAGTACTTTTGATAGGAAAGGTAAAATGGATATAGGACGGTAATCTGAGTATACAGAAGAATTTGCTTTCTTAGGGAGAGGAACTATTTGAGCATCTTTCCACGCTTTAGGAAAAGCTCCAGACAGGAGAGAATGATTGAGGATTCGGGTAATGACAGGTGAAAGGATATCGAGAATAGGAATGATCATATTACGACTAATGCAATCACTACCCACCGCATTAGATGCGATGGAACGAACGTACTTCTCAACATCACAATCATAAATCTGTCTAAAATTAAAAGGAGTGTAGTCAGGAATTGGAAGTGATAAAAGACGACGAAGTGTGTCAGATTTAAGTGTACTATTAGCAGGAGTAGACGAAGAGAAGTGCCTATTCAAAAGGTCAATATTTACATCATGTGAGATAGATTCTTTACGTGTTTTTCCAATTCCAAGAGACTTAAGAAACCTCCAGACTTTAGCTGAATCTCCATTTTCAACAGATTTATGTATATGGCGTCTTTGAGCGTCTCTACACAACCTATTGCAGCGATTCCGAATTATCTTGTATTGTTCACGAGTTATGTCACTTGGGTCTAACTTGTATTTACGCTTAGCAGCGTTCTTCTTGTCCCGCAGTGCCTTAAGCTCCTCAGTCAGCCAGGGTGCCGGCGAATGCTTGACCCTTACCGGACGAACGGGTGCATGTGTATCATAAAGCTGCATGACGAGAGAGTTAAAAACAGCAATCCTTTCGTCCAAATCCCCAGCATTATCGACCAGTGACCAATCAGTGCCAAAAGCATCGCGTCTTAAAAATTCAACATTCATTCCACCAAAATTACGTTGCAGGAGAATTCTTGTTTTGGGCTTTGGTGGACGGATTTTATATGAGAGGTAAACGAGGTCATGAAATGAGAAGGCATCAGCTTGATGCTGGCCGTGCTTGGCAACGTGATCAACGGAAGAAGTAATTATTAGGTCGAGAAGAGATGGTGTGCAGTTTGGAAAAAAATGAGTAGCATTCAAGGGAAGAATATTTAAGTTAGCCGCATCAATAATAGATTTAAGACGGGAGGTACGCGAGTCATGTTTTAGAAGACAAGTATTCAGATCACCCATTATTATAGTGTGATTGTAGATAGGAGTCAGGTCCTCTAATAGTTTTGCAAGTGTGGAGAAATAGTCCACTCTTAAAGAAGGGCTGTAAAAAACACCGAGAAGTAGTTTCGAGCTATTAAGAGTTAACTCAACGAAAAGGTACTGCGGCAAATCAGAAGACGACGAGGGAGCTGATACATTTATAATAGAGTAAGGTATATGGGAACGGGTGTACATTGCAACACCACCACCAGTCCTGACGACACGATCATTTCTAACTAGGATGTAGCCTGGAAGAGAGTAGGATGTGGATGGGAGCGAAGGGTTAAGCCAAGTTTCCGAGACTAGAATCACATCGACTGTTTTGCCTTCGAAACTTGCCAATAGGTCAGGGTAATGGCTTGGTATACTCTGGGCATTAATGTGGACCAGGTTAAGATTTTTGGGAACGTCGGAAAAAGTGGAATCAAGCACTTTGGAGAGAGGTAAAGAGGTGGAGTGAAAACTGTCACTTTCTGAAGATGAAGAGAAAGAAAGGAAGTGATCACTTTGGTTACATGAGCTAGTAGTCGAATCCATGAAGAAGAGACTCAATATATAAATACTTTAATAGATACTTAAATTAAAATAAAGCTACAGCTCAACTAAGTCGCCAAACAAACATTTTCCTCTACCTGCCAACAAAAAATAAATAAAAATAAGCAAGAGAACAGTTAAAAACAAAATAATCAAATCTTTCCTATTACACTACACAACATTTTACGTTTAGAGTAGTAAACACTGCAATTATAATGAAATAAACAAAAAATATTAACAGCAATGGAACACAGCGGAACGTTAAACGAACAAAACATGAGGTACGTATATAGCCTGTGGCCTAACAACTACATCTGTCAGCTGTCACAACATTTCACTCAGTCACTGAATAATTATTTAGAAACAAAAGGGGTAAATTTACAAAAGTGAAGAAATTTAAGGCTACAAAGATAACAATAGTTAAAAAGGTAATCAAAAAAAAAATACACAGATATTACACCTACAAAAAAGATATAGGCAGGATACGTACATGAAAACAAAACTTTCATTTTCTTGCGTTGCGTTTGGGCCTGCCCGCTACAGGCTTAGCCGGAGAAACGCTCGCAGCCGCCGCTACTCCACTGGTGGAGTCCTGGATGTCCTCAGTTGAAGGCCCGCAGAGCTTGTCCAGGTCATCATGCGAGGCTATCCTACGCTGTTCGCCGTCTGGAGCCAGCACAACAATGTCTCCGTACCGCGTCCAACATTTCTGCACTCCAAGCCGCTTCCGTGCCTCCAGGAACAATTCATGGCGCCCGTGGGTTAGGAACTCCGATATACTGAGAATCTACCTATGACTTACTTATATGTCTTACTGAGAATCTACTTGACAAACTTGAGCGGCTCCAGAATTTTTGCATTCGCATTATTTTTGGACTGCGCAAGTATGATCATGTCTCAGAGTACAGATCTCAGCTCAACTGGCTTCCCATCCGTTATCGTCGAGATTCCTATGTTCTTTTTCTTCTTTATAACATCCTATTTAACCCTTTGTCGCCACGTTACCTCAAGGAGCGTTTCAAATTTCTGCAGCCAGTACGAGGTCAGGCGATGCGGTCATCTAAGAAGCTTCGCCTTCAATTCCCTCCTCATTCCTCACACTCCTACACACAGTCGTTTACGGTTAAATCTGTACGACTTTGGAACTCCTTACCCTTATTTATTAGGGAGTCAGAGTCTCTATCTATTTTTAAGAAGAGGATTAAAGCACATTTCCTCGGCCTTTAACACTCTACTTTTTCTCCTAATTACTTTCCTCCTTTCACTTCTCCTCGTCCGTTTATTTAACTCATTTTCCTTTTCTGATCTCTTTGGTTATTGGTGGGCTAATTAGTACATATCCTGTATTATTATTTTGTTATTTAAATTTACATTTGACTATTATTGTGCACATACTTACCCTTTTTTTTAACAATTTCCTCTACTTGGGTTGTCTGGAAGAGATTGCTTTTTAGCAATAAGACCGCCTAATTGTGTCATCTTACTATTTCGTGTAATACAAACCTTCATTGTTATTTTTTGATGTGCAATAAAGAATATTTATTATTATTATTATTACTTCTTAAATGACCCTCCCATGATTTATTAGGAACAGTTGTGTTACACGTCGCACAAAAAGG
Source organism: Udea olivalis (assembly GCA_947369235.1). Classification (NCBI taxonomy): domain Eukaryota; kingdom Metazoa; phylum Arthropoda; class Insecta; order Lepidoptera; family Crambidae; genus Udea; species Udea olivalis. Next base: position 19,112,558 of record OX376355.1, read on the forward strand.
CATTTTACCTACAATGAAACTAAAATACCACTATAACTTACAAGGATACAATCATTTATTTAAATTTATTCCAACACTAAATACTAAAACATTTTTACCTACTTATTTAAAACTAATTTTGTCGGAGTAGTGGACAGGGTCCGAATCTTCGAATACCGTCCACGCCTGACTCAGAAAACGTTGCAGGGCTGCCCACGACGATGAAGAGTCGTCGCACTGCAACTTCACCGACACCAGCGCCGTCTTGTACCGAACGTTAACCGGGTGGTTATTGTAGTCCACCGTTTTGTAAACCTTAAGGTCTACAAAGAAATCGCCCGTGGTTGAGGCGGTGCGACGACTCGTCCCGGTCGAGACCCGGCTGCTGAAACTAGACGTTGCAGTCCCGCCAGCTCTTGGTTCGCTACTCGCTGCCTCCTCCGACTGCAGAATATGGAACAAGTCTCGCTTCTTGTTCACTCTGTAACAAACAAAAAAAATCATTTTTATCATATTTTTTTTATTATCATTTAACAACATTTTTTCATTATTATCATGAGTCTATGTAACGTCATTAATACGTAGGTACTTATGTTAACACTTTAACGAAAGTCCCGATTTAACTACAATCTAATGTACCACTTTTTAAATCAGGCAACAAACAACACCCAGGTAACTTTAGGCCTGTTTCAATCCTACCAGCTCTAAGTAAGATCTTTGAAAAAATCATTCAAGAACAACTATTAAGCCATTTTTATGAGAACAATCTCTTACACAGTGAACAATATGGATTCACGAGAGGCCGTTCTACTACTGATGCTGGCATTGCACTTCTAAAACACATCTTTAGGGCTTGGGAGAATTCACAGAACGCTCTTGGCGTCTTCTGTGACTTGTCCAAGGCCTTTGATTGCGTTGATCACGATACACTTATACGCAAGCTTGATTTTTACGGGGTTAGGGATAATGCTTTAGATTTGGTAATTTCGTACCTTAGTTTAAGAACTCAAAAAGTTGATGTTAACAGTGTACTGTCTACAGGATCACAAGTTAAAATGGGGGTCCCTCAAGGATCCATTCTAGGTCCATTACTATTTCTGATATATATAAATGATTTACCTTTTTATTTAAAAGATATTTGTGATGTTGTATTGTTTGCAGACGATACATCTTTAGTTTTTAAAACTGACAGAAATAAAAACTTTTTTGATGATGTTAATGACGCACTTTCAATGGTTTTACAATGGTTCACAGTAAATAATCTACAGCTTAATGCAAAAAAGACTAAATGTATTAATTTTAAGTTGCCTAATGTTAAAGATAACCCCATTAGTCTAAAAATTGATGGTAATACTATGAAGCTTGTAGATACAACAGTTTTTCTTGGAATCACACTAGATTCAAAACTGCAATGGAACCCTCATATAACAGCTCTCTCAGGCAGACTTAGTTCGGCTGCATTTGCAGTGAGAAAAATTAGGTTATTAACAGATGTTGATACTGCTCGTTCAGTTTATTTTAGTTATTTCCATAGTGTAATGTCTTACGGCATTGTACTTTGGGGTCAAGCGGCGGATATACAAACCATCTTTATCCTCCAGAAGCGAGCTATCAGATCCATCTATAAGCTTCGTGCACGGGCTTCACTTAGGGAGATTTTTAAGGAAATTGGTATCCTCACTGTAGCGTCACATTACATTTACAATTGCATTGTTTTGGTGAGAAAAAATATTGGTCTCTATGCTAAACACATTGACATACATTGCAGAAATACTAGGAATAAGGATAAAATTGCACTTCCACTCTTTAGGTTACAAAAAGTTTTAGGATCCTTTATGGGGCAAGGTATACATTATTACAACAAAATTCCAAAAATCATTTGTGAGTTACCTTTACATAGATTCAAAAATCACATCAAAACAGCTTTATTAAAAAAGGGCTATTATACTACAATAGACTACCTTATAGATAAAAATGCCTGGGTATAAGCGCTCTGCTCGATGCGGGATTAAATAGCTCTATTGTAACAGATGTTTTATTGTAAGAGTTAATAGGTACCTAGTTTGTATGTACTGACTAACAATTTTTGTTTTTGAATTGTTTAAATGAATTCTTGTTATTATATTCTTTTATGATTGGTTTTTTCTCTTTGTTTTATATTCTTTTAGGTTTATTTGTATCAAAATGACACACTGCTTGTACTTTACTAACGCCTGTTGTAAACCCAAAACAAGTTTAAAAGAGTAACTGCTGAGTTTCTCGCCGGGTCTTCTCAGCAAGAAACAACTCCGACGCGGTGGTAGAGTCGCATTATGTCTGTATACTGTTTATTTACATATCCATATTATTATGGTAATTATGTCTATTATTTAGTATATTTTTATGTAAATTTGACGATTTGAAAGTACTGATACAGTCTATTTGAATAAAGTTATTTGAGTTTGAGTTTGAGTTTGAGTTTGAAGGTTGAAAGATTTTAAGGCGGAAACTATAACACAAATTTGTCAAAGTGCAATATTTAAAAATGTGTTACATACTTGTTAAACGTGGGAAAGTCATATAGCGCTGGTGAAGTTGCTCGTGGCTTCGAAGCCTGGGAAAGACGTTTGCCCTCACTGCTCTTGCGCTTGCTGGTAGCTTTGACACCTGTGTTGGTTGAGCCCCTCTTCTTTTTCAGAGGTACTTCTGAGGTTACTGAAGGCGCTTCGAACTCAGAGTCAGACCTGTAGGAATTAAATTTGGTTTTAACTCACAGAACAATGTTAGCAGAATTTAAATTCTTTTAAAAAACAAGGTTACTTACTTACATTTTTATAGACTTTTTTCACAATCACTTTACACAACTACACACATCAAAAGTGTCTAGGGATCAACATATATTTTTGCAATAACTTTTCTCCTGATTGATATTAATTAAAATTTTCTTTAAGGATTCATCAAATAAAGTGTTTTCGTTTGTCTACAGTAACGATAAACCAAGTCACCTTTGCATTAATAAAGAAATTTGCCATTTTCCTAATAAAGGGATTTTTGACATTTGAACCACTAACATTAAAGTTCGAAAAAAAGACTGAAATAACAGTTTTCTTTAAAATTTTATTGGGTAACTTAAACAATTAATAATCCGTGTTTCTACCGCGAACACTAACAACACAAGAACATCAGTTTGGCATACTCAAAATGAGTTAATCCAAATCACGCTGTGGAATGGCCGCCCATGTTCGTTGCAACAACAAAAAAAGGTCTTCTTGCGACTGGATACCCTCCATATTCGGCAGAGCTCTTCTCTGTAGCATATCCCATGCATGCTCAATCGGGTTCAAGTCTGGCGACTGAGCAGGCCAGGGCAGGACATTGATGTTAGCTGCGGCGAGAGTCTGTCTTACAACTCTTGCGGTGTGCGGTCGTGCATTATCATGCATTAACTGAAATAAGGGACCGATTTGCACTTGTAGAGGAACGATGACGTCTGATACAATCGTCTCAGCATAAATTTGAGCGTTGAGGTTGCCTCTGATCCAAATCAACTCAGTTCTTCCGCCGATCCAAATACCCGCCCATACCATGATGGTTCCACCACTATAAGGATGGACTTCCTGGCAGGATTTTAATCGCTGTTGGCGTCCAGGGGTTCTCCAGTGTCGTATACGTCTTGTATCCGGTCTCATACCAAAACGAGACTCATCAGAAAAGCACACGAAACGCCATTGTTCTTCTGCCCAATTTCTGTGTTCAAGAGCCCATTGATATCGAATCCTACGATTGTGCATTGCTATAGGTGGTACCCTTAGCGGTCTTCGGGAATGAAGGTTCACTTCATGCAAGCGGTTTCTGACTGTTTGGTCGCTAATTAAGTTCCCTGAAGAGTGATGAAGCCTCACGGCTAACATCATGGCGGTTATTGTTGGAGCTCTTCGAGTTGTGATTTGAATGTATCGGTCTTGTCTCCGTGTGGTGCAGCGATACTGTCCTCCATGGCGCTCAGCCACGGTACCAGTGCTTCGGTAACGTGTCCAAAGTCGACCGATAACACTCTGACTTGTATTCAGAGCTAAAGCCACAGTACGTTGCCGGGAACCAGCTTCTATCATTCCCACGGCTCTGAGCATTTCTTCCCTGCTTAAATGACGTCGCAGCTCCATAATAACGTTGGTTTTAATCAGTAGTAGGGAAACAGTAGCACTAATAATGTCTTCAATGCGTTGTATGTTTTATAGGGAAAATATTGACAGCTGATTTTCATCTTTTAGTCGAATTTGATTGACAGTTCCTGTTTCAAATTATGAAATGCACCAAAAAGGATCCATATAAATTTATAAAATCATAAATTTATTACAAAGCCACATCTCAATCTCAAGAAATCCGCATAAAAATGCTCGATCCCTAGACACTTTTGATGTGTGTATTAAACGGACTACGGACTGAAATGATTCCCTTCATTACAATTCTGAACCTTAACAACTATAAGGATACCAATTAAATTAGTTTGCAAGCAATCAGACTTACAGCATTCTGATGGGTAAACATATTCTGCAACAATGTTGCATTACAATACTTCGTAATAGAATCCCCTTCGTTTTTCAAAGAACTGTTGATTTTGCTTACGTTGCTAAGTTCGTGTGAAGCGCTATGGACGCGCACACGGCGGAGGGGGAGTAGGAGGAGGTGAGGCAGTGCCGCACGCCGCCCGCGCCCTTCTCAATCCCACGGTCAAAGGCTCTCAAACCACATATTATGAAATCGATAATGTTTAAGACTTTCTCATTTTTAAATGTACCTACTAATTAACTTTCGTTGTTTAGTGGTATTATTTTTAAATTAGGAAACTAGAGGTGGTTATAGTATTAAGGTTATGAACCTGAAGACCATGCATTATTACTGATCGGTCCTTTTCTTTCAACAGTAATCGAGTAACAACTCTATGAGTAGGATAGTATCCACTATTTTCCATCTCAAAAAATAAATAGTTGATCAAAGACATATAGGTACTTAATAATTTTGTAGCAGACCAAATTCCACATAGGTTCGGTGAACTCTTTTCACATCAATTATACTCCAATTGTCATAATTATCTATTTGAGCTTTATTATCAAAAAAAATTACGCCTCTGAAAATTTAAGCAAAGACTTCAATTTTAATAATAACTACTTTTTGAATTTTTCATACTCAATCATGTTATAAGAACAATCAAATGTCGTCCTAAAGTTTGAGATTCGGTGTTTAGCACCGTCCAAGTCCACGTGTTGTTGCGAACGTGCGAACCTTACACGAACTTATTGAACAGGATCTCTCTCATTTACAAAGAACGAGGCTAGAACAATGGTATGGTTCTCATCATTAGTAGACATCAAGTTATTTTTATACTAAAGTGTAAAAAGTGAATATGGAATGTATGAAGCCAATAATGTAAGTACAATTAATTATAATTTATCTCGAATAGTATAATCATTTGAATATAACCTTTAAAGTGTACTCTTTTTTGTTTTGAGAAAAATAAAGATTAATTGAATTAAATTCTTCTGATATTCTCTAACCTAAATTAATTTATTACAAATTAGCAATTTTTGTTTTATACGAGTATTTATTCGAATATATATATTTTTTTAATGTTAAATTGATTATTCGATAAATGAGATTGTTAAACCTATAACAAATAGTATAAAGATGTAATAATATTTTAATAAAAAACAATTCTAATTTACTGAATATAGAAATACCAGAAGGATTGCGAAAGACGTAGGTTCGATTTCTGTTTGAGCCTTGACTCGTTTTTATTTTCTGGTATTGCAATATTCGTATAAATATAGCATTGCGAATGAAAAATAAATATCGTAAAACTGTGTGAATGTTATTTTACGGTCCATATTTCAGACCTTCGTTCTGGTGGAGTTAAACCAGCAAAACAGGATGAAAAGACTACATTTTTTAATTGTAAGTAGATGTGATTGTAATTTTAAAGTTCAATTTAAATAAACTTAAATGGATCTTGAAACCTATCAAAGATATTCCTTAAAATTAAAAAACTTACATACCTCTACCATCATGCCTTTTTCCCAACGGTGTAAGCAGAAAAATCTTAAAAATATACCATTTTCTTAAACGATTATTTTCTCTTATAGAATACCAGAACTATCATCATAAGATGTCTTAGGAGAGTGAAAAACATTTTAAACCAATATTAAGACAGCATAATTATCATGAGTCTATGCAACGTCATTAATACCTAGGTACTTGTGTTAATACTTTAACGAAAGTTTAACTACAATTATAAGGTTGAATGATTTCAAAGAGTAAATCAGTATTTATTTTTAAATTTTGTGTGTTAAATAAATATAAACCCCTATTCCTTAATTCAACTAAAATGTAGACTTTCACATACTAAACGGTGTTCGATTGGTATGTCAAAGTCGAGGTACGAGATTCTTAGATGAGGTAACAAAAGGTTTTGTATGTTATGATGTAGGCTTTCAAATACTGTCTTAAGTATGTGATAGCTGAGGCAATGATATTGGCAATGGTTGATGCATAAGGTAACATTTTAGCAGCATTGTTAGTCTTTGTAGTCAGGACATAGAAAGTAAGTAGAGATCAGTTAAGAGTTGGTTTGGTGCGTGATCTGACCATAGGCTCGCAGGTGGCTTTTTGCAACAAAACTTGGGGCTTCCAACCAAACATCATAAGAGTAGGTTTGGTGCGTGAACTGACCATAGGCTCGCAGGAGGCTCCTTGCAACAAAACTTGAGGCTTCCAACCAAACATGATAGGAATAGGTTTTGGTGCGTGATCTGACCATAGGCTCGCAGGAGACTCCTTGCAACAAAACTTGGAGCTTCCAACCAAACATGACAGGAGTAGGTTTGGTGCGTGATCTGATCAGAGGCTCGCAGGAGGCTCCTTGCAACAAAACTTGTAGCTTCTAACCAAATATGAGAGAAGTAGGTTTGGTGCGTGATCTGATCATGGGCTCGCAAGAGGCTCCTTGCAACAAAACTTGAGGCTTCCAACCAAACATGATAGGAATAGGTTTTGGTGCGTGATCTGACCATAGGCTCGCAGGAGACTCCTTGCAACAAAACTTGGGGCTTCCAACCAAACATGATAGAAGAATGATCGATGTGTGATCTTGCCTCAGACTCTCAGTAATACACTCCACGGTGCTTTCAACCGATCATGTTAGAAGTAGGTTTGGTGCGTGATCTAACCATTAGCTCGCAGGAGACTCCTTGCAACAAAACTTGGGGTTTCCAACCAAACATGAGGCTTCCGGCCAAACCTGTTAGAAGGATGTTCGATGCATGATCTTGTTAGCATTGTTTAAAATTTAATTAAGAAATAGTTTTTATAAATTAATTATTTGTAATATTTTCTGTGATATGGCAATAATACGGGCTAAGAAGAAGTAGAAAGTCAAGATGGCGGCATTGTGACTCGGGCGATGTCAACGAGCGGAGAGATACGAAATATATTTTGATGTAACGGAGTTTGAGAATATCTGGGAGTCGAAATACAGTTTCAAGGAAGTACCAGTGTTTTATATTACCCCTCCTGGCTTATTCTAATAAGTCAGAAGTGGGATAATAAAGTAATTATTTTACTTTACCACGCCCGCGAGTGGGTAAGTCGTTTAATTTTTTTTCTAAGTGATGGTTTAGTAAATACCATTTGATTTAAACAGTTGAATTAATCCTGCAATGCGCATGATTACTCGAATTAACCAATGTTCAACCAACCAATGATTGGATTTTGTTGTTAAGGTCAGGCTGACATATATATATATATCATAGTAATTGCAAATGTGAAAAGCCGGTACTCACTTTTACTAATGTAAATGTACGTAAACAATGATCACATTTTTCGATATTTATTAATAATTAGTGCATGTTGATATTTCTCTATACCCACACGATTAAAGTTACTTCGCGCTCAAACTTATTTCGCAAATCGAAGAATACGGATTTCTTCTTCACTTTATGATGAATTAATAACATGAATAACTTGCGACGATTAAGCTCCAGGGCGTAACTGCCTTATGCGTAAAGCCAACTTCGGGAGGCCTACCCGCTTTCATGAATCGTTCACGTATCGCAGTATCGTGAATCATTATACGAAAAAAAAAACTTAATTACAGTTCGAAATTTACATTAAATTTTGAGTATTGTAGGCATTATATTCTGTTGTACATACACGTAAAGCCCTTAATATGACACTTGTTTGATCGACTTTTTAGTCAATTTTTTTTTTTTTTTTTTAATTATTTATTCCAAAGAAAAACACTCTTATTATCTAAATACAGGAAACCTGCCAAACTACTATTGCAGTTTGTCGGCAGCAGTTCTCGTAGGACAATTTCGAGATAGTTATTATGTGGGTGTTTCGCATAATTACATCACAATTATCATCATCATCATTATCACTAAACTAACCTAAGCTTGCATAATTAGGTAATAGGGACCATTATAAACTATATCTAACAACAATTAATTAACAATTACACACAAAAGGCACAGCAAATAACAAACTACAGTTAGGTATTCAGTACGTCCACCACGAGTCGCCACTCCAAACCCACGCCATCGCCCGCGCAAAAGTCCGTACCGGGACCTGACATGACATGACATGACAATGTCAAGTCCCAACACCACCCCCCACGCGAACGACAACGCAGATCCAAATCGGCAACCCGTGGCAGACGCACAGTTCAGTTATTTTAAACAGTAGACGTCATGGACACAGCGACAGGTAGTGCTTCTTGAGTCTGCATTTTAGACTGTTCCTAGAGGCAGATGAAGCATCTTGCACTATGTCCGCCGGCAGTTCGTTAGTGAGAGTTGGCACTAGCCATCTTCGTTCTCGTTTTCCAAAGTAGTTATTTATTTTTGGAATAACTAATTTATTTTTCTTCGATAAACGGGTAGGGTACGTATGGACCCTCTTCTCTTTAAATTCCGTAACATATTGCTGTTCAAGTACAAGTGCCATTTTTACTTTATATTCTACGGGTAGGATTTTACATATGCCAAATAATAGTTCATAATTCTTATTTAGTAACTTTTTGGTACAGTTATTGATTAGGAGTTTTAACATTCTAATTTGCAGTTCTCTAATTTTATTTAAATGTGTAGGGAAAGTGAGTCCATACGCGCCTAGACCGTAGGTTATCGTAGCATCGGCCAATGAAAAGTACAGCATGAACAAAACATTCTTACTGACCATATTTCTCAAATTGTATAATTTACCCATTATTGTACGGAGCTTCGCACATACACTATCTACATGTAAATTCCAAGTAAAGTGTTTATCAATTGTCAATCCAAGATATTTATATGACGTTACCTGCTCTATTGCTGTACATTGACAGTTTATACCATTTTCATGTAGACAATAGTGATTATGCCCTATTATATTTATATTTAATGACTTATGTTCATTATATGGAGAACAAATTAACATACATTTAGTTTTGTCTATGTTAAGAACAATGCCATTATCATGCGCCCAGTAAATTATGTTGTTAAAGTCCCGCTGCATTTGACTCTGTATTTCAGTAAAATCCCTGCCGCTGTACATTATGCATGTGTCGTCAGCGTACATGTAGGATTTACATTTTTTTATAACATTAGTCATGCTGTTAACATGCATTATGTACCCGACAGGGCCGTAGACAGAACCAGTTGGTACCCCGTATTTAAACCCTACCCCCGTAATTAAAGTTCTACTAGGTTATGTTATGTTCCTGTGATTCACAATAACGTTTATTTGAATTTGTATGTTATGTTGCATTTGAGTAGACGTCAAAAAATCAGAAAACGTCAAACATTCATTTCCAAATGAAATTTATTGGTAAGCCTTAGAATAAATGTGTATGATGGAAGATTTTCTTCTATAGCGATATTTAAGAAACTTTCTACAAAAGAACAGCAGTATATCTTATGAGCGGAAAAGAAAAGATCCGAAATGTTACCTGTCAAGTCGCAGTTTTGAATAACCCAGGCTATCGTGACTAATTCTTGATTGAATTTTATATTACTGTCCGGGATGCACGATGATATTGGCGGTATATAAGGCGCCAAGTCTTACTGAAGTCTATGGGTTGTTGTGATTTGCAAAAGCGATTGACTATTGCAAAATAAGTATTGAGCTGTTAGAAAATTATTATAACAACATAGTAACCATGCTTTTTAATTGAGAATATGCATAAAATTCTACTAAATACTGAAATTACAATTGGATACTCATCCGAAAACTTAATATTGTGTATACTTTTTACACTGTTTTAACTAATTATTATGCCTCATTTTAATGAGGTCTATTGAATGCACTGAGGAATTTATCTTAAGAAATTTATGTATAATAATGTTTATTAATTAACCTTTTTCTCTTACCAATCCCTTTCCCTCAATCCTAAATTGCCTACTCTTAGCGAATTCAAAATGTCCGATACTGAACTTAGTCGATACACACCTACTATTCACGTTTCACGATCACGGTCGCGTATTAAACGAAACCGTAAAAAGGATACTTCAAAACCGTCAAGTATGAGAAAATAGCATCGACGTTCTTCGACAGATTCACTTCGTCATGTATCATCAGACAGGTCTAGTAGTACCTCAAGCAGCAACTCCAATAGGAAGAGTCGTTCACCTAAAAGACGATGTTTAGAGAGAAATCGCTATCGTTATGACACTAGAGTGAAAAATCGTCTTGCGAATAGGAGCAGCTATCGAGGAAAATCTCAGCGGTATTGTTCGTCAAATGATAGTTCCCGAGAAGCTCAGCACCTATCGAACGCCGATCTCGCTCTAAACATAAACATGGGTCAGGAAAACGGCTTAGAATGAGAAGTCTTAGCCACTCTTCCCGCTCTCTCTCTTCCCGGAACCTCATGAGAGATTTTATAGAAGCTATCAAAAGCCGCAGCTCCAGTTCATATGTAGGCGCGCAACAAGTGATACCTCAATTTGACCCTAGTCAAAAGTCACAAAATACTAAGGCTTGGTTAAGAAAAGTTAACGAAGTGGCTGGTATTTATGATTGGAATGAAAAGGAAACTGTTTATCACGCATTATTAAAGTTATCAGGCCTAGCACGGAGGTGGTACGATGGTTTAGCATCAATTAACTTAAGTTGGAAGGATTGGCAGCGGAAACTTTTGAAATGTTTTCCTGATGATAGAAATTACGCTGATAGGTTGACTGAGATGTTGAATAGACGTAGCAAGCGTGAGGAAACGCTGGAGGAATATTTTTATGAAAAGACTAAGCTGGTTAGCCGATGTAACATTAAGGGGAGAGATGCTGTAGATTGTATAATACAAGGTATTTACAATCACAACATTCGTCTCAACGCCCAAGGGGCAAACTTTAAACGGCCTAGTCAGTTGTTGCGTTACTTAAGGAGCATATCAATTAAAAATATGCAGCCTTCAAAAGACAGAGACACTAAGAAATCCGCTCCTTCGGATAAATTTTTAAATAGAATTGTGGATAAGTCGATAAAAACACCGGCCCGAGTGAGGTGTTACAATTGTTCTGAGATTGGTCACACAGTCCCAAAATGCCCTAAACCTTTACAAAAATGTACATAATGTCAACGCTTGGGGCACATTTCCGAAAATTGTAAAAAAGAACCGGTAGCAGTTCAAAATCAACCAGGTCTGAATAACAATCACAAACAAGTGCAACTAATAACTGCTCAAGGTAAGAAATTGAACATTTATCATGAAAGTGTAACAGTAAATGGAACTTGTAGGACGGCGTTCGTAGACTTTGGAAGTCAATGCACTATTGTTAGGGAGAGTGTAGTCGACGACCTAAATCTAAAAACTAAGATGAAGAATGACAACTTACCTGTAATTAAAGGGTTTGCGCTCGGTGTCATTCAACCAATTGGATATGTAATGGTAGATTTGAGTATTGATTTCGTAACGGCAGAAATTCAAGCTTACGTAGTACCTGATAAATTCTTGAACACGGATATTTTAATTGGCCAGGATTTAACAGAACTACCTGATGTAATAGTACATAAAACAAATAAAAATTTAGTTTTGTATTCCGAGAAATCTGAATTAGGCAAGATTACCATTTACGCAGATACTCTCACAGAACTGGTAGGAATTCAGAGCTTGACCGCGAAGACTGAAACAGCTAAAACTGTTTTTATTTATATCCCCGGTAGCATTTCATTTGAGAGAAATAACGAGTACATTGTATTACAAGGCGTATATCAACTTAAGGACGGAACTGGGAATATATTAGCAATAAATATTTCAGGAAGAAAAATGCTAATCGAAAACGGCAAATTATTAGCTCGTGCATATCTTCTACCAGTTATTGGAGACTTCAATTCTTACACACCTTCCCAAATCGAAGTGAATCGCATAGAGCTCAGTAGTGATGATTTTGATTCTGACACCCGTACTAAACCTATGATCACACTGGACATGATTAACTTAGGACCAGACGTTGGCCACAGCCATAAATAACAGTTATTAGAACTTCTAAATAAATATCGGAACTGTTTCGCTTTAGATACTACTGAATTAGGAATAACAAACGTATTGACTATGAGTATTAAATTAAACGAAGATAGCCCGATTTCATACAGACCTTATAGGTTATCTCATAAAGAATGTGAAATAGTTAGAGGCTTAGTGAATGAGTTGCTAGATAATAATATCGTACAGGAGTCGAATTCATCGTATGCGAGCCCGATAGTACTGGTTAAAAAGAAGAATAACGACTATCGCCTTTGTATAGACTACCGGGCATTAAATAAGAAAACTATTAATAACTCCTATCCTATGCCAGTAATTGATGATCAGCTAGATCGCTTGAACGGTAAAAAGTACTTTACTAGCCTAGACCTGAAATCAGGCTATTATCAGATTCCCATGGCAGAGGATTCTAAACACCTTACGGCATTCGTAACGCCCGACAGGCATTACGAATACACTCGTATGCCCTTTGGTCTCGTGAATGCACCTGCCGTTTTCCAACATATGATAAACAAAGTTCTAGGGAAGGATAGATATGATCTTGCGATGCCATACATGGACGATATATTGTCCCCCGCGTACTCAATCGAAGATGACCTGGGTAAGGTTAAGAGGATTTTAGAAGCTCTAAGTAAAGCCGGATTAACCCTAAATCTTAAAAAGTGTTTCTTCTTTGAAAACACTCTTGACTATCTTGGTTTTGAGGTTTCAGAAAAAGTCATCAGACCGGGTCAAAGGAAAATAGATGCAGTAGCACTCTTCCCTACGCCGACTACGGTTCATCAAGTAAGGCAATTCGTCGGATTGGCCAGTTTCTTCCGAAGGTTCATGCCTAACTTTGCAAGTATTGCTAAACCTCTTACGGCTCTAACTAAATCTAATGTACCGTGGACATGGGGCGAGGACCAAAAGAACGCCTTTGAAGTCATTAAAGCAGCTTTGACACAAAGACCTTTATTAGCTCTTTATGACCCAAATCACTTAACAGAAGTTCATTGCGATGCGAGTAAATTAGGCTTGGGGGGTATACTGTTACAACGCATTAAGGAAAAGTCACCACCTAAGCCCATTGCCTATTTTAGCAAGCAAACGACAAAGGATGAAGAGTTCATGCATTCATATGAGCTGGAGACTCTGGCCGTCGTGTGCTCACTGAGACGCTTCCGTAGTTATCTCATAGGTATCAATTTTAAGGTATACACTGACTGTAATGCACTAAGGACAACCTTAACTAAAAGGGACCTTGTGCCAAGGATTGCCAGGTGGTGGCTCCTTCTTCAGGAGTACGATTTTAGTATCGAATACCGACCTGGAGATAGCATGAAGCATGCTGATGCTCTAAGCAGAAATGCTGTAGAGAACAGTAAACCTAACCATTTAGTCGAAGGTCGTGAATTTGAAATCATGACCATAGAGACTACGGATTGGTTGCAGACGGTCCAGATGGCAGATCCAGAACTTAAGAGAATGAAGGACATCTTGAATTGCAATGAAAAGAACGTTAAGAACATTTTATTGAACTTTGTTATCAAAGAGGACAAGATTTATAGACGAGTAGGGGATCAACTAAAATGGGTAGTGCCTAAGGGAGCGCGATGGCGCATATGTCAGTTAAATCATGACGAAGCTGGACATTTTTCATTCGACAAAACCCTAGACAAAATCAAACATGACTATTGGTTCCCGAAAATGAATAAATTCATCCGCAAGTACGTTTCCTCGTGTCTCAATTGTGCATACAACAAAGGTTCCACCATAAAAGCAACTGGTTACTTACACCCTATACCCAAAGGAGATACTCCGTTCCAAACGTTGCATATGGACCACTTGGGTCCATTTGTGAGGAGTAAAAAAAGGAATTCGTACATTCTGGGCCTCATCGACGGCTTCAGTAAATTTATTTTTGTGAAGCCTGTACGAGACGTTAAAACTAAGACAACCATTAATATGTTGCAAGATATATTCAATGTTATTGGTGTACCAAAAGTCATAGTTTCGGACCGTGGCACTAGCTTCACTTCGGCATCATTCAAACGGTTTATTGAGACTATAGGAGCTAAACATGTTCTTAACGCCGTCGCGACGCCTCGTGCTAACGGACAAATTGAACGGTACAACCGCACCATACTAGAATCTTTGGCTACAACCGGCTATGGGATGGACGAGCGCATGTGGGATGAAAATGTTGGGCGGGTGCAATGGAGTCTGAATAACACTCGAAATAAAACAACGGGCAAGTCCCCAGCTGAAATAGTGTTTGGGTTCCGGACGGTTAACCAAAGTGAAGGTCCTATTCTCAACGCTTTAAATCCTCAGTTAGATGATGGTAGCCCCCAAGAAACCTCTTGTAGCGAGGTAAATGACAACCAGTCAAGTAATGCTAGCCCGGTAAAATCCCCTCGTCATGAAGCTAGACAATTGGCGCAAGAAAAGACAAAGAAGAGTCAAGATTATATGAAAAAGTATTTTGATAGTAATAGGAATCCGACCAAATTTTATAAAGTAGGCGACCTTGTTATGATACCAAACCACAATTACCCAGCAGACGGCAAAAGTAAAAAACTAAGACCTAAGTTTAAGGGGCCGTTTAAAGTAACTGCTGTTCTAAACAATGATAGGTACCAAATTTCCAGTATAGAAGGACATTCGAAAAGAAAGTATATAAGTGTGTTTCCTTCAGATCAATTAAAAAGCTGGATTACGTTTAATACTAATGACATTAACGATGAGACGTCGTCGTGTGATGAAGGAGACGACAACTAAACACATGAAAGTTAGCATGTGTTGTGCCAACTATTTACCCACTTGTTTATGTAGGGTAACATCAGGCAGGGCACAACTGGGCATTTTCCTAACTCTCATATCACTCATCCCATTTCCATTCCATCAATATTTATTCCTCTTTCCCAAATGTCCCTATTATGTTACAGGTCTGATTTAAAGCAAAACAAATGAGTATTCCATGATTACCAGCTGACTAAAACTATACGGTAATTACAAGTATTGCTGTTTGATTATTTAAACGTGGTATTATGCCGAAGCACAAGCGATGCTCACTACTAAGGCCCTAATACAGTGAAGGATGCCGAAGTGTAAGCGGTGCTCAGCTATAGGCTGAAGGATGCCGAAACACAAGCGGTGCTCGCTGACTAGACCGGTGAAGGATATTGAAGTGCAAGCGGTCCACACATTGGATTTGTAGAGCTCAGTGGCTCAAATGGTTAAGGATATCAAAGTATAAGCAGTCCTAATCCACTATTATAAGAAAGAAAGAAAATACTCTATCTAATGACCAATTAATAGCTGAAACATTGTTTACTCTACCTGGTGTAAAATCTATGATACCTATCTATTTATTTATTGTTGTTATGAAGGTTACAACAAAGAATTTATACTGCACATAAAAGTTTTACCATTATTGTAATATATGAATATAAATATAATAAAATATCTAAACTTTTTAATTCAAATTAAACACACTGTACGTCATGTCTTAATTGCTGTTTTGTTTGGTATTTTCAGGTCACCTATCGGGAGAATCATACTTCATAATATAATTCAATGGGGATTTATTGTACCAAATCACAACGATCAGCGACCTATGTACTTTATTGTACCAAATCACAACGATCAGCGACCTATTGGTATATTATTGTACCAACTCACGCGAGCAAGATATCGTACTACCTGAACGAATATCTGTTGATTCATCAACTAATTTTGTAGTTAGTTATTTTATTTAGATTATTATTATCTGCTTAAAAGCTGACGATAGATTTTGCTATGTATCTGATATTTAAAATCAACGTGATTATTATGAAACTGGAGAGACATTTTATGTTATTGTGTTCTTGTATTTCGTTAAGCGATTTCATTGTTTTTTTTTGTTGATTTTGTTTAGTCCTTTATAATTGCGAATTCGTTTTAAAAAAATGTGTCATGTTAAACAGAAAGTAGTTATTGTTTAGTTAATCGTATGAGGACAGACCGGTAGTCAGATGGCCGGAATCGGAATAGGGACATTCCGTTGACAGGATGGCCGACTGTTAGCATTGTTTAAAATTTAATTAAGAAATAGTTTTTATAAATTAATTATTTGTAATATTTTCTGTGATATGGCAATAATACGGGCTAAGAAGAAGTAGAAAGTCAAGATGGCGGCATTGTGACTCGGGCGATGTCAACGAGCGGAGAGATACGAAATATATTTTGATGTAACGGAGTTTGAGAATATCTGGGAGTCGAAATACAGTTTCAAGGAAGTACCAGTGTTTTATATTACCCCTCCTGGCTTATTCTAATAATCTCGCCTCAAACTATTTGCCACGGTGCTTTCAACCAATCATGATTTTATTTGTGAAAGTTACTCTCAGACATTGTAGTTATTGGGAATGCTACCACAGCGAAGTGAGAGAGGGCTTAAGCCCGAGCGAATGAAGCTGGGGTAGAATTTCCAATAACTACCTACTCACAACAACAACAGAAATCGCCATATTGCGAATGAATGAATGAAGCGCTCTGATTGGTGTATTTGGTTTTAGGGCCGTTTGAAAGTGAAACATGTCGTTTTAGCGGTTTTTGCTACTAAACACGAATTAGCCTTTGTAAATTTGTACGCTTTTAGTGGGTTTTGCTAAGATTTCTTTTTCTTATTTCAAAGAGAATTTGAAATACTGGCCGTTAATGTAAATAAGTTAATTTATAAAAAAAACTGTTTTAGGGGGTTTTGCAACTACAGTTGGGCCTCGTTAATCTGGAGAGGCAAAAACAAGACCCTTTCCGAATTATCGAGGCGTCCGGATTATAGTATGCCATGTGTAATGTTAATAAACGACGACGATGTTTGACGACCGACTTGGTGTAATGGTTAAGAAGTTGGCTACTACACCAGAGGTCGCGGGTTCGATCCCCGCACAGTACAAACATTTGTGTGCATGAACATGTCTGTTTGTACTGGTCTGGGTGTCTGCTATGTATAATAAGTATGTATTTACAAAAGAAAATGTATTTAAGTATGTTTATCCGTTGTCTAGTATCCCATAACACAAGCTTTAATTAGCTTACTTTGGGGCTAGATGGCGCTGTGTGGAATAATGTCCAGGGATATTAATGTCCAGGGATATTAATAAAACACATGTGTAACCTTAGTTTCTTTAATAAATTTTTAAATTATAGCATAAAGACAAAATGTACATGTTCAAAATTACAACTATGTAAGGAAATCAGTAAGTTAAAATAAAACATTAGTTAATTCTTCTTGAAAAGGTCTGTAATACTCTTCTGTTTATAATTTTCGCACTTCATTTCGAAAGCCCGGTCTCTAAGTCGACGGAGAAACATAACTTCGTGGCTATCAAATTCGTTATCTTCAGCCCATTTTAAAGCAGCGTTTAAAGCTCTTACTGCCTCTGAATTACCAACTTTTGTGATTTTTAGAATTTCAACGCTATTGTCTTCATCTTGCTCATCGTCCTCACACATAGCCGCTCGCACAATCTCCTCATCAGTTAACACTTCATATCTTTGTAACTCGCTCTCGGCACCACCAGCAGCCCATTCTTTAACTTCTGTCTCACTTATTTGAGGATCATTGGGTCCCCTCAACCCGTTAAAAAGCTGAGCTAAAGGAACATCATCTTCTGGTTCGTCATTATCAGTGAGAAATTCAGGGTGCAAATTCAAATATTTTTATTCCGTATATTGTATACAATATCATACAATTTTTTACTACGTGGCTTAGTAAGATCTATTAGCTTCACCTCTTTTAGTGGGGTTTTGAAGCGACTTAAAGGAGCGTCATCGTCAGAGGAAACAAGGTTCTCAATGTTACTGCAAACGTCATTAACATTTTCTATTTTATCCGAAACAGGAATCGCGATTGGACGATACGTTTTAGGTTGAAGACATGCACAAAACCCTCTATGACAGAAGCAACTTAAATGTCTGTACTTTAATTCACCACGGACTGATGTGAAAACTTGGTGTACATGCAAAGTTCCTACTAAAGGTGTAATATCTAGTGGTAATTGGTTTTTAATACTTTGTATTTCATATGGGGAGATTAAGAAAAGTTTAATCTTTCTCTGATTTTGAAGTGCTTCATAGAATTCTTCCGCACACACAATATCCCGTCCAGCAGCGACCATATTATCGGCTGTTCTTTTAAGAAAACCGCCGATACCGTCAGCGGGGCCTTTCCCATGGCCTGCTTTAAAAAATTACCATGTTATTGCTGAAAATCCGTAATCAAAGGGTTTCGTGGAAATAAGATAAAAATTTTGTTTTTGTCTGTATTGACTAAAAGGTCCGTCGGTATAAAAATGGATTACTTGAACTTTTGAATAATTTGTGCGAATATCAGTCAAAACTGGATGAAGATGTGCCCATATGGCAGCAGGTTGATGGTTTGTTGAGGTTGAAACAGTGCAATAAGATTCAACGTTGCGGTTATCTTTTAGACACATAAACCACCACTGTATGCAATGAAACCTGCTGCCTTGAACCTCAAAAATGGTGCGCTTGAACTTCTTGATGGTATTTACAGTTGTAGTTTTCACTGGAATCCGCAACAATCACCACCTCGTCGTCTTGTAATTCACTTATTGCTTGTCTAAAATTTAGAAACTGAATTTTCATGTTATATACATGTTTTTTAAAGAGTTTGAATTCTTTATTGAACGAAATAATCAACTCCTTCACAAGGCCCTGTTTTTCTTCCTTAATGTTCTTGAAAGTTTTAATTTGTTTCCCCTCTTTTTCATATATTTCCTCTTTTCTACCCCATTCTTGCCATTTAATCTGGTCAGTATCCTGTGCGACATCATGTTTTACTTCACTACCACATTTTTCGCATTTTCCATACATACAATCTTACTTATTTATGTCACAAACTGTGGGCGAAATAAGCACGCTCAAATCATCGGTGTGAATGACCCGTTTTCTTTTTAGTGGCTGTGCCTTTAAAACAGGGTTGATATGCAATTTACAAAGGCACATTTCACGTCCATCAACTGAGGGCTTGGTAACGAAAAAAGGTTTGTTTTTGGTGAAGTAATAATATGAACATTTTGTGTCTGGTTTTTCTTGCTTGAATATTCTGTACAATTTTTTCATACTATCTAGAAGGAATATTTTCTGAACCTTTGTATTATTCTTCGTTATCGTTTCTTTCTTGCCTGCTGTAGCTCTCGATGTCATCTCTAAGGAAGAAATCTTGTAATAGTTTTCGTAATTTTGTTTGACTTTCTCTTATTTCTTTAGTGGTTCTTAGTTTTCCTTGTAAACCCAACGATTCTTTAATTATTTCTTCTTTAGTGCTTCCTTCAATGTTAACGAATATATTTTTGAGTAATTTCTTGTCAGGATTCTTCTTAACACTTTGGTATCTCTGTTTTATTGCATTACTCAACTTTTCATATTTAATTTTAATGTCATGTTTTACTTCTTTCTTTGGTTCATTTTTTTTTTCAGTTCTTTGATAACGTTTTTTATATTTTTCGCACTTCTGTGTAAGCTTATCAATTTCCTCTTTTAATTTCAAATTTACTTTGTATACTTTTGACCGATGATTCCCCACTCTAAACTTACGAAAGTGGCACTTTCGTAAGTTTGCTATGGTGTAAATAAATACCTAGAAACTTTCATGTATGAAGATGCAAAGAAGACGAATATGCATTTATTTCTGTTACTTGTAATATTTTATTGATAATCCATTCATTCTATTTAGGAACCGTAGAAAAAGGTATTTTCAATCTAATGTTTAAAACGTTCCTCTTGTGTTTTTTGTTTTTTTTAAAAAATGAGGTATAAATCACGTGTTTTAGAAAAAGTAATTATTTCTCTGTCAGTAAAATTACAAAATTATGACAAAAAAAGGGTAAAATAAGTAATAAAATACATATTTAAATATTTTATTTTTATTTGAAGAAAAAACAATATTAGAAGATGTTTATTCACTGTAAATATTTATTTTAACGTATTTTTTAATTTTATTTTTCGAAGTGTTAATATTTGTTTTAGTAATGTAAATATTTTAGTGATTTTCACATTTTTAGTTCAAATCTCTTTCTTTAATATTTAATTATATGGATGTATTACCAAATAAATTATTAAGTTTATTCAATAAATATTATTATTATTTATTATGCTATAACACCTAAAATTACAAAACAAGAGACACTTTAAAGCCATAGCCCACCTAAACAATACCGGCAAATCGACTCCCACCCGGCAAAAAGAATATAATTTAAATCTGGGCTTTGCTTTTAATCTTACAATTTACCAAAATAAATAAATAAATATAAATAATAAATATGCGCCAGACAACACACCACTTGTCATGGTCTCTAAGTAAGGATAAATATCCTTGTGTTACGAGGTACCAGACAGGAAAATAAGCCAGGGGCGTCTCCCAGCACACCTCTGGGTGCCCGAGCCAATTTACAAAAAGTCATTTTTCTGAATTTACCCGACCGGGAATCGAACCCGGGACACCACGGAAGCCAAGGCGAGAAACCGTGCTACAGCACACTGCGCCAATCGTGTCGTCAAAAATCTTACAATAAAGCTAAGAAACACCTAAATCAAAACTTAAAAGTTACTACAATCTTAAAGTCCCTACAGTTCCTCTTCCTCTTCAGCATCTGGTTCCGGCAAACGGTCCTGAACTGCTTCCGAATCAAGTAGATTTTCATAAAAAGAATGATAGTATTTTGGTATCTGATTATCTCTGCATAGTTTTAATAAATCTCTTTTTTTTGCTTTGGAAATCGGTATTCTTTCTGTATAAATATTAATAGGTGCTATTGTTGTACTCTTTCCTCTTTTTGATTTTATTTTGAATTCTTTTAAGGTCTCTCATTGTAATCAGTTTTGAAAAAAATAGATTTAGGATTTTCTTTACGGTACTGAATCCACACAGCATCTTGCAAATTTATCTTTACTTTTGGTCTTGTCTCGCTTAGTTCTTCATTTCCTTCTTGTTCATTATTTCTTTTAAGTTTATTTGAACATTTCTTTTTCAAATTTGGTTTTTTCAAAATTTCTTCCACAAACTGACAATGATTTGGATTGAAATCTAGAAAATCGTCATGGACTAAGACATTCACATTAAATGGTCGAGGATTCGTTCTCGCTATTCTCATTACCTGGATCCACCCATCCGGAGTGTAAATTGCTGTATTTTTACATTTCTGTTCTATTTTGGAGTGTATGGAGTCACACTCCATGTGACTATGTCCAGACTCATAGAAAACGTGATCAATTATGTTAATTGTCGAATGATTTGTTACCGAGTGCAGCCACATAATTTTTTGCTGGCCGCCACAATTGTCCGACATCATTCTCACATGTGTTATGCCTTTTTCGCGACTACAAATATATTTGTAAAAGCAAGTCGCAATTTCAGCACTTCCCCGTTTGCCTACTGTTTCATCCCATGTGAAACAATCGACGTCTTGATCACCAAATTTGTAAAGGTCAGATTGTAGACGGCTAATTTTCTAACATAAAAGAATGGTCCTGATGCAGCTTTTGGGGGTTTGGAGGACGGCTTCTTAGTCAAAATTAAAAGCCAAAACCTTAAGAAAACTCCAAATATGATATTTTTTCTTTTTGTATGTACATCACAATCTTTGTATTCTAGTTATATATCACTTTGCTCACTTTATGCACTCTGATGTTTTTGGCACTTTTTTTTACTGTTTATAAGATTATAATGAAGAGATAACACTATCACTTGTTTTTCACGTTAGTTTACACGTAAAAGTCATAGAATGGACTTATTTAAACACATTATTTAATTTTAATCAAAATTTTTGTACGGAGCTGTTTGTTTACGCAGAGCTGGCGCCCTCTATTCTTTTTTTTTCTTAATAAACTATTGAATTCCTACATCATAGAAGCTTCTTGGGTGGGGGTGTCATAAGACACTATTTCCCCAGGTATTTTTTATCATTGATAGGCGAAGCGGCTATTACCCAGCAACCTGGCAAAAGGATCCTCGGGGCAGGCCATGACAATGCCTCCCCGATGGGCAACAACGGATGTAGTTGAGGGGTTAGCAATCAAGACCTGCGGTGGAGGGTGAAATGTAGGACTCTGCTGTCGTATGCTGGGCGGGTCATTCATCTTTGCCCTTCTCTTGGGGGCATGGCGCTGCTGTCCTCTGATTCTCCCGGCGATTGATCCATCTGGAAGCATTTTTACCTGCACAGATCCAGAAGGGCATAATGGGGGATTTACCCGCCTCCGGCCCTGATTGCCTGATATCACAGGATCTTTGCCCCGTGTCAGCCGTAATCCGCTCATTTTCGCCCTCGCTAATAGTGAAGTCTTGCTAGGGCTGAGGGTGTTATCTGCCCTTTGAATTGGTACCTGATCTAGGTAACCCTGAGGCACCTGATGGGAGATCGAGGGGTCTCGACGAGGTGGGTGTGTTTAGGTTTGTCCTTTTTGGAACCTTTCTCGTTGATACATAGCCTCCCCCCAGGAGTCACTGATATGTACGGTGGGTACACTATCCAGGGAGGATGACGCACTCACTACCTGTAATTCCCGCAACCTCTGAGGAGCGGTGGTTGAAGGGACCGCCTGTCCGGACATAAGGAAATCCACAGCCCGTTTCAGGTGACGGATGGTCTCAGCCGCCTTGTTGCTCTGTTCCTCCAGCATACTCTAGTGAGTATGAAGTTGAAGCAATACTGCCGCTTGGGTTAAGCCTCGGTAAACCGGGGGTCCTACACACTTATCCATTTGATCAGAGGGCTGTGACGTTGTATATGGCGAGGTGTTGACGGTGGATGTTTGATCTCCTGTGATTTTCTTTAGCGCGTTTGCAAATATCAGTGGAACCATCTGTTATACCCTGGTCTCAAAGACTTCCTATATTACTATAATAACAACTTAAAAAAAATATTTGATCAATTTTTTTTCCTCCCAAGCGGTTTCTTCTCTGATTAGAAATTAAGGCGGCTTTAGAAAAAACACGTTCTGAAGGAACTGAGGTCGCTGGAATGCATAAATATTTCATAGCCAATTTATACAACACCGGCATGATTAATTTCCTGTTCTCCCAATACGCAATAGGATCATCTTTTCTGTCCAAGTATGGTTCATCATTATATGGTTTCACCACAGTGCTTGCTGAAGTTAAAGATGTTAGGTTTGTAGTCCGTTCCGAAAGTTTTGCATCAAAATGCTCCCATAAAT
Source organism: Udea olivalis (assembly GCA_947369235.1). Classification (NCBI taxonomy): domain Eukaryota; kingdom Metazoa; phylum Arthropoda; class Insecta; order Lepidoptera; family Crambidae; genus Udea; species Udea olivalis. The sequence continues at coordinate 19,136,238 of OX376355.1, forward strand.
CGTTATTTTCTTGTTGAGGTTGGCTTGTCGTACACTCTAGTTCTGTTCTTACATTATCGGTGCTTGTGTTTGTGAATTCTATCTAGTTAATAACCGATTGCATAGCCCTATCAGCATTAGTTTCTAAGCCGAACCCAATTTTCTTGAATCTCGGATCCAAAAAAGTAGACTTAGCTGCAGTTTTGTTTGTTTCTAAAATACCTATACCTATACGTGTACCTATAATTAAGTATAATAATGACAAAAATCAAATTCGTAAAAACCCGAAAAGATCGAAACGGCTCGGGTTTTGTTTTCTGAAACCCGGGTTTTTCTATAACCCGGGTTTTACCGGTCCGGGTAAACCCGGGCTCGATGCCCTAGTTATACCGTCGATAGCGGCGTCTCGACCATCAAATGCTTTTTCTTGCATGGTCACAAACATTTTTCCACTCTTGTACAGTGACAGCCTCAACTTTTTCCTGTTGTTTCCTGTGTCCCTATTCATTGATACGTTTTTTTTAGCTACGTATCCTTTTACCATTGCTCATGTATTTTCAATAGGATTCAAATCTGGGTGGTAGGGTGGTAGACGTAGAACGCTGTGACCATGTTCTAGGAGCAAATTATCAATTTTATATTTAACAAATCTTGCTTTGTTTAGTAGTATCAACTGATAAAGTTGCGGTTTGAGCATCGCTGTAGAGTAATCGATATTTGAGCCAATCAATCATAGCTTGTTTACGATGATTTGAATTGGGGGCGGGATTTTGCAAGGAATTTTGGTATGATGCGTTGTCAACCACCACAACATTATTCGGTTTTAAATTTGGAATTAGCTGCGTTAGTATCCATTTTGTGTAATTCTCGGTGTTCATAGATTGAACACCGAAATGATTATTATGATGATAGTCATAATTTTTTTGGTTTGCCTTGAACATGAGTAAGGCATTGGGTATGAATCCGTCCTCTCCACCGGCATGATCTATTATTAACCCTTAACCACCTGACCCCTCTATCAGTTACTTAACCACCTGCGCGCGGTCACAGTGACCGCATCGGAAACACATGAGTTTTCTTAGAATATTAACGTTTTATTATAAGTATAAATTAATAAAACTCTTTAATATATATCAAATTAATTGTGTAAGTGAAAAAAGAAACAATAACAAAACATATTCTTCTCATAAATGTGAACAATTAAATTGCTGGCACATTTTAACTAAAAATATAACTATGCTTACATATTGAGATCTATCAACATAGGAACAAAATATTATATAAAATTTGCACTTTCTTTAACCCGGCGGGAGTGTGGTGAAAAAAAATTACTTATGGTACGAGTATGTGGCGGGGTATGACATACCCCAACATAAAACGGCCTATAAAATAAGTTTTTCACTGAAAATACATAAAACTACAACTGTATATTATAATTAGGGGTTATATAAGGATAATTAAACAAAAAAAGTATGTAAATTCTTTATATTTGTATTTTGTAACAAAAATAATTATCTCGACTTTTAATAATCACTATATATAATAAGTAATACTTAAACAAAAAAAAACTCTAGAACTTAACAAAAAACATCAGATCTTAGAAATATAAAAAAATAAACCAATAAAAATAGTTTACGAACACCTTAGGAAATTGATTCAACAGTAGTACAGTTTTTGCAAGAAAAAATTGCATGTTCTAGGCATATCGCTTTTCCACAGCCTGTACATGCGTATTTTGTTTTCCGGTCTCTCACGAGAACAATCTACACATCGAACATAACGTCCAGAAACATTTCGGACTACTGGGTGCACTGGTTCACTGATTTGCGAAGAAATTCTTTGGCGAATGTAAACAGGAATGTTTTTTTGATCTCCTCGTAACTGCAAATGCGAATACACCAAACTTAATCCCAAATTGCGGAGGAATTCCGTACGTTTATTTGTTTTGTTCGCATTTTCTTGAAGTATTATGTTAGCATTGATAGCAGCCATATTTAGAAGTCCATAAAAGATCGTCATTGGCCAGCGCTTGCTGTTGCGGGAGACATCATAAGTTGCGCTTAATTCGTCGACGACATCTACTCCTGCTTTTGTTGAGTTATAGAATGTAATGATTTCCGGTTTTCTCTGGTCTCCAGTGCTCTCATCAATTTTACTGTCGTGGTGAAGAGTAGACATCAAAATTACCACTTTGTTCTTTTTAGGAGAATAAGAGACCAAAGAAATTTTTTGGAAACCAAACATTGAACTACCTGGTTGTTTTCCGGTCTTCAAAAAAGCAAGTGGAGGGTGAATGTACAAAAGTTAGTTAACTTTTTGGGATATTTTGTTTATGATAGTTTTTTAATCAAATTGTTACAATTTCGGGTTATTTAGATAGCTAATCTAATGAATATATTGCCCGTGAGTGGGCCAGTCACTTTTTCAAGTAAATGCGGAGATATTCCGATTTTTCCAAATTTGACTGCCAGGAGACTGACCTGGGTGACAAAGTACTGATAAAACACACAACTTCATAAGATATGCAAACTTTTTATTAAGAATTATAAGAAAACTCTTAGAAACTAATGGTACCAGTCTCTCCTTTCTCACTTTTAATCTTAAGCAGCCTTTAATTAACCTTTGTTTTACTTAACTTGACTACATTTGAGGTAGTTTACCTTAATAATATAACTTTTCCAAGTAATTAACAAACAATTGAAACAGAAATATGACTCTCTCTGCCTTAAATTAACATAAAAATAGTTACCAAGTAATTCTATCACAGTATTTCTAACAGCCTTCTGACATGTATATTATGATAATAATAATATAACCTATGCCTTATAGGCAAATAATAGAAATGAGATCTCTTTCTCAACATAAAATAAAAATAATGCTTCTAAATACACACATCAAAAGTGTCTAGGGATCAACATATATTTTTGCAATAACTTTTCTCCTGATTGATATTAATTAAAATTTTCTTTAAGGATTCATCAAATAAAGTGTTTTCGTTTGTCTACAGTAACGATAAACCAAGTCACCTTTGCATTAATAAAGAAATTTGCCATTTTCCTAATAAAGGGATTTTTGACATTTGAACCACTAACATTAAAGTTCGAAAAAAAGACTGAAATAACAGTTTTCTTTAAAATTTTATTGGGTAACTTAAACAATTAATAATCCGTGTTTCTACCGCGAACACTAACAACACAAGAACATCGGTTTGGCATACTCAAAATGAGTTCATCCAAACACGCTGTGGAATGGCCGCCCATGTTCGTTGCAACAACAAAAAAAGGTCTTCTTGCGACTGGATACCCTCCATATTCGGCAGAGCTCTTCTCTGTAGCATATCCCATGCATGCTCAATCGGGTTCAAGTCTGGCGACTGAGCAGGCCAGGGCAGGACATTGATGTTAGCTGCGGCGAGAGTCTGTCTTACAACTCTTGCGGTGTGCGGTCGTGCATTATCATGCATTAACTGAAATAAGGGACCGATTTGCACTTGTAGAGGAACGATGACGTCTGATACAATCGTCTCAGCATACATTTGAGCGTTGAGGTTGCCTCTGATCCAAATCAACTCAGTTCTTCCGCCGATCCAAATACCCGCCCATACCATGATGGTTCCACCACTATAAGGATGGACTTCCTGGCAGGATTTTAATCGCTGTTGGCGTCCAGGGGTTCTCCAGTGTCGTATACGTCTTGTATCCGGTCTCATACCAAAACGAGACTCATCAGAAAAGCACACGAAACGCCATTGTTCTTCTGCCCAATTTCTGTGTTCAAGAGCCGATTGATATCGAATCCTACGATTGTGCATTGCTATAGGTGGTACCCTTAGCGGTCTTCGGGAATGAAGGTTCACTTCATGCAAGCGGTTTCTGACTGTTTGGTCGCTAATTAAGTTCCCTGAAGAGTGATGAAGCCTCACGGCTAACATCATGGCGGTTATTGTTGGAGCTCTTCGAGTTGTGATTTGAATGTATCGGTCTTGTCTCCGTGTGGTGCAGCGATACCGTCCTCCATGGCGCTCAGCCACGGTACCAGTGCTTCGGTAACGTGTCCAAAGTCGACTGATAACACTCTGACTTGTATTCAGAGCTAAAGCCACAGTACGTTGCCGGGAACCAGCTTCTATCATTCCCACGGCTCTGAGCATTTCTTCCCTGCTTAAATGACGTCGCCGCTCCATAATAACGTTGGTTTTAATCAGTAGTAGGGAAACAGTAGCACTAATAATGTCTTCAATGCGTTGTATGTTTTTATAGGGAAAATATTGACAGGTGATTTTCATCTTTTACTCGAATTTGATTGACAGTTCCTGTTTCAAATTATGAAATGCACCAAAAAGGATCCATATAAATTTATAAAATCATAAATTTATTACAAAGCTACATCTCAATCTCAAGAAATCCGCATAAAAATGCTTGATCCCTAGACACTTTTGATGTGTGTAGTTTAACACTAAATATCACTTTTTAACAACATCAATCTGCTCTTCAAATTGGTAAAACACTCTATTACCTTTTGTAAAGATATTTGGTACAGGTAATTTTTTAACTACTTGGTCCATCGGAACATCTGCTACATCTTTTTCATTCAATTGAAATAGAGTGGCTTTCTGTGTACAATTTTTGAAGAATGTTACTCTCAATTCACCTTCTTCATCATCAACAGAAGAGCAGAGTGCTGCATACCGATATTCTATATTCCTTGTTATATATTTTACCAATACATAATCACCAATGCTATAAAGACTTCGTTGTGAATAACCGCTAGTTCCTGGTGTTGCTATCATCGGATAGCAATCTATATTGCTATCCGATTCGGAATGGTTATCCATGTCTCTCACGTAAGTGGATAGTGGTATATCATCATCTTCAGAGTCTGTAAATACGGTAGAAACATTTATACGTGTACCATGTTCAGCCACCATCTCTGTCTGATAATGAATTGATCCTAGTTTGTAATGATTGCACACGTCAGCGTCGCAAAAACAACTTAGTGACTTCATTGTAAGATGATTGGGAATGTAAGCTGAGCCGGTCACCTGATGCACCAAGAGCGTCCCCTTAAAGGCGATCATTTCAGACGACTTGTCGTTAATCAAGGTGTTCATCTGCTCAATATCATAGCCTTCAATCACCGTCACTTTTATACCTGGACATCTCTCGCGGATAACAGAAGCAAACTCCGTCAAGTTAGTTATATCACCTCCTAAAGCAATCACTTGATCAGCTGTTCGCTTGCATGTGGCCCCTACACCATCGGGTGCCCCCTTCCCGTGTCCGGCTTCATGAAAGTTCCAGGAATATCCCACAATATTAGGGTACATGTCTTGCAGTTTACAGCCCAATACATAAAACATAGATTTGTTCCTATATTGCGTTACAGGACCATCGCTGAGAAAGTGAATCTTTTGAATGTTTGATGACAGTGATATCAGCACAAGTTTTAGGTGGGCCCAAATTGCTCCGGCGTTATGAGATAAATTAGAAGATAGATTAGATAGTGCAGTGTGAAGTCGTAGAGTCTCTCAAGTGAACAACCACAGTATGTAATGAAATTTGGGTCCGGGAACCGCCAAAGTGAAAGCTTTGTATTTCCTGATTGTATTTGGTACAAAAGTTTTCGGAAAAATCCATATGCACCACGGCTTCGTATTCAGACAAAGATTCTTTCAGTTGTTTAATTACATTATACTGGTGTACTATGTTAAAAGAATGACGAAAAAATTTAGCCATGTCATTCTCAAGTTTTTTTATGAGATTTGCAGATAAGATTTCTTGTGTTTCTTTTTTACACTTCATTACAAATCGTTCTTTCTTTGTTTTCAAATCATATATGGACTCTTTTTTTACTCACCCACTGTTGCATAAGGATCGGTTTTGAGTTGTCGAATTCTGCATAAGTCAAGGTTTTTGAGGAACACTCATCACATGTTCTCTCAAGACATTTTTCAGAATAACGATCGCAACAAAGCATTTGCAGCATACTTTGATGATTATTCACTGTTGTCAGAATATGTGCCTTTTTTAAAGCCGCAAGTTGAAGGTCCATGTTTTCGTGGACCGTGCAAGCACAAGTATCACGGTTTGATAGTTTAGGGGGAACCACCCAAAATGGTCGGAATCGAGTAAATATGCTATAACTCATTTTAAATGGACTGGTTTTAAGAACTTCTGATGCAGATTTTTCATAGTGTCTAGTAGATATCTTTTCTGTTTTTTGATTTGGTTACGACTCACAAATTCTTTCTTGCCTGCGGCTTGACGGCTGTTAGAAACTTCTTCTAAAAATTGCTCAACTAGACTTTGCACTTTAACTTTGAGGTTTTTCTTTTTTTGCTGCTTTTGTCCCGTTATTTTAAAAGTCACTGCTTTGTTTGGCATTCTCCATAATTTGTATTTATCTACAACATTTCCGGATATAGCTTGTTTGAACTTTCTTTTATATTCATAACTTCTTATTTTAGAGTAGTTTTCCTCTAATTGAATAACTCTTTCTCACTTAAAATTAAAGATAATATTATTCAGTCTGACGTTGATATAGCTAATACATCTGAATCATTTTTCTCTGAGATACCTTTTATTACTATCAGTAAACTAAATTCTAGTTCACTGCTAGCTAGTTATCTCCTCACATCAAATGTTGATGAGTGCGCCACTAGTTTTTGCTTTGATCATATATCTCCTCATACCATCCTAAAATCGGAACTAAGGAACTTAACATGAAAAAAACGGAGGATTTATGGGGTATTTCTGTTGTTATACTTAAATCAGTCATAGATACCATCTCCCCTAGTTTAGCGTTACTTTTTAATAACTGTGTAGGCAAGGGTCAGTTCCCTAATTTAATGAAATTTAGTAAAGTCATACCCCTTTATAAGTCAGGTGAGAAAAGTGACCCATCAAATTATAGACCTATTTCTATTCTACCGGCTATAAGTAAAATTTTTGAAAAGATAATATTGAATCAATTACTCTCTCACTTTGCTTTGAATAAATTATTACATAGTAATCGATTTGGATTTACTAAAAATAGGAATACAACCGATGCAGATGTTGCGCTCATCAAACACATATTTGATGCGTGGGAAGGCAAACAAGATGCAATAGGAGTTTTTTGTGATTTGTCAAAAGCATTTAACTGCGTAGATCATGAAATCCTACTGATTAAGCTGAGACATTACGGTGTTTCAAATATTTCACTTAGCCTTATAGAATCTTACCGCACTGATAGAATACAAAAAGTGAGTATGAATGGTACGAACTCTTCCGGTGCCACCATATGTATGGGCGTGCCCCAGGGATCAATATTGGGTTCTTTGCTGTTTTTGATCTTTATAAATGACCTGCCCTATTTTGTCAAAGACCTATGTGGGATTGTATTATTTGCTGATGACACTTCTCTGATTTTTAACGTAGATAGAAGTAACAAAGCACTTGACGACGTAAATAATACTCTCTCTAAGGTACTGCATTGGTTCACGAGTAACAATTTACTGCATAATGCTAAGAAGACTAAGTGTATCAAATTTTCTATGCCCAATGTAAGACAGGTCGACACCATTATAAACATGAATAACGAGCCATTAGATTTTGCGAATTCCACTGTATTTCTAGGAATTACTCTCGGTTCCAAGTTTCAGTGGGGTTCGCATATTTCTGTTCTGGCAGGAAGACTCAGTTCGGCAGCTTATGCTGTTAGAAAAATGAGGCTCCTTACTGATGTCGCAACAGCAAGATTAGTGAACTTCAGTTATTTTCACAGTGTTATGTCGTATGGTCTACAGTTGTGGGGCTCGGCAGCGGATCTCAACACCATCTTTGTTCTTCAAAAAAGAGCCATCCGCTCCATTTACAATCTTAAACAACGCGACTCGCTTCGTGAAGTATTCAAGGAGATAGATATTTTAACTGTGTACTCTCAATTTATTCATGATAATGTAATTAGTATATGTCCGTAAAAACTTGCATCTCTTCAAGAAAAACAGTGATGTTCATAAACTCAATAACAGAAATAAAAATAAGCTCGTAACTCCTAGTCTAAGACTGCTTAAGGTAGGGAAATCATTTGTTGGTCAATGTGTAAAATATTTTAATAAGATTCCGCAAACTCTTGTTGAATTGCCTCTTCACCAGTTTAAGTCACAAATTAACCCTTCGCGCACAATGGCGCGCCGACAAAAAAAAATGGGCTTGAACCGGCACTTGACACCGCGCGCCCATTTTTTGCTGCCACTAGCAATAACAAGTTTTGTTTTTGTTCGCATGAACACGTGTTTATACTTACGGCGACTCCAGTTACATTTCTAGGAAGGGAACAAAACAAGGTTACACAATAAAGCTTTTTGATACTTCTAAGATGTGTTTTGATTTTATTATCATCGTATAAAGCCAAACAAAGAGTCCGAATGTTTTAATTTTATTTCCGCTTGGAATAAAACGAATGTAATATGTTTATCAAAGAAAATATGTGGCATATCATATATATATTTAAAATCTACATAAAAAGACCTTTCGAATATAGGTATAATATAAGTATGTGTTCATACTAAACATTTCACAAGTTTGAGGTTGAAGTTACGTAATGTTTTTTTCCGCGCGCCGTTATAAATTGCTCTTGACCGTATATCGAAAATTTTATTGCATTGATAGTACTAGTCCTATTTATTTAGTTATTCCTTTATTCTTTAGGTAAAGTATCTAAAAACGTTACCTTTTTTTTTATGTTTATGGAATGAAAAACCTACTTTGTAGAAGATGATAAACGAAAAGTCTGAAAAAAATTGGAAAAAAAACGAGGTTAGTTGGGGTCAACGTACTTCTGTAATTTTCCTTATTTCAATTTCAAAAATGATATGAGTGAGTATATGAAATTTCCTTTCTAGTGATATAATTTTCTAATATAGCTATCATAGAAAAATATTCGTAAAAATCAATTCAAAGTTGCTAAGAAAAGTAATGCCGGCCGATGGCGTGAAGTGCAAGGGGCCGGTACAGAGCTGCGTGTGTGTGAGTATTCGTGCAAGTGTGCGTGAATGTTCGCCGGGCGCTCAGGGCAGGGTGTTCACTTTTTACGATGACGAAGAAATAAATTATTTTATTGTTCGGGATTTCGACTTTTTATTTTATTTTTACCAAATGCTTTGCCTTACTGTTAGACAGTTTATACCGGGTGATTATCAAAAGACTTAGAACAAAGTTTCTTTCGTAAACAAATAATAAAAAAAAACGATAAAAGTCATCTCGTATTTTTTTTTATTATTTGTTTACGATAGTGTTGTTGCGATAGCGATATTCTATCGATGGTATCGTGATAATATCGTGACCTCAAAAATCATTCATGCTATCGATAGTCCTATCGATATTATGAATTATGAATATCATGTATCGTCACGGGTCGATAAACTACCCGTGACGATACTATCGATTGTTACTAAAGAAAAACGTTTGATAGTATTGATAGGCATCGACAGTCATAAATAGTATCGACTGAAATGGCGCGATACTATAGATAGTATCGAAAAAGGTCAATAGTATCGCTTTATTCTCACTATCGATCCTATCGATAGTATTGTCACGGGTCAATAGTTTCGATAGGACTATCGATAGTATGACTGATTTTCGAGGTCAACTATCGCTATCGCAACAACACTAGTTTGCGATACACTTTGTTTATAACAGAATGTAAGTGTAGTGATGTCGATCTATTTTATCGATACTATTTTTCAATTAGTTGGAAATAGATGATGCGAAATAGTTTTTAAAATTTATATGGGGCCAGGGGCGTCTCCCAGCACACCCAGACCCGAGTCAATTCAGAAAAGATCGTTTCCTGAATTGACTCGACCGGGAATCGAACCCGGGACACTAAGGAAATCGAAGCGAAAAACCGTGCTACAGCGCACTTCGCCAATCGTGTCGTCGATTCCAATTATTAGAACAATTCATCTAATATTGTACTAATAATACAATATACATTTTTTTCAAAACAGGAAAAGCAATCAATACGAAAAAAGGTTAGAGTAGAGGTCCGGCCAGGGTGTCATAGGTTGTGGGTTAGAGTCCTGCATATATGTGTCTGTTACCCAGTCAAGCGGCAAATAAAGTATTACTATGTACAGAGGCGTTCACATCAACCTTTACAAAACCATTGCAAAATGGGTCTCATGTCAGCAGCACAAGGTGCCCCTATGTAAAGGTTGATGTGGACGCCTCTGTACTTGGTTAGGGCTATAAAATTAAATGAGAAAAGGAACCATGATATAAAAAATATTAATTTTCTTATACAAGAATAATAAGAAAAAAATTACTGACCGTAAAATGGAGTACAAAGGTTTATTGTAATTAGTGGTCCTCTGCACTGTTGCAGCAATCCAAACAAATTCAATCATATTTACTTAGGACTAATTATTCATAGTAATATTTCACATTTCAAGTAAACTGTAAACAGTATCAAAACATTTCAAATGTAATATTTATTGTACATGGAGTTCAGGCACATCGTGTTCTAGATGTTGTCACAAACATACTTTCACTAAATCCTATTCTTACAGATAGCACAAGAAAAGTACTTAACATGAACGTCATGGTATGTCATGGTAATCCGCCCAACAGGGGCCGGGGCAAAGTGGCACATTGCAGTAGCTGCACATGAGGGTCACCTGTGTGCGCTTCTTTGCCGCAGTACACCGAACGCACCGCAATTGTTTGCGGGCCGGTTTGTTCGGGTCCCTGCGTTCGGTCTGCACCATATAATGGTTGACCCCCTTGGTTAGCCGGCGAGGGATCCCGGGAGCTGCTTCGCCTATGTTGGATCTTATTCTGGAGCTGGCGTTTGGAAATCTCTCCAAAAGGCCAGTCGCCAAAGCCCAACGAAATTGCCTGTGGGACATTCGGGTAGTACCCGCAAGTGGGGTTTTTGAGTAGATGATGAAGGCATTCAAAATGCTGGTATTCACCAGCCTTTTGAACACCTTCATGTACCACTTGCGGCCCCGTTTCCTTTCCATGAGGAACATCGACAGCTTTTGATCTTTACTGTCGACGCCCCCCATGTACTTGTTGTACTCCACGATGGCGACCGGCTTCTCGATGGCAACGCCAGCTCGCGTAGCAGGCTCTCGGGCGTCCGTATGGCAGGTAGACACTGCGGTGACCAACTTGACATCTTGCCAAGCTATCAAGGTGATGTCCCCGCAGTGTCTGGCGATTTGATTGCCTCTGGCCATTTTGCGGCCCTTTGCCTCTTTGATGTCATTGGGAACATTAACCCTACGAGGGTTCATGGTCCCAATGACATCGGTGCCCCGATGTTTAAGGAACCTGGTTAGGGACAATTGGTTGTACCAATTGTCCATAACCAGGATGTGGCCTACGTCGAGGAAGCCATCCATCAATTCGAGAACTACCTTTGCGGTAGAATTCTCGAATCCATGGATGGGTTCCTCGCGCATCGTCGAATTCTTTCCTCCGTAGAGGAGGCACCGCAGCAAGTACCCGGACTCAGCTTCACACAGCTCAAAACTTTTGATACCAAATCTGGCTGCTTTGGTACAGATGCACTGAACCCAGCTTAGACGGCCCTTCCAGAGTAGAAGGGACTCGTCTAAGCTGTGGTGCTGATGAGGCGTGTACAAAGCTTCAAATTTCAAGTTACAGTGATTCAGAATGGGTGTTATTTTCTGAATCTTTTTTTCAGAGGATGAAAGCGTAGGGTCGACGATGTCGTTGTCGACAAAATGCAGCATCCTGGTAAGGAGTAAGAACCGATTCCTCGGCATCAACTGCCGGAAATCGGGCATACCCATCAGACCCGTCATCCAGTAGTCGCTCACAACAGACATATGGCACATAGACATTAATATCAAAATACCGAAATATCGGTATAGCTCCTCGGAAGAGGTTTCCGTCCATGAGGACAGGGGTTCCGGGATCGTATTCCCCTCTTCCGTAATCGGAGCTATTTTTTCCCACGCATACTTGTTCGTCTGCCGCACAATCTCATTCATAATGTCTGCATTCCAGACATGCATAAAAATCTCAACTGGATCCTCAGTTGGGAACGAGGGGCCAGGAGTCCGCAAATAAATTTCCTTTTGGCCGGTGAACGTTCTGAAGTCATCCGACCAGGAAAATTCGGTTAAATTCGCGAACTCCTGAACCATCGTCCGCAACTCAGCATCCTCTTCCATTCTTTCTTCCACTCGGTCTTCCACCACTCCATCTTCCACTCTTTCTACCACTCCATCTTCCACTTCTTCTTCCACTCTTGCTTCCACTTCTTCTTCCACTCCATCTTCCACTCCATGTTCCACTCCATCTTCCACTATTTCCTCGCATTCATCCATTTCACTCAAAACCTCTTTGCGCAGCATCCTCGACTGGATCTGCAGCGCCCACAAATCGACGTAAGGCTCGCCATCCTCCTCCTCATCCCCTTCTCCATCAGCATCCGACCCGTCACTGCCGGAGTCCAGCAGCGCCCTGCTGATGGCCGCCTCACATAACTTCAGGCTGCGCCTTGACTTCTTTGGAAGTGAGCTTCCTGAGCTACCTGCGACCTCAGGAGTGGTCGCTGGGTTCCAAAACTTTAAAAAAAGAGAAAACACAAACCCATCACTAAAGCAGTAGCGCCAAAGCATCACCATCAATCATCCTCCATCTAATATGACAAAAGATAAAATATTTCAGATGGCCAATTGGTGTAGTGGTTAGTTTCTAAACCACGAAACTAAAGGAGGCGAACTCGAATCACGCTAGGGGCAAATGTTTGTATACCGTACATGTACATTAGTACTCTGGTCACAGATGTTTATATTCATAATTCATATCTAAAAAACGAACATCGTTTGTCTCGCTAAAACATACATATCAATGAAATACATTTCACACCTACACACAAACACACGTCATAAACACGTCACAAATGTCAGAACATTTGTTTGAAAAATGTTATCGAACATTTCCTATTGAAATACTAACCTTAAGTTTTCGCCCCTGAGGTGTCGCCTCGAGGAGCAATCTGTTAGAAGTGTCCTGACAATGTAGGGAACCCCCTGGAGATCTGTCTACCACCAGACTTGGGACGATTTCTTTTTGTTGAGCCATCTGTATAAAATATAAAGAATAAATCGGTATGTAGTATGCAAAAATAACAACGTATGTATTGATTTGATAAGTAATGTTCAAAAGCACGATAATCACCAGTAAAAGTTAAACCATCGATAAGCTATCGACTCACGTGGCGGCGGTACAACACTAATCGCCACTATCGTAGCCGCCACAAATATAATAAAAAAACGACTATCACTCCTGCAACAAAATAACTGTGAACGTTAAACTATCGATAATATATCGACACACGTGGCGTCGGTACAACACTAATCGCCACTATCGTGGCCTCCACAAATAGTCTCAATATTAGTATTATCGAATAAACAATAAAAAATATCTTAAATACCACGAAAGTACCCAGTTACCATAAAAAAAATGTCATATTAGTTTCCTACAGTACCTATCCAATAATTCGACGTTTGATGTCGAAAATGACAAAAAAAAGACAACCTGTATTCCCGCACACTGTTGAATTTGAATTACGTCAATCCGTATACATGAACTACACAGAATTTGTCAGCGCACCAGACATTGTAAAATGAACCTTATTGCGTAGACCTTAGAGCGTCGACGGATGCACGGTAAAGTTTGTATTCGTGCGAATTGTAGTCTAGTTGATTTTATATTCAAATGATGATGTAAACTAAATACTAATCGTATAATATAAATATTTATGGATTCCCTGATAGATTATCTTTATAGTATGAGCGATAGTCATGGTTTTGTTATATAATTTGTTAGTTTTGAAATATAACTTTACCGCGCGAAATTCACACCCAGAACTGATCTCAATTTATTGGTATAAACATGATGAAATGCAGCAGAATAGATAGAAACGGCTTCGTACTAGAATAACCTTTCTACATATGTATTGTAGTATTGGTTTTTACCATTATATCGTGTAATAAATGTGCTAAAACAAAACCGCCGCGCGAAAAATGGCCGCGCCCAAGTACATGTCATTTTGAAATACATTTTACCCAAAAATTATAACGCGGATCGCACTACTGAATGTTTGTTATCACTAAAAACACTATAAATAAAGTTATTTTAAAGCTAAGTTAAAAAAGAGAAGTTACTATGGTGTTGAGGATTTCTTAAATGATAAGAATTTGTGGTCATCTTAGGTATAATCTGCTCCTCTGCACATTTTTTTTTGTTATGGCTTAACTTTGTCAATTCAATTTTTGTGTATAAAAACAAGATTGAAAAGAGTAACCATCGAGTTTCTTGCCGGAGTCTTCTCGATCGGAAACAACCTCCGAACCGGTGGTAGAGTCCCATTATGTTTAATTATGATATTAACTATCACAGTATTATTTCATGTAAGTTTATTTTTATTCATGATATTTTTGCTCCATTTTTTTTTGTATATGACTTGTCATAAGTACTTTTTATAAGTCTTTATGAATAAAGATATTTTTTACTTTACTTTTACTTTAAAATTCGAAAAGTCGTTGCGGTCACCATGACCGCTGGCAGGTGGTTAAGGGTTAAACGATTTCCCTTAGATATTGGTTTATTTAAACCAATATCTAAGGGAAAGTAACGAAAATAAGCGTACCCGTATGTATTCGTTACTTTAAAAGTCGGTACTCGTTACTATCGTATCGTTACTTTACTCGTTACTCTTGATACCTCATACATACATACGTAGCATCGAGTCTAGTCGTATTGCGTACGCGGAGAGTCTGATGTCGTGGCGCCGCATCATTCGAAACTTTTAGAAAACAGACTTAAACGTTACACATTATCTATTTTAGATGCGTAAGGTTCATTTTTTGCCTTTAGCTTATTCCGAACCAGACTTGTGTATGAATTAATATAATGTTAGTTATGGTCAAACTAACTTTATATTAATATAATTATACACAAGTAATAATTACAATAGAAATTAAGTAGAGGTTAGAACTACAATAAACTGTAGACAGAATCTACTAAATTTGCAATCGATTGATTAGACGATTTTGAAAATGTTAACCATGTGAATAATCAATCATGCATCAATTCTATTATTATTAGAAAACAACAAATAAGTATCGAAAATTATTTATTGACAATGAAATTAAAATAATACTCTAACGAAATCAACATAAAATAATAGCTTTTCTGAGAACAAAATATTTTTTTTTTGAACTAAACTAAAAGAACAACAAATAAACTTTGTTAAAAATTAAATTAAACATAAAAATAAAATAACATCACATTTTGAACAAAAATAAAACACCTCCACATCGGTCCATATAAAAAAAAACATTTTGAAAACAAATAAATTTATGGCAGTAATCTTTGGTTCATATTTAAAAATAAAATCTTTTCCATTCGCTTTGGTTGAATGGAGCTGCGCCTCTCACTCAATATTTGACCCGATTTTGAAAAAGTCCTTTCAGATGGTACCGAAGTAGCCATCACTGATAAATACTTCTCAGCCAAGTTTGAGAGTTCAGGGTAAAGAATTGCCCGTGCCTGCCACCATTTCAAAGGACACTCATTTCGAGGAATAATGCGTTCTTCTAGATATTGCCGCATGGCAATTATGCTGCTGCTAACTATGGAGCTCGAAGCAGATGCTGACGTTGCTAAAGCGTCAAAGTCTTTCCATATTGAGTCGTTATTAGTTTCGGTGTTGCCAGTAGATATCGCTATCGTCGATTCATTTTGGTTAGGCTTACTGCTTATGAAAGTTGAACTCGTTTTGAAGCTCATTTTTCAATGCATCTTTGGCAGACTCATAACTTGATGCATCAAACCTTAATGCCAGCTTCTTAAAACGCGGGTCTAGCAGTGCTGCTTTAGATAGCACTGGATGCCTGTTTCAATTCTTAAATCTAAATTTAAATTCCGTTATTATTTTGTTTGCCAGTTTCTTTCCTGGGGGCCTAGCCAAGAGCAACACGTCAAACTGTCGACTCAAACAAACTTTCGCGCGTTTACGTTTAAAATTAAATTCGTAGCCAAAATACAATTTGCTCAAAGACGCACTGCCGACTATTGTGGTCGTTAAAAAGTAATTTTAGTCTATGGTCATTCGTTCTTTTGGGCGTTCGCGCGGGTCGAAATTATTTTTTCTGTAATCTGTGGTCGGAAATTCGGAATTGTCAAACTTTCAATGAACTCTGGAAGTTTCTTGATAAATGATAAAACAGTGATTAATAAAAGAATAATGATATTTATAACCTTTAAAAACTAACACAAGCTAGTTTTTCAATTACTAAAAGTGTTACAAATTCCACTAAAGCATGATCTTTGTGAGTTATAGTGCTAAATATCGCAAACTAAAATGTACCCTAAGGACGCGTACAAATAATAGTAGTGTTCGATTCATTTATAAATGGCAATCACCTGAGTAGGACTCAGCCTCGGTGCTGAGGCGCGTCAGATAGCAGGCCGTCTGTGGCGGTCCCTAAACAGCATTGGCAATTTGGAAGTCGAGTTAGCCGGAGGAAGTTAGAGGTGAGTTATTATGAGTAAAATGTTTACTTGTATAGATTCATCTATCTATCTAATATCTAGGGCGCTTTCAAAAGTCATTGAGGTTATGTCACATAAATAATAGGACATATATAAATACATGTAACCTTTATTGTTTAGTATACCTAATCCTTCCAATAGGATGTGTGAAATCCAACCCCTAATCAAACTTCACTTTGAACATTTACTCAGTCACAGTTGTGTCATAAGTTTCACTCTTGTATGCTGTTCAAATTAACTCTGCTTGTTGCTCTTCATTCAGGTCTGGACAGATTGAAAGACTAAAATCAAGAAATAGGCCATAACACAACAGGGCTAATAGCTTGCTTATATTACTAATTTGTGGTCCACCTTATTACCAAACGCTGACAGTGTTGGAAGGAAGGCTGCTATTTATAATGGGCCCCATTGATGTTCAAGGAATAATAATTTAATGCAACCTACTTACCTACTGCAAGTTATCAGCAATTAGTAAATTTTGTGAAAGCTTTGTCAATAGGATATATGAGAATGCCTTTTGGCATCAAGTCTGCCAATTGTAAATTTTAGTAAATTTAATAAAGAATAAATTAGAAATTTCCCCTAAAAATGATCTAAAACTACAAACTGATATTGGTCTATTATTTAATACTTGATTATTAGTTAACATAACAGGTCAATTATGTTGCTGGCCTAAACTAGTGTATTTATTTGTACTTTTTCTGTAATAATGTGTCGGGTAATAAAAGCCTTGTTGTGATAAGTAAAATAGAAATTTGGTGGTAATAGGCATTCATGATTTACATTTTGATTCAAGAGGCTACCATAGCCAATAAATGAAGTAGAATATGGTAAGGTAAAACTAAGTTTTGAGATTGTAGATGTGTTATTATTAAATGTGACAATAACAGGAAATTTCTATTATATTGCTAGTGATTTCTTAGTAAATAAACTTCTTATTATTCATTTAATTATAAGCAATTAAAGACTAGCTATCTGGTACCATTTTACCATCTTTAGAAAGCATTGTGAATGCTAAATAATAAAATACTATTAATTGGACCTACAGTTGGCCAATAGTGTCCGAGAAATACTTCCTTGTGAACTAGTCAGGACAAACCTCCTAGGCTCTTGTACTGCTTGAAACAGCAATATTGAATACACATTGAATAACTTTTTGCAGAAAAATCACCTTCTTCACCTACTCTTCGGACCCTTCCTGAACCATCACCATCAAGAAACTGGATTCCACTCAGACTTCTGGTTCTTGGGCCTTCAGTTCGGCCTGCACGCTCCACACCTCTTTTGATAACTTAGTGAAAATATTTCTAACCATTCAGCAATATTGCTTGGGTTGTAAACACCATAATATAAAATTTATAAAGACATCATTTTGTTTTCCTTCTAGGTAAATGAATACATCTGTACGATTCTCTAATCGTTTGTATATAACATCGACAGTGATTATTAGTAAGACAGTTGCAAATAAAGAATCATCCCGATCACACGTTCGTTTTCCTTAAAAGTGCACTACAAGCAATAGTAACCCGTACAAGAAATAACATATGGTCGCAATTCGGCCGGAAGTTTTTTGCGACACGGTAGCCGCCGCTCGGCGTGGGAACAATAGAACCGCATTCCTGAGTTATCGAAGATAAGAAATAGACTTTCTGTGATGTTTTGCACTTACGTGAACACTTCGAACATTAATTAAAGTGATTTTAACATAGTGAAGTGGATTAATGTTGTAGTAATAGTGAAAATATTTTGTTTGTTTAGTCGGCTACGAAGCAAACTATTTACTTGAACTTTGGACAGTTTTTAGCTTACTAAACACGGTTAACGGTAAACACAAGCACTATGGAGGAATTAAGGATTATAGAAAATCTTTCAAGTCAATTGAAAAAAACCCAAACCAATCTTAAAAAGTGTCCTAAAACAAGGCTTACAAAAGGATACTTAGAAAGTAAATTAGAGTGCATACATGGATATTGGGAAAATTTTCTTAAGGCGCATTCTTCATTAATTAAAGGAATTGATAAAAGACAACATGATGACATACCGTATTTAGCCAATGAAGAATTCGATACTATTGAAGAACTATATTTATGTCTCAAAGCAGACTTGAAAGATATGTTAGAAAAATTTACGCCCTCAAGTACAATGCAATCACCAAGTGGAAAACAACAGCATTCCTCAAATTTAAGCTGCGCAAAACTACCAAAAATTGAGCTACCTAAATTTTCGGGTAATTATGAAGAGTGGGCTAATTATGACGACTTATTTACATCACTAGTACATGACGACCATTCATGGAGTAAAGTGCAAAAATTACACTATCTGAAGGCAAGTGTCACAGGGGAGGCTGAGGCTTTATTGAGGCATATTCAGGTGACTGAGGCTAACTATGAGCAAGCACGTGAAATTCTCAAGAATCGTTACGCCAATAAACGACTAGTTGTGAATTCTTTACTCAAACGTTTATTTGGACAGAAAAAGTGTGCTAGTCAGACAGCCAGTCAAATCAAAATGCTTCTAGATACAACTGAGGAGTGTTTGAATGGTCTTATGAATGAAGGAATTTATATAACTTCATGGGATCCTGTTATAATATCCATGTGGTTCAAAAATTAGACTTAGAAAGTCACAAGGCATGGGAAGAATATGCTTATAAGTTGAAATCTAATGAACTACCTTGCTGGCGTGATCTGAAACAATTTTTGGAAGGTAAATTTCGGACATTGGAGCTTGTAACTTACACGAACAACCCATCAGCATCCACTGCAAGGGAGAAGAGCCAAACATACAAAAGCAAATCATTCCACGTTGCAGCTACATCATCATCATCGGTCCAGACCTGTATTAATTGTGGAGAAAACCATACCTTAAGTCACTGCAAGGTCTTTGGTAAGCTGCAGCCTCAGGAGAGAAGTGAATTTGTGAAAAACAAAAACTTATGTTTCAATTGCCTGGCTGAAGGTCATTCTGCATGGAAATGTCGGATACCAGTTACATGTCGAATCTGTAAAAGAAGGCACCACACTTTGCTGCATGAAAAGAGGGAATCCCAAAATACAACCAACGTACCTACTCACCACAGCCAACTTGATGACACAGAAGACGAACACAAAGAAAAGGAAGAAACAAACGACGCAATAGCAACTCATTTCGCAGCGAAAAGGTCTACAGCCTTACTCGCCACCGCATTGGTTCCTGTAAGAGATGAGAAAGGATACGTAACAATATTGCGCGCGTTAGTAGATCAGGGATCTCAAGCTAATTTTATTAGTGAAAGAGCAGCTCAAATGTTAAAGGTTAAGAGAACGTCGGCTAAGGGAAACATCACAGGTGTGGGTTCAACTAAGACGACAGTTAAGCACGTGGTCCAGCTAGAACTATTGTCAAGCTACGATGACACATTCAAGCTTGATATTAAAGCCTATGTTATGGCCACACAATTGACCACTCACCTGCCAACAAAGACAATCAAAACACCAATAAGTAATTGGACATATTTAAGAGGACTTACCTTAGCTGATCCAAACTTTTATGAAGTAGGAAGAATCGACCTTCTTCTTGGTGTTGAAGTTTGTTCCCAAATTCTGAAGAACGAGTTAATCAAGGGTCCGCCAGGTTCACCATGCGCTCAAAATACACACCTTGGCTGGATCTTATTTGGGGCAATCCAAGACGCATCTTCCTCTGAAGAAATAATTGTCATGCATCATCAGCTGGACTTAGACAACATGCTTAAGAACTTCTGGGAATTAGAGCCTGACACAAAAAATAAATATACAAAGGAGGAAGAAATATGTGAACGTCTATTTGAAGAAACACACACCAGAACTGAAGAAGGTAGATACATAGTCAAATTGCCGCTAAAGACTGAAAAACCTAAATCACTTGAAGGAGAAACTAGAGAGATAGCTATGAGAAGACTAGGACAGCTAGAAAGAATATTTAGGAAAGATAATACGTTGAAAGAAGAATACACTAAGGTATTAGAAGAATATAAATCATTAAATCATTTAGAAGAAGTTCCGGATAGCGAAAAGAATAATCCAGCAGTGTATCTTCCTCACCATGCGGTGATAAGAGAAGATAAAGACACATCAAAAGTCCGCATCTCAAAGGCCCGTGCCATGCCTTGCCCTGTAACAGTGAAGCGTTCTCGAGGGCACTCATGAACGCTACTGATGTCGAGATGCTCTTGTACTCCCCGGCCTCAAAGTCCCGCACTGTCACTCGTAGCCCCCAGCCGAAGGGGGCGGCTTGCTGTCCCACGTTTTGAATGTCCCTGAAGCTGCCTGTCCACCCGGCCGCAACTCCAAGGACTGTCATAATCGCAGTGTCGATCCTGAACGCGTATGCATGCACCTCAGCATTCGTGGGCTTGCTGCACATTCGTATGTCATCCACACCCACATCGAGCAGATTCATCCTGTTCAGGGCACGCTCCAGCGAGGGCATGTCGACTGGCTTGGTTCCACGGTGCCCGTATCTGTTCTCCTGCCATTGACCCCCCAACGCAGTCAACAGCTCCATCTCCTCCCCCGGGATCCTTTCGTATTTACCATGCTCTGTTGATGTGGACATGTTCATGGCAAGCGGTGTACGAACACCAGTTGTTGTTGCCATAACTTGGTTCCCTATTTCATCATTGGCGCGCCAGGAATAGCTGTCCGCGGTACCCTCCCCTACAAGGTACTGTGCTAGTGAAGCAGCACAGTCGGATTCCTCGCCCTTGCCCCGTACTAACGTGTCCCAAAACGCCCCCAGATCCCCCATCGTCTGGGGTACTGCCACTTGGTCGCCCAGCCCCCCCGAGCGCTTCCATTCCTCAAAGCCCCGCCGCTTGAAGAGCACCCTCTCGATGTCATCCAATGCTAGCGACGAGCCCTCTCCCCCCGTCATCGGCGTCCGATCTTTGTGCTCGAAGAGTCCTATGCCCAGTCCCGTTATCAACTCGACACCGTTTGACCATGTCCCCAAGGTTAGGGCAGGTGCGAGATCGGCCGTTGCACGATCCGTGAACACGTTGTCTGTATATGTGGTAGTAAAGTCGTGGTAATATGTACGCTCTACCCCCTCCAGATCTACCGCATGCGGTAGCCTGTCCGTCGCAAACTCTTCAACAATATAGCCCTGCGGCAGCCAATGTGTCTCTCTTCCCCCTGCCTCGTTAACTAACACCTCCGGTTGGGGTACAAACCGCATAACTGCCCATGCGACCACCTCGTCGATTGCTGTCCAGTTTATGTCTGTAGATGAGCACCTCATCTGCAGCCACGGCTGTATGACCTGCTTTAGGGGTGTAAGGCTAGACATTACCGCGTTTATGGCTTGCGTAAACAGTGGCCCCGATTGCTGTGTCTCCACTGGTAGCGGTTGCCGGTTGGGTGCCAGCTGCCCCATAGGTAGCACAATCCCGCACACGTTAAGGTTCGCACGTGGTTGGCCGCAGACTAGGAGGAATTTCCGAACACAATTCTCCATGCTTACCCCGCACTCGTTCCTTCTCATTGCTGCGAAGTCCCACACATGGTGTCCATGCCCACTTGTCAGTGTGAAAAATTCATCTACCTCCAGCATGGGGAAGGGTGCTGCCATTAGTAATTGTAGGGCCCATAGAATGCCGCTGTTGCCGGTCGTGTGGTCCAGAACAACCACACCTACTGAAGGGTCGTCCAGGTTCCAGACCTCACCTCCCGCTTTCATAATACCCCGTTGGCCGCTGTGCATGACTTCGTCCAAGTAACGGCCACTCACTGCGCCCACCTGCCATTCGCTATGTTCTACCTCTGGGACTGCCCTGCATATGCGTGGTACCGTTGCTCGTATGGGTATCCCCCACTCCGTCCCGCTTGGGAACCCACAGCTTATGTTTCTGAGATGGTCGTATAGGCGCAACTTTATCAGCAATGGCCTGAGGTCCCCCACTGTGACTGCAGCGCCATCCACAAGTATGCTTTGTAGTAGCGGTGATCCGGCCAGATATCTCCATACATACATAGGGTATGCGGAGTTTACACGTCCGTCCTTGTTAACCGGGTCTTCCAGTACCCTCTTGATGTCGGTGGCGAGCGATGTTAAGATTAGCACCCCGTCATTATTTCTGGTGTCTCCTCCGATCCCTATCCATGTGACTCCACGGTTTTCCCCCCCCATGACTCTGGCCTCGGGAGCGGGGAGCTCCAGGTGTCTCATCCCCTCGGGAGGACGTGCACCAAGGGCGACGGCCATTCGCTCCATGCACCTTCTAACCTCTCTTAGCCGCTGCTGCGGTGCCTCTAACTGTGCTGCCCTACGCCATGCGATCAAGAAGTCCCGCCCGACCGCCAGCCTTGCAGCTATCCTAGCTTGCTCTTCGGCTTCTTCCTCCCCCTCTTCCTCGGTGTTTCCCTCCTGTTGCGGTAGGGCTGCCCCCGGCCCTGCAGTGCCACGCTCTAACTCAGCTCGTACTGCCTGTTCCACTGCGGCATCCGCGTTTGCTATCACCTCATCCTCATTTGGCGGGGGCTCCATAGACGGCAGAGTCCAATAGACTTGGTGCCTTGTCGGAGCTGCACTCATCAGTGCGACTCCTACCGATGTGTTGCTACTATACACTAGCCCCGGTAGCTCGGCTTGTATGAGTTTGGACTTATTGTTGTCTGTTATCTGCAATGCATGGTTATGCTTGATTGGCCCTGAAGCCTTCGTAACACATGCTGCTACTAGATCCCCCCTGTTTACATTTACATCGGGGCAATAGTGGATGTTCCCGTTGAGGGCGTGCATCTCACGATTGTGGGCACGGGCCATAGCGTGCAGTACACTGGCACTTCCAGTACCTATTGCTTGCTCCAGCCCCGCCTCGGCCAACTCTGCTACCCTGCTTTTCTCTTCTTTAACCTCCTCACCTTCCTTACCGCTCAGGCGCTGTACTAGGCAGAAACAGCATACGTGTGAGCCGACTGTGAGGGAAGCTAGTTGCTTGTTTTTTAATAGGGCCTCACACCCAGCCATCACGACGTCTATTTCCTCCTGTCCCACTCCTGTTGATAACGCGGCCAACGCCATAGCCTCCGTGCTGCTTCGACCTTCGTATGCACGCATGCTTACGCGTTCCGCCTTAGACTGCACCCCACCAAGCCCCGTCTGTGCATTGCCGTCTGTGCCGGCTTCTGGGGCCGGCACAGACGCCAGAACCCCTTATATTCCTTACAGGAATCAACCCTGTCAAATCTATTTCTTGTTCGACAGTTTTCACGTTTTCATCTGATATGTAAAAATACATAATTTTAGACTGGCATTGTCTTAGAATGTCGTATGCAGTTTCTGCGTCGATAATATCTGCTTATGAAACTTTTTTATCCAACGTTCGTTTCGCGGCACCACCTACACCATCCGCGGCGGCACTTTTGCCGTGGGCAGATTCAAAAAAGGTCCAAGTTGATTGCTGAAAACCTAATCTTTTTATCATTTCCGACATCAGATAAAAAATTCCCCTGTGACGGTACTCGGTGGTGGGGCTGTCTGAAAAAAAGTGTACTGTAGTAACTTTCCGTAATGTTGCTTTGACATATTTTAAAATAGGTGTTAAATTTGCCCATATAGCGATAGAAGTGTGATTGTGTTAATTCGAAATTGTACAAAATGATTTATCTTGAAAGCCTTGTTCATTTTTGTAATAAAGCACTTTAGTGTGCAATGTAAACTGTTGTTTTGACGCACCAAAGTGTGTTGCTTGTACTTCCTCGTTTGCTTCTGATGTTGATAGTTGTGTTTCACCCTCCTGTAATGACGCAGGCACGTATGTCTTATAACCACATTGGCCTAATAGTGGTAACGAGTCTCGGAACCCCCTATCGAGTAAAAAAGCATCACCTTCTTGAAAATATTCTCATAATGGTCTACCATTTGCAAATTACTTTTTCATTATATCAGAATTGGATGTGGTGGCTGGATAGGGCCCCAGAACATTAATGATATGTCCATCAGTGCACACCAATAGAAATGGTTTATAAAGATTCCCATATTTGTGTAAACTATGAGTTCGTTTTTGGTACAAATAGTTCGAGCTTTTTTGTACATAACAATTTTACCCATCAAAAATTATCACAGGTCTACTTTCACCCTCATGGTTACCAAACAGCTCATTAGGTATAGCAAGATTTCGTGCTACAAGTTGCTGCCTATTTATATGGCTCAGTCCCAGATGCTTAGGCATAAAATGATCATAAAGCACCTTTCTTGCTTGATGCAACCATCTTTCTGAAACTACTTTTTGAAACATGGAATAAAGTTGCAATTCTCTAATCAGTTTCGCCAGTTCTCAATTTAATCAAATAAGCGGTTAATGCTAAAGGCCCATTTGAGGTTTCCAATTTTTGAGGGACTTTTTGTATTAGTTGGCTTTATTGCAATTTATTCAAACCAATCCTTTTGACGACACGATTGGCGCAGTGTGCTGTAGCACGGTTTCTCGCCTTGGCTTCCGTGGTGTCCCGGGTTCGATTCCCGGTCGGGTCAATTCAGAAAAAAATCTTTTTCTAAATTGGCTCGGGTCTGGGTGTGCTTGCCCCTTATTTTCGTGTCTGGTACCTCGTAACACAAGGATATTTATCCTTACTTCGAGACCATGGCAAGTGGTGTGTTGTCTGGCGCATATTTATTTATATTTATTTAATCCATTTATAAACAGTATGATCCTCCATATTATCAATTCGATCAAAACAGACGCCTGATGGACTATCATTGTCCTTTAATGTTAGCATATCTTGTTTAGGTTTTGCAGTAAAGTCCTTTAAATAATTATTTCTTAAACTATCCAGAAAATTCCATGACTCTATAATCAAAATGACGGCAGAAAGGCATAACGTACCAAACGCTATAGACCTAACTTTACAGTAGAGCTATTTAAAGTTTTAAAATTTTGAAAAAAAATCATAGAAAATCTCGTATTAATCATAAAAAGATTTGGGTTACTACATTGAAAACCTATTTAATTTATCTATACAACTGTTTAAAAATTATAGCGATTACTCTTTCGATTTAGAATTTAGTGTCGTTTGGTAATGAAATACCTAAAATCAAGTGCAGGCAAAAAATACTAAACGACAACAAAAATAAATATGACATAGGGTAAAAATTACTACTTATGAAATGTTTTACAACTAATTACGGGAACAAAGAACTAAAGAAAAAATGTCAGTTTTCCGGTTCAGGCAAAAATTACCATGCTCAGCTGTCAATATAGCAATGGACCAAGATTTTTTTACCATATCCGTAATCTGACACAACTTTGACCCATACTTCCCCGAAACTTTGTGAATAAAAAGTTGTATTATGTAAGTAGTATTTGATTATTTTGATGTTTTCCAAGGGCAATGACAAAGTTTTCGGTAGTCTTCCCGAAATATTATTTAAATGATGTATAAGGTCAGCTGGGGAAAGCAAATGAACGTCCATGTGGCTTTCAGTCAGAGAGTCGAACAGCATTTCTTGCATAGTTTTTATATTTTCGAGTTGGAGATATGTTGCGAGCGATGCAGAACTAATTTAGCTGGTTGCCATCATGACCTCCATGTTTGGATCAATTTTTAAAAAGTTTGAATTAGTTTGATTCATAAACTGGTCAATCATGTCAAGTTGTCGGTGAATGTTGGTTTCAGTTTTCTTTAGTACATTGTTTGCTAGTTCCACAACTGATGTCTGATTTTTCATTAACTCCAGCAAATAGTTTTCGTTGTTTTGTATGGCCTTGATATCCTTATGATATTTATCTGCAAACTGCTGACCCAGGATACCAAATAAGCTGTGAGCGATATATATTTTTTAAATGTTTTTTATTTTTAATAATATGATATAATGATTTTTGTCAAACATCAGTGGAGTGGAAACTTAACTGTAAGTACTGTACTGTACTGTAGTGTAATTTATTTTAAGTAATCTTAAGGTAGAATAAAAATTGTTTGTTTCCTAAATAACTAAATAAACATTTGTTATTTTCCATGACTACATTTTACAAATGTATTGGGATTTGACATGGAATGACATGACAATGTCAAATACGTACAGCATACGACCCCCCTCTAATGAAAATAATGACTTTAATGACGTGAACTACATTATTTTTACCACAGAGGCGTTCACATCAACCTTTAAATAGTGGCACCTTATTATGCTGCTGACATAAGACCCATTTTACAATGGTTTCGTAAAGATTGATGTGAACGCCTCTGTACAAACTAAGTCTTATATGATAACCGTTTTGTAAAACAAACTGTGTAATTGAACTTTTTTTAAACTCAAGTACAGAGGCGTTCACATCAACCTTTACATGGGCACCTTATGTTGCTGACTTAAGACCCATTTTGCAATGGTTTTGTAAAGGTTGATGTGAACGCCTCTGTACCACTAAACTAGAAACAGGATTATAATCCAACAATACGGATTTTCCATGACTACAATAATTTTCAAACGAGAATACTTAGTACCTAGAAAGCGTATGCAAATTAAATAATGCAAAATAGATTAGATGGCTGGCGCTCAACAACCGTGCGTTTTTCGCGTCAATTTCTTCCGCGTACAGCCAAGATACGGAATGATCTTCCAGCGGCGGTATTTCCAAAAGGATATGACATCGAAGCTTTCAAGAAGAGAGCGCATTCCCATTTAAAAGCAAACAACGCATCGGTGACACCTCAGATGTTGCAGTTGTCCATGGACGGAGGTGATCACTTTCCATCAAGAGACCTTCCAGCTCGTATGCTACCTATTACATAAAAAAAAATACAAAGTTTCAATTGGATAAATTGCAATCTACGTTGGGATTGTACGAAAACGAAATGAATCACCGAACCTTTTTAGCGCGGGCCAGCAGTGTGTGAAGGACGATGAAGACACGCGTGGTTCGGAAGTGGAACGGTGAGGAAAGAATCAATGTCTCGGCTCAAGTTGTGACGGAATGTGCATAGAAATGAATAGTACCAAGTGATAAAATGTCATTGATTTGGATCAAAACATACAAACGCACATGAAATGTGCAATCAATAAATGTTACCAAGTAATAAAATGTCATTGATTTGGATCAAAACATACAAACACATGAAATGTGCATAGCAATAAATGGGACCAAGTAATAAAATGTCATTGATTTGGATCAAAACATACAAAGACACATAAAATGTGCATAGCAATGAATGTTACTAAGTGATAAAATGTGATTGATTCAATAGGAACAAACTGACGATCCGTGCGGAGCGTCCCCACGCAGTCGAAACCTTTTGATTTTAACTCTCGCGCCAGAGCGGGAGAGTTGTAGTAACTGTCCATCCAGACTGTGCGGCCTTTATATGCTCAAGGTCATTGAGGAGTCTGAGCACAAGGGCCGACACAACTCCAGATACTAGACTGTCGGTAACGGGGGCCGTCGTGTCATGCCCTGCGTACACTTCAAACCGCCAGAGGTAGCCAGTGTGGGATTCACACACCTCGAATGTTTTTATGCCCACGGAGGCCGCCTTGTTGTGGATAAACTAATTGATATCCAACCAACCCTTCTACATGGTGAGGCTCTCGTCCAGAGCTATGTTCTGGGAGAGCGTGTACAGAGCCTGGAACTTATGGTTCAGGTGATCAATTATTGGTTGAAGCCTGAAGAGCTTGGCTTGAGGCCGTGTCATCGATTCTGGTGAGAATAAGGTGTTGTTTTGGAAATGAAGACACTTACTGAGGAGGACGAATCGGTTATAGCTCATTGCCGTAGAGAAACCCGGAGTACTGAACATATCCTGCGACTTGTTCCAGTACTCCTCAAGACGTGATTTCACTACAATCCCAAACGCTGAGATTATAGCGAAATACATGAAGAGTTCCTCTACGTCAGTGTTCCGCCATTTCGTGATCCTACTAGATGGGCACATTGTGCCTTCTTCCAGCATGACCACGGTTAAATGCTCTGCATACCGATTTGTCTCCTGGGCAATGAACTCCATAACTCCGCGATCCCATATGGCAGTAAATTCGTCAATTATATGGGCTCGCGAATGAAACAGCGGGTCCGCAATTAGTTTCCGAGAAACTTTCCCTCCTCAATTCAGGTGGAATTTGAGGTTACGGGAAAGCTCTCCATTCAAAACCAGAAGGCGCTGCGGAAGACGGAGAAGATGGGGAAAGAGCCGGCGCTGGAGAAGAGGGAAAGGAAGGTAAGGGTAACGAGGATGGAAGTGGTGGAGGAAACAGGGTGACAGGAGAGGATTTAAGGGGGGGGGGGGCAGGAAAATGAGAGGGTGGTATCGCATCGTCCTCCATCTTCGGCTTCGTCATCTGAGTTCAAATACGGGCGCACTGCGCGTGCGTGGCATCGGGATCCTAAGCGGCTCCACCTCTTTATCGTCATCCTCTCCGGAATCTTTCTCACTGCCTGTTTAAGAAACATAAACGGAATAATGTCGGCAGCAAACTATAATATGACATAAATTATTTTATGCTATGCAATAAGAAGTCCACAATCCATCTTCATAGCACGTAATAATTGACTCATTACTGGACGATACACCTAATAAATATAAAAATATAAAACTTACCATAATTCAGGAAGGTGCTGATTTCAGCATTCCGGAGTGCTCTTTGGGACAATGAGGGTGATGAAAGTTTCCTTTAATAAAACAATTGAATTGAACCAAAACGTAGAATAAATCATAAGATCATACACATTTATTTGCTATTCTTGTTGTACAAAAATTTGCATTATGTTGAGGCCTTTACTTTTTCCGTTGAAATCGGATATTTCTAGCGGTAACACGTGTGCACATATTGCTTTTGGATTATATAACTTTCTGACATCGTGAGATTAAATATAATCAATACATTAGTTTATTTTTGCTAACAAACAACCTTTTTATAAGATCAGTAATTAAAGATACTCACAGGCGCCGTTTAGGAAGGCCGCTGCCACTTGCCTGCGGTTCGGGCCTGTCAAAACAAATATAAAAACCACATATAAAACCTGTATAATTACTCAGTGCATCGTCTGTCCAAGCATATTACAAATAAGTACTTACGCGACTCGCTTGCGGTCCAGCCTGGGCGTACAAGGCGTCGACGCCCCTCTCCCGCCACACACTTCGTACCTGCAAAAGCAAAAAATTTATATTAGCGAGCAAATTAAAAACAACAAATAGAAATTAAACTAATGTGGATAATTACACTGCGGGCTGTAACGACCCTCTCGCCAACTCTCACCAACATCAACATATTTTAAAACAGTTTAAAAACTTCTATCACCCAAAACAATATGATTTTAAAATATTGATATAAATGATCAATAATTGGAATAGGTACATGATCGAACATGTAACTTGAAGATAAAATGACCAAATGGTTGTGATGTCTTACAGTGGTAGAACTGTCTACGTTGTGTTGTGTAAATAGTATTTATTACTGTATATACTGTATATACCCAATATTCTTTTATGAGGTATGTGAGTGCTAATTATGAGTTTGATTGGACAATTAGGAACCTACTATGCTATGTAAAACTGTTTCAGACATTCTATTTATTACATGACTAACTCACCTAATCGAAGACTAACATGAAATCAAAGACAGTGAAATTAGTAACTCTTCAGAAGTACCTAAGTAAATAAGAATAACGAGTTTAAAATGAATTGCTGAATTCGGAACCAAGTATATATCATTCTATGTATGTACCCAAGAAATATAGATTATGATTTTAAATATAGTGCAGAATTTAATATAAGAGTGAAAAGCTGATATTAAGAATCATTAAATATAGTTAAAAGAATCAAAATATTATAGAAAATTTCTCCAAAGGAGCATTCCCTTTGGAGGTGGTCATAACGAGCTCCACCCCGCTCCAGACCGATGAAGGCCAACCAGCTCGCGCCTTCCACCGAAATAGGATTGAGGATATTCGTAGTGACAGTCATAGACTGTGGCGTGACAATGTGTAAAACACAATTGAAACACTGAATTGTAGGATTGTAGCAGGATGTCAAACCCAGCTCCAACGTAACTCATTCTGTAGATGAATCATCATTAATTAAATTGAAATAATTCAATACAAATCATTGGTAGCATGATACTTCATGACTTGTCAACTTGTACATCATGTTGATGTCGATTGTAGATAAACATTCACAAAAGCAGACCTTGGACCGGATAATATAGGACTCATCAAAAACATCGTCTTTAGGGTGAAGATAATTCAATTCACGAAGACTTAACAAAATACTCGAGTCAATGGACAGCTAAGTCACTTACAGGAAAGCTAGTGTGAAGTTTGAGTTTGTATGTGGGGAAAAAGCATATTTGTTATCAATCAGAATACCACCACTAATTTTGTATAATTTGGTGTGAAAAAGGGTATTGGCTTATAGCAGAATACCGCCACATATATGTAGAGTAGGGTGTAGTACATGGCGTTACTGAGAGATAAGATGCCTCCACATATTTGTAGATTTGTAATATTTAATGTGATATGAAATGTACATATTCACAGCCATCAAGCGGCATCACCACCAAGACTCAGATTGAACTATATAAAATGGTCAATAATTAGCTTTGCAATAAATCTTGCAGCTAGGTTTGTAGGATAAGGTTTAATTTAAACTGGGATAGTTTAAATTATTATGTTTTGGGTTTTAAGTGAATCAGCACTTAAAAATAGTTAAATAACTGTAAAAATTAACATTGTTTAGTAATTAGTTTAATGAACCAATAATATTTGCAAAAGCAATCTAAGAACCTTAATCAAGCTCTCTTGTTAAAATCAATTGTTATAATTAGATACATATTTTTGGTTTTAAGTGAAACAACACTTATAAATACAAGTTGAATAACTGTTAAAATCAACAGTGTTTAGTAATAGGTTAAATTAACCAATAGTATTTGCCAAAAGCAATCTGAGAACCTTAGTCAAGTTCCCTTGTTAAAATCAATTGTTGTTATCATTTGGTGACATTAGCAATTAGTCCAGTATAGATGTTGGTTGTAAATACAAGAAGACAATTCACTCATACTAGGCATTGGACCCCCACAATATCTAGTATAAGCTAGCAATTATCATGTGGAGTACTGACCAGCAGTGGTTAGCCACTGACCAGCAGAGTTGATTAACGGGACATAAAAACTAAATTTTATCTCTAGGTTCCCTTCGTTTACAGCGGCGTTTATAGCCTGACCTGTCAGGGGATGGAGGTCCTAGGACTTGGTACGTTCAAATCTTCGGCTAATCAATGGACGAGAAGAGTAAACTCAGCCAGGCACACACGTATTGATATGCGGTCCAGCTGCCACGCACACACGTATTGCTACGCGGCCTAACAGCCAGGCAACACACATACCCTACTTCTACGCGGCCACGACTTATAACTACAGTGAGTAGACTCAGCGGGAGGCACACACATATCAATACCCTAATTAATATCAGGTGTACTGCTACGCGGCCAAAGAAACATCCCTCTTTTCACACACACAATATTGCATAAAAGATGGTAATATAATCAAATGTATTTTGATAACCTCCATTCTGGACTACGCAGACCATATCAGTGAATTAAATAAATGACAAGGTGAACTTTACTGATAAGATACCAATGTAAAACAGATTCTACAAATACTAATTCTTGTACTATCTTCGTAAGTACTACTTTCATTAAAAGAAAGTCTCAACATTTTAATGTTCGTAATTAATGCTAAGACCATGACTAGATTTCATTAGGTAAGTAAATATTTATTAGGTACACACATAAAACAAATAGTTGTTTAATCAAATAATTACTAGTTTCAAAATAATATATTGCACTATATTTGAGATTTAAGAAATTCAAACAATTTTAAATTTCAATTTTATAGCTCTTATAGCGGAAAGATCTGACCTTAAAATGCTGCATTTCTAACTTCACTGATTCTAAAATTTATATATATATAAAATTAATATTACACTTTAGATAAAATAATACAAGTAATTAAAAAACTTTGACCGTCTGAGGCCTAGATCCTAACTCTGTCACTACCACAAACCAACTGTCCCGTGTTCATTCATGATGCAAACTAAGTTCCTCAATAAAAAGAAGGATTTATTACCCTTAAGTGCGAATGCTGAACATGAGGATTACTAGTACTAGGATATTTTTAGGGTTCCGCCTCTTGTCCTACGTTGAATACAAAGAGAACCACCACAAAAGAATATTCTTGTGTCTATTTGACTGTCAAGATCCTCCCTCATAGTCACGCGTAGAGGCATCAAGCCGAAGTCTATTTCAAACATTAAACTTCACTATTCGTTAGAATTGCAAAACTCAGACTTCTAAGTCAACGCAAACAAAAGACACCGCAATGTAAGTCACATAATATTCTGAAAATTACTTCCCTTGCGGCCTTTTTATAAAATCAGTATTTAAGAAAAGGTAACCTCTCACAGATCAACTCACAGGATAAATATAGAACCGATGCCTTCAGGCATTAACTGCGCCATTCGTACGTGTTCCTTCCGTGCAATGAATAATAAATAAAAAAACCCGATATATTTAAATATCTAAATTTGTAGGTATGGAACCCTTAGTAAGTCGGACTCACACTTGGCCAGTTTTTTGAACAGATTTCTTTACACCAACCACTAGACCTTATCGTTTGACGTTTCAGCAAAATAAACATTTTGGAACAATTTAAACAGTCACATATTTTAATTTTTATTAGTTTAATTTATGGTCATGAGAACTAACAGGGACTTAGGATATTTGAGAATGTGTAACAAAACAACCATTAAGTAAGACTCACACTTAAATATCAAATTGAAATTCTAGCTAACAATGAATCTACTCATGAAAACAATTACCTTTTGTATTGTATTTATTTACAAGTTTTTATTGGATAGATTTAATCCGAAAAAAAATTTAAATTCCAGTTTTAAATAGTGTAGGCTAAGGTGCGTTCCGTTACAGCCGCCCCCTAAATTATAACGAAGTTGACCGAAGTGATAATTTATAATGTTTTTTTTAATGAATATAAATACCAGAAAATTTAGCCAATAACCTCAAAACTTAACCCGAACCCCGGAATGACCGCCCAACTCCCCTCCAGACAAATATCCATTAGTTATCAAAACTAGTGCGTTTGATATAATTAAAACATGTAAATTTGCACTAAGAATGCTGTATTTTTAATTATAATGTTAGTATAATTCAAAATTTATAACTAGTTTTGTACCAATTGATGTGCCTGAGTCATTCCCCTTGCCCATCAGGAGCCCACATTTATTTATTGTTATACTCATAATAACATAATACAATAAAATCTTCTTATCTTAAATTTCTAAATCTTAAAATAACTATTTTTTTTAGAACTACATATCAAAAGAATTAAAACCTAGTTTTATAAAAATAATAATAAACTAATAAATGAATTGAATAACATGACAATAATAAAAAACAAAATCACCTATTAGTACGTACGTATATTCTATTAACTTACTACTACTATCCAATAAAATTAAGTTAAAATTACTTTCTCAATTTAACCTCCAATTAGGTTTATTAAGCATTTATTTACTTGTAATACCTATTCAAATGAATAGTATTAAATTTTCCTCTAATTTTCATTGTTTCAGGATCTATTAAAGTATATACATTAGCGTATGGTATTGCGGCCACTTTATATGGTCCTTCATATAGAAGTTCAAATTTTTTAATTATTTTCTTCTGTGCGTTTGATTTATAAACTTTTCTAATTTTAACTAAATCTCCAATTTGAAAATTAATTATAGGGTGTGAATGATTGAACTTACTTTGCCCTTTTATACTATTCTGTTTTAGGTTTTCTTTAACTTTTTCTCTAACAATTTGAACATCTTTTGTTTTTGTCACATTGGGCAAACACTTATCGAAAGTTATGCTATTGCACTGGCCAAATAAAATTTCATTTGGAGTAAATCCTGTGCTTTCGTGGTATGTGTTGTTGTACAAATTTTCAATTTTACTTAAAATTGTTGCCCAATTCTTATGATTGTTGTGACAATATGTCCTAAACAGCCTTCCTAATTATTTATTTACTCTTTCTGTCGTATTTGGCCTTGGATTCCTCACAGTAGTGTAAATAGGTTTAATACTCATATCTTTTAATGCTTTTTTCCATCCCTCACAATTAAATTGACTGCCATTATCAGTCATGATCAATTTTGGTTTAATTATTTTAGTAAACTGTTTTAATTTGCTCACAACAGCTCGTGATGGGGCTTTAGTTAGATCATATAATTTGATGACTTTACTAAATGAATCTTGTATTACTAAGATGTATGCAACTCCAAATCTGCCTTTAGGTAAAGGACCATATAAATCTGCCATTACTAAATCACCTACTTGATCTGTTACGATCGATTTACACTCACCAACATATTTTATGTTATTACTTTTGGATAATTGACAAATATGACACGTTCTTAACACATTTTTGACAAATTTAGTCATTCCTATCCAATAAAAGCGTTCTTTCAAGTAAGTCAATACTTTATACGCCCCCTGATTTCCCATTTCCTCATGAATTTGTAAAACCACAACTTTTTTTAATTCACTTGGCAAATAAATGACATCTTTACCAGTACCTAT
This sequence comes from Udea olivalis, assembly GCA_947369235.1. Classification (NCBI taxonomy): domain Eukaryota; kingdom Metazoa; phylum Arthropoda; class Insecta; order Lepidoptera; family Crambidae; genus Udea; species Udea olivalis. Next base: position 19,171,390 of record OX376355.1, read on the forward strand.
TGTAAAATATGATACATTCTCCTTAAAAAGACAACGTTGCGCTATTTTGCCTAATTTGCTCTCAAACCTTGTATTATTTGAGCTATTTAAAATATTTTTAATTTCTTGTAATTCATCATCGTTTGATTGAAAAGTTTCAATGTTCTTTAAATCCAAAATCAATTTTTTGTTTGTGTAAGATTCCATGTAATGAATCTCAGGACAAAAATCCTTATTTTCTTGTACCATAATAGCATCGACGGGGAACCTAGACAAAACATCCACAGCCACATTATCTTTTCCTTTTACATGTTCTATAATATAGTCGAATTGTTCTAAATACAATATCCAACGAATTATTCTACTATTATATAGTTTCCAAGACCGTACAAAAGTTAATGCTTTATGATCGGTTCTTATAATCAATTTAGCCCCCCTGAGATATGTCTCAAATTTTCTTAGACAAAATATAATAGCCCATAATTCCTGCTCTGTGACTGTCCACCTAAGTTCGGCCCCTCTCAAAGCTCTGCTACAGAATCCTAGTATTTGCATTTCTTCGTTATCATCTAATTGAAACAAAACCCCAGCCAATCCTACTCCTGAACTATCTGTTTGTAGATAAAATGGTTTTGATATGTCAGGATGATGTAACATTATTGTTTTTACAAATTTACTTTTTATTTTGTCAAAGAAACCTGAATATCTGGAGACCAATTCCATAACTGATCCTTTTTTAATAATTTACATAGTGGTTGAATTAAACTGTTATATTCGGGAATGAAATCTTCTATAATAATTACACAAACCTAAAAAAGCTCTTAATTGTTTTATTTTTTTAGGAACAGGAAATTTCTGTATAGATTCTACTTTGTCTGGGTCAGTTTTAATTCCATCCGTAGAAATTATGTGTCCTAACATCCTAACTTCCTTACAAATAAATTTGCATTTTTGTATATTACATGTTAGGCCTGCTTTTCTTAAATTATTATGAACAATATCCAAGTGGTTTAAATTAACATCTAATGTTCCTGTTGTCAATATTGCTAAATCATCTAGATAATTTACACAAAATTGTCTTACATCTGATCTTAATAATAAATCCATAGCCCTGCTGAAACTACCTACAGAAGTTTTAAGCCCTTGTGGTAGTACATTATACACGTAACTTTTTCCATTAAAGGTAAACCCTGTAAATTTTTTACTGCTTTCTGTAATTGGTATTTGAAAATACGCGTTATTTAAATCAGTAATGCTAATAAAATTAACACCGTGAAAAGAATCCAAACGTCAATCTGCATAGGTGGTGCTTCAGACTCAGCTATCATGTATTTATTTATTTCCCTTGCATCCAACAATACTCTTAAAGATCCATCAGATTTGAAAGTAAATGTAAGTGGACTACTATATGGTGTATCTACAAATCAATGTAGGGAATCTTCCCTAGATATGATACCCATATTTACCATTTCCTCTAACTTTTCCTCCATTTTTGGTCTATAAGCGTAAGGAACAGGGTACGATCGTTTAATAATTGGAACATGATCAACCATTTTAATTTTATGTTCATAGCAATTAGCTTTACCCAATTTTTGTGTTAACACTTTTCGATGTTTACATAAGACTTGTTTGAATTTACTTGATTGAATTTCGGTAAGAAATAAGCCAGTTTAAATTTGGCTTAGAGAACTTTGAAAATCTAATTCGTTGTCTTTATCGACACAATAATTAATTACATTAATAAATTTGTATTCATGAAATGGTAAGAAAATATCACGACCCTGCTTATAGATTCGTAATCCAGCCGGTGGTTTACATAATTGAATATTCGCTTATTAATAATTAACCAATCGAATCCTATTATTACATAATGAATTAGATTTGGTACAATTAAAAAACTTGTCTCTATTGTGACATCCTTACTTATTTTGACAGGTAGCAAAACTATTTGCAGTATTTTACAACTTTTTTGACCTACCGCTCCCCTAATCTGAATTGGCTTTACAGGTAACATTGTGAGTTTATTAACAATACTTGCGGAAATTAATTTCCAAAAAGCTTCAGAAATGCAAGTTATATCGCTTCCAGTATCAACTAGACATTATACATCTTTACCTAGAATCTGGATTGCTATTTGAGCTTTAACAGTTTCAATTGTTTCTAATTTAGTATTGTCCTCCTCTTCAAACAAAGATGCAATTATTCCTTGAGTTGATAACAATTTTTCCGAATCAACTTCTGACCGTATCTTTAATATAATATCTACTATTTTATGTTCAAAATTATTAACTCTAGGAAAAAGGTAATTCGTGCCAACCCTAATTTGTCTACTTGACCACTACTTATAATTGGCTTTAATAATCCGGAATTACGAATACCTAATGTCTGTCCAGGTTCCCATCCCAAACCTAGCATTATTTTTAATCCAACTGGTTATTGCCTAACCCCTGTGTCAGTTGATGAATTGGGGTACATTGCATCAACACAAACTAGTTTAAATTATTACTAGGTGGATTTATATTAATAACTTCAGCTACATTTGCTTCGGTTTCTTGAGTTGTCTGGCGACCTGAATTATTCGCCTGGAACTTTTGATGTCCGAAATTTTGGTTTGAAAATCGACGTCCTGAAAACCTCGGAACCGTCTGTTGTGAAGAATTCAGGATCCTGAACTCTGAATCAGTCTGGCGTTGTTTGTTGCTGTTATTTCGACACATCAATTACGTAAATATCATCCAATTTACGCAAGAGCGTAAATTGGATGATATTAACAGACGACAGACACAGACAGACAGAACTCAGTGGCTTCAAGTACAGATGTAGAATTGCACGTAGGCCAGGCGTATTGCACTTCAGTTGGAAAATGATACATAATATCATTAATAGCATCTTGGCCTGTCCACATAATGATATGAAATGTGTCAACATTGTAGACTTGGTCCTATCCCAAGTATTATGAACTATTTTCTTTCTTCATTCATTCTGCTCAGCATCTCCCCAATAAGTGTCAAGAAAATCTCTTTTAAAATCTTCAAACACTGTCCACCGATCTTTATACATTCTTGCCCAATTTCGTGTTTCACCTTCCAGACATTCAATGATTAAATATTATACATTCACTGCCAGTGGGAATCTTTTTCAGGTACGAAGGTAAATCCTCAATAAAACTGACAGGATGTTTGTTTTTTCCAGGGTATTTTGGTTTGTCTAGACTACCAGGAAATGATGGATAACGCATTGCTGGAGTGCACATGTTTCCCATTGGCGGTGTAATAGTAGCACATACTGTAGTAGCTCGTTGGAAACTCTGGCCAACCACTCCACTACTTGTACTCTCAGAAGATGTTGATTTAATTTACTCCTCTAGCTGATTTATTTTGCTACTTAGTGGATAGGTAATGTTACGTAATTTTTTTGACAAGTAATTTATTAAATCAATTTTCCGTCTTTTAGGCTCGGGACCAACTATCTGTACTGGAGTTTCTTGTGTTTCAGCATTTCCTCGCTTATTTCTCATTTTGTAAACTTAACACGACACAACACTGAATTTATTTGAAGTTCTACACTTTTAGGATTTACACTTCCAAGTCAAGTCTATTAACATTGAATGTCTAACGAATTTCTTGTTTTGAGTTTACTTTCGCTTTATTTGTTTTCACTTGTTAATGTTAATTGTGAAGACGTACTGCTACTTGTTATAATCACTACTGTAATAAAAGAAGAAAACTTTAAAATGTGTTACTTGTACCTCAAATTGAGTGATCTAAACTCCTAGACTATAAAAAAAAAATACTTTGTAAAATTGAACCAAGTTAACGCCCCCAGCACTCTCCCCACCTTATTATAACAATAATTCCATTTAGCTCTACTCAATCAGGGTCGTAAAATAATTAACTAGTACACTATCTTTTAAATTTAGAAATTCCCAAATAATCCTATAATGAGAATAACTTTGTAAAAAAACATTTCTAATCTAATAAGATTTTCTACATCAAAAAAATAATAATAATAATTCAGAAATTTGTTCAAATGGACTCATTCCAAAAATAAACTATTTTGCCCGACCAGGGACTCGAATCCAGGATCTACTAATTCTTGTTATTTTTACCTAGTACGGAGAAAGACCTTTTTTTTTTTTGCGTCAGGAAATGCATTTAGGCATTCCCAAGGCCCTGGGTTCGGGACACCTGGGATATGTGGGACTCTGAACTCCTGGGAAAACAGAGACCCCTACCCACTAAAACCTGACGGTGGTCATCTTCGGCGCAGAATGGAAGGGACCCGGGATCCCCAACGAGGGAGAGACTCCTCGCAGGACCCTTCGGCGCGCAAGGCCGCCTGGCAGCCAGCCTCGGGAGGAGCAAGCTCAACTCCAGTGCACGATAACACAGACCACTGTGTCCGAAGACACGCGTCACCGTCATCCTCGGGATCGCAAACCGAAACACACGCAGGCCCCCCCACGTGCGCTTCGCGACCCCAAGGACCCTTTTAGTCGCCTCTTACGACAGGCAGGGATACCTCGGTAGTATTCTCGTCCCCTAACCGCAGGGAACGCACGGAGAAAGACCTAGGTCAACCTGAGTCTAATCTCAGAAGCATAAAGTGCCCGTAAAGCTTGACGTAGACGAGTGTGAACCTAAACGGTTTCTTTCTATGATTTAAATAGGTTAAACCTAACGCACCTTTCTTCCTGTAACAACAATACTATTATATTACTATTTTGATAAACAATTCTATGTATCTACTTACTTATTTTTGCTAACCCTAAATTAAAAGTATTGTTATATTTGAACAATAACTACCGCCACAAATCCGCCTGCGTATCCGCAAAATCTTACATTCTCTTACTGTGTATGAATTTGATGTACTTATCCTATTTTTCAATCTTATACTTACCTACTCTCATCAATTTCATTTCCCACCAACAAACAAACACCTCATTTAAAATCTTCAACTCGCACTCAGCATTGCTTCGAAAAAAAAACCCATTGCAATTTATTTCTTCAAAAACATGAAAACATGTTTTGTGTTGCACACTGATCACTTACGATATAAGATTATTTACGAAGTAATTGTTAAATGGATTCGAATGCTATGAAACTTAGTGTCAAATATAACAAGTAGATTAGATTAGATTAGATTATTTATTTCTTATTACAAAAATTCACATTAAAATAAAAAAAAATAAAAAAAAAATTAATTGAAGTAAAATTCAGAATTAACTTAATGAACTATAAAACTGTAGTAACTATTGTGTTGTTGTTTTGAACATAAGTATGAAGTTATTAGTTAGATTCAAATGAAACAGTTCAAGTCCAGTAACGCTATATTTACACGAATAGAAGAACAGTTACACATTAAGAATATAATTTACAAGTACACAAGACAGAATTAATTAAAAAAAAAAAAAAAAAGGAGTAAAGATTGAAGAGAAAAGCAAACTGATTTATGAAAGGGAAATTACGTTAGCGGAATAGCGGTGAAAACTTGATACAAATGAGCGTGCATTCGCCGTCAGAGTAGGGTCGCGAGTAGCGGCTGTGACCGAGCGATAGCGGGCAGCGCAGACGCAGCTCAGAGGGGCGCGGAACGCGGCGGCGGAGGTAAACAGTCCGCGCGCACGATGCAGATCACTGCGATATTATCTGTACGACTGTCTAGGGTGCGCTCTTTCGTGGAGTCACACTCCGTGTACTCCTACAAAACTTTATGCTACAGACTGACCTTAAAGAATTGCACAAAGAATGGAGAATTTAAATATTTCCATCAAATACTGTACAGGTTGTCTAGACTTCATCATTATCAACTGCTTAACATAGACCTAAATTTACGTATACGCGTACCTACATGCCTGAACCAAACAATTGGAAATCCGCCCCCCAGATCTATAACCAATATACCTACTATTTTGCAACGTATTACTTACATTGTTACCGATTCATTTCAACCAAGTAAATCATTCAATAACTTTGATATCCCTATTTTACTTTTGGAAAGAGCCATCTTCTAAGATGATTTTTAATTTGCTATGCTCTGCAAGTGCAAAACTATGACCTGAACATAGAACTGTATAGAAAATACTTATAAGAAATTGACGCTTTTGTATTTTACGTAGCCAAGTAATAACTAAAAATACAATAATTTATGTTGACCTGAACCTATACTCGTAATATTATGTTATAGATAGTTTTGTAAAACCAATCAAGTCGTCTTACCTATGCGTAAAGTACATTCGCAGTCACTCAGACACATTACTAATTAAGAAGAAAACGTAGAATATAAAGCCTTTACGCATTTATTCACACTTTGTTGCCAATATTTAAGTTAGAACTCAAATTTCGCTCTGAATATTCCGTTTCCAATAAAGCACTAACAACAGTTGAACCTACACATAAGAAATACTCTTAACTAAAATAACGAACTTACTTTGAATATCTCCAACATACCTAAAGATACATGAAAATAAAACCACCTAAATAAAAACACCAAATTAATTTTAAATCTGGATTGAAACATGGCAAATAATGTCATAAAATAGACAAGTTTAATTCACTGTTCGCAGAATTACATAGTGTCATTTTGGATTCGAACCCGCAACCGTTCGCTATTCGTAAATCATGGGATTCGAACCCCCAATATCTTGCTATCCGTTAGTCACAGGACTCGAACCCGCAACCTTTCACTATTTGTAAAACCACACTGTTGCAACTGAACCATTAAGGTCTTTAATTGATCTAACAAAATATTACCTATTCAAAGGTACACACAAGACATAAACATTTTTTATAATTTACGTTATTTTTCTATTTTTTAATTTGAAATCTAACTGTATATTAACATGCATCTACGAGTATCTAACACTATCATAAAATTTTAATTAAACAAAATGGATGTGATAAACATTTTAACGATTGCAAGCTGAAAACAATTCAAAATAAAAAGACATCGGTTAAATAAATTTATCCCCGCCCCCATAACTACCACTCACATTTGAGACCTCATTCACTTTGCACGAGCAACAAATTGTGGCTAACAATAATATGAAAAGCCAACATTAAAATAAGTAGTAAATAATGTATTATTATTTATATAGCCGTTGTAATCCAAGATTGTTTTGAACAAATCCTGGTCACGGCACCAAATTGTAACGACCCTCTCGCCAACTCTCACCAACATCAACATATTTTAAAACAGTTTAAAAACTTCTATCACCCAAAACAATATGATTTGAAAATATTGATATAAATGATCAATAATTAGAATAGATACATGATCGAACATGTAACTTGAAGATAAAATGGCCAAATGGTTGTGATCGTCTTATAGTGGTAGAACCGTCTACGTTGTGTTGTGTAAATAGTATTTATTACTGTAGTAACTCAATATTCTATTATGAGGTATGTGAGTGCTGATTATGAGTTTGATTGGACAATTAAGAACCTACTATGCTATGTAAAACTGTTTCAGACATTCTATTTATTACATGACTAACTCACCTAATCGAAGACTAACATGAAATCAAAGACAGTGAAATTAGTAACTCTTCAGAAGTACCTTAGTAAATAAGAATAACGAGTTTAAATTGAATTGCTAAATTCGGAACCAAGTATATATCATTCTATGTATGTACCCAAGAAATATAGATTATGATTTTAAATATAGTGCAGAATTTGATATAAGAGTGAAAAGCTGATATTTAGAATCATTAAATATAGTTAAAAGAATCAAAATATTATAGGACATTTATAGGACACATCTCTAAAGGAGCATTCCCTTTGGAGGTGGTAATAACGAGCTCCACCCCGCTCCAGACCGATGAAGGCCAACCAGCTCGCGCCTTCCACCGAAATAGGATTGAGGATATTCGTAGTGACAGTCATAGACTGTGGCGTGACAATGTGTAAAACACAATTGAAACACTGAATTGTAGGATTGTAGCACGATGTCAAACCCAGCTCCAACGTAACTCATTCTGTAGATGAATCATCATTAATTAAAATAAAATAATTCAATATAAATCATTGGTAGCATGATACTTCATGACTTGTCAACTTGTACATCATGGTGATGTCGATTGTAGATAAACATTCACAAAAGCAGACCTTGGACCGGATAATATAGGACTCATCAAAAACATCGTCTTTAGGGTGAAGATAATTCAATTCACGAAGACTTAACAAAATACTCGAGTCAATGGACAGCTAGGTCACTTATAGGAAAGCTAGTGTGAAGTTTGAGTTTGTATGTGGGGAAAAAGCATATTTGTTATCAATTAGAATACCACCACTAATTTTGTATAATTTGTTGTGAAAAAGGGTATTGGCTTATAGCAGAATACTGCCACATACTCGTATATGTAGAGTAGGGTGTAGTACATGGCGTTACTGAGAGATAAGATGCCTCCACATATTTGTAGATTTGTAATATTTAATGTGATATGAAATGTACATATTCACAGCCATCAAGCGGCATCACCACCAAGACTCAGATTGAACTATATAAAATAGTCAATAATTAGCTTTGCAATAAATCTTGCAGCTAGGTTTGTAGGATAAGGTTTATATTTAAACTGGGACAGTTTAAATTATTATGTTTTGGGTTTTAAGTGAATCAGCACTTATAAATAGTTGAATAACTGTTAAAATCAACAGTGTTTAGTAATAAGTTTAATTAACCAATAATATTTGCAAAAGCAATCTAAGAACCTTAATCAAGCTCTCTTGTTAAAATCAATTGTTATAATTAGATAACATATTTTTGGTTTAGGTGAATCAACAACACTTATAAATACAAGTTGAATAACTGTTAAAATCAACAGTGTTTAGTAATAGGTTAAATTAACCAATAATATTTGCCAAAAGCAATCTAAGAACCTTAGTCAGGTTCCCTTGTTAAAATCAATTGTTGTTATCATTAGGTAACATTAGCAATTAGTCTAGCATAGATGTTGGTTGTAAATACAAGAAGACAATTCACTCATACTAGGCATTGGACCCCCACAAAATCTAGTATAAGCTAGCAATTATCATGTGGAGTACTGACCAGCAGTGGTTAGCCACTGACCAGCAGAGTTGATTAACGGGACATAAAAACTAAACCTTATCTCTAGGTTCCCTTCGTTTACAGCGGCGTTTATAGCCTGACCTGTCAGGTGATGGAGGTCCTAGTCCTAGGGACTTGGTACGTTCAAATCTTCGGCTAATCAATGGACAAGAAGAGTAAACTCAGCCAGGAACACGTATTGATATGCGGTCCAGCTGCCACGCACACACGTATTGCTACGCGGCCTAACAGCCAGGCAACACACATACCCTACTTCTACGCGGCCACGACTTATAACTACAGTGAGTAGACTCAGCGGGAGGCACACACATATCAATACCCTAATTAATATCAGGTGTACTGCTACGCGGCCAAAGAAACATCCCTCTTTTCACACACACAATATTGCATAAAAGATGGTAATATAATCAAATGTATTTTGATAACCTCCATTCTGGACTACGCAGAGCATATCAGTGAATTAAATAAATGACAAGGTGAACTTTACTGATAAGATACCAATGTAAAACAGATTCTACAAATATGAATTCTTGTACTATCTTCGTAAGTACTACTTTCATTAAAAGAAAGTCTCAACATTTTAATGTTCGTAATTAATGCTAAGACCATGACTAGATTTCATTAGGTAAGTAAATATTTATTAGGTACACACATAAAACATATAGTTTTTTAATCAAATAATTACTAGTTTCAAAAGAATATGTTGCACTATATTTGAGATTGTATAGGAAATGAAATACAAACAATTTTAAATTTCAATTTTATAGCTCTTATAACGGAAAGATCTGACCTTAAAATGCTGCATTTCTAACTTCACTGATTCTAAAAGAATAGATGATTATATGGCAGTCAATGTTGTTCTGATAATTATGTTAAAGATAGGTATAGTAGATGAATAAAAAACACATTTATTAACTTATATTTTATTCGAAGTCCTCTCTGACATTTACATCATCTAAAAATGCTGCTGGACGAGCAATATTAGTTTCATGTCTCGCCCATCCCAAATACCACACAATTGTCATTACATGCGCACAGCATCCAACTGTGCGCCGTCCTACCAAGCAACTACAACAGTTTTCAACAATGCCTTCTCTGCCATGAATATTATTTTCAATCAACAAATACACATAATATTGCCTCCGACTGACATGACGTGATGTTATCTTCCCTCTGATTAAGGTATTGTCATCACTGCCTCTTAAATTATTTTCCTCTACGTTAATTGATTCCCTACTTATTTCGATTATACAGGGTGTCCCAAAAAGGAGTGTCAAGCGGAAGCCCACAGAAAGAGCACCCCTTGGGATACCCGAATCACCCCCATGTATGTTCCGCGATTGTTCATAGTTTTCGAGTTATGTTTTTTTTTCTGAATTTCTGAGAATTTCGGACCTAAAAGTTATTTATTTTTATTTTTTAAAAAGTAGAAGACTTTTCAATTTTTTTCTTTGCCCAACTGAATCATCCTTAATTGTACTTTGATGCATAAAATAATCAGTTTCATATCTTTGACCAAAATGAAGAAAATGTTGGTATAAAACTAAAAATGTACGGTTGATGAATAAAGACTTAAATTTTCAACTTTAAATTAAAAATCTAAGCGGGAGACTGTACGGTTTCTAAGTGAACCTCAAAAATGCTCCAAAATCTCAGCTTTCTTAATCATTACAAAAAAAAAGTACTCAATGAGCTACTTAGGCTAAAATCAGCCTTCAAAGACAACGAGGTGGAAAATTCTTGAAATTAGCCATCAGATTAATAACTGTTTTTTGACCATTTTATCATTCCTGAAGTTCATGAATTTGTTATCTAACCAAAAATTACTGCAGGAAGGCTAAGGAAATAATAGAAAGAAAAAATTTGAAAGTTTCATTAATAGGACAAAAAGAAATAGTTTACAAGAATTATTTACAAGAAATGTTCAAAATGTCTACCTTCGTTCTCGATACAAATTCTACATCGTCTAAAAAAGGTGTCTTTTAGTTTTATAAAGGCAATTCTGTTGTTTTTTATCGTCTCTTCTGCTTGCCTCAATTTTATTCTTAATTCGGCTACGTTGCTGATGTCCTTGGCGTAAACCAATTCCTTGTAATATCCCCAGACGAAGAAATCAATTGGGTTCAAGTCGGGGGACCGTGGCGGCCACGCAATGGGCCCTCCATGGCCGATCCACCTGTCTGGAAATCTTTCAGAAAAATATTGTCTGACGATTCTCGCAAAATGGCATGGGGCGCCGTCGTTTTGAAAAATCATATATAAAGCGTTAACACGTCAACATCTCCTAACAAGTCGGTGAGATTATGTTGTAGAAAATGCAAATAGGCCTCGCCGTTTAGTCGGTCAGGTATAAGTTGGTTGTGGTTGATTCCAAGCTTTCTCGGCACAAAATCCTGAAGTAAGATCTCCCTCACTTTAGCCATTAGCCGTTCCAAGGTTGTCCGTGGTACTTTCAATAATGTTGACAATCTGTCATCAGAGTCGCCTGTACGCATCTTCATTATAATGGTTGCCAAACCCAAAATTCCTCGTCGTAGTCCTAAAACTCGAGACAAATGACAAGCCCAACCAATATTTAAATAGGTATAAAACACTGTATTCCTTAAAGAATCGATATAGTGTGGAGATGTGTATTATCACACTCATAGAAAATACAATGAGATGCTGTGTTAGGAGCTCTTCTGAAATTAGGCAACATTATATTGCTCGGCCAACCTGGAGCAACACTAGGTTCCTGAGCAATTAAAGGGTCAGCAGGACTTGCTGGATGGTTTTGCTCTGATACATTTTGTTCTGTATCCTGAGACTCGGAGACCAAAATAGCAGGAACATTGTCAGTTGCTCTTCTTTCATCCACTTCTTGGTTGCGATCAGCCTCCCTTCTAGCAGACATCCAACACGCATGACATGAGCGATCGGACTGTGATATCTACAAATATAAAAAAGCTAAATATTAAACATAAATAACCATAGATTCAGCTCATACATAAAGTTCATAAATACTCCTTATAATGCTATTCTATCTCGTTTGTCATAATTGAGTATGAAATAAACAAAATATAAATAATAATAATAAATCATTTATTTTTCTTTCACAACGTAGGCTTACATTTTACTTAAAGCTGGGTACAGCTATTGCTGAGGTCAACCTCCGCTACATTGTGAGAGACTGGTGCCTGATGTAGGTTCATAGAACCTGTGTTACAGGTCACCAGTGCCCCCCAGCAGTCGAGTCGATGTGACTTTAACATCTTAAAATATAATTAAAGTATAATTAAAAGGTGTGTGAGATGTGTTGTGTGTGCGTTGGTGTCAGTAAGAGAGTGTGAAATGAGTTGTGTGTGCGTTAGTGTGTGTTGGTGTTATTAAGAGTGTGTGCGTGTTTTGTGGGTGTAGCTATGGATGTATGTAACTAAGTAGTGTGAAGGTGTGAGAGTGAAATTTAGTTAGATGAGAGGTGTTAAGAGCCAGATATGCAGTGTTACGAGCGGACAGTAAGTATACTCTCGGTTTCTTGGTAGTTTAGGGATGTTAGGTAGGTGGTAACTTTCTTTTTGCACTGGTATTTGGTTAGCGGGTATAACCCAAGCGTTTTGTAGAAGTCGTTATAGACATATGGCCCAAGAAAAACATGACTTCTGTGGGACAGAGCCGTATTTAATGCTTTGGTATGGCATAGCCTATCCTTCCTTCTTTTTTTGTTTACTGTTTCAGGGTCATAACTTGTCACGGAGTGTTGTTTGAGAATAGAGTGTAAAATAAATGACTGTCTAACAGTAAGCAGGTCCCAGTGTTTGTAGACCCTGTCAGTGAGAAAGCGGAAGGGAAGACCAGCACCAATCTTAAGGATGGCTCGGTGAGCTTTTTCAGCCTCAATGAGGAGAGTTTTAGCTGCGCCTCCCCACGACAAGATACAGTACTGGACGATAGACTGGCAGAGGGCATCAAAAACCATTTTGTTTGTACGGCGATCAGCTACATGTCTGAGTGTTCTGAAGACGTATATTAGTTTCCTTAGTCTGGTTACAAGGCTATGTACATGTAGTCTGAAGGTCAACGTTCTATCAATGGTTACTCCCAAGTACTTGATGTTATCAGTTGAGGATAATGCCGCACACTCACAGTCATTGGGATCGACACAGTCGTTACTATGTGCCTTGATGGCACAGTGAGGCGGGGGAGTGTGGCTTGCTTTAAGTGCAAACGTAACGTACTTAGTTTTGAGGATGTCAGGGTCAGCACGTTGCGTTGAAGCCAGCCACCAACCACCTTGTAACGTGTTTAAGTAAATGGTAGGGTTCGAAAATGAGTACACGTTACAAAAATAAGAAAGAAAAAAAAATTTTGAAACAGGAAAAAATCATTTAAATTAATAAATGATGTAGGGTTGCCTGGAATACTCAACCAGTTGGAGCATCAGGCCTTTGGAGAAGGCCAGTTCCTACCTGCCTTGGGGTTGCTTAGTTGGGAGAGAAATCATACACAAAAGTTACCAACGGGAAACGGTATAATGTAAATAATTTGCAAATATTATTTAAGTTACAAAAGGACGTAAGTCACATAAGGTAAAAAGGTTACATGAGAACTTAATCGTTCACTGCAATTAGGTACAAATTTGCCAAAAGAAAGCAGGAGCTCATTTTTAAATCAATTTCTGAAATAATAAGAAAATTTCAAAAACAAAACAGCGTAAGTTGCATAAGGTAAAAAGGTTACATGAGAAGTTCATTTATTCACTGCAAGTGTGTAATAAAAGCGTAAAAGCGAGCCGGGGCTCTCAACAAATTCAATATTACAGAAGTATTCTAAAATTCTATGAACAGCATTAGTCACATGGAACAAAATATGGTTTACGTTTTAATTACACGCCGCAGGATTAGTACACAATCATAAAGGAAAGCGGAGGCTCGCCTAAATATCCAAAATTATTAAGCTCTACTGAAAAGACTTTGGTCGCATGCGATATGATATATAGTTAACAAATTTGACTTCGTACAGAAAAGCTCTGAGGAGATACCGAGATCATCCTCCAACAATCAGTTACTATAAAACTTTGTTTGCAACAAATATGAATTTAGAAAACTAATGATCTTACAGAATACTCATCGTATATTGATACAGACAACCAGCTGTGTTGCGTTGCAACTGTTACATAATTACCCTAAGAAGCTTCGTTATTACGGAAAATAGTAAGAGAAAGGTTACAATACCTCAGGCCGTACACCATGGTGACGCTTATGAATAAGTACCGGTCTATTTTAGCCGCACGAAAGTCTACAGAAATTCCGACGGTAATCGCGCACTGAAGTTACGTCACGAACGCCGAAGAAGTGGGGAGGTATCACGTCGCCGTTGTCATCGCCGAAGATGGAGGTGGCTTCAGGTCTGCATAGGCCGCTCCTCTGCGTTACTCAGGCCAGAAATGGTGACTGGGTATAGGGACCCCCGGTCCGCACGAACCCACGTCGTAACCGTCGAAGGTATTGATACTAATACGACTTTTACATTACAATTTTATTTGTTTACGTTACGTTTTCCCGTGGTTTTTGCTGTTTACTACTATTATTAGGGCATTTGAGCCCGCCGATGCGCACGCTAGGTTCCGCTTGATGATATTCTTCTCACCCTCATGGTGACTTGCAAAAACTATTCGCGAAAGAAAAATACCGGGCAGCGTTTCGTTCACAGATTAGACGTTTCGTTCAGATTTCATCGCCAAAAAAAAAGAGAGCGGGGAAGGTTTCCACGCGCTTATATACCCTTTTGGAGCCCCTTCATGCTTTTGCATAGAAAACATGAACTAATTAGTACACACCATACGGGTCAGAACTTCGTGTACTTAGAAAACTGGTGAAAAAAAGTGACGTTTCTTTGCAGACGACTATGAAAAACGACCGTTTACCGTTTTGTTAGATATTTCGCTTATGACGGGGTTATAAATTGTGAGAACCAATTCATTTTAGGTTACTACAACTGCGCTTATTTATGTGCAACAAAACAAAATACATTAAATCATATTGTTACTAATAAATTTAGTTGTCAGGTGTTTGGAAAAATTACTTCGATTTTAGGTGAGAACGGAACGTAAGTTATCAAATGAAGGGAGAAGTGAAAAATATTTATCGAAATACCAATCTATCGTAAAATAGAATTAGAAAATCAAAAAGACTGGAAAAAACTACTTAGAATGGACATCAGTTTGTTTTGGAGAAAATGTTACCCTGAACGAAAACAGTGCCATTTGGAATGACAGCAGTCAAACATGTTTATTACATTATTTTACTAATTGAGAACTAAAATTGATATAATTCCTATTACAAAGAGCCAAGAATAGTTAAATGAACGCTCGTGTACATTCTAGTGTGAGGAACTCGAGTGTTAAGTGTGAAAGCAGACTACAAAAAGTGCATTTACTAACCCCAAAAACTGCTTTGTTTTGGGGCGAAGTCATGAGGCCTATGAAGGTCCTCCAATCCAGATATTACGTGGGACACGATTGCTCACGGCTGTTAATAGTCTACAATAAACTGTAAGTTCAATTTATATGTATTTCCACCAAAAAAAAGTAAAAGTATTTTCTGTTCTTGTCCTAAGAAACAACAATTCTCCCATAGTTTTGTTCCTCTAACTTTACTTAAACATTACCAGATATGAACCAGTGTTTTTAATTGTTTCAGAACGCCTAAAAGGATAAGTTTTCTCAAAAATTCAAGCAATTCAGAACGTCTAAAAGGATAAATTCTCTCAAAAATTCTTGAAATAATGTAGCAACGCTACAACCTGGAAGCCCGACTGAGCGGACATGAAGACCTCCTCCCATGTTTGTCCCTCAAAGTATAGGGCAGTGTCATCTGCGAAGGCGAAGATTTTGCCACTATCCAGTTCCAATTTGCAGAGGTCGTTTATACGAGTATAGGCCAGGAACAAGGTTGGCCCCAATATACTGCCTTGCGGGATTCCATAGTCCTCAGTGCTGACCCTATCCTGGATTTTGACTCTTTGTCTCCTGCTACTAAGGTAGCTCTCAAACAGTTTCAACGGCAGGCCCCTGATACCAAGATGTTGTAGTTTGGATAGAAGGTGAGGGGTGGAGACAGTATCGAAGGCTTTAGCAAGGTCTATAAAAATGGTTAAGCACTTCCGTTTCTGGTCAAGAGAATGGACAATATTTGACAACAGTTCGTGAACTGCATCATTGGTAGATCGCCCCCTACGGAAACCATACTGAGAAGAGGCTAGGAGATGGTTGCTCTCGAGGAAGTCGACCAGTCGGCGGTTAATAAGGCGCTCTATAATTTTAGACATTGATGGTAGGATAGGGATAGGTCTGTAGTTATCAATTTTTTCTTTATCACCCGCCTTATGGATGGGCTTGATGAGGGCTATTTTAAATCTATCCGGGAAGATGCCGTTAGAGGTCACTTAAGAGGTCCAAATATCTTTTCAGTATGTATAAAGAGATCTGAACGTAGCCAGTGGCGCAACTGTTACGTAGAGTGGAGATAATTGTGTAAACTTCATCTGCTGTGGTAGGCATTAAGACAAGCGAGTTTAAGGAAGAGGGAGTGTTGTATCTTTCGTGAATGTCGGTAAGGAGTTTACTGTTATTGTGTTTTTCAGCGAGATTCCTACCGACACTCGAAAAAAACTCGTTAACTTTATTTATGCTGATTTGAGGAGTGTGTGCACTTAAGAGTTTAGGCGAGTGGTCAGTCGGCTTACTAGTTCCGTTGATGTTTTAAACGTCTCCCACAGCTTTTTTTTGTTATTTTTATTTTTCTCTATTTCCTGACTCTCATGATTTCTTTTTGCCTTCTTTAGTAGGGACGAACAGAAGTTTCTATACCGTTTGTACGTAATTATAGCGATGTCGTTGTCTGGGTCCTTTTTTAATTTCTTATAGAGGTTGTCCCTGTTTCTCATGCACCTTAAGATTTGTGAGATGATCCAAGGTTTAGAGATCCTTTTTCTAGAGGGTGTTCTGACCTGCTTCGTGTTCATTGTTATGGCGTTCATTAGTGTCTCTCGAAGTAGATCAGTAGCTAAGTTTGTGTCGCTGCATTCTAAGATTTCCTGCCAGTTGAGAGCGGCCATATCACTGTCTAATCCCTCATATTCTACGCGATTGATTGAGAGTTTGACATGTTTAAGGCGTGAGTTTAGGATTAGGTTAAGTCTACGCATTCGTGATCAGTCACTGAGGATTCAAAGATGATACAGTTAGCATCATTTTTGGTTTTCACCATCATGTGGTCCAAGCTTGTTTTACCATGTGTGGGTATAGTATGTGCAGGGAGAATACAATGGCTAGCCAATAGGTTTAGGTATTCGTAGGAGCGCTTGTCTGAGCTATAAGGAACTATTTCGATATTTATATCGCCACAGAGTATAATATTCTTAAAATTGTTTAATTTTGAAAGAAGTTTGTCAAGCGAACTGATGAACCGTTCTGTATTCGTCTGGCTAGGTGGTCTGCATATACCAATAATGCAAATTTCAGTATTGAATTTAATGAGCAGGCAGTTGGCATCAGCAATTGTGGGTTCTTCGTGTGTTATATTCAGGTCTTTGTTGTAATAGATAACCACACCCTCATTTTGTGTCCTATGAGATGACGTAGTGATATTGTTATAATTATCTAGGCCATCAATGTATTTAGCTGATGGTAGCCAACACTCCGTGAGCACAACTATATCCCAAGAAACTTTGGTTCTCTGTAGTAGTGTACTGAAATTTGGCATGTTACAGTTTAAACTACGAATATTTTGTGAGATTACATTAAGAGTGTCGTGTGATTTTGAGATTTGTTTTTGTACATCATCGGCGTCGCATACAACATAATTAGCTACTTGAAGCAAATCCAGCTCCTGGCCTAAAAATTGTTCATTCTCCATATTAATAATTATTAGTAATACAGTAATCACGTAGAGTTATAAAATGTAAACTTAACAGTCACGGATTTCTCAACGCGACTAGTTAATAACAAGTGACGGGGGTTTAGGAGAATGAATGGGAGTAAGCCGTTTGCTGGTATTGTTTTGCTATTAGTTTTTTGTGTTGTGTATTTATGTATGTGATACCGAGATTTGTAGTTTAAGTAGCTAAAATAGAAGTGCGATAGGGAAACGTTACATGCCTTAGCTCGCGTTTCGTGTGCTGTGTAGCATAAATGTTGTGTTTGGTGTATGTTTTGTGTGTAGTGTATGTGTGGTGCGTTGTGTATAGGTTGTGTGTTGTGTATTAGTGGTGTGAGGTGTGTATGTTGTGTTTCATGTGTGTAAAATGTAGTTGTTGGTGAGAGTAAGAGTAAAATACATTTATAGATATGAAAGAAATCTAACTTTATAGAAAACAGTGCATGCATGATAAACAAAGGTGGGAAACATAAACATATTTTGGTATGACAAGATGCTACAATAATAAATTGGCAAGCTAACACTAGTCACATAGTAAGACTTTCTAAGTCCGCATCATTTTCCACACGTACAGGGGCCGCCCCCTCGTCCCGCTTTACAAAGACTCTGCCAAAGGAGGTCCAGGCTGCACAGAGTCTTTTGTTTTTGACGTGCTGTCTGGCTAAGAAAAATACCCTTCCTGCTTTGGTAGATAAGGACTCTGATACGAAGATCGTTAGAGGGGTACCTGTCTCCGAAGGGTTGATGTTGCTCGAGTTTAGACTTGGCTGTTTGTTTTCCCTTTGGCGTTAGTTGTATAGCTTCAATTTGGAAAAGAAGTCTTCTTTACGTAGGGTTGTGGTAAAATCCACAACAATAGTTTTGTTCTTTGTACGATAGATGATCTTGACTTCAGTTAGTTGCAGGGGGGGTTCTAGTTCAAGGGTAGCGCCCAGGCTTTGGACGATATTAAATAAGGTAGACTTATTTTCATAGTCCTGAAGTGGTACGTTGCGGAGTTCAAGTGATGTATTGCAAGCATTTCTCTCTTGTTGTTCTAGCCTGTTTTCCAGCACGGACATGCGCAGCTGATTTGCTGAGTTTTCGAGCTCCAGTTTGTTTACTTTACAAATAAGATCATCTTGTCGTTTATTGAGTTTTTCGACTGTATTTTGGATTTCTAGGTTTTGTGACATAATTGTGTTTAGAGTGTGGTTGAGTTCATTAAACTTCCGTTCCTGTTGTTCCTTAAAGTCTGAGAACAGGGATTTGATTATCATAAGAGTAGGGTCAGATTGTTCCCCCAGGTCTTCTATGGAACGTTTTTGTCTCTTTGTAATATTAAAATAATGATCATTAACCGATCGGTTTGGTACATTTAGGGCCGAGTCCGAGCTATAATGGTCACTCATGTTGGGCACTTCAATATTGACCGATAAATCAGATTGGTCGGGCGGCGATCTCTGTAAGTTCGGCATTGCGCAGTGCGTTGTAGGCCTAAATATTATTCGTAGGCCTAAATGTTCCGACGGCAAGCGGACTGCGCAAAGGGGTGCGGTCTCGTTGTGCGTATGCGCAGCGCAGTCGGGCGTGGACAGTGGGTGGAGCTTCCGGCGAGTTAGCGTAAGGATTGGTCCGGTGTTACTTGTTCCGTTTGTGGCAGAACTTACGATTTGATGTTGTCCCCGTTGCACGTGGTGTCTTGCTTTCGCACTAGTTTGGTTCGATTTTTAAGAGAATTATTTATTTAAAATCACAACACAAAACACGTTCGCACTCAGTGGGCGTCGCAGGAAGAAGGGACTTCATAACTAAGCTTTCCAGTTTGGATGACTATTTTAAAAGTAACACTAACAAAAACACAACAAACAACAACATGATAAATAACACATAGTATTGGTATTGTTTAAATGTATAGGTACCTAGCGAGGTGTTATCCGGTTTTCCATTATCTGAATCAATGCCTGATTTTCATCTGGTCTCAGGATAATGTGACTCTGTCGATTCGCTAATGATCGGCCACAAATAAGACACACTTGTATGTGACCTCGACGAGATGGGCCTGCACATCGATCACGTCCATTGTCTCCGATTAATTGAGCGTTTACAGACTGCAGTGATGAATCGAAGCATGCTCCACAAATGTAGTCATCTTCAGTTATCTGAAAAGTAGGATACAATTTAGCCAAATTAATATCGCAATATCACATCAGTTGGTATTCTTGCTTGAATTAAACTAGAGGAGACAAAAATATATAAAGAGTCTTATATTATATTTGGTTAATGATAATGTGGTCATTCTTTTAGGTTAGTTGAGGTACCACTACCTTGAATGATATTACGGTAATGAATCACATATGTATTAGTTATTATTAAGTAGGTGCACTATTTTAATAGGTTTCTATTGTAACACAAATACACACTATTTTAATAATAAATACTTACAATTACTGGGGCTATCAAATTGCTGATTAGGGAAATGACTTCTATCCAGCTGCAAAACTCGATGGCGGCGAGATACATTACAGGCATTAACGCATACATTGCAATTAACACATTGTATACGCTGAGACATTGGTCTTCCATGAGAATCCATAGATGAACGCCTCAGAAGAAAACACACCGCAACACAAAACCAAACCAGGAAACACAAATCGAAGTCCGTGAAGTACAAGCCAAAGTAATCGTTAGGCAAGGTAAGGTAATGCAAGGTTGTCAGAAGAGTTTACAAAAAAAGATAATCGCACAGTACACATCGACGCAAACACAAACGAAGGACTGCAACCTGGCCCTGCAAAAAGGCGCCAGCGCAGACTTTGTTTTGACATTGACAGCTGTTTGAAATTGGTAGATAAAAAGTTTCGTTTCACGTAATTTTAGTTTAATATGCTGAAAAATAATTATTTTATAATTTCAACAACAACAACATCTTAGCTCAAAACTCTTCTCAATATCATAAAACTAACTAACACTAACTAAACTAACAATTAATATCATTTAAATAACAAAATACTTATTTTGATGAGCAAAAACATAAACAATTTAGCAATTGTTCAAAGACGTACCTATAACGGAACGTTGTTTAAAACATAGCACAGTAATGGCTGCGTTCCAGCTGCGTTTTATGAAAAAATATTTCGCATTTGATGGTTTATTTCAAAATTCATTTGCTTTTTTTCCTAGTTGCTGTTTTTTATATGAACCTTTTTTTTTGTAAATAACTAAAAATTAGCTGTATTATGAGCTATGTTTGATTGCTATATACTATTTTCAATAAATAATATTTTGACAGGTCAAAAATGGACATCCTTCTTTATGACTCTATTTAGGATAATACAAAGATTAAGTAAATCAACTAAAACACTTTTGTATAAAACTATTACTGACACCTAACCCTGAATATCTGACTTCCTAACCTGATTATAAAACTGCCAAATAAAAACTGTCCTACTAAATCATGGAAATCTAGATCTCCTAACCTTCTTAAAGCTCTATATATAAAGGAAAGATCTGACCTTATGATGCTCGTCTCTAAATTCACTGATTTTACAATTAATGTTCTATTTTAGATAAATAAAAGAAACTAGAACACTTTTGCACAGAACTGTTACTAAACCTCACTCGTCTTAGGCATAGAACCTAACTCTCTCACAACCAAAAACGAACTACACCGTGTTCTGAACCTAACGTTCCAGGGCTACCAACAGACTCTCTTCTAAATAATGAAAGTCTAGATTTCCTCACATTCTTATAGCTCTATATAATAACGGAAAGATCTGACCTTATGATGCTGCGTGTCTAAAATCACTGATTCTACAATTAATATTACACTTTAGATAAAATAATACAAGTAATTAAAAAACCTTTGACCGTCTGCGGCCTAGATCCTAACTCTGTCACTACCACAAACCAACTGTCCCGTGTTCATTCATAATGCAAACTAAGTTCCTCAATAAAAAGAAGGATATATTACCCTTAAGTGCGAATGCTGAACATGAGAATTACTAGTACTTGGATATTTTTAGGGTTCCGCCTCTTGTCCTGCGTTGAATACAAAGAGAACCACCACAAAATATTATTCTTGTGTCTATTTGACTGTCAAGATCCTCCCTCATAGTCACGCGTAGAGGCATCAAGCCGAAGTCTATTTCAAACATTAAACTTCACTATTCGTTAGAATTGCAAAACTCAGACTTCTAAGTCAACGCAAACAAAAGACACCGCAATGTAAGTCACATAATATTCTAAAAATTACTTCCCTTGCGGCCTTGTTATAAAATCAATATTTAAGAAAAGGTAATATCTCACAGATCAACTCACAGGATAAATATAGAACCGATGCCTTCAGGCATTAACTGCGCCATTCGTACGTGTTCCTTCCGTGCAATGAAGAATAAATAAAAAACCCGATATATTTAAATATCTAAATTTGTAGGTATGGAACCCTCAGTAAGTCGGACTCACACTTGGCCAGTTTTTTGAACAGATTTCTTTACACCAACCACTAGACCTTATCGTTTGACGTTTCAGCAAAATAAACATTTTGGAACAATTTAAACAGTCACATATTTTAATTTTTATTAGTTTAATTGATGGTCATGAGAACTAACAGGGACTTAGGCTATTTGAGCATGTGTAACAAAACAACCATTAAGTAAGACTCACACTTAAATATCAAATTGAAATTCTAGCTAACAATGAATCTACTCATGAAAACAATTACTTTTGTATTGTATTTATTTACAAGTTTTTATTGGATAGATTTAATCCGAAAAAAAAATTAAATCCCAGTTTTAAATAGTGTAGGCTAAGGTGCGTTCCGTTACAGGGGGACGGCGGCGCTAAGCCCACCTCGTCTCCCTCCGACATTGGCGGCACCGAGGCAGCGTCTCGTTCCCCCCCCCCCCCCCCCGCTGAAAGTAATCTAAAAAAAAAAAATTTACTAAGTCTAATATATAAAAAATAAATAAATAAACCGTATTCAAAAATTGCTTCTATATTAACAAAAGATTGCTTCTATATTCAATTCAAGCTTTGTATCAAATATACTTACGCTGGATTACACGGGGTAACTTTCTGCAGCACCCTTTTTTTTTGCATGTAGCGGCTGCTCAAGGGGCCGGCCCTCGGGAAGGTCTGCCTCCATTCCGCAATAGATACTAAAATGTAAAATCATTGAAAGTAAAAATGATAACACCAGATGATTTAAGCATAGTAACATCATCTGTACGTTTATTTGCAGTGCCCTTGCAGGGTGTCATGTGTATTGTTTATTTAATTCAAGACCTAAAAATGAAATACCATGACTATGGCATGCAATAAATAAATCAACAATTAAACTATAAAAATGTTAGTAAAATGTTATTACGAATCATGCGCCGAGGGCCTTTCGTTGCCACGTCCCCCCCCCACGCGTCTGCACTCCGCCCCCCGTCCACCCCCACGCGTCCGCACTCCCCCCCGTCCACCCCCACGCGACCGCACTCCCCCCCGTCCAGCACCACGCGTGCGCACTCCCCCTCGTCCACGTGCCTGCACATCACCAGGAGGTAGCGAAGGGCCACCTGGCCAACCGCGTCCACGCCCACTTCGTCCGCACCCACTTCGTCCGCGCCCACCTCGTCTGCGCTCACCATTCTCAGCTCTTATAAGTGAAAAACAAAAATGAAATTCTTAAATCCGAGTAAAAATAATAAAACCGCATAGGCACTTTCAACAATCACACTACAAATTTAACAATAACACGATTTCGGTGGTAGCTAGTTCCCCCGTCATCCCCACTCCTCCTCCGAGCCCGTCCTTCCTCGGAAATGAATTTTTCATACATTTAGCGGCTAACTTTAGCCAATTTTCAAACATAAATTCATTACTTAATAACTATCCATTTCCGGGGGGGGGGGGATAGTACGGGGAGGTATCTCCCTAAAAGTGAATCCGAATCTAAAATCGTGCCTTAATACGAAGTCCTTCCAGAACTTTCCAGAAGGCTCATTTTCGGATTAAGGACCCACGATTTTCGATTAAAGATGTTTACCATTCGCAAGGTAATATTTTTTACACATATTCACTAAATATCAGATCTCGGAAACTTGTAGTTTTTTTTGTAATCAATAATTGAAAATCGTAAAATTTCATTAACATTTTTCAATTCCATTCATCCGTTTTTGTACACTCTGACGAAAATACGAATACTAGTACTTGCCAAAATATAAATAAATAAATAAATATGAATATGCGCCAGACAAAGATCGTTTCCTGAATTGACCCGACCGGGAATCGAACCCGGGACACTACGGAAATCGAGGCGAGAAACCGTGCTACAGCGCACTAGGCCAACCGTGTCGTCAAAAAATCGAAATAAAAAACCACAAAATAGACATAAAAAAAAAAAAACTAAATTCGACCCGTGCACAGACGCACTCATTTCGTACCAATTATATAGTTCTAATCACGTTTTTGCTGTTTCGATGCAGTAGTCTTTAAAACTAACGTAGTAGTCTTTAAAACTAACTACTAACGTAGTTAAACGCTAAATCCACATGATATAACACTTGGGATGTTGGCAAATCTTTGTTTAATCTCAGGATCTAAGCCTGTGATAGCCCCAGATTTCGTAGGCTCAGCAAAAAACTTCCTTGCCGTATTCCTATCGTTTGAGTTGCCCCCACCCTGCTTCGGTTGGTCTACCACTAGTCCCATTTCCTGGTAAAACTTAATGGTTATTTATCATTTTATCTTTTTTTTTTTTTCTTTGGCTTCTCTGCCCCTCGCTTGCCATTGCCGTAATTCTAGTTTATATAACATATGTATGATATGTTTATATATGATATGTAACAAGTACTCGTAACATCTAAGGTATAAACTTAAATGAACTTGTCGTAGGATATTGTTTCTGCGAAAGTAAGTCAAGGTTGTTGAAATCCTTGGGTGTTGCCTTGCAAACATTACACGCTTGTCATGACGAAGTGTCTGTGAGTACGTTGCATGTTTTATATTTGATGTACAAATTTGTAAAATTTATCCCCAAGAGCGACCTGAGTAGGCTAAACTTGATATTTGTTCCTCTATTGCTTCGTACTGGAGTTTTACAGATTCCTTTGTCTCCTTCTCAATCTGCAGGCGGATGATGCGGTTATATCTTGATGAAGACGGACTTGGGTTTTGCCAGAAAATCAGTTTTCCATTCGTTGTGACCTCTGACATTTGCAATGGAACTATAGTACATAGAATTATGTTAGTGTCTCCATACAATGAATTGTTGGCAAAACATTGTTTATAAATAGAATGTCCACTACTCCCATCAAGACCCCACTTGTAAATGACTTCGATCGCTGAGTTTTTCTCGTGATCGTGGTGTAACAGAAGTACATCCTGCTGCACATGAGCAAGTCTTTGTATTGTATGATCTAAAATATCTTGAACTGGAATTTGCACTTCAGTCTCCGTGATTTTCATGTTATTCGGGTAACACTGCCTTTTTGTTTCTGTATTACATTGTAAGCTGAATAGATGTTAGCGTGAAATGAATGTAATCATCTTTTCCCATGGCTGAGTCAATGATTAGTGCTAAAGCTACTTCAGGAGAGTAAGGCTTTAAAGCCGAATATGATGGCGTATCGTGAATTTGTTTTATGCTTTTGTATCTTCGAGGGCTTGTAGTTAAGGCTAAGCTCACTAGTTTGGCAGCTGTCCTTTTTCCGCCCTTAGTAAGGCTGGCTTGAGCAGCAGAACACAATAGTTCAATGCTAGACTCAGAAATAATTGGTTTTATCAGCCTTCGTTTTGTTCGTAGAGAGGTCTCTTCAAAAGATTTTGCAGGTCTGCCTCTGGATTTTTTTACTTGTAAATCATTGATTGCACATGCAGTGCCTACTGCTGGCAAAACCAAATCGCTCGTTAACTATTTTGAATTGTTTTTTGTAAATCTTTCCATATTCCAATTTGTTTTTTTCCACAAACACTTTCAGAACACATTTGATTACACTGTCTTTTGACTGTTTATATTCACTAAACTTGTTCAGTATGTAAATAGTTAATCGTTCTACACACTGAGACGATGATTGTTTATAAAAGTCTTCGCTTTTTAACACTAAAACTAGATATTTTTTTTTGATATTCAATTCAGAGTGACTTGGTCCACTACGACTACCTGTGAATAAAAGGGTCTAGTGTCAAAATGCGTTGTTTTGAGATCCCAGAATTCACAATATTAGTAGTCAACAAACGCACAAGTGTAAATATTTAGGACAGAAAGCGGTACTAAGCGGAACTTTTTTTTGAAGTCTAAGGTAATATATATTTTTTTAGTGCTTTGTTTTGGAATAGTTTTTTTTGAAGTTGGTTTTTTTTTTGTTAAAATTTTTGACCGCCTAAAGTGGTCATTTTGGCGTATGCCGTTGTTTTCAGCCTGTTCCGACGAATATTGAATTAAATATAATTTTTTAAAACATTGAATTGTGTTGATTTTCAGTTTTTCAGCTTTTTTCGCAAATTTTTCTATCGAACACCCTGTTGCTTTGTTCGGCAATCTTGCGCGCGTCGACTAGCCCTATCCGTAAATACCCAGTTTGCTACCCTTGGACGTCATTTGGGGTAGAAAGTCCTAAGCTTTCCATTTTTTTTCTTCTATTGTGCTGCACATTTTTAAAGAGACTGTTCATTAATTGCCTATCCCAGTATTTACTTTCTTTTTTCAACTTATAAACACACATGTACAGGCTTGGCTTTCTTGGTATACGTCCTGTATTAACGCGCCGGTGCCAGCCTTCCAACGCATTTGTCGTTCTATGGCGCTGGAAAGCACAACTCAATATTGTGGTAGACATTTTGGGATACCATTGTTTTTCGAAATACTACCGAAAACGTTGCATTTCAGTACTATCCGGCGCCTGGTTTAAAATATAACACCACGTAGCTGGTATTTGATCTGCTGGCACGAGCAGTATCATCGCAGCAATTCTTGCTATATTCCTACCTTCTTTTAATTATAATAAGCTCATTTTTTTAGAACTGCTACAAATAGCGTCTTTAAAATGTGTGTAACAACATCACATTTGAAATTCCTTATTTTAATGCCCAGTTTGGTTTTTAAAATTCGAAAAAGACGGGTATGTGTCTTGTGTCTTGTTGGGTAATAACGAATATATTACCGGTACTATATATATACATTTTTATTCATGTCTAAATGTAAAACATACATTTTATAATATGGTTTCGGTGCAGACATAAAAGTCCCACCTGCAAAATATGATCCTGGTAAAGGAGTATTAAAAAACAATTGAATTTAACTTTTGTTAATTTTTTATTACAGAAAAACATTAAAATTAAAAAAAATAACAAAAATCCTTAAATAAGTTCTAATTAACAACAGATAATTTACAAAAAAAATGGCACAAAAAGTGGCTTAAAATTAACTTAAAATCTAGTGTTAAGCCCCCCCCCCCCCTCCCCTTGCCCTGATGACGGCTTCCATACGCTCCCTCATGGACCTCACCAAATTCAGGAGCTCTTCTTGAGGGATAAGTTCCCATTCTTTAATCACCGCGTCTTGGAGCTCCTGAAGAGTCGAAGGAGCAGGATCCCGAGATCGGACCTTCCGTTTAAGATGGTCCCATAGGTGCTCTATCGGATTCAGGTCCGGACTTCTCGCTGGCCACTGCATCACAGAGATTTGGGACCTCTGCAGAAAGTCGCCCACAATGGCTGCAGTGTAAGCGCGAGCGTTGTCGTGCATACGGTTCATTAGGTTTCTTTCAGTGAGCTCGTGAGGTACCCAAATATCGAGCTTTTTTGTGTACCCAGTTTTTTTCAAATGCGCCAAAACTGTTTTGTGGTCAATTTCCAGTTTTTCAGCTACGTCGTAACTACTGATATGCAGATTGTTAGCGACGCGCTCAATAAATAATATTCCATAACTTTAGGGTAGCATAGAAATTAGTTTTAGGCAAGATGATTTGTGACGGGCGACTAGCGACCGAATCAGCAGTGCTCTGCTATATGTGAAAAAGGCTTCCGCGTTTTGACTCCTTCAGTGACTCGTTCAGTCGTTTACAGCTCCGCACCCGCGTCGAACTTGCGTCTGTCCTGAGTATCCTGAGGAAAATCCGCGAAAAGTCACGTTCTTCTCCGCGTTGTATCGCATCCGCCGCGTCGCAAGTACCGGTGTCGAGGCATACGCGCGTCGAGTGCTCGTGACTTTACGTTCGCCTACCCTCCCACACTGTGACATTGCCGCGCGAAAGAGACGCTTAAAGTGAACAGTGTATTTAGTTTTTAGAGATTACCCTCACTTACTTTGATAAGTAAGTCGAGGGTGATAACCGCTAGAGTGGGACACCACGATAGCGCTAGAAACTACCGTCCTAAAATCACTTTTATTTTACTGCGCAATATTTTGTGTTAACAGAATATTGCGAATCCATGGAAGAGAAGCCTGACGTCCCTCCTGATAGGGAGGAACACCCTTCCCCGACTTCGTCGGAGTATGCTGAGCGCCTCCCGATGCCTCAGGACTACCCGACCCAACCGCCGCCCCCTGTGAGGTACGCGATCGACCGGGTTGAGCAGAGCGGCGATACTGATGTATCGCAGGCCCGGCTCCCGCCCGTGCCGATACCGCGCGCCCGCACCCGCACGGCGTATGAGCGAAGCCCAGACGACGACCGTGACGACAAGCGCGTCCGCAGGTCGCCGGCAGGTACAATATCACCCTTCGAACACCACGTGTTCTATGCGTCGGGTTCACCCTCCGCCGAGTTCTCGAACTCGGACGTAGACGAGGCCTACGACCAGGCCCGCCGACCGCCCTCACCGCCTGCGTGCCCAAACACGGCCTCCTACGCTACCGAGTCACAGACCACGACCTCGTACTCGACGGTCTACCGTAGCTTGATGTCAAGCCCACCCACTGCGCGCGGCAACGTGAATAACACGTTCGCCGCCATTACCGCTGCCTCACCTCCGCCGACTACGGCGAGACCTCCGACCCCGCTTACGCCTCCGCCCGCCAAACTACAGCCCGTAGTTCAGGGACACCCGCCTATAGTGGTCGAGCGCTTGCCCAACTGGGTAATGCATCTTGCCGCTATAGGCAAACTTCTCGGCGCCACACCAAATGCGCGCGCCTTCAAGGGCGGCGTCCGTTTCATCCCGGCAAGCGCAAATGAATACCGTATCATTCAGAGATACCTTACTGAGGCCGCGAACAACGACCCCGCAATATCGTGGTTTTGTTTCGCGCCTCAGAACGAGCGGCCAACCAAGGTGGGTATCAGAGGCCTACCGCATGACACCACTCCGGAGGAGATCACCCACGCCCTTGGCGAGCGTGGGTTCGAGGTCACCCACGTGCGACCTCTGCTTCCCAAAGGCAACAGTCCAGGCTGCCTCTTCCACGTCCAGTTGCTGCACCTGGAGCAGGAAGAGCTCGCGCGCCTTTACGCGACCGACGTGCTACTGGGCATAAAGGGAATCCGCGTCGAGGCATGGAGGGGCCGCCCTGGCCCTGCCAAGCGCTGACCTCGCCGAGCCTCAGGCGGGGGCGACACTCGCCCCGCCCGCCAACGAGCCAATCGCGAGGGGCGCCGCCCCTAGCACACGCCGCCGCCGCCGAAACAGAGGAGGCCGCGGTGGCAAGAAGCGAGCGGGCCAGCCGGCCGCAACCCCAGTCACCAGGCGACTGTCATTGATATCGCACTGACACAGGGCGTTACGTGCCCGGTATCGGTCGAGGTGCTGTATGACGTCAGCACGCAGCACCTCCCGATCCTCATTACCTTGGCGCAAGGCGCCGACTTCACGCTACCAAAGGCACCGCGCCCAAAAGTAGACTGGGCGAAGTATGCACGACAGCTAGAGACCTTACGGGTAAGCGGCCCCATCAGCACGGCGGACGACGTGGAGGCCGCCGCCACGCACATTGTGGCGCGCATCCAGGCCGCCAAGGATGCTGCCACCATCCATCAACCAGCCACTCCATCTCCGCAGCGACGATACGACCTGCCAGCCCGACTCCAGGCGGAGCTTGCCAAAAAGCGCCGCCTAAGGCGCCTATGGGCGCAAACCCGCTGTCCGAAAGTTAAGCGTGAGTATAACCAACACTCCGCTCGGCTGTCGGACGACATCAAGACCTGGCGAGGCGATCAGTGGGAGGCCCGCATCGACCAGGCCTCGGACGACCCAAGTGAGCTGTTTAGGCTGAATAGACAGCTCACCAGGACTGTACAACCCGTCTGCCCTCTTAATGACGAAAACGGAGAGCCCCAGTACGCCGCCACGGACAGAGCGAAGATCCTGGCGGCCCATATGGAGGTCCAGTTCTCTCCCCACCCGGCCATCGAACCCACTCGCACGGTGCACCTGCACCACCGTACCGTCGAATGCAGCGTCGAGGACTTCTTGTCGGCCCCAGCGCCGCAGCTCCGGGGCGATGACTTCATCTCCCCGTCCGAGCTGCGAAAAGCGGTCCTCCGCCTGCCCAAGCGGAAGGCCCCAGGGCCTGACGAGATAACCTCCGCTGCACTACAACACCTGCCGAGGAAGGCGCTGGCAGCTATCACCCAGCTGTACAACGGGATCCTGCGCACCTGCCACTTTCCAGAGTCCTGGAAAACAGGGAAAGTGATAGTCCTCCCGAAACCGGGTAAGGACAGGCGACTGCCCGCGAGCTACCGACCAATCACCCTGCTGTCACATATCGCGAAGCTGTTCGAGCGACTGCTGCTGCGGAGAATGCGCCCGTTTCTCACGCCGAGAGACGAGCAGTTCGGGTTCCGCAGCGGCCACTCCACGACGCTCCAGCTCACGCGCATTCTGCACTTGTTAGTTGAGGCCCGAAACCGGGGCCACTACACCGTGGGGGTCTTCCTCGACATCGAGAAGGCCTTCGACCGAGTCTGGCACCCCGGCCTCCTATTCAAGTTGCAGAAAACCCAGATGCCGCTAGCGTATGTGCAGCTGATAGCCGCATATCTCCGGGGTCGGAGCTTCTACGTTTCGGTTGAGGACACCGACTCGCCGCCACACCCTGTTCGCGCAGGGGTCCCACAGGGCAGCATACTGTCGCCCTTCCTGTACGCGCTGTTCACTGACGACATCCCCACTCTCCAAGGCCAGTTACAAGAGTGGGAGGATGACGTCACCCTGGCTCTATATGCGGATGACAGCGCGTACTTCGCCACTTCCAAAAAGCCACAAATCGCAGCCGACAAGATCCAGCGGCTGCTAAACACCCTCCCAGTATGGCTGGATAACTGGCGGATGGCCGTCAATGTCGGAAAAACGACGGCCCTCCTCACTGGCCACACCAAACTTCCACCACCGCTGACGCTACGAGGCCAACCAATAGAATGGCAACACACAGTTGTATACCTGGGCTGCCACATTGATAGGAACTTGAACATGGTCCAACAAGTAAACCGCGCCGTCAACTCATCCAAGACGGCGCGAGCGCTTCTGCGGCCCGTCTTAACCTCGAGGCTTCCGTTGCGGGCGAAATTAGGTATATATAAGACCTATATTCGCCCGCGACTGACCTACGCCGCACCTGCCTGGCTCGCTCTGTGCTCACGAGCACAGAAGAAGAGACTCCAGGTCATCCAGAATGCCACCTTACGAACGCTGACGGGAGCTGGGCGTTACGTCCGCAATGACGTAATTGCCCGCGACGTCGGTATACCATCTATTGAGGAGTTCGTGGTCCGCCTGGCGCGTCGCATGTTCGACTGCGCCGACCACGGACCGCACCGCCACCTCAATCAGCTGGCGCCGCTGCACGCCCGGCCGCCCGAGCCGCGCGAGCGCCCGCTGCCAAGGGCGCTCCTGCGCTCACCTAACGCGTCGGCCGCGCCTCCGCGCGCCCCGTCGCCGCCACCACCGCCGGCCTGCCCAAGGCCGCGCTTCCGCATCGTCCCGCGCTCGTAGGGCGGCCATGGGTCCCCATGGCCTCGACCTCGCGCGGGGCGATCTGATCCCCTGATATGACACACTTCCTGGAAAAGACGCCGACAATAATATAATTCATTATATTATTGTCAACATAACATTGTAATAACACCTTTCTACTTTGTTATCGCACACATACCTAGTGCAAGTGCACTAAATAGCATTCATTTGCTACTAAATATTATTTTTATTTATTTTTATAACGCCTCTGATACCCTACCCCTTTCAGCTCCCTTGCAGTAGGTTGATTACCGGCGTAAGACGCCGCCTGCTCGCTGGCGCTTATCGGGCCTCACTGAACAGTGTCTCACCCGATAGGCAGACCGCGCTGAGGGCGGCGCACCGCGCAGACAAGGGAGCTGGAAAAACAAATCCAAGATGGTTAAAACCAAGATGGTTGTCAGATACCGTAAAAACAAACACCGTGGGGGCGAGGCCCCCATGAGAAGAAGCCCGGGCAAAGAGCTATAGCTCGAGGCCCGAACCGCGCAACCGCGCGAAGATACCGTGCCTGCTATATGTGGGCCCAACCGCACGGCTCCACACTGTATCCGCGTTTTTACAAAATACATGCCAAGTATTCAAAATCAGTGACCTTTTATTTAGCCCTCACGCTCGACCTATAAGCATAGTTCACACCGATCTCGCTCCACTTTTTCACAAATGGCATTCATTTTATCCGTAATAGATCAGAGCGACGTGCATCTTTGACATCAAAATTC
This sequence comes from Udea olivalis, assembly GCA_947369235.1. NCBI lineage: Eukaryota > Metazoa > Arthropoda > Insecta > Lepidoptera > Crambidae > Udea > Udea olivalis. The sequence goes on from OX376355.1 coordinate 19,203,992, forward strand.
CTGGATTAAAAACGCTTAAACCAAATTTGTGCTACTCTCACAAACACTGCACTAGGTCTATAAACATCAAAATTTTTTTCGCGGCTTGCGTTGCACTTTTACCTTTTTTGTAGTAAAATTTTAAAATGTATCGAATTTCTTCATTAGATAGATGAGTGACATCTTGACAGTAAGAAAAACAAATGCAAATCACACATTTTCCTAATTTGAAATTAGAATTATCTTATTAAAAATTTAAACTTTTAAAACCAGCCAGAGACAAATAGTATAGCCAAAAAGATTTTATTACAAGTTCATATACGTACATACTTTATGCGTAAAGACTTTTTCCCCAACCTAATTCGATTATGTTTAATTAAGATCTTTATATGTATTTTGTTGCCTGAAAATAAATGATTATGATTATGATGATGATGGAGATAATTATACTAAACACAAGTGCTCAGATAATCTACCAAAAACAAAAAGGCGTGTAGACTATGTGAAGGTTAAGAAAGAGTTAGATTGTTTTAATTTTAAAGAAATCATGCACGAGAATGATCCAAACCTGGCAACGGACATGTTTATTGATATCGTTAGTGGAATCATAAACAAACATTCTTGTAGTGTTAACGTATCAAGATCCAAGGGAGTAATCAAGCCGTGGATGACTCCGGGGTTAGTTCGCTGCATACGTCACAGAGACAACCTCCATAAGGAAGCCAGAAAACACCCAGACACCGCAATTGCACAGCGCACCTATAAAAGGTATAGGTACTTTCTGCATTGCTTATTACGATCAATGAAAAACAGGAATTTATCAAAGCTAAAAACAACGTTAAGCAAACCTGGAATATTATTAAAAATATCACAGGTACCACGCAATCCAAAATATCCTATAGTCGTGATCTCTTATGCATCCCTTGTGATGGTATAACACCAGTGAATGCTGTGAATAGCCACTTTTTCAATGTCCTCGGAAATTAAACAACCCAAGGATTTCAACGTATCCCTACTTCCAAATAGGAAACTCCGTTAGGAAACTTTATATTTTATACGTCATGATACAAAGATACCACAAAACGTTACCCCTTGACCAAGCCAAACTTAGAAAAGAAGGTGTGATTTCGTAGCCCCCCGCATACCCCGCACGTACAGTCTTTGTTGGAAGGCAATATATTTCTCAGGCTCCTCACGCCTATAATAAAATCAACCGTAAACTTAAGATTTACCCCATGTTACTGACACTGTATGAGTGTAGGAAAGCTCTGGCTGAATGGCTCTCTACTCTTAGCTACGATGATGTTGAAGACATTTTGGCAAGATTGACTTAAACTTGATAGAAACGCACTTACTCAGACACAACATAAATCTGTAGGTATACTAGTCTTACTCATTCGCACACCAACAACTACACCTACACACATACTCACACCACACACGCGCACACACACACATACGCACGCACACACACACGCAGAGACATGCATTTCCCCCTTCTCATTTATTTTTGTTGTATTTAGAAATGTAAAAAGTTAAGTTTTTTTTTGTGTTACTTTTATAGTGCCTAATTTACATTACATGAATAGTATATGACTTTGCAGGAAGAGCGAGGCTTTCCCAACACAAGTATCTTTTGATTACTTTCTGGGAAGCCCCGGCAATTAATTTGTTAAAGATTTACTTTAATAAAAAACTTAAAAAAAAAAATGCGCTCAAACACCCAGCAATACTCTGGTGCTGCTGCCTGTGGAGGAGTTCCGGGTAGAAGACATTATCAAATCACTCAGAAGTAACTGTGCTGTCGGGTGGGACGGCATACCATCTCAAGTGCTCAAGCTCTCGTGCACTGCGTTACCCTACCGATAACTTACTTAAGTTATATGGCAATTTCATCCGGTTTTTTTTCATTCCAAACTCCATGAAAAAAGCAGTAGTTCACCCAATATACAAGAGTGTAGACAGAGATAGAGTCAACAACTACTGACCAATCTCATCTCTATCAAAAATCCTGGAACGTATTCTGAACAAATGTTTAATCAAATTTCTTGAACAGTTCAACCTGATTGCAAAAAACCAATACGGCTTTAGGCGCAGTGTGTCCACGGAAGACTCAGTGTTGGATCTATCACGAACTTTTACTAGTAAGTTGGATAGCAATGAAAAACAGATAGAATACAGAACAATGCTCCAAAAACAATCACTCTTTCCCCTGAATAAAGCATTATTACAGCAACGCCGAACAGGTTTCCCAATGTGTCCTACAATCAGATGCAGAACGGCGTGCGCCGAACGCCAATTTGAATCTTTAAGCTCCCTACTTTATAACTTAATCAATAAAAAACTGCACATTCACCCGTTAAACAAACATGAATTAAAGTTGCCCTTGTCGCATGGTTAAGGTCCTTATCAACCGTTCTCTAAAGTGTGAACATAAGCACCACACGTTACTTCACAATGATCGTGCTCCTATTAGAGCTAGTGCTCCTGACATTCTATCAGTTTCTCTTGTTGCTAAGGGAGTAAATGCGTCTGCAGTTACTGTGTCTTCATCAAATACAACTGGACGTGATTTATTAAAAATGGTCCAACCCCGCGTAACCCACTTTTGAGAAAAATCAATTCGAAGTTAAAGGCTGTATTTTTTATGTTGTTCTTTATATTTATACTAAGTTATTTTCTTTTACTTAAAGCACCCATTAACCGCCGCAGTTGTATTTAAGCAACGTTTCATTTTTGAGCCCCTGGCGCCGCAGTTGTAAATTCGCAACGAAAGTTTACGAAGTGATTTTCCAGTGTATTTTCATTTAATTAGCAGCAATTTTGATGATTATAATAAATACCAGCTTTCCGATTAACGAATTGCTTTCTTTTTTCCTAAAACCACTTAGGCAAAGCGCTAAATTAAAGGTAAAAAAAATTAGTAAAACTCATCGCACAATGCAAGATTTAAACTAACCTGAACCGCCACAGTTGTATAAATACAACAGCAGTGATGTACCACATAAGCTTATTTATAACTCATTATTGCCAACTTTAATTTAGTAAAATAAAATAAAAATAAATAAGGCATTCGGAATTGGAAAGTAATTCAATGATTGTAGCTTTTAAATTCTATTTCTAATTATATCATTAAAAACTTGACATGATTAAAGGTACATTCATATTACAATTAGATATGTGATTTTTACTAAATTGAATGTTAGTAACAACCCTAGCACTTTCAATGTTATCAAAGTAGTCCAGCGCCGGAGTTGCACATAAGCAACCGCTTGTGACGTCACAAGCGAAGTCATAATGAAAATAGTGAGGGTACATGTGTTTTATTTGTCGAAAAATAATACTGAATTAGTGGGTAATCAATTTACTTTATTGAGTATGGTGGCTCTGAATGAATCGCAAAACGTCGACTGCAGAGGAATTAATTACGATTTTAGAAGGTTGCGAGAGAGATGTAGAAGAATTTGTGTCCGATGATGAGTTTGAAGACCAGGAGGTATGTACGCAAATTTGATTTAATCTTAAAATGCAATACCTTTCGTATTTTTCCAAATTACTACATATTTTTTTTTTAGGAAAGCAGTGACCGTGAATTCCACTGGACTACTGAGGAAACGTCGCCAACCATACAACCATTTGATGATTTTGTCGCTGGGTATTCATCAGAAATAAACCTTACGGCTGATTCGAATGAATTAGAGTTTTTCGAATACTTCGTCAATGAAGGTTTGGTGGCTGAGATAGTCAGGTGTACCAACAGCTATTACCAATTTTACGTTCGACGTGTCGATATACGAGAATATTCGAGAACCCGTGATTGGCGTGACGTCGATGCGAAAGACATTTATTTATTTCTTGCGGTAACAATGTTATTTACCAGGAACAAAAGGATATCTATTGAAGAACATTGGTCTACGGATCCACTACTGAGTTCCCCAATCTTTCAAAAGACCATGAGCAGAAATAGATATTGTTTAATTTTGGCTATGATGCATTTCACGGATGTTTTTTCCACCGACGGCCCAATTCCGTAATTCGCACTATATTATTTGTTTTCATTTAATTTACTTTTTAAAATCTTTATTCAATTTAATTTAGTTTGTTACATTGATTAAGAGTTAAAAAACTGTACTAATCTATTATTAGTTATGAATATTGTAATTTACGTAACGACCAATCAGAGCAGAGCGCGTGCCTCGAGCGAGGTCGAGGCGCCATCTTGGCTTTAGCAGGACAGACAGTTTTGACACAGTACACTTGGAGCGATACCCATTGAGAACATTATAGCGATAGCGACTGATCGAGTTGGATCTTGGAGAGTAAATTCGTTTGTTAAATTAAGGACGATGCTGCAGTATGGTGGCAGGGAATCAAAGCTAACATCTCAAGATGGGAAGACTTTGAAAACAAGTTGCGACACACATTTGCTCCCAAGAAACCAGCGTTCATGTTGTTTCACCAGATCACACATGAGATTCAGGAGTCAAATGTTACAACCGAAGCATGTATTGCCAGGAAAAGGGCGCTAATTGCGTCCTTACCCCCGCCTGCCCTAACAGAAACTCAACAGATAGACCTTGTATTCTCATTGATCAGACTTGAGATCAGGAACCGTATGCCACGTGACTCTGTTCCTACATTCGATAAATTACAGGAGACGGCACGGGGCATTGAGGAAACTCTGAAAAAATACGCTGCGAATAGGGAATTGTCAACCGGTGCTCCAACAACATACGCAGAACGTAAAGGTAAACAGCGCTGTACATTTTGCAAGAATATCGGACACAGTGTGGATGTGTGTCGAAAGAAAAAACGTCTGGAAGGTGTTCAGGCTAATGAAAGACCCAAAATATTACAAGAAGTCCAGACGCAGGTACCAACCCCATCACAGCCGAAATTCTCCTGTTACGGTTGCGGCACTCCAGGAGTGTTTCGTAGCAACTGCTCAACCTGCACGGGAAAACCTCAGTCACCATCGACAAAAACCGAAGACCTGGGCTTCTGCGCTATTAACGTCCAGAATGATGCACGTTCCAGACCAGTACTTTTTGTCGAAATCAATGGCGAAAGAGGCACGGCGCATGTTGACACGTGCGCAAAATCGAGTGTTGCATCTTACTCTTTGTACCTTAAACTCAGAGAGCGTGGGTACAAGTTTGAAGAAAGCCCTTTCAGTGTTATTTTGGCAGATGGAATGGAAAAGAAACAGATTGTGCTTTCTTTCCAAGTTCCAGTAAATCTGTGCGGTCGAGTCATACGCACAACTTTTGTAGTACTACCAGAAGCCCGAGATAACAGAACGCTATTGGGTGTAGGCTTCATCCGAGATGCTGGGATGGTCATCAACTTACCCCAGTTCACTTGGCATTTTATAGATACTCCAGAAGAAGAATACGAGATATTTTCAAAAGAGTTTGTGACCTTTCAAACGGAAAAAGTCAGAGACATAATCGAATTACTGCTAATAATAAGTCCGCTAACAACATCTTCTGACTTCGTCGATGCAATATATATCGCAGCGTCTGTTCATACTTCGCAAGATACACCACCAATGACTCCTACCGCAGCACAGCCTTACGCAATTGATATGAGCGTACAGCAGGAAAATCCAGCCCCAACTCCCCACTCTAATGATTATAAAGAAGAACGGACCATTCCTTCGACAACGATTTTTAAACTTGCCCCGATAGATTTGAGCACCCCTCCGAAACCACAACGAACGAAGGCTTTGTTTGATGGTTACTCTCCAAGTTATTTGGATTTCGTGATGCGTGACGCCCAGATTAACGTAAATAGGGATGATACAAAGTTGACTGCACAAGAGGAAGATTTGTTCCAAGGAACGGATTGGGATTTAAGGATTGACTCAATAGATCTGAAACCAGACTTGACAGCGGTGCAAAAAGAAGACTTGAAACGGTTCCTCGAAGACAGCAAGGACCTATTTATAGCAAAAAGGTAAGGGTATACTAAGTTCATAGAACACGTTATCGAAACAACAAATTGCAAGCCCATCTCGGTTCCGCCATATCGACTGTCACCACCTCGTAAAGAAGTATTAAAACGCGAGATTGACGCCATGTTGGCAGATGGCATTATAGAGCCATGTTCTTCACCCTGGGCTTCACCAGTAGTTCTGGTTCCAAAGACGAATGGTAGCATTCGTGTTTGCATTGATTATCGCCGCCTTAATGCAGTCACCATACCAGACACGTATCCCATTCCCAGGATCGATGATCTTCTGCATCAAGCAAAGCCCACACCATTCATGTCCCTACTAGATTTGAAGGCTGGATACTGGCAGATTGGAGTACGTAAAGAGTATCAAGAGAAAACGGCATTTATCACACCGTTCGGTATATTTAAATTCAAGCGGATGCCGTTCGGTCTAAGGAATGCTCCGTCCACCTTTCAACGTATGATCGACAGGATACGCATAAGTCTAGGTGATGTAAAGCTGCTGGCTTATTTGGATGACCTGGCCATCTTCTCCCCTTCTTTTGAGGCTCATCTAGAGGATCTTGGGTAGACATTTCAAAAACTGAGAGAGTATGGAGACCCAACCAGGAGAAATGTCGATTCTGTTGCTCTTCTATAAAATACTTAGGTCACTACATTACGCCACAAGGTCTACAGGTAGACCCTGAGAAGACTATCGCGATTACCAGTCTACCTAAGCCATCTAACCAAAAGCACCTTATAAGTTTTCTTCAAACATGTTCATGGTTCCGGCGATTCATAAAAGACTTCGCTAAGATTGCTCAACCTCTGACCAAACTGACGAAGAAAACTGCCACTTGGGAATGGACAGAAGCACAGCAAACGGCGTATGATACATTAAAACATCGCCTTACAACAGCTCACGTCTTGAAACAAGCCGATGAGACCAATCCTTATGGTATCAAGAGTGATGCAAGCTCCTACGCCATCGGAGCAATTTTGATCCAGGGGGAGGGAGACCAAGAACATCCGGTGGAGTATGCCAGCCGACTCCTCACGTCAGCTGAGAGAAACTACTCAACAACAGAGAGAGAGGCACTAGCAGTAGTCTGGTCTGTAACCAAATTCCGAGGCTACATTGAAGGCCTTCCCATCACAGTCATAACTGACCATCAAGCCCTGAAGTGGCTTATGTCCTTAAAATCACCTTCAGGGAGACTCGCGCGATGGGCCCTATTGCTCCAATCGTATGATATTACTATCAAATACGCCCCCGGACGAACAAATGTTGTGGCTGACAGTTTGTCAAGGCCACCTAGCTCAGATGAGACTTCTCAGACCTGCGGTATTTCTACAGTCACGATAGATATGCCGTCACGGAGCACTTCTGAAGTTAGGGATGAACAGTTAAAAGATTCAAGGATTCGCAAGATTGTTGAAGCTCTAGAAGGCATAGGCAGAGACGAAGATGCTGCATACTGGAGCAACAAAGGTTATCTCATGAACAATGGGATTCTCTATCGTCACAGTCAATATGCAGATGCAGATGATGCTCAACTGGTAGTACCAGAACATGAGTGGGCCAATATCTTGTCAGCTTATCATGATAACCCTTTAGCCGGACACTACGGCTCCGAAAAGACATATCGGCGGATTTCGGAAAGATACCATTGGCCCGGGATGAGAAAATATATTGACAGCTACGTCAAGCATTGTATAGATTGCCAACGCTACAAACCATCAAATCAAAAGCCAGCCGGCCTCTTGCAGACAACTTCACTCGATGGGAAAACATGGATACTTATCGTGGAGGATCTAGCTACGCGTTGGGTAGAATTATTCGCTCTTGAAAATGCCACTGCTGAAACCTACGCAACGACGTTGTTAAATGAGGTATTTCTGCGGTTCGGACTTCCGAGACGCATGATAAGTGACAGTGGTACGCAATTTGTCAGTGCTGTCATGCAACAGGTTTCATTCACACTGAATATCAAGCATTCCTTTACACCCGTTTATCACCCGGAAACCAACCCGGTCGAAAGGCGAAATAGAGATTTGAAAACTCAGCTAGCCATTTTTGTGAAAGATAATAATAATAATAATAATAATATTCATTTATTTCAGACCTCTGTCCATATGTTATTAGTAACAATTTTAATCTTAAGAGGTAGTGTTAGTAAGATACAATTTAATAATTACAACAGCCTAGTGTGAAGCTGCACCCAACGGCACATTAGTGGGGTGTCCCACCTATCTGCAAACACATTTAGCATCCCGTTGGCAGCGCCACGGAGACGGAGTAGCATGGAGGCGCATCGCTTTCGCATGATAGCATAGAAATCATCCGTGTGCGCCTCCGCAAACATACCTGAGGCACTACATCGCCACGGCCGCCCCAACAAAACCCTAAATGCGTTATTATATTGGACTCGCAGATCGCCATATGCCCGCCGCGTATAGTTAGCCCACATGCTGCAAGTGTAAAAAGTTTGACAGTATGCTTTAAAAAGCGTAATTTTGACTGGTTCTGTACACTTTGCAAACCTTCGAGCCAACATGTTGCAGCGAACAGCCAGCGATCTGCGTTCCCTCTCGATGTCATAATTATCTTTAAGATCATCGGTGACCCAGTGGCCCAGATATTTAAATTTATGTACCCTGCGCAGAGGCGTACCACAGAGTGAGACGTTCGGTATGTCAAGATAGGTCTTAGTACCCGACTTAAAAACCATAAGCTCACTCTTCTCTGCATTATACCTAAGCCCATGTGACATTGCGTATGATTCACATAACTCTAAGAGCTTCCTAAGACCACCAAGCGATGGGCTCAGCAGCACCATGTCATCGGCATAGCTGATGTTATTCATACAAACACCATCAACATGACATCCAACATTGGTGCCGCTGAGCTCTCCGATCAGACGGTTCATATACAAATTAAATAGTTGGGGTGAGCTCAACCCCCCCTGCCTCACCCCGCACTCCAACTTATACACGTCTGAGGATGATTCCGCCCATCTCACGCTGTTCTCTTGATTACCATACCAATACCTCAAAATTGAAATAGTTTCTGGAGGTAACGTAGAATCCGTACGAAGCTTTTGCCAGAGTACATCATACGATACCAGGTCGAATGCCTTTGACAGGTCCAAAAAACAAGCAAAGACTGGTGTTTTTCTAGCTGTGTAGTACTGTACAGTCTGCTTGAGACACAGTATGGCACTCTCAGTCGACAACCCGGGCCTGAACCCAAACTGGGCATCATGAAGTTCGAGGTGCCTTGCTAACTGTTTGTCAAGCAAACTGTCCAGCACCTTCGCTATAATAGTGGCCAAAGATATGGGCCTGTAATTGGACATATCAGAGGCATCACCAGTTTTATTCTTTATAATAGGTACAACTACGGTCTGCATCAACGCCTGAGGTAGGTATTTATGACTAAGACACAGGTTATAAAATAAAGCGAGAACTCTTGAGATGTGTGGTCCAGCATGCTTAAGGTGCTCAACACTAAGGCCATCGTGCCCCGGAGACTTACCTCTCACCATTTTTTTAATGACAGAAGCAACTTCCTTGGCTGTAAACCTGGTGGAGATCTCCTCAGGCCTGGATTCATTATCGAGACCCCGCCGCACGCCCGACAAGGGTGACTCGACTTTAAAATGTCGCTGAAATAGGTTGGCTATGTCTTTAGGCTCACTATGTCCACCTACGCTCACAGGCAGACCCGACCTTACACAACTCTTATTTGTTCTCTTCCAAAATTTACCAAACTGCTTTTCAGAGTGACTTTGTGCTAACATATTCATTTTAATTTGTTGTTCGTTATTTATACAATATTTTAATTTAGCTTTAAAGAATTTCCTAGTCTCACACATTTTGTTATATATATCTCCGCATGTAGGTTTATTATATAACAGCCATAGCTGATAACACAATCGAGCCTCCCTGTGAGCTGTTCTAACATGTTTATTCCAACCTGTTATTTTTTTTTGTCTTCGTACAACATCACTTCCCACATACGTACACTGTGCACCCTCCCTGAGTATCGATGTTATTTTATTATACATATCATCCAGTAACAAACAGTGACCCGGATCATTACACATTTTAAAAGAACATTCTGTGCATTCAGTTGGAAAATCAAGCAGTTTTAATTTCGAATTACAGAATTCAAAATATTTATTTATTTGTGCAGTGTCCCTTTCTCCCCATCTTACCCTATCACAAGTAACTTTACATTTAAATAACTTTGGGCTAATTATAGTGCTATCACATTCAAATACAAGAGGATAATGATCCGATACATACACACCATATAAAACTGACGCCTTAACAAATACATTTCTCACTGCATTAGTTACTATGCAGTGATCTAGCCATCGCTGTGACCCGCTTGATTGACAAACAAATGTGTGTGTATCGCTAGGTAAAAGTTCATTGTCAATACAATACCATGACTGCTCGGCGCATGTACTCAGCAACTCTCTTGAGAATCGTTCACCGGGATGTGCGTTAAAGTCACCCAACATAACAACGGACTCCACCCCCACACTGTCTATTATCGCAGTAATTTCACTCAGACATTGACTAAATTCTATTAGGTTATCACTCTTATGTTTAAAGTATTTATTCTCAAACAAGATAGGGGATCCATTTACATGAGAACATAAATCTTAAAAAAATAAATATCTTAATCTAGGTCGCCACTTTGGAGTTCACAACCTTCAGATCACAAACAACCCGCATGCACACTCTGTTTAATTAGACCATTTTATGAACGATTCCCAAGAATGTGGCTGCGCAGTTTAGATTTAAAACTATATAAGGAGTCCGCATCTTTAATGTAAGAAGGTAACCTGTTGTATATATTTGCTCCTTCGAACTTTATACTTTTACTCCCCAGCTTAGTTCGCATCTTGGGCAAAACCAGTAAACTAGGTCGACGAAGACTGCGTTTCGTGATTTGTGACTTTTTTATAAAAGACAAATTGGTTTGAACACTATTACAAAGGATTCTCTTTATCAAAATGCAAGTGCTGTATAAATATAGTTCTCGTATGTTCATTATTTTGGTGTCGTTATAAATTTTAGAAGTTGGCGTTAAGTATGGGTAGCAAAAAAGGACCTTTATCACTTTATTCTGCATTCTTTGCAGTTCTTGCAGTTTTGTTTTTGCGGCACTACCCCATACTTCTATAAGGTAAAGTAAATGTGATTTTACAAGAGAGTTGTAGATGGTAAAACGTAGCCTTCTAGGTATGCATTGATTTGCGTATCGAAGGGAACCTGTGAGCTTCGCCAGTTTGTTTTTTATGTGTTCAATTTGTTTGTTCCACGTTAGGTGATTGTCCATTCTAAGACCCAGGTATTTTTCACAGGCCTTTTGTTCCAAGCAGACGTTGTTTATTGTCAGTGGCTCATGAGAAGGGACTATTTTGTTCTTAGATTTGAAGATGATATAGAATGTCTTAGAAACATTAATTGTTAATAAATTGTTCTGAAACCAGATTGTTAATCTATTTAAATCTTCTTGAGCCTTTGAGATTGCTTCTTCGATGTTTGATGCGAAATAAAATAAACAAGTATCATCCGCATACAGTGTTAGATGACCGTGAAGTCTCAAATCCGCTATGTCGTTTATATAGATAAGAAAAAGGAGTGGTCCCAGTATAGATCCCTGTGGGACACCACACTTAATGAACTGGGTATTACTTTGGGCATTACCTATTTTCACAATCTGTAGTCGGTTTGTTAGGTATGATTTAAACATTTTTAGGGCACTATCTTTGATACCGATATTTTCTAGCTTCTTTAATAGCAAATCGTGACTCACGGTGTCAAAAGCCTTCCTTAAATCAATATAAACACCTAAAACGATTCTTTTATTGTCGATGTTTTCTCTTATTTTAGTTATTAGATCAACTGTTGCTGCCGTAGTATTACTTTTTGATCGAAAACCATACTGTCGTGATGAAATAAAACCAAATGAGTCTAGATAGTTTAACAAGCGGTTATGTATGAGCTTCTCCAGTAGTTTTGATAATACGGGCAGTACAGAGATCGGACGGTAATTTCCTGGGTCAGTTGTTGGCCCAGATTTGTAGATTGGCGTTACTTTTGCAACTTTTAATGAATCCGGAAATCTACCGTCAGACAAAAGTTTATTAAAAGAAAGTGCCAAAGCCTCTGATATCAGGTCTTGTAAACATTTTATTACTTTAGTGCTAATTCTATCTATACCACTGCTAGAATTCGGCTTAAGATTTTGAATGAATTTCTTGATTTCACTTGCGCTACAGGGAGTAAAAGTATTGAGTTCATGATCGTTTGTTTTATGTTTTGTAGCACCCAGGGTACCATTGCGATATTCGATAGGAATTTGTTCTGCTAGTACTATACCTATAGTTGAAAAAAAGTTATTGAAAATATTACAGATTTCAACTGCATCAGTGATTTGTTTAGAGTCTACTTGGAGTTTAGGAACAGTACAGCTTTGTTTTATTTTGTTGGTAGCTAGACTGTTTATGAGCGCCCACATTTTCTTAGGGTTGTTTGTGCAAGTGGCAAATAGTTTGTGGTAGTATGCCTTTTTTGTATTTTGTATCAATCTGGCTACTGCGTCTCTTTTATCTTTAAAATCCTTCTCCATACTTTTATTCTCTTTGTTATTTTTGAGTTGTTTCCATAAGTAGTTTGATTCCAGTTTTAATATCATTATTAATCCAATTTTCTTTGTGAGAATACTGTGTTTTTGTCTTTATTACTCTGTTATTTGCTACGCAATCTTTAATGTTTTTCTCAATTTCTTCATACTGGTTTGTAACATGTTCAGATGTATATGGTTTCATTTCAGCATATAGTTTCCCGTAGTCCATCGCCTCAAATTTCAATCGTAAATTTTTTGGTGGTTTATACCTCTTCAGCTGTAGAAAAATTTGCTTATGGTCGGACATAGACGAATTTATAATGGCAAAGTTGAAAGGCTCGCATTTTAGATTTGTGCTGACATGGTCTAGAATTGATTTCTTTGTCTCCGAATCTCTTGTAGTAAAGTTTTTATGTATTTTATTCAGTAACCTGTATCCGGATTCCTTCAGAGTATGTTTGTATTTAGTTAAAGTATTGTCCTTTGTCAGCAAGTCAATATTAAAATCGCCAAATACAATTGATCTCTTGCGTTGTTGGAGTTGTGCACTGTATGTTTCCAAAAATGTATTATGGTTCGTGTATCCAGGTTTGTATACTACACCAATGTTAATTGCAAATTTCTCAATGTATATCCACAAGTAGTTGTTTCCTTCTTCATATGTAGATTTTGTTAGGTTGTGCTCCAAACTGTTGTGTACATATCCTGATACTCCTCCTCCTCTTGCGTCGTCTCTGTAGTTGTAGTAGTGGGTGTAGTTATCAATGTGTAATTGAACGGCTTGATCTTCATTTTCTAACCAGGTTTCTGTCACCAATATTATATGAACGAGTGTAGGTGTTGACTGTAGAATGCATTTAAGTTCCTCTAGTTTCCCTTTTTTTTTAATACTTCTGGCGTTGAGGTAGAGGAAAGACATGCTTGCTTTTTGTGCTTCAATGAGTCTGTAGTCGCTGACAATTTGATATAATGTGTTTCTATGGTCCTTTGCATTATGAATTACTGGCGTTGGGAGTTTTTTGAATCCAATTTAACAATATTAGGTATACCATTGATGTATTTTATTGTGATGTCATCTTCACCGCTATTTTTGCGTTTTGCAAGTTCATTTTTGACGGCTAGGAAATGTTTTTGTTGAGTAGGAGTTTGGTCGGAAAAAATTTTTATGTTATTTCCAGGCAGTTTGGTTTTATTGCGCAGCAGCAAAATTGCAGGCTCCGGTTGGTTAAAGCAGACTTTGATTCTACGCGCCCTCTCAGCGTTGTACTTGCCGATACGGAATATTTTAATTGGCCGTGGAATGTCCCTTTCTATTGTTGAGATTATTTGAATAATCTCCGTCTCGTCCTTTGCAGCCCTCTCATCGGTGCTAGTACTAGTCTGTTCGGGTATACCAACTATGATTATGTTCTTTTCTCTGTTTTTACGCTCCTTAAGTTCCCACATTATTTCCTCATATTTCTCCATTTGTTTTGACTCCGATGCGCATACTATGGGGGTTGAAGAGGGGACTTGCAGTCCAGATTCGAGACATGTTAGCCTGTTCTTATGTGAGGAGATTTCAGTTTTTATATCCGTAATACACCCCTTGATTAAATTCTGCTCATTTATGAGTCCTGATGTAGAGGCCTTGATTTCTCCGATCTCTCCGTTTAAAGTTTTGATACTTTCGCCCATATCGTTAATTAGTTTATCTTGTGACACCATGATTCTTTCCAGAAGATTATTCATACGAGATATCTCGCTGCGTAAACCTTGTATCTCGGTTTCACAAACGCAGTCGTGATCGAGTTTTCTTTTACGAAAATTAATGTTACATTCGTCATCTGACGTTCTTGATAAGTCTGGTTGTGAGCTAAATATAGAACCTTTGTTGTTTGGTGATCGTATCATTGTTAATTTGCGTAATTATTTAGTAGTAGTTATTTTTCAACTTACTTTTTGTTTTTATTTGCCGGTAGGATTTTTGACAAGTCACTTTTGCTATCAGCATTCACTTTTTTCACTTTCACTATAGCGTAGCTGCGTAAGTGCGAAAAGGACGAACCGAGCCGCCACTTGCTTTGTATTAAGAAAACCAGGCAAACGAGACACCGAGCGTTCGGGTTAATTGCCATAAGCTAGAGGTCTTGCTTAATTGGGGCACCGGTGTGAGGTGTCCAGTATCGTAGACACGAGAACTCCGTGTTAAGCGTCGTAACTGAGAGGTCTATATGACTGGTTATGCGAGATACTGATGCGCAGAAACGTATGAACGCGGTGGCGACCTGCGCCAGACTTCTTATTATCATACGGCATATACACTGAGAATAGCAACCAAGTACGGCCATCTTGTACTATTTTTATAGCAACTAGGCGATCACTACAACACGACACCACCGACACTGACTGGAAAACTCCCTTCCTCCACAGCAAAGCTACTCCACCGTATGGTCTTCCCTTAATAACTCCCTTACTCGTGTCCATAGCTGACTTGCCAGTGTACGTAAAATTATCATCCAGGCTCCCAAGATATGGCAGTTCATGGGGCCATAGCCAAGTCTCTTGCAGGGCTATGACATCCGCTGTATTGCATAACCTCCGCACACACTCCGTAGATCTAATGATGGACTTACAATTAAAAGTAGATAAAATTACGTTCCTTTTGGCCGATCTATCCATTAAGGGTCAGAAGCATTATTCACAATCTGAGGGTTGCCTCTGTCTAGTGTTTTCCGAAAGAAAATAAAACGGCGAAATGTAATTCCTTCCGGCCACAGGTTGTCATTAAGGTATGTATGTAACTTATACCTAGACACAAATACTTTAAAAGCATTGTAAGACTTTTCTTTCTTCATAGTAATTTTCTCTAAGTGAACAATCTCTTGTGTTTTATTTTTTATGTAATCACTAATATCATGTTCAGTAGTTTGTTTGTTTACATTTGATATGAATAGTGGGACTTTCGACTCCGCAGCTTTAAAGTTTCCTGTGGGTGACGTTAATGCTTTTCCCAATTTCCCCGTAAAGCGACTTTGCTGTTTCCGATGCTTCACAATTGTCCATCCCTCTTCCTGTTCATCTTCTTTACATTTGTTATTATTCATGATAGTTTTATCCGGCACAGAGCATTTGTCCAGCAAAGTTGAGTTCACCGGTGCGAGCGAGACGGCCGAGCCGTGCGGACCGCTATTCGCCGGAGCGTGAAAGAGGGAACGATACGCCGGCATATTAGTCTCCGTGTGGTCAGTGAAAAATGAAAATGAAAAATGAAAATGAAAAATCTTTATTGTGTATCTCTAAACATAGTTACATACAAATCGCTGGGATCTCCTTTTAAGCATCAATGCCTGTGTTAGGAGAACCCGCTCTTTCCTGAGACCACTAACAAAGATAATTAAAACATTTATTTAACTAATAACAAACTTACAATTTTTAACAGGTTAATAAATAAATAAATGGCATAACACTTACAATATGTTTGGTGTTCTATGAAAACTTTTTTTTTTTATTACTTATTTGAATTTAAGATATTTGAAATACCAAAACTAAGACAAAAAATAATAATAATGCTTTGAGAGTTAATAAGTAAATAATAGGTTTAATGTTATTATGTATGTATGAGGTGTGTGTTTACGTGGTGTGTGTATTTTGTGGTGTGTGCTTGTTTGATGTGTGGTGGGATGTGTTGTGATGTGTGTGCTCTGAGTAGGAGAGAAGAAAAATGCTAATGTGTTTATTTTGAGTAGAAAATTGTGCTTTGTAATGGAATTTGTGTACGATAACGCGATTTGCGTTTAGTATGCCCATTGAAGGGTATTATAATCTATTTTAATATTTTAATTGAAAACCTCAAACATTTACTTACTTACGATTTATAGATTTATTTGTTTATTTATTATTAATTGTTTATGACTGTGTAATTATGTTCTCTATATCATAGTAGTTTTTGCCTCGAAGCCAGATCTGCAGTACATGTTTACATGAACGTGTGGTTGTTGGGTGAAAGTTAAGGATTTTATTTATTTTGTTATAAATGTGAGATGATTGTCTTTGAAATTGTCTTCTAGCGTATGCAGTTTTTACGTGGGGTACAGGTGCAACATTTAGTATTCTTTTTTTTTTTTGTGTATTTTGGTTGAAAGGAAGCTCTCCATGAAGTTTTAGAATCGCGTGCAGAATGTAAAGCTTCCTCACAGACAGGAGGCCGCATTGAGAATAAAGACTGTCGGTTGGAAACCTGTAAGGTAGTATCTGCGTAAACTGTCTCGCTCTGCACTGTGACGTCAACGTCAGCTGATAATTCCGTTACGTGCTGAAGACCTACCGGCCCGCTGTCCGAGATATGCCCTCCTCTTTTTGTATTTATGTTGTTGGAGTTAAATACCGATATGGGGGTTTTCAAATCCACTTTCAGGTCCTCCAATAGATCTTTTGTAACATAATTGCTTTTGATTTGCGTAATCTCTGTTCGTAAAATTAGCAAATCTTTCAAAATCTTGGTCACATCTACATGATCGAAGCAAATAGGTGGTAATTTGTGTAAATCATAGGCCACAAAAACTGGTATCTGTTCTGGATCAATTGTTTTAAACACGGAAATCATATCCTCAAGATCCTTGGACTTCTTTTGTTTACGCCTAGACACGCACTTTTGTCTCGTCTTCACGGATGTAAACAGCAATTTCTTCGCCTTGTCAATCTCCTCTTCGGTAAAAGCTGATTCACAAATTTGCATCAGGCTCTCGTTATCCATAACATCATGCTTATTGCGTATAAACGCTAACACTTCGGAAATAACAACATTGCAGTTCGTACACTTTAAGTGTATTCACCGACATCGCGACACAACGACGACCGAACGGCTGCGCGTGCGCGCAACGACTGATAATCATAGAAACTGGCCAGAACAGCTCCCCAGTATTCGGTTCGCAATGAACACCGCAACCAGTTGCTCGACAAGCTTCACACCTGCCTATTTGACCTTTGGGAGAGAGCTAAGGACTCCGGATGACAACTCTCACGACTTTCGACAAGTCCTACACTCGGAAAATTTCATCCCAGAGATAACTGCAAAACTGAAGCAGCTAGCCGTCACTTTACAAAAAGCTAAAGAGGTGCAAGAAACCAGTGAAGAGAGACGTAAAGTTTATACTGACAAACATCGTCGAGAGGATCCTGGTTACAACCCTGGTCAGTTGGTGCTTGTTACCCTGCATCCACTGAGTAACGCAGCAAAAGGAATCAGTGCCAAATTCGCACCCAGGCGGGATGGCCCTTATGTTATCATGAAGAAACATGGTCCGTCATCTTATGAGATAGCTGAACCAACTAAGCCTGACATCCTGATTGGCGTTTATCATTCTTCCTCTTTGGTCCCGTACGTAGGCAACGCCCAAACAGGATGCGTCCCAACCACTATCCAGCCTCTAAGGAAAAGGGGGCGCCCTAGAAAAGTAATTCCACCAAACCCGACTCAGCAGACCACCAACAAAAGAAGGCAG
This sequence comes from Udea olivalis, assembly GCA_947369235.1. Lineage (NCBI taxonomy): Eukaryota > Metazoa > Arthropoda > Insecta > Lepidoptera > Crambidae > Udea > Udea olivalis. The sequence goes on from OX376355.1 coordinate 19,222,043, forward strand.
TAAGAAGCATCGGAAAACTCCTCCCCCGCCCCCCCTCCAAAAAATCCTGTATTCCTCGTTGGGACGACTTCAGATCCAGAGGGGGAGCCTGTAACGGGAACACCAACGCTTCTTATTACGTAATACCGTTCGCCTCAACTACGAGTCAGCGGGCGGCGAAAAGCACCGAGCACGCACGACTACACCCGAGGATCCCCGGCCGCCGAGACTATATAAAGCGAACGCGTCCCCAGTGCCAGCAGTTCTTGTCCGGTGAAATTGTGAAAGCCATCAGCGGCTAACAATGCATGCCATGTAGAAAAAAAAAAAAAAAAAAAAAAAGTGCCAGCAGTGTGTTTAGGCCGCGCGTTCTGACTGCTTCAGCCTCTCTGGCCGGACAGCTCCGAATACCGGTTAAGACCCACGTACACACGCAGGGCCACTGCGCCCGGCACTGTACTCATAAGTTACTCGTATTGTTCTAAACTACCATTCCGTTAAACGCTGTGTAAACTATATGCCTGTTAAAGTTAATGTTATAACAGCTTTGGGAAAACAATTAAAGGAATAGTTACGAAGCTAATCTTCCACTTGCCTCCTCTTACATCTTTATATTTATTATGAAATTTCTAGAATTTTTGGAATAAGAGTTATTTTGATTTTGATAGAAAGTGTCTGGGTCAGACACTAGATCAGGATGGCCGACTGTTAACGACCTGTTATATTTCAACACTCTATTTAATAGATCATATCGTTATTTTTCACTGTTTGTTATAAGTTACTTAAAAATAATGTTATGGGAGTGGAATTCGGACCGGCAATGTCAAGAGAGCTGTCAAAAAAGATGATCTGACAGACTCTCGATGTGAGATTAAAAGATTATTACGGTTATAGGAAAATTGGAGTGCATTGTTTAATAAAAGCCTGTAATTACAAGCCTTGTTTTACTTCTGGACTTAAAAGTAGCCACCAGGTTTCTCTAATTGTCGACAACAATAATTGAGATCCCGCATGTAAAAGCACCTTATGTTGATAGGCAAACAAAAGACGAGTAAATCTATGCTTGGCACATAATAGAATAGGATGTTTTTTGTAGTAAGAAAATGTTACAGAAATACTTAATCTACCACCAACTCTGATTAAGTTATGTTCATCCATGAATATGTTAAGGCCAGAGATGTTACTTATTTATTTATTTATTTATTTATTAAGGTTTACCAGTGATTGTTTACATCATACCTTACAAAATAACTTAAACTAATGATTTAAACTAAATGTAACAATCTTTTAAGGTAAACACAACATGCAATAGAAGAATACAAAAATCAAAAAATAAAAAGAAATTAATTACTAATGATAGGTAGGTACGCACTTGAGCACTAAATAAAAAATAAAAGAAACAAATAAAACACCATCATCAACCAGCCATCCAGGCTTGGTTCAAGATAGGTCTAAGCCTGGCAAACGAATCGGCGTGTATATCGACCAAGCGGCTATTCGTTACGTGGTAGTTTTATAGACTTGTTATTTTTTAGTGAGTCATACATATTTTGGAATGATTTTTCCTGGACGATTTGTGTTAAGATTAAACTAGCCTTATTTATTCGGTTTTTTTTCGTGAATTATTAATAAAGCGCAATATGTATGCGACTGTACGTTGCATCCGGTTGAAACAAGAAAATCGATCAAACAGAAATCGGTCCGGGTTCGATTGACAACACATTGTTATGGCAGCTGCACTTGATTTTACCTCAGGTAATTCCTCGATATTGACATCACAACTGTCACTGATGCACGAATCAAAATGCAGATCACTCAAAAAGGTCAGCCCGTGTCACCGCATATCTGAGGAGTTGAGTACGTAAATGTGTACACTTCGCGATAACAGATCAGCTGGGTTATTCTTACCCGCAACGTGCAACCACTTCGAATTATCTGTTAGTTCATTTATTTCGCTACACGAATGGTTTTAACTTATTTGGCGACATTTTAAGCCATCCTATGACGATGGTTGAGTCTGACCAGAAATGAACACTGTCTAAAACTAATCTGAGCGAATTTACTATTTTCTTGTATAATCTCGCGCCTACAAGAGCACCGCATAATTCTAATCGCGGCACGCTTACCGGTTTGACGGGAGCTACCTTCGACTTCGCACACAACAATCTAACGGTGACCAGTAGCTCGCTCGTCTCGGTACAGTTAACGCTACGTATGTACGCGCACGCACCGTAGGCATCCTGTGACGCATCTGTGAAAATGTGTAGCTCTGTGGTTTTTGCATTTTCGCATTTAATATGACGCGGAATTCTTAAATTATTTAAACATTCAAGACCTGTAATGAATTCTCGCCAAGCTAATGAGATCGAGTTAGGTATTTTATCGTCCCAACCAATTTTAAATAGCCATAGTTTCTGCCGAATTATTTTTGCTATGATGATTGCAGGTGCTAACAAACCCAGCGGGTCGTATACTTGAGAGATAACTGATAATATTAGTTGAGTCACACTTTGAAGTGAAAAATAACTCATCGGAATTAGTTAAAAACCCTAACCCAAGTGTTTTTGTTTGTTATCACCAAGGGTCAATTGCTTAAATGTATCGGAATTCGACTGGAATATCAAAATTAAAAATCCATTTTGTTAATGGAAAGCAACCCGATTCCAAAACTCAACTCAATATCAATCAATAATAAATAAACCCTGTAATTCAAAACTTACATTCTAAATTTAACGTTTGGTATTTGGATGACGGAACCCTAGGAGACAAACCAGATACTGTGCTTTCGGATTTGAAAAACATTATTATTAATAAAACAGAGACATGATAATTAAAAATTTTAACCTTTTGGCAAAAGACATCAAAATTATTGACAAAACTTCCCTGTGTCTCCTTGGGGTCCCAATTTTCCCAAATTCATTTCCAAATTTTATAGAAGATACTATCACAAAATTTAAAGTGAAGACCACCTGCTGCACTTGTTACAATACAGTGGTCGAGCCAGCGAAGGCTTCCGTGCGCATCACTCGTGAACGTGTAGCTATCCGACGGCAGAAGTTCAATGTCTACACACGACCACAATTGTTCACTACAAAAAGACAAAAGTTCAGTTGCAAACGACTCACCCGGATGTGCGTTATAGTCACCCATCATAATCACTGACTCCACATTATGGTTATCGATAATGGCTGTCATTTCACTCAGGCACTCCGTAAATTCTATTAAATTTTCATTACAATCTGTAGGCATGTACACCGAGAAAACCATTACGCAACGATCACAACACTTCAACTTTTATAGCCGCAAGCCGCACACTACTACACTTGACTACAGTCACCGTGTGGAAGGTGGTCTTTCTCCATAATAAGGCCACACCACCGTGTGGCCTCCCACGTAGCACGCCGGCTGATGTATCGACGGCGGAGGTGCCCGTGAAGGCGAAGTCACTGTCGATGCTCCCCAGGAAAGTGAGGTCATGCGGCAGCAACCAGGTCTCCTGCAGCGCGACGATGTCAGCTGAGCGGCACAGTCGCCTCACACACTCCACTGACCTCCCCACACTCTTACAGTTAAAGCTCACTAGTTTGACCTTATTATTCATTAAAGGTTCTGATTAGTCACGAAGTCCTTATAGGCACTCCCTTTTACTCGATACTTAAAGTCTATAAAACGACGGTAAGTGATTCAGGCCAAAATTCATCTGGCATAAATGCTTCTAATTTATGTTTAGGTACAAATATTTTGTAAGACTCGTAATCCTTTTCTACTTTCATACTAACTTTTTCGACACAGACATCTATCTCTGTTTTTTTCTTTATGTAGTCTGTGATGTCACACACGGATACTCCCTTCGCCACGTTATATATATAAACGGGAACCTTGGACTCAGCTGCTTTGAAATTATTACCCGGTTCCAAAATGGCTTTTCCTTTATTTCCTATAAACCGATTACGTCTTTTATTTCGCTCCACGCGAATCCATTTCTCATCGTGCGTCTGCTGTTTCCATTCTCCATCTCGCACAATATCCGCCATAGATTTCTTTATAGGCACCGCCGGTGCACTATCGCAAGGAGCACTATTATGTAACGCGTTTGCAGTAGGCATTAACGCAGACGGCGACGGCGGCGGCGATAACGGCCCGCTCAGCTGAGCTGGGTGAGTCACCGCAACCGTCTTATTTGCAGTTTTTTTGAGTTGCGGCGTTGATTTGCTATTACCCACCGGCGGTAGATAATGCTCTGGTACCTGCTCCTGATAGATTGTTTCCGGTGAGGATGTAACATGTTGGCTTTTGCGTTGGATAGTGCTATTGTTACAGTTCAAGGGGGGCAGACCCATTGGACCACTCTGGTATTCAAAACTGTCTATCAAACACGCACCGCGTCGTTTGTTTACATTACCTCCGTAGTTACCTACAGTCGACGTACGTTTCAGTGTCTCAATCTCGGACTTTAATATATCCAGCTGTTCCCCAGTTGCATAATCCTGTGCTATAACGTTAAGATCTTGTCGCATTTTGACTATATCTTTCAGAAGTCTCGTAACGTCGACATGATCAAATAAAACTGGGGGTAGTTTTTCAAGATCCCGGGCAACAAACCTGAAGTGCCTGCCACATAACTATGGGTTTTTCCTAACGAATTGTTCGACAACGGCTTTTTATTAGACTCAGGATTGGGCTTAATGTGACTCTAAGATACGTTAATTGTTTCCAGCACGTCAGCTCTGTCTTTAAATCGGTCAAATATATTTTCTCGGATTTTGAAGTGAGGGTACTTTTGTGCTATTCCCATTCGCGTTCTGTGGATGAATCTAGTTTGGAGACAAGAATGTAGATAAATAACGTATCCCACGAGTCGGTTGGTTCGCCTAAGGTTTTCAGTGCACGAATATTCCTAAAAATAGTATCAATAAGTTTTCTGAGTTGCGGTGCAGACTCTTTACTAAGTGAATTAGCTGAGAACAAAGCCTTTACATGATTGTGAACCAGCAAACGATTATTAGATAGATTATCTATTTTCTAGTAAATCCCAAGCTGTAATGTAATTATCGGATGTAAATTCTAATGACTTAACAATTTGCAAAGCATTGCCGGTTAATGCAGAACGTAAATAGTGGAGTTTTTGGATATTATCTATATCTTTGGAATTGTGAATGAGTGATAAAAAGGTGTCACGGAACTCCAGCCAATGGTCATAAGAACCGTCAAAGGCTGGCAGGGAAATTGTAGGTAGTTTTATTGTACTTCGTGAACAAGATTTCGTTTGGTTAGAAGAATCACTGAATTTACATTTATATTTAGCCATAAGGGAGGGATGGGAATCTTCAATCATTATATATTATTCATTTTACACGAATATGAATTTATTACTTTTACGAATATAGGTACAATACTTCACAAAATTATGAAGTCGATAATGGTAATGTTGACCGAGTGTCAATGCTGATGATCGAATACGAAGAGAAGAGCTTGAGTTAAGCCGGCCGCCCCTCCTCTCCCCGCCCGCGTCGTCTTCCCTCCATGTCGTGACGGTTATCCCTTGGAGTAACGTCATCTTGCGGCGATATGCGAAAACAGTTGTTCCTAGGAGCCTTGTATAGGTACGCTCGCTCGCACGACGCATGTTGAGGTTCCGACGACTTCTGACAGGTGGCGCTTTCTCGTAAACAACGCCAATATTTCGTTTACTATTAATTTTGGACCCCTAGTTGATGGGGCTTAATTTGTTGCAAATAACGTCTACTCAATAGTAGATTCCTTAAAAAGCGTTATCGCTTTTTAAGGAATAGGTCTATTTACCCTGTCACCCTGTATGTTTGCTTCTGTATAACAAGTTTCTCCTCCTTCGACTACCAACACAGCTTCACTCCCAATCGTTCACTAAACAATGAAATAAGCACGCCTTACACTTATACTGCTTGCGATGTTTCTTGCGAATCTAATCCGCCAAAACAGGAAAAACAATGTAAAACATCCGTAACACCGGCTGATATGGATTCCTATACCGCAAAAGAAGGCAAACCAATCATGGGCACACGAAGGCTGAGGCTGGGATGAAGATGACATGGATTGTTTCGAATGTTTTGGTTGCTTGGCTTCACGTTTATGACGTATAGGGCAATATCGTTTATACTATGCTATACGGTTTTGTCCACCCCACGGGGCAAAATCGTAACTCGCAAAGGTTTAGTAACTCATGTAACTACTATGTATGTGTTAGGTATAGTTATACATATTTATACCTTTATGGTCTGCATTTTGTGTCACAATAAACAGCATCTAACTAGAGACCTACGTCTTTGATGCATGCCCGAGCACCCACCATTCAGCGACCCTGCCATCCGAGACGGGGTGCTAGTCGGGCGACAATGTGTAACAATCGCGATTTTGTAGTTATTTATGTTATTTATCGACAGTCCGATAAAAATATTTTTCATTTTCAAGTCGACGAAGTCTTCATGAACCGAAGTGCATCAGCGGCTCAAACAGCACGTTCTGATCAGCATTTGTCCAACATTAGCGTTGTGCTGTTCTTGATATGTACGCCCGGCGGAATTGTGGGACTGTATGCGATTTAAATACTTTACATATAAAAGCTGCCACTAGGAATGAACCACTCCAAGCAAGGGTCAAAGCAGGTTAAACCCAATGTATCAATAAAGACAACTTGGAAATTACCACAAAATCCACCAAAAATATATAATTTGTGAGATCGAAGGTTTGTTGCTGCCATCAGCTCCAAAGAGGGTTAAAAAAACCGTATTAATTAATAAAGACAACTTGGGAAACACCATAGCCCACCATGAAGAATATGTGAAGAAGAAGGTTGATACAGTCATCACTAGTGAAATTCGTTTTAAAAGGAAATAAAATATAGCTAGTAGACGAAGATGAAAATACGAATTATGCTTTGCCAACCAACAAGAGGCAATATAATCGATCGATCGAGAATTCGGAAATCAAACAAATGTGATGGTTAGTTATAAGTATTATACACCATGTAGCTAAGATTCTTATTTAATCATTTGCATTACCTAAATAAACACAGATATTATTTGATCTTCATGTCTTTCACTTGATACTCCTGACATTAACCAGTATATGGCGACCCTGCCGCTGGAACCCGAAACTCTGCCTTATACGTAGTGGAGATTTTTGTGTGACTAACATTATCGAGAATATTCGCAGCTATAATTGCATATTTCGTCGTCATCTTATCGATTGCAAAGACATTCGTGCAAAGAAAAATATACAGTTTCTGAAACAAAATGGGGAAAAACATCTCTAAAGAAGAAACCGCAGTGGTGCAAAATGCTGTTGGGTCAAACCAGGCCCAAGCCGAAACTTTAAGATTACACCTGTCCCTTACTAACACTCTTGTCATCTTATTGGGCGTGCTGTATGCAGTGTATCGAGCCTACAAAAAGTGTCACGTCAAATGGATCTCGAGAGAGCTGAATAGAAACGCGGTCAGAAGATCATTTTTTCAAAGGCAAAGGGCATCGCAGGCTACGAAGACGAATCCCCGAGTGTATCCTGATATAGGACAGTGATGTGTTAAAGTGAAGTGGTGTTTTTAGTAAAATTAAATAAAGCGTTAAGGGACACGGACAGTACTTATAAAATGTTTATTTAGCATAATTTGTTTACGAACGGGTGAACAATGTGTCTCTACAAATGTGTATCTAAAATTTGGCGGGAAGACTTTTTTGTTATGGCTATTACTTTAGAAAATGTATATAAAGAGTTAAAGGACAGAATAGTTTATTTGATAAAAATTGGACCGAACCGTAGGCACGGTACCATTTTATATAAAAAATTGAGTGAAGCATCTTTAATATACGAAAAGTATGAATGTTGGTTAGTTAACTATTGCGAGGATTTAAAAAGAGGTATCATAAGTACCAGTGATGTTCCTTTAATAGATAATTGTCGTAAGAAATTCGAGGAGTTATATAACATGAAGATATTATTAATTTATGTCGAAATTTTGTATCCGAAACTAACTCAAAGGTTGATACTTTTGATTTACGTACGGCATTAAATTTATTAATTGTATAGGAGATGACAAATCGAGCGTTTAACGCTGCTCATTGACAATATTGAATACTATGAGTAAATTTTAAATAGTGAAGACAGTAAAAATAACTTAGTTACCCTTAACCACCTAGCGTCGGTCACAGTGACTCCATTCGATTTATTTTTTCAAATATTTCCGTTACTACGCGTGCCACAAGCCTGTGACTCTGTGTACTTTTTCCCCTCCCTCTCCAGTTTGCGCTCCGCGCCTGACCAAGCAACACGTGCGCGCAGTGAAAAGATTCAGGTGAATATATTTCGTTTGCGGTCATGGTGACCGACGCTAGGTTGTTACGTTACTTTTAGTGTTAACATTTTCTTGTTGTTTTTTTAGATTTATTATGTCTCAACGTGATCAAAATATAAGTAGGTGGTTAGAAGAGTGTGACTCGGATTCCGAGGATCAAAGGGACGTGCCGGAAATACCAAATGAAGATTGCAGTGACGTTGAAGATGTACCAGTAGACCACGTCATTGATGGTGATTGTCAATCAGACTCTGATATTGATGTTGACGAGTTAAATGAAGACGTCGATAATCTGCCAGTTGATGATGGTGCATCTTCCGATGATGATGTTCCATTGGCAAGGTACCGGAACTACTTTGGAAGAAATCGGTTCCGTTGGTCGTCTCAAGCTCCAGTTTCGCGATCAAGGACTTTGCAACACAACATCGTTTGCCAACCGCCAGGATTGAAAAGGAACTTTAGAGATGTTTTGAACAGAAATACAGTACCAATTGATATATGGCAGTTATTTTTCACTGATGATATGTTAGAAGTAATTGTTAAGCATACAAACGAAAAAATTAGAAAGATAAGACCTAACTATCAAATTCAGACATGTGTTCAAGACCTCGATGTAGTATTGTAGTGGAACTAACGGCTTTTATCGGTATGTTGTACTATACCGCAATTTTCAAAGAAAACCACACACATTACACATGTTGGTACAGCACAGATGGCACGGGAAGGGAGATTTATCGTTGTGTAATGAGCAAGAACAGGTTTGAAACATTGCTAAATTGCCTTCGATTTGATGATGCGAGCACCAGAGATGAACGCCGTAGCACTGATAAAGCTGCACCTATATCTGAGCTGTTTGATAAGCTGATACAAAACTGCAAAGAAGTTTGTTCAATTGGCAGTTACGCTTGTATTGACGAGATGTTGGTGGGTTTTCGTGGGAGGTGCAGCTTCAAAATGTACATGCCGAAAAAACCTAATAAATATGGGTTGAAAATTATGTGCCTGACTGACGCCAAAAATGGATACCTTGTTGATGGCTACTTATACTTGGGGAAAGACTCGGATAGCCAAGGCTTGCCCATTGAATACCAAAGACTGAACAAACCCACGCAAGCAGTTTTGCGATTGATTGCATCGATAGAAGGAACCCACAGAAATGTCACTGTTGACAATTGGTTTACTTCAGTTGAGCTTATGAACATCCTAAAGCAAAAACAGCTGACACTTGTGGGTACCCTAAAAAAAATAAAAGGGAAGTACTCGTACCTCCTCAATTTTTGCCTAGCCGTCATCGAGAAGTTGGCTCTTCGATTTTTGGATTCACGTCAGATGCAACATTGCTATCTTATGTACCAAAGCAAAACAAAGCCGTGCTTGTTCTCTCCAGCATGCATCACGCGCCAACCATCGATCCACAAAAACAAAAGCCAGAAATGATAACTTTCTATAATAGCACCAAAGGTGGCGTCGACACATTAGATCAGAAATGTGCCATTTACTCAACTTCTCGACGCACACAGTGCTGGCCAATGGTGGTCTTTTACAGAATGCTGGATGTATCTGCAGCAAATGCATACATCATCAGCAACATGAACCAATCTCAGAAAAAGGTGTTCAGACTGAATTTCATGAAACGACTGGCTGAAGATCTTATGGAACCCCATTTAAGACGTCGAGTAAACCAGTTTGGATTGCAAAGGGAACTTCAAAATGCTATTCGCCGGGTTCTCAAAATAGATGAACAGCCAAGAACATCTTCGGCAGGCAGTTCTGACAAATTAGAATCACGAAAAACTTGCTCAACGTGTGACCCAAAAAAGAAACTTAAAACATTCCATTTGTGTTTTATGTGCAAAAATCCAATTTGCGTTGAGTGTTCTCAAAAAATGTGTGTAGACTGCCGCGAAAAATTGTAAATGTTAGGGAGTTGTAATTTTGTCATTATTGTGATTTTATTGTGCTAGTTACTAAAAAAATTAAGAAGTCTCATTGATTGTAATTGCTTAGATCTCAGATCAATTAAAAAACTTAAAATTTGTTAAAATATTTGTAAGTCAACTTTTAATAACGATAGTAAAAAGAAAAAGTGTTAATTTGAAGAGTTTATTAAAACAATTTGAATAAAAACAATTGAAAAATATAATGTAGTTTTGATTTACAGCAGTTTTTGTCCTTTATACCTTCCTATTAGTACTTATAGGCAAGCGATCACCATGACCGACGTTAGGTGGATGTGTTACTAGAATACACGTTAGGTGGCTAAGGGTATTTTGTCATTAAAAGCAGATTGTCCTAAGCGGCTAAGCTGAGGTTTAAATCTAATTATTCAACAGTTCAGGAATTAATCGTAGATATGAGAAGTAAACTTTTGCCCTGAAAATCTGCAACTGCAATCCAGTGTAGATTGCAACAGACTAAACACAACATTAATGATAGCCTTAATTCGAGCTAAGGCTACAATAAATGAGCAAAATAAAATCTCGAAACACCTCTTCAATACGAAGAAGGTCTTGTAATTTATTCGAAAAATCCCCTTGCAATTTGCCACAAAGATCAGCCTCGCTACTTAACTAGAACAGCCGCCAGAGATTTAGGCATAAAAGTAGCAGACATCAAAGAGCAAGAGTACCACAAGCGAAATATTATATACGAAAGCCCCTTAAAATGCAACATTATTTTCTACAGGACGACGGTGAGGGCACCTTTTTTTTGCGTCAGGAAATGCATTTAGGCATTCTCAAGGCCCTGGGTTCGGGACACCTGGGATATGTGGGACTCGGAACTACTGGGAAAACAGAGACCCCTACCCACTAAAACCTGACGGTGGTCATCTTCGGCGCAGAATGGAAGGGACCCGGGATCCCCAACGAGGGAGAGACTCCTCGCAGGCCCCTTCGGCGCGCAAGGCCGCCTGGCAGCCAGCCTCAGGAGGAGCAAGCTCAACTCCAGTGCACGATAACACAGACCACTGTGCTGCCGTACTTAAGCTAAAAAAGGGTAAAGCCTCATTTATTCGTTTTTGAGTTAATGATGCAAAGTTACATAGCATTTAATTCTCTACATTTTGGTCTAGGTACCACACCTGTATCATTACTAATTACGAAGTTACAGATTGTCGGTAAAAGTTAAGTGACATATGATTTTAGATTGTACATAATTAAAACTCAGTTAACCCACAAGACTAGCCTATAAGAGGGCAAAAGTATCTTAACTTCAAGAAAACCAGATGATTTTTGTATAATTTGCTTAGCTAAAGAAAAGTTATGTATTTATGCTAGACTTAAATTAAGTTAAAGTTCTTTAACTCTACAGAAGGGTAGCAATATTTAAGCAAATTTTTGAACAAACCATAACTATAAAAAAGTTAACCCCGAAAACTTACTTATAAATCAGTTAAGATCCTTTAACCCCTTTTAAGCCAAGTAAAACAAAATATTTTTATGAACAACTATAATCTTAAGGAACCAATCACTGTCCAAAAATAAATAAATTTACAAAGTCTTCCTAAGCTTAATAACAGTTAAGCCGCATTACTAAGCTAGAACACAGATATCTGCAGTCGCATTTTGTGACGCGGATGCACGAGTATTCAGTTCTATTCGGCTGGAGAGCCCGCATAAGGCGGACGTGTGGCGAATTTCGTCGCGTTCGCGCCAAAACACAGCCAGCCATGCCCCGTAATATGAAAAGGTAAGCTTGAAGGTTATGTCATTTCACTATTTTTAATAATAATATTTTTAAAGTATTTTATAGTTTTCAAATAATTTTGTATACATGATGAATTTGACAACGGTTTTAGGTTGGATGGATGTTAGAATATCAAATAATAATAAGATTATCATTTTACTCTTGTTATGAAATGTTCGCTTAGTTTCTTTTACTAACTCGGTTAGACTTAGATATCAATTATAGGGGAGGTTCTTTATTTACCAGAATGTCTATGTGTAAAGCTATAAATCTTTTATGTTTATTATTTATAAAAGACAAACCAGACTGACTTATATATCAACGCACAGCCGAAACTACTGTACCTAGAAACTTGAAATTTGGTACAACGGGTCCTTTTATTATGTAAGTAAGTACTAAGAAAGGTTTTTTTAGAAATTCAGCCCCTAAGAGGGTAATATAGGGGTTGCAAGTTTGTATAAAAAAAAACTAAAATCCACGCGGATGAAGACGCGGAAGAATTCTTCTACTTTTCCTTATCACAAAAAAAACACTAAAAATGAGACAAAGTTACATGAATTGATCTGGTGGTAAACCAGACCCGGTCAATATCCGTATCATCAACCAACATTATCAACCAGCGCTGGCAATCACCGCGTTGAATTTCGTATTATGTTAATATGTTATGAATTAAATGAGTTATATTATTATGTTTATGAGTGATTATAATTATAATCTTTATTTAATGTACCCTCTAATTTCTTTATTCACAGGCGTTCCAGTGTGCCACATAGAATAAAAAAAATGATCGCACTAGTTAAAGACGAAGGGCAACAAGGCCAGGTAAGCTCAAAGTCCAAAACTCAAGAGGTTCTGATTGATGAGTTGTATGGCAAAGAGTATTCGATGACATCGTCAGTGTTCAACACTTTTTGCGAGACACAAATTACTTATCACTCTTATCACGCGAGTAACCTGATGAATAATCTAAATAAATTGAAAAAAGCTTTCCCTGAAACTCAAATTGAAAGTCACTTAGAACCTGCCTCATCTACAAGTCTTAAACCAGGCCCAAATACAAGCCCACAAGGCTCTCCATTTACAAGTCTACAAGCCGGCCTGTCTCCGAGTCCACAACCCAGCCCAGCAACGAGTTCACAGCCTGGCCTAATAACGAGTTCACAGCCTGGCGCATTTCCAAGTCCACCATCTACGGGGCCACAGCCCGGCTTATCAAATAGCCCACAACCTGGTCCATCTACGAGTCAACAACCCAGCCTATCGGCGAGTTCACAGCCTGGCCCATTAACGAGTCCACAGCCCGGCGCATTTCCAAGTCCACCATCTACGAGGCCACAACCCAGTCTATCAATTAGCCCACAACCCGGTCCATCTACGAGTGAACAACCTGCCCCACCTAATAGATCAAAATTACTTTGTTTTGAATCAATGCCATTATCAAACCATTCTTCTTTACCGGTTAACTATGATTTTAATTCAGACGACTCCGTAAAGGACAAAGATTACAAACCAAATGACGATTCTAGTGATGATACAAGTGACAATGAGCAAAGTTGTTCGACTGTGATAAACAATAAGAGTTCCAAAGTACATAAAATGAATATAGATTCCACCTTCCCTATTAGAAAACCTTTAAAACAGCGCCGTCATTCGTTAGAAACCATGCGACATGAAATCCAAACTACTATTTCAAAAAAGAGACGCTCCACGATTGATTTAGTAGGTATTCAACCAGCTGATGATAGAAACGAAGAAACATTAGATGTCCCAGCTAAAAAACGAAAAAGGTACAGTGCTAGCCTAAAACAAAGAGTAATGGAAAAAAAACATTTAAAACAAAGTCAGTACAACGTAAAAGCAGGGTGTAACGATAAATGCATTAAAAAATGTACTACACTGTTTTCTGTAGAAGAAAGAGATGCCACAAACAAAGCATATCATAATTTAAATTATGCAAAAAAGAGGTTGTTTATAAGAGAAAATTATAGCGTCGCAATACCTAAACGTAAATACACGACTGAACCTAAAAGGAATCCAAAACGAACATTTACACTGCAGAAAAGTGACGGCACTAAAGTGTCCGTTTGCAAAATATTTTTTTTAACAACGCTAGGATATTATAAAAGTAATGATGGAATTTTAAACCACTCTCTCAACCCCCAGAATGATCTCGATAAACGTGGCAAGCATACTAAAGTTCCAGGTTTCGATCGAGATTTACTTAACGAGCATATCGAATCTTTTCAGCCATGTGCACCTCACTATCGTCGGGAACATGCGCCCAACCGTCGTTATTTGCCCAGCGAGGTGAATATAATTTTTATGCATAAGGACTTTTGTTCTAAGTATCCAGATAACAAAGTGTCATATGAACTATACCGTACTCATTTAAAAACTCTAAATATTTCGTTTGCTCGCCTTGGTAATGAAAAATGCGAGGTTTGTGAGTCCTATAAATTACACAGTAGAGAATCAAACCATGACGTGAGGAAACAATTTGTGTTAGATTGCGATATATGTACTGAGTGGTCTAAACATCACGAAAGATACAAAAAAGCTAGAATTCTTTATGATTCACATAAAAATATCGAGCAAAATGAACAGCACATTTACTTCAGTAGTGACTTGAAAAAGGTTATAATGCTTCCCAGGCTAGAAACATTCAAGGCGGTTATATTTTGCCCGAGGTTGACAGCTTTTAACCAAACATTTGCACCAGTTGGTAAAATAACCAAAGATTACAAACCTCTAGCAGCGATCTGGCATGATGGTATTGCCGGACGAAAACAGCAAGACATAATTAGTGCATATTATTCATTTTTTATACGGTTCCGGGATGTAAAGCATATCCATGTATGGATGGACAATTGCACCTCCCAAAACAAAAATTGGTTATTATTTGCTTTCATGGTGCAACTAATAAATAGCGATGTCACTGCAACAGAAACTATAACACTTTATTATTTTGAGCCTGGCCACACCTTCATGAGTTGCGACCAGTTTCACCATCAGGTCGAGTTATCTATGAAAAAAAAGGGAAAATCTATGACTTTCATGATTTTGAAGAAGCTGTGTCTTCAGCAAACAACGGGCGAGTTTTTGTGAAAGCCCTACAAGCAACCGATTTCATTGATTTGCCCAACACTGTCTCAGATCGTCGAATACAAACTTGTACTCCAAGAGTGTACTTGAGAAATATAACGGAGGTGTGTTTCATGAGATCCAGCTATGACATACAATACAAAAATGATTTTTCTGAAACTTATCAATCGTTGAAATTTTTAAAAGATAAATATTTGAAGAACCCTCAGCTCAGTTGGTCATTTAGAACACAACCAAAAGGCATTGAAAAGGAACGTAAATTGAATATCCTACAAAAATTGTCTTCTATTATCCCTAAGCACAAAAACGTATTTTGGCAAAATTTGCCAATTTGTGAATGATTGGAACTTAACTTGAACTTAGAGTTAACTTTTTAATTCTAATAATTATGCCTAAGACATTGCCTATTGATATTAATGTAATTTGCTATTGATGAACCTATTTTAAGAGTAGAAAACATCTACCAGAATGACTGCGAGAGTGCCTAAAACTATTGTTAATAAGATAATAAGGCTGTTTATTGCGAGACTGTGATTTATTTTTAGTAGTTTTAATGATCATACGTGTAAGATACGCTACAAAATTTTTAAAGACTGTTAAGTTTAATAGTATTGTAATAGTTTAAACTTACCTTATGTAACCTCTATAATTACTTGTAACTAAATGTTGCAATATTAGGCTAATGTAAACTTGGCTTAACTGACTAATACATAATCCTAAACACAAATACTGTATGTTTCTGTCATTTAATTGATCTCATTTCTATTTAGTTTGTAAAGAACCTACAGAACTCAATATCACATGTGTAATTTTAAAATAGGTACTGATTTCGTTTGAAATATTTGTATGTAGGTCATGCTAAATTTCTTATTTTAGCAACTTTTAAAAAACAATTTTATATTTTATTTTATTTGCCCAAGGAGGGTTTTTTTATGTGGAGAATTTAATTTGATATTTACTTATTACACGATTTTAATACAAAGTTTTCTTTTACTTAATCAAATATCCTATAATCATTGTTAAGCTATAAAGGGGTTAACCGCGAGTGATATGTTTATAACTTGTTTTTAGTTAAGGAATATTCCGTAAATTCTTGCTCTTCAAAAAAAAAGATTTCGTTTTCTTAGCTTAAGCAAGTTTAACATACCTTTACCTTTTTGTTACTTAGGATTGTGAAGCTCTTCTTCATATCGTGGCCTTAGTTATAAACAAGTTAAGCAGCTTAGCTACTTTAAAGCTAAGCATTGCTGAATAACTTTGAAGTGAATTATCGATAGTGAAAATAACCTGGAATTACTTAGCTAAAAATCAGTTAAGGTGTGGTTAGCCCCGTTTTAGCGCTGTAATTATTCTTTGTTTACAAAGATAATGCTTAGCATAATTAAAAAAAACAAGATTTAGCTATCAAAATAACAATATTTCAACATGGAAATCATTCCATATGGTAGAATCGAATATTAGGCAACTTTGCCTCAAAGTAACTTTACTCCATCTTGCATAGTTTTTTAAAGACTTAAATTGCCACGTTTTTTGCCTATATCTCAAAATAGACTGGTTGGGGATAACCCTTTTTTAGCCTAAGGATGGCAGTGTGTCCGAAGACACGCGTTACCGTCATCCTCGGGATCGCAAACCGAAACACACGCAGGCCCCCCCGCGTGCACTTCGCGACCCCTCTAGTCCCTAGTAAGGGCCCTTTTAGTCGCCTCTTACGACAGGCAGGGATACCTCGGTAGTATTCTCGTCCCCTAACCGCAGGGAACACGGTGAGGTACCTGGCACAAGCCAAGGTAGCCAAACTAATGCCGATGACGAATAACCCCGGAATGTTGCTTTTTAAGCTAGGATCATCTAAAGTTCGACAGTCTGATCATATATTTTTACAATTTATTGATTGACTTGGACGGTATAAAAAATCATATTGAAACCATTCAAGATCAGATACTCACTCTGGAGGCCGTAGTTATTGACTTAAATAAAGATAATAAGTTTAGATTTAACACTCTGCATGAGTACGTTATTAATAGGTTTGATAGTATTTTAGATAAGTATAATAGTCTTAGTAGAATTAGATATAAAAGAAAGAAAGAAAGAAAGAAAAACCATTTATTGACCCAAAACACAATTTTAGCTTAGACTAGAGGGTACATTATGCAAAGAAACAATACAGAGAATAAAAACTAACAATAAAGTAGTGGGCCAATCAGGACTCAGGAGGTGCCTCAGCATGTGCCACTGCAGTGCAAGCACGGCAGAGACGCTGGTATTCTGGCAGGGCCTGCTGATGTGGTCGTCCGTCCTTGAGATAATTTAATAAATAAAATTGTATGAACTTAATTATAGTGCAAGCAGAACATAGAATGATGTGTGAGAATACATTTTTGACTGAGTTATGATACAATGCGAAGTGAAGTAATATTACTATGATAATAGGATATTTTTACATGTTTATTTTACTGAATGGAGAACTACCTATTCTTAGCAAATAAATATCTTGAAACTAAAAAACACATATGAATTATTCGCGGCCAGTATCGTCTTTAAAAAATATATATATAGAAATTTAAGTGTGTTTAATCTGTTCAGCTGACCTACAGCTGTCATAGTGACAGATATTCTACTAGTGACTTTTACTTACCTACTGCCACGTCTTCTTCTGTAATCTGTGCAGCCACGTTGAATGGTAACCGCGTGCAAAGACAAAGTTACTATCAAAGGTAGCAAATCCATAACAGAGATGCGAAGAAGAAAAAGAGCAGGATAATAAGTCGAGAAAAAAATATGATTGAATTAGAGCCCCACAGCGTGTTGCGTCGTGAACAACCCGGAAGTGAGACATTGGCTATCTTGTGGGTCTGAAATTTGCTTTGCTATGAGATGCTTTTTCAAAGTTTTTCTAAATGAGTTGACTGTTTCAGGTCGCGCATTGGTGGGGGAGGTCATGCCAGCACCGCGAAGCGGCAAATCTGAAAGACCCACGAAAGGCCATGGTACGATGTTTGGTCGTTACAAAAATGTGTGTGCACGATTTTCTGTGGCACCCGCCCCGCCCCTGAGCCCATACAAGCTTGTCTCACAGGTATTTGGGTTTCTTAGTGCTACTTACTTTCTTAGTGTTACTGGTAACTTGGACCAAAATGACGCAGTTAGATACGACACAGCTATAAAAATACTACAGAATAATCAAAATAAAATAGCTCGTCAAGCTAATCAAGCAATGACATTGAGAAAACTATTCCTAGAAAACTTTAATACTATTTCATCTATTGTGCAAAATCAAGATAAACTATCTCTGAAAATCTCTGAACTTATACGATACACAAACTTTTCTGACTAAAGATTTATTAAGTAAAATTAGACAGCTCTTACAAATTATAAGAAATAAATATTCATATTGTTTATGATACCTTATCTAATTTAGAAACTGCCATTTCCTTTTCAACGAAACACATTGCTTACCGCAACTTGATATCATTTTCAAATGTAGAATATTTTATAACAGAACTTACAAAACACTACTTGCCTGATCAATTGATTACGTCTCATGTGAGAGAATCTCGCCTATTTTATAGTTTCCTAGATGTAGGTACGTATTTTAGTGATAATAAGTTAGTATTTTTTAATATACCTTCATTTTATAAGGATGTATTGCGCGCTATAGTGACATAATGCTGAGGCAGGGACCTAATTAGCCCACTGTTTATGTCATTGGTATAGTTTTTAGATAAGTTTTTTGTATACTTAAGGTTTAAGGTTTAAGATATTTATTCTCATTGAGAATTACATTAAATTCACTTAACATGAGAACATAAAAATTTTCTAATACAAAATATGATAGATAAATGAAAGAAACGAAGGAAGTCGGAGGTAGGAACACAATCTTTAAAACCGATCGTCTATCACGCGTCAGGCGTAGATGAATAGCGGAACATTTCTATGAACGCGGATATAAAGCTCAACTACACTCACTGCAAACTAGATGTGGCTCGATGAGTTGCCCCTGAGCTTTGTGTGAAGCCGAATTTCACGCAAGCGAAGCAGTTTATACTATACCTATATTAAGTCTGTATCAACTATTTATAATACACTAATACTATACTAAATATTTGATCGTAATATGTGAAATTTTAGCAGTTTTTTGAAACTTATTATGGATTGAGATTCTTTGATATCATTAGGGAGTTTATTATAAATTTGCGCTCCTTCAAACATAAGGCTTCCTTTTCCATAGTTAGTTCTTAGAGTTCGTAACATAAGGTCGTTGGCATTTCGCAATTTCATTTTTAAATTTGAGCTTTCTTAGTGAAATTTATTTGAGTATGGATATCTTTAGGAATAATTTTATGAATTAATAAACAGGTGAAATAGATGTAAGATTGGCTGATATTTAGTAACTTAGTTTTGGTATATATTGTCTTAGTAGCTGTTAAGGCGACACATGGAAAAAATACATCAACTTTCATCGAAAGTTGTAGGAGTATGACAAGCCCAATGAATCTGTAACTTCATGCCTTTGTCTTTTAAACTTTTTTGGAGTGTCGTGCTGACTTCGGTTACGTTCGGTCGTGTGTCACGCGCATCTACCGAGAGCAGTGTTATTCCGCAATGGCGTCGAAAATAGTGAAATGCCCGAACTGCAATATAGTTATAAACGACGTGTTAGCATTTGTGTGCAATAAAGTTGATGTGATGGATGAACCTAGTATTGTCCAAATACGCACTAGTGTTTCTCGGAAAGTGACATTCTGAACGCTAAGAATCTGTTATACGATTCTTTATCGAGCTTAAAGCGGAAGAAAATTAGAAAAAGGCAAGGAAAGGCGCGGCGAGACATAGAAGATATCATCTGTGTAATAAAAGAGACGGATCCTGAGGAAATTCCTGTCTTTGTCGCTCGCGAGCTACACAAATTACCTCCGGTATTATTCGATCACGTCGATGTAACGCGACTGCTTAAAGATATTGTGAAAATTCAGTGTGAAGTAAACGAGATAAAAGACCAGTATGTATCAAATAGCCAGCTTGAAGAGATTAAAAATGATCTGGATTTTCTAAAGAAAACATCGGCTGTGAAGAGTTTCTCTGGCAATGTAAACACTAGACGAGGCGCCTACTTATTAGACAGTTATTCGTATGACAGTGGACTTATGGGGCTACATCCCATACAAGGTGATAACATGCCTTCTCCTGACCACCTTTCACCCCAGCAGGACTCGCTGGACTTTCCGTCCAGTGCAGACACCAATAATTTATCGGAGGGTAGCAAAATACAAGAATCGACGGTTCAAATACATACGGTTAGTGTAACAGCTGAGCGAGAACAAGTTAAACGAGCGAGCGGCACTGAGGCGATGACTCACGCGCAACCGAGCTCGGCGGCTGCACCTGTGAGCGATCATACGGACGCTAAGGCCGGCCCAACCTCCGTACCTACGAAACAATCACTAGCTGATATTGCGCGCAGTGGAGTATGGAAGAAATCAGCTCCTGATGAAAAGTGGATCACGGTACAGAGGAAGAGACTACGAAACCTATTCATAAGCAAACAGGGCAAGGCAATTGAGACAGATTCTTATTTTAAAGCAGCAAACATTCAAGTCCCATTATACATTTTACAACGTTTCCAAAGAGGTTACCACGGATGACGTGGAGAATTACATAAAGAAAAAGTCGAATGTATCGGTTACGTTGGAAAAAATGAATATGAAGTCTACGAGACAATATGATGCTTATAAGGTTTTTGTACCCAAACCGAATATTGATACATTTCTAAAAGATGATTTTTGGCCAGAAGGGATAGCGTTTCGCCGTTTTGTAAACATGAAAAAGAAAGATGGCGAGAAAATCTCGCCAAACAGCGGTAAAACCTTTGAGAAAATAAAATAAAACAAAATGAAGAATACGAATAAGACTAGTCAATTTATAAGCTATAACTGTAAAAACGTGAAATCTTCAGTAAATGAAATTAGAAAGTTGTGTGAACAAGCAGATATAGTGTGTTTGCAGGAAACATGGCTGTTACCATATGAGATCCCTTTCTTAGGAGAAATTCACCCCGACTTCGATTATACTGGATCGTCAGCGGTGGACCTTACGTCAGGCGTGCTGCGCGGGCGACCGCACGGTGGAGTGGCTATCCTGTGGCGTAAATCACTGTTTCGCAACGTGTCTATAATTACGTCGGGTAACAATCGCATCGTTGCGATAAAAGTGTCAATAGGTGATAGTGACTTTGTGGTTTGTAGCATTTATATGCCTACCGATTGTTCTGAAAATTTGCCAGTGTTTACGAGATGTCTAGGAGCTTTAGGTGCAATCGTGGAAAGTAGTGAAACGGAATGTGTTTACCTACTTGGTGACTTTAATGCTCACTACCCGGATTCTTTCGGTAAGGAGATGTTATCTTTTTGTGTTGAACAAAAATGGTCTTGTGCGGATTATGAGTATCTCGGCATTGACTCAGATAATTTTACTTTCATCAGTGAAGTGCATAATTGTAAGCGTTGGCTAGATCACTGCCTCATTACAAATTCAGCCTTGAGTTCAATAACAAACGTACGCATAGATTATAGTGTTTATTCCTCCGATCATTTTCCAATATTTGTTGAGAGCAATTTAGATGTAATAAGACCAAAATTAAGGGCTGTAAAGGGAATCTGTGATAAAGTATTGTGGGGTAATAGGGATGTAACTCAAATTGAACCATATAAAAAGTTGTGTAATGAACTACTGCGAGAGATTGATTTTCCTTGTGAATTAAGGCACTGTGCCGATCATTTGTGTGATAATAACGAACATAAAGAGGTTTTAGATAAATTATATTTGGAAATAATTCATGTCTTAACAGAGGCCGCGAGTTTGACTCATAAGGCTGGTTGTAAGCGTAAAAAGAAAGTGGCAGGTTGGAACTTTCATGTCAGTGAAGCACACAGGGAGGCTCGTCGTTGTTTTGACTTGTGGCTTCTGTATGGCAAGCCGTTATCGGGACAGATTTATGATTGAATGTATAACTCTAGAAAAATCTTTAAGTCAAAGCTCAAATGGTGCGTTAAAAACGAAAATCAAATTAAAATGAACATTATAGCCAGCCATTTTAAAAATAAAGATTTTAAAACATTTTGGAAAAGCACCCAATTAGTTTCAAAGTCTAGTCTTCCGGTTAGTGTAGATGGTGTCAGTGACCCCAAGGAAATAGCAAATCTTTTAAGCAGCCTTTTTAGAGTGCAGGCAGTGCCTACTCCGGGCCAGGCGATGTATGCGGGGGAGGGGGGAGTGCTCGATGCTGTGCCACAGACAGATCAGCCGTTGGCTTATTTCTCGGCTCACGACGTGCGAAATATAATAAAAAAGAGCAAGCGCGGTAAGTCACCTGGTCATGACGGGCTCAGCATCGAGCATTTCCAACACGCCCGAGATCACCTTCCGCGTGTTCTTAGCATGTTGTTTAACCTAAGTATCAGACATGCCTATATGCCCACCTATTTAATAAAAACTGTAGTGGTTCCTATAATAAAAAACAAGACAGGCGATGTATCTGATAGCAATAATTATAGACCCATATCATTGGCCACAGTTACAGCTAAGGTACTTAACGGTCTCCTTGAGAAACAATTAAATACATATTTACACCTCAACGATGCTCAGTTCGCCTTTAGAGCCGGACTTTCTACAGAGAGTGCCATTTTTTTCTCTCAAGGAGACAGTCAGGTCCTACACACAAAGGAAGACTCGAGTATACGGGTGCTTTCTCGACCTATCAAAGGTTGCTCTGTAGATTGGCAAATGGTCAACAAAATAAGCTACGCAGACGATATGGCGCTTCTGAGTCCGTCGGTCAACTCGTTGAGGAGAATGCTGCGCGTCTGCGAACAATACGTCTCTAATCATGGGCTAAGATACAACTGTAAAAAAAGCGAAGTCGTAGTGTTCGGGGCGCGTGGGTTATCTTCAAGTCACGTACCACCAATTAGGCTGAATGTAGAGGCATTGAACATTGTGCCTGTGTTTATGAGCCCCTTGTCAACTGCCACAACGTCGCGATGAATCCCACACTCGTTGTTGAGGAAAAACCTCCTGAGATTGCACACCTCACGGTTGTTAAGGTCCTTGGCATTTAAGAAGCCACGACCCCCTACCTTCCGTGGGATGTACAATCTCATAACAGACGAGCGTGGATGTAGCATGCGATGCGTTGTGAGCAGTTTTCGGACTCGTGTATCCAGAGCACCCAGCTCAGTTTGAGTTCATCTCAGTATGCCAAAGGAGTATATCAATAAGGGCATCACCCAACCGTTGAAAGCGCGCACCTCATTGCCACCTGACAAAGAACTCTTAAGTACCTTTGTAAGGCGACTAAAGAAGCGTTCCTTCACCGATTGCTTGACGTCTCCTACTGATAAACTCAAACTCAAACTCAAATAACTTTATTCAAATAGACTGTATCAGTACTTTCAAATCGTCAAATTTACAGCAAAACATACTAAATAATAGACATAAATACCATAATAATATGGATATGTAAATAAACAGTATATAGACAGTATACAGATATACCCAATGACTCTGACATACCAAGATATTTGTAGGTTTCAGCTTCAGAGAGGGATCTGAGTGTCATCATCTCAGAGAGCTGTAAATTCGGTGAATCTACAACCCTCCCTTCTTATACATGCATGACCGCACACTTGTCTACACCAAACTCCATCTTGATAGCATTGCTAAAAATCTCAGTGATTTTTAACAGTTCCATCAATACCTGGAGTCTTGGCGCAAACAGCTTCAGGTCATCCATGTACAACAAATGAGAGATGAACTCACCACCCCTGCGAAGCCGATAGCCTAGCTTTGAATCCTTAAGTAAGGTACTAAGAGCATCTACTGAAGCTGTCAAGGAACAGTGTACGTTTGGTCACTGAAATCGCCACAGGACACTCTAGACTAAACAGGCACCTAACAGTAATAGGCATCAAAGACAACCCCACATGCATGGAGTGCATGGACAGCGAGGAAACGAGTTTCCACCTACTCGCCGAATGCCCGATGTACTCACACATACGGTGGGAGCTCATGGGGTCAGACTCGCTAGATGAAGGTAACCTGAAAGAACTGACGGTGGACCAGATAGTTAGATTCTGCAAAGCAACGGGAAGATTCGACGGGACGCCGTGAAAATGGGACAACCTAAAGACCCCCTGCTAGGGGGCCCGGGGAAATGGGTGAAATGGCCCATAACTAGCGGACCGATCACCCGGCCCACTGCCAGCGTCCCCAGTCGAAATAATAAATAAGGTACTAAGAGGATTCAAAGCTAAACAAAACCACAAAGGACTCAAACTATCGCCCTGGAAAATACCTCGCTCTATCCTTATGAAGTCCTGCGAATCAGGGGAGCCATTTCCACCACCTGGTTGACGAAGGACTGTGATCCACTGCCCCATGCATGTGCTCAAGAAAGATCTCAAAGTTGTATCAATTTTATACAGCTCTAAGATCCTCCTGAGCCATGAATGGGGCACCGAATCATGGGCCTTCTTATAGTCAATCCAGGCAGTTGAAAGAGCTTTCCGATTCCGCCGGACTTGTTGGCAAATAGTCGTGTCTATGAGGAGGAGTTCTTTAGTACCTTGGGACCCAACCCTACATCCATTCTGAGCAGGAGCCAAAACATTGTTCGCAACGATATGCAAGTTAATTTTTTTTGCTAGAATGGACGTAAGGAGCTTGTAGATGGTAGGTAAGCACGTGATGGGTCTATAGTTTTTTGCTTCCGAGGTACTACCTGACTTGTATAAAAGGAAAGTGACACCAGAAGTCAGGAAACTAGGGAGAGAACCAACCTCGATGGATTCCTGGAACTGCACTGCCAAGCATGGATGCGAACATCGAAACCACTTAATCCAGAAGTTGTGCAATCCATCCGGGCCAGGACTTTTCCAGTTCTGAGCCGTCTGAATTGCACAACTAACGTCTTCGGAGTCAATACTTACTGATTCCATGGTTTCGATGGATTCGCATTCATGCTCGACAGGCATCGACCAGATACTGCGCCAGAAGTCAATCATGACACTTGCATCCGGTCGCTGACCGTCGTTCTCACGTTGGCTAGTTTCTTCCCAGTTTCGGTACACCTTCCTTTGGTCACTTTGGAAAAGGCGATTTTTTAAATATCTGTCCACACGTTCTCTGTAGCGACGGATACGGTTTGCCCACGCATAGACCTTCTGCTTCAGAAAGTCAATGCGTTCCGTGACACAAGCCATATACTGTTTGGGCCTAATACCCGTCCCAGCAAAGGCTTGGTTCACGTAACGCATAACCCGAGGGCGATGGTTCCCCCGGCTGAAGCAGACCAGCTTTGCAATGAGGGTCCTAAACGTGTTGATACGCCGCTCGATTCGCATTTGCCATGCGGGTACATTTGCGGCAGGTCGCACTGCACGGTCAGAGTCCGGAAACTTGACACGAGCAACACGGCATGCCGCAATGGCCCCGCAGTACAGAATCGAGTGAGTATCAACTAAATCTTCACTAGTCCGTATAAACGGAGCTAGTAAAGCGTCCAGGGCCCCCATTAACGCTAGGTTGCGTCTATTAGTGGGCAAACGCGGTAACCGCGGCCTAGAGACTGGTGCGGAGCGATATTCCAAAATCGCATCCTCCAAAGCCCTCCTCAATTGCTCTTTGGCCTGAGTACTTACGCATACGTTCGCACTGACTTCTCCATCGACATCTGGATCCATCCGGGGCGCTACCGGTACCGAGTCGCTGACCGGGTTCGGATGGAGCAGCGTGTCGGACGGGTCCCGCGTCAAGGAAAAAGTCGCGCGAACTGAGAGTGCCTCCAGGCGCAGCCGATCAAGCGTAGGCTGATCCAACATCTGAAGACGCTGAATCGCCCGCACTTGATCCGATAATCGTTGGGCGGAAACAGCCACGGTCGGGTCAAGGGCCTGAAACAGAGGCATCATCCGGTCACGATACGCAGACAGGTTGGTTCCTCCCTCTGTAGCCCCGTAATAGGCGCGCATGCAGTTGACATTCATGTCCATGTGTGTCCATCGCATGCGGCGCACTATACCACCGGTAGCGGGAGTTTGCCCCACAGGCCCCAAGCGTGCCGGCAGCGGTCGTCGTCCACGTCGCGCAGGTGGTCGCGGCGGTCGTGGCGGCGGTGGCCCACTCTCATCGCTGGAACTTGAGCTCGTTGTGGTGTCAGGAGGAGTAGCAAACTCCTCCACCGACGACGAGCTTCGAAGATTCGTGCCGTGCTGGTGGCGGCACTTTAAAAGAATACTTTCCACAGCCCCATATCTTCCCATGGGTGTCGTAAGAGGCGACTAAGGGTTTCTTCCAGCAGACCATCTGCTCTTCAGGTGGGAGACTTATGTCGGCCGGTTGTTGTTACCACCATGCAGTTGTGTAAAACCCGCCAAGTGATTCTGACCTATCTCGGTCAGGTCGCGTTCCGGGATCAGCACTGCACTAACCGGTGCCAGGGGGACTGTGATCGTGGCAATTGTTGGACCAGTGGGAGCCCTAGCGGCGGTATTGTGTGTGTAGTGTGTATCGGCCCGCCGGGAAGGGAGACCCGTAGAAACGGTGGTGCCGCTGGCCGCCCGCGGCATAGTACAGGGGCCCAAAAGGGGTTAACCACCTCTGGAGGCTGCCCCACCAGGTCGCGCATAATCTCGGGGTGGCTCGTCGTGCCGGGTGGTGCCCGGTTCCGGTGGGGCCCGGCGACCACACCCGAGGGGGTACGGGGGCCCTTCCGTCCGGCGGACCGGCCTACAGTCAGCCACTTCAATGCAGCTTGCTACTTCGGCACATGTTTTACTGTCCACAGCTTTGGTGAGCGTGCTGAACGCTGCGGGCGAGAAGCACACCGCTCGGCTTCTGCTCGACAACGGTAGTACAGCCAACTTCGCAACTCAGCAGTTGTGCGACGCGCTGGGTATGTCACGACGCGGTACGAGCACCAAGGTCACAGGAATCAATAATCACACTTCTATAAGTAGACAGTCTTGCAATCTGACAATAGGGTCTTTATGCTGTGCCTACAAAACTGAAATAGTGTGTCATATATTGCCGGAGATCACTAAAGTTCTACCGCCTACCATTGTAAATATCAGTCACGTTCCTATCCCTTCAGGCCTTCAGTTAGCTGACCCGAAATTCAATATTCCCTCGGTCATAGACATCCTGGTAGGGACGGAAGTATTTTGGAACGTCTTAGGTACCAAATCCATTGTTCTGGGTAAGAATCTGCCAAAATTGTGTAAAACTAAATTTGGTTGGTTGGTTTCAGGCAACATAGCCCACCAGCCAGAACAGCCTAAAGCTCCTTTTTGCAATTTTGCAAATATTGTTTCAACTCCCGACCTTTCCCAATTTTGGGAGCTTGATAATGTGTCTTCTAAATATTCCCACTCTCTAGAAGAGAGGTCCTGTGAGGAATCGTTCACCAAAACCACCTTTCGCAAAGAAGACGGTCGCTTTGTCGTCTCTATGCCCTTTAAAAAAGATTTCACCTTATTGGGTCACTCCTATGATCAAGTTAAATGTCGTTTCTTGTCCTTAGAACGACGTTTTCAGCGTGACCCAATTTTCAATATTTACCTAGAATTCATGCGTGAGTATGAGTCTCTAGGTCATATGACTAAAGATGTAGTAAGTACATCTGGCAGTTCTCTTACTGACTACTACATTCCTCATCATGGAGTTTATCGTGAATCCAGCTCCACTACTAAACTTCGCGTAGTCTTTGACGCTTCGGCAGCTACGTCTTCGGGCCTGTCGCTTAACGACATTCAAATGGTCGGCCCAGTAGTGCAAGACGATCTTTTTGCGATTTTATTGCGTTTTCGCCAGCATAGATATGTCGTTTCCGGCGATATCGAAAAAATGTACCGGGCTATTGAGCTTAACCCTACACTTAGGTCACTACAAAAAATAATTTTTAGGTTCAATTCCAACGAACCTCTTTCTACCTACGTTTTGAATACATTAACCTATGGTACTGCTTCCGCCCCATACTTGGCTACAAAATGCTTAGTGAGCTTAGCTGATTATGCCGAAAAGAATGATGTTAAACGGGCTATACAGCGTGATTTTTATGTCGATGATTTTTTGTCTGGCTCATGTACTCGTAGTCAGACAATAGAGCTGTCAAAACAAGTAGCAGCTCTCCTTTCATCGGCTAAATTCAACTTACGGAAGTGGAGGTCAAATTGTCCACAGATCTTGTCCTAAATTTCAAATTCAGATAAGCCAAGCAACCATTTAAACTTTTCTGAACAAGGCTCTGGTGACAATTCATCAAAAATATTAGGTCTGAATTGGAATTGCGACACCGACACTCTTAATTATAATATTAATATTGACTCCTTAAAAAAGATAACTAAGCGTCATATTCTATCAGTAATAAGTCAAATTTTCGACCCACTGGGTCTTATAGGCCCATGCGTTGTCGAAGCTAAAATAATAATGCAGCGCTTATGGCAGGAAAAGTATGACTGGGACGACATCGTCTCAGTAGAATTACGAGATCTATGGCATATTTTTGAAAACACTATTTCACAGTTAAATAATTTAAACATTCCTCGTTGGGTATTGCACGAAGACTCTATGGTTCACGAAGTACATGTCTTTACCGATGCGTCAGAAAAGGCATACGGAGCTTGTTTGTACATTCGTTCGCATAGTAATAGCCCAAGTTCAGTGCGTGTGCGGCTATTGGCTTCTAAAAATCGAGTATCTCCTTTGAAGCCAACGACTATGCCACGACTTGAACTTTGTGGAGCTTTGGTGGGTGCAAGACTGTGTACCAAGGTCATGGACTCGCTTACCTTGCGCGTAGATAAATGTAGATTTTGGTGTGACTCTACGATCGTTTTGGGGTGGTGGTTATCAACACCATCAACCCAACTTAAATCCTTTGTACGTAACAGAGTCAATGAAATACAAGAAAGTACCTGTGGTCATACCTGGAGCTACGTACCGTCGAAGGACAACCCAGCTGATCATGTTTCACGTGGTTTACGCGCCGACGCTATTGGCGAGACCAGTTTGTGGTGGTCTGGACCTTCATTCTTGTTGCAAAACGAAAATGAATGGCCCTCTATGCCTAAGGCTGTGAAACATGATCAGTCAGAAGTAGTGACTCATATCATTAGCAGTAGTGGTAATGTGAATGATATTCAGTCTGGTAGTCGTAGTTGCAGTAGCGCTTTATTAACTAACCTATCCGCAGTACAAGCTTTTTTAACCAAATTCTCTAGTTTCACTAAATTACAACGAGTAGTAGCCTATGTATGCAGATACTTAAATAACTTAAAAGGTAAAAATGACAAATTGTGGGGCAATCTCTCTTTAAGTGAATTACAAAAATCACATAATCTTATTTTACTTTGTGCACAACTTTCTATTTTAAAATCAAATAAGACATTGCCTCGCAAAAACAAACTTGTTTCTTTGACCCCTTTTATTGATGAGAATAACCTCATCCGCGTAGGCGGAAGGCTTAATAATTCTCCCAATGATTTCAATGTTAAACATCCAATCTTAATTTGTACTAAACATCATTTATCTTATCTTTTATTCTTGAAGCAACATTTAACTCTTTTACATGCTGGCCCTCAGCTTCTTTTATCTAGTATGCGTCAAACTTATTGGCCTCTTAAAGGTAAAAACTTTGCAAAGGTTATTGTAAATAAATGTGTTACTTGTTATCGACATAAGGCACAAAATGTGCAACCCATAATGGGACATCTTCCAGCCTCTATAACAATACTGGAATTTCCCTTTCAAAATTGTCATGTTGATTATGCGGGACCAGTATTGATAGCCGATCGTAAGGGTCGCGGCTGCAAACTTTTAAAAACATATATTTGTATTTTTGTATGCTCTGCAGTGAAGGCTGTGCATTTGGAGCTCGTCACGGAGCTCACCAGTGACGCCTACATGGCCGCTTTACATCGCTTCGTAGCGCGTCGAGGCAAACCTCGTAGCATTACCTCTGATAACGGCACCAATTTCGTAGGCGCTTCAAATGAAATGCAGAGATTTCTTTCGTCAAGTAATGTTGCATCTGAAATAGTGCAGGAGGGCATAGAATTTAATTTTACACCTGCCTATTCTCCACACTTTAATTCTTTAGCTGAGGCAGCAGTCAAATCTTGTAAGCATCACTTAAAACGACTGTTGCAACTTACTCACTTCACATTTGAAGAAATGACCACTTGTTTAGCCCAAATTAAGGCCGTATTAAACTCACGCCCTCTTACCCCTCTTTCATCTGACCCTGATGATTTTTCAGCCCTTACTCCTTCTCATTTCTTAATTGGACGACCACTCTTATCTGTACCATACCCGCAGGTGACTGATGCTAACATCACACGCTTGGATCGGTGGAAGCGCATACAGCACATCCAGCAGCACTTCTGGCAGCGTTTCAATAACGAATATGTTTCTCTGCTTCAGACCAAGACAAAATGGTTCCATTCCACAGGAGAGGTCCAGCCTGGTTCACTCGTCCTTATTAAAGACAGAACACCACCCCTGTTGTGGTCGTTAGGACGACTCGTACAGACTTACCCAGGCGTGGACGGAGTAACGAGGGTTGCAGAGTTGAAGACGAAGAGGGGCACAATTCGTCGTGCCTTCAACACCATCTGCCCTCTTCCTATAAATAATTGAAGAGTACTCTTCAACCCGGGGAGCATGTTGGAGCACGGGCGCCTTCGGGGCACATCGGCCACAATCAGCGGTCGTCGGGCTGCGGAGCGGGCTGCGCTGCGGGCGGCGGTGACCGCGAGCGGACCCCCGCCACGATCTTTCACTTCGGCTTCGATCATCTTAAGCACCGGGCGCGACCACCCATAATATCTAAGACTTAGTCAAACGTCACGAAATAAACCTATAGTATTACAGTCCGCTATATCATTTAAATAAAGTCCCTAGTTAGGACCCTAACACTTCACTAGTCCTTATTAACGGAGCTAGTAAAGCGTCCAGGGCTCCCATTAACGCTAGGTTGCGTCTATTAGTAGGCAAACGTGGTAACCGCGGCCTAGAGACTCGTGTGGAGCGATATTCTGAAATCGCGTTCTCCAAAGCCCTCCTCAGTTGCTCTTTGGCCTGAGTACTTACGCTTGCGTTCGCACTGGCCTCTCCATCAGCATCTGGATCCATCCGAGGCGCTACCGGAACCGAGTCGAAAACCGCACTCGGATGTGACAGCGCGCCGGAAGGGTCCCGCGTTGAGGAAGAGGTCGCGCGAACTGGAAGCGCCTCCAGGCGAAGCCGATCAAGCGTAGGCTGATCTAGCATCTGTAGACGCTGAATCGCCCGCACTTGATCCGACAGTCGTTGGGCGGAAACAGCCACGGCTGGTTCAAGGGCCTGAAACAGAGGCAGCATCCGGTCACGATACGCAGACAGGTTGGTTCCTCCCTCTGTAGACCCGTAATAGGCGCGCATGCAGTTGACATTCATGTCGTTTGTCCATCGCATGCGGCACACTACACCACCGGTAGCGGGAGCCTCGCGTGGGGCAGACTGCCCCACAGGCCCTAAGCGTGCCGGCAGCGGTCGTCGTCCACGTCGCGCAGGTGGTTTTTTATAAGAACAGTTAGTAAGAACCTACCTACGTACCTAGGTTCAGTTTAATTCACACAACTTTACTATTTTACCATAGAACATAAGTAGGTAACTTAACATTTTACCAAACTGATAGGCATTCATAATCTTACAAACTCCTAATATTTCAATTATTATTACATCAGGACAAACCTGTGGAGACGCTTTGTGCTGTAATTTTTTTTAGTAAAACCAACAAACTATGAACCACCGACTAAGTATGACCATGAAATTAAATATTTTTTCAATTATTATATTATAAGCAATCACCCCTAAGGCTACCTAACTACCCTCGCCGCCATCTTATAAAAGGAGCAACGAGTCGCCGGGCGCTCACTTAGTTCCGAGCGTCTGAAGCGTGTACATCGGTCGAGTAGTATTTATGTTTAGGCATTCAGTGTTAGACTTTCAGTTTAGGTCTAGATTCTGTTCCTCTGATTAGTGATTTACTTTTGTTTTGTTAAATAATGATTGTTGAAAGAATTAATTAAATAACGGTTTCTACATGTGTTTTTTTTTTAATATTTCTCCTTCTGATTTCTAACATCAGAAGTGGGATAAGTAACTTCTAGCCCACAAAAGGGAGGAACAGAGTCTCGTGCACGGCTTAAGTTTTGTGTGTGTTGTGATAATGACTGGCGGATCCAGTCGTAGTGAGCGTAGGTCGCGACGTCGTTCCCGCAGCCGTTCTAGTGATAGGTCGCGGTATGGCTCACGGAGTCGTTCAAAAGTGTCAACGTCGAACCGTCGGTCGCGTCGTCATTCCCGTAGCAAAACACGCAGTGAAAGTCATGCGCGGTCTCGTAATACGTCGCGTCGTGATAGGTCGCATCGCCGTTATCGTCACAGTGATATATCCTGTTCACCCAGTAGGCATAAAATTACGGATGGGTCGGTCCTTAATACGTTGAATTCAATTATGAATCGTTTAACGTCGATCGAAAATGGCTGTGTAACTGATATTCCGAATAAAACAATAGTGCGTTGTGGCCCCAGTGACATGCGTGATACTACCGTGGGCGAGTCGAATACATTGCAATCGAATGTGTCCAGACACTGCACACCGGAACCCCAGGCGAGTACCCATGAGACACGAACAACAAACTCATTACCAAATACCCACATTTCAACACCACAAATAAATAATTTTGATTCAAGCATGTCAGACCCAACTAGGGCTCTTGTCGATGCTCTTAGGTCGCTCCAACCAGTTAGATCTCAAAATTACTTCGTTTCAAACTTTGATCCTTTTATTCACAACATAGACGCATGGTGCGAAGAGGTCGACCGTGCCCAGGAGGCTAATGGCTGGAGTGACTACGAGTGTCTTTCGCGCGTTGCGTCTTGTCTCAAGGGTGACGCCAAAATTTGGCTAAACGAGTGGGTTGCGTCTGAGCGCACTTGGTCAAATTTTAACCACGAATTCAAAACATTGTGCCCGCGAAAGTTAGATTATGCCAATATACTATTCGAGACAATGAATACCACGTCTGATAAGTACGTCACTTACGCAGAATACGCGCGTCGCACCTTGTTGCGTTTACGAATAGTTAATGGTCTAAGCGATGAACTCATGACTTTAATAGTGATCCGCGGTATTGATAATCCTCAGATAAGGGCAGCCGCGGCGAATGCTAATTTAAATCCTGAGACAATAGTTTCGTTTTTGTCAATTTACACGAAGCCTGTACGTACGAAATCTGAGGCTCACGTTTTAACGTCGAGCAAGCGTCATTTGCAATCTACCTCAAACCAAAACGAAAAAAAATGTTTTTCATGTGGTCGGAAAGGACATATCAGCCGCTATTGTCGCTCAAAACCTAGTTCTGAGAATATTCCAACTTCTACCGGTGCGAGCAGTATTATTTGCACCTTCTGTAAGAAGT
This sequence comes from Udea olivalis, assembly GCA_947369235.1. Lineage (NCBI taxonomy): Eukaryota > Metazoa > Arthropoda > Insecta > Lepidoptera > Crambidae > Udea > Udea olivalis. The sequence continues at coordinate 19,255,661 of OX376355.1, forward strand.
CTGGTCACCTTGAAGACAAGTGCTATGCTAAAAATCGGTCTTAACCGTGAAATTAACAAAACGTTAACGTTTGCGCGAAAAATAATGTTAAAAGTACAGGTCCTAATGATATTGTCCTTGCTATGGTCGATGGTATTCCCGTGGATGCTATTAATAGACAGTGGTGCGCTTAACGTGTCACTTATTTCATATGACGTGCTAAAGTACCTTTTCTGCCAGAAGAAACCTACCCATTGCGTATTAAAAGGCATCAGCAATAAAGAGAAAATAGCTAAGTCGTACATCACCTTTACTCTTGAGTTTAGGAAAGTCTCAATCGAAGCTGACTAAATTGTGGTCTCTTTTTCATGCATGAACGCGCCAATCATTGTGAGTATGGATTTTCCATAAACCTTCGGAAGTGTTCGTTTCTGGCAACTAAGGTCGAATACCTTGGATTGGTCGTGAGTCAGGGTCAGGTAAGGCCGAGCCCACACAAGGTCGAGGCTCCCGTGAATTCTCGAGTTCCCGAGAACGTGTGTATGTTTCTGGGGCTCGCGGGAGACTTTAGACGTTATGTTAAAAACTATGCCACACGCTGGCTAACTTAGCTGCAACCCTTCCGTTGTTGTAGTGACACAAGTTTCATAACCGCGTATTCGGGCTCAGATAGCACAATCCGCGAATATTGAGACACAGGGGTCGCTGCAACAGCTGAGGGATGGCAAACTAGACCCCACACGTTATGTGTATCAAAAAGACCTCTTGTTTTATAAATTTTCGCCTGTTGGCGAGGATACCCGCCTACTATGTTACGTTCCTAAGGGGCATAGGCTCAGCTGATGAGAATATTCCACGATGAGCGTGAGCACATGAGCGCTGACAAGACTGTTGACCTTATACTTAAACTTGGTTTCCGGGACTTCGTCCATTTCTTAACAAGTACGTAGCCCACTGTTTAGTTTGCATCTCAAATAAGAGGGTACCGAGATCCCCAAGTCAAAGCATAACGTTCTGGGGAAAAGCCCGATACTCCCTTTCATACCATCCACATGGATGCTTTGGGTCCTCTGCCCATGTCTAATGGGTACAAGTTTATATTAGTAGTTGTGGATGCTTTCACTAAATTCAGTCTTTTGTATCCTATTTACCGACAAGACGTTGGTGAGCTAAAACGGGCTTTCACGCAAGAAGTCTCATTATTTGGGGTTCCAAAGTTGATAGTTACCGATAGGGGACGAATGTTTGAGTCTGGGGAATTTGTAACACACCGAAAATGCACCATGCAAACATCCATTCGCACCATCTTCAACATGCTACGGTTCGAGGTAAACCACAAAGCCTTCTCCTGGTTGGAAGCCTCATGGAAACTGCAGTTGATCCTCAACATCACCAAACAGAAGACTACTCAGGCTTCCCCTTAATTTGATGATTGGTACGGATGCGACCACACCGGTAATCCGAAACCTCGTTTGTGATATCGCTGTTGAAGGCACCAATCCTAATAAAGAGGCGTGGCGTGAAATGTACCGCAGCAGGGCGAGCGAGTTGACGTCCATGAACAAGCAGCGACCAGACGACTAAGACGCCCACTTCGCCAGTTTGAACTTGATGATATGGTGTTTGTTATCAAGTTCTCAGTCTACTGGAAAACTTGATCCGGGAAGGCGAGGGCCTTACAGAGTCGTGAAAGTTCTACCAAATGGGAGGTTTGAACTCAAGTTGCTCAGCTGCAGCTATGGGAAGACTACACAAGCAGCGGCACAGTATATGGTGCCCTGGCGTGGCGAGTGCCCTGAGTCATGCGCAGCTTTCTTGGAGGGTATGTACAAGCTTTTGTTGTCGGAACTACAGGCTTACCCAGCCTTGGCGTTCACTGTTTAGACTTCAGGCTTTTAGCCTTGGCGTCAGTTATCTGAACTTCAGGCGTGAAGCCTTGGCGTTCTGTTGTCGAACTTCGGGCTAACTGCCCTGGCGTTCGTTGAACTTCGGGCTAACTGCCCTGGCGTTCGTTGAACTACAGACATATGATCTAGGCGTTCGTTGAACTACAGACATATGGTCTTGGCGTTCGTTGAACTACAGACATTGGTCTTGGCGTTCGTTGAACTACAGACATTGGTCTTGGCGTTCGTTGAACTTCAGGCATGTTGCCTTGGCGTTCTTACTTACACAGGTATTCCCGATGGTGTTGGTGGCAGAACGCAGTTTTAATGAAGCCCTGAACCTATGAAGGCGAACCTAGGCTTGGTTTGTTGTTTTAAGAGACGTCTCTGATGGTATTTAAAGAGTGATGTATGTATGTGTGTTCACAAGGATGTACGATAGATGAACTATGAATTAATTGAGAGGCGATGGAAGAAAGATTTGTGAGGATTAGTGTGTTAAATCTAGGCTAAACTAGATTATTATTAACAGAGTCTTAACTTTCAGATGAGAACGTGGATGATCATGAGCCATTGGATATCACATCGTCCTCTGGGGAGAGTCTTTCTGTGCCTTCACTGGACAGAGACCAGGACTCCGGATCTGCTGGTGTTGCTGGTCCAAGCGGCGTGACACCGGGCTCTGAAGTCGGACTATCGATGCCCCTATTGGGCAAAGACATGGACATTGATGGAGACTGCGCTGCACCACATGTCGTCTTCTTGGGAACTCGTGTCGAGGACGACACTTTGTCAGGAGAGGCCGTATAAGCAATCACCCCTAAGGCTACCTAACTACCCTCGCCGCCATCTTATAAAAGGAGCAACGAGTCGCCGGGCGCTCACTTAGTTCCGAGCGTCTGAAGCGTGTACATCGGTCGAGTAGTATTTATGTTTAGGCATTCAGTGTTAGACTTTCAGTTTAGGTCTAGATTCTGTTCCTCTGATTAGTGATTTACTTTTGTTTTGTTAAATAATGATTGTTAAAAGAATTAATTAAATAACGGTTTCTACATGTGTTTTTTTTTTAATATTTCTCCTGATTTCTAACAATATTATGATAAATGTTTTCAATTTCATTTAAATTATTGCTTTCTAGAAGAAACTCAGCAACTTTAGTGGGTACACTATTAGACTTGGATGCTACGTGTACAACGAATGTTGAGGAGCGGTTAGTGTTTTTTTTAATCGAAATAATAGGTATTACCCGAGTTAGGGGTTATAATTATTTTATCTCGAAATATACCGGGTGAATGTCAAATAACTTCCGAAAACGATATGGCACACTCAGGATGTGATGTAGTAAGTAATTATGTGAGCGAAAAATTGTTTTTTTCAATTAACTTAAATTTTAAGGTTTTCATACAAAAATTACTGACCGTTCGAGTGATTTGTATGGTGACCTTGAAATGAAAGTTAATTAAATAAATTTCATTTTTTCGCTCAGACAGTTTCTACATCATTTAGAGAGTACTTATGCCATATCGTTTTCGGAAGTTATTTGATAATCATCCGGTATATATTATTTATATAGGTGTTATAGGGTTTGGCATATGAAGTAATACCCACGATATCTGAGAGTAGTTGTTCATTCACGTACTCGTACATACACACTCATACAGTACATACTTATGAAGTTATACGTGCGTATCATATGGTACCCTATCATAGGATCATGGGTAGGACGCGTGGCATCGCAACCCAATATCCTCCTAGCTAGCTATAAACTGATGACGCGGAGCATCGATCAAGCAAAGCACTAGACTCTGAGCAGACTACGGGAGCAATCGTACTCGGAGCCGTCTAGCGAGCGAATGAATTCTTGTCGGCGATGCCTCGGCTTATATAGGGGCGCGGGAAGGCGCGCGGAGAGGCGCGCGGATGGTGCGGGGCGAGCGCACCGTAGTAGGCGCATGCGCTGGCTGGATGCGGTGACGTCACGCAGTGATTTAAAATATAATGTCATGCTATATCCTCCCCCTCTGGCAATCTGAAGTCGTCCCGACAGGAGTACCAGCATAGGTATTTTTTCGAGGTCTTCGAATCCTTCGAATGGGGTTAATTGGTTGAGGTAAGGTTACGTCCCTTCTTTCAAACTTTGTTATTGCTGAGGTATGGTATGTACCGATTGATTTGTCTGGAGCGTCTGGATGAACAATCTCATATGTGGAAGTTCCATGTTTCTTTTTTACAATATAAGGACCATCTCGACGAAGAGCGAATTTTGCAGCGAATTGTTTCTCAACATTGCTTATCGGATGTGTCTCAACAAGCCCCAAGTCTCCAGCATTGTAACCTGGATCTGGCCTTCTTTTTGTGTTAGCGCTTTGTCTATTTAAATCTAAATTATTTTCAATGTTTTCTCTTGCAATGGCTGTCTTGTGCCAATTTGTTTAGGGTTGGTGTAATTTCTTTAACAAAATTTTCAGATTGTGCTACTGAACTGAGGTCATGCTTTAGGTCGTATGGTGTTCTTAATTCACGGCCAAATGTCAGGTATGACGGTGAGTATCCGGTTGTTCGACAAATGGCTGTATTCATAGCAAATCGTATTGCCGAAAGAGACAGTGGCCAATTTTGATGTTTATCTTTCACCATAATAGCTATCTGTGATTTCATATCTCTATTTTTCCTTTCTACGACGTTGAGTTCTGGGTGGTAAACAGGTGTGTATATTTGTTCAATGTCCAAACAGTAGGCTAGTTTTTGCATAATTGCTGATATAAATTGGACTCCATTATCGCCGATTAGTTTTCATGGTAGGCCAAAGCGTAGGAATACTTCATTCAATAACACGGTTGCACAGTTTTCTGATGTACTCGTAGCTTCGTTGATTGCAAATAGTTCTACCCATCGTGTGGTGGTGTCCTCTACGATGAATATCCATTTTTCTCCGGATGTTCCTTTTGGTAAGGGACCAAATAAATCAATTGACAACACTTAAAATCTTTGATAATTTGGCGTAGATTGGTATAATCCTGCTGGTTTTCGATTCGAAGGCTTATATTTCTGACAGTCTACACATATTTTGATATATTTTATGATATCCTTTCGAAGTCCTTTCCAATAAAATTTGTTTGTTGTAATGTGCGTTCTACACCCATATGTCCAGCAGTTGGTGCATCGTGATGTGCTTTTAGTATATTAGGCATTTCGTGACGAGGAACCAAGAGTTTTGCGTTGTCATCATCTTGATCTTCTATATAACGGTATAGGACGCCTTTGTGTTACAAAAATCCTTTCTTAATCATTTCTATGTATTTATCTGATTCATTTCCCTCTAAAGTTTCTATGATAGTTTTTAAACTTTCGTCTTTCAGTTGTTCTTCTCGTAATAATTTTTCGCCTAATTTAGGTAGCTCTATTTCTATATGGCAGATGCAACACGTATCGTCATGATTGGAACATGGGGGCTTCGATAGAGTATCAGCGACCACATTAGTGCGACTCGGTGTATATTGAATTTTAAACTCATAAGGTTGCAGCTGTAGGGCCCATCGTGCTAAGCAGCCGGTTGGGGTTTTCAGGTCCATTAACCATTTTAGAGGTTGATGGTCAGTTATTATTATGAATCTAGTTCCTTCTATGTAGCCACGAAAGCTTGAAATGGCCCAAACTATAGCTAAGGCTTCTTTTTCAGTCACAGTATAGTTACGTTTTGCTGGTGTAAGTAATCTACTTGCATATTCTACAGGATGTTTGTTGTCTCCCTCCCCCTGCAATAAAGCTGCTCCAATATAGCATATTGACTTGCATCGGTTTTAATTAAAAATGTTTGGTCTGGATTCGCTTGTTTCAGTACTGGTGCAGAAATTAGAGCGGTTTTTAACTTATCAAAAGCATCTTGTTGATCTGTTTTCCATTGCCATGAAACATTCTTTTTTGTTAGATTAGTTAATGGTCTTGCAATTTCGGCTAAGTTATAAATAAATCTTCTATACCATGATGCAGTTTGGAGGAATGAAATTAGTTGTTTCAAGGTTTTTGGTTCTTTAAGGTTCATGATTGCAGATACTTTATCAGGGTCTGACTTTATCCTTCTGGTACAATAAGATGACCCAAATACTTGACTTGAGAGCATCCAAATTTACACTTCTGTCTATTAGCATGTAGATTGTATTCTCTTAATTTATTAAATATTACGTGTTGAGAGAACGTAAATGATCTTAAAATTAAATCATCTATATATGATAGTACACATTCAGCTTTCAGTCCTTGTATGAATTTATCCATCAATCTTTGGAAAGTAGCAGGTGCATTGCGTAGTCCGAACGGCATACGTTTAAAACGATATGTGAACGGTGAAACAAAACTAGTTTTGTGTTGATCATGTGGGTGCACTAAAATTTGCCAATAACTTGATTGCAAATCAATAGTAGACATATATGGCATTGATTTTGCCTGGTGCAATAGATCATCTATGCGTGGTAGTGGATATCTATCTGGTTTAGTGATTTCATTCAATCGTCTATAATCAACACAAACTGTGACATCATTTTCGCCTTTGGGAACAAGGATGACAGGTGCTGCCCATGGAGAATCACACTCCTCAATAATATCATTACTGATCATTTCGTCAATTTTTTCTCGAAGTTGATTTTGCCTTGTAGGTGACAATCTATTTATTATGGCTTTATGCTTATAGGTGGGTGGTTGCCAGTATCAATTCAGTGTTGGGCAAATGCAGTTGGTTTTATATTTTTATTAAATATATCTTTATACTTAGATAAAAGTTCATTGAATGTAATTCTTTCATCATTAGTGAATAGGGTGCCCTCACTGGTATGTAAATGAATATCAACGGAATACAATTTAGTAGGGTTTATTGGAAGATAATCAATGCGAGGGTCTACATAAAATTCATCAATAGCTGGTTCACGTGGGCGTGTTGGTCGCGGTGGAGTGTCCAATTTTTGAAGAACCCAGCGTGGTCGCTTATTTTCGGGTGGACCTTCTTTATCTTGGGGTCGAAATGGTGATGTTGTTTCCGTCATTGGCGACAGCATTCGTAGGTCGTTTGCCCATTTCATAAAGCTGGAGTACGATTCGTCGATTGAGGCTTCTGCTTTGTCGTCAAAAGACAAGCGCTTAATGGTCTTCAATGGAATGTTCTCGTTACGTAGTTGGAGAAAGGGGAAGTGCATTGTAGGGTTGTCAATAAAATGCCAGTTGCGTTGCGGCAGGTTTAGCACTATGCCAGAAGTCTCCAAGAAATCGATCCCAAGGAGTGTACGGTTGTCGGACGCTTCTGGTATTACTGCAAGGGTCATGGGCAGTATACGACCACCAATAACGATATCCAATGTGGCCGTTAGTAGGTTAGAACTTTTTATGCTGCCGTCCGCCAATGTGATATCAGCTGGTCGTTCCGTAAACTTAGTACCGTGGCGCAGTAGGGTATTGTACAGCTGCTTGCTCGCGATGCTGGTTCTGACTGCAGTATCAATATGTGCGTAGCCTTTTTCCCCTTTAATGCTGACCTCAATAGTCGGGATCTTAGTTGAGGTCTGCAGAGTGCAGTGGGCAGCATAGAAGGCAACCGGCTTCGGCGGCGTCTCTTTATATTTGCACGTGGAACAGTTGCTACGGTAGACTCCTGGTGCTCCACAGCCATAACACTTCATTATGTTTTCCGTACGCTCAGAAGGTGGTCCGTTTTTTCTTGAGTCAGCCTTAAACTTCCTGCATTCTTCTTGGAGGTGGCCTCGCTTTCCGCAATATGTGCATCGTTTTGTTTTTAGAGCTTCGGCTTTGGGTGGTACGCCAGGTTCCACTTCTCTTTGAATGTTTTCAAAGTGTCGGCCTTTCTCAAGTAATTCCGCGAATGTTTTTACTTCCGTTCGCGGAACGTTTCTTCGCACATTAATATGCAATAGGCCATAAATGAGATCAATTTGTTCCTCTTCTTTGTGTCTTTTTGCAGGAAGCTGGGCCAGTAGTGCGCGTTTGTTGCACAAAAATGCGTCGTTCGGCTCGTGGTCACTTTGTTTGCTTGCAAACAGCTCCAAATAAATTTCGTGAGGAGGTTTTTTTGGCGCAAATGCTTGGCGCAATAATTTCAATGCCGCTTCCCAAGTTTTTACTTCGGTTTGTACTCCTTGCCACCAAGTAGCAGCCGTGCCAGTAAAAAGGAGGGTTAATCCATTAATGGCGTCGGTATTCGAGATATCCTCAATTGTTTTGTAGGTGGTTATTGCTGTTATAAATTCTTCCACTTTTTCGTAATTGAGTGTTTAATAATTGTTTGATTGCATTACAGGCGCATTTTATTAGCAATATTATGGTCAAAGAAGTTATAAATCGCATTAAAGAAGCATTATTACGGTAATACAGTCGGTAATCGCATTACATAAGCATTATGCCAGCAAAATTATTGATAATGAGGATGTTAATTGCATTAAAAAAGCATTATGCTAGGATTAGAATGTAGTAAAATAATGATAAGAGTTATTTAAGTGTTCACAGTTAGAACTTAAATAAACCCTTCATCATTGCAAAAACTCCTCTAACACGTGGTACTTAATGTTATAATAAAAAAAACGTTGTATTTTATTTTAACTATCTAAAAACCAAACTAAGTGAAGTGCCATTGTGAATTCAAAAAACAAAATATATAACACTGGGTAAGTTATGGACCTTTTTGTTATTTCTTGCCCTCAAATATTGCTGCGCAATGTGGTTTAGTGTAATTGTCTATATAAGTTTCATTGAAAATTTGCACGCGCCTTCGATATTTTGTGGCTTTGATATAAAATGTTGGTTAAAGATATGTATGTAAAACCAAAACAAATTGTGTATTCCTACTATAGAATGAATTTTTCATAATTAACCTAATAGTATTAGTTTGGCAGTATTAAATTAAGTTATATCGTTATTAATAGACTTATTGCTCTATATATAATTTATTTATTTTTATTTATTTATTTATTTATACAAACACACATAAGCTTACAGAGCAAGTCCAAGTCGCTTACAGGTTAATAATTGTGACACGGATAATGTAATACAATGTCACAAAATAACAGTTAAAATTACAGTAATATGTTAGAATACAAATAATGCCAAAAATACGAAAATGTCAGAAATACAAATAATGTCAAAAATACAAATATGTCGATATACAAATAGAGTCAAAACACGAATATGCCACAATACAAATTTATACAATAAAAATATGTCAAAATAAAAATACGAGTAGGTACTTATTCAAAAATGTAATTTATGAGCAAGCAGAATTGGTCGAAAACATGCCCAATCTGGTCAAAAAAAATATCTATGTCCGTGCGCCGAGCGAGCAAGTCCCCGATCAGAAGCAGAGCGCGGACCGTGGGCGCGTGCTCGGCGCGCTGCGTGCGCGTCACGGGCCGCGCCAGCAGCCGCGGCGCACGGCGAGGCGCAGTTTGTACACCTGAAGCATCCCGTGGTATATTCCTAGGGACTTGGAGATAGAACTTCTCCAGGATAGATGGGCTCTCGATTACATTCCTTATAATAAGGAGGTAATGTTTGATGAGGAACATGAGTCGCCTACATTTAAGGGAGTCCATATCGACCATGGCGCTGACAAACATTGACGGATACAAGTATGGGTAGTACCCGTACCGCTTTTTGTACAACCAGCGCGCAAACTTTCGCTGCACTCTCTCCAGAAGCTTGACATATTTGCTCTCATATGGGTCCCATATCACCGCACCATACTCCAGCCTACTGCGGACGTACGCATTAAATAAAACCTTTGCCACGTCCGGGTTGTCGAACTGTGCTGCAGTTCTCAGAACGAAACCCAGCATACTACTAGCCTTTTTACTGGTTGCTAGAACGTGCCTATGAAAGTCCAAGTTTCCGTCAACAATAATACCCAAATCACGAATATTGCTAACTCTTTCCAATGGTGCGTCAAATAAATTATAAGTAGTCATTATTGGCTGCCGTTTTCGCGAGCAAGTTATAACTTTGCACTTGTCGTTGTTTAGAGGAAGGTGGTTTTCCAGGCTCCATTCATATACAAGATCAATATCGTTTTGCAGCAATTGAGTGTCACTGGGGCCAGCAATACCCAGACTTAACTTAAGGTCATCAGCAAACAGAAGACACTTTGCTTTACGAACCTTGTTTGGCAAGTCGTTGATAAATATCAGAAAAAAGGTTGGTCCTAGGGTACTTCCTTGACTAACACCGGACCTTGTATAGTACTCCACGGACTCGCAACCGTCAAGCCTAACATACTGACGCCGATCACAGAGGTAACACGCCATCAGTCTGAGAAGACTCGTTGTGAAACCTATTTTCGCTAATTTCCTCAGTAGTATTTCATTATCAACAAGTATATATAAGTATATATAAGTCCGAATGATCATATTTTTTGGTTATAAAATATTAACAAAATGATGTCGAATCTGTAGCAGCCCGGTGAGCCTTTAAAAAGGCAAATTAATGCCGCCAGCAGTATAAGTATTCACGCGTGAACAATTATTAAGTCATTGGCCAAAGATAAGACTTTTGATGGACCACTGCAATGCCATTGTATTTATTTATTTATTTATTTATTTATCATCAGTGTAACATGCTGACTTACAGTTGCCCAAAATGCCAACACGCTAATGGTACATGCATTCTTATTTCATAATTCACATGCCAAATAACATTAAAATCAAACAAAACAAAAATAATAGTAATAAAAAAAATACAAAGTGTAAATAAACTTAAACCTAGAAATGTCATTTAACAGATTAAAACAAATTAAAAAATTCAAACACATTAAAAAATTACAACACATTAAAAAATAAATAAATAAAATAAATAAATATCCCTGGACATTATTCCACACAGCGCCATCTAGCCCCAAAGTAAGCTAATTAAAGCTTGTGTTATGGGATACTAGACAACGGATAAACATACTTAAATACATTTTCTTTTGTAAATACATACTTATTATACATAGGAGACACCCAGACCAGTACAAACAGACATGTTCATGCACACAAATGTTTGTACTGTGCGGGGATCGAACCCGCGACCTCTGGTGTAGTAGCCAACTTCTTAACCATTACACCAAGTCGGTCGTCAAATAACAACATCATAGAATAAAATGAAATAAAATAAAATAAAAACAAATTGTCAAATTATACGTCAAAATTACACATTAAGTGTACAAAATTACAATTATGTCACATGCTATTAATAAATATGAGAGCTTTATTGCAAAATTGTGCAAAACTGTCAGCAAATATGTCAGTTTCAAAATCGTGAGCGAGTATATCACTGAGCAGTCGTAGAGCGCGAGTGGTGGGAGCGTGTGCGGCGTACCTGGTGCGCGTCGGCGGCTGCCACAGCAGGCGCCCCCGCCTTCGCGTCGCCACTGTCCCCTCCTCATTCCAACTCATGAGCTTGGGAACCAGTAGACCCACTTTACCTATTATGGCAGGACTAATCATAAAACTGACCCAGCGCTCACAAAATAGTCATTTTATCAATAATTCTAAAAATAAATCTAAAGCTACGTGGACAGTGATTAATAACTCTAAAACTTGTTTGCCGAAAGAACCTATAAGTAAAATAAAAATTGGTGATAGATACATTACAGATCCTTTAGAAATTGTTAATAATTTTAACAACTTTTTCATAGATGATATTAAACAACACCAAACCAGTAACCATAGCGATAAATCCAAAATTGAAAACAATCCGTATTCGATTTTCATGTATCCTACAGGATCTTCTGAGGTTTTAAATATCATAAAAAACTTAAGAAATACAACTAGCGTTGGATTTGATGACCTGTGCACAAAAGTTATAAAACATGTCGGTGATTTAATTGCAGTTCCCCTCAGTCACGTTATTAACTTGAGTTTTAGTACAGGTATTTTCCCAACTAATTTAAAACTTGCTATCGTTAAGCCACTCTATAAAAAGGGCGACAAAGAAAATATCACCAATTATCGTCCGATTGCTTTGTTGCCAGTGTTTTCAAAAATCTTTGAAAAAATCATTTACAACCGGCTTTATAACTTTTTAGAGAAACATGAGGTACTAAGTAAAGAACAGAAAGGATTTCGTAAGCATACTACAGTAAATTCAGCCATATATAATTTAGTAGAAAAAGCTCTGCAATGCTTAGATAGAAGGATACCGTCATGCGCTGTATATATGGACATGACGAAGGCATTCGATCACGTAGATCACAAAATCCTTTTAGAAAAGCTAAGTCGTTGTGGTATTCGTGGCAATGCTCTGGATTTGATATCATCTTACCTACACAATAGGAGCCAACATACTAAACTCACTCAAGTTTGCGTGTCTAGCAAGGCAGAAAAAACATTTACATCTGAAAGCAAGCAAATCGAGTTTGGAGTGCCACAGGGCAGTGTGTTGGGTCCATTGTTATTCATAATTTATATTAATGATATTATTAAGGCTACCGGGCATCCTATGATATTGTTTGCAGACGACAGTACTGTATTTATACAGTCAGACGTTGACAATTATGGTAATTTCCAAGATGACATAAGGAATACAATAAGGGATATCATTGAATGGCTGGAATCTAATAATTTAAAAATTAACTTGGGTAAAACTAATTTAATGTATTTTACCCAAAGACGAGCAAGTCCTAATTTTAAGATAGACTACAATGGCAGCATAATAAATGACATTAAAGTTACTAAATTACTCGGTATATTTATAGATAGTGATATGTCATGGGAATCCCATTCAATCGAAATCTGTAAAAAACTGTACATAATAATAAATAAATATCCCTGGACATTATTCCACACAGCGCCATCTAGCCCCAAAGTAAGCTAATTAAAGCTTGTGTTATGGGATACTAGACAACGGATAAACATACTTAAATACATTTTCTTTTGTAAATACATACTTATTATACATAGGAGACACCCAGACCAGTACAAACAGACATGTTCATGCACACAAATGTTTGTACTGTGCGGGGATCGAACCCGCGACCTCTGGTGTAGTAGCCAACTTCTTAACCATTACACCAAGTCGGTCGTCAAACATATTCTCATATGCATTTCACAAGCTAGCTAAGACAGCTGACCGAAATACAGTTTTAGCTGCATACCATGGTTTCGTTGCCTCAAGTTTACGCTATGGCGTGATATTTTGGGGTAACTCGACATACAGGGAGTTGCTAATTAGAGCCCAAAAACGTTGCATTAGAGCTATTTGCGGTCTGAAGCCTACAGAAAGCTGTCAACCATATTTTAGAACTTTAAAATTGTTAACATTACCGTCTCTGTATATTTTAGAATTGTGTATTTTCGTTAAGCTGAATCCTCATTTATTTGAAAAAAAAGTGCATGCCCCTAATCTTCGATTAAGAAATTCCAAACTTTGTACCAAACCGTGTAAAACAGCATTAATGCGAAAAAGTATACTCACAATGGCACCTAAAGTGTTTAATAAACTTCCTGAACCACTGAAATACTACAATATTAATAGATTTAAATGTGTACTGTCGAGATTGTTAGTGGAAAAATGTTATTATGATTTGAATGACTACTTTATGGACATTAATTTTGAATTATAGACATTTCATATATTATATTATTATTTTTTTGATTTTATTTGTTTTAGAATAACCTTTTGTTGACACTATTTGTAATTGAGTGGACATTAATTTGACCCAATTATTTATTTTGAAACAACAATGACATTTTTTTAATTTATTATTATTATTTTATTTTGTAATTCTTATACCTTGTAAAAAAGACTTTATTAATTTTAATTTGTGTTAAATATTTCGTATGCCGCAGAAGGCGCATCATGGAGTTCTTTTTAATGTTATCAACTTGTCAGCTTGTACCACCTGTGATGACGAATAAATGAATTTTGAATTTGAATTTGAATTTGAACTATCAATCCTGCCATGGATTATTGACAGATAGTGCAATATTATCTGCATAGTCCTTCTAAGTTTAAGGGTATCTAATCCCACCATGCCAGATACAAATAGTGACGGATATAAAATAAATAAATAAATAAATATCCCTGGACATTATTCCACACAGCGCCATCTAGCCCCAAAGTAAGCTAATTAAAGCTTGTGTTATGGGATACTAGACAACGGATAAACATACTTAAATACATTTTCTTTTGTAAATACATACTTATTATACATAGGAGACACCCAGACCAGTACAAACAGACATGTTCATGCACACAAATGTTTGTACTGTGCGGGGATCGAACCCGCGACCTCTGGTGTAGTAGCCAACTTCTTAACCATTACACCAAGTCGGTCGTCTAAGTAAGGATAATAACCGTATTTCCTCTTATATAGCCAACGTGCAAATTTGCGCTGTACCCTCTCCAACATGAGAGCATATTTCTCCTCGTACGGACTCCACACGATAGCACCATATTCGAGTTTACTTCGAATATATGCGTTGTAAAGTACCATAGCTACTTCCAACCAGTCGAACTGTGATGAGGTACGTATGACAAAACCTAGCATCTTACTGGCCTTTTTACATACAGAAGTCATATGACTGTGAAAATCCAGTCGAGAGTCTAATATCAGTCCTAAGTCACGAATTTCGCTTACCCTTTCCAAGGGCGCGTCAGCTAGTTAATAAATGACACTCTGTTGGCAACGTTTACGCGTAAATGTGATAGTCTTACATTTATTGATGTTAAATGGTAGCTGGTTCAGAATGCTCCAGTCCAATACCGCATTGATATCCCGTTGCAACGCTTCAGTGTCAGATATGTCATTTATACCCAGACTCAGCTTGAGCTCGTCTGCAAACAGCAAGCAATTGGAAGCAGTAACGCTTTTCGGCAAATCATTGATAAAAATCAAGAATAAAAGTGGTCCCAGCGTACTCCCCTGACTCACTCCTGATCTAGTGAAGTATTCTCCAGATATAAATTTACCGACCTTAACGTATTGACGGCGGTCACGTAGGTAATTGCAAAAAAACTCAACGAGTTTCGGTGCAAACCCCAGCAACGCCAACTTACGCAATAGGATGTCATTATGGACCAAGTCAAATGCCTTCTGAAAATGAAAGTAGGCGGCATCTACTTGTCTACCAGCATCCAACTGTGCATACGTGAAGTCCAAATGGGCCACAAGATTGGTGGTAGTGGACCGAGCACTGCGAAAACCGTGTTGACAATCCTGTAATAAATTGGCAGTTTGCTTACTAATTTGCTGGCATAACACAATCTCAAACAACTTAGCAAAGACTGACAAAACTGCAATCGGCCTGAAGGAAGATACGTCGTTTCCACCATCAGCTTTTGGTACTGGGGTGACTCTAGAAATTTTCCAAATTTCAGGGTACTTAGAGTGAGACAAAGCGAGGTTAAGGAGGTATAAAACTGGACCCTCAAAAGCAGATATGCAGTCCTTTGCCAAAAAAACAGGGATGCCATCTGGCCCACCCGCAGATCTGGTCTTCAGACGCCTAACAGCTTCTCTCAAGTCAGACAAATCAACTGTACCCACAGTGATACAAGTAGCGTGACATTGGCTATCAGCGGCTCGTAGCGCATCCATAAGGTCCAATGAAGGCACCTCATCGAGATACACTGAGCTGAAATAATCGGCGAAAGCATCGGCTGCTGCTTGTTCAACAACTTCGACATCGCCTGCCCTATAGACGTTCGTACGTTGCCTGTCATATTTCTTATCTTTAATGTATCCCCAGAATTTGGCTGGATCGTCAACTATATTCTTTTGAGTCAAATGTAAATGCTGCTTATATGCATTGTCAATCAAGTATTTGACGTGCCACCTATAATATTTGAATAGTTCTTTGTTGAATTCATTGCCTTCCGCCTTGTACCGCTTCAGGTGATAATACTTTTGGTGAATGTTATCAATGATGTCAGCATTAAACCATTTTGGATACACATACTTGTGCGGCGGCCGAAAACTTGGTTTTGTAGGAACGTATTGACTGATACAAACGTAGAGTCGATCATAAAATAATGCAACAGCAGCATTGACATCCTCAACTACATATATATCGCGCCAATCTAAGCTACGCAAAGCCATGACATGTTAGTATTAAAGGAAAATCAGAACGCCGGAACCGACAAGCAACTTTTCGAATCGCCTTTCCCAACTAATGAAGACATCATCTCAGAACTCAGGGACCGGAATGACCGCGAGAGAAATATAATTATTGTGGGTTTGAAAGAAATAAATAATAAAAATTCTACTACAAGGCGAAAAAACGATGACGAAATGGTGACAGAAATTATCACAATGCTGTATGAAAAATGCCCGAAACCCATAAACTGCTACAGATTAGGAAAATATAACACTGAAAAGAATCGTGCAGTAAAGGTATGTTTTGATAATAATTACACTCCCAAGCAATTGCTACGTAATAAATCTAATTTGCCAGAAAATATCTTCATATATTCAGATCAAACTCCAGCCCAGAAAAGCTATTTGCAATCACTAAAGGATGAACTAAAAAAACGAGAGGATAGTGGAGAACATGATCTTGCTATAAAATATATTAAAAATAAGCCTAAGATTGTAAAAAAACAAAAAAACTAAAAACGCAGCAAAACTGTATACAAGAAAATGATAAAGTAAAAAACATTAACTATTCTATTTCATATAATTACAAAGATGTTATAACTGGCCCGTCATCGTTACGATTTTTTTATGCCAATGTCCGTAGTATATGTTCACAAGGTAAGTACGATGAAATAAAATGCATTCTGAAAACAATACCTACCACTACGCACATTTTAGTCCTAGCGGAAACCTGGCTAAAATCAGATCACGACGCTCGTTCATACTACTTACCCGGCTACAATCACATTTTCAACTATAGACCGCACAGCGCGGGGGGTGGAGTCTCCATCTATATACTTGACACAATCAAATATGAAATAACCGAAAACTTAGTGGAGAGTGGAAATCATTATCTATGGTTAAAGATAGAAAAGTTGTCACTCAATATTGGATTAATCTATAAGCCACCAAACACAAACACAAATAATTTTTTGGATATATATATTCCACAACTGGAAAAGAGAAAAAGATGTATAGTTTTCGGAGACTTTAACATAGATCTGCTGAACAAAGATAACATCTATAAGAAATACTTGCATAAAATTAACTTATTGGGCTATGTCATATTAAATAAGATAACCAAAGAATATGCTACACGCGTTACCAGCACATCGAGAACAATTTTGGATCATGTCTGTACCGATGTAACGAACCATAAATTCAACTTTTCGTTGGTCGATACTACACTTTCTGACCACAGGCAGATATTCTTTGAAATTTCAAAATTGGAACCGATAGTAAACAAACGCATCAACTATGAAGCTTTGGACTATGAAGGATTACGCAATGACGGTTTGATAGCAGATTTTGCAATGAATGACGGCGACTTTATGTGCTTAGAACAAAGTATAACTCACTGCATTAACAAGAATAAAGTAACGAAGATGAAATATTTAAATCCTCCACAAAGAGACTGGATCAGTAGCACTATACTTGATAATATAGAAAAAAGAAATCTCATCTGGCAAAGTCTAAAGACTGATCAAGATAATGAGAATCTCTTACAAAGACATCAAGAGCAACAGTCAAATGTCAAGTCACTGATAAAAACAGAAAAGAAAAAATACTTTTATAATTTATTTGATAAATGTCAAAAAAACTCAAAAAAAGTTTGGGAAATAATTAATACTTTAGCAAGAAATAAAATACAAGATAGCGGCGAGGTTCCGAAGTTAATAATAGACTCAACCTCTATTACTGAAGGTAATAAGGTGTGTGAAAGTTTTAATAATTTCTTTTCTGCAATAGGCAGTGATTTGGCAAATGAAATAGCTCAAGAATACCACATAAGCTCTACGCAAACTCTAATGTACAAAAATGATTATATTCACAATGTAGAACTGTCTCGTTTTGAACCATGTAGTAGGAGTGAGGTCATAAAAATTATTGACGCCTTAGACAATAGCTCGAGCACCGGGATTGATGGTATTAGCACAAAAGCAATTAAATGTCTGAAAGAAAGCATAGCCGAAGGTTTGTCGAACTGTATTAACAAATGTCTATTAGAAGGAAAATTTCCTGACTCAATGAAAATTGCCAAAGTAAGCCCTATTTATAAATCAGGATCTAAAGCTGATCCAAGTAACTATAGGCCGATCTCCGTACTCCCAGTGGTGTCAAAGATATTTGAACGCATACTATATAACAGACTGCTTTCTTACCTCAATCAAAAAAGATTCTTAAACGAACAACAATATGGTTTCCGACCAAAATCTAACACGCTTGCGGCCACCGTGGATTTAATTACAAAAATAAAAACAAATGTTGATAAGAAACACATTGCATTGGGTGTATTTATTGATTTAAAAAAGGCGTGCGATTCTTTAAGTCATTCAAAATTATTGCAAAAATTAAATAACATAGGTATATCTGGACCAGCTTTAAAAATATTGGGATCCTATCTTGATAATAGACAGCAAGTGGTGAAAATAGGCGTATTTAAAAGTAACCCTCAAAGAATAAACTACGGCATACCACAAGGTTCCATTATTGGCCCTTTGTTGTTCCTTATTTATGTGAACAATATCACTAATGTAGGTTTAACTGGTCACCTGACAATGTACGCTGACGATACCTGAATTTTTATTTTGGACATTCGCTACACGATATAGTTGGCGAAGCCCAGAGGGATCTTGATATGCTCAATATTTGGTTCTTGCATAATCTACTAACAATAAATGTTTCCAAAACTTCATATATCATATTCGCCGCAAAGAACAAAAAAATATCAGATCACCCACCTTTGACTATTAATAATATCGAAATACGTCGACTCAATGAGGAGAAATATCTAGGTTTATGGGTGGATGATAAGCTAACATGGAAAGTACATATTGAGCATGTGAGGAACAAGTTGCAATCCATCTTGGGTTCCTTGCGGAAATCATCTAATTGCATACCACACAAATTTCGCGCAATGTTGTATGATTCGCTAGTAAAGTCACACTTGCAATATTTGATAGAAATCTGGGGCTCAGCTTCTGTAACTACACTAAAGGATTTACAGATTGTACAAAACAAAATAATCAAGGTTCTTTTTCATTTAAACAAATTTACTCCCACGGATACCTTATATATGAATACAAAATTATTTAATATTAACCAACTCTATACATATAGTACATGTATCTTAATAAAAAAAATCACATCAAATACAATACATTGTAATATTACCATACCCAAAAGGAAATTTATGCATAATTTAAGAAACAAAAATAAACTACACCTCCCATTGCCCAGAACCCTAAACTATGGAAAAAAAAGTATCACTTATGAGGGTGTACAGTTCTATAACAAATTACCTGAGGAAGTTAAGGATTGTAAAAGTATGTGTACATTTAAAAAAAAACTTATAGCACATCTGACAAGTCAATTGTAAATTCAATAAAATTATATCTATCTATTTATTTAATAAGGTACACCAACACCAAAACACAACATTTAAACCAAAAGATATTGTATGTACGAGTATGTATATGTATACATGTAAAATGTATATGTATGCATTTAAGTGAATATATGGATACATAAAATGTGAATTAAAATATATTGTAAAAGCAAAACTCGTAAACGCATTATATGTAGAAATATAATTTATTATCTTGCTTTTCCTCTTAATTTAAAAATTAAGATTAATTTATCACAAACACTGTTTATTGTAAAATAATGTTCAACATCATCTACTCGATGTATTTCTTAGTCTAAAAGTTTTAATGACTTGCCCGCGTCTATTGTATTGTGCGGCAGCCGCGCCAGACCCTAGACCGGTATGCACTGTGAATATGTCGCAAAAAAAAAACCTTCCGCTGTGTGTGTGCGCCTGTGTGCGTACGGGCACGGAGATAAGCTTACAACCTTTAGTTTATTAAGCCAACTTAACATCTAGCATGCAGTTGCGCTGCGCCTAATTTTAATTAATATTAAGTCTATTATTGTCTCATTCTAAGTGAACTTCTATGTTTTTATGAGATTAAATGTCTTTAAACCTAAAACCTATATACAAGCCCTGAAAATCAGCCTTGCGCCAATCCCAATTCGGGCTTAAATCTGGGTTCTGATACGGCGGTGATGAGGACGGCGATGGGGCGGCCGCACTGCAATGGAACCTGATAGCAACCTCAAGTGGGGGATGGTATTCATCTATAGGTACTAAGGGTTCGGATCCCGCGGACACTACGATCTGCTCCGAATGAAAATCGCTCAAAACGAGATCCAACATTCCGCCACGACAGTTATACACATTGTTACATTGTTGTAGTCCACAATAATCACAAAAAAAAACAAAATCAGACTTAACTTTAGCACTACAAGAATTCAAATTAAAGTCTCCCAGTACTAAGACATTAAGAGGGGAAAATGATATGATAGCATTTTCAATACATGTCAAGATATTAAGATATTGATCGTCATTATAATTTGGAGGCAGATAAACAACACAACATAAAAACTTGTCAATGCTTTTACCACTGATAATAGCGAATATAAGTTCCATATCGGAAGTAAGAGCATCCACATTATTCACTGGTTGTAGCGTATAGCAGTTACGCACAGCCAAAAGGACTCCACCCCAACCGACGTCATTTGGGCGATCTTTCCGCAGCACTACGTACTCGGAAGTGAAAAATTCCCCATCCAACAAGGAACTGGTCAGAAAAGTTTCCGTCAGAGCTATCACATCAAAATTACATTGGCTCACGTTATTCTTAAAAGTATGCGTTTTGGAACGTAAGCCTCTGACGTTTTGATAACAAAAAACAAGGTTACATCTCTTTTTCTTTGGCACGAAAGTTCTGGCGCCACGATTTTATACAGACATCTTCAGGCCATTTGTCAGGTGACATAACACTTTCAGCTAATTTCGATGGGACTCCCAGCTTGAACGAAGAGTAACGCCCTCTCGATTTCAACTCTTCAACTGTGCCGTCGTTGTTGCCACAAATAGAGTGAAGATGAGCACTCACCTGCTCCACCGCAGTACCTTCCTGCACATAATAAAGGTGCAAATAACTCCACCGCTCCGATGCACGCAATGCAGTTGTTCCTGGTGCTGCAGTGCCGCGGAGAACACCGGGTAATGATGCACGGCCTTGCTTGCGTCTTGCCTGTTTCCACTCTTCCGGACCTTGGTTAAAATCATCCCCGGACCCACAAGTGGTTTTTTTATTTCTTTTAACAGGGTCACTGCGGTCTAAGTTTGTACAAGGTATGTGAACTGGTTCTAAAGAAGGTACTGGAACTGGCGCCGGAGAAGGCACCGCAACTGGTGCCGGAGAAGGTACTGGAACTGGCTTCAAAGAGGTACTGGGCGTGTTAACTTTAGGGGTAGGGGTAGGATCTGCTCTAGCTAAAGTGACCCCATTTTCCGCTGGGGGCCAGATTGTTTATTTGCCTTAGCCTTACCACTAGGCGGGTTTGATGAGGGCTGAATACCAACTGGATTATTTTGTGTTTTTACACTGTTTTTTCCATCAATTGTCTCAATTTTTCATTCCAATTTCTCAATTTTACACGTCAAATTGCAAATTTTTTCCATTATTATTTTCTTAAAAACATTAAATTGCTCAGTAAATACAGTGCAAATTGTATTGGTAAGACGAGTTTCAAAGTCATCCTGCATTTGTTTTAATGCCTGCACAACAGGAGCCAAATTAGGGGGAGTCGAGTCACTTTCTACTATTTTTTGCGCTGTGCGCTTTTTGTTCCGAAATGTGATTTTTTCAGAACTATGCATTGAAACATCTAAATGGTCACTGATAGCACTCATGTCATGGCTCAACTGCTGGCGTACAGGAGTATGGGAATTATCTTGTCTAGGTATTTTACTTCGACATTCGAAACATATCCACATCCGTTTAAATTCAAATGTTAGTGTGGCATATACGTCCGCAGTAAAATTGGCACAAATTATATCGAAGTATTGTTCACATTTTGCGCACCTCATGAATGCGCTGGCGTCCGTAATAACGCCGCGGCATCCCGCGCAGCTTATTTGGGGTGACGTCATTGCAGAGCTGTCGGGTCTCGGCTCGGAGCAGCGGCGGCTAGGTCGGCGCGGAGTCGGCCGGGGCCGGGTGACGACGGTGACTCACAGCAGCGAGCGCACCGCGGGTTGTCGTAGGTCAATTCGTAACGGCCGATTTTATTATTTTGAAATGTATTTGCTTCTCACTTGGTTGGTACTACACTGATTAGAAAACTGAGATCACCACTGAATAGCCCAAACCACGGACTTTATGGATATCACGCAGTTGTCACTGGTCAACTACTTTTTACAACCGTTTGCTAATTTATTTGCGGAGAAAACGACACACGTATGTTCACTGCTAAGCGGCGTACGGCGTGTCTCCGTATATAAAGTAGTCCTATGTGGCTTCACCGGTATACCAGTAGACTTCATGTAGACTGAAATAGTGCCATTACTTGAACGCAATTTTGGGGATCCTTAAGCAAAACAATAAAACCCATTTTAGAATTTTTGTATAAGTTGAATCTGTTTGCTATGAGTTATTAAAAGACTTACTGAACGCATTATCTATATGACTATTCCTGCGCGTGTCTTATTAAAATGATTATGATACAGTCAACAAAAAAATTACTTAAAGTTCCATTAGAGTAGGCACTTGAATGTCACTCAATGAACAAGGCCATATTATTGCGATTTTATTTCAATGCACCGTACACCTTACATTGATGTAGACCGTTTCCCTAGTGCGAGCGAGACAGCGTTATAAAATCCAAGATTATAGCCATGTCCAGCGCCCACCCGCAGCGGCAACTGATTTTGTCAATTCAATTTAGTAACTGATTCGCACGCATGACTGGAGGTTGTGCTCGTGCGTGTCGTTCTTCATACGTGCTTACGAAATTTCACTTTAATTTATAAAAATGGCCGTTATGTACTTCATTCTTTGTGTAGTGTCGTCAGGTAAAGTAGCCATCAAAATTATCTTTGCACTTTAGGATGGTTAATAACTTCAGAACAACTTTTTATCTCTTTTATGGGTGACGTTTTTTTTCTTATTTACAGTAAATATTGTAATAACCATCATGCCATACAAAATAGTACAGACGAAAGAGAGAGGGTGAGCAACATTGGTTATTGTACCTTTCATGTGGGAGGAAAATGGTAACTTAAGGTGGCCGCCTAAAAAAACACTGTACAAATTAATGAAAGATGAGCGATCCAAGCCCAAAAAAAGAATGGAGATTAATGTCCTGCAATTTGAAAAGGAACAATATTGCAACATATCGTCCCTTAGCTAACAACACCGCTCAAGTCGAAAATTGGCGGTTTTTACATTTGAATGCCATTGGATGGAGCTGCGCATTGCGCGTCGAACCATTGGTCACATGATATAGATTTCAGCCAATCAGAAGCCGTAATTCAAAAAATAGTGACAGCGCTCAAGTCCGTTGGGCTCACAACACCGCACAAGTCGTTAGTCTGTCATACATTTCGCGCGAAAGTACTTCGCGCTCTGTGATTATTCAATTTTTATGTGAATTTTATCGCTGAAAGGTCTATGCAATAAGTTTTAATAGAAGATTAAGAGGTACCTAAGCTATAGAATGAAGTAATGTTTATTGATTTACGCGTATTAATATAGAAATAAATGATAATAGAATACCCACAATTTCACGTTATACAATATAGCAACTAAGGAAGTAATGTGTTATTGGTTCGATGAGTCAAATAGCACGCTTGAAGCCTCTGTTTTTGCTTCATGCTTAGTAGACCATCTAGAGAAGGTTTTGAGTCAGAAATTATTGCCTGTGATTTTATATTCCGATGGCTGTTGTGCTCAAAATCGCAATGTTACCTTAAACAATGCTTTATTACGTTTAGCTATTGAAAAAAAAATTGTGATTACTCAAAAGTACCTGGAAAAAGGCTATACTCACATGGAATGTGATTCGGTACACAGTGCAATAGAGTGTAAATTAAAAGGTTAAGAAATTTACCTTCCACAACAATACATGGCTATAAGTAAAACGGCTAGGAGTGATCCTATGCCTTACGAAGCTCGTTATTTGGACTATACCTTTTTTACAGACTTTTCGAAAGAATTAATTTATAAATCTATACGACCTGGTAAAAAAGCAGGCGACCCAGTCGTCACAGATATACGTTTGCTAGAATATAGACCAAATGGCACAATTTGGTATAAAGTTGGTTTTGATAAAGAGCTTCAGCCGTTACCACATCGTCCCACGCCTGTTAACAGCATTAAACAAATTAATCACCTGCAGAAATTATACACAGCTAGAATACCAGTAACAAAGCGGAAGTATCAAGATTTGCAAGACCTAAAAAGTGTATTACCATCTAATTGCCATTCTTTTTATGATGACCTTCCGCACAGCAATCGCTAAAGACTGCAACTAACTATTAGACTAGAAATTTCAAGTAATCTTTATTATTTTTATAATTTTATTAAAACTTTTATATATTGATTCTTTGGAGTTAATTAAAGACTCAGGGTGCACACCCGCGTCAGACTTTTTGTCGGACCGATAATCGGGCCGATTTTGTATTTCATATTATTTCTGACCTACTTTTTGTCGGACGTGTGCGTTGCTCCATTGCTATCAGTACGTTCTATTTTTCTCCTACAAAAAATCGGTCACCGATTGTCGGACGTGGGTGAGCAGCCTAAGACTAATATTTAAAATATTTACCTATTAAAATAAAAAAATATGATTTCATTTACGCTCTAACTAGAGGTTCATGTGTTACCAAATAACTTAAAGCAATTGATCTCAACAATGTGATTCTTAAGATTAATGTTATAGATACCTTTTTTTTCGCCTCCTGTAAAGTTGGTAAAAATGACTTAAGCGGTGTTGTAAGCTAAGGGACGATATGAGCTTGCCGAAGCTGAATTATCAATAATGGAAGAAAATTCAGACACAGACGCGAATGATGCACCCCGGACGACCGTTGTTCAAAATCAAGATGTAATGAAATTTGAACTTCTGGCCAACAACTTGGTAAGATCATTTTTTATGTAGGGTGCATGATCTTGCCTATCAGGCGCGTTCACTCGTGTTTAAGTCGTGATTCGCACTAAGATAAACATCATAATGCCTTCCATACTTATGCCCGATAAATTTATATTATCACGTATATCATGTTCAACAAGACGGGAAGGCAACACTGACTGACTTACATTTTAATGTTAAAATTATGTCATTTTATTATTGCCCGTGTGTGTTGCTCGCGCCAATACCACCAATACATCATGTAAGTACGGAAAAATTTGAGCCAGACGTACGCGTGCTTGCTCGAATAATATGAATGACATAATTTTTAATGTCAAAAGATAAGTTATAATTACAGTTCGTCCGCTCAAATGGTTTGGATTACGGCCGCATGCAGTTAGGGAATTTACCTAGCGAAATCGAACACGCGACCGTTCAACACGCGCGTGACTGACTTGCGTCCGTATACCACGTGTCGGCACCTTTGAGACGGGACGCGGCGCCTTTGACACGAGCCACAGCGGCACCGACAAAGCATGCAAACCATTTGAACGAATGGACTGTAGCCTTCCCATAATATATTGAAGTCTCAGAATACGTATTACAAGCTAAATTATGTAAGATTGAAGTTCGTTTAATGAGAGGCCATCCTCTAATCAAATCGCATTAAAAATGTACCTTTTTAATACTATTTAGTTACTTTTACTGCTAAAGCTTTATTTTATTAACGTGGTAAAACATACTAAGAAATTATGTGAACGTCATGATGACTTGTTTCTGCTGTCAGAATAAAATCTAATTTGTCCTACCAACTGACTGCTGCTAAGCTGATTTGATTTGAGAAGCCCCACAACGCGACAAAAGTCGTACAAATCAAAATCGACAAAATCTTGAAATGTTTGTTCTCGTACGTATAATACAATAATTATATGCTTTTCAGAGATGCGATCAAGTAAAACCACCAAACCCATGTACGGATTATAATAACGTTACAGCTACTGAAAACGCCACGAATCATGAAAACATAGTTCAGATAATTAGCGCAGAAAGTGTAAACTTCGACCAAATTTTAGCAAACTAAAAAATAATATCCGACAAACTAGACAATATGTTGCAAATTCAAGCGATCACTCTCGAAAACCAGCAGAAAATCATTCAAAAGTTGGCCACGCAATCTGTGCAGTTTGAGGAAATATATGTACCTACAACTTGCAGAGATAAAACAGGGTCCAAGCGTTACTTTGTTGAAAGATGCAAACTCTATAGATAACGAAAGTTTTACAGTAAAACCCATTGAAAATCAAAGAGATCTTATATCACTGGACCAATTACTGACAGATAAAGTAGAAAAAAATAATCTACAAAGACGTTTGTCGTTCTTATGCTCAGCTTCTGAGGGCGAAGGAAAAACTTGAGCCTATAAATTACTAGATGTTTTATTCACTAGGGATTTTCTTTGCAACTGTTCATGGGCAGGGGGAAGTAGAACTCAAACTCAAATAACTTTATTCAAATAGACTGTATCAGTACTTTCAAATCGTCAAATTTACAGCAAAATATACTAAATAATAGACATAAATACCATAATAATATGGATATGTAAATAAACAGTATACAGACATAATGCGACTCTACCACCGCGTCGGAGTTGTTTCTTGCTGAGAAGACCCGGCGAGAAACTCAGCAGTTACTCTTTTAAACTTGTTTTGGGTTTACAACAGGCGTTAGTAAAGTACAAGCAGTGTGTCATTTTGATACAAATAAACCTAAAAGAATATAAAACAAAGAGAAAAAACCAACCATAAAATAATATAATGACAAGAATTCATTTAAACAATTCAAAAACAAAAATTGTTAGTCAGTACATACAAACTAGGTACCTATTAACTCTTACAATAAAACATCTGTTACAATAGAGCTATTTAATCCCGCATCGAGCAGAGCGCTTATACCCAGGCATTTTTATCTATAAGGTAGTCTTTTGTAGTATAATAGCCCTTTTTTAATAAAGCTGTTTTGATGTGATTTTTGAATCTATGTAAAGGTAAGAGGAGATAGGTCGAAAATTGCCCTTAAAGATTACAAGAATGTTTTAAAATTCTTTCATGGCATGATTTATACTTGGGATCCAACATATACTATACAAGACAATGAAACATTTTTCAAAATTATTACTAAAAATTCGAGGCAACGGAAATGTATGAAAAACCTTAGAATGTCTTCTAAAAGATGTCGCAAGAATAACAATAATTTAGATAAACAGCAAAAGAGTGAAAATATAAGACAACCAAATGATGATGAAAATTAAATTGAGGGGGAAAACATGGCAATTGAAGAATATCAGCCAAACGATGAGACCAAAGAAATAACTGAAGGAGGAAGCGCACCAATTCAAACACAAAAAAGCAGAAAGAAAATAATCCTTCTTATATGAATGATGATGATAGCGAAGTTAGTTTGTGTTAATCGTTAGACAATTCATTCATTTTTTTTACTGTATTAATAGGTCCACCTACTTCTTCGTACTTACAAGGTCTTTTGCTGGTAAGGCACAGTTACTGGCAATCAAATATGGCAGAACAAGGACACAAAAATATCTGTTATAACTCTTTTACTAGGTCGATTAAATTGTTTCGGATATTTTTTTACGCTTTGTTCTGTCATTGCTATAAGACTTGTTATTATAAAGTACCCACAGCTGAGTTAATGTGAATGTTTTAAGAAATATGATCCTAGTTTTTAAAGTAATTTTAAAATAGATTTGCTTTTGAGAATGTTTTTTTAGAATTGAGATAAAAATTATGTTCCTAAATGCAGGGTGATTATACATATATTGTTTGATTATACTCTCGTGTTATCGGGGTTGGTCCCATATCGTAAAACATGTACCTATCTACGTACATAAGCACTCCTCAGAGTAAGGTTTAATAAGAAAAAAAACCAGTACAAACAAGGCTAATTTTAATTTGTTTAAGTAATGAATCTGATTATATTATGGAAATGATGAAAACTAGTAACATTAAGTTTATTTCATAAAACATATTAAACTTGCAAGTGTAATTGTTTATTGAAGTTAAAATGAACATAATGGTTAAAACACTAGCATGTCTGGATTTGTTTACAGATTTTAAAAATTAAAATCCAAATCAAAATAAGTAATAAGTATAACTGAATTTGGCATTTTTTTCTCATATCAGGTTTTTTTAGGGAAGTATGATTGACAAAATATTGATTTTAATCTTATTGTTTTAGAATGACGGTTCAGTCATCCTTCTCCAGAATTAAATAGCGGTATTTGCCATTACCATAACTGTCAAATCATTTTGTTTTTTAAATAATTTAATTACTAATTACCCTTAAATCTTCATAAATAAAAAACTTAAGTAATTAAGATAACGTTTTTTATTGGTACGTATGCAATAGTGGTATGAAATATAAATAAGTATTCATGATGATGCAAACATACTAATTTACATCGTAGGTCTCTAGGATCAAGGACAATATCACAATTAGTACTGTAGGCAACTTTCCTACACTTCGTATCTTTTATTTATAAATGTTATATTTCACACTTATACCTATTTATTAATCCTAAACTATATTACACTTAACCTAAGCACACACATTACGACACTAAATTACTTATATCTATTAAAACATTATATATTTACATTACATGCGCGACACTGCGATGCATATCAGTTTGTCGATATCGATATCGACAATCATCATCATCGAGCATTGCACAGCGCGTTCGTGCGGACCGTACATAACGCTCATGTATTGAACGCGGGGACGCGCCGTCCGCTGCGCCCGCGCATCAGTCGAAACTTGCTTACGACGCGGAACGCACGCTGCTTTTGACTCGCTTATATACTTACGCTTGAGTGCCTTGTATGTTATTATTAAGACTTTCATTCTTCCACATCTATTCTATAATCTATCTTTCCGAACTGTGTCGCTTACCTACTATCTGACTGTGCTTGTGCTGTGTGTTCATCTTCCTACTGTGCCTTCTAATAATTGTGTTGGGAATACAAACATTTGAACGTGAGTTTTGAATATTATTTTACTCCGTATACTACACCCGACACCGTGTGGTATAGTTGGTATCATACCAACCCATCATACCCACAGTACCATCATTTTTTACTTTGTAAATGTGTAAATGTGAAGATTTTATGGGATACGTAAATACATCATCTTTGTTACTTATTTTTATGCCATTTATACGAATTCCAGTAGGTCCTTCAACTATATTATTGATTTCAACTATGTCGTTAACTGTTGTCAATACATATCTGTCTTTTGTTTTTGAGGAAACTTTATATTGTTGTAAATGAAGTACTCTACAATCATTCCTATTTGCCTTTAGAAGCGGATAATCCGGTTTTTCACTCAACTCAGGATTTCGAACACTGAACTCTGTCGTGGCTTCAATTATTCTGTTTGCTATTTGTGATAGCGGATTCTTTCCATTTCTTAGTAATCATTTGATACTGTATAGCTCATTCTCAAATGGATAAGCACTGAAAGAGTGTAAAGATCCAAATCGTTCAACCTCTGCAGTGACGTGTAGTAAATTGTGCACGTTACTTGTAACGTAGTCCGCTCCATAAAAGTCTTTGTAGTGCTTGACAAAATCTTCTAGTAGTTCTTTAGCTAATGGCAGCAAATGCAGATGACATTCAGTTGAACAAATTGTAATACCACAGTACAACTTCATAAAGTGTGAAAATACGCCGCTTGGGAGTACATCCGGCAGTATTATAATACTAAGATAGAACAAAAAAGTTCTATATTCAGATCCTTTCCAAAACGCCAGATGCTCCAGACCTCGCACTGCTCGATGAATTTCAGATGGTAACTTGCACTTGTTTAAGAAATTTGTTACTTCTTCAATATCTTTAGCACGCCATTTTGTTTAAAATTTGCCGAAATTACCATCACGCCATCCAACTAGTAGCCTCTTCATAATTCCTAGATCAATTAAATACAATGAATCACCTACTGGAAAATCCTTAACCATATCTATTGGAAGATTAAGCAATGGAGAATCATTCTTATGATGCGCCCCATAAAGCTTATTTCGGAAACCATCATTTGTTATCTCGGAACAACTTTTATCAGGAAAAGTAACTGTGTGTGAATTGTGAGAATATTCACCAACAGTAACACACTTCATGCAGCCGTGTTTTCCATTGAAGTTACAAACACCTGAAAAAATATAAAAATATATTCTCGGATACGAATGTTAAAAGAAAAAACTCACATTTTGATATTGACTGGCTCGATGGCTCAGTGGATAGTAACCTGATGATAATGATCAGATCGATGTATGTGATGTTGTGTGATATCCATTTACTCATTTGTATCCGATAAGAATTGGATACACCGGGAACAATGATATGCTCTCGAAACGCCTGGCTTTTACTAAATCAGTTCCGGAAATGAGAATACCTGGGCCATACAACCTGGGTACCAGAACATACCGGGAATACACGTTACCGGAAACTATGGTAATATTGGCCCTTAGACGAATATAACTGTTTAAATACTAGTGATAAAGAAACGCACTCTTAATTATTATTACTTATGAAAAAAACACATCTTTAAATATGATAGTCCAAATCAACAGCGACCTTCGATCAGACTACGTGGCCGGAGGGGTCATTTACGCCTTTATTGCCGTTGTTCGACCATAAATAGTGAATCGGTGCAACGATAGCGACTGCCGCCATAAAGTCTCTCTTGATTCAGATTCAGATTCATTTATTCGCTTGAAAAGTGGTACAATAGTTGGTATTTATAATTATATAGTAAAGTCCGCACCATTCACCAAAACTGGCATGCAAATGTTACATTTAAAATTCATAAATTCTTATAAAATACCTACAACATTATCTTGTGTGTTACTATAATTACATTAATTGTTAAATAATTTTACATAACATGTCATTTCATTATAATCAAATTCAACATACAGTGACACACAAAACCAAATTACGTAAACACATACATTAAACATTCTGAATTACTATCACAATTCATGAACAAAAACATGCACAAAATAACATCTGTGGTTGTTTGTTGAACACACGAGAATCAACACTGAAAGTATTCGTCCACGGAGTAGAAACATTTTTCTATTAACCATTCCTTCAATTTCTTTTTAAAGATGTTGAGCTGCAAAAAATTTATTGTGTCATCTAACTTATTGTTAATTTTTATGGCCATACAGTACGCATTTTTACTGTATAAGGTTGTCGACATGGCAGGGAGGTTCAATCTGTGTGGATATCTCGTGTTAAAATTACATACACTTCGATTGCTCCTAAACAAGTGACCGTTCAGTTTGACAAATACGCATATCTCATATATATATATACAAATTATGGTTAAAAAATTTAGTTCTTTAAAGAGGGGCCTGCAAGATGTAAAAACATCGACATTGCAAATTGCTCGGACACATTGTTTCTGCGCAATCAATACCCTACGCATACATGAATTACCCCACAGGAGTATAGCATATCTCAGTAGGGAACCCACATAGCCATGATATGCCTGTATAGCAACTTTCCTATCACTTATTCTGGTTAGTCGCCATATTGCATAGGCAAACGAGTTTATTTTTCCGCATACCTTATCGATGTGATCCTTCCATGAAATGCAATCATCTAATATAACGCCCAAAAATTTAACCTGAAGAGACTCTTTAATTTCTAGGTTTCCAATATGTACTTGATTTGGACTATCACAAATTAATTCAACAACAGGTGGAAAAATTAAGGACACTTACCTTTTATGAAAGCTCTAGCAGGTGAGTCACAAACAAAGCATCTGATCTTTACTGTAACTTTCTTTTCCGAATTTTGCAATAGTGTAATTCCCTCTTCTAATAAATGATTAACATCGGTGATAAAATCTTCTAAATAAGCTGTTAAATTTTTAGGTTTACCAATTCCATAATAAATTCCAACTACTAAAGGTTTAATGTTAGTATTTTCAGAAATGTTACAGAGTATTGGCCAAAATTCTTTCTTTGAGCTTTTAAAAATTGGCAATCCGTCAAAATTGAAATTTAAAGATATGTCATCGGGAACATCTGTCCAGTTTTCCAACAGCAAAGTTAAATTGTCAGTAATTCCGTTATGCCAATATTCGCCTCCTTCAATTTTTTTTATATTGGCAATTCTAGGTGTTTTTAAAATAGTTCTTGGATCCATAGGTAATATTTTCGGAATCAATCCATTCATAATTTTCGCGAGATCTTTTAACGCTGTCTGATTAATATTCTTTTCTATTGCCCATCTTCTTATATTTTCACGAAATGAAGAACATTTCACATATTTATCAATATCACTGTCATCTTCACTTTCTCATTTTCAGCAAAATAAATAACACGATTTTGTTGAATATTCTCATTCACAATATTTTTTTCCAAACACGAGGATTCCGTATCGTGTTTATTTCCGGGTCCTACTTGACCTACGGAACCTTTTTTAATATTGCTATAACTTACTTGGCCTGAATCTTTTTGTTGTGCATTGATGGAATTCGAAGACATAATTCTAGCATGTTCCTTTGATATTTTTCGCCTGATTCCTCCGGTTCTTGCTCTTATTTTGAACGACTTCTTCAACATTTCGCGAAATAAAACGCTGCAGATACAATATTTTTCGCATTACAATAAGTCACGAAACGAATTAAAGAGCTGTACAACAAAACACAGTTGTTTTTTAAAAATGCAAGCATTACATTGATTCACGGTTGTGCTGTCCAGCAGTTCTAGGCTTTTACTTACCACTTAAAAATGCTGTTACACAACAAAGTGCACGAAAAATAGCTTAAAGCTGTATACGGTTTTACATGCACTATAATGGTACAAGTTTTTGCTATTTAGCAGAATTAGGCATTATCTTACTACCTAAAAATGCTATTGTAGACCCTAAGGCACTGAAAACAGCTGAAAACTGTATAGCGGATATACGTGGCATTATTATGATTCATGTTTATGCTATTAAACAGCATTAGGCATATATTTACTAATTAAACATGCTATTGTAAAACCAAATGCACTATAAACATCTGAAAGCCTTACAGCTGCGTTGTGATTTGCTGCACTAAAACCAACGGCTTTACAAAAACATTCGAATATGCCGTTATGTAACCGTCATACAGTGTAAAGCATCATAAAGGTTTTGAAATGCCAATATAAGGCATCAAGACGCTCGGTGAACTTATATAAGAGTTTATACGGACTTTAAGTTCTAATAAGTTTAGGTATTCGTTTGTTAAAATGCTTCCTGTGTTACTTGGGATGTGCTTACATTATTTTTTGTATGTTCTTATTTCATTTTATGGGAATAAAAGTTTAATATGTCCAATTTGCAAACAATTTATTCATCTTTTCCAGTAACACATAATTATTTTCATCAGAAGTGTTAACAGGTCAGTGTAAGGTTACGTGCTTAAAGTTTAGTGCTCGTAACGTTGTTTCATTGGTAATAACATACTTACTTAAAACAAACTGTATGAAGAAATAAATAAAAAAACAACTGAATTGAGAACTTCCTGCTTTTTCAAAGTTGGCTAAAATAAGTGTAAGTATGTACTCGTAGGTACGTCATTTCCGTTACATATCCTCATACCAGTCGTGGGTGGGTAAAAAAAATTGAAAAAGTTGCGACTCCATAGCGTTTATGTTCGTTTGCGTTGACTGTGCGTTGACCCCCGGGTGCGATTTTAAAATTTTACGATTCGAGTTACGAGAGTCGCATGAAGCGCGCGGGGAAATGGGCGTAGCCGTTCTAAGCGTTCACGTATCCTAGTGTCGTCTTAAATACTTATAATTAACCAAACCTTAATGACCTTATTTTGGATTCTTTGTATTGCATTTAAATTACTTTTTGCCGCCGACCCCCATATTTCTATTGAGTAGTCTATGTGGGGCTTAATGAGAGAATTATATATAAGGTAACGAATTTTATTTGGAAAACATTGAGCCATGCTCCTCAAAGTATTTTAGTTTTATTATACCTGTTGTTGTCTCGTCCGAAGATGATGAACTATTTCACTAAGGTAGTATATTTCCCGGTTACCCGAGGGCGTCACATACGTTTAAATCTTGATCTAAAAATGAAATAAAAGTTTTGTACTAATACGAACGCTCCCAAATGTAGCTCCTCCTCGCTCTATGATCTATGCTCTTCATTCGTTTCTTATGTCGCTTGAGGCGTCACTATCGTTCCCGGTAAAATTTACAAATTTAGTGTTTTTTACTGTGAAAATCATCAAAATCATGGGAAAACGTCAAAGTGAAGACGATTTGGAAAAGACTCTACTCATGGGAGAGATTGTTAACATTGTCCAATGTAAGCCTGTATATGCTACGGTTGCTCATGTAGGTAGATACCTGCTACATGGCTGATATTACCTATCAATTATACTGGTAAATTGTACTTCATGACACCTAAATCACATATTATCCAAGGGACAGGTACCCCCTTAACATGTACGATGTTTATGCAACCATCCTACAGGCTTGAACGGAAGTGGTTCGCATCCTCTACACAAGTCATTCTTACCAGAGAGCCTTCAAGGATGTCGATTGGAATGAAGCCGAGCTGGACATACACAGATGCAGGGGACCTTGCCAAGGCAGGGATATACAGCGAGGATGATCCATCATGACTGTCGAAGCTCAGACTTTCGATTTACGTTTTTCTTTGGGGTCAGGTACAGTACAGGTCTTTCCAATGAATTCGTTTACTTCTTTTAAATAAATAATTCGTTTATTTGAAACCGTTTACAATAAGTATTTTTGAGAGAGATCTAGCAGTGACAACGCAAATTTCAATTCGAATGTGGTTGGGTGTGAAGCTAGTCGCGCACCCCCTCCCGAGGCTTGCAGTGACGTCCGTTGTCTTCAACTTCACGCAACTGGGATTTCATCCGATTACCATAGATGGCGTTAACATACCGCCGGCCTTGAAAGCTTCATCTTAGCTTTCGAAACCTACTCGTCGATTGCCATTGGGTAGCTCTCTGCTTGAGTGGGCAGCGGCAACTGGCAGATTTTTGAGAATGCTCGTTGTACGATTCCAGTTGCTGTACGAATGTTCGCTACTCGTGCGACGCCGTCCTTTCCTGGGAAAATCTGCGTAATTCTTCCCAAACGCCACTTGAGAGGCGGCTGTTGGTCATCTTTGAGCAAGACAAGGCTGTCGAGTTGTAAATCATCCTTGTTTGTCTTCCACTTAGTCCGAGTCTGCAGCTCCGAAATGTATTCTGTGGCCCAGCGCTTCCAGAAGTGTTGACGTAGCTGCTCGCTCCTGTCATAGCGTGTCAGGCGAGTAGGTGGCACCTCGGTGACGTCTGCGGTGGCCGGAGTTGTCAGAGGTCGGCCGATGAGGAAGTGGGAAGGAGTTAAGGGTAGGTAATCAGAAGGATCTGTGGATAAATATGACAAAGGGCGGGAATTTAAGACGGCTTCAATTTGTGCTAATACCGTGTTAAATTCCTCGTATGTTAAATTAGCATTGCCTAATATGCGTCTAAGGTGATGTTTACATGACTTTATACCAGCCTCCCAATAACCGCCAAAATGAGGAGCATAAGGAACAATATATTTAAATATGATTCCGTCATTAGCTGCAAAATCGATTATTTTATTGCAATTTTCGTTTAAAAGAAGTGGAAATTCTTTTTCCGCTCCGACAAAGTTTTTTCCATTGTCGGAGAATATTTGTTTGGGTTTTCCCCGTCTAGAGATAAAGCGTTTTAAAGCTAGAATATAATCAGCAGTAGATAAGCTGCCTGCTAATTCCAAATGAATACATCGCGTTACAAAACAAATAAACAGACATATATAGCTTTTTACCAATTTCGCTCCGCGTCCTTTGCGATTCAAGATCATGACTGGCCCAGCATAATCTACACCTGTATACATAAAAGGAAAACTAGCTTCTAATCTTTCTTTTGGTAAATTGCCCATGATTGGCGATACAAGTTTACCCTTCATTCGTGCACACGTAGTGCAGTCGTGAACTATTTTCCTGGCGAGGTTCCTGCCTGTCAGCGGCCACCAGTTCTCGCGAATAGTACTCAGCATGTGGTTAGGACCCGCGTGGAACAACATTTTATGCTGATGTTCAAACAAAAGCGCTGTAAATCGACTTTTACTACACAACAATATCGGGTGCCGTTTATCATAATCAAAATAAGGCGCATTACTTAATCGTCCGCCAACACGAATTACTTTATGATCGTCTAAAAATACATTAAGACCTAACACTTTATTTGCTTCTTTGCATTTTTCTATCGGCAATCCCTTCAATAATCTATCATACACAAAAGGAAATGATTGTTTTTGCGCGCAGCGCGATAGCATCAGTTGTGCCTCGTTCAACTCGTCTGCCGATAAGGAACCGGTTCGCCGCGCGGACCTGTTACGAGTACGTGCGTTATAAACAAATCGGAGTACGTAGGCCCCCGTGCGCTTAAGTCGATTGAACGATGAAAACCTACTTATATCTATAACTGTTTCCTTTTCAGTGCATATTGCGCTTACTGTTTTAGATTTTATTTCAGGTAAGAATTCACAAATTGGCGTCGGCTGTCTATGTGGAGACCATTTTGAAGATTGTAGGTAACTAGGACCATGCCACCATAAATCATTATTTTTAAGCTCTTGGATCTTAAGGCCCCTCGACACTAGGTCGGCTGGATTGTTATGACTTTCTACGTGTAACCATGGCGCGTCGTTTGTTAAATTATTAATTTCTGAACATCTATTTTGTACAAACGTTTTAAGAACGTTTTGTGACGTACTGAGCCAACCTATAACAATTGTTGAATCTGTCCAAAAATAAATGGCATTGAATGTTAGGCTCATGGAGTCTAAAATGTTTTTATACAGTCGAGCGCCGATTAAAGCACCGCAAAGCTCCAATTTCGGAATAGTGATTGTTTTTAAGGGTGCTACTTTACTTTTTGCACAAAGTAATTTAATATTGATTGCATTGTCGTTTAATATCGAACGTACGAAAGCACAAGCGCCATATGCTTCTTGAGAAGCGTCAGAAAATATGTGGAGTTCTAACTTTTGAGTGTGTTTGCTTCGTATGAATCTTGGAATGGTTATTTCGTATAAGTGTTGTCTAATAGAATTTACAAAGTCATTAAATTTTACCAGTACGTCATTTGGAACGGTCTCATCCCAATCGATTTTACACAACCATAGTTTTTGCAGTAGTATTTTTGCAATTATAACTACGGGTGCAAGAAAACCTAAAGGATCATAAATTTGAGAGACAACTGATAGCATTTTCCGCTTAGTTAATGGTGACGCATCTATTAAATTTAATTTAGTCGTGAAATGAAATTCGTCTCTTTTGTTATGCCAACCTAACCCGAGTGTTTTTGTTTGCGTATGCTCACCTATAGCCAAGTCTTTAGATTGGGCCACTGCAGTGTCATCACAATTAAATGTCCACTTACGTAATGGATAACCGTATTCGCTTAGACTATGGGACGTTTTTTTACAAACATTAATTAGCGTTTCTGGATCATCATGTGACGTCAGAAGGTCGTCCACAAAAAAATCTTCTCGAATTACGCGTGACACTGCCTCGTCATTGCATTCATGTGCGATTTGATGCAAGCAACGTATACATAGGTACGGCGCTGACGCAGTGCCATACGTCACTGTATTTAACTGATAGATATCAATCGGATCTGTCGATTTTTCCCGCTACAATATTAGTAACAGATCTCGTTGATCAGGTTGCACAAGCGTTTGTCGGTAAGCTTTTTCTATATCAGCACAGGCCACATACTGGTGTTGTCTAAACCGTAATAATATTGTAAAAACTTCATTTTGCAGTTTTGGTCCAATGTATTGAATATCATTTAGCGATTTTTTAGAAGTAGTGGCACAGCTAGCGTCAAAAACAACTCTTAATTTAGTCGTTGTGCTACCTTCACGAAATACCCCATGATGTGGCAGAAAAGGTAGGTATCTACCTTTGTCATGTGACCTAATTCGCGATATTCACGCATAAAACTTGAGTACATATGTTTGTATTCAGGCGTGCGATCTAATCTACGTTCTAAAGCAATAAATCGTTTATAAGCAATCATATAGGAATCACCCAGCAAATCAGCTGATTCCTTTAGTGGTATTTGAACTGTAAACCTACCGTCTAACTCACGTTTAGTCGTATTTATGAATAATTCCTCGCACTGCCGTTCGGAACTAGAAAGAGTATATTGTTTTGATAGATCTTCCAGCTCCCAGAACCTTTTCAACTGTAAATCTATACTATCTATGTTTTGAACAAAATTACATTGAATACTCGAATTATTTGAATCATTTTGGCTTTGTAATTTATTCAAATAAATCGGACCAGAAATAATCCACCCGAATTTAGAGTCTTGTAAATATGACCCAGAAGATAATCGTATTTTATTTTCGTTTAAAAGATCCCAGAAAACATCTGCCCCCATTAATATATCGATTTCCGATGGGATGTTATAGGTAGGATCAGCAAGTTGAATATGTTCGGGTATTCGTATCGAATTTACATCTATAATTGTAGTTGGCAAAAATGATGTAATTTCACCTGGCAAAACATAACAACGCATCTTCTTAGAGTAATCGTTTATTTTTGATTTTATAATTAAATCGCATAATTTATTCGATTGTGTGACCGATTGTCCCACTCCCGAAATTTGAACAGTGGACTGTATATAATTCGCATAATTAATTCGTTTACAAAACGCGTCTGACACAAAACAATGCTGACTGCCACTATCTAACAGCGCGCGCGCAGTATGGCGTTTATTGTTATCATCGATTACGTCTACATGTGCAGTAGGTAGAAAGACTAGGGGCGTGATCAGCTGAACCGCACGGATACCGTCATTACAATGCGATCCTAATGAGGAATGCAGTACGGTCGATTTTGTTTCAAACGATTTAGGCTTTGGCTGCACTAATGAACTCCCACAGTTATTGTCACTTACATTCACGTTTTTATGTAATAAACTATTATGTTTTTGTTTACAATGTTGGCACGGTCCAAAGTAACACTCACCAACCGAATGGCCACCACGCAGACAGTTGGAGCATAGGCTTCTATCATTCACTAATTTGTATCGATCTTCAACAGATAAATTCAAGAACATACTACAAATATACAGGCATGGTTACCATGACACATTTCACAAGAACGATTTCGTTTACCTGACTTCGCAGTATTTGTGGCCACATAACTGTGACTTTGTGATTGCGCCACCTGCGTTTTGGACTCGCGATGAAAAGATTTGTTACCTTTATTGAAATTATTATTTTGTTGTTTCCCAAAACTCTGCGAATTATTTAAGTTACTGTTAACGTTTACCATTTCCAATAAATCAGCTCTGTTTCTGAGAAAGGTCAGCAAATCCTCCAATACCAATTTACGTTTAATATTTTGACTTTGAAAACCTGACACGAGTGACCCTTTGTGATTTTCCCACTCGCGCTCGGTAGAAGTATCTAGTTTACATACAATTATATAAATAATTAGGGTATCCCAAGACTCTGTGGGCTCTCCTAACGACTTAAGCGAACGTAAATTGCGCAAAATTGAATCTATCATCTTTTTGATCAGAAAAGGAGACTCTTTATTCATATTAGGAATAGAAAACAACGATCTGACGTGGTTGTGTACTAAAAGTCGATCATTTTGAAATCTATTTAGCAACAAATCCCACGCATGGGCATAGTTTTCAGCTGTAAACTCCAGCGCGCTTATAACCTGGAGTGCACTCCCGTTAAGTGATGATCGCAAATAATGGAATTTATGAATCGCATTTAAATCCGCACGTTTATGTATCATCGTTAAATATGAGTTTTTGAACTCGAGCCAGTCATCATACGAACCACCAAAGTAGGGTAATTTTATGTCCGGTAATTTAAATTGTAACGACGTATTATTATCACTTGGTGATGGATTATTATTCAAGGTTTGATTATCACTGCCCACCGCGAGCGACTTTGCAATCGAAACACATCGAAAATATTGTTCCTCAAAGGTTTCACGATATTCCAACGCGATTAAAAGATTGTCTTCATTACTGAAATACTCAATTTGACCTTGAATTTTCTGAAATTCTTCAAAAAGTAATTCCATTTTAGAAATTCTTAAATTTATCTCGAACGATTGACATTTTGTGATAATCGAATCTTGAAATTTAGAAATATGATTTTCGAAAGAAGTAACTCGACCTTTTAGGATTCCTCTTTGTTTCTTCAAGTCTGTTAATTTCAAATCATTGCTAGAACGTTCTGCAGAAGGCGAACGACTACCCTCTCTAGAAATCGGCAATGGAACTTTCAAAGCACTATCACTGTTCTCACTCATTTTGGGGTGTAATTAGAAAGCAAAAGGTACTCACAGTCGTACAAAATCACCTTATCAGCTTGTAAACTGTGTTAGCCGCCACAACAGGCGATCACTACCGTGACTCGGTAGGTACAATTTGAACTGGAATAAGCAAATAGGAACGGTTTTAGCACAAATCGATTGATAGGGGAAGGAAAGGAAAAGTACGACCTGATCGTCTCCCAGGCGCTGATTCTCAGGATTCTTGGTATTCTCAAGCATCGACTTCTGTAGGATCTTGAATCTTCTGTTTTCTATGCGGGTCGATGGACCATGTCGAAGCTCAGACTTTCGATTTACGTTTTTCTTTGGGGTCAGGTACAGTACAGGTCTTTCCAATGAATTCGTTTACTTCTTTTAAATAAATAATTCGTTTATTTGAAACCGTTTACAATAAGTATTTTTGAGAGAGATCTAGCAGTGACAACGCAAATTTCAATTCGAATGTGGTTGGGTGTGAAGCTAGTCGCGCACCCCCTCCCGAGGCTTGCAGTGACGTCCGTTGTCTTCAACTTCACGCAACTGGGATTTCATCCGATTACCATAGATGGCGTTAACAATGACTAAGAAGTCAGATCATGTATCCGGCTGAGAGATAGGCTATAACACAAGTTATCTCGGCTGCTATAAATGAAGACTCTGTTGTGACATATGCATCTATGTTTCCAAATTTGATTACCAAAGAGGCGTTGAAACAGTCAATTAACAACTTCTTTGGGACCACATGGTCTCACTTTATATCGATCG
The DNA here is from genome assembly GCA_947369235.1 of Udea olivalis. Taxonomy (NCBI): domain Eukaryota; kingdom Metazoa; phylum Arthropoda; class Insecta; order Lepidoptera; family Crambidae; genus Udea; species Udea olivalis. Next base: position 19,296,790 of record OX376355.1, read on the forward strand.
GCTCATTCTTCTCTGGGATCTTTGGGATAATGTTAGCCTTTAAATTGACCAAAATACTGTTTGATACGGTGGTGAACGCTGGAGGATTATGTGAGGTGTACAGATTTGGATGGAAAATGATTGCTGGTGTGTGGGATGCCGCTACTACTTATCTTCTATCCCCAACTAGAGTCTGGAAGTATCAGCAACAGTACGGGAGAGATAAACCTCCTAAGTACGAAGCACAACATGAATTTGATATGAAGGATTTGGGTCAGGCAAAACAATGTATTGGATTAATAATCACAAAAAGTGAAAATGGAATTTGTTTAGATCAAACTCTCTATAAAAAGAAAATACTAACTCGAATCGGAATGGAAGAATGTAAACCTGTTTGGACGCCTTGTGATCCGAATAGAAAAATTTGATTGCTGCGCATTAAATGTGCAGCAACAGGCGGTCAGATTTTGGAATGGGTGAAGCTAGTGCAGAGAAGGCAGACGCCCTAGCTGTCAAATTCAGAGAAATACTTAATGGAGATGACGTCAAAGTCTCAAGACCTGTAAAAAGAATTGATGTAGGGTGGTCGGACTAGACGACTCTTTATCGGTCGAGGAAGTGATGGCAGCTGTAGCTCGCGATGGCCATTGCTCGATTATATAAAGGCGGGAACTATTCGGACTAGTCCGACAAATGGGTGTCGTGTGGCTGCGATTACCTGTCAAGGCTGCTAAAACGGTCAGTCAAAACGGCCGTCTTTTGGCGGGTTGGGTGGCTGCGCAGGTAAGGGGTTCCGAACCAAGGCCCCTACGATGTTACCGCTACCTGGAAATGGGTCACGTAAGTGCCCGCTGTCCGTCTGAGGAGGATCGCCGTGAGCTTTGTTATAGATGTGGCCTTACCGGTCACAAAGCGGCACAGTGCACTGCCACGCCAAAATGCAGCCTGTGTACGGCTGCAGGCAAACCGGTGCAGCATAGGATGGGAGGTGCCGGAGTAGCGCATGTGGTCCAGCGAATACGAAGCCTAAGACTAGAGGTGGCGCTTCACAAATCGGAGGCACTCTGCTTTCACGGGCCTCGAAACCAACCAGCCGAAGGAGCGCATATTATTGTTAGCGAAGTAACCATCGGCATCAAGTCGACGATGCGGTACCTCGGCATTGTCCTCGATAGCCGGTGGAATTTCAAGGAGCATTTCCAACATCTGGCTCCCAAGTTGACGAAGGCGGCCGGTGCGTTAGGAAGACTGCTTCCGAATATTGACGGACCTAGCGTGGCGTGTCGTCGTCTTTATACCGGCGTCGTACGGTCAATGGCGCTTTACGGTGCCCCCATATGGATTGACGCATTAAGTGCCCAAAACCAGGGGCTATCGCACCATAGCATGTGAGGCGGCATGCGTACTTGCGGCCATCACTCCTTGGGATCTAAATTGCGGACGTCTACCATAGATGTGCCAAAGTACGCGCCCGAGGAGAACATCCGATGGCTGAGGAAATCAAAAGGTGGAGAGAAATTTAACAAGCGGAGCTCCTGGAACGATGGAAGGAGCGACTCGAGACGCCGACCGACGGGCGAAGAACCATCGAAGCTATCAGGTTGATTTCAGACTAATGGATAAGTCGCAGGCACGGAACACTCACCTTTCGGATCACCCAGGTCCTGACAGGGCACGGGTGTTTCGGGAGGTATTTATGCAATGTGGCCAAACGAGAGGTGACAACGGTCTGTCACGAATGCGGCCATACCGACGATACTGTAGAGCACACCTTAAAAGAATGCCCCAAGTGGCAAGAACAAAGGGTCCAGCTCATACAGGCCATAGGCCCTGACCTGTCGCTACCCGCCATAGTCAAATCCGCGGTCGACAGCAAAGGATCCTGGGAAACCTTCGCCACTTTTTGTGACGAAGTTATGCAAGACAAGGAAGTGGCGGAGCGTATCAGAGAGGAGGACCCAGAGTCCTTTCCGCTCCGTCGTCGGAAAACCGGGCGCAGACGGCGAGACCACAACCGCCAGATCCTGCACTAGACCACATACGGGCAACAACGGGGGCTGTAAGTTGTCCTGTAACACGGTGGAAGGCGTGTCGAGTGCTCCTCACACGTCTTGACCAAAACAAACGACGAACAGTTTGATCCAATCTCAAAAATCAAAAAAAAGGAAAAAAAAAAGGTTAGGTTAGGTTCCCGTGTGGAGTTGACACAGTGGACACAGTGGTCTCTCGTGCACTGGAGTTGAGCTTGCTCCTCCCGAGGCTGGCTGCCAGGCGGCCTTGCGCGCCGAAGGGTCCTGCGAGGAGTCTCTCCCTCGCTGGGGATCCCGGGTCCCTTCCATTCTGCGCCGAAGATGACCACCGTCAGGTTTTAGTAGGTAGGGATCTCTGTTCTCCCAGGAGTTCCGAGTTGCACATATCCCAGGCGTCCCGAACCCAGGGCCTTGGAAATGTCTAAATGCATTTCCTGACGAAAAAAAAAAAATTGCCGCGTGAAGTTTGACAGTCTCCCATCGGGCGCGTCCCCAGGTGGCGGATAGGGGAATGCTCCCCAGATATGGGGGATACCGGCTTCGGCCGGCGCGGACCAAAACTGTCGAGGAGGTCTGTTCTCCTCTTTCTGAAGAGGGGCCGAGAGTGTCTTCCGGGGCTTACGGGGTTCAGTGACCGTCTTTTCTTATGGCGTGGTATGGCAGGCCTACAAGGCTTGCGGTCGCTTTTAAGCGACAACTGTGGTGTTGGCTTTCTGTCGCGGTGCAGTTTTACACTGCGTCTGGGAGTCCTCTGGACTAGCGGAGCTTCGGCTCGTGGGATGGCGGGTCTTGAAGACCTGCGGCGGGACGGGCCCACTACTCACGATTGCGCGACTAGGTGGGTGACTTTGTTCAACCGTCTAGCAACCTGCTCCCGAAGGGTGTTGTGGACATGTCTCGCAGCCCTCGGGAAGTAGGGGCCCTGGCTTGGTCGCCCGGGCCGAAAGGAAACAACCTCAATAAAAACCCCAAAAGGTCGGACGTTGGTCACGTGACGTTTGGCCGCCTCGGTCTCGAGGTGGTAGGATGGGAGATCGCCTACCCACTAGCGTTGACAACTGCACGAGACCGCCCGCCCTCGTGCAGTATTAGGGTTACCCAGGTGCAGGGGGCAGCACCTGGATGGACGATTTATATCCCCCATACTCGTGGAAATTAGTATGGATCCTCTATCTTCTTTTAGTTTTAGTGTTAAGAATAGGTTTAGTGTATTAGAAAACAGGGGTGAAGACTCAGTAGCTGAGCTTCAAAACCCTGTCGGAGGAGACCGTGATACGGTGCGCACTGGTTGGTTGGCAGGCGTGCGCGATACCGTTAGTCCCTCCGCGGTGGAGCCTGAAAAGGCTACGACCCCGTCACCTTTGACAGGGTCCGAGAAGGTGCCTGTTATAAGGCTAACTCGTTAGGAGTCAGATTCCTTGTCAGCTGATGAGGGCCAGGGCCGACTCTGGGAACCAAGGAGGCGGAGCCGTTCTCAGCACCGCTCATTAAGTGATCGGGCGGGCTCAGACACTTTCCCTGGGGAGGATGTCTCGGCCCCCAAAATAGCAAAGACGCCGCGAGGCAGAGGCCGATTGCCCGCTACGGGCCAGTATGTAGGCCTTGCGAAAACTAACTTTTGCCTTCCTTAAGCAGCAGCAGGAGGACGAAAAAATGGAGGCCGAACAACAGGCCGAGGAAGTGTTGGCGGTGATGACTCGCACAATGACGCGGCCAGGTGTAGTGTCGCGTCTTAGCGAGTCGTCAGTGTCGCTAAATGACGACGAGGCGGATTCGGCACCTGCTATCAAACAGAGCCTACAGCAGGTGGCCGCTGTCGTGTTGAAAGTAGGCAAGGCGTCGAAACATCTCAAGGGTACCTTCCAGCGCGCCCTTTACGACGCCAGCGAAAATATCGAGTTCCTTACGGGTAGAATCCTGAGCTCAACGCCTCGGAGGAAACCGCAAGGTTGAGAAGGGAAAATGAGGCTCTTCAACAGGGCAGGGACCGTGTGCTGGGCTAAAACGCCAGGCTCCGAGTTCAAAATCCTGCGAGAAGATCTTTTGCAACAGCAGCATCGTAGAATGGAGGAGATGGAGCAAAGCTTGACGGTCCGAATGGGGACCATGATGTCCCTGAAGACCCTGAAGACCCTGCGCAGCCGCGGATAAGACCACCGCTTGCCACTGACCGAGCAAGAGACGAAATTGCTCAGACATCCCAGCCCGAGCCACAGCCGCAGCTTCAGTCTCTGCAAAAGAACAGGCTGCCACCAGCAGCTACTGTGAATGCGGGTGTAAAGGCTCCGCCCAAAGGTGCCCCTGCGCCCCGAAACACACGCGGCGCGACAGCTGCCAAAAAGGCAAAGAAGGCGAACGATGACGGTGTTACCCCTATGATCTGGGTGACCACATCAGACATTAACCCTCATTCGATTGGCACTCTACGCCCTTCCACGAGGAATGAATGGACCAAGGTGGGGAAAGGCGGCAAAAGTGTCAAAGAAGGCTAACGCTAATACGTCGCAACCTCAGGCACGCCACAAACCACAACGTGGTCCTCGGGAGAAGGCAAACACCAAGGAGGCTAATAAAAAGGACAAGAAGGTTCCCAAAATTCGCTACTCCCGTTCAATGGCTGTAGTGGTCACGCTGCAGCCGGATGCCGAAAAGAGGGGAGTGACTTACGCCAACATTTTGTGGCAGGCCAAAGCTAAAATAGACCTGTCAGGTCTCGGCATAGAGTCGGTCCGCTTTAGGCGGACCGCTACCGATTATTGAGGTACCATGCACTGCCTGTGGAGATAAGGCCAACTCCCTGGCTGAACAGCTAAAAAGTGTTGTGAATACTGAGGACGTTCGCGTGCACCGCCCTGTGAAGACGGCGGAGGTCCGCATTTCCGGACTAGACGAGTCTGTTACAGTCGAGGAACTAACAGCAGCGGTGGCCAAGGCGACAAACTGCTGCAAAAGGCTGTGGAGGCTGCTCGACAGACGGAATTAAGACGGGCGCTATTCGCTGCGACTTTTCGGGGCTGGGCACGGCATGGGTCTGTTGTCCTGCCTTGGTTGCCAAGAAGCTCGCAGAAGATTGGCGTGTTCTGGTGGGTTGGGTGGCAGCCCAGGATAAGCTGCTGGAGCCCCGCCACATGCGGTGTTTCCGCTGCCTGGAGGTTGGCATGTGCAGGAACGCTGCACATCTGAAAAAGACCGCAGCAGTCAATGTTACCGCTGCGGTCAATTAGGCCACATAGCGAGCGATTGCCGGGCTGCACCCCACTGTACATTATGTGCAGTTGCCAAGAAGCCCGCTAGGCACAGGGTCGGCAGCAAGTCCTGCACGGCTCCGCATCCTAAGAAAGAAGTAACCCTGCAGCCGTGCACTGTAGAATGGCTCAGGACCTTTAACACCAGAGTCTTCTACAGTGGTCGGTGCATGTCGCCGTGGTGGCTGAGCCCTATCTCGTTCCGCAGAGGGACAACTGGGTTGCTGATAATGACGGAGTGGTCGCCATGGTTAGGCAGTCTGCTGCAGGTGCCCCGCTTTTTGGCAGGGTCGAGCGAGGCAGCGGATGGGTGGCCGCTCTCATGGGGAAAACGTGTTGTTAGGACATACTTTTTCCCCAATAAAACACTGGCAGAATTTGAGAGCCACTTTTCGGGGCTGGAGGCGCCGATTGCCCGCAATCGCTCCCATGAGCTGCTCGTCGTCGGGAAATACAACGGCAAATCCTTGACGTGGGGATTTCCGGCAACTGATGCGCGAGGTGCTGCTATGGAGAAGTGGGCGATCGCCGACGGCCTGGTGGTTCTGAATAGAGGCACGGTTCACACGTACGTGCGACAGCTGGGTGGGTCCATCGTGGACATTTTGTTCGCGAGCCCGGCTCTGGCGCGCCGTGCATCGGACTGGAAAGTGGTGGAGGATGTAGAGACGTGCTCGGACCACCGGTATATCCGGTTTAACGTCTCCGCATCACCGCCGCTCCACACCGGTCCGAACCGAATCTCCCCGACAAGGGACTGCCACCGCTGGGCGCTTAAGTGCCTTGATAGGGAGGCGCTGAAGTTAGCCTCCATTGTCCAGGCATGGGTGCCTGTGCCGGACGGTCCGTCTGAGGTGGAAGGAGAGGCGTAGGGATTTCGAGAGGCGCTTTCGCATATTTGTGACGCGGCCATGCCCCGAGCCAGGTCCCTTCCAGCGAAACGCCAGGTGTATTGGTGCAGCTGAGGTACGCTTGCGTAAGAACGAGACGCCAATACGCCCGACACCGGCGCAGAGCGAACCGGAACGAGAAACAGGAGGCGCTTCTTAATGAAGCCTATCGAGAGGCCAAAAAGTCGCTGAAGGTGGCCATTTACAAGGCCAAGCGCGGGAGGAGTCAATTCAATTCTTTAGTTGAGTTTTTAATAACTCTCAATAGCGATCCGTGGGGGCGGCCTTACCGAATGGCGATGGCCAAGCTCCGGCCGTGGGCCCCCTCGTTAACGGATAGCATTGTGCCCGCGCTTCTAGACAATGTGGTGGCAACCTTGTTTCCAACAAGGGGTGAGTTTTTACCTCCACCAATGGCCGCGGTTGGCCCATTGGGTGAAGACGTGGTTAAGGTGCCTCAGGTCACCAATGACGAGTTGGGTGCAGCCGTACTGAGGCTCCGGGCGAAAAACACCGCGCCCGGCCTGGTTGGCATACCAGGTCGTGCTTTGGCCCTTGCGCTTAAGTGGTTAGGACCGAGGCTACGGACCTATTTTACGGTCTGCCTCAGACAGGGCCGGTGTCCACGGCAGTGGAAGACCGGAAAGCTGGTCCTGTTGAAAAAGGAAGGGCGACCGGTGGATTCTCCGTCCGCTTACCGCCCCGTCGTTCTGCTCGACGAGATGGGTAAACTTTTTGAGCGAATCATCGCTGCTCGTCTAGCGAGCACATCGAAGGGGTTGGTCCAAACTTGGCGGATTGCCTGTTTGGCTTTCGGCGGCGCAGATCCACTGTGCACGCCATATTGTGGGTTAAGACCCAAGCTTAGGAGGCTGTAGCCCGGGGAGAGGCTGTTTTAGCGGTTATTTTTAGATATCACCAACGCCTTTAACACCATCCCCTGGGCATGCATCACAGAGGCCCTCAAGTACCACCGGGCACCTGCATACCTCAGGAACCTCATTTCCAATTACCTCTCTGAGAGGTATGTTGAGTACCCCGGATAGGACGAATGGTGCAGACGGCCTATGTCGTGCGGTCTTCGGTCCTCGGGCCGCTCCCGTGGAACATCGGTTACGACTGGGTGTTGCGGGCAGGGAATTTACCGGGTGTCAGCGTGACATGTTACGCATATGACACACTGGTCACAGTACGGTACACAGGGATCGTGCCATCTATTGCCTAAATATCCTTATAGGTTTAAATGTGAAGTGGGGCAGGGTGGAATAACGTCTCCTGCTATTTTCAACCTGTATGTGAACGGGCTTATTGAGGAGTTCAGCACTACTAATGTCGGGTGCTCGATAGACGGAAAAAGCATCAATAACGACATGACATGGTGCCGCTGAGTCCCTCGATGAGCGCATTAAGAAGACTGGTGTAGGTCTGTGAAAAGTACGCGGTGGCTCATGGGCTCAAGTAATTCCAACAAAAGTGAGGTGATATTCAAAGCTGGCAGTAAATCCTATAACATGCTGAAGGGTTAGGGCCAAAAAGAAACGAGGATTGCAGAGTAAAAAGTAGTTTTTTTTTTTTTTCTGAGATGATACATCGATCGAATGGCCAGTCGATATGAGAGAGAGAGACACACATATGCTAGAAAGAGACAAAACAATCTAATTTCTATATCACTTGTCAGTTTGACTTAGCGTTTTGTTATTACTCCTAAATAGCGCACAATGTTGCGTTTGGTTTTACATTCCAACACCTGCCCATAAAATAAACGTCAACAACTTGAAATAAAATTCAAAACAAGCAAGTTAAAATTCAAACACAGATTACACAGAAAACAATGCATACAATGCACTAACGTGAAGCTCCAAATATCTGATATGAAAAACAGAAATAGATCTCAAAGATACAATTATTTTACAACAGTTATAGTTTTATGAGATCCTAAAGTTAAGTTGAGATACAAACTTATTAAACTTAACACTTGACAAAGGTTTTGTCAACAAATCAGCTGTCATGTTTTCAGTAGACAAGTGTTCAATCTTAACCAAATTATTCTTAACAACATCTCTAATAAAGTGGTGTCTTATATCTATGTGCTTCGTACGCCCATGATACATACAATTCTCACTTAATTTTTGTGCTGACTGATTATCATTAAACAAGGTAGTTACACAGTCTATATTTAAACATTCTTTCAAAAAAGTACGAATGAATAATGATTCTTTACAAGCATTAGCAAGAGCCATATATTCTGCCTCTGCGCTTGACAAGGCAACAGTCTTCTGCTTGCGACTTTCCCACGACACTATGGAATTACCTATTTTAAATACATACCCTGTGTACGATTTCCTGTCAACTTCACAGCTGGCCCAGTCTGCATCGACGTAGCCTCGCACGTTGAGACCGGATTTTTCATATACCAGGCGGTAATTGACAGTTCCTTTTAAATACCTCAAGACGCGTTTTGCAGCTTTCCAATGTGCATCAGAGTACCAGTCATTAAACTGAGACAGGAAGCTCACAGAATGAGCTATGTCTGGCCTAGTACACACAGCAATGTACATAAGACATCCAATTAAGTTTCTATATTCTAAATTTTCAGTCTTCTTTTCTTCTTTATGTAATTTGAGTCCAACCTCCATTGGTGTGGACACAGGTTTACAGTCTTCCATCTGAAACCTTTTCAAAACAGACTTTATGTAATCAATTTGATCAAGAATGATGACATTTTCTTTTTCTATACAAACTCTCATTCCAAGAAATTCATGAACCGTTCCCAAGTCTTTCATTTCATATTCTTTCATCAACTGGTCCTTGACTTCCTTCTTTATCTTGTTTGAAGAGGAAAATAATAAAATGTCATCGACATACAGAGCAATGATTGTCAGCTGTTTCTGCTCATATCTAAAATAAACACAAGGTTCAACTGATGATTTCTGAAAATGCATTTTCCTTATCAGTACTTCGTTTATTTTATCATACCAGCATTTGGCAGCTTGCTTTAAACCATAAATGGATTTGTTTAACTTATAAACTTGATTTTCCTTCCCCTTTATAACAAATCCTTCTGGTTGTTCCATCACTACTTCTTCCGTTAGGTCTCCATTCAGAAATGCTGTTTTGACATCTAGCTGATCTATAGTTAAGCCAAGTTGGGCAGCAATAGCAAATAACATTCTGATCGTGGAGTACCTTACTACTGGCGCAAAAGTTTCTTGGTAATCTATTCCATATCTCTGACTGAAACCTTTTGCCACTAAACGAGCTTTATAGTTTAGTATTGTTCCATTCAAGCCTCGTTTTATTTTAAAAACCCACTTACATTTCACAGGTTTTTGTCCTTTCTTTAATTCTGTTAAAGTCCAACATTTGTTTTTGCAAAAAGAGTTATACTCATCTTTCATTGCATCATGCCACTTTTTGGCATCTTCACTGCTCAAAGCCTCCTTCACAGTGACCGGCTCGTCCATGTTCCCGTAGCTTGCCATTGCTGCCATACCAGCATACTCATCAGATTCTGGTTGACTGAAGAAGGTTGAGGTATCTTCGGAGTAGTTGCATGAACTTCCTGGAAAGTAAGTTTCATCCAGCACATCATCTGTACTTTCTACAGTCGAGTAACTTAAGTCAGTGTCATTCGATTGAATAATCTCTTGTCTTCTCTGCTTTGGTTTATAACCTGAAGGGTTATTAATATTTTCATCATCAGATAGACTTATAAAATCAGAACCAGTTTGGGGCTGGTTATCATTGAATGACCCTGGCTCAGAGTGAAGTTGGCCAGTTGATTGCTCTCCGCTACTATTAGTAGTTTCCACTAATATAGCGGGCGAGAACAAGTCAAGATTATCATCATGTGACGTTACAGCATCATTTACAGAGGTATCCTTTTTATTAAATTTATCCTCAAAGAAAACAACATCACGGGCTATCAATACTGCCCTAGGATTATCCAGCTCTACAAGCCTATAGCCTTTAGTCTCTTCACAGTATCCTATAAAAGTATATAGTTTACTTTTAGGATCTAGTTTCTTCCTCTTTGAAATCAAAGCATATGCCCGACATCCAAATATTTTAAAATGACTGACATTTACCTTCTTTCCTGTAAACTTTTCTTCCGGAGTGGCTCCCATTACTGCTTTAGTTGGTGTCCGGTTTTTGATGTATACCGCTGTCTGCACTGCTTCAGCCCAGAAGCACTTGTCCAGACCAGCATCCTGCAGCATACAGCGTGCCTTTTCTAAAATCGTCCGATTGGCTCTTTCACTGACTCCGTTCTGAGCCGGTGAAAACGGGACAGTCTTCTGGTGAATTATCCCGTGCTGTTCCAGATAAACCTGTAATTTTTTATTAACATATTCAAGACCATTATCACTTCTTATAACTTTTATTTTTATCCCAGTTTGTGTTTCTACAAGAGCCTTGAATTTAATAAAACACTCAAACACTTTATCTTTGGATTTCAGAAAATAAACAAATGATTTTCTAGTAAAATCGTCTGTGAATAATAAAAAATATCTACACCCACCATAAGATGTACATGGCATTGGACCACATAAATCAGTGTGCACAAGGCCTAAAATCTCTTTAGACCTACTTTCTGACTTTTTAGGAAAAGGTAGTCTAGTCTGCTTCCCCTTAACACAAGTCTCACATGATTTATAATGAGTATTTTCATAATTAATTCCAGTAACCATACCTGATTTCATCAAATGCATGCTTCTCGAATTCAAGTGTGCCAGACGTCGATGCCACAGCTCCTGAGTATCCAGAGGTTGCCTGCCAGTGACCTGTTTAGAACTATACAAACATTCCTCATCATCGCCCCGTGCCATTGTCAAGCAGTGAGGTTTCACATTTGACTCAGCAATTTTTGAAGACTGTGTACTACAACTTAGTGCAAACCCTATTGTATCTAGCTGATAGACACCATTAGTATATGTAGCAGTGGCTAAAATCTCGTTACGATCAAATATTTTACACATTTTGCTGTCAAATGTTACATTGTAACCTTTTCGAGTTAATTCACTAACTGATAACAGATTATGCGATAACTTAGGAACATAATAAACATTTTTTATTGTTCTCTTACAGTCTTTTAATGAAATTGTCACATTACCTTGGCCTGCAGTCAACAACTCATCACCATTAGCTACACTCACTGTTAACACTTTCTTGGAATTAAAGTCACTCATAACCAACCTGTTATTACACATATGGTTTGTTGCCCCCGAGTCCACATACCACACATCACTTCTCAAATTCGTTGAAAGTGCTGATATCAGGACTTTGAACTTGCACTGACCATCTTTCTCATTTGACGTCCCGTCCTTGTTTTTCTTCAACTTTTGTGGACAATTCTTCATTACATGCCCTGGTTTTTTGCACTTGAAACACTTAAATGTCTTCTTAACAACCAAAGCGCTCACAGTTTCCTTGTCATCGCGACTTTGGTACTCTTGTAGCAGCTTTGCCTTAACAATTTCACTCGATAAAGTCGTGTTATTGTTCTCCAGAGCCATTATCAGTGGATCGTACTCTTGAGGTAGACCACTTAATATAATCACAGCTACAAAGTCGTCGTCTAACGGGGAACCTATGTCACAAAGTTGCTGAGCTAACTCGGTAACGGTGGATAAGTACGTGTCCATGTTACTCTCAAGTTTCGTAGCGAAAAGACTTCGAAGGAGACTCAAACGTCTACTCAGCCCTCTGTCTTCATATGCGTTCTTCAAATTGTTCCAAGCAGCCTTAGCTCCCGCTGCATTACGCACATGCGGATACGCCGAAGAATGAACGGACAAACATATTTTTGCCAGCGCTTTCATGTAGCGTTTTTCATCAGGTTTTGTGGTGTCACTCGGTTCTATGCACTCCCATAAGTCTTCATGCACCAATATCATCTTCATCGCAAACTTCCAATTATGATAGTCTTGAACTCCACGGAGTTTTTCAATAGGAAAATTTGCCTTGTCGCTGCCGGTGGCCATGGCGAGGTTATGTGCATACGCACGTATCTTACCAAAACAAGATTTGTTGTGCAACTTGAAAAATTATCTACTCGCGACAGGGATAAACATCCTGGGCCCATAACCTGAAGGGTTAGGGCCAAAAAGAAACGAGGATTGCAGAGTAAAAAGTAGATATTTATTTTTTTCTGAGATGATACATCGATCGAATGGCCAGTCGATATGAGAGAGAGAGACACACATGCTAGAAAGAGACAAAACAATCTAATTTCTATATCACTTGTCAGTTTGACTTAGCGTTTTGTTATTACTCCTAAATAGCGCACAATGTTGCGTTTGGTTTTACATTCCAACACATGCCTAATATCACGCTTGCAGGCACCACTTTACCTAAAGTGAGTAAATTTAAATACTTAGGCCACTGGGTTACTGAGGACTTGAGAGATGACCTTGATATTGAAAGGAAGCGCAGGGAGTTGGCGGTGTGCTGTAATATGTTGGCCCGCAGGTTTGCGCAGTGTACGACTGAAGTGAAGCCAACTCTATTTAGAGCCCACTGTCAGTCATTCTGTACGTGTAGCCTGTGGTCTTCATATACTCAGAGAGCCTACAACGCCTTGCGTGTTCAGTACAATAATGGATTCGAATGCTGATGGGGCTGCCGCGATACTGCAGTGCATGAGGGATGTACGCTGAAGCTCGCGTAGGCGGCTTTCACGCGATAATGCGCAAAAGAATCGGCTCCCTGATGCGTCGGGTCCGCGGCGGCGCACTATGGGACGAGACGGTATTTTCCATCTCAAAAATGGTTATGACGAAAGTTGTGATTCCATAGAATTCTTTATGGTTTTATACTCTCAAAGAATGAAGCTTTCGAGTAAATTACTAAATAATTAACATATCTTCGTTTTTCGTTTATAAAATGAACCTCAAACATTGGACATTGATATTTTCATGCCAATTAAATTACCGTTCCGGAACTTTAACACATAATTATTCGGAACTTTTCCAAGGGAGTATGTTAGTGTTATACATCATTAGATAGCTCGGAATGTACACTTTGCAACCACGTTCGGTTTTAGTAAAAAGTATCTTTATTTTATTTTTTATTATTTTTTTAGTCATGTGATTATATTTTAGTTTTTTTTTTATTGCAATTGGAGTTTTCCTTGTTGCCGAAAGCTGCCGGTGTTAAGTTAATCACTCTATTAGAGACCTTACCTATTCAGTAATATGAGGATTAAAAAAAAACTTGCGCCTTTTTTGCGCAAAAGTGGTTTAGGAGCAACAATGTCAATCGAGGAAGAAATAAATAAAAAAATCAGATGTTTTTTCTTTCTAATTATTGTATTTTGACTTCTATATTTTTTTTACCATTTTAATGATGTAAGCACACATTAACAAATTAGTAAACTATTTTAATATGTGAAAAAATCTCTCCATGGGATTTTTGTTTGCGGTGATTACATCAACCACAAGTATGATAAACTTTATTGCTGCAGAAAAATAACTATTTATCTATTGTGGTAATTAACTACAATCAGTACTGATTACACTATATCGGTGAGAACTGGCATAATCAATTGTCCCTTGGTTTTTGCACAAGGCACTAAAATATGAGACCTTTATATACCCGTGTTTTCAGCATACTATTCATCAAAGTGTTCAGATACTTCTATTCAATAACAATTAACTGACAAAAAACAAATATTATCTAACAATGAGTTAATTCGTTTGTGTTAGACGCGATCTATGTGCTCAAATAATAAGCGGGAAAAGTACTTCAGATTTCAAAAAATATTTGTTGGATAACTTTCAACTATCGGAAACAGAAGTTAATACTGTAATACAGAGTATTCAAAAAAATCTAACATCGAGTTGCAACCAGAAATGGACCAAAGCTCAAAGAAAGCCAGACCGTTTCGAGAGTCTATACTCAGATTGGTTAAACGGTGAGTTCAAAGTATCATTGAACTCTTGCAGTACCTCAACATCTGAAAATTCTGGTTTGAATAATTCTGGTGATCGAGGTAGACCAACAAAACCATATGACGAATGTTCGGAAAATACAAAGAAACGCAAAAATATGGAAATGGTCCAGGAATATGGAATGGGACATGTGCGTAACGCTTATGTGCAAGGTTTACGATCGATGGGTGAAAATGAAGAAGCTTCGATTGTGAGTATTATCAGAAATACGGAAAAAGAAGAGAAAAAAGTAATTCTACAATACATACTCAATCCAGATAATGCACTTTCTTTTACAAAAGAGGAGGCATTGAGTATGTATATTGAAACAGATCTTACCAAAGTCCAATATTCTTACCTAAGAAAAAGACTCATGGATAAGAATTTAAGTTCCGTATTGCCTTCCTATCAAACATTAAGTGAAGCAAAAAAGGCTTGCTATCCGCCTCCATCCAGCATAACGGTGACAAATATAAGCGCCAAAATCAATCTGCAAGATCTCTTAGATCATACCGTTTGTCGTATTATGAAGATAAATTCAGGATCGACAAATTACAACCGTGTCAAGCTTTTCACTAAATGGGGATGCGATGGATCCTCCGGGCAGAGTGAGTATAAACAAACTCTACCGGAAGAAAACGAACAAATATCGGATGCTAACTTGTTTATAGTGTCCCTTGTACCACTGCGACTAGTAGATGAGGAAACTAATGCAGTTATATGGCAAAATCTTACTTGCTCATCTGTTAGATATTGCAGACCAATTTCGTTAGAATTTGCAAAGGAAACACCAGAAAAAACTACAGCGGTTGCTAGTGAAATTGAAGCCAAAATTAATCAATTGATTCCAACTCTTGTGTCAATAAACGATAAAGTCATTGAAGTTAAACATGAACTATTTATGACAATGATCGATGGAAAAGTTGCTCAAGTGTTAACAAACACACCATCCAGTGCTACGTGCACTGTTTGTGGAGCAACTCCTAGACAAATGAATGAACTTGCAAAAGTTTCAACGAGAGTAGAAAATGAAAATGCGTTTAAATACGGGTTGTCAACATTACACGCATGGATAAGATTTATGGAAATGATCCTCCATATTTCTTACAATTTAGGTTTTGAGAAGTGGTCTGCAACAACTCCAGATAACAAGAAACTTAAAGAAGACAAGAAAAAACTTGTCCAAAAATGTTTCCGAGAAGTGCTTGGTTTGCACATTGATAAACCACGTCAAGGTTCCGGTAATAGTAATGATGGAAATACGGCAAGAAGATTTTTTCAAAATTACCAATGCTCTGCAGAGATAACTGGAATTGATGAAGAATTAATCAAGAGATTATATGTAATTCTTCAAACTATGTCATCGGGATTCGGGATAAACGCAGAAAAAATCGGCCAGTATTCATTGACAACCGCGCAATTATATGTAAGCAAATATAATTGGTATTACATACCATCTTCAGTCCATAAAATACTTATACATGGTGCTAAAATAATAGAGCATTATGCAGTTTTGCCAATCGGACAATTATCCGAAGATGCACAGGAAGCCCGAAATAAAGATTACAAGAAATATAGGTTACATCACGCTAGGAAGTGTTCCAGATCAGCAACAAACGAAGATGTTCTGCATATTTTGTTATATACATCTGATCCTTATATATCTAGCTTAAATAGACCAAGTTTCATAATATCCAAAGAATTGTTTGAAGAATCTAAAGAATTGTTACAAATAATAAGTGATGAATGAGTAGGACACTCATTGCTGAATTTTTGTTTGTGCTGATTTTTTTTTATCATGTAACTGTTTCTATTTTAATTAAGAACTTAGTTTTAAACTTATTTTAAGTAAAAATGTAACTTTTATTTCTATTTTAATATAAATATATGTTTTTTTTTATGAAATTGTGTATAACTTCATTTCTGTCATTTTTTTACGAAATAAATATAATTCTTAAAATTATGATGTTTAATTTCCTTTATAGCCTAGTTATTCACAAATACGTGAAAAAAAATTCGAGAAAGAAAATCGAAAAACAAAAGAGTTATCTATTTTTGAGATGGAAAATACCGTTTCGTCCCATAGTGCGGCGCCAACAGCATCCTGAACACCATTGCAATAAGGGAGGATAGTCCTCTGTTAAGGCACTGGGTGGTGACACACGTATCGCATGCCACCCTATGCGTCAAATAATGTATATTAGAATATAAAATTGTAAGCTACGCTAGTTCTGGTATTTAATTCCGAAAGCAAACTCAAATTTGAGTTTGCTTAAACTAACTCAAATAATACTCAGAAAACTTTATTCAAATAAACAGTCTATTTATCAGTACTTTCAAATGGCAGATTTACAGCAAAATTACTAAATAATAGACATAAATACCATAATAATACAGATATATAAAAACACAGTATACAGACACAATGCGACTCTACCACCGCGTCGGAGTTGTTTCTTGCAGAGTAGACCCGGCGAGAAACTCAGCAGTTACTCTTTTAAACTTGTTTTGGGTTTACAACAGGCGTTAGTAAAGTACAAGCAGTGTGTCATTTTCATGCAAATAAACCTAAAAGAATATAAAACAAAAGGTCATTCAAACTATACATACTAAAGTAAAAAGTAAAAGTAAATAAAAAGTCATGCATTGGCCCACACACAATAATTGTGTGTTACCAAATTATTTGGTACACAACATATTAAAAAGAAAAAAAAACAGAAACAAATACAGAAGAGTAAACAAACAATAACGCCTTAATGTGCGGCCAACGAGGACCCTGTCTCAGCCTATGCCGCTGCAACTAAAAAACTGCAGCAGCGCTGGTATTCTGACAGGGCCTCGATGGGTGAACTCGTCCAGCTGCATGTTGACAGTAATTGTTTATACTTGTCAGCTGAAAAGATATAAGAATAATAAGGCAAGTACTCGTAAATAAATAATAATGACAAAGGAAGAGAAAAAGTGTGAATGATACATATTGTGTTCGTTCATGCGCCATGCATGTGTGCTATTTTAGCATTTCGTGAAACGAAACGCGACTCGCAGCTACGAGTATGCTTATGTTCAGCCGGAAATGCCACGTCAAATTGCCACGCGTACCTAGTTCTATGTTATTATTTTTTTTTTTTTTAGTTGTTAAGTGCCTGGGTGAAAAAGTGGAAAATTAAAGTGAATACGACCAAATCAGTCCACGTTACGTTCACTCTCAAAAGAGGAGACTGTCCACCTGTACGTCTCGAAGATAACATACTGCCTCATAGCAGTACAGTAAAGTATCTTGGCCTACACCTCGAACGCAGACTCACTTGGAGAAACCATATTCAAGCAAAGCGAGCAGAGCTTAATTTAAAATATAAAACCATGCTGTGGCTTCTGGGACGAAACAGCAAACTCACTGAAGACAATAAGCTCCTGATCTATAAGTCACTTCTCAAGCCAATATGGATGTATGGTATACAGCTCTGGGGTAGCGCCTGCAACTCCAACATTGCCATGATACAAAGGCTCCAAAACGGTATCTTACGCACCATATCCAACGTGCCAATATTTATGAATAAATTGCTTTTGAGTAACAACGAACGCAGTTTCTCTTACTAGTACCGACGGTTGAGAGTATATCTTTAACATTAGGCAACTTAAAATTAATACATTTAGTCTTTTTTGCATTTAGCTGTAGACTATTTACTGTGAACCATTGTAAAACCTTTGAAACTGCGTCATTTACATCATCAAAAAGGTTTTTATTTCTGTCAGTTTTAAAAACTAAAAACTAAAGATGTATGTCTGCAAACAATACATCAACTTTTTGATTTATTAAACTAGGGTACGAAATTACCAAATCTAAAGCATTATCCCTTACCCCGTAAAAATCAAGCTTGCGTGTAAGTGTATCGTGATCAACGAAATCAAAGGCCTTGGCCAAGTCACAGAAGACGCCAAGAGCGTTCTGTGAATCCTCCCAAGCCCTAAAGATGTGTTTTAGAAGTGCAATGCCAGCATCAGTAGTAGAACGACCTCTAGTGAATCCATATTGTTCACTGTGTAAGAGATTGTTCTCATAAAAATGGCTTAATAGTTGTTCTTGAATGATTTTTACAAAGATCTTACTTAGAGCTGGTAGGATTGATTACTTTGTCGCTCAATGGCTGGAACCAGAAGACATAATAAAAAAGTGGTGTTGTTATAAAGAACGACATAGAACAACAAATTTAGTAGAAGCCTGGAACCAGCGACTCCAGTTTTACTTGGGTAGAAAACCCTCTTTATTGTCGTTCTTGGAAATAATTGAACTCGATATTTCTACTTATGGCACAGCGTTGGAGAGGTACGTTTAATTTTGTATCTATTTATATGTTATATTATTGTATATTTATATGAATTCAATTTAATTACATTAAAAAGAAAAACTTTATCACCCATTCACTTCTTTTCATATTTATTTATTTTATTAATGCTTGTGTATAATTTAATTTCATTAATTTACTTATCATATCTATTTATTTTAATAATATATGTGTAAATATTTATACAGATTACGAATAAAAGAAAAATCGATAACCCAAAGGACCATCAAGAGTCTAGATAATGACAAGCAAATAGCCAGACTGACAGAAGACTGTGAAAACAAAAAATTTACGATTATTTCTTTTTTACAAAAGATGTGCCCATTTGTGCACCACAAATCATAATAATCATCTTTTCTTTCATCTTAGACAAAAAAATTGACGTTTTAATATTTTCAATTAGTTGATTTTGTATAGTCATATTTTATTGTTAACTTTTTATATCTTTTATTGTACAAATACTTATAGTAAGAACACGGGACACCTGCTGCCCATAGGGAACTAAACCAAAAGTATGATCTAGATTTATTTTCTTTAAGTGAATAGGTATTTCTTGTTTTTTTTTTATATTCCCTAAGCCTATATTGATTTGTTGATTTTTATAATTTTATATATTTTATTTACCTCTAAATATACAAATTGAACTTAACCTGATAACTCCTAATACGTTATTGTTATAATATAATATAACACTTTATCTAAATAATTTATTTACATTTTACCTCTGTGCAAATAACTACTGTATATTATAGTAAAAAACATTGTACACCAGCTGTAACACACCCAGTGAGAACTAAACCAAAAGTATGATCTAGATTTAATTTCATTGAATGAATAGGTATTTCTTGTTTTTTTATATTCCCAAAGTCTATATTGATTTGTATTTTTTTTATATTTTACATATTTTATTTACCTCAAAGTTTATATATATATAAATTTACCTGGTAGCTGTAGTATTGTAGACTTATGGGTGTCTGAACGATTTTGCATGCCCAAATTATGTAATTACTTGTTGATTTTTAAATTTTATTAGTTTGTAGATTTTATATTCAAAACAATTCAGATTATTAATACTAACAAAAGATAAACAAAAAGAAAAAATAAATCATTATACAAACAAACTAAACTAACTTTTATTTCACCTAATATTTCTATACAATTCAACTTACTAATTCATATTTAAACAAAAAAATACATAGTTCAACTCAGACTAACATAATTTATTATTTTCTTTTAACAATTTTAATCGCCACAGTACTTTCTCAAGAATATCGTGGGCGTCCCGGCCGAGCGCCTCGCGGAACGAGGGCGTAACGGCCGGACCCAAGTTATTTGGGTCTTGTTTGTTGCCTGATTTCAGAACTGGTACAACCCTACTGTGTTTCATTAAGTTTGGAAAAACACCTTCATCAACACAATCATTGAATATTACGTCTAAAAAAACGAAAACACAGATACATGTAAAAACTGAGCTTTTCGGCTATTGGTCGAGGGCGGATTATATGTGATTCTATTGGCTGACAATATTCACTTCTAGATGACAAGGTCAAGAAAGAGGAAGGCAAAATTGCCAACGTCAAATAATACAAAAATGGTACCAGTTAAAAACGAGTAAAAAACTACTGCTGACACTGACATCCACAGAGAATGAAAGAGCTTTTTCAGTAGCAGGTAATTTCGCCACAAAAATTAGAAATCGGCTTTCCGATAAGTCATTAAACGCTTTAACGTGTTTGAAAGCTTATTTTGTGAAAAATAAAAATACTGTAACGAAGTTTTTGAGTCGATTATTTGTAACTTTCTATCATAAATAAATACGAAGTTCAATGAAAAAATTAAATTATTTTATGTCAATTCCACCTCGGTGTCGGTCAGCGGCGTCGCCGCGTCGTCTGTCGGCTCGTACAGCAGCATATTGTATGACATAAAATTTACAGAGAGGAGTTCAAACGTAATAAATAATGCATATTTTTATTATTTCCCGATTCCCGGGAATACCCGGGAATTTATTTTTTACGTTCCCGGGTCCCGGGATCGTAAAAACCCCAAGAATTGAGAAACACTAAGCATACCCTGTTTGTTCAAATACAATAACCTCAAACTTTGTTAACATCGTTCTCACTTAAAGCTAGTGCATACCTCTTCCGCCTTTTCAATAATATCCTCTTTTACGAGTATATAATCAGTGTTTTCTAATCCGTCTAATTTCCGTAACAATTCTCTATCTCCTGCCGTAAATTCCAGCCAGAATTGTTTGATGATTTCGATGATTGGTTGAATCGATTAGTTGAATTGATTATGTGAATCGGTTGGTTGAATCGATTAGTTGCATCGATTAGTTGAATTGATTAGTTGAATCGATTAGTTGAATCGACTAGTTGAATCGATTAGTTTAATCGATCATATCGATTATTTGGTTTGTTTAGTTGTTTAAATCGATTAGTTCGATTGATTGTTTGTATCGATTGTTTATATCGATACTATCGTGTCTTCTAATCAGTACTATTCATAATATCGATAATTATGTTAATAAATCAGTGTTAAACATGTCTACAACCCTCTGTCATGCGAGGAAACTTGTCTTGTCTACCTCTTTTGTCGACTCTCAGAGACGAAAAACGAGAAATTAGCTTATGTTGCGCATCTTAGCCGTGCTGAAGTCGCTGCCCGAAGAGCGGTACAAAAAAGCGCTCGTCACTCTGAAGAGTCAACTCAACACCGACACAATCGAGTGGCAGGACCTTTCGAGTGGCAGGACCTTCAGAAGTTCATGAAGAGCGCCCAGACGCGCTTTGAAAACAAAGATCCGGTCTTCTATAGTAATAAGGTAAATTTTAAGTAATAAAATATTTTTCATAATATAAATTAATAAATTAAATTTGTGTTGTTTTATTTTTATTACCTAAACTTTATAGTCAAACCCATCAAATCTGGTCTTGGTAATTGGTTCTTGTTCAGGTAATTAATTAAACTTCATATCTAAAATCATCAATAGTTAAGTGTTTAGGCGTGAAAAAAGGTAACAGACTGACAAGTGTTTCGTATTTATAATTAGTAGATCAGTCTTTTAAAGTATATATACCTTAACAACCCTCACCAGGATGGAAGAGATGTTAAGGCCATTGACGTCGATTACCGTAAAACAAACAGGGAAAGAAGTCAACCCTATTCCTCCTCCTCATGCCCCAACCAGAAGTGTGAATTCACAGGTTTATCCTCAAGGTGAACTCAGAAGAGATATGTTCTACGAAGAGTTTTGAAGACACATGTCTCAGTTCAGATTTAGGTTAACATTGTTGCAGAATATGTTTACCTATCAGAATGCTGTAAGTCTGAATGCTTGCAAACCAATTTATTTGGTATCCTTATAGTTGTTAAGGTTGAGAATTGTAATGAATGGAATCATTTCAGTACGTTATCATCATTTTTTGTCATACTAGCTTATTAGGTCAATAAGGTTTAAATTTTAACCGTTATTATCATTTGATTTCACCAACGTTATTCTTAGAAGTAATAAAATGCTTGTGTGGATAAAGGATTTAACTGTGTGTTAAATCCTACTCTAGGGGCGTGGGTTCTAATCCTAACAAAAGTGTATTATTGGATTTATTGCAACGGTTCGGAATCACAAAGCAATGATGACTTGATTTCAATAGGGATCCTCTGTTCAGCAGAGGGAGATTGCGAATAATAATAGCTTTACCTACTTATAAATGTATGTAATACCTAATTAAATGATTATAACTCGCATATCAAAACATCCATGGCTAAGTGTTAAGAGTACCTAACTCACCCCGTTGTAATCATCTTGTGATATGAGTTCGAATCCTGATCGAGGTTATTGTTTTTATTATGATTTTGGGCTTTTAGAATTTTGGGTGTTCACTAAGCACTGATGACTGGATTTCCCTTATAGCGAATTAGAAAAAAAGATAATATTTTATTGCACAATATTGAACTTACAATGTTTTTGATGACAACAGTCTCTTTTTTCCGCAAAAAATACCACACTCAAACACACGCACACACACAAAGAGACTTATCTTTTGCGATGTTTATTAATGACTGCAGTCTTTTTTTCTGCATAAAAATACAAACACTGAGGGAAACTTAATAATTTCTCGTGTATTATTTCAGTCACGCAGTGCTCGTGCCTAAATAGTATTGTTGTTGTGTAAAAGTGAGTAAAAATAGTCTATAAAAATGTACGTAGGTAACATTGTTTTTTTAAAAGAATTAAAATTTTGTTAACATTGATCTGTGAGTTATTTTTAAAACCCAATTTAATACCTACAGGTCTGATTCTGAGTTCGAAGCGCCTTCAGTAACCTCAGAAGTACCTCTGAAAAAGAAGAGGAACTCAACCAACACAGGTGCCAAATCTACCAGCAAACGCCGTTCCCAGGCTTCGAAGCCACGAGCAACTTCACTAGCGCCATTTGACTTTCCCACGTTTAACAAGTCTGTAACGCATTTTTAAATATTGCACTTTGACAAATTTGTGTTATAGTTTCCTCTTTGAAATCTTTCAACCTTAT